>CM042216.1:3757510-5252510 GCA_023566465.1 Cottus gobio | reverse complement strand
CATTATATTTCCTTTTCAGTTAGTGAACCGCTGCCTTGGTCTCTTGTCTATTTCCTGGGTTTTCTTTTATTCGTGTGTTGCCCATCACGGCCCAGGAGCTGGGAGTCCTCCTGCCCGTCAGACCAGCTGTCACTGTGGACCCATCGTTGCTGCTCCCCCAATAAAGGAGACAGTTGCACAAGAACTCTGGCTCTGGTGTGTGTTTACCTTTACGGTATTTGAACTGTGTCTGCGGCAACGGGATGTTTCAGTATATTTCTCTGACAGGTGTATGGATGCATAGACAGGCATCAACTTGACATCAGATTAATACATAGATATATAATACACATATGACGGACAACAGCGTTTGTAAAGGATTTATTGACGCAAGTGTTTTAGGCTTCGGCTCGTAGCACAAACCTTTACTTTCACTCTTGTCCTCAGCGTCTCAACCAGCCTCACAAGCGGGAAGTGAAGTTTACAGCAAACTGATCTGTTTATAGTCTTTATAACAATGTGACAGAGAGGCTCAGCTCATCTGCCTCACGCTAAAATAATAAACCAGTTCATTCAAAACCAGTTCATCTCTCACACCGGACGGCATCGCAGTTACGCTGCATGTGTTCTGTTAAGTTCAAAAATCTTTGGGCCGTTGTGTGAAGAGAAGTCCCAGATGCAGAAAGTTATCATAAAAATTGATTTAATAAAGAGATGATGAACAGCATTTCAAAATGAATCACACTAATAACTACACAATATATATACAAATATATCCCATGGGAGAGAGAAATCCCATGAGACAGAGATCCAGTGCCCCCCCCCACCGGGCAGCAGATCCATACATACCTGCCCGGCAGAAGGCACCCAGAGATCTGCTGATGTTCTCAAAATGTCTCAGCTTTGCCAGGTTTGGGGTCAGCCCCCCTTCCTCTGGCTAGTCTTTCTTCCAGTCCATTGATTGGACAAGACCTCGTCCTTTTGGTGTTGGTCAACCCAAACCCCCTCTCGCTTAAACAACAGTGCTCAGGACTTCAATCAACCCCCTCACATTCCTGAGCACGTCCTCCTTATCTATCTGCTCCAATCTTCAGGCTGCGTAACTGTTTGTGGGCTCCTGATGTTTTCAGGATTCCTTCCACAATCACTCAATACATTTCATAATTCTAATTAATACATTTGTGTAGTACATACAGTGTCATCCATTCAATATTTGATAATCCATACAGTTATTTATTTGTCTTGACCCTCCAATGTAAACTCTCTAGCTCTCACTAGGAGCACTAAAAATAATTATTTTCTAACAGTTCACAGTGGTTGCGACACGTCAGATATTATATTGTAGTCTTTGAACGGCACAACCTGGCATAGTTTATTGCTCTTATATTGCTATTCATGCCGAGTACGGTCTAAACAGCTTGCTAAACGTAACTGTGTCACTGGCGTCAATTTAGTTTACCGTCAATCCCATGAATATGCTGTATGAAGGAAGTGAGTCATAATTACCACCTTACCTGAAGACAATGTGGTTGAGGCCGGTCCTCCGCCTTCTTTGTTATGCTGTCCCTCATGAGACCACGCCCCTGCAGTAGAAACCACGCCCCCACGCCAGATCCGGGCCAAAAGTCTGAAACCTGAAAAAGCGATCTGAACCTGAGAAAAAGATCTGAAACCTGAAAAAAAAGATTTAAACCTGAAAAAAAACACTTGAACCCGAAAAGAAAATAAATTTAAACTGTAAAAAAAAAGTGAAAGTTGAATATATAAAAGCTGTTACTGAAAACTGAAAAAATATATTTTAATATATAAGAACTGATTCAAAATCAGATTCAACCCAAACCAACTTTTCATACACTTATTTTTATTTCAAATACATTGTTGAATTTTTCAAAGTTCAACAACCAAACTTGATTTTTCAGGTTCAAATTTTTTTTCTTCGAATGAACAAAACATATGGCCTGGATTTAGCTCCATAAGCAAGACTGTGTGTCCCAGAATATAACAGCTGATGGTAGTACGCGGCAAAGTGTCCAGCCCAAAGGAGTAGCATGTCACAAAGGTTTTGCTCCCTGACCTGAGGGCGAGAACCTGAGGGCGGGGCGTCACCCTCTTCACACATCTTTTTTTTTTTAAATAAGGGACAGACTAAGAGTATTTCTTCCAGTTTATTTTCTGGTTTGTCTTGTTTGACATCACACAGGTAAAAGTAAACAGTAGGAAGCTGCATGGAGGCCAGTGAAAATATTATGGTGGTTAGTCTTTCTTATGTCAGTCAGTTATTCGGTCTCTTTAGGACTCAGTGGCAACTGATTTGGGAAGATGATTGAGCAATGCTTGGATAGAGATGGACAGAATATTTTGTCTGGAAAGACTACATATCATGAAGTCAAATCCCAACATCATCCATGTCGTGACCTATTTTTCTTGTTAAATGGCATCTTTCTGTTTAATCAACCACACTAAGTTGACATTCCCACCCCGGCTCCAAGGAGGGTACATATGGAAGCGTCAGTCTCATATGTGGACATGAAAAAACTAAGCTTTTTCAAAACCTGCACATGAACATCCCAATGTGGTGCAACTGTTGGGCAATCGATGGAGACCCTCGTAGGTAATACAAATATTGGTCTGTGTGTGTGTGTGCCTCTCACTCCATGGTGATACGGGCTAGTGTGTGATGGTGCAGTAGACTAAAGCAGGTGTACCCAGAGTGTATGTCAATGCTTAGATGGTAAACATGTCACCCTGCAGGACACCAAACCTCATGCACGTACATATCAAGAACTGCTTCATCCTCACATTTGTGTATTTTAAAGTGAACAACAGTGTGTGTGTGTGTTTGTGTGTGTGTGTGTGTGTGTGTGTGTGTGTGTGTGTTGTCAAAGCAAACTAAAATCCAAGTTGACATGTTCTCATTGATTTGTGTGGAAAAGGCTGCTGAGGGATAAGAGCTGTGATCCTTTTGGCATAAACAAATAAAAAGCCGCTGTCAGCTAGTGGTACGCACTGAGGATGGAGATGTAGAGTAAAGACCAGTGCTTTTAACCAGCCAGCACCTGCTCTAAAATCAATACCCTCTCACTGTGATGGGCAAATCCACACACTACACTTACTACACACATATACACACATATATTTTACGTGGGCATCTCAAGCCAGCACCTGTCAACACTAATCCTGAGCATCAGACATGAATATTGAAGCTGCTAGCAGGGACCCGGGGCGAGGCGCAGGTGTTTGTGTTCTTGTATTCCTGTCACAGGAGAAGCAACTGTCCTCACAAGGATGGAAACACACGGGTATTGTCCAAATCAACATTCTTTAAGACCCACAGTAATATACTGTTTATTTTTATCATGTGAGTGTGTAAGACTGTGATAAAAGATCCTGGTTTGTGGCAACCCAGATTGGAAGCAGAACTAATGAAATTGCCCCAAAGGTTCTTCCACTTCTACTTTCATGCAGCTGTCTTTCAGGTACAGGGTTACAGGGCTACAGGGTTCTCGGACCAAATGAAGCAAAAGCCTCAACCCAACGTTCTCTTCTCTGCAACATATTTCTAAGTCACCCTTTGCATTGTGGGGGAGTATTACAGCTGTCAGTGCTGTGCTGCTTCTTTTGCTGCGTGCCCGCTGCCACAGAGAAAGCTATGCTAGCGATACACGCTGCTGCTGCTCACAGTGCATTAAGCCCCGGCATCCATCTATAGGCTCGGAGTATGTTCACCTGTAGGGGAGGTCAATAGCATCACTCTCCTTCCTGCTGTGCTGGGCTCAGTGTTTCCTTTGGGGGGTGAAGAGGTTTCCACCTAATAGGCCATTCCACATGTGTTGATCCCTTTTTTACCCGGGTCGTATTCTCTATCAATATGTTTCCCTCCACCTGCTTTTGTGGGTATTTTCAGTTTGTGCATAAAGAAACCAAGTGGAAACGCTGGGAACTTTGAAATGTCAAAAAAAGGCTTTTACACTTGATGTATTGATAAAAGCAAAATGTGAAGACTTAAACGTCCACTGAAGCACTTGCCCCACTGGACTACAAAAACGGACTACATGTGATCTGTCACAGCTCTGTTGTGTTTTCTCCATGGTTTTCATTCCTTTCAGCTCTGACTGGAGATGTGTCTATGAAGTCATCTTCCGCTGTCCAGACTGGAGACATTGCTAAACCAGTAGACGTTTGTGCTGGTGTACTGTGTTTGGTTCAGGTTCACTTTTTCAATATTTATCCAATCTCTCGCTCTCCCCAACCACAGGCCACTTTCCAACCTTTCCAACCAGCACAGATGCATCTTTTACCAGTGCCACACATATATGTGTCATTAGGGCGTGCTCAGCTGCTTTGATTTCCTGTCTGACAAAGCTATATATTTATTGTATTTTCATGTCCTCTATTGTATGCAGGCTGGTGTATTTCATATTTATGGAAACAAGTTTGGATGCTATAATCCATATATTTAAGTGTTCAGCTATGTCAAAATGTTTTGTTGTACATTGCTCAAGAATCACACACAGACACACACACACACACACACACACACACACACACACACACACACACACACACACACACACACACACACACACACACACACACACACACTCGCACAGTGTTGTCTTGCTAGCAGTAATAATCCCATCGTACAGTTCTGTGTGATTGAGAGCAATGAGCGGCCATCTGAGGGTTGTCAAACGCTCTTGGAGAATAGAAGCAATCACTGGCTACTGGCAGTTGAAGAAGACAAGATAGTTTGAGGATAAGTGGACACAACAACATAGACAATCACAGCATTTCTTCTCCAAAATAACTGATGGAATGTGCCAAACATTACAAGCCCAAGTTCTTTGTATTTGTACAAAGAAAATCACGCAAATAAAAATGAGAATCCAAGATATTAAACATAAAATCAAGTAACAATATAAAACAAGCTAAAAGTTGAGGCCGGGCTATCCTTTTCATGCTTCATAGTTTTTAATAGAATCTGGAAGGTCCACAGCTGGTTAGATAATGCCTTTCTGAAAAAATACATCATGAAGCCAAAAGATAAGGTATCATGAGCACAGGGAACAGAAAAGAACAAGCAAGGGGTTCACAGCCAAATTAAAGCTGAGAAGCTGTTTTGTCCATCAGCCTCTTACTATGAGCAACTTTAGGAGCACATTACCTGCTGCCAAAGTAAGTTACTCTTTCTTTATTTACCTCGAATGTAAAAGGTGATATCACCTACAAAAGGTGCACCATTTAGAGTTCAGCAGTAGTAGGATCTAAACGTGCTGCCAGTTGAAAGGTTGTTGTTGTACGTGAATATTTAATATAATAGAGAAATACTAAAGACTTGAAACCACCTTGTGCTCATGTATGGTCGCAGGCAATTTGTAACCAATGGTGGGGTGGCTCTGTAGGTGGTGCAGGTGGGTAACTCTTTAACAACTACAGACAGCCATGACATGTTTACACCCATTTGTGGTTTTCAGAGGATGCCTTTTCATTCAGCACCATGAGGTTGTGTGGAAGGAAAATGTTTTATAATAATGCGTAATATTAAATAGTGTGCTCAGATTGTTTTAATGCGTAAAAATACAACTGCAATTCATCCCATGAGAGCACATTTAACATCACATGTTGGTGTGTACAGTGGTGTAGTGGCTAGCACTGTCACCTCACAGCAAGAGGGGCTGGGGTTCGGATCTCGGTCTGGGCAGGCCTTCTGTGAAGTTTGAATGTTGTCAGCGTGGGTTCTCTCCGGGTTCTCCGGCTTCACTCCGGCTTCCTCCCACAGTCCAAAGACATGCAGGTTAGGTTAATTGGACTCTAAATTGCCCGTAGGTGTGAATGTGAGCGTGAATGGTTGTCTGTCTATATGTGAGCCCTGGATAGACTGGCGACTTGTCCAGGGTGTACCCTGCCTTCGCCCAATCACAGCTGGGATCGGCTCCAGCGCCCCGCGACCCTAAACAGGATAAGCGGTTCAGATAATGGATGTTGGTGTGTCATATGGACAGGAGAGCAGGCCCGTAATATCCAGTTAGTAGTCAGCCCGACGAGAGAGTTTAATGTGAGAGGTCACTGATTAAAAGGAAACATCGGGCGTAGATAGTCACAGTGACCTTGTTCTGTTCTAGTATTAGCCGGTAGAAAGTAGGCTTAAGGTGTCAGAGAAACCAGGACCAGGAGGTCTCAGACAAAACAACGGTTAGTGGAAGACGTCAGCGATAGCAACCACATTCCTTAACCATTTTGCGGATGCTGTTTGTCTCATATTAAATCCTGATTATCTCCTCATTCACAAGGTCTATTTGAAAAATTAAAAAATCTATAATATACATAAAACCCTTGTGAAGATAGATAATAAGGCCATATATGTGTTAGTAGTATATTGGTTTATGATAGTACACAGAAAATAAGAAATACAATTTATTTTTCAAAAAATCAAATTAAAAGTAAATTTTTATTATCTTAAATATATAAAAGAAACACTTTGTATTCAAATAGAAATAGCTTAATATTGTAGGAGTATATGTGTGAAGTTTGGCCTTGATTGAGTGAAGTTAAGTATTTTTAATAATTATTTTAGTTCAGACATGTCGAGAACTCAATGTCAACAGCGCTCAAGCATGAAAGTTCCTACAGTCCTCGGTGGTCCCTGAACGGTGCTTGTTTCACTGCAGCAGGGTGCTCCGTGGCCTTAGCTGTGAGTAGTGAGTAGGAAGGCCTGGAATATTCATATTTCAGCCATAAGTAAAAAAATTTGCTGGACACAAATTACATTCTTGTGCGTATCTTTGCAATGCTTTGTGTGAGAGTGGAGGCTCTACGCCTAGAGCCTCCACTGTTTTGGAATTAAGGATTCCAAAGGATTCCAAAACCGTTGAATTTAGCCTTCTAGCTGGTTCCTAACGTTTTAAATCATCATTTTTTCAAAACTCAGGGTGCATTTTGAGTCAATTTGGGGTTAGTTTTGAGTCACTTTGAGTCATTCTTATGGTTTATGTTTATATGTATTGTGTAACCTCTGCCCGCCCAACCACCTGCCCCCTTGACCCCATCCCATCTCACATCCTCCAGTCTATTGCTCCTGACCTTCTTCCCTTTCTCACCCATCTTATTAACACCTCCCTCTCAACTGGTTGTTTCCCTAACTCTCTGAAGGAGGCAAGAGTTAACCCTCTCCTGAAGAAACCCACTCTCAACCCGTCAGAAGTCAACAACTACAGACCTGTCTCACTCCTTCCCTTTCTTTCCAAAACCCTGGAGCGAGCTATCTTCAACCAAGTCTCCACTTTCCTCCATCAGAACAACCTTCTGGACCCTCACCAGTCTGGATTCAAGGCAGGCCACTCAACAGAGACTGCCCTCCTTGCTGTCTCAGAGCAGCTTCACACTGCGAGAGAAGCCTCTCTCTCCTCTGTCCTTATCCTTCTGGACCTTTCTGCTGCCTTCAACACAGTGAACCACCAGATCCTCATCTCCTCCCTCCAGGACCTGGGTATCTCAGGCACTGCGCTCTCCCTCCTCTCATCCTACCTCAGCGATCGCACCTACCGGATAACCTGGAGAGGATCTGTGTCTGAGTCTTGTCCTCTCACTACTGGGGTCTTTCAAGGCTCCGTCCTCGGTCCTCTCCTCTTCTCCCTGTACACCAACTCTCTTGGCTCCGTCATTCGCTCGCATGGCTTTTCCTACCATAGCTATGCTGACGACACCCAACTGATCCTCTCGTTTCATCTCTGCCTGTCTGACCGACATTTCACAATGGATGTCGGAATTACTTTTCCTTCCAGGAAAAGTCTCCCCCACTCACGACCTAACGATTACTTTCAACAACTCAGTCTTGGCCCCAACCCCGACTGCCAGGAACCTCGGTGTGACCCTTGATAGTCAACTCTCCCTGACTGCCAACACAACTCGTTCCTGCAGATTCATGCTGCACAACATCAGGAGAATACGTCCACTTCTCACCCAGAAGGCGGTACAGGTTCTCGTCCAGGCTCTGGTCATCTCGCGCCTAGACTACTGTAACTCCCTCCTGGCGGGTCTACCTGCTGGTGCCATCCGACCGTTGCAGCTCATCCAGAATGCAGCAGCTCGACTGGTCTTTAACCTCCCGAAATTCACCCACACTACTCCGCTCCTCCGCGACCTTCACTGGTTACCGGTGGCCGCCCGCATCCGTTTCAAAACATTAGTACTGGCGTACCGTGCTACGAACAGATCTGGTCCAGTCTACATCCAGGACATGGTAAAACCTTACACCCCAACTCGGGCGCTCCGCTCGGCTTCTGCCATTCGCCTAGTTGCACCGTCACTGCGAGCAAAACACTCAACAAAGTCTCGACTGTTCTCTGTCCTGGGTCCTCGATGGTGGAATGAGCTCCCCATTGACATCAGAACAGCAGAAAGTCTCTACATCTTCTGTCGCAAACTAAAAACACATCTCTTCTGACTATACCTTGAATAAAGGATGTAGCACTATAGTAGCACTGAAATTTCTCTTATTGATAGCACTTTGTAGTTGAATTTTTTGACGAAATTGTACCTTCTTGATTCCTGTTGTTCTGATTCTTGTTTGTAACCGTAGAATGCACTTATTGTAAGTCGCTTTGGATAAAAGCGTCAGCTAAATGCAATGTAATGTAATGTAATAGTGTTATAAACATGACACAATTACCTTATATTGACATTTTTCTTATTTTTTATTTTTTCTTATATTCTTTTGATATGCTCAGTCCCAGAATTGTGACCCGTCACTGCACTCTACCTCCCAGGACCAGCTGCAATCAAGCAAACAGGGAGAGACAAAGAGAGAGTCATTTAAAGAGGCGGTTAGAGATATCCATGTGTGTCTCTTGTATTATACGTATACATGCTGCTCTTGCTCCTCACCAATGTTTCTCCCTCAGAGTTAGCTCTTCCCCGAGGCGTCATGGATTAGTGGCCCCAGTTGGAGAAGCAGACCATTCAACTGGAGCGTGAACAACACTAAGATCCATTTTTTTGGTCAATTCAATCAATTGGAATCTGTTTTGAAGTCAGATGTGGCGAGTTGTGAAATTAAAGTGTTTGATGGCTGGGCTCAAATTTGGACTGTTGTGGTGATCAATAGCAGAAACGGAGGGGAAATGTTGACGATGTCAGTAAACGGTTGATCGCTAATGTTGACCAGGTGCCACTACTTCACTCATGCTGGAGTGAAGTAGTGGCTGGAGTGAAGTAGTGGCACTGTAGTTTAGACCACTTGACTGTTTCACACAACACACTTCTCTGCTACTGATGAGTGGAAGAGTATTTACTCTTTGAACCAACCAGCCAGCTAGTACAACAGTAAATGTGACCATTGTTCAGCCACAGCCAATGGACTCTTTGTCTTTTGGTCAGCAAATCGAATGTATCAATTGCTGTGGGATGTACAGAATCAGCCAATAAAGCTGATTCTGATTCAACAAATATTACATTACATTACATTTCATTTAGCTGACGCTTTTATCCAAAGCGACTTACATGATATACAGTATACATTAGACCGTAGACACAGCAACGGTGAGCAATGAGGGTTAAGTGTCTTGCTCAGGGACACGGACTAGCGGAGCCGGGGTTTGAACCACCGACCCTCTGATTGAAAGACTGACTTGCTAACCACTGAGCCACAGTCGCCCCAAATATAACACAAAGGTTTTGAAAATACAAGACCTACCCCGGCTTTAACTACTAAAGTATCAAATATCTAATTCTGTATATTATCCCTCACTTTTTTGCCCTTAACCTCATTAACCTTAATTATTGATCTCAAATATAACACATTACATATTTTATGTTAGACATTTCTAATTTGCAGTTTGTCCGCATGCTATGAGTCTCTCAGGTGGTTTCCTGGGTCTGTGGAGCCTTCTCAAAGCTGGCACCATGTATTTCCCTGGTGTCATAGCACTGAAGCTTCATCATCAATATGTTGAACATGTAGTTGAGATTTCTATTATGATTGAAACCAGTTGTTTGTGATTAGACTTACCTGTAAAGGTTGGCAAACCATCGCTGTGAAGGCTTCCACAGCCATACACCAAACCCAAAGTTTATTTTTCTATTGGACTATAGCTTTTTTCCATCTCTGTCCATCTCCAATGCTCCAATGCTATTGATTGCTATTTGTCTCTCTCAACTTGTAGCAGTACAGCTCACAAACCATTTGTTAGGTGTCTTTGATGTTTTTTAGTGGTCAAAGTACATCAGGGGTTAGAGTCTCTTTCAATTTGTTTAATTATGTTTCATGTTGAGCAGTCTGTTAAAGCACCGTGTTGTGCTCTCCGATGCAGGCTGTCTTGGTGAGACATTAGGAATGGATTTACTGTTAAGTTCTAATAGATTAGTGAGCTTGATATTGCCTGTACATGTGTAATAAAGGATTGTTTAAGTGTACATTACAATGCATAAGAAGGATATGATAAATAATGAAGGGCATTATGAAGGATATGTAATTGTATGTATTAAGAAAGTCACTGTATGTCATATTGTTTAATGTTTAGGTGTGAATGGGTTTTTATATATAATGATTCTATAGGAGTTAGGAATGTTGGACTGTTTCTTTAAGAAGAAGTAGTTCCTTCAATATGTTGCTGGGCGGAAGGCGGAGTGAGACACTGAGACCATTGGGACCGGAAGGACGCGCGCATGGATACTTGGAAGATGGACGATTCCTTTGTCTCTAGGGGATGAAGAGCCTCCGCCTTCTCCGAAAGCAAATGGACCTATGGACAATCGGGATGTTAAGAATAAGGGAAGGGAACTAACCAATGAGAGGGCCTTAAGCTCCGTGACTGAAAAGTATTTAAACTAAAAGCGCGAAACGAAACGGTCTATTTTCCTGAATGTAGAGGCGGCAGCTAACTGGTCCAGTCTGTGAATCTGCAGGAAAGGATATGGCCTCGATCGAGTAATGTATAACTGTTTTGTCATCATCTTCTATTAAATCTTTTAATTGCACTCATTTGCATACTGAGCATTTCTCCCACGAACTGGCCGGAATAACGAACAGAATCTTTCAGTTGGTGACTCCCGACGTGATTCCGGTGCTGTTTCGTGTGGAGATAGTGATTTAGACGGACAAACCTGCGGCGCATCGGCTCCTCTCTGCTCACATGAGGCCTCACTAAAAGGTAATGACAAGGACCTGTTAATAACGAACCTTGTTTAGGTAGAACTAGGACATTTACGTTGTGAGCAGGGAAGGCTGGTCTGACGCAGTAGTAATTGTTACCGTAATAACTGTTAAATAAAGTAAATATATTTGTAGCAAGAGCAGTAGGGTTGAGCCCACAGTCTCACAGCCCCCGAGGGCACTCAGGTTATCTGTACGGAATTAGACGGAGACGTGGTTCCAATCCAAAAAAACAAGCTTTAATGTCAAACAATATTCGATAATACACTTAGATGCACAATAAAACAGAGCCGTTCATAGAAAAATAGAAAGAGTGTCGTGTAGGGCGGGACTGACCAATGTCCTGGGTGAGGTGAGGCCCGCAGCGCCGGGGGTCCCGACAGAAACAGAAAACACCCCGATCGCACGTGTCGGCTCACACCACACACACACACAGCCACACGTGCGGGTCCGGACCGAGGGTAGCACAACACACACACGCAAAAAGGTAAGAAGGGGAGACCCCAACCCCTGGAGGCACCACTCCCACCCACCGTGGTCTTGCCGCACCTACAAACACACAGAAACAGAGACTCTGATGTTATAACCAACAACGAAAAACAAACAAATAACCAAAATTAAACAAAAGACAAACAAGAAACAAAACAACGGAGAAACAGAGTTAAATGAGTATAAAACGACGAAACCAGGTTCCAGCGAGCAGAGGTATGCTGTCGGCTCAGGGCTGATGACGTCACACGCCCAACGAAGGGACGCCGGGCGGGATGGATTCTGCGTCCGCCCGGCAGGCCACCGCCGCCGAAACAGTCCTGGGCACAAATGACCCTGTGCAACACAGTCCGGTAAGTAAAACAGCGCTTTAGGCAAAACAATCCGGTAAGTAAGACAGCCCGGTAGGCAAAACAATCCGGTAAGTAAGACAGCCCGGTAGGCAAAACAATCCGGTAAGTAAGACAGCCCGGTAGGCAAAACAATCCGGTAAGTGAGACAGCCCGGTAGGCAAAACAGCGGCGCTCTAGAGCGGCGCCAACAAGGTACTCGTGGTGGCAGCGTTCCGCCCGACTCGGCCCACCGTCTCCTGTAATCAAGAATAACACCCCGTTAGATAACACTAGTTACCTGTCGATAAAACAAAGGAAGCACGAGGAAGTCACCTATCGATCAGGCAAACATTCCCGTCCACTCCGGAAAGAGCTACGGGACCGGATAACGACGTGACTGTCAGCTATATAAAAAAATCAAAACTAGTCACCATAAAACTATACAAAAGGAGTTACGCGGAACTCACCAACGTCGATCTACCAGCGAGTCTCCAGTGCAGGAGGAGAAGGGGAGCCCAAAAGAGTCTCCAATCATGGCGGAAGTCCAGCCGACCGGAACATCCGCGTAACGTCAGGGGGGAAACCCCGTCACTTTTATAGGAGGGTGCACCGGACCCAACAAATAACGCTCCCTTCTGCCACATATTCATTAAGATAGAAGAGGTGATAATCAGTGTGCATATACGTTGTATGGATGCTGTTTCACGTGCATGAGTGGAAGCTTTATGTTGAGTGAGAGATTGTATGTGTTTGTGAAACTCACAGAGGTTTCTTCCACCTGAAGAGGTGGGAATGTGTTCGCAGCGTCGAGTAACTACTTAGTTTCTTTATGATAAATACATAAACTGACAGGGTTTTGGTGTGGTCGCAATCGTTATATACGCGACAGATTTAAAATAAAATAGCTGTATTTTAACCAGTTTTGCACGGGTTTCTAACAGAACTATAGTGCTGCTGTGGCCTGAGATATCGCCATATATCTTCAGTAAGGTTGGGGATACGGCATGCGCGAGGAGTTACGTAAAGTAAGTCGACGGACCCTTCATTGTCTCTGAGCTCCGAGAACCAATTCTTAGGTTACTGTTAAACTGCATATCAAATATTGATCTGGAAAGGACGAAGTGTGTTTCTAAATAGTCTGGTGCTGACAGAGTTTTTGGTAGAGAGTTTGCATCAGAGGGCAATGTATGCCTTCGAAGAGATTCACAGTAAAGATAACGAAATTCAATCTGAACAGGGCTGAATAGCATGAGCTCTGGCCAAGACGAAATGCTATCACAAAAATAACGAATTGGAAAAAACAAATCTATAAAAACATATCAGTTGAAAGTGTATTTGTTGTAAAAAATAAGAAAAGGAAGAAGAAAGCGTTGTATCTGTTGTACAGGGTGATTGCCTGTTGTATGTTTTGAGTGTAAAATATATTGAAAACTGCCATTTTATAGTTTAAATTGTAAAGTAAGGACGTAGGCCTCAAGGGAAAGTTTAAACAAAGGGTCATAAAAGATAGATAAGATCAGGCACGTGAGGCAGACAGGAAATAGAAGTGTGGATGTTCAGCGGACATCCAAAGATAGGATATAGCGCCTCTGGTGGCTGGAGGACTAATACCCCAGCGGGCAGGTAGAGTACTACATGGTATAATAATTTAGCACCATCGTGTGGTAAAGCTAGGGTACTACAGCGGTTTGATCCACTGAGGTTAGATAGGGTACTACAATAATAGAACTGACAGTTAATTAGTTTCACACAGTTGACACACACTTTGTCTCACATGACATCATTGACATAGCAGAGATAGAGGAGATAGATAAAACATTTTACACATTAATGATAGTTATATTAATAACATTTTGGCAATTAATCATTTTAATTTTAACAGAATTGTAGTTTTATAAATACATCGTACCTATCCAATAACTATTCGATTCAGTGTGAGATTGTTTTTGGATTATGATCCAATTGCTGTGTGGGTGTTGTTCAATTGCAGTGTGAATATTGCTGTGTGTTTGAATGCAATTGCAGTGTGGTTGATTTCGGATTGTGTATTCAATTGCAGTGTGGTTGATTTCGGATTGTGTCTTTAATTGCAGTGTTTGAGTTTTAAATTGTTTCTTTAATTGCAGTGTGGGTTTTTCTTGACCAGCTCAATAACAGTGAAACTTTTTTCCCCCAAAACCTAACCAACTGTATTTTTCCCATTTGCACCACATTTGCACGTTAGACACATATTGTTTATTATTTTACTTTCTACATTCACATTTCCTTATATAAGCCAGAGTCAGTACCTGATTCTCTCAGGATGTCAGAGCCAAATCAAACGAAGACCCCACTGTCATGGGTTGATGCAGCCTGTGATGCTGCCCTAAACATGACAATCCCAGGAGAACAACGAAGAGCCGACAGGAAGCTGAGGAAGCACATCCAGGAGTGGTATGTTGAGGGTTTACTAGATGTAACAACCCAGGAGGAGCCCACCAAGGAACAAAGGATAGCACTGATGAAAGTGCTCAAGCTGAGAAGCAGCGCTGCAAAGAAACAGCAGAACAAGGTGGGATGGTTCAAGCTCCCCTCAAAGGCTGTAAATAAAACCAGTATTGCCATAGTGGAGGCAAGACTACTGCTCCATGGTCTGGCGCAAGTGGAAGCAAGCGACGCCAGGAAAAGTCCAGTGAAGTCCCTGCTGGTGGAAGTATCCCCGAATAAGGAGGAACAGAAGCAGCAGAAGCAGCCAATGCATCCCTGATGACGTTCCCAGTTCCCACCAAGCTCATCTACCCCACCTTAACAAGTTACCCTCCACCGTATAATTCAGGAGGCGCCCAACATACCATGGCGCCAATAGTGGAAATAAAGGGAGGCACTGTGGAAGTCGAAAGTGATTTCAGCTCCCTGGAAAGCCGTGCAGTTCCAGTCCTGCTGAACAAGGTGGCACGCCTTGAGAGGGCCCTTTATGGAATTGGAGAGCAGTCCAGAGAACAGTCCAGATTGGAGAAAGAAGACATTTTGAGAAAAATTGAAAAAGAAAGATATCAATTAGTTCAGGCAGAGATAGAGAGACTGTGTGTAGACAGCCCCCACCCAACAAGCCCCCACCCGACGAGCCCCCGAGGTCAAGCTCAAGATTGTGGGCACCAATAACAGAGACAGATGGATTCATCAAATCTTGGGCTCCACGGCCCAGATCGACCACACAGACAGAATTGGGAAGAATTGTCACCAATACAGCAAGTCCAACAGCAACAAAACCCCCAAGCGTCTCGTCCCCACTTACCAACACCATCCAGAGAGGGAAGGCAGGATGAAAGATGTGGTGGTTCCTCGACTCAGTCCCCACCTGAGAGCTTCACTGCACCTCCACAGCCCATAAGCCTTGATTTCACTGGCAGACTATCTGTGCCAGCAGAACCAGGTTGGTGCAGGCAAAGTGATGCCGATGTCCCAGAACCAACATCCAAAGCCAGGTTCCTGAGACCACAGATAAGAAAGACATACCATGACCTACAGTCACCAACAGACAGTGACCAAGAATGGGTCGAAGAGAGGGAGGAATATCGGCATCATAAAATGATGGCACCAATCCTGACCCTGAGTGATGGAACAAAACAATATAAACCCTATAATCCCAGAGATGTGCAGTACATTGTTGACAAGCTGCCTCCCCTGACAAGAGGAGGATCTCCATGGATAAAGGCATTGAACACTGCTACCATTGGAACCCCCTTAGCAGTGGGAGATCTGAGAGCTATCCTGGTACAATGCTCCAGCCTGAGTGAACTGCAGGAGCTGGAGAGGAAGGCTGGCTGCCGATCCTTCGCGGATAGCCAGGAATTGGACACAATCGGTACCACACTGTTCGAACAAATCAGACTACAGTGGCCCCCAACCTGGCCAATTTGGACAGCATCAAGCTAAAACCCAACGAAGAAGCAATGGAATATTTGAGAAGAGCTGCTGACTCTTGGGAATTATCCACAGTCACAAGACATGACAAGGACAAGACTTCCCTGTCTCTCTGGATGAATGCTGTGGTGTTGGGTCTCCCACCTCCAATCAAAGAGAAGATGAGAAGAACAGTGGGCATTAAGAATGCCACAATTGAGGTGTGGGAAGAACATATCACCCATCACATAAATCAGTACCACGAGGATGAAAAGGAAGATAGAGATGGCAAGGAAAAGATGTCAATGAGACTGCTGAAGATAAAATTAGCAGAAAAAGACACTGAAGCTGCGACAAATGGGCCCAAAGTGCAAAAACAGATGGCTGCTATGAGTGACCTAGCCATCCAGATAGAAGAAGCAGTGGCCAGAGCTCTAAAAGACAAGGAGGATAAAGAGAGAGAACAATAAGAAGATTGCCCTCGTTGGCAGAGAGAGAGACAAGTGAACAGAGCATGGCAAAGCTGTTATAATTGTGGAAAAATTGGACATCGGGCTAGAGATTGCTTCAAGCCCGTTAGAAAAGATAAAAGAGGCTCAAATAAAGAAGGAGGAACAAGACAGGATATCCCCAATCATGCCCAAATGCCTGCAAGAGCGCAGGAAGAAGAGGAGAGTGAAGATTGACGAGGCCCAGAGGACCCGGCACAGGGAATAATGGTTCCAGTTGGAGAAGAACCTATTATTGTCTGTGTCATAGACAGAGAGAAGAAGGACTTAATGGTGGATACCGGTGCCTCGGCGTCATGCATTGCCAAGTTACATCACGCAGTACCACCACTCTCCGCTCGAACATTATCAGTGGTAGGGTACTCGGGAACACCACAGAAACAATATTTCACAAAGCCATTAGAGACTAGAGTGGGAGGAACAATCCTCGACCATTCCTACCTTCATGCCCCAAACTCACCCATTGACCTCGCAGGCAGAGACCTGCTGAGAAAACTAGGCATCTCTGTACTATGTTCACCAAATGGTCTCTACTTAACAGCCCCAGGAGGACTGGTGTTGGGACCCCAACAGGCCGGACACAGGATCATGTTTATGGCCCCTGACACGTCGCCAAATGCAGTGAGCTCAACCAGAGTGTACCGGTCTGCACTACAGCCAGAGACCCCAGAAGCTCCTGGTCTAATCAGAGAGTTTATGGACTGGAAATCATGGATTATGACACAACACCCATATGTCATGCCAGAGGATCCATGTCACTGCACCTACAATTATACCACCACTGACGACGACGCCTACCAACAAGCATGGGACGACGAAAAGGAGGGTGAAACTGAAATCATCAGAGTTGGAGCCATAATAGTGGCCAAGGAAGGGGTTGCAGCTGAAGTTGTGTTGTCTCCTGAACAACAAAACTGGTACGCGCTGCAGCCAGATTCTGCCCCTCATATTACGCTGATGATAGGAGCAGGACATGAAGCAAGAAATCTCGGCCCCATGATGAAGAAAATATCAAGAGAAAGGTGGATTCCTACCAAGAATCCATACCTGTTCCACACCTCTGATAGCGACTATTGGAAAATTCACCACTGCTCAAATTCCAAGGGACAGCTCCAACAACTTGAACTGGACAGACATCATGGAAGGGAGCACTCAAACCATCCCTCTACAGAGAAAATGTTAGAGGAAGTGCCGCCCCAGATCTGGTCGACAGGAGGATATGATGTAGGGCACACCACTCAACACAATGTGGTGATTACCCTGAAGCCAAATCAAGATTCAGTGTGGCGCCATCAATTTCCCTTAAAACAAAACCAAAAAGATGGCATTCGAGAAACAATTCATGGGTTGTATGCAGCAGGAGTACTGATTGATGCAGAGTCAGCCTGGAACACACCCATACTCCCAGTTCCCAAATCCGGCGACAGAGGCTGGAGGCTGTACATGACCTCAGGGTCATAAATCAAGCAACAGTTCCCCAGAACATACAAGTACCAAATCCGTATACAGCAGTGGCAGGATTGTCACCAAAACAACAGTACTTCACTGTCATTGACTTGGCAAATGCTTTCTTTTGCCTGCCCCTTGATGAGGAGAGTAGAGATGTGTTCGCTTTTACATTTGAAGGCAAACAATATACCTACTCCAGACTGCCTCAAGGCTACAGGGACAGTCCAGGACTGTTCAACGCAGCACTGAAGCAAGACCTTAAAGACCTCATCATGCCTAAAGACACAATCCTGATCCAGTATGTCGATGATCTACTGCTGGCTGCACCAACTGCTGAAACCTGCCTCAAAGTGACCAAATAATTGTTGACCCTGCTGGCAAAAGCAGGCTACAAAGTGACACGATCCAAGACACAAATTGCAAGAAGAACAGTGTCTTTCCTGGGAAGGCTAATTTCAGGAGATTCCTGCTCTCTGTCTGCTGGACAGAGATCTGCTATCCTGAGTGCTGCAAAACCAAAATCAGTACAAGACTTGTTGTCATTCCTTGGCCTGACTGGCTACAGCCGACATTATGTTCCTGACTACACGACTCTCACACAACCACTCAGACATGTTGACTGAAGCAGGGAACAGAAACATGAGAGCCATGCTCACGTGGACCCCTGATGCGGAAGAAGCCTTTATAAGAACAAAACAAGAACTTGGTCAAGCATCCAAGCTCTCTGCGCCTGATTATTCCAAACCCTTCCACCTGGATGTTTCTGAATCAAATGGGATGATATCCGCAGTTTTGTTTCAGAAAAAGGAGGGAGGAAGGAGACCACTGATGTACTACAGCTCAAAACTGGACCACATTCAGAAGGGCCAAACAGGTTGTACAAGACACTTGGCGGCCCTGAAGAGAGCAATTGAAAAGACCGCTCATGTGGTAATGTGTCATGAGCTCAAGGTCAACACAGAACATGGTGTTCTCGCCTACTTAACCTCAAGTGCATTCACCATGACTGCTGCAAGACAGGATATGATTTCAAGAGTTTCGCAACAGCCACACATCAGGTTTTCATATGAGCCCATCAACATGGCTGATGGATTACATGTGAATCTTCAAGAGCCCCATAACTGTGAAGAGATTGCAAGAACAGATCTCAAAGTCAGGACTGATCTGGAGACAGAACCTCTGGACAATCCTGAACTAACGCTGTTCACAGATGGAAGCTGTCACAGAGGTGAAGAAGGAAACGTTGCGGCCTATTCAGTGGTACAACAAGAAGGAAAGAAGCACACAACCATTGCAGCTGAAATCATTCAACAGCCAGCATCAGCGCAACTCGCAGAGGTAGTGGCACTCACAATCGCACTGGAATATGCCCAAGGAAAGTCTGTGAACATTTACACAGACTCAGCTTATGCACATGGAGCTGTGCATGTCGATGGGCCCCAATGGTTGAGAAGAGGATTCCTGACTACAGCAAATTCACCTGTAAAACACAAAGATCAATTGGAACGACTACTGAGAGCCATCTTGCTACCACACAAAGTAGCAGTGATGAAGTGCAGAGGACATCAGAACGATCAGTCGTTAGTGGCAAAAGGGAATGAAGCAGCCGACCTTGCGGCAAAGAAGGTAGCAGGCTATGTGAAGCAAATGATAGCCATAGCCACCCCAGAACTCCTAAACTTGGGATGGAAGACATTAAACTCATGCAAGAAGCAGCAGGAGCATATGAAAAGAATCAGTGGATACACAGAGGAGCCACAAAGAAGGAAGGGCTCTGGAGGTCACATGATGGACGCTTAGTGGCACCTGCAGCATTATGTCAAGGACTCATCAAGCAGGCACATGGCCCATCTCACGTGAACCCCAAAAGGACAGAAGAAGAAGTCTCCATCCTATGGTGGCATCCATATATGAAGGAGATGGTAGGACTCTACCACCACGAATGTCCTACCTGCAATAATTTTGGCATGAAGAGACCGTATAAAAGTCCCCAAGGAGAGTTCCCAGTGCCAGATGCCCCCTTCAAGGAAATATGCATAGACTACACAGACATGGGTGCAGAAAACAGAAAGAGAGGGTACAGATATCTACTCGTGATGATCGACAGATATACCCGATGGATTGAAGCGATTCCCTGCAGAAAGGAAGACGCAAAGACAGTTGTGAAATGGCTGAAGAATGAGCTGATTCCAAGATATGGTGTCCCGAGAAGGATAAGGTCTGACAATGGCACACATTTTGCAAACAAACACTTTCAAGAAGTAGAGAGATACTTAGGTATCACACACGCACACGGAGCAGTCTATCACCCACAGTCACAGGGGATAGTCGAGAGAGCTAATCGAACGATTAAATCTAAGATAGCTAAAATATGCCATGGTACCAAGTTGACCTGGCTAGATGCACTTCCTTTGGCATTAATGTCAATGAGATCCTCAAAAGCGGGGAAAACCTTTCTTTCTCCCCATGAGCTATTGACAGGAAGACCGATGCCCAGCCCAGGAAGAGAGTTGGGAGAGAGTCCTGTGTTAGACATATTCCAGGTAGAAGAAACAGAATATTTTGGGAAATTGTCTGACCAGATCAAAGTTCTCTCTTGACAGGTTGCCAGAGCTCAGAAAGTGCCAGCTGATGGGAACGTGCCATCAGTAGGTCCAGGTGATTGGGTTAGACTGAAGGTGCACAAGCGGAAGTGGACTGAACCTAGGTGGATTGGGCCATTTGAAGTCGTTGCAAAGACTTCATACGCTCTCCAGGTAAGAGGACACAATAAGATCAAGTGGCATCATCTAACCCATTGTTTGCCTGCAGATCCACCTGCCAAAGCAGCAGAACCAACAGCTGAAGGTGTGACTGAGCCGGAAGGAGATTCTGAGTAGAAATGGAAGACGTGATGCAGAATCACCCTGACCAGAGAGGACCAGAAGTTGATGATGCCGTTGATGGTTCCAGAGGGAAAAGTGGATGAGGAAAATATGGATGGAGATTTGCTCTATTCAGCCTCACCGCCGGAGTATTATGACATGGAGGAAGTAAAATGAGAGCCAGTCCGGAGGCCTCTCTGTATGTTCTAACTTTCCTTCACAGCTATATTCACCACCCCATCACCAACCTCTACCATGCTTCTGTTGAAAAGAAGACCGCACCATCAGACCAGAGACTCCAAGTGTCACATCGGAGCGCTGAAGTGGAGAAGAGCGCTGCAACCCATGGTGACAGGTAGTATGAAGGAGTATCATACAATTTTAATAAAATAACAATACTCAGTTGTCAAATTAAATGATAGGATGCAGTGATTAGACCTGTTTTCTGATCTTTTTTCGAGATAACTGGAGAATGGAGTCTGCTGGAAAATGAAGGAGAAATGGAGTCAGATCGAGGAGAAGAGGAGTTGAAGCAAGCAGATGGAGATGATGGAGCCAGTGTGATGCGGAGAGGAACAGGATGTAACAGGGCTTACACAACATGCACATAGAGAGACACCCACCAACACACACATAAGAACATATAGTGACACACAGACACGTACACAGATAAGCAGACACAGCCATAACAGTTCCAGTTTTAAGATTTTTACCTGTGTGATGAATAGAACCACACTGATACATTATATTTTTGTGACATAATATATTACACTATCAAGAGAGGGAGAGATGTTTTTTCACTGTTGATGACAAAATGAAATGTATTATGATTTTTGCACTGTGGATGACAATAAAGAGTTATTACGTTTGTGTTGATACTATGAAATAGCATCAAGAGAGGGAATTGTTAAGTTCTAATAGATTAGTGAGCTTGATATTGCCTGTACATGTGTAATAAAGGATTGTTTAAGTGTACATTACAATGCATAAGAAGGATATGATAAATAATGAAGGGCATTATGAAGGATATGTAATTGTATGTATTAAGAAAGTCACTGTATGTCATATTGTTTAATGTTTAGGTGTGAATGGGTTTTTATATATAATGATTCTATAGGAGTTAGGAATGTGGGACTGTTTCTTAGATGCAAGATGGCGCCGCTGATGGCTGCCTCGGTGTGTCGGTGCTCGTTGTTTTGTATTGTTTTTGTTTTTAATTCGGTCTTCTGCTGCGATTCCCGGAGCTCTTTCACCAGAGATGAGCTCATGAACATCAGGGGAACAACTCCAGCGGACTTACTTCCAACTTTTTTAACTTCCGTGGAACTTCTGGACATTTTCGTAAAAGGTGTGCTCACCTTAACTCACGCGGTGAGACGCCGCAGGAGAGGGAAACGGGCCGGCGCGCTCGTGCGACTCCGCAAACGCGGATCTCGCTTCATTCATCCTGGCCGGAGTTTACATGCCACCGCAGGGCAACGTGCAGGAGGCACAACGGACCCTCGCCGAGCAGATACAGGGTGTGGAGCGGACCTACCCGGACTCCTTAGTTATTGTTCTTGGTGACTTTAACAAAGGAAACCTCAGACATGAACTCCCTAAGTACAAACAGTTTATTAAATGCCCGACTAGAGAGGAGAGCATTCTGGACCACTGCTACACCACCATCAGCGGGGCCTATCACGCCGTCCCTCGAGCTGCACTGGGTCACTCTGACCACGTCATGGTCCACCTGATTCCTGCATACAGGCAGAAACTAAAGCTCTGCAAACCTGTGGTGAGGAAGTTCAAGAAGTGGACCAGTGAGGCTCTGGGGGATCTTCGGGCGTGCTTGGACTGTACTGACTGGGATGTCTTCAGGACTGCTACCATCAGTCTGGATGAGTACACAGAGGCTGTGACTTCCTACATCAGCTTCTGTGAGGACAGCTGTGTTCCAACCAGCACCAGGGTGAGCTACAACAACGACAAACCCTGGTTTACAGCGGAACTCAGAAAACTACGGCTGCAAAAGGACCAGGCGTTCAGGAGTGGGGACAAGGACTTGTACACAGAGTCAAAATACAGGTTTAGCAGGGCGGTGAGGGACGCTAAACGACTGTACTCTGAGAAACTGCAACACCAGCTCTCAGCAAGTGATTCTGCGTCGGTCTGGAGAGGGCTCAAACAGATCACCAACTACAAGCCCAAAACCCCCCACTCCATGAACAACCTCCGCCTGGCAGACGAGCTGAATGAGTTCTACTGCCGATTTGAAAGACAATGGAATAGTCCTGACGCCATCCCCAACAGCCCCATCAACAGCCCCACCAACCAGCCACAGACCACCAGCCCTCCCTCCCCCAGCCCATCAGGGGCTCACGCCTCTGAACCATCGTCCACAGCGCCCCCTACCCCCTCCACAGTGACGACCCTCATTATCCAAGAGAGAGACGTTAACAGGCTTTTTAAAAAACAGAATACCCGCAAAGCAGCCGGCCCGGACTCTGTCTCCCCCTCCACCCTGAAGCATTGTGCTGATCAGCTGTCCCCGGTGTTTACAGACATCTTCAACACCTCTCTGGAGACATGCCACGTACCAGCCTGCTTCAAGGCCTCCACCATCATCCCCGTCCCCAAAAAACCTAGGATCACAGGACTCAATGACTACAGGCCCGTCGCCCTGACCTCTGTGGTCATGAAGTCCTTTGAGCGTCTGGTCCTGTCCCACCTCAAAACCCTCACCGACCCACTCCTGGATCCCCTGCAGTTCGCCTACAGAGCCAACAGGTCTGTGGACGATGCAGTCAACATGGCCCTCCACTCCATCCTCCAGCACCTGGACACCCCAGGAACCTACGCCAGGATCCTGTTTGTGGACTTCAGCTCTGCCTTCAACACCATCATCCCGTCTCTGCTGCAGGACAAGCTCTCCCAGCTGCACGTGCCCGACTCCACCTGCAAGTGGATCACAGACTTCCTGTCTGACAGGAAGCAGCACGTGAGGCTGGGGAAACACGTCTCAGCCTCTCGGTCCATCAGCACCGGTTCCCCCCAAGGCTGCGTTCTTTCCCCTCTGCTCTTCTCCCTGTACACCAACAGCTGCACCTCCAGTCCCCAGTCCGTCAAGCTCCTGAAGTTTGCGGATGACACCACCCTCATTGGACTCATCTCTGGTGGGGACGAGTCCGCCTACAGGCGGGAGACTGACCACCTGGTGACCTGGTGCAGCCAAAACAACCTGGAGCTCAACGCTCTGAAGACAGTGGAGATGGTTGTGGACTTCAGAAAGATCTCAGCCCCACCAGCCCCTCTCACCCTGTGTGACTCCCCCGTCAAAGCTGTGGAGTCCTTCCGCTTCCTGGGCTCCAGCATTACCCAGGACCTCAAGTGGGAACTAAACACCAGCTCCATCGCCAAGAAGGCGCAGCAGAGGATGTTCTTCCTGAGGCAGCTGAGGAAACTCAACTTGCCAAAGACAATGATGGTGCACTTCTACACTGCCATCATCGAGTCCATCCTCTGCTCCTCCATCACAGTCTGGTACGCTGCAGCCACTGCCAAGGACAAGGCCAGGCTGCAGCGCATCATTCGCTCTGCCGAGAGGGTGATTGGCTGCAATCTGCCGTCCCTCCAGGACTTGTTTGCTTCAAGGACCCTGAAGCGGGCGAGGAAGATTGTAGCTGATCCCTCTCACCCTGGACACAAACTGTTCGTGTCCCTCCCCTCTGGCAGGAGGATGCGGTCCATCAGGACCAAGACCTCACGCCACAAAAACAGTTTCTTCCCGTCTGCCGTCGGGCTCATCAACAGAGCCCGGGTCCCCCACTGACTCTAATGACTCTGTCACCCCCAGTCAATTCCCACCGGACACTCCCCTGCACATAGCCTTATACTTATACTTGACTTGAATACACTTGACACCTGGGCATTGCACTTGCCATTTTCACACAACACTTACACTCATGCACATTCCATGCACTTTATCTTACTTTTGGTATTTTGTTATGCTGCTGTCTCAATGTAGATATTCATTCATCCATTCATCCTCATTTATTGCACTGCGTTAACTGTTAAATGTGTATTGTTAAATGTTAAATGTATGCACCTTCCCGCCAGGACAAATTCCTTGTATGTGTAAGCATACATGGCAATAAATGGTTCTGATTCTGATTCTGATTCTGATTCTGATTTCTTTAAGAAGAAGTAGTTCCTTCAATATGTTGCTGGGCGGAAGGCGGAGTGAGACACTGAGACCATTGGGACCGGAAGGACACGCGCATGGATACTTGGAAGATGGACGATTCCTTTGTCTCTAGGGCAGCGGTCGGGAACCTATGGCTCGCGAGCCATATATGGCTCTTCCGGTGACGCCATATGGCTCCCAGACAATTTTGAGTTGAAAAAAAAGAAAATTAAAAAAATAATAATAATAAAAGAAAATAGTTTGGAACTGATTTTAAAATACTTGTGACATTTCCTAATAATACTGTGTCATTTAAAAGTAAACAGAAATTAGTTTTGAAGATAAATTTCACGGGTCACCCGCGGGTCGGGTCTGGAACCAATGGCTTGAGAGCATGTCCGGGTCATTGTAAAGGTGAAGAAATCAATTCTATCAGATAGCCAACTAGTTTATCCGCTTCAACCCTTGTAACGGAAAAGATGGCGAAAAGAAAAAAGACGATGATTACCGTGCAGTCCAGGCTGCGTGGACAGAGGAATTTGCATTTGTGGAGAGAGCAGGATCTGCGGTATGTCTAATATGCTATGATAAAATTGCATCGATGAAACGGTCAAATATAAAGTGGCACTTCGATACGCACCACTCTTCATTTGCATCGAAATATCCAGCGGGGGACAGCAGGAAAAGGGCATGTGAGGAGCTACAGCGGAGAGTGCAGACGAGTCAGCAGCAACTACGTGTGTGGACCAAGCAAGGTGACGGGAATTCCGCTAGCTTTGCGGGTGCTTTGGCAATAACCATGCAGCACCAGAAGTCGCATTAAAAGTAAGACATATTTAATTTATTATACGTTAAAAATACTCTATGGCTCTCAATGAAATATATTTAGAAATATTTGGCTTTTATGGCTCTCCCAGTCAAAAAGGTTCCCGACCCCTGCTCTAGGGGATGAAGAGCCTCCGCCTTCTCCGAAAACAAATGGACCTATGGACAATCGGGATGTTAAGAATAAGGGAAGGGAACTAACCAATGAGAGGGCCTTAAGCTCCGTGACTGAAAAGTATTTAAACTAACAGCGCGAAACGAAACAGTCTATTTTCCTGAATGTAGAAGCGGCAGCTAACTGGTCCAGTCTGTGAATCTGCAGGAAAGGATATGGCCTCGATCGAGTAATGTATAACTGTTTTGTCATCATCTTCTATTAAATCTTTTAATTGCACTAATTTGCATACTGAGCATTTCTCCCACGAACTGGCCGGAATAACGAACAGAATCTTTCATTACCAAGGAAGTGTGTCATTCTAATGGCTCGTAAGACTTCTTTGTTGGGAGGCATGTCCACTGTGGCCTATGGACCAGTCAGTACTGCGCATCACTCACAGTTGACAGAGGAACAGTGTGGGTATGGAGCCTTACTAATTATTGAAGTACACAAATGTGCTTGTCTGTTTGTATGAGGCAGCCAGCTTTGACATGTTGTGAGCGATGATAGATGGCTATAAGAGGGGCATGTGAATCCTTCATTGGGCTTCTGCACTCTGAGACTCTATATGGGAGCCAATCTCTTCTCTGCCCGACAGTCAATCTGCTGGGGATGTTTTATTCATGTCTCGTCCTCCATCAAACTAACTGGCAAACACTTGCTGTTCTACTCCTGCTGCCTCTATGCAGCTCCCTCTTTAGCTACGTCAAAACTACGCTTTTCTCCAGAAACTATGCTGCTAGATATATGCAGGTTCCTGATGGATTCTTTTTTTTGGGCAATATTCTGGGTCTTAGTTTATTAAACAAATAAACAATCTAGCACTCACATTTAAATTGATACATTTTCCATGAATTATACCCAGAGCCATTCATTGTAAAAAACAAAGTTATATATCCATTATTTCTAATGATTGAGATTATTAATGTTTAGGGTTTGTCAATCAAGTTTTAAGATGCTGGGCCTCTCCCAACATTATGCATATTCTCCCGCTGTCTTCTGCATAATGCAAAACTGCTATCTTTATCTGGCCATTAAACCTGGGACTAAGAGTCTAAAGCACTACTCCTGCGCAGCAGTGCTTTGAGCTGAATGCAAACATCATCCTGATCACATGCTCACAGTGACAATGTTAACATATTGATGATAAGCAGGTATAATATTTAGCATGATAGCCACCTTAGTTTCATAGGATCACCAAAGTCTAGGAGTCATCCTCTTGATGCCACATATTTGATGACGACAGTGTCTAATGACGGCACTCCATCCAAAAGTTGTATCTCTAATCTCCCCATTTTTCTTGAACTGTCAAAAAAACTACCTCACAATTACAAACCGAGCAGTTAAATATAACAACATGGTCAATTACTGTAAAGCCATCATCGTTCTCAGGGCCAGCTGGTCCCAGGCATGTGGTCCATAAACACATGGTGTCACATGGTCCCTCTGTATTGAAGCTGCCGATAGCTGATGGGATGTGGAGGACAGTCAGAGCTCCACTGCTCTGCTGATAAGGACTTGACAGCCACGGCTCCAGTGGAGCAGCTTAACACTGCATTAGTTTATCTGAAAGGAGACACCTGTGTCCATGTACACATTAATGTCTCTCTTTAGATGCTTGGATTCAACTGAAAGCATGCTGTCCATCACCAATGCCACAACTGAACACACTGAATGATGGATTATGTGCTGCATGTTTCTAACAGGAGCAATAGTCAGGAGTACTAAACAACAACAGCTCATTATGTTGAATGAATTCAGTTGTTTTTCGAACAGTCAATATCATTTAGCAGCATTGCTGAAGTAACTGATATTTTAATTCTTACCAACATTGATATTGGCTGCATTCTAAAATACAATCGCAAGAGGAACAGCACACAAAAAGGAGGAAACATAACAAGTGTAAATAGAAAATGTTGTGAATTAGGACAGTCAACGAGAGAGAGAGAGAGAGAGAGACCACTAAAAAGAAAATTGGAAGAACTTTACCTCCCCCCTGCGGCACCACGCCCCCCAGCTGCACTCCTTCCCCATCCAATATTCACCAAGCCATCAGCAAGAGATGACCTACTCATCTATGATGAACAATCCTACTGCTCTCCACTGCACTAACGTCTGAACTATACTGCTGCAAACATGATGTACAGAGATACCTTCTATAAAGAACTCTCTCTCTCTCTCTCTCTCTCTCTCTCTCTCTCTCACTCACACACACACACACGCACACAGAACAAGGTTAGCCAAACGGTATTATCTCTCCTGTAAATCGGTTGCACCAGATTGGTCTTTTGTCTCTTTTGCTTTGTATTGGGTTGGATTTATTTCCTTTTCCATAAAATTAAATCTATACAGCCCTCCAAGGGCTCCAGCCCTCCAAGGGGGCGACTGTGGCTCAGTGGTTAGCAAGTCAGTCTTTCAACCAGAGGACCGGGGTTCAAACCCCGCCTCAGCCAGTCCATGTCGTTGTGTCCCTGAGCAAGACACTTAACCCCCAGTTGCTCCCCGGGCGCTTCACGAGGCTGCCCACTGCTCCTTAAAAAAAAGGATGGGTCAAATGCAGAGGATAAATTTCCCCACTGTGGGACTAAGTGTGGGACTAATAAAGGGGTTTCTTCTTCTTCTTCTTCTTAACCATGTGGCCGTGTAGCAAGAAGAGGAACTCTACAGCTCTCCACACGCGATATGTCACTTTCAAGTCAAAAGGCACAAACAGAACCTGACTGTGTAAACCACACAGGAGATACACATACATTTACACGGTCACATTTTAGACCCCGGCACCCAAAGGCCACGAGAAACAATCCAGATAAAACAGTGGACAGGAATGGGGAAGAGTTACTGCATCTCTGCAGAGCCTCAGGCCTGTATGTCAAATGGGAGGACCAGAGGAGACAGTTTTACCACCTCAGACAAGAAGCCTCCTCATTCAGATGTATCACTGTCCGAGCACAAGCCCCTTTCACGTCACATCCAGATAAATATTAACTTGAACAGACACACAAAAGATACCTTGAAGAAAAAGTCCAGAAAGCTGTATGATCTGAGCCAGGCGGGCTACAAACTATTTGCATACACTTTGCATTAACATAACAGCAAAATAAATCAACCATTCCTTTCAAACAGCTGCATTAAACACAAAGCTTAGAAAACTGATGTGAACAGGGGCGATCTTTAGCTCACCCGGCAGACCCGTAGAGCGTAGCTTAGAAACTACAAAGCCACAACAAACAATACAAGATGGACACATCTGGGAAAACTACTTTAATGACCTCTACAAAAGTGTCTCACCTGAAGATCTCAACACAAATTGAAATTAAAACCAATGTAGACATGATGAACAATTTAGAGAAATCTAAATACATTTGACCAAATAAATTAAGCCCTAGAGGAATCTGTGTCAACAACAACCTTGTGAATACATTATATTGTCTCTTAAATTCCAGGATAATCACCTTTACACCTCTGATTATATTTTCACCTTAAACATTTTAATTAACAAACATATACACAATACAAAGGAAGGGAAATAGTTGCTTCTTTCATTTATTTAAAAAAAAACATTTGATTCCATCTGGTATGAAGGACATTTTATCAAAATCTTCCAAATTGGAAAAGGTAGTTTTTATGACCTTATTAAATGTACATACAATGACAGCCAGTGTGCTATGAAAATCCAGTATTTTACTCAAGGCTGTGGTGTGAAGCAAGGATGCTTTTAAAGTCCTACATTAAGCAACTTGTATATCAATGGACTGGCAGATCAGTGGGCCCCAGGGCTCACACTCTGAAACGGAGATTACCTTCTAAATGCAGAAGACCTCATTTGGCTGTCCCCAACCACAGATGCTCTTCAGCATCACCTGGCCATCCTGTAACCATAAATGTCATGAAAAACAATGAAACAATCATGATCTTTAAATTGTTTTGATTTGAGACCACAGGAAACTATAGTTAACTTGGTCGTACACTATCTGCATCTGGGCTTCCAATATGGCAGTAACTATGCCATACAAAGGGCTATCTGGAGCCCCCTCAGCAGATTGGAGCGTGACTCATGAGACAAACACCCAATAGTGTGCCCTGCACACTGACTTAGTGTGCAGAACCCTAAACGTTGAAAGGTAAACACCACACAATGCCTGGCAAGTGGAACTTTCCCATTGAAATAAAACAGGCAATAACATTTTGGACATAGAGAGATAGAGTCTGAGATGCACTTCCTCCACCCCTGTCAGACGTTCTCTTCACTAAGAGATTTCCACTTCAAGAAAATAGCAAAGAAAATAACTTCCTAATGCTGTCCCCAGAGGAGAGCATGACAGTTCCCCTTGTTGAAGGACAGCAGCTCATGCCTGCCACAGCCCGAGGGACTCACAATCAGTAATAGATCAACAAAATGAGGTCCGTTGTACTAAACTGTATCACATTGTGGTGTAATGGTAGATTTTAAAATGAACCGTCGATATCAGCACTTCCCTGGAGACTGCTCTTTCTATATGCATCCTCTCTGGGTTAAACATTCCACAGTATCTCATACCTACAGTATCTCACAACCAGACACGCACTCGACCTCCGGCGGAGGTGTGTGTGTTCGTGGGACTGCAGTCCACAGGTCGGCCTCTGTTATCATCAGTAGCAGCAGGGAGACACACACCTTACGGGGACGAAGATACTGCTATATCACCCCAGCTGACTTGAACACAGTGACTCAGCTTGACAAACCTGATCCTCTGCTCGTGTGTGTGAGAGGTTGCACAGAGTGTGCTGATCTGTCTACGCAGCTCTTTTTCCCCCTGAAATGTTTTTTTGTCCCCGTCTTTCCCTCTCCATTGGTGCTGCTGAATATAGCCTTTATGTAACTGTCCACGAGTTTGACTGTTCTCTTTATGCTTCTGTGCCAGAATGTGTGTATGTGTGTGTGTGTGTGTGTGCGTGTGTTTCTATTTGAGATTAATGCGTGGCTGTGTGTGTGTGCTGGAGGTAAGCCAGGGGTCAGCGGAGAATGATGGGGACTTCCCAATTTCAGCTTCATTCAGCTCTGATTACTGGCTCAATATTCTCTGTGTAGTAATCTGGGCAGGTTCAGTATTGGAGAATCCATCGCCACAGTATTGTGTCTGAACAGCATGGCTTTGCCTCTTTCACTGCCCGCAAAGCTAAAATGGGCTGATGTCAGAACAATACTGTCCCAGGGGCATTCAACTGAGTCAGAACCAAAGGTTATTGAATTATATTAGTGAACATTGTTAACAGATTGTACATGACGAAAAAAATGGTTCAAAGAGTGCACATCTGTTCACTTTCAATTAAATAATGTAATAAGTCTAAAACCTAAAAAAAGTACATGGCAAACTGGAAGTAAACTGTACATTTAGGGGCGTTTATAGAAAATATAATTTTGGTTCATGATTTTGTGGGAAATATGCAAAAGTGACCGTTTGAGGCACTACAATCACTCGATTAGTTGTCCAATTTGCGCAGATATGAAAGTTATAAATAAAAACTTATTATACAGTAAAAATTAGTTGAGGGTGTTTCACCGTAGTGTCATGACAGTATGTCTGGCGAGGCACATTCTGATTGGAAATACTGTAATTGTCAATTAATGTGACATTTCACTTTTAACTATAAACCAGCATAACAATGTAAATTACCAACATAAGCCACAATGTTAAAACAATAACACAAGTAAGAAAAAAAACTAAATATTACCAAAAAATCACATTTGCATTTTGGAACATAAAGAAGCAATTACTACTACTCAGTCAAGCAGGAACGATGAGGAATGTTGGCCGTTCCTATGGCTACAATACTCCCAGCACTGGCAGAGCGCGCATCACAGCTGAGCAGACGCTGGTGGGGGTGTGGATTCACCCCCCATGTGTCTTCCTTGCGCTCCGACTGGGCAGAGGTAGCACAGTATGTCTGATCTTTGCTTACATCAAGGGAAATAAACCAGAGAACTAAGACAGAAGGGACATTCCCATTCAGGTCCACGTGGCTGGATGGCCAGAGTGGAAGCCATGGTTATGTCCACCATTGCCTTTGGACCTTTGTGGCAGGCTCACTGCTGTATAAACAGTCACGGACTCACTGAGGTGAGGTTTGACAGTCATAACTCAAACGACCAGTGAAGTTGTAACATTACGAGAGCGAGAGCCAGAGTAAATGAGGAACAACTTAATGCGTCTTCCACACATTTGTCCTCTGTCCTTGAACCCTCACGTGGGAGAAAGAAATGCATCTATTACAACAAGTGTGATAGATGTCAAGTGTACAGAATAACTCAAATTCTGATCAAGTTCCAGCGTAGGTTCAGTCAGGAAGACCATAGTCTTTATGCCTAAAGACTGTAGTTCATTTCTCATACATATTTATATATAATAATATAAATATAATCATTGACAGTCACTATTTCTCCCTGTGATTTCTCTGGGAGATGATGAATAAAAATTAGTGCAAAGATAGTCTTCCTGCTTCATTTAATGTACAAGAACATTTTCATCGCCCATGAGAGACCTGGTTATCTGTACACATGGCAGAGAAATCTGTGTTCTCCAGGAGAAATCTACCTGGGAAAACAACCTGGTTATGGAAAACAGGTTTCTTGTTAACATAACAATTAAGAAATCAACTCAGTGGAGAAAGGTGACTGTGACCTGATTACATAAGTGCATGCAAACATGATTGTGAATGCAGGTGACTCTCAAGGGGGGCTTTCAACCAACAGCATTGCATCCATTTCACAGAAAGAAAGCCGCTCAGTGTGCTGGTGATCCTGGTTTGGGCTACTATGTCGAAAAAGAAGTATTGAAGCCTGCTTGTAAATGTCAACAGTTTATAAAAGAAGGAGTATACAACTTTGCTGATTTTAGAGACTCGGATCCCTCTTCTCCTTGTTGACAAGACTTCAGGGAGGAGATGCATTTCTCTTGTCATGAAAATTGTCTAATCTGAGGTCAGTGAATTCCTGAACAGGGTTTTATGAAGGATTTTGAAAACTCTTTTTTTGTTGAACATCACAGCAAACCAACTTACTCACAATGGTAATCCAACACATTACCCAACCCACTCCTCTCACATTCATAGAAGTATCCCTCAGCGGAACACAGTGGCTGTTAAAAACATACAGCTAAATGAAAGCACTCCGCAGCGCAGAGAGCGCCTGAGGCCATGGCGATTGCTGAAGCTAGCAGAGAAAGAATAAAACAGAGGAAGAAAGTTCAATAGCGAATGATAAGTGAGTCTGGTCGCTCCGCCACCAATGAGATGCGCAGAAAATTAGATTTGCAGTTTCTCCCTGAATGCTGTTGCAGTAGAGTCAGAGCTGGAGCTGCGGGCTTAATACATGACCTTGGTGTTAATGCATTTATGACTCTCTCCCACTTCCTCACATCCTCATAGTAGCAACTTTTTCCTTCACCGCGTTCATTTGAACTCCTCATTATCTTGATATTTTTTAGGGAGAAGGTTTGGTTTATTGAAATCTTTTGCTTCTGTGACTCGCAGATTCATTCTCGGAGGGAAGAGAAATCTCCTGTGAGGAGAAGAAACACTGTTAGATGCCTCGGGATTCAGCAGCTTTGACAGTGAATTATGTTATTCAGCCTGAAACAGATTTGTCTGTAATTTTGCAGTGTGATGTGAACCATTCCTCCATTATGATCAATGTCAATGTAAGATAGTGATAAATTATTGAACAGTTTTTATTTAATTTTCCGTTCATACAGTTGGAAGGCCCAGGGTCAGTTTTTCCCTCGGAATTAAAAGACCAAATACACTGTTTGCCCATGTTCTCTAGAACGACCCATAGAAGTAGTCTCTGATCTGATGCTGATCTCGCACAAAAAAGGCTTGGTTAGGTTTAGTGAAAGACACGTTGTCAGCAGCTTTCACTGAATCTTTTTCTCTTCTTGTTTTTACAATGTTTTAGTAATTCACACAACACAACTCAACTTTTTTAATTTATTACGATCTGTAGATGTATCTTGCTTTTATGTATTTGTAAAGCTGTAAAGCTGGACCTCCGGGAGGAGGCCACCTTTAACTGCGCCGTGATGTTGAAATGCGCTGCAGCTGCGAGCGGCGGCCGTCCTCCTCCCGGGTGTCCAGCATTAGCCTGATTATAGAGAGGAAGAGAGAGAGAGACACACATTCTGGCCGCAGCCAGAGTTACTGTGGCATCCCCTTGTGGTGGTGCCTCCAGGATCCTCACAGTACCCCCCCCTCAACGGACGCCTCCTGGCGTCCACGGAACTGCCAGGCAAGGGTGGGTGGAGGGGGAACGGCTGGAGGGCCGAAGCCCCTGGTGGAAGCCGGCTTGAGGGGAGGAACCTGGAACACAGGGAAACGTAACTGGGCAGAGGAGGACAGGCCGGAGGACGGCTCCCAGGCGGGGACTCCGGGGGACGGCCCCCATGCAGGGACTCAGGAGGACGGCCCGGGGGACGGCCAACATGCAGGGACTCAGGAGGACGAGGCTCGGGACGGGACCTGACCGGACTGGGCTCGGGACGGGACCTGACCGGGCTGGGCTCGGGACGGGACCTGACCGGCCTGGGCTCGGGACGGGACCTGAATGGCCTGGGCTCGGGACGGGACCTGAATGGCCTGGGCTCGGGACGGGACCTGAATGGCCTGGGCTCAGGATGGGACCTGACTGGACGGGACCTGACTGGACGGGGCTCGGGACGGGACCTGACTGGACGGGGCTCGGGACGGGAATTAACGGGACTCGGGGGACCTGGGATTGCCGGGACACTGACCGGACTCTGGGAGCGGGAGTCGGATGGACCGCTGACGGGACTCGAGGGACATGTGTCGGCCGGACCGCCGACGGGACTCGAGGGACATGTGTCGGCCGGACACATGTCCGTAGAGTAGGAGCCGGGCCGGACGGCCGGCGGGACTCGGGGAGCTAGGGTCGGCTAAGCCACCGACCGGGCCGGGACTATCCGCGGCGCGGTCGGAGAGGCTGGGACCGGGGCTGGCAGCGGCACAGTCGGGGGAGCTGGGACCGGGGTTGGCAGCGGCACAGTCGGGGGAGCTGGGACCATGGCTGGCAGCGGCACAGTCGGGGGAGCTGGGACCGGGGCTGGCAGCGGCACAGTCGGGGGAGCTGGGACCGGGGCTGGCAGCGGCACAGTCGGGGGAGCTGGGACCGGGGCTGGCAGCGGCACAGTCGGGGGAATGTGGACCGCGGCTGACAGCGGCGCAGTCCGGGGAATGTGGACCGGGGCTGACAGCGGCGCAGTCCGGGGAATGTGGACCGGGGCTGACAGCGGCGCAGTCCGGGGAATGTGGACCGGGGCTGACAGCGGCGCAGTCCGGGGAATGTGGACCGGGGTACTGGAGTCGGCTGGACGCCGACCGGACTCGTGGACCGTACCCCCCCCTCCACGGACGCCTCCGGACGTCCACGGGTCGGCCAGGCAAGGGTGGGTGGAGGGGGAAGGGCCGGAGGGCTGAGCTCGCTCCCTACGGTCGGCCAGACAAGGGTGGTTGGAGGGGGAACGGCCGGAGGGCTGAGCTCGTTCCCGACGGTCGGCCAGACAATGGTGGGTGGAGGGGGAACAGCCGGAGGGCTGAGCTCGCTCCCGACGGTCGGCCAGACAAGGGTGGGTGGAGGGGGAGCCGGTAAGGGGTCAGGAGGGTCCCCCACAACGGGGGGCGACCTCCGCGCAGCCTGGTCGACGTAGCGTGGTATGCAGCGATCCAGCGCCTGCAGGGCCCTCATGATCCCACTCAGGAGCCGGTCGTGTCTGTCGAGCACGTCTCCTTGGGCGGTGAGAGCCTCCATGAGGTCGTCCGGGTTTGCTGGGTCCATGTTGTTGGTCGAGAGATTCTGTCAGGTTAAGGTGTTGGACCCAAAAGCAAACTGCAGAGGCAAGTGAAGAGGGTGCTAACAACAGGTGTTTATTGTAGCATAGCTCGGGGTCAGGCTCGTAGCGTAGCTCGGGATGAGGCTCGTAGCGTAGCTCGGGATGAGGCTCGTAGCGTAGCTCGGGATCAGGCTCGTAGCGTAGCTCGGGATCAGGCTCGTAGCGTGGCTTGGGATGAGGCTTGTGAAGTCGCTCTCGTGTGCACGGACCTGAAGGGGAAGGCAAGCCATGCGTTGCATTCTCTCGACGCTGGACCTCCGGGAGGAGGCCACATTTAACTGCGCCGTGATGTTGAAATGCGCTGCAGCTGCGAGCGGCGGCCGTCCTCCTCCCGGGTGTCCAGCATTAGTGTCAGGATTCGCGTCTGGACCCAAAAGCAAACGATGAACGACGGGGTTGAGGTGAGAACACAAGGTGAGTTTATTTACAGTGCGCAGGAAACCAGGGAAAAACACAGGGAGTACTCAGCCATTAGCTCGGCGTGAGGCTTGTAGCGTGGCTCGGGATGTAGCTCGTGGCGTAGCTCGGCGTGAGGCTGGTCGCGTAGCTCGGGATGTAGCTTGTGGCGTAGCTCGGCGTGAGGCTTGTAGCTCGGGATGTAGCTCGTGGCGTAACTCGGGACGAAGCACGGATATGACGGGCAAGGCATGCAGAAGGAATCACCCGACGCTGGCCCTCCGGGAGGAGAGCCCCTTTAACTGTGCCATGATGACCTAATACGCTACAGCTGCGGACGTCCGTCTGACTGTACGGGGAGAGAGAGAGACATTTTTAGTTCGCGGCCAGGTTTAACTATGGCACCACCTGGTGGTGGCGCCCTGTACCACCACAATTAGCCTGATTATAGAGAGGAAGAGAGAGACACACATTCTGGCCGCAGCCAGAGTTACTGTGGCACCCCCTTGTGGTGGTGCCTCCAGGATCCTCACAGGTGGAACCTTATCAACTGCCATCAGTGTATGAATGGGTGAAGTAGTGTGAAAGCACTTTGAGTGGTCAGAAGACTACAGGTGAATTTACCATTTACAACTAATGTCCTTCCAATAAAGGGTGCTTTCCAAAAAAACATCCCACAAAAGGGAAACTACTTAGCAACTACAATTTACGACTGAACGCTGATTAAATACTGTTTCATTCCATCCATAAAACATTTTAATTGTATTTGCTGTTTACAAACAAAAGTACTATATTACTATTGAAAACCAAGGTTATAATTATACATATGTGCATTGCCAATATATATAATACTGTAATATAATAATAATCTAATGGTAATGTAAATAATAATATTTTACTACAACATCCAAAGTTTATCTTGTTGTAGTGTTAAGAAAGGCCCAACAATCCTTCTTTTTCATATACTAGAAGCAAAGATGAAGCATGTTTTTCCAGATCCAAGTTTATGCTTGACAACAATGAAGTGCAACCACAACACACACAAAATATCCACCTTGAGTGCACTATTTTTCATAGTCAACCCCAGAGGTGGCTGGTGGAATTTGTTTTTGGTAGGGCCATCTAATCAATTTCAGAAAACATCCAGTATGATTCAATGCAAAAAAACGTATCATGCATTACTACTTTGCAGTTAAATATTTAACATTTATTCCAACACTTTGACATAAGGACATCTTAGTCATACAATTCAGTATATTAATATATCATGTCACATAGCCCTCCGAAAGTCCTGCACTTGAGTGATGATTTCAAATGTATTTATACATTCCAGAAACCAACGTAAGAGCTGAGTACAAAGGGACAAAAACGATATTTGTTTGTTTACTCCTTGTTTGCATTAATAGCATACAGACACAGAGCCACAGTTATTACATTTATAACAACTTTAACTGACATTGTGCCTCTTCGGGGGAGTGCTAATACCGTTACTGTTTCTAATTTGTATAAACATTTTTATATACACTGCCTGGCCAAAAAAAAAGTCGCCACCAAAAAAAAAGGTCACACACTAATATTTCGTTGGACCGCCTTTAGCTTTGATTACGGCACACATTCGCTGTGGCATTGTATCGATAAGCTTCTGCAATGTCACAATCCATGTGTGAAAATTATGTCTCATGCTCCCTGAACCACTCTTTCACAATTTGAGCCCGATGAATCCTGGCATTGTCATCTTGGAATATGCCGTGCCATCAGGGGAGAAAAAATCCATTGATGGAATAACCTGGTCATTCAGTATATTCAGGTAGTCAGCTGACCAACTGCAGCAACCCCAGATCATAGCACTGCCCCCACAGGCTTGTACAGTAGGCACTAGGCATGATGGGTGCATCACTTCATCTGCTTCTCTTCTTACCCTGATGCACCCATCACTCTGGAACAGGGTAAATCTGGACTCATCAGACCACATGACCTTCTTCCATTGCTCCAGAGTCCAATCTTTATGCTCCCTAGCAAATTGAAGCTTTTTTTTCGGTTAGCCTCACTGATTAGTGGTTTTCTTAAGGCTACACAGCTGTTCAGTCCCAATCCCTTGAGTTCCCTTCGCATTGTGCACGTGGAAATGCTCTTACTTTCACTATTAAACATAGAATCCAGGTGGCGACTTTTTTTTTGGCCAGGCAGTGTATTTTCCGTAGCTTTCGCCATTCAATCTGTGCACAATGAGCCTTCCTTGTTAACTCCGCGAGCCGCCTTCAAAATAAAAGCATCTCATCTTAAAACAGGAAACCAAATAAATGTAGCATATGGCAGGCAGAAAACACACAACAAAAACAACAACATTGATTGACAAACCGTTTCTAAAGCCAGAACACACATTGGGTTTTACATATCATATAATAACCGACAGCATGCTTTATTTTGGATAAAGTGTGCCCGTTTTTAATCTACCGCCACATTGTGTTTCTTCACCGCAATCCTGTGTCCGTCGTTTAGCTGGGTAGCGATGTTCACTTAGCCTGATGTGCTAGCTTGATAGAGTTATCCATGTGTCCTGGTGTTCTCATGTTGTCTTCATTTTTCTTCAAGTGCTTCATGTCCCGTACTCCCGTATCTGTCCATGCTGGATCTATCCCCATCGATTTAAAAAGCAATCATGGAAAGCAAAATACAGCGTTAGCAGGACTGCATCCAGCAGCTAGCTTAGCCAAACCGTCCTGGTGTGGCCGTACAGAAGCTGCTTCCTTTTCAGGCCAGTATGTTGTCTTATGCTGAGCTCAGGCTGTGTGTCAACAGTACAACCAATTATTAAAGCACATTCATATATCAAGTTGCAGGTTTTCTTAAACACAGGTAGGTCAATGGATGTTCCAGTAGATATAAGGAGATTGTGGGGCAGGGGCGTGGTTTAGCGCGGCTGCAGAGGGGGAGAGCGTAGGGCGGCTCAAGGAACAGGTGCGGGCAATCGGGGAAATTGAGCCGCACCTGGGACTGGTGGGGTGCAGGTGTGTGCGTGTATGAGGGGAAGTGTTTAAGCCGCTCAGTATGGCCCGACGGGGGGCGGGTGAGGACAGACGGAGCGGAGTCGCGGGTGAATGACAATAAAAATCCTTAAAACCTATCCCTGCAACGTGTGGTCTGTGGCCTCTGTGTCTGGTGAATCCCCGAGACAAGAACCTTTGCTACAGAGATCAATCTGGTATTCTGTGTCGTCATTTAGGACCCCATCTTGTAGTTTAAACATTTGAAGATGCGTCTCAATTCAATCTCTGACACAGTTATTCTCCACCTTCCGAGTTATCAATGGTTTTTATTTTTAAAGAGCATTTTTCTGAATCAGAATCAGAACCATTTATTGCCATGTATGTTTACACATACAAGGAATTTGTCCTGGCGGGAAGGTGCATACATTTAACATTTAACAATACACATTTAACAGTTAACGCAGTGCAATAAATGAGGATGAATGGATGAATGAATATTTACATTGAAACAGTAGCATATCAAAATATGAAAATACCAAAAATAAGATAAAGTGCATGGAATGTGCATGAGTGTAAGTGTTGTGTGAAAGTGGCAAGTGTAAGGTTAAAGTGTCAAGTGTATTTAAGCATAAGGCTATGTGCAGGGGAGTGTCCGGTGGGAATTGTCTGGGGGTGACAGAGTCATTAGAGTCAGTGGGGGACCCGGGCTCTGTTGATGAGCCCGACTGCAGACGGGAAGAAACTGTTTTTGTGGCATGAGGTCTTGGTCCTGATGGACCGCAGCCTCCTGCCAGAGGGGAGGGACACGAACAGTTTGTGTCCAGGGTGAGAGGGATCAGCAACAATCTTCCTCGCCCGCTTCAGGGTCCTTGAAGCAAACAAGTCCTGGAGGGACGGCAGATTGCGGCCAATCACCCTCTCGGCAGAGCGAATGATGCGTTGCAGCCTTTGTTTTGTGGTGGCTTTTACAAACAAAACACAGGAACATACTCTGACACTTTTCTTAACTGTGCTCTGACCTTTGTGAACTGGTTGCATTTTAATGCTCTCGCAGTAGTCATATTCGGGGTGCTTTGACCCGTGGGCTTTCCTTTGCATTTCCAACATCGACATTGTACATTGTGCTTTGAATAAAAGTGTAGAAACTTGAGCGTGGTTCGTCAAGAGAGAGGCTGAAGACATAGTGAGCTTTGAATAGAACATCAAAAGCAGCCAGCGATGTCTGAGTGTTGCATGGGATGCTTTCTGGCCCACAATAATGAAGAACTTTTAAATTTTTAAGAAGGGTTGTCTAGCATCAACTTCCTCCAGGAATGTAGTGAGGCTGGTTCCTTCCTGTAGTTTGAATGACACAGATTTATATTCTAAGAATAATAAGGAGTTAGATATATTATTGCAGTCTTCTTACATTTCACTGCAGCACACAAAAATCACGATTTTGCTCGTACAAAAGGCTGATGATACAAACCTTTATAAACCTAACAAGATGTCCATATTCCACTTTTGCCAGCATTTTCTGTTGCATTTTAGTAAACTTATGAGAAGTTAACTGTCTGAACAATGTATCTAGCCAACTGTAATTAAGATGAATAAATTAATAATCAATGTGAGGCAATGTCATGTAAATTATATAACATAACACAAAGTATCTTACCACAAGAAATATCAGGATAAGATATTAATGCATCTGGCATTTTTAAAGTGAACCTTAGACACAAGGAATTTAGTATGATATCACCATTGGAGTGCTCGCTCATGGCTTGTGTTCACCATGTTAATGCATCTGGCATTTTTAAAGTGAACCTTTGACACAAGGAATTTAGTATGATATCACCATTGGAGTGCTCGCTCATCGCTTGTGTTCACCATACAGATCAACGTTATGTTATGCTTTCGGTTAGCTAACATTAGCTATCTTAATGCTAGCGGCTCACAACCAAAACACTGCTGAACGTACACTAGCTTGCTTAGCTTGCGTAACAGCTCAATAGGAAAACTGTCTCTCAAACGTTTGCTACTTTCTTTGCCATTTAACATTACTGTTAATGGAGAAATTCTGTTTCGGCGGCTCTCAATGCGGGCTTGTGACGTGCAGGCAGCCGCTGCTTCGGCGGCTCTCGATGCGGGCTCGTGACGTGCAGGCTGCCGCTGCTTCGGCGGCTCTCAATGCGGGCTCGTGACGTGCTGGGTCTGGATCTGGGTCGACTAGCGTGTCGTGGGCCAGGCATAGCAATCTCTCGACGACGGACCTCCGGGAGTAGGCCACCTTTAACTGCGCCTTGATGACCTGATGCTCCCGGCTGTCCGGCATCTGCCTGATTGCACAGAGAGGGAGAGAGAGATACACAATCTGGCCGTAACCAGGGTTACTATAGCCCCGCCCGGTGGCGGTGCTCCCGTATCACCACAGTACCCCCCCCTCAACGGACGCCTCTCGGCGGCTTCCCGGGCTTGCCCGGGTTAACCCGATAAAACTCCCGGAGCAGAGCGGAGCCCAGGATCTGCCGACGGGGGAGTAATGACCGTTCCTCGGGCCCATACCCCTCCCAATCCACCAGCTACTGGAACCCTCGCCCCCGGCGCTGGAAGTCCAGGACCCTGGAGACTGAGTGAGCCGGATGACCGTCGATGACCAGGGGGGGTGGAGGGGGAACGGCCGGAGGGCTGAGCTCGCTCTCAGCGACCGGCTTCAGGAGGGAAACGTGGAATGTCGGATGGACCTTTATTGCCGCCGGGAGGGTCAAGCGGACGGCGGAGGGGTTAATGATCCTCGCGATGGGGAATGGCCCAACGTACCTGGGGGTCAGTTTGCGGGACTCTGTCGGCAACGGGAGGTCCCGGGAGGATAGCCACACCCGTTGTCCCACCTTGTACTCTGGTGCCGGGGCGCGATGCCGGTCGGCCAGCCGCTTGTTGGTGGCGGTGGACCAAGTGAGGGCTGCTCTCGCTGTGCCCCACACTGCCCGGATCCTCCGGAGATGTTCCTCCACGGACTGCACCGCTACCTCCTCTTCCTGCGCCGGAAAAACAGCGGGGGCTGAAACCCAAAGCAAACCATGAAGGGGGACATACCAGTAGCAGAACCGGACAGGGAGTTGTGGGCATACTTGACCCATGGCAGGAACGTGCTCCAGGACACGGGGTGCTGCGCGGCGACGCACCGGAGCGCCGTTCCCAGGTCCTGGTTGGCGCGCTCGGTCTGGCCGTTGGACTGCGGGTGGTAGCCGGAGGATAGGCTGGTGGTCGCCCCCACGGCCTTGCAGAACGCGCTCCAGACCCCGGATGCAAACTGCGGCCCCCTGTCCGACACGATGTCCACCGGGATCCCGTGAATGATGGGAGCGGTGTCCGGGGGCCCCGAGGGAGGAAAGATCCGAGAGAGAGAATCCGGCTTCCCGTTCCGGCTCCCGGGGCGGTATGACAGCACGTAGTTAAACCGGCTGAGGAACAGTGCCCACTGGGCCTGCCGGGAGTTCAGCCTCCGCGCCGCACGGAGGTAGGCCAGATTCTTATGGTCGGTCCATATGAGGAATGGCTGCTGGCTGCCCTCCAGCCAGTGCCGCCATTCCTGGAGGGCGAGGATGACCGCCAGCAGTTCCCGATTCCCCACGTCATAATTCCTCTCCGCCGGACTAAGCCGCTTGGAGAGGAAAGCGCAGGGGTGGAGCTTCTGGGTGGTGGGGTCCCGCTGGGACAGGACGGCCCCCGCGCCGGTCTCCGATGCGTCCACCTCCACCACAAACTGGCGGGACGGGTCCGGGTGCCTGAGGATGGGGGCACTGGTAAACAGGGATCTTAACCGGGCAAACGCACCATCGGCCTCGGGCGTCCAGCCGAAGGGTGCTTTAGGGGAGGTTAATTGAGTGAGGGGTGCGGCCACCTTGCTATAGTCCCGAATGAACCGACGGTAAAAATTTGCGTAACCGAGGAACCGCTGTAGTTCCTTCCGAGTACCGGGCGTCGGCCAGTCCACCACCGCTCTAATCTTGGCGGGGTCGGGTTTCAGCTGCCCCCGGGCTATTACAAACCCGAGGAAGCTGACGGAGGGGACGTGGAACTCACATTTCTCGAACTTGACGTACAGCTTGTTCTCCAGTAGCCGCTGGAGAACCAACCGCACGTGTCGACGGTGGTCTGCGAGGGAACGGGAGAAAATCAGGATATCGTCGTGATAGATAAACACAAAGCTACTCGTCATGTCCCGGAACAAGTCATTCATGAGCGTCTGGAAGACGGCGGGGGCGTTCGTTAGGCCAAATGGCATCACCCGATACTCGAACTGCCCCATCGGGGTGTTAAACGCCGTCTTCCACTCGTCCCCCTCGCGGATTCGGACCAGATGGTAGGCGTCGGCAGTCATACGGGCGATGGGGTGGCAACGTACGCGCCTGGTCCTTACAGAACACCCGGGCGAGGTCATGGTACTCGGGTGGCACGACGGACAGGTCCGGAGGGGGCGGCGACGCGGCGGATGGCCTGGGGTCCGGGATTTGCCGCCCGGAGACAGCGGGCATGACAGGCCACGCTCCAGCCGGCAATGGACAACGTTGTCCAGTCCAACTGGGGGTTGTGGAGCTGCAACCACGGAAGGCCTAGGACTACCGGGGACGCGGGAGAGGGGAGGATGAACAGCTGTGGTGCCCCGAGCGACCGCAATACAAACACAACCGGAGGCTAAGTCGTCGCTGGCGTTCGGCCGGAGTCAGGCGAGCCCGCCCCAACTGCATGGGCTCGTCCGACCCCGGTCGCCCTCCCTGAGGTTCTACCGTGGTCTCGGCGGTCCCCAAACCCGGCCCCGCGAACAGGACCCGGCGCGGGGCCCGCCCAACCCGCTCGTGTCTGTGCTCCCGGAGGCGGTTGTCAATCAAAATGGCCAGGGAGATGAGCTGCTCCAGAGTCGTCGTGGTATCACAGGAAACCAGCTCATCCTTTAGCGCCTCAGACAGATTCCTCAGACAGCGTTCGCTCGTTCGCACCGCTCTCCGCGGCAAGGATCCGAAACTCGAAATCCGCCACCGACCCGGACCCCTGCCGCAGGGAGAGCAGCCGATTCAGTGCGTCCTGACCGCGTACGGGATGGCCAAACACCCTCCGGAGCTCCTCGGAAAACCCTGTGAATGAGCCCAACACGGTCGACTGGCCGTCCCGTAACGCCGTGGCCCACTGGGCCGACCTCCCGCGGAGCAGATTAATGCAAAAAGCGATGCGAGCTTTGTCTGACGCATAGCTAAGGGGCTGTAGATCGAATACTAGCGTGCAATTTAGCAGAAAACGACCGCACCCCCCGGACTCCCCGGCCCGTGGGGGCCCGTGGTTCTCGGATGGCGGCGGGGCCCGGCATGGCAGGGGGTTCCGCCCCTACAGGACGGGTGGGAGCACTCGGGTGCCCCGCTGCCAGTGCGGCCCGTAAGTCCATCCTACGGGTCAGCTCCTCTAGGGTCTCCATGATCCTTTCCAGCGTCTGTTCATGTCTCCCGATGAGGACCCCTTGGGCGCTGAGAGCCTCCTGGACGGAGCCCGGGTTTGCTGGATCCATGTTTTTTGGTCGAGAGATTCTGTCACGTCTCTGTGTGGGACCCAAAATCAAACTGCGGACAAGCAGGGGAAGATGAGGTGAACAAAGGTGTTTATTGGTGGCTCGCAGGCAAAAGCAACAGGAAACCAGGAAATACTCAGCCGCTCGCTGGGGCGGCTCTCGGTGCGGGCTTGTGACGTGCAGGCTGCCGCTGCTTCGGCGGCTCTCAATGCCGGCGCGTGACGTGCAGGCTGCCGCTGCTTCGGCGGCTCTCGATGCGGGCTCGTGACGTGCAGGCTGCCGCTGCTTCGGCGGCTCTCGATGCGGGCTCGTGACGTGCAAGCTGCCGCTGCTTCGGCGGCTCTCGATGCACGGACGTTTAACGGGTTTTATTTGCATGTACACACGTAGCACACACTGGCTCAGCTCTCGTACTCGCACACCCCCGGCTGTTGTCACCGCCGGGCTTAAATATCCACTCACTCACACACACTCCTAGCCACAGGTGCGGCTCATTGACCTCAATTGCCCACACCTGTTCCCTGAGCTGTCCTCCGGTCTCCCCCTCTGCAGCTGCGCTAACCCACGCCCCTGCCCCACAGGCGGCTCTCAATGCGGGCTCGTGACGTGCAGGCTGCCGCTGCTTCGGCGGCTCTCAATGCGGGCTTGTGACGTGCTGGGTCTGGATCTGGGTCGACGCGGTTGGCTAGCGTGTCGTGGGCCAGGCATAGCAATCTCTCGACGACGGACCTCCGGGAGGAGGCCACCTTTAACTGCGCCTTGATGACCTGATGCTCCCGGCTGTCCGGCATCTGCCTGATTGCACAGAGAGGGAGAGACACAATCTGGCCGTAACCAGGGTTACTATAGCCCCGCCCGGTGGCGGTGCTCCCGTATCACCACAAGTCCGCTGTTTTATCAATGCCACTTATAGATTTGATTAATCGACTCTTTGAAACTCGGTTTTGACACCAACTATTTGTCAACTGAGGATTAAATATAAGAGATTTGACTCTATCCAGTGTATAATTAATTCTATCTCTGCTAAACATTTACAAACACCAAGAGATTAACTCTTCTCATGCTTCATCCTTGTTGGTGCAGATCAGAAACATTCTCAGACTACACACAGCATTTTCAGCTGTAAAAATGAACATGCTTCCTTTGTCTCAAACATCAACAACATAAATATAACCTTGAAGCCTTGCAGTCTGTGATACACAGCTGCTCACAGCAAGCAACAGCTCAGGCATTTCCCAATGTCCTCACTGCTGGTGTAGAGGAGGCCCTCCATCACAGCACATGGAGAAAGGTCTTTAGGTATGGACCCATTTTTAAAACTGGCTACATGTGTATACAAAAACTCCACATCTGAATCTTCACCTCAGCTATGAACATAAAGAGTAACTTTTTTTTTTTTTTTACCTGGACCCTATTTTATTGTGTCTAAGTGACTTGTGGGGAAAACAATGTTATGCCATATTGTTAAAAACACGTTGTGACAAGGTTCTTGCATCCCGGGAATCTCCGGACGTGGACACCACGACTCGCACACGTAGGATGACGTTTGAAGGCTTTTATTATTATGCAGCACATCAACACTCGACCTGGCTTCGCTCTCGTTCTCCTCGTCAGCTCTGCTGCCGCCCCCCTCTGCCACTACGGCCAGGGTTTTTAACCCCCACTCACACATACACCCATCAGCTGCAGGTGCGGCTCATTCCTGCCAATTGCCCGCACCTGTTCCCTGAGCCGCCCTTCGCTCTCCCTCACTGCAGCCGCGCTAAACCACGCCCCTGCCCCACATACGTGTTTAACCAACTTACCACCAATGGGGGCCCCTATAATTTGCTTCTATTTTTTTGCTTCTTTACTGTTTTTTAATGTTTTAATGAATGTTTCTAATTGTTTTTAAATCTTGTTTTATTTTGCATTGTGTTTTGATGCTTTTAATGGTTTGATGTGAAGCACTTTGAATCGCCTTGTTTTTGAAATGTGCTACACAAATAAATTTGCCTTGCCTTCCCTATACAACATTTGGCCTGGTGTCCCTCTATCTGATTAATCTGACTCTGGCAAAATTCACCTCTACATGTCTTCATAGAGTGGTCATTACACACAATGCATGGCTCTCAACATTTTTGTTCAAAATTATTGTCCTATTTTTATGAGTTGTTGTCCATAAATGTGAGCTCCTATATAAAACAGAACACTGATTACATTCAGAGTGATTTAATCGGCCTGAAGTACCTTTGTTGGAGGGATGAATATGCATCTGCAAGCTAATAAGGCAGATTACTGCTGCATTCATCTGTTTTATTGCTAAAACAACTTTTATGAGTATTGTTGTTATTTTTATGACTATGATCACTAATGATGTAAGAACTATATGTACAAATCATTCAATTGCGGCAATATTCCCTCTTTATTTAGAAGCAATTATGGTGCTGCAAAATGTCAAGAAGAATAAAGATATGTCCTTTTTTCTGTATGTGTGTTTGTAGGAGAGACCAGGGACTTTGAGCCTGAGCTGAGCAACGTAAAGCTGTCAGTAAGGCCACTAACTAGCCTTCTACTCTGGGATGTACAGTGCATCCGGAAAGTATTAACAACGCTTCACTTTTTCCACATTTTGTTACGTTACAACCTTATTCCAAAATTGATTAAATTAATTAATTTCTTCAACTTTATCAGACGGGCATGTGCAAATACCATATAAGTGAACAACTGGCCTCCAGCCATGCTCCCAGGAGGACTTCAGTGTTCAGCAGTGGATAGGTTTCTTATTCCACAAACTTAGTTTGTTTAGTTGAATGACCTTGTACTTTCCACATATTGGTATTGTCTTGTCAGACCATTAGCTTCGATTCTTTTTCTAAATAACGCCTTTATTCAAGTCTTTCCAACTCTTTTTCCATATCGTCGTTGAGAGCCCACAGAACTGGGCTTGCTTTCTTGAAAGGGCTTGCCATCCGGCCTTAGCTTGATAAAAGCCTTGAACTCAACTGTACTTCTGTAGAATCTCACTTTACGTCCGGATCAACAGCACCTTCTGCTGCATTGACTTGGGATATTTACTTCAGCTCAATCTTATTTTCTTCAGCTAACTTCTCCCCAATAGGGCTGATCGCATACCAGTGTGAACAGTGAAAGACCTTGGGACTTTCAATGGCTGGTCTTTGTCTCCAGAGCGAAGGAACACTTCCCAATACAAGTCCAGTTTAAGTTACACAAATTAACAAGTGTATCTGTTAAGTTCCAGTGGTGCCTACACTGTACATGCAAAATACAATTTGTCAAGAAAAGCTTTAAATGTATTTTTGTTAGTAGTGACTCCCTTGTTTCCCAGTTATTAAAGCTCACCACCAAAAAGCTGAAAACAGAGACTTCCGGTGAGCGTTTCAAGATGGCGACGTAGATCTTAGACTCCTGGTCAAATTAAGAAAAAAAGCCCCACCAAAGCAAGAACAATTGATATAAAAACAAAAATGTTCCAGAATGAGTGGGGCTAGAAGCAGGAAAACGACAATGAGCAAAAATAAGAGCAATGAGGGAAGAGGAAAGAAGGACAACACAGGAGGAGGTTATGTCTATGGTTGAAGCCATCCAAAACCTGGGAAAAGATATTCAAAACCTGAAAACGGAACTCAATCAGGAACTAAAAGACTTCAAAAATGAGTTTAGAAATGACATTAAACAGGAACTCAACAACTTTAAGATGGAGATAAACTAAAAACTACAAAATGACCCCACGGAGATCCACAACCTAGGGGAACGGTTAACAGAAGCAGAGCAGAGGGTCGAGGAAACGGAGAGCGTGAAGTCCGAGTTGAAGGACACTCTGCTCTACTGCCTACAACAGCAGGGACGGCTCCAGGCCAAGGTGACAGATCTGGAAGCAAGATCGTGCAGAAACAATATTCGCATATACGGGATTAAAGAAGGCACGGAGGGAAGCTCAATGATAACATTCATGGACAATTTTCTGAAGACGCAGCTTGCGCTCGATACCAACACGGACCTACAGATCCAGCGAGCCCACCGGTCACTCTGTCCGAAACCCCCGGATGACACCGTCAAGGTCTGTCCTGGTTAACTTCCAGAGATTTGATATTAAAGACAGAATACTTAAAACAGCGTGGGCTAAAAAGATCACCTACGAAGGGAAACCGGTGGCGTTTTTACAGGATCACCCCACTGACGTAAACAATAAGCTTAAGGAGTACAAAGATATAAAGAAGATCCTTAAGGAGGAACAAATACAATTCAACAAGAGCAATTCAACAAGATGGCGGCGCGTGCAGACGCAGCGGCCCCTCTCTGTCCTAACCATCTCGTGTTTTGTCCCGTTACTGAATGTTTGTACAAAAGTTTGTCCAAAACTTGTTCGTCTTCACCTCGTCTGTCTACATCGGATTACAAGTACAGTCGCCAGGTTCTGTTAAACATCGACAGGGCCGTGCTACACAACACCCTGGATACTGCACAAGCAGAAAGCCTCGAGGAGCTCGGACTACTACGCCGGCCTACGACCACACCGGACTCGACTGCCACTCCTCCCCCAGAAAGGAGGCGCCGCAAGCGTTGTGAGAGGAAGCAGAAGAGGGTTAAGCGCGGAGGTGTCCGAGCTAGGCTAGCGGCTAGGCCAACTCGTCCAGCCATACCATCAATCATTATGGCTAATATGCGATCCTTGGACAATAAAATGGACCACATAAGACTGCTTCGGACGGAGCAGCGAGACGTGAGGGACTGCTGTGTGCTTGTTTTTACGGAAACATGGCTAAATGACAATATCCCCGACTCTGCTGTGAGACTGGAGCAGCTAACATGCTACCGATCGGACAGAGCCCTCGCTGAAGGAGGAAAGACTCGCGGCGGCGGAGTATGTGTTTACATCCGGGATGCATGGTGTCGTGACCATGTCGTGGTATGTAAATACTGCTCACCGCTGGCGGAGTTTCTGATCATAAAGTGCCGTCCTTTTTATCTGCCGAGGGAATTTATGGCGATTCTGCTAGTCGCTGTTTACATCCCTCCCACCCCCAACAACAGTGACAGAAACGCGGCACTTTGTGAACTGTACCAGGCCATCAGTGAACAACAGACGGCTCACCCAGACGGCTTCACCATCTTTGCCGGAGATTTCAACCACGCAAATCTTAAGACTGTCCTTCCCAAACTTCATCAGCATGTTGACTTCCCAACAAGAAGGGACAACATTTTGGACCTGGTCTACACAACACACAAAGGAGCATACAAGGCCTCCCCCACATAGGACTCTCTGACCACATCACCGTCATGCTAGTGCCAGCATACAGACCCAGAGTGAAAGTCTCCAGACCGGTTCTGAAGCAGGTCCGGGTGTGGCCAGAGGGGGCCCCCTCTGCTCTCCAAGACTGCTTTGGCTCAACAGACTGGGAAATGTTTAAGCAGGCAGCCACATACAACAACCACACAGACATTGGGGAGTACACAGACACTGTTACTTCTTACATTAGTAAGTGCATTGATGATGTGACCCATGTAAAGACCATCACCACTCGGGCTAACCAGAAGCCGTGGCTGACAGGGGAAGTCCACCGGCTCCTGGGGGCCAGGAACAAAGCCTTCAGAGCCGGGGACGAAATGGACCTGAGAACAGCGAGAGCCAACCTGTCCCACGGCACCAGGAAAGCAAAACAGGATTATACAAATAAGATAGCCTGTCACTTTAAAGACAGCAGGGACACACGGAGCCTGTGGCAGGGCATTCAGACCATCACAGACTATAGACCCGCGCCACAGACCTGCGGCAGCAACATCTCTCTGCTAAACGACGTCAACAGTTTCTTTGCACGGTTTGAAGCACAGAACAGCACTCGTCCACACAAGACTCCGCCCCCTCCCCATGATCAGGTCCTGTGCCTGTCTGCAGCCAGCGTGAAGATGACTCTCTCCACTATCAACACCCGCAAGGCAACAGGTCCAGACAACATCCCTGGTCGTGTGTTGAGGGACTGCGCAGAGGAGCTTAAGGACGTCTTCATGGATGTCTTCAACACTTCTCTGAGACAAGCTGTTGTTCCATCGTACTTCAAGGCCACCACCATCATACCTGTGCCAAAGAAATCCACTCCATCCTGCTTCAATGATTATCGTCCAGTGGCACTTACCCCCATAATTATGAAGTGCTTTGAACGACTAGTCATGTCACATATCATATCCATTCTCCCCCCCACCCTGGACCCTTTCCAGTTTGCATACCGTGCCAAACGGTCCACGGAGGATGCAATCTGCTCTGCTCTCCACCCAGCCTTCACCCACCTGGACAAAAAAGACTCATATGTGAGAATGCTGTTCATAGACTTTAGTTCAGCATTCAACACCATCATCCCTAAACAACTCGTCTGCAAACTTGACCAGCTGGGACTCAACGCCTCGTTGTGTAACTGGCTGCTGGACTTCCTCAGTGAGAGGCCACAAGCAGTACGCGTCGGCAACAACACCTCGAGCAGCATCACACTGAGTACAGGGGCCCCTCAGGGCTGTGTGCTTAGTCCACTGCTCTTCACTTTGCTGACACACGACTGCAAAACCACCTACAGCACCAATCACCTGGTCAAGTTTGCAGACGACACAACGCTGATAGGTCTCATCACCAAGGACGATGAGACCCTCTACAGGAAAGAGGTCAACCTTCTGACCACGTGGTGCGGAGACAACAACCTCCTGCTCAACAACAGCAAGACCAAGGAGATTGTTGTTGACTTCCGGAAAGGCCACACTCACCACCCACCACTGACCATCAACGGTGCGGACATTGAGCGAGTCAGCAGCACCAAATTCCTGGGGGTGGACATCAGCGAGGACCTCTCCTGGACAGCCAACACGTTATCGCTGGCAAAGAAGGCACAGAGGCGGCTCTACTTCCTCCGCAAGCTGAGGAAAGCAGGAAGCCCCCCATCCATCATGTGCACCTTCTACCGTGGCACCATTGAGAGCATCCTGACCAGCAGCATCACTGTGTGGGGCGGAAGCTGCACAGACTACAACAGGAAAGCCCTGCAGCGCATAGTGAATGCAGCTGGACGGATCATTGGTGCCTCACTCCCCCCCCTCCTCTCCCTGCAGGACATATAAGACACCCGCCTCACCCGCAAAGTGACCATGATTGTGAGCGACTCCTGCCACCCCTCACACGGTCTCTTCAGCCTCCTGCCCTCCGGTAGGAGATACCGGAGCCTCCGGGCTCGCACCACCAGGCTGTCCAACAGCATCATCCACCAGGCTGTCAGGAAGCTGAACTCTCTCCCCACCCTCCCACTCCGTCCTCTTTAGACACTCATGTCTAAATGCTGCTAAACTCTGTCTGACTGCTGCTAACATACAGTCATTCACAGTTCCAAATGTATGTTATTTATGTTGTTATAACTGCTTATATGTTTCTCACTTTTTTCTTAATTTGTTTTTGCACTTTATTATTATTACTATTCACTTTATTTTGGACAGAAGAGAAACGTTCTTTCGATCTTTTGTATGTTTGCACATGTAAAAAATTGACATTAAAGCTGACTTTGACTTTGAAATACGCTTCCAGACACCATACCCTCCTAAGATGAGGATCCACTGGAAAGACGGTTCCTGCATCTACAACAACGCCACAGAAGCCGCCGAGGACATGAGGAGGAGAAGCTACTCACTGGACCTGCCGCGGACGCCCGACATCAGCTGGGACCAGCAACTCAAGCAAGGCACTCACTGGAGCAGGAAGACCGGGAGCGGCACTGGCCAGAACAGAGAGAGGCACAAGGATCACCAACGCCAAAAAGTATGAACAATATACTTCTGAGACTCAACAGGTATGGACAGTATAATCTCACACACACTAAAGAGGTGTTAAAAATATGAAGTACCTCCAAAGACGTATGGAGTACCCCCCCCCCCCCCCCCGTACTAATGAACTTGATATATTGACTATTCAGACCCCCTCCCCTCGATTTAATATATTTATTTACTTTTTGATTTTTTGCTTGTTCTCGGGCTCCGCAATCTAAAAACAGAGTACAAATGACTAGGGGAAGCTCAATTGACTGTCTGGTGCAAGAGCGAAAAGAGACTTTGTTTTTTTGCAGAGGGAGCCCCTACTTGAAGTAGGATTAATTCTCCACCAGTAGAATAGGATCGTGAAGATGACAGGGCAGTGTAAGACACTGAGGATGGAAGTCAATTTTATATTTGTTAATAATAGTTTTGTTTTGTTAGTTGTCATTGTCACTACACACGTACATATGTCGCCAACACATACAGATCAAACTGTTATTATGGGATACAGCAACTTTAGAGTAGCATCTTGGAACGTGAACAGTTTAAATAACCCTGTTAAGAGAAACAGTATTATCAAAAATGAGAAGGGAAAATCACCAAATTATATTTTTTACAGGAAACGCATGAGCTTGACAGGAAACAGGAAACAGGTTTTTACAGGAAACGCAAAGTCGAACACGAAAAATGTAAAAGATTTGGCTACAAGAACACATTTTATAGCTCAAAGAAAACCGGGAAAAGAGGAGTCGCAATATTATTACACAATTATATCAATTTTGACTTGGTTAGGGAGATCAGAATACTTAAATTGATTTCTTTAGAATCACAAGGCACACTAATATGTGCAGGAGACTTTAACACAGTAATAAGTAATACATGGGACACATCTAATAATAAGAGGAAAGTGTCCCCACCGTTTAAACTGCTTAGATGAGGGCTTACTTGACGTTTGGAGGGACCTGCATCCAACTGAAAAATATTATACTTTTTACTCGGCGCCTCATGCAGTTTTCTCAAGAATAGAAAATATTTTTATGTTTCAGAATGACAGACATAGGATCCGGAGCTGTGATATAGGAACTAGAGATATCTCTGACCACTCACCAATATATTCAACACTACTGTAGCAAAGGTTCATCTTACCCCGGGGATGTTCGGCGGATTCACAGGACACAGACACATAGTGAGCCTTACCAATCGACTTTATTTGTCTCCTAGAGCTCTCCATGATTCCCAGCTCTCGCTCCCTCGGCAAACCACCACCAACCACACCGTGCAAACTCACTCTGCGGCCTTTTATGGCCGCACCCACTCCCCGCGCTCATCCGTTCCAGCCGCGCTCACGAATGAGCGCAGCTGTAACTGATGAGCGCGCTTCTCCCTCTCTGCAGGTGCGCTAACCACGCCCCCGCCCCACAACTACATTTGGATAGTAGGCCAAAGAAAACAATTCGGAGACTTAACACAAGTATACTTAATAATAAAACGGCAATACAGCAAGTGAAATCGGAAATTAAAACATTTCTTGAACCAAATGACAATGGGGAAGTGAATCCAAATATATTATGGGACACCATAAAAACAGTTATTAGGGGTAAATTAATATTGTTCACGTCAGCTCTCAAAAAAGAAAAAGAAATGAAACTCAAACACCTGTAAAAGAACCTAAAAGAACTGGAAAAACAACACGCCGAGACTCAGGACACTCAAATGTTGACCAAAGTTAAGGCAATTAAAAATCTGATCTTGGACATTTATAAAGAATAAACAGATAAAAAATACAAGTTCTTAAAACAAACATATTACGAAATAGGTCCGAAAGCTACAAAATTACTAGCTAAGAAAATACGCAAAAAACAGATCTCGCACTCAATATATAAAATACTTGACCCTGAATCAGGACAAATAAGTAATAATGTTATGGTTTCTTCTGACCCCAAGCGCACGACAACAGACGTGGTACCTTTAGCCGCGGGCTGTGGGCGACCGGCTTGACCTTGGAAACATGGAACACAGGGTGGACCGGCATAGACTCCGGCAGTCTCAACCTTACCGCCGCTGGACTCAATACCTTCGTCACCTCGAAGGGTCCCACGAACCGGGGCCCCAACTTCTTGGCGTCCGGCCGTGTGGGGAGGTCCTTGGTGGACAGCCACACCTTCTGCCCTGGCTGGTACACCGGAGCTGGGGTGCGGCGACGGTTGGCCCCCTGGCTGCTCCGGCCCGTCGCTCGGAGGAGGGCAGCCCTGGTGGTCTCCCAGACACGGCGACACCTGTCCAGGTGAGCCTGCACGGACGGGACCGGCACTTCTGGTTGCTGCGCTGGAAACAGAGGTGGCTGGTACCCCAAAGCTGCCTCGAACGGGGAGACGCCGGTGGCCGAGCTTACCAGGGAGTTGATAGAGTACTCCACCCAGGGGAGGAACTGGCTCCAGGCGGACGGGTTCCTGGCAGCCATGCAGCAGAGCTCTGATTGGTTCTCTCCGTCTGCCCGTTAGTCTGTGGATGATACCTAAAAGAAAGACTGACAGAGATGCCCAACCCCTTGCAGAATGCCCGCCATACCTGGGACGTGAACTGGGGACCACGGTCCGAGACGACATCCTGAGGAAGGCCGTGGAGCCGGAACACCTGGCTCATCAGCAGCTCTGCTGTCTCTGCCGCCGAGGGAAGCTTGGGAAGGGCCACCAGGTGGACCCTCTTACTGAACCGGTCCACCACCGTCAGCAACACAGTCCTCCCCTGGGAGGATGGTAGCCCTGTCACGAAGTCCAAGGCCACGTGGGACCACGGGCGGCTTGGAACCGGCAAGGGCTGTAAGAACCCGGCAGGCGCCTGGTGCGAGGGCTTGCTGCGGGCACATATGGGGCAGGCCTGCACATACTCCCTCACGTCACTCCTCATCCCCTAACACCAGAAGTGCCGAGCCAGAAAGGTGAAGGTTCGGTGGACCCCGGGATGGCAAGCCAGCTGACTGGCATGGCCCCACTTCAGGACTCGGGACCGGACCGCCTCAGGGACGAACAGCCTTCCTGGGGGTACGCCACTCGGAGCTGGGTGGGCGCGCAGTGCTCTCCTCGCGACCACCTCGATCCCCCAGGCTACCCTGCCGACCACCTGGACTCCCGGAACGATGGGCACCGGCTCCTCCGTGGCTGGTCCCTCCCTCTGATGTAGGCGGGATAAGGCATCTGCCTTCATGTGGCAGGAACCCGGGCGATAGGTCAGAGAGAAGTTGAACCGACTGAGGAAGCCGGCCCACCGTGCCTGTCGCCCGTTGAGTCGCTTGGCTGCCCGGATGAACGTGAGGTTCTTATGGTCGGTCCACACGACAAACGGTTGCTCCGCCCCCTCCAGCCAATGGCGCCACTCCTCCAGGGCAGCAACCACTGCCAGCAGCTCCCGATTCCCGATGTCGTAGTTCACCTCCGCGGGGAGCAGGCGTCGTGAGAAGAATGCGCAGGGATGCACCTTCTGATCCCCCTCCGCACGCTGGGACAGAACCGCCCCCAGCCCTGCATCTGAGGCGTCCACCTCCACGATGAACTGCCTCCTCGGATCAGGGTGTAGCAAGACAGGGGCGCTGGTGAATCGTCTCTTGAGGTCCTGAAATGCGGCCTCGGCCACGGGGGACCAGGAGAATGGCTGGGCGGGGGACGTCAGCTTGGTTAGGGGTTGCGCCACGCTGCTGTAGTTACGGATGAACCGCCGATAGAAGTTTGCAAACCCCAAAAACCCCTGCAATTCCCTCTGTGAAGCGGGCGTCGGCCAGTCCACTACCGCTTGGACCTTCCGGGGGTCGGCTCGGATCTGCCCCCTCTCTATGATGAACCCCAGGTAATCCACCGAGGTGGAGTGGAACAGGCACTTCTCCGCCTTCACATACAGTTGGTTCTGGAGGAGCCGCCTGAGTACCCGGCAGACGTGCTCGGCGTGGGTCTTGGAGAATACCAGGATGTCGTCTAGGTATACCACCACGAATTCCTCCAGCATGTCCCAGAGCACGTCATTCATCAGGGCCTGGAAGACCCCCGGGGCGTTGGTTAATCCAAACGGCATCACCCGGTACTCGTAGTGCCCCCGGGGCGTCTTGAAGGCAGTCTTCCACTCGTCCCCCTCCCGGATTCGCACCAGGTGGTATGCGCTTCGGAGGTCCAATTTGGAAAAGATGGTCGCCTGGGTGAGGGGCTCCATGGTGGAATTCATGAGGGGAAGGGGGTATCTGTTCTTGACCGTGATGTCGTTTAACTGCCGGAGATTGATGGCACAGTCGTACGGCCGGTTCGGGGGGAGAGACTGAGCCCGGGCCTTGCTGAAAACCTTCCCCAGGTCGTGGTACTCAGCTGGGCGTGACAGGAGGGCCCCCACTCCAGTATGGTTCCGGACGCCCAGGCAACACGGGGTTCATGCTGCACCAACCAGGGGTGCCCCAATACCACCGGGGCCGCCGGTGACTGCAGCAGGTAGAACTGGCGGTCCTCCACATGGTTGCCTGCTACCGTGAGGGTGATGGGATGGGTGCATTGAGTGACGTGCGCCAGCCGGCGGTCGTCCAGCGCGAGCGCCTCCACGGGCTCCTCCAGTTCCATGAGTGGGATCTGGGCCTGTGCCGCGAACTCTGAGTCCATAAAACACTCGTCCGCCCCAGAGTCGAGAAGAGCCCCCACCTCAATCCGCTGGTCTGCCCAGGCCAGGCTGACGCTCAAACGCCGGATCGATGGCGCAGGAGCCCGGGAACAAGAAAGGTGGCTCACCAGGACCTCCCGTGGTCCTGGCGAGCCTGGTCTTTTGGCCGGATGGGGCAGTTGCGGAGGAGGTGTCCCTTCTGGCGGCGTCAGACGAGGACCGGCTGGGCTGGTGGGTGAAGACCAGTTCACATTGCATAAGGAAGACTGCGCAGGTCTCGAAGTCTCCCCCGAATGGTTGTGGACTGGACAGGCAGGGTTCCGAAGATACTGGACCAGCCCCTGCTGGCCCCGCCCGAGGTGGCTCCTCCGGGAGCGGACCGGCTACTTCCACCGGTGCGGGCTGGTCCCGTGGTGGGGTGGAGCGGGCCTCCGTCAGCGCCTGAAGCTGTAGTAGGAGCTCCGAGTGTTGGGCTGCCGACGCCGCTTGTAGCTGCGTCAAGCCCTCCACCGACGCCGTGAGTCCCTTGACCTGGTCCTGGAGGGCCTGCACAGCTGCTGCGGCCGCCCCTAACTGGTGCGTGTGGCGGTCCGTCAGCTGTAACTGCCGCTCCAGGGCCCTGCGGTAATCCGGGTCTTTGTCGGCTGGGGTCGTCATGGCGAGTTCGTACTGTTATGGTTTCTTCTGACCCCAAGCGCACGACAACAGACGTGGTACCTTTAGCCAGTACACTGGCGTAGTTTATTCACACAGAACAAATGGATAGCACAAAGTCCAAAACGATATAACACAAAACAACTGCCTCAAAAACTGGCAGCGGTGAGAAAGTCCAAAAACGATATAACAAAAACAGCTGCCTCTCAAAATGGCAGCGGTGATCCACTCACGTCCCGGCTCCGTAGCCGTCAATCTCCAAAAACACTGGGAAATCCTCCTCGTGATAATCCAAACGCTCGGCGGGACCTACAAGCACGAACTCGCGCTGAACACTGTCTGCTCCCTTCCCTTTATCCCCTGCAGCCGCTCTAACGAGCTCCAGCTGCGGGAACACGCTGATTGACTTCAGGTGCGCGCCGGAGCACGCCCCGCTCGTCCCCGTCGCCTGGCGTGTAGCTCCCTGGCCGTGCGCTCCGAGGTCTCGGGCGCCTCCATGCGCCCGGGCCGCAAGGAAGCCGTAGCTGGCTGGTCCCTGACAAATAACTTGGATGAGCTAGACACTGCATTCCAAACATATTACAAAACCCTGTACTCTAAACCAAAACTGGAAACTAAAGAGAACATAGAATAATTCCTAAAGTCTATAGACCTGCCCTCAATTGGAAAACACCAGAATGACAATTTGACTTTAAAGATTACCAAAGAAGAATTGGAGAATGCAATTCCAAGAATTGACGGTTTTCCAGCTGAATGGTATAAGATTTTTAAGGAAGAGCTGACTCCAGTACTTTTGAACTCCTTCAACTGGACACTTGAAAAAATTTCAACTCCACCTTCTTGGAGTGAAGCTATACTTTCTGTCATTGCAAAAGAGGGCAAGAATAAAATGTTATGCAGTTCATACAGACCGATTTCGATTTTAAATCAGGATTACAAACTTTATGCATCCATCATGTCTAAGAGATTGGAAACATTTATACCTGATCTAATTGACAGCGATTAAACTGGTTTTGTCCAGGGACGGCAAACCCAAGATAATATTAGACGCTCTCTCCATATTATAAAAAATAGCAGAAAATCCAAATCAAAAGCTGTGTCAGCCTAGATGCTGAAAAAGCGTTTGACTACGTGAGCTGGGAATATTTGTTTTTGGTTTTTGAGCGATTTGGTTTTGCTGAAAAGTCAATTAACAGTATTAAAGCCCTATATTTGGCCCCGACAGCAAGAATAACAATAAATGGACGTCTTACTGACCGAATAAAATTGGAAAGATCCACCCGTCAGGGGTGCCCCCTCTCCCCAACCCTTTTTGCACTTTATATGGAACCCCTAGCACAAGTAATACGAGAACGCTGCGATATAAAAGGAATTCTGATAAATAATTAGGAACACAAAATAGCATTATATGCCGATGACGTGCTTTTATATATGCTTGATCCAGATGTCTGCCTCCCTAACCTCTTAGATCTCCTAGACATATTCGGTACATATTCAGGATACAAGCTAAATATGCAAAAAACTCAAATATTACCATTTAGCTACAATCCACCATCCCTTATAATGCAAAGGATACCCATTAACTGGTCCCAGAAGGCAATCAAATACCTTGGAATCTGGTTAACTCACAGTATTAATGACTTGTATAAAAATTAAAGAAGATCTAAATAACTGGTCAACACCCATTTTGAATTTAAGTGCGAGAATTTTTATCTTTAAGATGTCCATTTTACCAAGATTATTGTATTTATTTATGTGGCTACCAATTAAAATCCCAGCCAGACAATTCCAGGATTGGGACAGACAGATCTCCAGATTTATTTGGAACGGAAGGAAGCCACGGGTTAAATATAGCACGTTAACCAACAGTAAGGAGAGAGGTGGTATGTCCCTACCTAACCTTAAAGACTATTTTTATTCCGCCCAAATAAAAACAATAGCTCATTGGTGTGATAGTGACTACCAGGCCAAGTGGAAGGAGATGCAATATGAATGCAAAGCTATCCCAGTACAAGCAATGATCGCAGATCGCAAATTAATGTTAACCTGAACCCCATTGTCTCATTTACCCTTCATACCTGAAGTTATAAAGCAATTCAATTTGTGGAACCACCTAAGAAAACTCAGATGGCTTGCATATGATACAGAATTTAGGCCAAATAGTATAGATTCAAGATTCAAGTATTGGACAAACCAAGGTATTACAGCTTTCTGCACAATAATGCAGAAAAACACATTGCAAAGTTTTTTGACATTGAAGGAAAAATTAAATTTGGAAAAGTATGATTTTTTCAGATATTTACAATTACGGCATTAATTTTTTAAAGAAATTCGGAAACATGAAATAACTATAGAACATAATGAAATAATACAATTAGCAGTACAGGCATACACGAGTAGCTCTAAATCAATAATTTCAAAGGTTTACCAGGGAATTACAAAGATCAGAGGACCTACCACAACATATATCAAGGACAGATGGGAGAAAGAACTACAAGATGAAATACCCAGTCAGCAGTGGGAGAATGTGTGAAACCGCGTTTTCTACTTCCTGTTCCATGTACTGGCGTGAATTCGGCTGGAAGAACCTTGTTTGTTTCTTTATTACCCCTAAAATGAAGACCTACCTAACTACAGCAAAACATACATGCTGGAGAAATTGTGGGGAGGGGACAGCGAATCACCACCATATCTTCTGGAGCTGCCCCACAATACAAATATTCTGGGAGAGCACTTGGACAATTATGCAACATATTCTGGGGCAACAGATTCAATTTACATGCAAAACACTCTATTTGGGTGATCTACCAGAAGGAATAACAGGAAATGATAGGTACCTCCTAAAAATATTAACAGTTGCAGCAAAAAAAGCAATAACTTGTAAATGGTTACAAACCGACCCACCCTCAACAGAAAACGAGTGAAATAATTAAAGAAATCCATGATATGGAAAGAATGACCTTCCTTCTGAGACTGAGAAGGGATATATATACATAGCTAGATGGCAAAATGGACGAAATATATGTCAAAATAAGGTGACTCGCCCTCCCTAACCGCACAGGATTTTGAACTTTGTTGGCTCCAGAGGCTCAGTATCTCTCAGAAATACAAGCACTATGATATGATCACCAAGATGCAACCCCATATATATAAGTTTAAAACTAAGTTAAAGAAGCCCTGTGAATAGAACTCTTTGAATATATGTTTTACTAGAGATCTGTGTGTTGGACTGAATTTATGATTGACTGACAACATTGGTGAAGTGTTGCGTGGTTGTTTCGTTTGTTTTGCTTTCTTATTTTTACTTATTGACCTGCTTACATATTTTTATTTTGTGTTTCTTTATGGCCCTTCTTGGCCAGATGCATGGTTAATTTATTTTATTCTTTCTTAATTTTTTAAGGTTGTATTCCTGTTAAACTGTAACAATACCCAAATAAAATACTAAATATAAAAAAAAGAAGAAAGAAAAAGCTGAAAACAGAGTTATTCACATTTTGAGCGTGTGTGTGCACCTGAAAACATCTGGCGGTTTCACCTCTGCTGTTAGCGATGTTTATTGCTAATATAGGCCCCACAGTTACCTTCCTGAACTTAAAATGTAATTATCAGCAAAGTGTCTCTGACAGCTTGGCTTCCCAGCAGCTGGTAATGTGATTGTTCCTGCCCAACCCTGTTAAAGCTAATCACATCACGGACATCCCATAATAACCACCATTGCTTATTAGACTGTGGACTGCTATCAGGCTTTAGCTAGGGAAGACTCATTCACTAAGAGATCTCTGATCTTTTCTAACGCAGTTAGATCTAATCCTGTGTGCGATGAGTGATAGACGGGCCTTAAGAAAGGTGTTAAGAGCATTTATCTGTTCTTAGACAGCTGTGATGTAATAACATAATTATACTCGGTGCTTCCTTCCACACAGACCGGAGGCAGAAGTTTACATCTCAAACTTAATTTGTCTAGAAGTTGTCTTGAGGAGGCTGGCGTCAAGACAGTATTAGTAATTTTAGACCACATAAACTAGAGCTGTGTTTCAAAATTGTTAAGGAGGTGAAGTAATTGGTGGAAAGAGTTGAAGAGTTGGGTCTAATCTAATTGGGTCTAATCTTTCAAGGAGGAGGAAAGACACATATCCTCCCCTTGTCTCACAAGACTGGGGCGTCCATGGCCAGTCTACTGCGCCTGGTGTAACATTCTGATAACATGAGTGAGTGTTGTTGCGGTGCCCGGCGTGTATCTAGTCTCCACAGACAAATATTTCCCAGGGACATCTTCAGCTTCATTATCTGTTATTCTGACCTGAGTAACCTGAACATGTTTCATAAACAAGAATATGACAGAATATATAAAGAATGTCAGGGTTTATATTATCATCAGTCACTAGTAAACACCGGGTACAACTCATTGAAGGGGTGAAATTATCTGCATTCTATTAGTTCTCATTGTAAATTGGGTAAAATAGAAATTTCCAAAGACAGCACTACTTCCTTCAGAACAACAGAATAGTTATACCTTGTAACATAATATAGCAATCTACTGCAATGAAAAACATCTTTTTTTATTCACTTTACATCACTTTTACTTGCTGTTTCCCTTAAACGCGTCAAGCATCTGTCAATAAATACACGTCCTGCTGTTGTTCCTTTTAATCTGATGGGGAATATTAGGATTATGCCATTTGTGTTACATTACGATAGCAAACAGCTACTGAAGATCCAAACGCAGATGAAAAGGGCAGACTTGTGCAGTTCAGTGGTTTATTTATAAATCTGACAACAGCAGTCGGTCTGTCACGCAGGTAACAGATTGTCTTCACAAATATCCATCCATCCATCCATTTTCCACCGCTTATCCGGGGTCGGGTCGCGGAGGCAGCAGGTCAAGCAGGCTGACCCAGACTTCTCTCTCACCCGCAACATCTACCAGCTCATTCTGGGGGATCCCGAGGCGTTCCCAGGCCAGCTGGGAGATATAATCTCTCCAGCGTGTCCTGGGTCTTCCCCGGGGCCTCCTACCAGATGGACGTGCCTGGAAAACCTCTAAAGGGAGGCGTCCTGGAGGCATCCTAATTAGATGCCCGAACCACCTCAGCTGACTCCTTTCGACACGAAGGAGTAGCGGCTCGACTTCAAGCTCCCTCCTGATGTCCGAGCTCCTTACCCTATCTCTAAGGCTGAGCCCGGCCACTCTACGGAGGAAACTCATTTCGGCCGCTTGTATCCGCGACCTCGTTCTTTCGGACACGATCCAAAGCTCGTGACCATAGGTGAGGGTTGGGACGTAGACCGACCAGTAAATTGAGAGCTTTGCCTTTCGGCTCAGCTCCTTCTTCACCAAGACGGCCCGGTGCAACGCCTGTTTTACTGCTGCAGCCGCACCGATACGCCTGTCGATCTCCCGCTCCATTTTACCCTCACTCGTGAACAAGACCCCGAGATACTTGAACTCCTTCGCTTGTGGTAGGCACTCTGTCCCCACCCGGAGGGAGCAATCCACCGGTTTCCGGCAGAGCACCATGGCCTCAGATTTCGTGGTGCTGACTCTCATCCCCGCCGCTTCACACTCGGCTGCAAAACGCCCCAGTGAATGCTGGAGGTCATGGTCCGAGGAGGCAAACAGGACCACATCATCTGCAAACAGCAGAGAGGCTATCCTGAGATCCCCGAACCTGACATTCTCCGCCCCACGGCTGCGCCTAGATATCCTGTCCATGAAAGTCACGAACAGGACCGGTGATAAAGGGCAGCCCTGGCGGAGGCCAACACCCACCGGGAACGTATCTGACTTACTGCCGAGGATACGAACACAGCTCCTACTGCAGGCGTACAGAGACCGGATGGCCCGTTGCAACGGGTCCGGCACACCATACTCCCGCAGCACCCCCCACAAAAAGCCCCGAGGGACCCGGTCGAAAGCCTTCTCCAAGTCCACAAAGCACATGTAGACTGGTTGGGCAAACTCCCAGGACCCCTCCAGTATCCTTGCAAGGGTAAAGAGCTGGTCCACTGTTCCACGACCAGGACGAAACCCGCACTGTTCTTCTTGAATCCGAGGTTCGACAAACGGTCGGAGCCTCCGTTCCAGCACCCTGGCATAAGCTTTTCCCGGGAGGCTGAGTAGTGTGATACCCCGATAATTCGAGCACACTCTCCGGTCCCCCTTCTTGAAGATGGGAACCACCACCCCGGTCTGCCAGTCCATGGGCACTGTGCCCGACCCCCATGCGACATTGAAGAGGCGTGTCAGCCAAGACAGCCCAACAAAGTCCAGCGCCTTCAGCATCTCAGGGCGGATTTCATCCACCCCCGGCGCCTTGCCACCAAGGAGCTTTTTGACTACCTTAGTGGCCTCTGCCAGGGATATGGGTTCATCCAACCCCAAGTCTTCAGGCGCTGCCCCCTGTTCAGGGGACATGTTGACCGGGTTTAGGAGTTCCTCAAAGTGCTCCTTCCACCGCCCGACGATATCCTCTGTCTGGGTCAGCAGCAACCCTCCCCCGCTGATAACAGCCTGGGGAAGGCCCTGCTTTTCCTTCCTGAGTCGTCGGATGGTTTGCCAGAACCTCCTTGAGGCCAACCGAAAGTCCTTCTCCATGGCCTCCCCGAACTCCTCCCATGCCCGAGTCTTCACAAATAGGTTTTGTATAAAGCCTTCAACAAAGTCACTATTTGATTTGAGAAAGTTGCACATGTAGTGTGCACTAGTTTACTGCCTCTGTTTGGAGGTAGTTCCCTCATGGTGTGCACAATCCTGACTCATTGTTAATCTTTGAACATACGCACCTGAGATGATTGATACAGCAAATATTATCCTTATGTCAATATGAAGTGAATGTGAACCCAGATGCAAATGAGCTTGTGTTAGTCATAATTAATTAAATATGAACAGACATTATGAATGTCATTCTTGTGTATTTATGTGTGTGCTTTCACCAGAATGTTCTCTGTGTCTATGATCCACTCCACTGGCTGCTGTCCTCATATCGGTCAGCTGACTGTAATATCTAACTATAAAACAAGGAATCTCTTGTCCGTCTTTCTGTGTCCATTGTGCATCATGACAACCGTTCAAAGAAAGAAAGAAAAGAACATGGTAGAAGTTTAAATAATCAACATGACATGTGTTATGCTACTTAACCTTTGCAAACTGCCTCCCTGTTGGAGGGCACAGGACCACACAGCGACTCCTGAGAGAGAGAGCTAGAGGGAGCAAGAGATGCAACTAGAAAGCCGTGCAGCCTTTAAGAACTACTCAGATAATGTGACCGCCAGTGTCTGGTTGTCTACTCTGACATCCGGCTGGCATTACAGCAGCATTTCAAGGTCAATGCACATCTACCGTTTAAACTCAGCACAAATTCATAGCCGACAAAATCACAAAGCACCAACCCTCAGATTCCAAAGCTACAAGCAATGAGCCAAATTGACTGTTAACCATCAGTTTCCTAAATTGAAAGAGGACGGAAGAGCGGGAACAGATGGCATGTTGACGTTTGGGTTTCGTACTGTGGCGTGCGCCCTACAACATCGAATGGTCACAGGTGACTTTGTTGGTACTCTACCTGCACACACACGCTATGGCTGGAAAACACACAGGACGTATACCTAATATGACATGAGGTAGTGTATTAAAATAATACAGGACATACTGAACAACTGAACGAATTAATGAAAAGAGGAACATAACAGAAAACTCCAAAACATAGAAATCAAAATAACTCTTGACAAATTGCTGGACTAACGTAGGCAACTAAAAATATGTAATGCATGTCTTTAAGTCAAAAGACAGGATTCGATTAACCTGTCCTTAAGAGTCGCAAAACCATTCAGCTGAAAAATGCTAAAACTCAGACATCCCTCAGTGAGTTGGTCACTAAGAGCAACACCTTTTGCAATACATATGGTCATTTCAGTAATTTGTAATAAACAAATATGGATTAGGGTAGTTTTCTGATGCAACTTCAACATTAGAGGGCCACAGCAGTGCCCAAACAGAGACAATAATTACCTTATTCATTCTTTTCACATTTCTTCTCAGAAAGTTCAGTAAGAAGAAGCCATGTTTTGCATCACACTGTTGTGTCCCTCTGCCATCCAGGTTGTAACTTGCAGATGGTCCAGCCTTTACCTTCACCATTTGATTCATTTGTTATTAGGCTATAACTTTTCATCACTCCAGCCTTGTGTGGCCTCTCTGCTCCCCTGGTGCTCATTAGCCAGTCCAACCTGATCTCACAGAAATACGTGAAATGAACACGTTCCCTTAACCCCAATATGCGTGGTGTCGGCACGTAATGTGTTGAAATTACGTGTGGGTACCACGTAAACGACACCCATACAAAGTCAATGAGGCTCATTTACGTGGTGGACACACGTATTCCCTGATTCAAATAAACGTCCTCCTTTTATAATGTATTAGGTTCAACAACGTCACGCAGTGGGCGGTGGTAAATGTTGTTTTGTAGTTTACGAAACGTCCTCCTTTTATAATTTATTATAGTGAGTTAGTTGCGATTTTTCTTGTCTAAATAACAGTACATTGTTTGAAATAGATTGTTTCCTTTACGTTATTAAACCCTCTACGATATTTTATTATTCTCAAATGTATTTTCTGTCACCGCAGCGAATATTATTAGGCCTATTAATAATTATACTTATGAATCAGAAGACTTTCAGTGGTTACCACGACAACGATACGTCACGTTACGCTGGGCGCATTCAAAGCGGGTATCCCATATCCCACAATGCAACGCGGTCATTCATTCAGAGACTCTGACAGCAATCAGCGGGTCTTTAACGCCATTATCGCTTCAATGTTCATATATATATAATCTGTGGTTTTATCACCAGCAACAACACGTTGCTCAGTTTTCTTCAGTAAGTTATGCACCGTAATAACATTTAAAAAAAACAGCTGAAGACTCAGGAAGTGACGTAGTACGTGCCGCTCGGCAGATAAGAAGATACAAAAATACATAATATTCGTAATATTGATGTTTTTGTCTAACATTGTATTTGAGGATTTAAACAATGAAGATAATAATTTTAATAAAAAACAGTTTCATGTATTTGTCTCATGTACTGTCTGCTCGGTCGGCGGGCGGCGGCAATCTGAAATGGAATGAAGCCCATTCACGGCAGACGGCAGAAACACAGGAATCGAACACGGCAGCTGCCCACCCCGGAAGAACTACAGATACGCACGCTTGTAACAGGTTCTGGGCCGCATATATAATGGGAGTTGTAGTTTCTAAATATATTGGTATATTTCTCATAATTAGAAGTTAAAAGTGTATCATTGTGGATGCCCCCTGGGTTTTTTTTGGGATGGGGAACACACTGGTGTCATCAGATTTTAAAAATTGAATCGTTAAATAGGTGAAAATAGCTTATTACCATATTATACAGTGCTTACAGTGGTTAAACATTGGTGACCATATCTACATGACAGCTGAGGTCCAGAGCTTTCTATAACAGCTGATCCTATGTCTGTAGCACCTTCTGTTGATAAATGACAAGCCTTCAAACATGGACTAGGTTCAAGGTTCAGAGGTCAAGATCTCAGAGTAGGAGTAATGGATCCTCTTCAGACTGACATATGTTACTGTGGAGGTTGAGACCTTTCCAACAATATGTTTGATATAGTCCTACGACAATGTTTTAATTTTCACATATCATGGAGAGACCAATTTGCAGGCGATACTTTATTATCCCCGGAGTGATATCTGCCTTGAGTTCAAATTCTTCACACATAACACTTGACATATTGTTTTATCATACAGCTGACATATACTTACAATAAACAAAGTGATATGTAGCCAGACTGAAGCACATCACACAGCCACAATCTATTGCTCATCTTTCACACACAGTGACAAGAGCAACCTACACACAACCCTATGCATTATATCATGAAGGTATTGCAAACCTCCTGCAGCCTCAAGCAATATTATTTAAAGTTGTAATTGAGGTCCGACTAGGCCTATAGTTTAGAAATGTTAAGTTTACATTGGAGTAACCTATATCTTCTGCTAGAGTATAAGAACTCATACTTTGCATGGAGAATAAAGATAGATCAGGTCATATTCTCTGTGCTTGCCTGGAGAGACTGGTTTCTATTCCTCTCCACAACCTTCATGACAGTCATATATAACATAAACCCTCTGATTCACAGGTGAAAACAAACTGAAAAACTGAAAACTGAAAAAAAAAAACTAAAAACTGAAAAAAAACTGACAGGTCTCTATTTCAGCAGAATATGCAAAACGTACGTTTGTCTGTGTGCAGTAGGCTGAGGTAGAAGTGTGCCAAAAATGCCAAAACACATGTTGTATATGCAGAGATACCCAAACAAAGATATATACATCTTACTTTGTGAGCAAAAACCTCGGCAACAATCTGCTTATCCTTTTAATTTCCTGAAAATGCTTCCTAAAACTAGTCCCTTCTTCATTTTGAAAAAATCTCTCAGTAAAGGCAAAGGTTATGGTTATAAGCTGTAGCCATGGTGATTGATATGAGGATAATCTTATGAATATAATAATTAATATGTTAGGCCTGCCATCAATTTAAATTAAAAAAACAATTCTAAACAGTAATTTGTTTAAAACTAATGCAGTGCAATGCTTACAAAGTCCCACACATAAATATGCTCATGCTTTTTCCCCCTTCAGTCTTTGCTATTAACATTCATCAACTACAAAATTAGAAAATTGCATTTTTAAATAATGATGCATGGAAAATGAAATAAAAAAGCTTCTCTTTGTAGGCCTAACTAGTTTATCAACAAGTCAAAACAAATGTTAAGTAGTCAAACAGGCCATCAGGCAGTATTTCTAACACTTAACTCTAGGTTGGTTATATAGTATATACAAGGCAAATCAACGTGCTTAGCATAAAACACTGTTTTTCATTATTGGTATTTTTATTGTATAAATTCTCACGTACAACGTGCAGCAATCTTTCACAGACTCGGAGCAGTAATTATTACGTCACTTCCTGAGTCTTCAGCTGTTTTTTTAAAATGTTATTACGGTGCATAACTTACTGAAGAAAACTGAGCAACGTGTTGTTGCTGGTGATAAAACCACAGATTATATATATATGAACATTGAAGCGATAATGGCGTTAAAGACCCGCTGATCGCTGTCAGAGTCTCTGAATGAATGACCACGTTGCATTGTGGGATATGGGATACCTGCTTTGAATGCGCCCAGCGTAACGTGACCTATCGTTGTCGTGGTAACCACTGAAAGTCTTCTGATTCATAAGTATAATTATTAATAGGCCTAATAATATTCGCTGCGGTGACAGAAAATACATTTGAGAATAATAAAATATCGTAGAGGGTTTAATAACGTAAAGGAAACAATCTATTTCAAACAATGTACTGTTATTTAGACAAGAAAAATCGCAACTAACTCACTATAATAAATTATAAAAGGAGGACGTTTCGTAAACTACAAAACAACATTTACCACCGCCCACTGCGTGACGTTGTTGAACCTAATACATTATAAAAGGAGGACGTTTATTTGAATCAGGGAATACGTGTGTCCACCACGTAAATGAGCCTCATTGACTTTGTATGGGTGTCGTTTACGTGGTACCCACACGTAATTTCAACACATTACGTGCCGACACCACGCATATTGGGGTTAAGGGAACGTGTTCATTTCACGTATTTCTGTGAGATCAGGTTGAGCCAGTTAGACCGTAGCAGCACCATGAAGTGGCTTGGCCCTATGCAGCCTGGTGTGGTTATAGTCTTATACGCCAAGGTGTGTGTGTGTGTGTGCGTGTGGCATTCAGGCTGCTGATGTGGCTGCTCTCCATCCCTCTTGGGTGGGATTTGCAGGTAATCTATCTGTGTAACCGCTGCCCTGTGGCACACTGCATTCCCTCTCAGCACTGTAAATGGAGGGCTTTTACCGTTGATGGGAGGATGGCAGGGTGGAGACAAAATGCCTTCCACTTTAGCGCTGAGCAGTAAGAAAGCTGGCTTAAACTCAGCTAGCATTAGCCTTTGTGAGAGCAAAGCTAGCGCTGGCCACGCTCCAGGCATATGAACCTTTTACCTGCTGCTGATGGCCCGTAGGCTGTTACTACTCAGTCTTACACTAACATGTATTTAAACAACTTCATATGAGCCTTAATTAAAACATGAAGGGCAACCCCATTTCATAACACTCAACATAGATTCGTTCACAATCAGGTGTGTGTTACTTGTGCCACAGTGTCTTTAGAGCTCAAACGTCTGGTTTGGTTAGGCACAACAAGGCCTTCTTTACTCTGTTAAGGTTGGGAAACTCTCATCCTCATTGTTAAAACAACTAATTGGATAAGAGGTGGAAACATTGTGAGGTATTTCACTGATGGATGGGTATTTTCATAAAACCTTTCTATTGGGGATACAGGACATTTTAGGATCTTTTTTATATTTTACCGCCTACAACTGTAAGTGGTTTTAACTTATGGTTTACAGAAGCAGCAGGCAGCCATGGCAAAGCTGAAAGAAAGAGCCCACTGTAGCGTACCCTACTTGACCTGACAGCAGACGCACAGCTAGAGATAGCTGCTGAACAAAGTGGAGCATTAAGCAGCTACAGAGACAGATATAGTGGGTGCTCTAACATTGTCAAAGTTGAAATGGTCAAATGTCTCCCTGAGGGTGGATTTGGAAACATTTGTTAAGATGTCGGTCATGTTATCTGTCCAGAATATTGTTTTACTGGTGCTGTTTACATTCTTCCTGATGCAAATGTTAAAATGCACTACAGAAATGCACCACTGTTTGTTTTGTTTGGTCATATTTGTCTTGTGTAGAAAATGTCTACAACATCATTTTACTATGGCATCCTGTGTTGCATAATGACAATACATTACCTTTGAATCCTTGAATATCAATTTCTATTCTATAGGCATAACATGCCAATGCCGTGGTCACAGCTGATTTCCCGTCTACTCATTATGTAGGCTCTGTGTTCTTTGGCCGGATCTTATAGTCCAGTACTGCCAACTCTACTTGACAAGTAGAACACACAAAGTTGAATTATTTTAGGCCAGATGTGTAAGTAATGTCTTCTGTTTATCTAGATGAGCTTTCCAAAGTAAAAAAAACAAACCCTGATGCTGTTTTATGGGTGTCTCGGATTTGGTTTGAAACTTGAGACAAATGTTTGCAAAAGTTTGCCAAGTCCAACATTAATAACCCAAACAAGCAGAAACACATCTTTGGAATCTGTTTCCAAATGATTTTCAGGCAGATACTCTTAGTGACTGACAGGTGGTTGCACATAGACATTGTGGATGTAATCATAGTTGTCACAGCTTTAATTACACAGGCTAGAGATGTTGATGATTGCTGCTGTGTGCATTCAACCAGGGCACCTTTTAGCAGGAGACAAACTTAGAAAAATGTATCCCACATGCGTACAGCGTAGCATTTGGCAACATGTAACTCCACTGCAAATCTCTCCAATGTTTCTCAATTTTCCTGAAGATTCTAGGAGACAAACGTTGACGAAAGCGTCACATTTTACCACATGTAGCTCTACTACAAAACTCAAATTTTTCACAATTTCCGGAAATATTGCTGAATTAAGTATTCATTACTGTAATGTGTCGGGTAATCTCCAGTGTGTTGTTATACAGAGATGTACAGTATGACTTGGTCCTTAAATTCCCTCTTTTGTCTTCAACTGGATTTGGCAAAATATATGGTTTGTTTTCGCCTGGCCTTTTCTGTTACACCTCTGCAACTGCTTCAATTCAATTAATTTTGCATAGCCCAAAATCACAAATTATAAATTAGCCTCAGAGGGCTTTACAATCTGTACATATCCTCAGTCCCGGGACCTCACATCGGATCAGGTATACTCCCCCCCAAACAACTTTAATGTGGAGAGAAAAGGAAGGAACCTTCAGGAGAGCAACAGAGGAGGATCCCTTTCCCCGGATGGACAGAAGCAATAGATGTCATGTGACCAGAACGAACGTAACAGAGTTACAGCACATACAAAGAATATGACAGAGACGCTGTCTGGTGGGAGGGGAGCTGATCTTGTATGTACTTCAACAGTCCCTCAACAATCTGCAGAATGACTTGACTTAGAATTACATAATAAAGGGAATTCAATTCAATTCAATTCAGTTTATTTTGTATAGCCCAAAATCACAAATACAAATTTGCCTCTAAGGGCTTCACAATCTGTACACATACGACATCCCTGTCCCGGAACCTCACATCGGATCAGGAAAAACTGATGTCTGGAATGTCCGTTGAGATTCCCACAGTCACTGCATACCTTAGACATAAGTATACGTTTCATTGTTCAAAAAACACCTGGGAATAGATAGAAGTTCTGCAATCTCCTGAGAAAATATTTCCAATATACAGTGTATCTGGAAAGTATTCACAGCGCTTCACTTTTTTCATATGTTGTTATGTTACAGCCTTATTCCTAAATTTCATTTTTTTTCTTCAAAGTTCTACACCCAACACCCCATAATGACAAAATGAAAAAAGCTTGATAAAAATGTATTAAAATGTATTAAAAATAAAGAACGAAAATATAACATGTACATAAGTATCCACAGTCTTTGCTCAATACTTTGTTGAACCACCTTTGGCAGCGATTACAGCCTCAAGTCTTCTTGAGTACGATGCTACAAGCTTGGCACACCTATTTCTGGGCTGGTTCTCCCGTTCTTCTTTGCAGAACCTCTCAAGTTCCATCAGGTTGGATGGGGAGCGTCGGTGCACAGCCATTTTCAGATCTCTCCAGAGATGTTCAATCGTGTTCAAGTCTGGGCCCCTCAAGGACATTCACAGAGTTGTCCCAAAGCCACTCCTTTGTTGTCTTGGCTGTGTGCTTCGGGTCGTTGTCCTGTTGGAAGATGAACCGTCGCCCCAGTCTGAGGTCCAGAGCACTCTGGAGCAGGTTTTCATCCAGGATGTCTCCGTACATTGTTGCATTCCTCTTTCCCTCAATTCTGACTATCTTTATCAATTATCAATTTATCAATTATCAATTATCAATTATCAATTTATCAAGCAGAGGATGTTCTTCCTGAGGCAGCTGAGGAAACTCAACCTGCCAAAGACAATGATGGTGCACTTCTACACTGCCATCATCGAGTCCATCCTCTGCTCCTCCATCACCGTCTGGTACGCTGCAGCCACTGCCAAGGACAAGGCCAGGCTGCAGCGCATCATTCGCTCTGCCGAGAGGGTGATTGGCTGCAATCTGCCGTCCCTCCAGGACTTGTTTGCTTCAAGGACCCTGAAGCGGGCGCGGAGGATTGTAGCTGATCCCTCTCACCCTGGACACAAACTGTTTGTGTCCCTCCCCTCTGGCAGGAGGATGCGGTCCATCAGGACCAAGACCTCACGCCACAAAAACAGTTTCTTCCCGTCTGCAGTCGGGCTCATCAACAGAGCCCGGGTCCCCCACTGACTCTAATGACTCTGTATGATGATGAGCAATGAGGGTTAAGTGTCTTGCTCAAGGACACAACGACACGGACTGCCGGAGCCGGGGATCGAACCACCGACCTTCTGATTGAAAGACCGACTTGCTAACCACTGAGCCACAGTCGCCCCAATGTAATGGTGTTGATAATGGTAACAAGGTGAAGTACATTGTGGTTGTTGAGGCAGCAGGCATGAAATACATGCTAGTGAAGGGGGGAATGAGTAGGAAAGAGAGAGAAGATGGTAAATAGACTGCACTTGTATAGATATTTTCTAGTCTTCCGACCACTCAAAGCTCTTTAACACTATGTGTTCACACTGATGGGAGGAGCTACCATGCAAGGCACCACCTTCACACCCATTCATACACGGCAGGCGTGGAGTTAGGTGTTATGCCTTTGGGCATAATACCTAACCCCCACCAGACCCAACCCTGTCGGAGCCGGGTCTGACTGAAGGCTGACTCGCTGCTCTACTGAGTCACTCAGAAGAGAAGAAGAAACTATTTGACAACATTTAGCACAAAGAGTATTTTACTGTGTGGATTTTATTGTGTGGATAACTGGGTGTAAATTAGGTGTTCTATTTTAACGCTAGTAACATTAACATTAACATACAGGCATTAATATACACTCCTAACTATACCTTTATATGCACTCTCTCACACACACACACACACACACACACACACACACACACACACACACACACACACACACACACACACATACAGCCAGGTCCCTCCAATCACAAGACGAGAATGAGATAAAAGAAAAATGGACAAATCATACTCTCTTTTTGAAATGTCTGATATCAGATGACTTGTTCAGGCTAATGAGGAGATCATGCTGTGATGTGTCATTCATGTTTACCTTTTGAATACCGGTCTTCCCTTTGATCTGAGGAAGACCATCTGTGGTTGAAGGATTATGTTACGTAAATGCAGTTTGTCTTTTTTTCGTGTGCATAAGGCAACAACAACGAGTATGACTAGTTAAACACACACCGTTTGAATATTTAGATTATGCGAAAAGCAGGAGTATTAGTGGTTCTGAAGCATGAAATACTGTGTAATTAAACTTTCCATTGCAACTCTAACACTACAGCACGGTTCTCTGATGTACTGACTTCAGACCAGCGTTCACAGCCAACCCTTTCTTTGCTTTGATTTCCAGGGCCAAGTTTTGAAGTTTTGGCTTCTGCCATTTAACTTGTTTCTTGTGACAAAGACTTGCATATGGGGCCCTGTTCCCATGGAGGGAGAGGGTCTTCCTTCTCAGAGAAACTCTACCGGGGGAACTTTCCTTACAAAAGATTAGTGATCACAACAGATCCATCACTGAGGGGCTGGGGATACGGCTTGCTGGGTAGGACAGTGAGGTTCTGTGGGAACCACTTTGTTTATCGAAACATATAAATGTGCTCTAACTGCAGGCCGTTCATCTTGCTCTCAGAGTATTCTGTTGCCATTCATACGTTACAAGCCTATGCTGGTGAAAACAGGCGGCACCGCTGCTTTTTACTATCCAAGCCACCAGGGTGGAACATAGTCACAATGCTGTCTCCAGGTGGCAAGGGAGCTACTGAGTCAGGAAAGGCCTACACTGAGCTCTCTGAGAGAAGTCCACATCCTGAGCTTAGCAAACAGGGAGGCCATCATTCTGTCCAGAACATGGGTTCTCCCGGGAGACTGGTGGCCACACCAAGATGTTCGTGACCCAAATCTGAGCTCAATATTGGGAAGCACGGGTTGTTGTCATCCATAAAAATGACCCATTGCCTGGAATTTTACTCATTCATTTTACTCATTTAGATGCCTTCCCCCTTCTTGCTCTTATTCCTCAAATTCCCCAGAGTCAGTGAGAGGCCACTTGCGGTACGTGTCGGCAACAACACCTCGAGCAGAATCCCACTGAGCACAGGTGCCCCTCAGGGCTGTGTGCTCAGTCCACTGCTCTTCACCTTGCTGACTCACGACTGCACAACAACCTACAGCACCAATCACACGGTCAAGTTTGCAGACAACACAACTCTGGTTGGTCTCATCACCAAGGATGATGAGACCCTCTACAGGAAGGAGGTCAGCCTTCTGACCACATGGTGCGGAGACAACCTCCTTCTGAACAACAGCAAGCCCAAGGAGATCGTTTTTGACTTCCAGGGAGGCCACACTCAACACCCACCACTGACCATCAATGGTGCTGACATAGAGAGAGTGAGCGGCACCAAATGCCTGGGGTGGACATCAGTAAGGACCTCTCGTGGACAGGAAAGCAAGAACCCCCCCGCGCCCCACCCCTCCCACACCCACACACACACCCATCATGTGCACCTTTTACCGAAGCACCATTGAGAGCATCCTGACCAACTGCATTACTGTGTGGGGTGGAAGCTGCTCGTACTACAACAGAAAAGCCCTGCAGCCCATAATGAATGCAGCTGGACAGATCATTGGTGCCTCCCTCCTCTCACTGCAGGACATATATGACACCCGCCTCACCTGCAAAGTGACCATGACAGTGAGCGACTCCTGCCACCCCTCACACGGTCTCTTCAGCCCTCTGGGAGAAGATACCGGAGCCTCCGTGCTCGCACCAGCAGACTGTCAAACAGCTTCGTCCAGCAGGCTGTCAGGAAGCTGAACTCTCTCCCCTCTCTACCTCTCCCTCCTCTTTTAGTCTTCTAGGTCTGAATGCTGCTAAATACAGACATAGTGTTCTTAATTTATATGTTGTATATATACATGTTCTTTTTTAAAATATATTTCACACTTTAATATTATTATTATCTGTATTCACTTTATGTTGGACTGGAGACAAATGTTTTTTTAAATCTTCTGTATGTTTGCACATGTGGACGGAATTGACAAATAAAGCTGACTTTGACTTTTGATGTAATTTCCCATGCTTACACCATAGAGGGGTTTTCAGTTTCTACAGGGAAATGAACCTTCTCACTGCTGCACTGAAGGGAGTTGCTTTGGGAGACATTTGTGCCGCAGCATTGTGGTCTACATAATCTACATTTGTACAATGTTAAAGAGTTGATGTGATCTGTTCAACACCAGCAAGCAGTGCTGTTCAAACATTAGAACAATTAGATTATTCCTGTTCCACCGACAGAGTGTCGTCGGTAGTGACGGCTGAGTGAGGTTGGAAGAGATTGTAAGTTATGAATATAACTATGGATCTTTGAGACCAAAAGATATTACTATCCTTGTCGCTCGGAACACACTTAGGCGTAAAAGGACCATAAAGGTCTCAAGAGCAGGAGGACGAGAGCTATCATTATAATAAGAACATTAATAATCATCCTTTGGCATTACAGATATTTAGTTAATTCAAGTTAACCCAGCTTACTTTACCCAGCATAAAGCTAGGGATGTAGGGAATTGTTTGGTGGCACACACACACACACACACACACACCTCTAGCAGCCTCCCTATAATAACAACAATCTAATGTTCAGCCTGTTGTAGCCTGTTGTAGCAAATGGCTGCCCTCCAAAGACATCTACTTTCCCACATGCCGACACCATCAGAGGAGGCCTCTAGGTGTGATTAACCCCCCACCCCCAAACACACACATTGAAACTTCTAGCTGAAGTTTCCCCCCCTGACACCCACTACTGACACTGCCCAACCCCCAGGCTGGGCTCTACATTACAGCCCTCCATGTGAAGACAGAGCTGGAAAGACTTCATCTAGGCAACGCCACAGGACCGGATGGCATCAGCCCCCAGGTGCTGTGGGTGTGTGCTGACCATTTATGTGGAGTACTCCAGCACCCTTTTAACATAAGTCCTTGTGCTATGAAAACATCAGCCACATCGTCCCATGGCCCAAAGACTGACGGGCAGACTGCCGTTTGATAGGCTACAGAACTGTGTTTATTATATATATATTGTGTGACATGTATGTTGCTTGTGTGGATACAACTAAATCGTGTCTGGAGGATTTGCCACTTCTGTTGCTTTTAACATGCTCTACCACAATGCAAAGTGATCTGTGAGAAACCTTGTTAAAGTGGCTGCTGATCTGGTGTCAAACTTGTTTCTACTGGTTGCCATGAAGAAACTACCCAAAGACAGAAATTCTCCAGCTTTTGTTAAGCACGAACTCAAACTAAAACTGGATTTTAAAGAGAGCAAGATATTGAATTGAACTAGGAAAAGAGACAAGAGGGAAACTGGAGAGAGCGCAGACACAGTTATCATGAAACCCTGTTTGCTGTGTCATGGTTACCTTGCACCAAGAAAACACATAACCCCACCCCAGTGAGCCACAGCTGGTTTTATTGTGAGACAAAAAAAAAACGTCACAGGATGACACAGCAACACAGACCGGAGTTATTGAGAAAGAGGGACAAGAGAAAAACAGTTTGAAGGAGGAAAGGGGAAGGCCCTCTGAGGCGTTACAGAGAGAGAGAGAGAGGGAGAGCGAGAGAGAGAGCGCAAGAGAGAGAGGGAAAGAGAGAGAGAGAGTGTGTATTTTGTAACTTTGCCTGCACCAGTCACACAGGCTGAGTGCTTCCAGGCTACACCAGAGGGACAGCTACCAGGTGAAATACACTTTGACTGACACGGACTGTGTGTGGGTTTGAGTGTTAGGAAGTGTTTAAAAAATGACCAAACGGTCTGCATCTACTCAAAAAGATAGAAAGGTCGTAGCAAGTGGACACAACGTTTCCCAAAATGCTGACGGGAAACTGCTGGACGAAGACGACAAGAAGGTGGGACTGGGCAAGAAGGTGACCCTGCTGCGAGGGATCTCCATCATCATCGGCACCATCATCGGAGCCGGGATCTTCATCTCTCCAAAGGGCATCCTGATGCACTCGGGCAGTATAGGGATGTCCCTCGTCGTGTGGATCGCCTGCGGTGTGCTGTCCCTCTTTGGTGAGTTGGTTCACAGGTGGATCAGTAGAAGAAAAATATGTCTTTCTTACTTTGAGAGTAGCAACAGTGAATGGGAAAAGTGCTGGTGGAGGTGAAAGTTACTAAATGAGTTTACTGTCAGTACACAGATTAAATAACAAATGAAGGAAAAATAATTAACAGAAGTCCATTTTCTTGTATTGAACTGTTATGTAAATAACTGCATTAGGAATCTGTCAGCTTATTATTGGCGAGTAGCCTACACAACTTGATGCAGGAGTCAGGCCTACCTCACACAGCTGTGCTTGCTTTGCTGGTTGTGCTTGTATAGTCATCAATGATTACGGCCAAGACTGTAATCTTTTGCAACATCAATTGCTTCATTGTATATCCGGCATACAGGTGCAGCGTTACTGTGAGTTGACAGTGCTTGGTCCTTGTATACATGTAGTTGTAGTTGATTACATAATAATTGTATCTGGTCTGAACTGATCTCTGGTATCTTTCTACAGGCTCCATCCACCCAAACATCCTCCTTTTGACTCAATCAGTGAAAGAAAATCAATAAAACTTAAGACAAACAGTGATTGGGTTTGTCACCACAGCTTAACTGGAAAAATATTTTTGAATAATTTAAAAGTAAATTCGAGGAGTTAGTTTGAAATACTGGTGCTGCAGGAGGCAGTGCTGAAGTATTTCTGGGCACATCTGTGTATTCTAGCATTTATATATATATATATTGTTGCAGTATCCTTAAATCCTTCAGTTTTTGCACAGTAATGAAAAGTCTAAGCACATTATCCCTGAATACCCTTCCTTAACCCTTCTCTAGCTTCCCTTAATTCATATTCCCTTAACGTGTAATTAAAATGTGTCCATCTAAATAATGTTTTCTTAAGTTATGGGTTGAGAACCTGAAAGGCTCCCGGTCATATATCTGGGTGATCATGGGGCCCCTGGAGGGACTGTACTATAGATGTGGCTGAGACAGTTAACCAGCCCTGGGACTATTGTTGGCCTGCCTTCTTGCTTCAGGGCCAGAGATAATCCGTTACCTCTGTCACTGCAGGAGCCCTGTCCTATGCTGAACTGGGGACCTGCATTAAGAAGTCTGGTGGACACTACACATATATACTGGAAGCCTTTGGACCTCAGATGGCCTTCATAAGACTATGGGCTGATCTCATTGCTATAAGGTAATGTCTGCCTCCTTACCTCAAGTTTACTGAGCCTGATTTTAAATATATTTATATTAATCAAATCAACATGTTGCTTGGACATTTCTAACACACCGAGTATCCTTTAGTGCAGTGGTCGCCAACCCGTCGATCACGATCAACAGGTCAAACTCGGAGACTTTCCCTGTCGCTCTCCAAGATGAAATAAATATAAATTCAGAAACACATTGGGCCTCATTCTCGAACATTTTCTGAAATGTTTTCTTAAGGACTTCGGAAGACCAACATCAGAAAAGATCTCCGCCTGATTCATGAACGCCTGAAAATGGGTACTTACACAGCCGGAGTGTTCTCAGCTGTGCTCCCCCGAATGAGGATTCTTAAATTGCACCTGGATTTGCATACAGAAAGGCCCCGCCAGTTCCTTATAAGGGCATGTAACTGAAGAGACGTGTGGACAACCGACAGACTCCACAGGCAACGCGACAGAAACACCAGACTGATTAAAATCATGTCAAAGTGGAAAGCAAACTGAGCCCTAACGTCACCGGTGCAAAGGAGTCTAGCGTTCTGAAAGTCTGGTCCAAGTTCAGAACGAATCCCAGATGAGACAACTTTCATGCCAGATTTGTCCCGAAAACCACGTTAAGTGGAATTCAGTAGAAATGTCTTCCTAATGCTGCATTCACGCTGTGTTTAGTGTGAACGCAGCATAGCTAACTGTGTTTGGTGTGAACGCAGCATAACTGTGTTTGGTGTGAACGCAGTATCACTGTGTTTGGTGTGAACGCAGCATAACTGTGTTTGGTGTGAACGCAGCATCACTGTGTTTGGTGTGAACGCAGCATCACTGTGTTTGGTGTGAACGCAGCATCACTGCGTTTGGTGTGAACGCAGCATCACTGCGTTTGGTGTGAACGCAGCTTAACTGCGTTTGGTGTGAATGCAGCATAACCGTGTTTGATGTGAACGCAGCATAACTGCATTTGGTGTGAACGCAGCTTAACTGTGTCGAGAATGAGGCCCATTATGCAAAATGTTGATATGCAAAATGACAGAGCTGAAAGCCAGGTCAAGGGACAGAAGATGGCTTTGACCATCAAAGCCATCAGCCACAGTCATTCAGTCACAGCCATCACACTGACTTGAGTCACATGACTTCTGATGGCATTGTGATGGGACACAGAGCTGAATTTACATTAGTTGCACTGACTGAGAATGTTGTCAGTGTTTATGCTGTAACTTCAGTTGATAAATACAACATATTGCTAGTTCATCCAGCTGCTCATTGCAAATGTGTTTTTTCTTGTTCATATTGTGTGTGGTTAACAAATAATTTCCTTTTTATGATGCTCTGAAATTAAGTTAATTTTAGTTAAGTTATTAGTTATTAAGTTATTGGTCACATCAATTTAAAAGCTGGACCATAGTTTTTGATTTAATTTAATAACAATTAGGCCAAATAAAAAGCCTCAAGTTGTAAGTACTTTTCTGGTCTTTTTCTCTGAACACCTCAATAGGTAGATCTTGCCTGTCACCAAGGCAGAGGTCAGGGATCTCGGGCTTAAAAAGGTTGGTGACCACTGCTTTAGTGGAATTTTTCCAATGTGCAGGGTCGTCTTCGTTTCACACGGAACATGGATACCGGTCTCCTGGGTGAAAGTACTGTGTCTCTACACTTACTCTATACTACATAAGCTGTAGGTGAAAAAAGGCAGTCATGAGTCAGCTGTCAATTAAGTGTGTTAACTAACTGTCCAGTGAAGACAAGCAAATGTATTTAACTGTGCCACTTTCTGATCCGACTGGACACTTATGCTGTGTTTACACCAAACACAAAGCACATTTTCACATTTGGTTACTCACGGGAGTTTGATCGCGGGTGTTTATTCGCGTCACTTGTGCTAGACGCGCTGGAGAGTACCGGGGCCTCCCTTTGTATAGACACATTTCATCAGTCATGGCTGAAATAACCACTATTGCTGCTTTGTACATGTTGTGGAAGACCCTGGTATCTGTGGAAACTAAAAGCTGTCCTGTCTGGGTTCATATCATCCTCCACAGGGGCTCTGTGAATTCCTTTGATGTGTATTCACTGTATCTAGCAAGCCACAAGTCGGCTGGTTTACTACAGCTGTATGAAGACAAATAAACTACTTAGCTGTGCTTTAATTGCAATAAAACGCAAGACAACGAGCAAAACCCATTTTAAAATACTAGTTTTCTCAATGGAGTTTGGATGGATCTTTGTTAGGCTTTGCTAACATTGTAGCATCAACACTCAAAAAAGCTGTCACTTTTATCCAAAACGACTTACAACACATTCTTACACTGTGGACCAGTGGTTCTCAAACGTTTTTTGTCATGCCCCACTAGAGGAAGAAAGATGTTCATGCCCACCACCCCAACAAAATTGTAACAAAATGGTCCATGCTGAATTTTTATTGAAATAACATTTTGTGACTCCTCCATCTGTGCTTTTTCAAATAATAGAAGACAATTCAAATCACTTTCAAGTAAACCAGATTGACAAAAAACAAATAAATTGTGCAATCACTTTGTTAGAACAATGCAAATATGACGTCTTATGTACTTTTGTAACATGTGAAGGTCTCAATAAAGGTCTTGAAATCAAAAAAGGCTTTTCAAAAAACAGCGTCACGCAAATTACGCCTTATTTGCACATTCTTGTGTCCATTGCATAGTAGACACAATTCAAAATACCTCTCAAAACATGCAGCCTGATTCCTTTCTAGATCTGTTCCAACATGTTTCTTTACACCAGAGCAGATAACACAGCTTCTTTTTCCCCATTGTTATCTCCTCATAGCTCCGAACCTCTGCTGACAATAGTGAATTTAGTTATTAATTGGTGATTGTTTAGAACATACAGTTTAACAACAGAGAAGTGGATTATGGTGTCATTATGACACATTTTGGCATCTTCGTGTGCAATATTTTAGGTTCCCATTGAAACCCATTGTGAGTGCTGTGAACTCAATGACAACAACCGTTTCAGAGCTACCTTTAGGGAGAGAGAGTTTCAGTCCAACCAACGCTATTTACATTCAATGCAATTCATGATGCAACAATATGTGTTTCTCAAGCACATAATCTGTTTTTCATAATTTTTATTTGAATGTGTTGGGTGACGGAAGCCAGCACACCAAGCAAATAAAAGCTGTATCTGTTTGCGACCTTGTGAGGTGAGATACTGAGTTCAGTTTAGACTGGTGAGGTGAGCAAAGGCTCCGTGCGTGTGTGTGTGTGTCTATGTGTGTCAGCTGTCTATGTACACAGCCACTGTGAATAGTATAAACAGTCCAGTGGCTATCTTGAGCTGTCCAATTTTATGCTGGCCGCGGGCTAGTGGGACTCAATGGAAGCCATGGGAAATGAACAGAAACAGAGGCAGAGAATGAAAACAAGAATGAGGGAGACAAAGAGATATTTCCATGGCTTTAGCAGCTCAGTGGCTGCTGTGGGAAATGAGGGAAACACTGATGAGCCATAAGACGACCCTGTGGGACCAGCCAACCTTATTTGATTCTTATTGAAACCAAGTCTATAGCTGCCCATCGGATATTACACACACACACACACACACACACACACACACACACACACCATTGGGTTAGAAAAGATCACAGAGAACAAGACGCACAGACATATGTGTGTGATTATTTACAAAGTTAGTCTCTGCGTGATTAGTAAAACTCAGCCATGCAGATATAAGTGTTTTTGAAACTACAGTTCTTGCAGCTCGTAAAGTAAACATGTGAACTTGAACTTAATCAATGCATTTCCCGATCTATTTAAATTTCCCTTTTTTGTGATATTATTCACTCACTTGCCTTCCCTCCTCATGTGGAAACATGCAGGATGCGATCATTCACATGACTCATTTGGTTAAATAAAGGTAAATAAACAATACATACATATGGAGTCCTTTTGGCTCCACCTAATGAATGCAAGTCCAATATAATCTCTCGTTTAGCTCTGCTTTTGGTCTCCACCCACTTTTGAGAAAAAAAATATCCCTGCTTTGTAGACGCTAAATGCTCCACAAGCTACCATCTGGTCTCTAACGGAGAACAGTGGATTGATTCATTAGAGCTTTCACACTGAAGTTGAGGGCTGTACAACCAAAAGCATGTGCGAAGTAGAGCTGACGATGTTCTTCGTCCATCACTGTGTGTGTATGTTTCTTCCAGGCCTGCAGCGATGGCAGTCATCTCTCTGGCCTTTGGTCAGTACATTCTGGAGCCACTGTTCATGCCCTGTGATATCCCCCCTATGGCTGTCAAACTGGCCACCGCCATCGGCATAAGTATGTATACCATCAATACATCAGTGTGACTTAATGTCAGGAAGATATTATCCTTTTGACCTGTAAAACCCTATCTGTCAATGACGGGAAATGCACATGTCTCTAAATGAGGAGGAAGGCAGTGGTGGAAGAGATACTGAGGTTCTTCACTTAAAGTAACATTGTAATGTCTCGTGCACGCCAGGCACACACAGTACTGCAGTGGCTTGCCCAAAACCACTCTTTGATTTGGACCAGGGCACCTTTTCCTGCAAGTTAACCCAGTCTTTCAGCCTTTCTCTATTACATAAAGCAGAAATACTAGCAAATATCTTAGTAAAAAAACAACTCCAGCACAATTAAATGTCCTGCATTAAAAGTTATACTTATACTTTGAAAGCATTCAAAGTTATACTTATACTTTTTTCCTTTTTTCCCCTTTGAAAGGGTTTTTTTCTGGTTTGGGGGAGTTTTTCCTAATGTGAGGTCCTGGGACAGGGGTGTCGTATGTGTACAGATTGTAAGCCCTCAGAGGAAAATTTAAAATTTGTGATGTTGGGCTATACAAAATAAAATTGAAATGAATGTCTTGCAATCGAGACTTGAAAACAAATAATTTCCACATAAGATCACAACAAGAAATCTAACTCACTGAATACAACCATCAGACACATACAGCCACACTAATTCAAGTGTAGGTTGTATTTAATACTACATACAGTGACATTTGATGCTGTTTAATAGTTCAAGGAAGAAAATGCCTAACATTGCTACCTCAAAATCAAATCTCTGCTTGGTAATTTCTAGCATAATAAAGCCACATTCGCGCTTGTGTTTTTAATTTTTAATTTCAAAGAAGTTAATGAAAACCAAAGATTTCACAATTTGTTTTAATACAGATATTTTCAAGAGTGACACATTATACAATGACAACTCCAGTGATTTTGCCAGCTTTAATCCAGTGCATGGATATGTCTTTCCTTCAATGTCAAATTTTCTCACAATTAATTTCATACTATTTCGGTGCTAATGTAGGCAAATATTACAGTCAGACCAAACACAAATCAATTCAATTAATTTTGTATCGCCCAAGATCATAAATTACAAATTGGCCTCTGAGGGCTTTACAATCTGTACACATACTACATCCTCTGACCTTTGACCCTCAAATCGGTTCAGGAAAATCTCCCCCAAAACAGGGAAAGCAACAGAGGGGCATCCCTCTATCAGGATGGACAGAAGTACAATAGATGTCATGTGTACTCAATGAACAACATAACAGAGTTACTGCACTTGCAATGCATATGACACAAGCAAACAAGATCACGTGGACAAAATTATTGGTTGTTATTTAATTCAGACATGCCCCAGGCCCATTCACCATCTTGACTAACTCTTTGATTTGCTTATTGAAGGACACACTACTGGCTGCATTGACACTGAATGTTGTCATTGGCCATTGATCGTGTGCTATAAAATTCCCCTCTTGCAAGCTAAGTCCTGTCTGTCTGTCTTTGTCCCTGTAGCTTCTATTATGTTCCTGAACAGTATGAGCGTGACATGGACAGCGAGGATTCAAATCTTCCTCACCTTCAGCAAGCTGCTGGCCATCAGCATCATCATAGTGCCTGGAATGTATCAGCTCTTTAAGGGTAAGACACCTTCATCTTCCCCACTGTCATCATCATCATCACCTTCATCATCACCACCATCATCACCACCATCATCACCTCTAATAGCCTCTATTAGTACTATTCTAGAGCCCATATACTCCAAGTTATATACCGGCTGTACTCAACTCGACTCGCTCTTCTTTGGTTTTCCATTTGCAGAAGTTGTGGATAGTACCTGGTACTTTTTGGTATCATGTCGGTGGTATATTTGTTACTAGAAGGTTGAGTCAAAACACTGCCGACTACTGATTTTTCAGAGAGAATTGTCACGATTGAAACACAGGACATTCTGCACAAGCTAAGCTAACATCAATAAAGACCTCAGTTGTTTTTCTTTACTCAACGAAAATTAAAAAAAGAAAATGTCACCTTGCAAAAGTTTGCCATTTACTACGCCGTACAACTGACAAAGATTTTCCTCTGTTTAGTTGCTGATGAAAGGATTCAGCCAGTGTCTCATTGAAGATGATGTCACAGCAGTTTCATGCTGCCTTCAGCTGAGAATCCTGCCTACACTATCCGTACTATCCGCAGTGGAAAAGAAAATAGGCAATAGGACCTGGTAGAAATGTGAGTTGAGTTGAGTCGAGCCCAACCGAACCATGCAGTGGAAATTAATGTTATGCTTGATGTATGCTCCTGTGGTCACACTACATGTCATCATTCACCCATTCAGACTCATTCATTACATTACATTACATTTAATTTAGCTGACGCTTTTATCCAAAGCAACTTACAATAAGTGCATTCCACCATGAGTACAAACAAGAACTAGAATCAAGAAGGTACAATTTAATCAATAAAGTTCATCTACAAAGTGCTATCAGTAAGAGCCGTTCCAGTGCTACTAAATTGCTACTTTCTTTATTCCAGGTATAGTCGAAAAAGATGTGTTTTTAGTTTGCAACGGAAGATGTAGAGACTTTCATTCAAACACTGATGGCAGAGGCTACCATGCAAGGTACCCTAACCCTACCATCAGGACTAACTACCTCATTCATGCACACAGACACTGTATGCACAGACTTTGAAGCTGAGCTACAGTGCAGGCTGGTACTGGAACATCTCGTGCACGCCAGCCATACATAGTACTGCACTGGTTTGCACATAGCATGCCATTTCTCTTTGATTTGGAGTTGCGGTTTTCAGTCTTTGATTGCTGTATTTGATTGCTGTTAATGGAAGTAATTAGGTTGTTGTTTTTGCAACAGATGTAACGAACTGCTGAAATGCCACCTACTGGCTCATGTCCAATCGTAAGCCTGAGCCTGGGGCATAGTCACGTTTTTCAGGAGCTGTGCAGTGTCTCTACAGCTCTGCTAGCTACGAACACCAACTGCGGAAGCACTGTGCAAGATTTTAAGAAGTGTACACACATTAGTGTTTTATCCTTGTTACTGTTTTTCAGAATTATTCTCAGACTTCACACAGAATTTTCAGCTGTGAAAATGAGCAAACAACATGTACTATAAATATAACCTTGAAGCCTTGCAGTCCGTGATACACAGCTGCTCACAGCAAGCAACAGCTCAGGCATTTCCCAAAGTCCTCACTGCTGGTGTAGAGGAGGCCCTCCATCACAGCACATGGAGACAGTCTTCAGCTATGGACCTCTCTTTTGAATCTGCTTATGCATATAAAATTTTGGTGAACCTACTCATCCTATGACCCTCTATTATAGAAAAGATAATAGAAGTTAATCTTCTAATCCGTAAACAAAGGCCCCAGCACACATGACCAGGCTTCTGTCTCTGTTATTGTAGGTTTATTGGTGTTTATTTTCATTGTATGCCCATATATAATCCTACGTGGATCAGGCCCCTGTTGGGAACGTGGGTCCTTGGCATAGCATAGTTGTCTCTTTCTAATATGCAGATGATTATATATGACTGTATATGTTTACTATTTAATATTGCTTTAACTAGTCTGAAGGAATTATTCATTTGAGACTATGAGTTATCAAAAACTGTACTCCCGATGGAGTCGAACAATGGGCAGCCAAGCATTTTTAACACAATATAATACAATTTGCTTTCTCAAAACTGTTTGGGAATAATGTATATTTCTGTGATCATGTTCTTATTTTAAATACATGTGCATTTAAAAACAAATTACCACAAATGGGAAGCCAGGGTATTCACTTCTGCATGTCTTCATAGGGTGATCATTACAAACACTTTGTGGCTATCAACTATTTAGTTAAACAATGATGGTCCTATTAGATTGTTTTATGTGTTTTTATGAGCAGTTGTTGTCCATAAATGTGAGCTCCTATATAATACATAACACTGATTACATTCAGAGTGATTTAATCGGCCAAAGTACCTTTGTTGGAGAGATGAAGCTACTTTGCCAAGCTAATAAGGCAAAGTACTGCTCCTTTTATCTTCATTTTATTGTTGAAACTACTTTTATGGTTACTATTTTTATTGTTATGACTATGATCACCTCTGGTCTTTTGTAATAACTGTATGCACTTATCAATCAATTGCTGCAATACACTTTATTGAGGAGCAATTATGGTGCTTCAAAATGTCAGCAAGAATACATACATGTCCTTGTGTGTGTGTGTGTGTGTGTGTGTGTGTGTGTGTGTGTGTGTGTGTGTGTGTGTGTGTGTGTGTGTGTGTGTGTGTGTATTTGTAGGAGAGACCAGGAACTTTGAGAATGCCTTTGAGCTCAGCAATATGAAGCTGTCTGGTATGCCACTAGCCTTCTACTCTGGGATGTATGCATATGCTGGATGGTAGGTATGGTCCTCACACACACACCACAAACTCTCAATCACCTGACAAGCTTTCGTATACCTGGTCAACCCCTTTTGACCTTTTTGTCTCAGATTTCTCACCGACAGAGAGGCCGTGATTCAAACCCAATCGCATTCTCTAGTCTAAACCATCTAAAGTTACAACCGAACATCCTGCAGCTATGACCCAACAGTCATACTGAAGCTCTCCTTACGAGATCTTTCAGACTCTCGGTAGATCTCTCCTCTGTCAGCGAGGGACGAAAACCGCAAACACCAATGGAATAGCCTACCAACCCTCTCATTATCAGCAACCTCCTTCCTGTCAGTCCTGTGCTACCACCCTGTTTATTCAGCCGTATCCAAATTCGGAAACTGGAACGACGCCGGCCTCCAGCGATTTCTTTAAGGGAAAGGTATTCCCTTCTCCCGAACAGAATATACGGTCACATTATTCCATTCACCAGAACCAACCACAGTCAGTGTCGTCATGCATGACAATACATGTCTTTTTGCCACAGCCTGCCTAATCACTCCCCTTCCTGGTGGGGCCAAGTTGTATTTCCACCTGTGCCTGCTCTCTCTGTTTCTCTCTCTACCTTTACTGCTGCATCTTACCAGTTTGTTGTTCACGCTACACTAGTCCATGTCGATGTGTCCATGGGCAAGACACTTAAAATAGCTCCCGCACACAGATTCTGCGGTGTATGATTGGGTATGAATGATTAGTTATGGTGATGAGCAGGTGGCACCTTGCATGGTAGCCCCTCCCATCAGTGTGTGATTGGGTGTGAATGCTGACAAGTTTTGTTAAAGCGCTTTAAAGTGTTGGGAAGACTAGGAAAGCTCTATACAAGTAGAGTCCATGTACCATTTACTGACACATTCAAAGTCTAGCCCGTTCATCCAGACCTTTGATGGAAATAGCCTAATATTTTTCCATTCACCTTACCGGCTGAAGAAGCCCATAAGCCCTTCTCAGACCTTGGGTCTCCTTCTGAAAAGAAAACCTCAGTGCCTAGCACCTCAACCAAAATCTTCTTGGACTCAATTTATTTTCAGGCAACTCTGCCCTCAGAGAAAATGAAACACACCACTCTCCTGTCAAACTAACTTCTGTCAGAAAGCACCAAAAGCCAACTAATCGGTTGTAAGCCCTCCTTGACCACATGAATTATATCATTTGTATAATCACCCGAGCTAAAGCATTCCTGTCTCCTCTTTTAAGTAAAGCTGTGCCCTCTATCCATGATAAGAGTCGATCTGGACGATACGGTCAAAATGGAAATGCATCAGAACACCGGTTGTGTGCAGGCATTTGTCACAGCTCCGTCTCAGAGGTGTAACTACAACTTGAAGCATTAATTTAGACTTCAAGTCTAATTTTTATAACAATAAGCATGTATATTGAGAAATGTTTCTGTAGTAACCTACTACAGAGTCAATCATATGATGCAATATTCCATACAAACTTGAAACAATATACAAAATTAAACTCAACAAATTTTGAGCTTGTCCTCTTCATGCAGCCGGCTGCCATGTTTCTACAGTAGCCCAGAGCGGTCAAACCTAACGCTAGATATGGCCTTTGGCATTATCAAATAGTCTACCGTAATTCTCTACATGCTCTACGAGAAGTTCCAGGAGGTTGCAATCTACAACCTCACCCCTCAATGCCACCAAATTCTACATACTAGATCTTAAGTGGTCTCAGTTTAATGCAGACAATGTTTCTGTTCATTCTGTATACATTGCACATGATTTACCATTTATTGATCCTAGCAGGTTATACAATAATTGTTTCCTTTTTGCAGGTTCTATTTGAACTTTGTGACAGAGGAGGTAGATAACCCTGAGCGGTAAGTTTAAATGTATTGGCTGTATCAGCCAAGTTGATCTATAATCGCTGAATTTAAGCCCCAATAGAAAGCATGCAAATATTTTCCATCAGGTTTTGAATTCAGTAATAGTTGCACAAAGGTCAAATTGCCCCATATTACTGGGAAATAGTCTTAAAGCAGCAATAATGCATATTTCTTTATCTAAACAACTAGACTCCTTGTCTGTGAAATGAGTTGCTCATAGTAATGAACTCATAAGGAGCGAGCTTTGGCAGTTCTAATTTGCTCTAATTCAGCTTATTCTTTTGGTTTTGAAGTTCACAAATGTAGAATTGGTTCACACCCATGGTTCTCATCTACCTGGTGTTTCCACAGCAGGCTTCTGTTTGTGCACTACCTGCCTAACAGCTAACATACAGTTGTTTTATTGCTGGTGAACACAGGGGAAAATTTAGCAGCTAAAAAGACCAAACAAAAACAACTCAAGACAAATCATTAGTTTGTACTGTGAACAATTCACACAGTGAATAAATTAACTTTTGTGTGTGAACCTATCTCATCCGGTTGCATCATAGAGCTCCTTTTTTGACTATAAACACATTAATTAGCCACACTGTTGCACTGGGTGCCATGTTCCTTCATTACCTTGCACACACAAACTGTAGTTCATTGACTCATACACCATCCTGCTGCGACAAATACTCACTAGAGCACAAATGTGAATTAGTCCGCCACTGAAAATAGTCCTCGATAAATGTATTTAAATTTCCTCCCTTTTGAGTATTGTTTATTCAAAATTACAGTATCTGTTAAATAAATTAAACTATATTTTGTTCATGTCTCCAGTATTAAGTACTAAGTACAGTACTAAGTACTAAGCCACAAACAGCAGAATAGCAGCTGTTATTTGATAATGTATGGTATAACCACCTGAAATAGGTTAAAGCTGTACATGTATTGCCCCCAGCAGTAGTGTTTTACTTGATGAATAACATAAAGATAAAGAGGAAGTTACCTAGGTACAATGAAGGTGAATGAGATGCATCAGTGAATTTCAGCAATTGCAGTACTGTTTCTGTTATTATCCCTCATGCCATCAGGACTATGCCATTAGCTATATGTATCTCCATGGCGATTGTGACTTGCTGCTACGTGCTGACCAATGTGGCATACTACACTGTGATGTCAGCAGACGAGCTCCTGGCCTCAGATGCAGTCGCTGTGGTAAGTAATACTAATGGAATGAATTAACAAATATTGCACAAAGAAAACACATCATTTTTGTCTAACTTCTATTTTACCCATTGGAGTAAGCTGCTCAGAATGCATAATGGAGATAAAATGTACTCAGACTAATTCTGTGGGACTTTTGCAGCCTTCACTAGAATTAACCCCCCAAAAGACAAGTCTATGGAACGCAGGAAGGGTGCCTCATGACAGCGTGACACTCCTTATTAAATCAACAGCAGAATAAAACACCACCGAGGCAGACATCACCGAGATGTGTAAACAATACAAACTCCACAGTGGCCACTTGGAACAAACACACTGGTGATAAAAGAAAGCTCTTAAAGGTGGAGTCAGCGATTCTGGAGAACACTCAAACAAACAGAGCACTCCCTTAGTGCTCCTGCAGAACGTTAGCATGGGAGCATGAGCCAGATGTAAAGTCTCTCTCTCTCTGCCTTTTCTCTTGACACATCCATGGCCTATCCTCTGTCCTGGACAAGAGCATCATATTTCCAGAACCAGGCCGGCGTATGAACACCAGATTTATTTTCCTTTCACCTTTCATTGTCTGTTTTGATGTTAGTGTATTTTCTTCATGTATTCTGAAACTCAAACTGCCTTCAAAAAGTAGTCCATACAATACATACATTTAAAGGATACTCTTACTGTATTATTATTATAATTTATGGTTATAGTTTTTGGGAGATAGGGTAACATCTAATGTTTGCATAAAGTTGGATCCTACTCTGTTCCTTTCACAGTGAGCTCATGTGTACAAACGTTATATTTGGACACATGATGTGCATCATGTGTCTTTACAGCTGCTTTAAGCTCCTCCTCTTCTCACCTATATCACTGATGCTCAGTAGATAGGTACCAGTGCTGTTCTGGGTGTTCTAATCTCCACTGTACAGCCCTCCTGTCCTGTGACAGCATTATACATTCTTGTAAAAAATCTACATACAAATACATTTCGTGAGATATCTACAAATTGTGCATGGTCTTCATAGGTTTTGCTATGCATGCTGGATGAAACCAGTCTCTTTCCAGCCTGAATGCTTTCTATTGCTCCTCTATAAAAGATAACGAGAACTTATTTTCTAAAATTAACAATCAAATTCAATCACATTTTTTGAAAATTAAAAAACATAAAAACAATATCCCTCTCATGGTAGAGAAATGTTTCAGTCCCTAATCCCTAATCATAACAGCACACATTGAGATCTTTGTGTTTTATGTACATAGTAAAATACATCATTTTCAGGACTAATCCTATTTCAGGACTGTAGGTGGAATGCATGAAACCTGGGTTTATGACACATTTTATAACCATTTTCTTTCATTATTCCAATGCCTCCCTGCTCTGTTAGGTATATGTAACATTTTCATTTAAATAGAAGTCAAGCATAACAGTATTGCATCATTGTGGAGTGGTGGCTTAGAAATGATCTTAAGTGGCAACAATATTTGAGTCCATTTGAATAATACTACAATGCACATTTTCCCCTCGCTTGCCCATACAAGCATGGACTGTGATTAATCATCACTGAACGGCTTCTTGAATAATACGCAGCTTTTTCTCCCACTTGTGCATGACCCATTTAAGACAATTTCTGCCAGCAGCTCTGTCAACTGCTCTCATGTCTAACAACTACACTTGATAAAATAAGACAAACTTCAATTCACTAAACTGATAGCTGGAGACTTTGATACATTCACAGTGAAACCCTGCTCCCCTTTTAAAACAATACCGGACATTTTGCAGAAGAGGCTCCACATGTTTGCTTCCCTTACACAATGATCAGTGTGTTGTTCAGAGTCAGGACATGGGAGGCCGGAAGGAGAAAAGTCACCTATACCAAAATGTAAAAATGTCCATTTGTGTTTTTTTTTGCTGGAACTAGTTCCTGACAAACTAGCAACTGCTCAGGACAACGCCACCATGTATGGAATGCTGAAAGAGACAAAACCTGAGGCACCCTCATTTGTACTGTTGCCATCTGGGTGGCGGATGTTCGCCCCTCTATTCACAAATACGGCCATTAAGTTGTTAGACATTGTCTAAAGAGCTAGTGCATTCCCTGTTTATCGATCTATCCATCAATTCATCCGTCCGTTTGCCCGTCTATCTTTCTGTCAGGCCCAATTCCAATCTCCAACTCACAAGCTTTGAGCTGCGCTCCTGCTGACTCCATGAGGGTTTAGTTCTGTGTTAGAGTCTCTGGCAGACATGTTGAGCCCTTTGTGAACCCTTTTCATGAGTCAGCATTAGATGCCGACTTTGCCCAAGATATTACCCACAATTAGTTGCAATGTGACGTTAAACACGCAGTTACCAATGGAAGCATTGAGACGTAAAAAAAATTAAATAAAGAGGCACGTGGGTGATCTGTTATGGTTTCTTCTGACCCCAAGCGCACGACAACAGACGTGGTATCTTTAGCCAGTATACTGGCGTAGTTTATTCACACAAAAACAAATGGATAGCACAAAGTCCAAAAAATGATATAACAAAATCAACTGCCTCAAAAACTGGCAGCGGTGAGAAGTCCAAACGATCTAACAAAAAACAACTGCCTCTCAAAATGGCAGCGGTGAGAAAGTCCAAAACGATCTAACAAAAAACAACTGTCTCTCAAAATGGCAGCGGTGATCACTCACGTCCTGGCTCCGTAGCCGTCACTCTCCAAAAACCCTGGGAAATCCTCCTCGTGATACTCCAAACGCTCGGCGGGACCTAGAAGCACGAACTCGCGCTGAACACTGTCTGCTCCCCTCCCTTTATCCCCCGCAGCCGCTCTAACGAGCTCCAGCTGTGGGAACACGCTGATTGACTTCAGGTGCGCGCCCCGCTCGTCCCCGTCGCCTGACGCGCAGCTCCCTGGCCATGCGCTCCGAAGTCTCGGGCGCCTCCGTGCGCCCGGGCCGCGAGGGAGCCGTAGCTGGCTGGTCCCTGACAGTACCCCCCCGTCTACGGGAGCCACCTGGCGACCTGCCAGGCTTCTCCGGATGGGCCCGATAGAAGTCGGCCAGCAACCCCGGATCCAAGATGAGCCGGCGGGCCAACCAGCTCCGCTCCTCCGGGCCATACCCCACCCAATCAACCAGGAACTGGTACCCCCGCCCTCGTCGTCGAACGTCCATCACCCGACGAACCGTCCACTGGGGTTGACCGTCCACAATCGTGGGTTGCGGGGGGTCCGGGGCCGGTGGCATCAGCCGGCTGTGGGCGACGGGCTTGACCCTGGAAACATGAAACACCGGGTGGACCGGCATAGACGCCGGCAGCCTCAACCTTACCGCCGCTGGACTCAACACCTTCGTCATCTCGAAGGGTCCCACGAACCGGGGCCCCAACTTCTTGGCGTCCGACCGTGTGGGGAGGTCCTTGGTGGACAGCCACACCTTCTGCCCTGGCTGGTATACCGGAGCTGGGGTGCGGCGACGGTTGGCCCCTTGCTGCTCCGTTCCGTCGCTCGGAGGAGGGCGGCCCTGGTGGTCGCCTGAGTACTCGGCGGACGTGCAGGACGTGCTCGGCGTGGGTCTTGGAGAATACCAGGATGTCGTCCAAGTAGACCACCACAAACTCCTCCAGCATGTCCCGGAGCACGTCATTCATCAGGGCCTGGAAGACCCCCGGGGCGTCGGTTAGTCCAAACGGCATCACCCGGTACTCGTAGTGTCCCCGGGGCGTCTTGAAGGCGGTCTTCCACTCGTCCCCCTCCCGGATTCGCACCAGGTGGTATGCGCTTCGGAGGTCCAATTTGGAAAAGATGGTTGCCTGGGTGAGGGGCTCCATGGTGGAATTCATGAGAGGAAGGGGGTATCTGTACTTGATCGTGATGTCGTTTAACTGCCGGTAGTCGATACGGGCGGAGACCTCCGTCCCTCTTCTTCACAAAGAAGAACCCTGCCGCCACCGGGGAGGACGAGGACCGAATCAAGCCTGCTGCCAGCGACTCCGAAATGTAGTCCTCCATTGCCGCCTTCTCCGGGATTGACAAGCTATACAGGCGACTGCCGGGCAGGGGGCTCCCGAACGGAGATTGATGGCACAGTCGTACGGCCGGTGCGGGGGGAGAGACTGAGCCCGGGCCTTGCTGAAAACCTCCCCCAGGTCGTGGTACTCAGCAGGGACTGAGGACAAGTCCGGAGGCGGCACCTGGGGGGTTACTCGGGGTGCCCAACCTGGAGCGGCTCGGAGGCACTGGGCGTGACAGGAGGGCCCCCACTCCAATATGGTTCCGGCCGCCCAGGCCACACGGGGTTCATGTTGCACCAACCAGGGGTGACCCAATACCACCGGGGCCGCCGGTGACTGTAACAAGAAGAACTGGCGGTCCTCCACGTGGTTACCTGCTACCGTGAGGGTGATGGGATGGGTGCACTGGGTGACGTGCGCCAGCCGACGGTCGTCCAGCGCGAACGCCTCCACGGGCTCCTCCAGTTCCATGAGCGGGATCTGGGCCTGTGCCGCGAACTCTGAGTCCATAAAACACTCGTCCGCCCCGGAGTCGAGGAGAGCCCCCACCTCGATCCGCCGGTCTGCCCAGGCCAGGCTGACGTTCAAACTCCGGGTCGATGGCGCAGGAGCCCGGGAACAGGAAAGGTGGCTCACCAGGACCTCCCGTGGTCCTGGCGAGCCTGATCTTTTGGCCGGATAGGGCAGTTGCGGAGGAGGTGTCCCTTCTCACCACAGAACAGGCACAGCCCCGTCCGGAATCGAACCTCCCGCTCGGCTGGACTGAGGCGTGCGCGCCCCAGCTGCATCGGCTCCTCCCCTGATGTCATCTGGGATGGGGATGGGCCGCCCGGACTTGGAGGGTCTGTTTGGGAAAACACGGGAGACCACTCCTGGTTTCTAGGGTTCTGGGGCCTAGGGACGAAACTCCTGGGGACTCGCTCCCCCCTCCGCTCCTCGAGGCGTTCGTCGATGCGGAGGGCGAGGAAGATGAGTTCCTCGAAGGAGGTGGGCTCCTCCCGTGTCGCAAGCTGGTCCCGTACCGCCACGCTGAGCCCCGCTCGAAAGGTGACCCGAAGGGCCGGGTCATTCCACCCGCTCCCCACTGCAGCCAGTCGAAACTCCACCGCATAGTCCGCCACCCTGCCATTCCCCTGTCGAATGCCGGCCAGTTGGGAACCGGGGTCCTGGCCTCGGGCTGGATGGTGGAACAGTCTCTGGAGCTCACCCACGAACTCCTGGTAGGTGTGCCGGAACCCAACCCCCCTGGACCAGGAAGCGGCAGCCCACTGGGCTGCCCGGCCGGTGAGCAGGTTAGTCACATATGCGATTCGGGCGGCGTCAGACGAGAACCGGCTGGGCTGGTGGGTGAAGACCAGTTCACATTGCATAAGGAAGACTGCGCAGGTCTCGAAGTCTCCCCCGAACGGTTGTGGGCTGGACAGGCAGGGTTCCGAAGATGCTGGACCAGCCCCTGCTGGCCTAGCCCGAGGCGGCTGCTCCAGAAGCGGGCCGGCTACCTCCACCGGTGCTGGTTGGTCCCGTGGTTGGGTGGAGCGGGCCTCCGTCAGCGCCCGAAGCTGTGATAGGAGCTCCGAGTGTTGGGCGGCCGACGCCACTTGTAGCTGTGTCAAGCTCTCCACCGACGCCTTGAGTCCCTTGACTTGCTCCTGGAGGACCTGCACAGCTGTTGCGTCTGCTCCTAACTGGTGCGTGTGGCGGTCCGTCAGCTGGAACTGCCGCTCCAGAGCCCTCCGGCAATCCGAGTCTGTGTCGGCTGGGGTCGTCATGGCGAGTTCGTACTGTTATGGTTTCTTCTGACCCCAAGCGCACGACAACAGACGTGGTATCTTTAGCCAGTATACTGGCGTAGTTTATTCACACAAAAACAAATGGATAGCACAAAGTCCAAAAAATGATATAACAAAATCAACTGCCTCAAAAACTGGCAGCGGTGAGAAGTCCAAACGATCTAACAAAAAACAACTGTCTCTAAAAATGGCAGCGGTGAGAAAGTCCAAAACGATCTAACAAAAAACAACTGTCTCTCAAAATGGCAGCGGTGATCACTCACGTCCTGGCTCCGTAGCCGTCACTCTCCAAAAACCCTGGGAAATCCTCCTCGTGATACTCCAAACGCTCGGCGGGACCTAGAAGCACGAACTCGCGCTGAACACTGTCTGCTCCCCTCCCTTTATCCCCCGCAGCCGCTCTAACGAGCTCCAGCTGTGGGAACACGCTGATTGACTTCAGGTGCGCGCCCCGCTCGTCCCCGTCGCCTGACGCGCAGCTCCCTGGCCATGCGCTCCGAAGTCTCGGGCGCCTCCGTGCGCCCGGGCCGCGAGGGAGCCGTAGCTGGCTGGTCCCTGACATGATCAGCCAATTAAATTATTTGAAATGACTTCATCTCGTGAGGAAAGAGTCTGAAGATGTTTAAATCAGGGAGTAACAATTGTAAAATAAATACCCACATACATTTTTTTTATGTAGTCATGGTCATGTGGTATGTGGCAGCAAAGTGCTGTCCCATTCGTATTTACACCATTTCAGGCCCTTGCAGCCTGTGTGTGTGTGTGTGTGTGTGTGTGTGTGTGTGTATTCATCCGGCCTTGCTTGCGTGTGTAAGCAAAGTTTATGAACCCATAAGCTCGCTATCTTGATAATCAAAAGAAAGATCTAGCAATAATGTTATAAATCCTCATGAGAAATGAGTGAATATTATACCAAGTATAATTGGTCATGTATTCCATCCTTTAAGCCAGGCATGTCCAAAGTCCGGCCCGCGGGCCAATCACGGCCCGCGGCCAGATTTCATACGGCCCGCAGCTTCGGCCTTATAATGTATTAATTATGGCTCGCTAGCTCTGTCAGAATAAATACATCATGCAAATGTAAAGATGTAATTCCTCCTTACACCACACGGTGGCAGCACCGTTCTAATGCTATCTGGCTCTGCATCCGTGCCGCGAACCCTTCTCGAATCACTTCTGTCATGGCGACCGCAAAAAAAAAAAGAGAAAAGTTGACAGTGAGGGCCGCCGCTTTCAGGAGCGGTGGGAATTACAACACTTCTTCACTGAAAATCGAGGCAATTGTGTTTGTCTAATTTGTAAAGAGGCGGTTGCCTTGTTTAAGGATTTCAACGTAAAGAGACACTACGAGACTAAACATGCTACAACGTACGACAAGCTAACAGGGAGTGACTGCGCTGACAAAGTGAAGTTATCTGTTCCTTGAACAATCTGAAATTGAGTGTTTTGAACGGTAACATCTGTCACTATTAACAGTGAAAAGCCTAAAGCACACTAATGCAATTGGACTTATGGCACTTATGTTATTAAAATCTTGAATAAGATATGTGTTATAACTGTTGATGTTATGTACCTGCTTTCTGAAAGATCTTGTAAAAGACAAAGGTAAAATTCACTTGTTTTAAAGTTTAATGATAACAGACCACTTTGCATTACTTATAACTCCTGTTTAAAATGTTCATGGGGCAAAGATATTTAACTCATGGAAATTGAAGGTATTCTATACAGTTTGTTCAATGTTATCTGACTGAATGAAAGGCGGAATTGTGTTTTTAGAGTTGTTCACGTCTGCCTGAGTGGCTTATATTTGGTTACATTGTCATTTGAAAAATAAAGGTAATTGTGACAATGAAAATTGATTTATAACTGTGTGTATTTTCATGTAACTTTTGTGGTTAAAAAATGTCAGAAGGAACTATTGGCCCCGGGCATCTTCACTTTATCAAATTTGGCCCTCTTTGCAAAAAGTTTGGACACCCCTGCTTTAAGCAATATATATTCTTGGTCACTTTGCTCCTCTCTGCCTCTACCTGTCAGACTTTTGCAGAGAAGATGATGGGGAACTTCTCCATAGCAGTGCCTTTTTTTGTGGCCCTGTCCTGCTACGGATCCATGAATGGCGGCGTCTTTGCCTTATCCAGGTAAAGATGCTTCCTCTTAGCTGACCTTTAATTACAACACACTACATATGCATTTTAGATACATATTCAGTAGAGTGCCATCTAGCACTGATGATTTGTTCAGTTGTAGAAAAACCTAATTGGTTGTTTCCTGTGAAGACATACATTTATTTTGATAAGACTGAATGGAGTGGAGATTGACATGTGTGGCTGGCTTTTGTGGAAATATGCATGTAGATTACTTTATGAACAGTTGTATGAGGATAAATTGACTATTACAAACACGACAAGTTTTACAGCTGAGACCAATATGCCTTTTCTTGCGTCTGATTACAATTATCCATGTGATAAATATTAATGCACATGAGGCCGGTGGGTAAAGTGCAGACTCTTAGACAACATATGATGTCAGAATCAGAGCGGTAAAACACATTCAACTCGTCAACCAGTTGATGATCAGTGTATGTGTAATATATATATATATATATATATATATATATATATATATATATATATGTGTGTGTGTGTGTGTGTGTGTGTGTGTGTGTGTTTATATGTAATGTGTGTTTGTGTGTTCACCAGGATGTTCTTTGTTGCATCCCGAGAAGGACAGCTCCCTGAGGTTTTGTCTATGATCCACGTCCGCAGGCACACTCCACTGGCTGCTGTCCTCATACTGGTCAGTTTACTGCAATGTGAACAATAATGACAACAATCAATAGCTGATCATTGGATTACTCATACCTCTATTTGAAAAAAAACCATTGACAACAACAATTGCAAATAGCATTTAACAACCATCTATAAGGACATCAATACTAATGTTGAAACAGATACTATTCACCATATTATATGTTAATTATTGTCAGTGGTAACATATTGTGAAGCATTATGTTGTTGCTATGGTGTTTGAGGTGTCCTGGTAGTAGAGTGTAAGGGACACCTGCCAGCCAATCATAAATGTGAATATTTTCTTTGGCAGAAATAGGACCGTCTACACAAGCCATTGCTTCTCTACATTGGATACAAATCTTTTTAACTTCTTAAATGTGTGAGTGTGTGTGTGTGTGTGTGTGTGTGTGTGTGTGTGTGTGTGTGTGTGGGCAGTACCCCATGACCATTCTCCAGGTGTTTGTGGGAGATATCTACAGCCTGTTGAACTTTATGAGCTTCCTCCGGTGGCTGTTCATCGGTGTTGTGGTGTTGGGCCTAATCTACCTCCGATATACAAAACCTGACCTCCCCCGCCCCTTTAAGGTCAGTGTTTCCTCACCTGTCCACATCTGTAGCCGTGCTCAATCCGATCTGAATCTGTCACAATATTGGTGAAGTAAAGGCCACTCACCTGCGTTGTATTTCATAATCATAATCATAATCATCTTGTTCTTGTAGCTGTTTCATTTGGCTGAGAAAGTCTGAAGTGATGTTTAGAAAGTAAAATAAGTTACATCCACAAAAAGTCGACTAAAACAAATATGTGTGTATCTGTACAGTATATTGATATTAATAAAAGACTCCACTTCTGACTTCTGATACAGGTGCCGCTCTTCATCCCAGTGGTGTTCTGCTTCACTTGTTTCTTCATGGTCTTTCTGTCTCTGTACTCGGACCCGGTCAATTCAGGGATTGGATTTGCCATTTCCCTCACTGGCGTCCCTGCCTACTATATCTTCATTTACTTCAACCACAGACCAAAGTGGCTTCAGAGGGCTGTAGGTAAGTCGTTGCTTATACAATGGAACATGACATTCAGCAGCACATGACTGGAATAGATGGATTTCTTTTGGAATACATTCTAATAGTGAACCTTTATTTCATGTAGCACAGAGTTAAAGGACCACTCCACTCCTTTGTCACCACACAGCTGAAAGGTCTTCTGTAGTTGTTTATTTGATAGATAGAACTTTCCAAACAGAGGGCTTAGAGTTAAGGCAAGGGTATTTATCTGGCATGGAAGGTCTATGCATGATGCTTTTGAATTGCATAATGGGAATTGTAGGATCCAATGAAGTTTGATTCATAACAGGGAGTAAAAGTTAGAATATCTATACATTTTAACCAATTTTGACCACTAATCACTCAACTTGAGTTATACAAAATTAGTGCATACAGTAGCTCTTTACATAATATATATATATATAATTATGGTAATTTATTTGGTTGTTTTCCTTAATCTGAGCCAGTGGAGCATGTAGATGTTAAACAGAAGAGGCCCCATTACGAAGCCTTGGGGATCTCATATTTGTCCGCCCAGCTATGTTACCTGTATTACCTATAGACACAAAGTAGTTTCTGTCCGTTACGTAGGAGTCAAACCAGTTTCGTAGTGTGCCAGAAAGTCCCACTCAGTTTTCCAGCTATTCCGATAATATGCTGTTCCGTCAAATTCAGAGGATTCTGCCTCTGTATGTATTTAAGTGGATGTCATTGAAGACCTTGGCCAGATGCAGCCTCACTGCTGTGGTATGGTTAAAAACCTGATTGGAAGACATCAAAACTAGTTTGATGTTAACAAATTTACTTTTCAATAATGTTACCTATAAACAGGAGTTCAAGTTGATTGTATTTGTGATTTTGGGCTGTACAAAATAAACTGAATTGAATTGAAAGACACTTACCTGAAAGTGCTCCCGTTGCTGTGCCTAGTGTGTGTGTGTGTGTGTGTGTGTGTGTGTGTGTGAATGTTAGATACTCCTGATGGGCATGTGGGACCTTAGCCCCTCCCATCAGTGTGTGAATGAGGTGAATGATGACAAGTAGTGTGAAAGTGCTTTGAGTGGTCAGCAGACTAACAAGTACAGGTTAATATCCCAGAAGTCAAAAGTTTAAGATAGCACTGTATCTGGGAGGAACCCTTTGTACTTGTCTTTGTAATGGTTTAAAGTCACTTTAGTCAATTGTATCCTGTTTGATGGACTATGGAATAGTTTATGTACTTATGAACTAAAAGATAATCATGAAAGGAAGTGAGTCAAACCCTCAGGGAGCGATGAAGTATGTTGATTTTGCATTGCTAATATGTAATGATAATACTAATGTAATTGTAAGTATCTTATTACATGCACGGTGGTGTAGTGGCTAGCACTGTCGCCTCACAGCAATAGGGGCCGGGGTTCAGATCCCGTTCTGGGCGGGCCTTCTGTGTGGAGTTTGCATGTTGTCAGCGTGGGTTCTCTCTGGGTTCTCTGGTTTCCTCCCACAGTCCAAAGACATGCATGTTAGGTTAATTGGACTCTAAATTGCCCATAGGTGTGAATGGTTGTCTGTCTATATGTGAGCCCTGGATAGACTGGTGACTTGTCCAGGGTGTACCCTGCCTTTGCCCAATGACAGCTGGGATTGGCTCCAGCGCCCCGCGACCCTAAACAGGATAAGTGGTTCAGATAATGGATGGATCTCATTACATTTCATTTAGCCGACGCTTTTATCCAAAGCGACTTACAATAAGTGCATTCCACCATGAGTACAAACAAGAATCAGAACAACAAGAATCAAGAAGGTACAATTTCATCAATAAAGTTCAACTACAAAGTGCTATCAATAAGAGCCATTCCAGTGCCACTGAAGTGCTACTACGGTGCTACTTTCTTTATTCAAGGTATAGTCGAAAAAATTTGTTTTTTGTTTGCGACGGAAGATGTAGAGACTTTCTGCTATCCTTATGTCGCTGGGGAGCTCATTCCACCATTGAGGAGCCAGGACAGCGACTAGTCGAGACTTTGTTGAGTGTTTAGCTCGCAGTGACGGAGCTACAAGCCGATTGGCAGAAGCTGAGCGGAACGCAGGAGCTGGGGTGTATGGTTTTACCATGTCCTGGATGTGTACTGGACCCGCTCTGTTCGCAGCACGGAACGCCAGTACCAATGTTTTGAAGCGGATGCGGGCAGCCACTGGTAACCAGTGAAGGGCGCGGAGGAGCGGAGTAGTGTGGGTGAATTTCGGGAGGTTAAAGACCAGTCGAGCTGCTGCATTTTGGATGAGCTGCAAAGGTTGGAGTTACAGTAGTCTAGGCGCGAGATGATCAGAGCCTGGACGAGAACCTGTGCCGCCTTCTGGGTGAGAAGGGGGCGTATTCTCCTGATTTTGTGCAGAATGGACCTACAGAAATGTGTTGTTGCGGTAATGTTGGCAGTCAGGGAGAGTTGACTGTCAAGTGTCACACCGAGGTTCCTGGGGTCGGGGCCAAGACTGAGTTGTTGAAGGTAATCGTCAGGTCGTGGGTGGGAGAGACTTTTCCTGGAAGGAAAAGTAGTTCAGTCTTGTCAGGGTTGATTTTCAGGTGGTGTGTGGACATCCACTGAGAAATGTCAGTCAGACAGGCAGAGATTCATGCTGCTACCTGTGTTTCCGAGAGGATCAGTTGGGTGTCATCAACATAGCTATGGTAGGAAAAGCCATGCAAGCGAATGACAGAGCCAAGAAAGTTGGTGTACAGAGAGAAGAGGAGAGGACCCAGGACGGAGCCTTGAGGGACCCCTGTAGTGCGAGGACAAGGCTCAGACACATATCCTCTCCAGGTTACCCGGTATGTGCAATCGCTGAGGTAGGATGAGAGGAGGGAGAGCGCAGTGCCTGAGATACCCAGGTCCTGGAGGGAGGAGATGAGGATCTGCTGGTTCACTGTGTCAAAGGCAGCAGAAAGGTCTAGAAGAATAAGGACAGAGGAGAGAGAGGCTGCTCTAGCCATGTGAAGCTGCTCAGAGACAGCAAGGAGGGCAGTCTCTGTTGAGTGGTCTGCCTTGAAACCAGACTGGTAAGGGTCTAGAAGGTTGTTCTGATGGAGGAAGGAGGAGACTTGGTTAAAGATCCTCCAGAGTTTTGGAAAGAAAGGGAAGGAGAGGGACAGGCCTGTTGTTGTTGACTTCTGACGGGTTGAGAGTGGGTTTCTTCAGGAGAGGGTTAACTCTTGCCTCCAAGTTGTTTCAACCTCGTAAATTGTCTTCGTGAATTAAAAACACACCTGTTTTTATGTGTCACCATAAAGATGGAATGAGAGATAACGTAAACGTATTTCCTTGTGTCTCCAGATTCCTTCAACAGAACCTTGCAGATCATCTTGGTTGTCGTCCCTGCTGAGCAGTAACGCTTCAGATCATCACCTCCTTGGTCCAATCTAATCACATAGACATGTATATAATGAGCTGACCTGAAGCTCAGACAAAAACTGGTGTTGAACTCTCTAAAACTCACTTAGTACAAAGATAAAGTCATGAATGTATCTGCTGAATGTGAGTGAGTTAACGTAATTTGGGAGGATTGTGATTGTTTATGTCAAAGTAAATGCCATCTGATCACCTTTTTCTTCTCAACCCACACTAACTGGGTGTCTGGACAGGGCTAGCCCCTGCACAGTATACAAACATTGTCTGGACTAATGTGATGTTATCAGAATATGATTCTTTATACAAAAGTCAAAGTAAAGTCTAAGCAACCACAGACTCAAGTGTGTTATTTCCGTAGCTTAGTTCATTGTTTTGTGGTATTTGAGCATCTTCATGTAGTTGGTTCAGACTTGGATCCAGTTGCATGGAGGTGGACAACATCAAACCTTGCTCCATGGCTAACACATCTAACCCTGAGCCTATCTGTAGCAAAGGTTTATATTACCCCGGGGATGTTCTGCGGATTCACAGGACACAGACACATAGTGAGCGTTAACAATAGATTTTATTTGTCTCCTAGAGCTCTCCATGATTCCCAGCTCTCGCTCCCTCGGCAAACCACCACCAACCACCCCCCTTGCAAACTCACTCTGCGGCCTTTTATGGCCGCACCCACTCCCCGCGCTCATCCGTTCCAGCCGCGCTCACTAATGAGCGCAGCTGTAACTGATGATCGCGCTTCTCCCTCTCTGCAGGTGCGCTAACCTACTACACTTGCCACTTTCACACAACACTTACATTCCATGCACATTCCATGCACTTTATCTTATTTTTATATTCTACTGTTCAATTGTAAATATGCATTCAGCCATTCATTCATTCCCATTTATTGCACTGTGTTTACTGTTAAATGTGTAATGTTAAATGTTAAATTCCTTGAATGTGAAAACAAACATGGCAATAAATGGTTCTGATTCTGATTTCTCTTTGAGAGAAATACTAACATCTGCCAAATATGAGGAAACCAACAATATTTTTAAATTGGAATGCAGCGGGGCAACAGGCAACCACTTGTCATAAAATGTGTGCCATCTGTTTTAATTGCCGTAAGCTTTGGGCATGAGTGTTATTGTTTTCCTACAATCAGAGCTCTTGACATTGAGAGCGAGGGGCTATCCCAATAAAGCAGCCTCTCAAGCCAAGTGCAATTACAACTCCATGTTTAAACTACTCACTGCCAGTGAACTCAAATTGTAAATTAATGGTAATAACCTGTTTGGACCCAAACACTGATATGGATGAGGAGGCAGCAGGCAGAATACAAAGTAATTTAATTTAATACAAAGTAAATAGCTTATGAGCTGAAATTCCACCGGCAGAGAGGAAAGAGGCAGACAGTGAAATCCACAAAGACTGGTTACACCAGGAGATAAACAACCACAAGGGGAAAATAAGTGACACACTACTCACCAGGAAAATGTTTGACTGGACTGCAGCTTTTTGTAATGATACACAATCAGGAACCAATCCGGGCGGGGCAAAGAAGTAAAACCAGACTAAATAAAACAGAAAACCCAAAACCTAGAAACCAAAATCCTCTAGACAAATCACAGGATATAGACAATTACAATCATTATCATGCTGGATAGTCTTTCAAAAAAAGTCTGACTGGACACAAAGCCCGACTGTCACCCTGCGTTAATCCAGAAGTTACCTCAGACACACATGTTTTTCTGCTGTCAGCAGTTGGGGTTTACCTCAGTGACGTAAACATATTTTTCTTCTCAGTTCAGTAAGAAGAAGCCATGTTTTCATCACACTGTTGTGTCCCTCTGCCATCCAGGTTGTAACTTGCAGATGGTCCAACCTTTACCTTCACCATTTGATTCATATGTTATTATAACTTTTCATCACTCCAGCCTTGGCCTCTCTGCTCCCCTGGTGCTCATTAGCCAGTCAGACGTAGCAGCACCATGAAGTGGCTTGGCCCTATGCAGCCTGGTGTGGTTATAGTCTTATACGCCAAGGTGTGTGTGTGTGTGTGTGTGTGTGTGTGTGTGTGTGTGTGTGTGTGTGTGTGTGTGTGTGTGTGTGTGTGTGTGGCATTCAGGCTGCTGATGTGGCTGCTCTCCATCCCTCTTGGCTGGGATTTGCAGGTAATCTATCTGTGTAACCGCTGCCCTGTGGCACACTGCATTCCCTCTCAGCACTGTAAATGGAGGGCTTTTACTGCTGATGAGAGAATGGCAGGGTGGAGACAAAATGCCCCAGAGCTTCCATTTTAGCGCTGAGCAGTAAGAAAGCTGGCTTAAACTCAACTAGCATTAGCCTTTGTGAGGAGCAAAGATAGCGCTGGCCACACTGCAGGCATATGAACCTTTTACCTGCTGCTGATGGCCAGTAGGCTGTTACTACTCAGTCTTACTCTAACATGTATTTAAACAACTTCACATGAGCCTTAATTGACCCTTCACTAAGCCTAGCCCCCTGCTAGTACTCCGTCAAGCTGTCAGACCTACCATGGAGCCCAAACTTTCACAAGCTGCACTCTCTGAAAAAAAATCTAATTTAGGAAAAAAGCAACTTCAGAGAGAAGCAGAAAGAAAGGTCAACACTATGCTTTTGAACCAGGATGTCAAACTGCTTCTGCAGCTAAACCAATTTTAAAAGGCGAAGACACAAACCCCTGACTACATCAATGAAGCTAAAGTGGAGGAAGGGAACAGTTGAAGGTTCCGGGGAATCAGCATCACAAACAACCTGACATGGTCATCACACATCTCCATCCTGGTGGAGAAAGCTCATGAACGGCTGTGCTTCTTAAGGAAACGGTAATGGTATAACTCCTGAGCCAAGTTCTTGTTAACTGTTCCAGAAGAGCAATAGAAGAAGAAAGTATCCTTAATTGATCCCCTTGGAGAAATTGGTCTTTGCATTTAAACCATCCATTAAGGAGCAGTGTGCTTGCTCAAGGACACTTCGACGTGTGAGCTGTGGGGAGACCAGGGATCGAACCGTCTACCTTGTGGTTTCAGGACGACCACTGTCCCCATGAGTTACAGCTGCCCCGAATAGGACGCATCCTGACTGAAAACATTACAAACTGTGTGAATAAAATTTAAAAGCACTTCAGCGGTACACATCTACTGAGCATCATGGATTCCTCTGTTTGTCTTGGCAGGGTGTGGCTGGGTTTATTTTTTTAATATCCTGATGTGTTATACTTAAGGTCACGACCCAAATCCTATGATTAAGGTTAACATATTATGCTTACAAATAACAGCTGCAAACACTTAAGCACACACACACACACACACATTTAACTAACAAAGACCACGCCCATAGCAATGCGAGTTTACAGATAGTTTATTGCGAGGTGGAAGAGAGTGTCGGGTTAAGGAGCCGGACAGGGGTCGAGGGATGCGTGGATGAATGTCGGCGCTGGAACGAGAAGGGTAGAAGGGTCGTGAAGAGGGTTGGAGGGTTGCGATGAGGCTGCTGGCGTCCGATGGCTAGCGGGAACGACGGGGGTGGAGACTCGTGAGTGGGGGGTATCTCTTCTGAAGCTCTGGCTGTGCAGAGTCCCCAGTTAGCCCACTAGTCCTGTGGGAGAGAGAGAGAGAGAGAGATGGGGAGAGGAAGAGGGGTGAGAAGAGAAGAATGGGGTTGGGTGGGAGGGATGTCAGAACAGAGTCGAAGCGGAAGTGAACGGGTTTGATGCGTTTAAGTACGTAGGGCTCGGATGATTGGCTCAGTTCGGGGCGTGGTTTTCGCTCCTGAACTCTGTTTTATAAACACCATTTCACTAACAAAGACCACGCCCATAGCAATGCGAGTTTACATATAGTTTATTGCGAGGTGGAAGAGAGTGTCGGGTTAAGGAGCCGGACAGGGGTTGAGGGATGCGTGGATGAATGTCGGCGCTGGAACGAGAAGGGTAGAAGGGTCGTGAAGAGGGTTGGAGGGTTGCGATGAGGCTGCTGGCGTCCGATGGCTAGCGGGAACGACGGGGGTGGAGACTCGTGAGTGGGGGTATCTCTTCTGAAGCTCTGGCTGTGCAGAGTCCCCAAAAGAAACTTCATGGAGAAGAGGGAACGCTACCTGTGAGGTCAGGTCGGCGCGGGTGTAGGAGGTACGCGAGGCGGACCATGGATCGAGCGATGTTGTTTCGCGAAGAAGTTCGACCGGCTGGCGTTAAGATTGAGTAGGCATGGTTAGGTTTGAGTCTAGACGTGCGGTGGGTTGAGGTGGACCATGGCTGGTCTTGCCATGTTAGCGGTGACGACGATGGTGTCGGGAGGATGGAGATGTCTGCTGTTTCGGAGTCCGACATCTCGGAGTTTTAGACGGTCAAATCTGCGGCGCGTGAGGCTGAATGAAGCCGCGGACTGCATGGGCGTAAATATTTTGTACGTGAAGAGAGACCTGTGGCCTGAGTGTTGTGAACAGCTGCGGTAGGTGAGGAGGTCCAAGAGAGGTTTTATTTTGGTTTTCAAATCGCTTCTTTTCTACGACGGGGTTACTGTACGTGCGATGCGTAGGCTGTAACTGATTGCCGCCGAGAGCGTTGACGTTAATGCTTTGTCCGTGAAGAGAGAACTGTAGTCTGAGTGTTGTGAACAGCTGTGGTAGGTGAGGAGGTCCAAGGGAGGTTTTATTTTGGTTTTCAAATCGCTTCTTTTCTACGACGGGGTTACTGTACGTGCGATGGATGAGATGTAGCTTATTGCTGTTTAGGGTGGTGAGCAGAGTTACAACGGTGAGTTAAGATTACTGACTGCTGCAACATGGAATGTGGTAGAGTGAAGGTAGCGACGGAAGGGATGTATCGACCATCGTAGTAGGCTTTCGACTATTAGATAAGTTCATGGTGGATGGCCGGATCACAGTCCTGGTGTAGTTGTGATCTGTGGAGACCTGTGGGGCGAGGAGGCATGAAGACTGAATCAAGCAAGGTCGTGTTGCACGTCGGTGGGTACGTTGATGTGCGTAGGCGGATGTCGGGCCGGATCACGGTCCGCGTGTAGTTGCGATCCGGGTAAACCTGTGGTGCGATGAGGCACGGAGGCTGAATCGAGCAAGGTTAGTAGTGTGCGTTAGTGGGACATTGATGCGCACGGTAGGGATGTAGGTATGGGGGGAGTTCGACAAAGTGAGGTTATGATGGTGATTCGACTACTACTGGGCAGTAGGTGGATGTCTTGCCGGATAACGGTCCGGTTGCAGTTGCGAACCATAGAACCCTGTGGAGCGAGAAAGCCTGAAATAAAGTCAGGCAAAGTTAGGGGAAGGGTTCGGGGATGTAGGATGAGGGATGAGGGGTAAGGGATGAGGGGTAAAGGATGAGGGGTAAGGGATGAGGGATGAAGGGTTAGGGATGTAGGATGAGGGATGAGGGGTAAGGGATGAGGGGTACGGGAAGAGGGATGAGGGATGCGGGATGAGGGGTAAGGGATGAGAGATGCGGGATGAGGGATGAAGGGTAAGGGATGTGGGGTGATGGATGAAGGGTACAGGATGAGGGATGAGGGGTAAGGGATGATGGGTAAGGGGTGAGGGATGAGGGGTGAGGGGTGAGGGATGAGGGATAAGGGGGGAGGGATGGGGGATAAGGGGGGAGGGATGGGGGATGGGGGTGAGGGATGAGGGGTGAAGGATGAGGGATGAGGGGTGAGGGATGAGGGGTGAGGGATGGGGGTGAGGGATGCAAAACATGCAGGTCGGGGTTGCGAGAGGCCGTGGACCTCGGGTGCAAACCATGCCAGTACGGTCGGGGTTGCTGGAGGCCGTGGACCTCGGGTGCGAACCATGCCGGTACGGTCGGGGTTGCTAGAGGCCATGGACCTCGGTTGCGAACCATGCCGGTACGGTCAGGGTTGCTAGAGGCCGTGGACCTCAGGTGCGAACCATGCCGGTGCGGTCGGGGTTGCTGGAGGCCATGGTTACCTCGGATAACGATGGTTAGCGGTTGGTGCCTCCGGGCAGAATATCCTGCGCTAGGAACGAGAAGTGAGTAGGTGGTAAAGGCTCAACTGCAGAACTGGTGCCGAGTGGGACCAAAGTGTGAACTGTGTTGTGACTAGCCGATGGGAGGTCCTGTGTTCAGGATGTCTGTGACGGAGCTGTTGTCTGACTGGGCGCCGAAGGTCTTGGCCCATTTGTGCCCACGAAGGTGGTGGAGGGGGGATGTGTTTGTAACTGGCGGTTTTATTGCGCATTTGTTTATTTGATAAGGGAGGAACGTAGGGCTGCAACTAACGATTATTTTGGTAATCTACTAATCTATCGACTATTTTTTCGATTAATCGACTAATCTAATGATTATTCCCTCCCCACAAAAAAAATAAAATGAAACGAACGAAGACAGGCTACTCTGATAATTCACTGATTAACTACATTGCACGTAACGTAACTGAAATAGCGTTAGCAAGCATCCTCCATGAGACGTTCTGTTTTCCAACATGTAAGCGTAAACCTTACGATAAGTTAACAAGGCTAACGTTACTTAGGCAGTTAACTTAAACGTACTCATCAGCGGGAGAAGACGTGGTGGCTACAGGATGCCTCCGTTTCAAATGTTCATGCATTGCCGTGGTGCTGGAATGAAATGCTAATTCCGTTTTGCAGATGTTGCATTGTACTTTATTTTGTTTCCTGGTAAAATATTCCCAGACTTTTGAAGCTCTCGGTCTAGCTTGTTGCATATAGCCTTGGTGCATATAGACAATGGAAGCGATACTGCCCCCTGCACTTCCGGTAGTGCATTGCAATGCTCAATGAAAATTACCGGCAGTTCTGAATCTTTTTATAATATATGACGCGTCAACGTTAAAAATCCACGTCGACGATTTTTCACAATCAACGTAGTCGATTTTGTCGACTATTCGTTGCAGCTCTAGAGGAACGCCGGGCTCCTGCGGTGCGGGAGTCTGAGTGTGTGAGCTGGAGTTTGTGGACGTTGGTCGGGGTCCGGCCGGATGCTTCGGATAAGCGAGCGAAAGTGAGGTTGAGTATGGTAGCCGGATGAGATGGCGCGCCGCGAGCTCGGGATTCGAGGGAGGGCAAGCTGTGCAGGATACTCGATATGACTTAGGTCTTGGTAAATCCTGATTGGGCGGCGGTGAGCTAACTGTGGCAGAAGTTTGAGTGCAGAGCAACCGAGAGCGGTCAGCTGTGCTCTGGGGATTGTGTTAAAAGGAGCTTTCAAAACTAGCTCTTCTCCAGTCACACAACATACTATATCATCGTAGCACCATTTTTCATTGAAATCTTGTATGTTGTTCATACTGTTAAAAAACCTAAACTCAACCCAGATCCTGGCTTTCACTCGTGAGAGGAAGATGGGAAGAGCTTCCTGCCCTGCTCTGTCCTCTACTCTGTTTTTCCTGCTTGTATAAATTTACAGTTTTGCCTCTCCAACGAGGTGGTTCAACAGCCTCCACATGGAGGAGTTTGCTTTTTTATAGTTGACTCCTAAAATGAAGGTGGTCCTGGACCAGGTCTCACCAAACTCTTTAAAAACATCCTGCAATGTATCAAAGAGGATACAGAGCCTCTTACAATAATAAAAACAGTGGAACACGGTCTCTACCTCCCCGCAGAATGGACACTGTTTACAAACGGTAGGGTTAATACATGAAATAAAACTGTTAACAGCAATAGCACCATGCAGGATCCTCCACTGCAGATCTCCAGTTCTCTTTTTTATGGGAGGTTTGTACAGCACCCTCCAAACTGGTTTCACCCCAATGTCTAGGTTCAGCTCTTGCCTCCACACAGTGTCGGCTCTCTGGTCCAGTTTGTTCCTGTTGAGCACTTTTACACATTGCGCGTAAATCGCTTTGCCTTCCACCATGTGGAGGTCTAAGAGTTTGAAACCTGTTTCCTGGAATAGTGGCCCTGAGACCCCATTCAGCTTTGGCACACATCCTAGATCCGGAAATGGATCTGCAGAGTCGGGAGCTTCCTCTCCTCTTCCATACTCCTTCAGCATCTCAACCTCGTCCTCCGTCAGTCTCTCCGCCCAGCGATTCAGGATCCTTCTGCTCTGCCGGATGGATTTCAGTCCGAGCAGCGAAGCCACTGCAGACGCGTCTCCCAGTTCAGGCCCGGCTACTTTCACCAGTCTCCCCAGGGTGGTGTGTCCGGAGGAGCACAGCGCGCTGGTCAGACCTGGTGTCGTGCCGTCTTGGATGTCCAACCTGGATCCATATACCAGCGGTTCCTGAAGCAGCCAGTGTAGGGAGCACGTGGGTTCTGGTCTCTTCCATTCAAAATAGTTCCATGCCTTAAAAAGTGACTGGTAAAAAGGAGATAAACCGCTCAACTTAAAAAGGTTAAAATCCATTAGAAAAAGTGTAGAGTCTAGTCCCAACCCCGCTGCCTCCCTTAAGATGCAGTCCGTCACCTCCCTCCATACCACATCCGTCGGACCTGTGAGATACCTTTGTAAAAACTGGAACCGGAAAAAGGTCACTCTACTGTCAATATGCACGAGCCCCTGCCCCCCCTCCTCTTTAGGTAAGAAGAGTACACTCTGAGGGACCCAGTGTAGCTTGTCCCAGAAAAAGTCTGTGAGGATGGCCTGTAGTTTCTGTGTGAGGCCTTTAGGGGGTTGCATGCAGGCCAGCTTATGCCACAAAGCTGAGGCCACCAGATTGTTGATGATCAGAGTCCTGCCTCTATATGACAACTTGCGACTTCAGCCATTTCCACTTAGCCAGTCTTCCCTCCATCTTCTCCACAATTCCCTCCCAGTTTTTTTTAATAATACATTCCTTCCCCAAGTATACACCAAGATATTTAAAACTGTCTTTTTTCCAGGTCAACCCCCCCGGTAGACTGGGCAGACCCTCCTTCCAGTTCCCAACTGCTAGTGCTTCGCTCTTTGTCCAGTTAACCTTAGCGGCTGACAGCGTGCCAAAGTCTGCAACCATAGAGGTCAGTGCACTGACCTCGTTCTGATCCTTAACAAAGACGACAACGTCGTCAGCGTATGCTGAGACAATAACTCTATTATTAAAACCTTTTAAAACCTGCCCTTCAATATTCGCTCTGATCCTACACAACAATGGTTCAATAGCCAGCGCATATAACATTCCTGAGAGAGAGCAGCCCTGTCTCACCCCTCTACGCACTCTAAAGGGGGCGCTAAGGCCTCCATTAATTTTCAGCACACTCTCAATGTCCTGGTACAATACCTTGATCATGGCTATGAGACCTGGGCTGAGGCCAAAACTCTCTAGAGTCTTCCAGAGGTAAAGGTGCTCAACCCGGTCAAAAGCCTTTTCCTGGTCTAGTGAAATGAGACCAGTGTTAATGCCCAAAGAACCCGAGATGTCCAAAAAATCACGAATTAGGGACACATTGTCCAGTATGCTCCTACCAGGCACACAGTATGTCTGGTCTCTGTGGATGACCTGGCCCATCACCTCTCTCAGTCGGTTGGCCAGCGCTTTAGACAGGATTTTGTAATCCGAGCAGAGAAGGGACACCGGACGCCAGTTCTTCATCTCCTGCAGGTCTCCTTTTTTCGGAAGCAAAGTTATTACTGCCCTTCTGCAACTGAGCGGCAACATCATGTCTTTAAAGCTCTCTCTAAAGACAGTTAACAGATCGCCCCCCATCACGCTCCAGAACTCTTTGTAAAGCTCTACCGGGATCCCATCAATTCCAGGGGCTTTCCCCCCTTCATGCCCTGCAGAGCCACATACAGTTCATCTGCCTCCAGAGGGCCTTCCAAACCCGCATTCACCTCCTCCGGGACCTTTGGTAGCGCTAAACAGAAACACTGAAACAGTTCATCATTGTTAATATGTCCTTCTGAGTAGAGCTCAGTATAAAAACTTGCCGCTCTCTTCCGGATGCCGTTTGTGTCTCTGATTTCTTGGCCCGACTCAGATCGTATTGCATGGATGATCCTGCTCTGCCCATTCTTCTTCTCTAGTCCGAAGAAGAACTTTGATGGTGTGTCCATCAGAGCTACGTCCATGAAGCGGGACCTGACCAGCGCCCCCTGTGCCTTAGTGCCCAGCAGATCTGTAAGAGCAGACATTTTAGACTTGAGATCTTTAATATGATCTCGATTTCCAGTGGATTCTGCCAAATTCTGCAACTCCACGATTTCAGTCTCTAGTTCCTTCATAGACCTAGCAGTGTCCCGTGTGACATTGAGAGTGTACTGCTGACAGAGCTGCTGTATCTCTACCTTTCCCCGATCCCACCACTGTTTCAATGAGTTAAACTCATGCTTTATTTCTTTGAAACTGTTCCAAAAAAAAAAAAAAATCTCCTTAAAATGTGCATCTTCTAAGAGAGACGTGTTAAAATGCCAGTATGCGCTTTTTGGCTTTACATTGGGGATCAAAAGGTTGCACAGAACCAGAGCGTGGTCAGAAAACCCAACAGGCAACATGGTGCACTTTCTAAAAATGTTGAAATGATGGTAAAAACAGTAAAACCTATCGAGTCTAGCAAGGGAAATTAAATTCCCTCTTGAATGAGCCCATGTGTACTGTCTCTTGTCTCCATTTCCCCTCCTCCAGACATCGACCATCTCATGCTCTTCTACCAGTTGCCTCATTGCTCTCTGTGAAGGCCCGTGAGGTTCCTGATGGTTCCTGTCTATTGCATCATCCTCTGTGCAGTTAAAATCCCCTCCCAAAAATAAAAGATCCTCTACTTCCACTTTGCTTAAAACACTGCTTAAAACCTTTAAAAAAACCACTCGCTCAGGTCCAGAGACAGGAGCATACACGTTTACAAAGACAAAGTTAAAAAGCTCAAGTTTTGCCCTCACCACCAGCAGCCTGCCCTCCACCACCTGCTCCACTGCTATATTCTCCGGGGCAAATCTTTTTGAGAAGAGGATCCCCACCCCCCCACTGGTGGTGCTCTTGTGACTCAGCACCACCTCTCCCCCCCACTCTCTCTTCCACTCGGCCTCATTGGCCAAGTCACTATGCGTTTCCTGTAAAAACATCACATCTGCAGCCTTGATTTTTGTCAGCTGGCAGAGTAGCGACCTCTTTACTGAGTCTCTGGCTCCATTTATATTTAATGTGCCTATGCGTAACAGACTCATACTTAAATAAAAAAGAACCAACAAACAAAATCTTATTTTAATATTCATCATCCCCATCACTATTGTCAAGTTCTTTACTTAGCTTTTCAACTATCTTCTTCAGCCTGAAGACTTCCTTCGACGTGAAGCCTCCTTTATCTTTCCTGCTCAAATATGTCCGTAAGACGCTGTAGAGCTTCTCCTCATCAGAGAAGTAGTTTTAGCTCGACTCCCCGTTCCCCTTTTGTTTTATGTAGGAAGTCCTGTATCTTCCTCACACTATATTCCTTGGTGCTCTTACAGCTACCAGGCCTTAAGCCAGTTAGCTGGCTGTCAGCAGCAGAGTCCTCCTCCACACTGGACTCGGCCTCTGCTGCTCCTTGGCTTCCTTTTACTGTGCTTACTGCCACTTTCTTGGCCTGTGAGTTTCCAAAACTCCTTGTCTTCCTCTTCAGCTGAGGGACTTGTATCGCTTCCTCATCCTCCTCCATGTCGACCTCACTGCCCGTCAACCCCACTTGTCCACTCTCACAACTTTCTTTTACATTTACTGTTTTCTGTCTGCTACCTGTCTCACCCTGTCCTCCAGTACACACCTGGCTGTCCTCCTGACACTGTGCACTCCCCTGGCCCACAATGTCTTCTGCCATCTGCTGAATGAAGACCACCCTGTCTTCTTCCACTTCATGCCCAACTTTTGTCCCTCCCTTTTCTACCTGCTGGACCGCCTTTGTCCCCTCATTTTCCACCTGGTCTACTATTCCTGCCCCCTCATTTTCCACCTTATGTACTACTCTTGTCCCCTCATTTTCTGCCTGCTGCACCCCCCCTGACCCTTCTTTGCTCACCTGCTGCACCCCCGATACCCCGTCTTTGTTCACCTGCTGCACCCCCGATACCCCCTCTTTGCTCACCTGCTGCACCCCCGATACCCCCTCTTTGCTCACCTGCTGCACCCCCCATGCCCCCTCTTTGCTCACCTGCTGCACCCCACCTGCCTCCTGCTGCTGCTCCTGGCCGTCCTGCTTGTCTCCTCTGTCCTCAGTGTCTTTATTGTGTGTGTCTTTCTTGGTGCCGTCCTGTTCAGCAGCTTTCCCTTGAGGACATGCTTTGCTCTGATGGCCCTCTCTGCCACAACTAAAGCACTTCATGTCAACCGACGTAGCAAAGAAAACATAGTCGTACTCATCCACCCTGAGCTTGAACACCAGGTTCAGCTCTTCCTTCCTATTGTTGAGGATCATGAAAACCTGCCTCCTGTGTGACACCACGTGTTTTAGAAGAGGAGACTTGCACCCTGAGGACAGCTTCTTTACTTGGGATACAACTCTCCCATGTCTGGAGAGTTCTCCCGTTATAACCTCATCCTTTATGAATGGTGGGACGTTGGACACCACTACCCTTAGTGTGGTCAGAGCAAGAACGGGTACGTAGGTATCAAACACCACGATCCCCTTCTCCACAACCGTGTTGACTTTTTGTATACTGTCTAAAAATATAACCACCGCCCTATTCACCCTTGCAGCGGACTTCACGCTGCTGTGGCCCACTACCTCCCCCACTGCCAGGCTGCAGTCCTCCACTGAACACGGGAAAACCGGCGCTATCTTCACGCCGTGTTTCCTGGTCAGCTTGTGCAGCTGCTCCATGCTAGCGCCGCGCGCCGCGCAGCACCCGCTGCACAAAGACACTACACCCCGCTACCCGTGCACACACAACCCCGTGAACCGAAAAACACCACAACACACTCTCACACACACTCTTTACCCAGTACAGAAACAAAACGCTACTATCGCTAAATCGCTCTCGAAAAAACCCGCTCCGCACTCTCAGCACTCCTTCCACTCAGAGAGAGAGAGAGAGAGAGAGAGAGAGAGAGAGAGAGAGAAGGAAGGAGTCTGAGCGGGAGGTTAGAGTGTTATGACCCAGACGAGTTGAGGCAGCATGACATCAAAGAGCAAACACTGACTTCTAGGGAAGATAACTACGTAATGAAGGGAAGGACTTAGGCGTTACCTGCACTGAATGTTGCATTAAATGTTATTGTCGTGTGTTGTGTTACACAGATGATGGCGGGAGCCATTGTCCGAAATACCGCGACATGCGTGTCACTAATAAATCTACGTGAACCAGTCTCTCAACCAGTCTCTGTCTTGGGTTATGTGGGGAGTTGATGTTGAGTCATCATCTGAGAAATTTGTGGGGTCTCTACATGCAGTCAGATAGTAAATAGATTAAAGTTTATTCATCACCAGGTTTTTATCATCAACTAAGAAAACATTTGTTTGCAATGTTTCCTGTCAGGATGCTTTCTATTGCTCCTCTGTAAAAGTTGGCAAGAACTTGGCAGAGGCAGCATGCTTTCTTAAGATTCCTTGAGGAATACATTATGAGCTTTGAGCGAGATGTGTGACAATCACGCCAGCTACAGAAGTCTTTTCTCTAACAGTGATATGTTGACAGTATCAGTGATCAGTTAGCTGGTTGGTACATCCTCCTAGAACACGCCCAGGGATGTTATCAGGCCCAGCAGCTCACTCTCATTACATCTCTGAGGATACTGACAGTGGGCGGTCCTCTGGAGGCGGGGCAGACTGACAGCTGACTCTTTGTTGAGGAGATCGTCTCAACTGGCAACGCGGCCTCACACATGATGGGGGCTCCTGCTTGTATAGCCTGACATTCTGGATCTCCTGCCGCATATCTTTAGTGTTGTTGTTGTTGTTGAGCTCTCTCACCAGTCTCCTCCTCTTTGCCTCTTTGATGCCACTCTCGCTGTGGCGATGCCGTTTGATTTCTGGTAACCTGTGAACGAAAGACAGATTTCTTGAGCTTTGGATTGTGCCATCACCTCTCCATCCCTCCAGGCTTTCTGGTGCGGGCATGATTTTATCATTTTTCAGATCATCACATCAACATATAAACTAATGTATGATGTCACAGTTGATGTGTATTCCTCCAGATGGATGTTGTTCTCCTGGGTGGCAACAACAACAGCTAGTTTGTACATTCAAAACAGTCCTGGAGCGTCCATACACACTTAAACTGTTAATATCTTTTGATGTTTGGCTCCTTTAACCAGCTGGGAGTATGTAGGCAGCAGAAGATATGAAATATGGTCTGACTGTCACAGGGGGACAGGTGGGGGAGGACTTAGTAACTGCCAGGAATATTTGAGTAAACATGCTCCAGTGTATGGTGGAAACAATAAGGACTTCATTTTTTTATAAATAAATGATGAACAGGGAAATCTGAAAATAAATGTTAAATGTGTCTTATTCGGTGTCCAGAGGTGTTGACCTCCGAGCAACATGAAGGAGATAATTAACACACCAAAGATTTGAGGTTCCGGGTGCAAGATATATATATATATATATATATATATATATATATATATACCCACGATGTCGTCTCTTGTGTGTGTGTGTGTGTGTGTGTGTGTGTGTGTGTGTGTGTGTGTGTGTGTGTGTATGTGTGTGTGTGTTGTAATGAAATGGTTTTATTACCGCTGCACGTACACGTGTACACACACTAGCACTGCTAGAGCTTACATGCCAGGAGGGGGCGCAGTACCAACGGCCACTAAACTCTCTCTCGCCCCTCTCACAGGCCTCTCTACAAAGAAAGAAAGATAGAGAGGGAAACGACTTCTGCATTCAGAGGAGGCATCACGGACCTGCATTCACATACAGAGTGTGTAGTGACTGAGAAATCAATCTGAGACACCACACACCCAGCAGAAAATGTGTTTATCACAGCATCAGAGAGCAGAAATACGTTGCATTTGATCACCAATTCACTAAACATAATGGATGATTCTGCTTTCGTACAACTCTGATCTTATTGTTATGAGTTTGACTGTCTTTCCTGTCTGTGATGTCACATTGAACCCAAATGGGAGAGATGTGTGAACACAGTAACATCATCAACAATACATCTGGAAACAAAGCATTCAGACAAGCAAACAGCCGAGTTAGTTCACAGTTTAATCTCTATTTTACAGGTATCTATTTGTTATCATCGTGGTTATAGATACATAATTGATTAGGGAACGATTGTGGTTAAATTATAAGAAATAAGTTGCTCTGTATAGACATGTTCACAACACTTCAGCGTGCTGGATGTTACACCAGGACTGCCAACTCACACATATTGACCGTGAAGCATTTGACCCTCTTCACACGCTCCTACACAACATGTCCATTTTCTCCTGCAGAGAAAAAATCAATGTATAACTGATGACGAAAAGATGACACAGCCAGCAGCACACAGACAGAAACGACGGAGCAACACAGCTCCAAAGCATTTTCTGACAACAGACACTGTATGCAAAGAGATTTCTGTTGTATGGGCTCTTACATTTAGTTTGTCAAAGTTGGGAAAGGTTGGTGTGGAAACTGTATCTGGCGCCGACTAGACAGCCAGCTCAAAACTGAACAGGTGGGTCTAAGTCCAGTTCCAGGTGATCTCTATGGTTCCATATTGGTGAAAGCAAAGCAGACCCAACTGGTTTTGTGATAATAGATATGATTTCAGACTCTGAATTACAACTGTTTTTATCCATCACCTGATAACTGGCCCCAGAAATGTATTTCTGGGGCCAGGAAATGTAATGTAATGAAATGTATTTCTGGGGCCAGGGCGGGCGACGTTGAGTCTTATTTAAAACTGTTGGGTAAGAATAAACATAAATACAGTAAGATTGTAATACACGTCGGTGGTAATGACCCCCGACTTTGCCACTCGGACGTCACTAAAATCAATGTGGAATCGGTGTGTGCTTACGCCAAAACAATCTCTGACTCCGTAGTTTTCTCTGGCCCTCTCCCAAATGCGGTCACTGATGAGATGTATGTCATCACTCCACCGTTGGTTGTCAAGGTGGTGCCCAGCAAACAATGTGGGCTTCGTGGATAACTGGCAGACATTCTGGGAGAACCCTGGTCTGATCAGGAGAGACGGCATTCATCCCACTTTGGATGGAGCACGTCTCCTTTCGGCAAATATGGCCAAGTTTATTGGTCAACTTTGTCCATGACTATTCAGAATTCAGACAAGGATGCAGAGTTGTAGTCTTACACCCTTCTCTGCATTTCCTTTAGGACAGTTGCCCACCTTAAACTCTATAGAGACTGTGTCTGTTCCACGGCCACTTTTTAATGTAAAAGTTACTAATAGGGGTGTTATAGAACATAACCTCATAAAGGTTAACACCACTATTGCAACAGTGCAACATGGTAGGAGAATTAAATGTGGACTCCTGACTCCAACTCTGTTTGCTGTAGTATACCGGGCATCTGGTCCGTATTCAGAGTTTCTATCTGACTTTTCTGAGTTTTTGACAAGTTTGGTCCTTAAGACTGACAAAGTTATTATTGTAGGCGACTTTAATATTCATGTGGATGTTAGCAATGATAGCCTTAGTATTGTATTTATGTCATTGTTAGATTCGATTGGCTTCTGTCAAAGAGTACATAAACCGACTCACTGCTTTAGCCACACCCTCGACCTTGTTCTTACATATGGTGTTGATGTAGAGCATTTGGTGTTTTTTCCGCAGAACCCTGTTTTGTCGGACCATTGTCTTATAACCTTTGAGTTTGTGCTGCCGGTGTGTGTGCTCTCTGATAGAAGTTTTTACACCAGAGGTATAACTGATGTTGTTATTGATGAATATAAGAAAGTGATTCCTTCTGTATTTAATTCATTACCATGCCTCAATATAATAAATAACTCCGATGCTAACTGCAGTCCATCCCAGATTGATCATTTAGTTGATAGTGCTACAAGCTCACTGAAAATGACACTGGACTCGATAGCCCCTCTAAAGAAGAGGATCATCAAACAAAGAAGGCTCGCTCCATGGTATAGCCCTCAGACCCGCATACTGAAGCAAGCATCACGGAAGCTGGAAGGTTTATGGCGTTCCAACAAACTAGAGGAATCCTGGTTAGTCTGGCGGGACAGTCTGACAACCTACAAGAGGGCCCTCCGTAATGCCAGAGGAGCCTACTATTCATCAGTAATAGAGAGGAACAAGAACAACCCCAGGTTTCTGTTCAGCACTGTGGCCAGGCTAACGGAGTCACAGCTCGGTGAAGCCGTGTATTCCTACGGACCTCAGCAGTGATGACTTCATGACCTTCTTCAATGACAAGATTCTGGCCATCAGAGGCAGGATTGGCGATCTCCTGCCCCCAGCTACTGGCTGTTTATCCTCAAGTGGACTGGCCTCGGCGGCGGCTGTGGGCCCTGATGTGTGTTTTGATGGCTTTATCCCCATAAGCCTGGACCAACTGTCTTCAACCGTTTCTGCATCCAAATCGTCTCCTGGACCCCATCCCAACGACACTGCTGAAGGAGGTTTTGCCTTTGGTCGGCACCGCTTTGCTGGATATTATTAACGGTTCTTTACTAACTGGTTATGTGCCACAGTCGTTCAAAATGGCTGTAATTAAACCTCTACTCAAGAAGCCAACTCTCGATCCAGAGGTGTTGGCCAACTATAGACTTATCTCTAACCTGCCCTTCCTGTCTAAAATTCTGGAGAAAGTAGTTACAAATCAGTTATGTGACTTTTTAGATAGCAATAGTTTATTTGAGGACTTTCAGTCCGGATTTAGAAAGCACCATAGCACAGAGACAGCTTTAGTGACAATTACGAACGACCTTTTAGTTGCATCAGATAGGGGACTTATAACCGTTCTAGTTCTGTTAGACCTTAGTGCTGCATTCGACACCATTTGTTACGTCCGGCTGTGAGGACCGGCGATCTGGACCCAAACGCAGGGATGAACAGGACACGTTGGTTATGTGATTAACTCAGGCGCTTTATTGTACTCAACACACAAAGGAGGGAGGACTGAAGGTTCCTTCGCGGCGGGCTCCGTAGTCCGTGTCTCGTGGCTGGCGTCTCGTGTCTGAAGGCTTGTGTCTCATTCGAGTGGTTGGTTGGTCGGTCGGAAAGGCTGGCGTGTCGAACGGCATGCGAATCAATCTCTCGACGCAGAGCTCTCGCTGGGGGCTGATCTTAAGCGCCGCTTGATGCCGGATGGATTGCAGCTGCGGATGTCGGCGCGCCCCCCTCAGCTGTCTGGCATCGTCCTGATTGCAGAAGGAGAGAGAGAGAGAGCGAGAGAGAGAGAGAGCGAGAGAGAGAGAGAGAGAGAGGGAGCGGAAAAAGGGAAGAGAAGCAGGGAGGAGAGAGAAGTCCCCCCCCCGGGCGCGCCACCGATCCTCACACCATTGACCATGACATTTTTTTAGAAAGACTAGAACAGTTGATTGGTATTAAAGGTACAGCACTAGGCTGGTTTAAATCATATCTATCAGATCGATCTCAGTTTGTATATGTAAATGATGTGGCCTCGGTGAGCACGGGTGTTCAAAATGGGGTACCACAGGGCTCCGTCCTTGGTCCAATTTTGTTCACCCTTTATATGCTTCCGTTAGGCAATATTATCAGGAAACACTCAATAAAATTTCATTTCTACGCTGATGATACCCAGCTATATATATCGATCAAGCCAGATGAAACCAGCCAGGTGGCTAAACTTCAAGCATGTCTTAAAGACATACAAACCTGGATGACCTGCAACTTCCTGATGCTGAACTCGGACAAGACTGAGGTTATTTTGCTTGGCCCAGAGCCACTGAGAAATCAATTATCAAATGATATTGTTTCTCTTGATGGCATTGCACTGGCGTCAACCACCACCGTGAGGAACCTGGGAGTTGTCTTTGACCAAGACTTGTCCTTCGGTTCCCACGTGAAACAGATCTCAAGGACTGCCTTCTTCCACCTACGCAACATTGCAAAGATCAGGCACATCCTGTCTCGAAGGGATGCAGAAACATTGATCCACGCATTTGTTACCTCAAGACTGGACTACTGTAACTCTGTATTATCAGGCTGCTCTGCTGGGTCTCTCAGGTCTCTACAGTTGATCCAGAATGCTGCAGCCCGTGTGCTAGCGAGAGTTAAGAGGAGAGATCACATTACTCCTGTATTGACTGATCTCCACTGGCTTCCTGTAAGACAGAGAATTGTATTTAAAGTCTTTCTTCTTACCTATAAAGCCTTAATTGGTAATGCACCATCATATCTTAGCGAGCTTATAGCACCATATTGTCCCACCAGAGAGCTGTGCTCAATGAATGCGGGGCTACTTGTGGTTCCTAGAGTCTTAAAAAGTAGGATGGGGGCCAGAGCCTTCAGTTATCAAGCTCCCTTTCTGTGGAACCAGCTTCCACTTTCAGTCCGGGGGGCAGACACAGTCACCTCATTTAAGAGTAGACTTAAGACTTTTCTCTTTGACAGTACTTATGGTTAGGGCTGGCTCAGGTCGGACCTAGGGTCCAGCCCCTAGATATGCTGCCATAGGCCTAGACTGCTGGGGAACATTTTAGGATACAATGAGGTCCTCTCTCCTGTTCTCTCTCTCCTCCTCTTCCCCTCCTCAGGTGCTCCTGGGGTGCTCCTATGGACTTATATTGCCAGGGAGCATCTTAGGGAAACACCGAGGGATTTATATCTTCTTCTCCCTCTCATTTTCTCCTCTCTATACTTCTAGATAAATTAATGTCTCTTTAATGCTCATTACTAACTCTACTTCCTCTCGGGAGCCTTTGTGCTTCCTCTCCCCAAGCGTCCATGGATCGTGGCTGTCTGAAGCCGGTCCTGTTCCCTTCCATGGCGGCCCTGCTGATGCCCTTCATCTTCACCTCCGTCTGCTGTCGTGGATCATAGTCATCTGGGTCGTGGCCATGCCTACTACTCATGAATAATTTCTGTGACATCCATTGAATGTGCTGTAACTCTGTTATGTTGATTCTGTACACATGACATCTATTGCTTCTGTCCATCCGGGGAGAGGGATCCTCCTCTGTTGCTCTCCCTCAGGTTTCTTCCCCTTGTTTTTTAGTGGGAGTTTTTCCTGATCCGATGTGAGGTTCCGGGACAGTGATGTCGTATGTGTACAGATTGTAAAGCCCTCAGAGGCAAATTTGTATTTGTGATTTTGGGCTATACAAAATAAACTGAATTGAATTGAATTGATCATCTGATTCTTTACTGAGGAATCGTAAAGAAAGAGCATCTATAAGTGATCCCTCACAAAAACTGTTCCATCCATGAGTTTGCTCCTAAAACAGGTTTATCACTGTCACATGTAATGTATAGTACCTGCTTCGTGAAATATTCTGTATTTGTATATTTGCATTGTGTTTTTAAATAATTAATTAATTAAATAATCTGCCTGACTGTTTTCTCCTCTCTTCTCTGCATAGTTCTGCACAGTGTTAAGATGCAGTTCTGTGGGCAGACACATGGGGGTGCTGCAGTGCTTCATAACTCTGATGATATTTCCTTTTTAATGACTTTTAAAAGCACAGAACAGCACCAAACAATGGGAAGCAGCGCACAACAAATGATATATGAACATTCCCAAAAGAGATATTATTGAGATTTTGTAAGTTATTAAGACCCTTTTATATGAATGTAACAATGAGGAAGAAGCAATGAGAAATATGTCTTCAGATTTGCAATAGAATGAAATAAAAATGTTTTCATGACCATTTCATTTAGGAACCTGTTTAAAAGCAGGAAACGTCACTTCATCAGCCGAGAGAATAATGTTCTGTAGATCCAACAGTGCTGGTTTTTAAACGACGGAAACGGCTCCCATTCTTTTGGCAAAACAAGGTTAGTAAATGTTTGAGAGATGGATTCTTTTCAAATCAAGGTCGACACTAAAGTACAGACACAATGTACTAGTTAAATGTACTATCATCTCTGTATCATACAGCATCCCATTTTGAAGTAGCTTAAATCATCCTCTTTTACTCTCTGACTGAATCATGTTGTTTAGCCAGGGCCATAGATGCCACTGAGGACACCGAGGTGAAAACAGAGAAAGTTTGGAAATGTTATTTTCCAAAAATTGTATATTATTAAGAATACAACAAGGATCAACACAATGAGAAACAATGCATGCAGACAGACACTTTATTTATAGGAAAACTCCTCAGGGGAGCAAATACGTTTTAAGAAAGGCAGACAATTCGTCAAAGAAACGCATAATTTCCATCCTTAACTAAGAGAACATTTGAAATACAATAATTCTTGAACACTACAAGTTCTCTTAAATGCTGGAAGTAACCCATTTAAAACTGCCAAATGCAGAACAGACAGCTAATTGATTGTTCAGTAAATGGTGCTCTCATATAAATTGATCTCTTATCTCCAACATCACCATAAGGTGTTACCCATGGTGATGTTCCCCAGTGTTAACCCCAAATCCTGCCTCTCTGCTTGCCTATTGCGGAAACATTTGAAATCCACAGATTGTTGTTGTTGTTATTATGGAACTGAGAGGTTGCATGAAGTGGAACACAAACAAGCAATGCTGCATTCTTTTCACTGTGATGCTCAGCAGGAGTTGTTCTATGGGGGTATTCGTATCATGCTGTTGTACTGTATGGGGCATTGACGGACTCCGTGTAGTGACGGAGCTACCTGCAGCCACTCTGAGAAGCAACAGGCAGACAGAAGAGGACTCCATGTGTAGAATTTAACTCTTTATCTCTGAAGCAGAAAAGACCTCTTGGATTGCCCTTCTTTAACTGAACAATCACTAGCCTCCTGTCAAGTGCTATGGAGCAACACTCACACTCCTCTACACGAGTCATCTTTGTGTTGTTAGGTGACAAAGTTTGAGGGAAAAGAATTACTTAGTGTTTTCTTCTTTTTCTCTTTTGTAAATACTGTATGTTACCTGCAGTCTCTCTGCATAATTTTGCAGAGAGCCTTTGGTGATCTTTAATTGTTGGCCAGTAGAAATAGAAGAAATGCACTCACATGGAACAAATTCCCATGGAACAAATTGTTCCACGGGAAATAGACATACATAAAAAATTTGCACAAAAAAAAGCTCTCTTTAAAGGGCTTTAACATCTTTAAATATCCTTTCATGGAGCAGCTAACTCCATAATTATAATATCAGTGCCTATTTCATTTAAACTGTGTTGCAGAAACATTTCTGACAACAATTATAGGTTCTGTCATTCATATCGAAATAGATAGTTGTTCTCTACAAGCCTCAAAGTCTGTGTGAGGCAGTGGCGGGTCGTGCATTTTGTACCTGGGCCTTCTGTGCCGTCTGATATAGTTTACATAAATAAGCGCATGACTCGACACCGCATCATTAACACTTTCTTAACGGACAATGCATGCAGTTCACGTCAACAAGAACCCGTCACATTTAGCTATAGCAAAACATGACAAAACAATCCAACAAAACTGTAAAACACCGCACACTCAAGAGCACGAGCCACAATATAAGTATGTGTTGTTCGTGTCTGACAACACTTTTAAAACATCACAAATTAAAAAAAGGTGGCTCAGTGGTTAGCAGGTCCGACTTTCAATTAGAGTATTGGTGGTTCGATTCCAGGCACCGCTAGTCCATGTCCCGAATTGCAAACCGTTGCTGTGTCTATGGTCTACTGCAGGGGTGTCAAACTCATTTTCACCGCGGGCCACATCAGCATCATGGTCGCCCTCAAAGGGCCGGTTGTAACTGTAACACTGTATAAATTTAACTACTACCGAACATATTGTTAAATAACTGTCTTTGTATTGTTTATTCAAGTGTACCAATATTGTACATGCATTTATATATATATATATATATATATATATATATATATATATATATATATTAAAAAAAGCCACATTACTCTATCAAAGATCAAACTTAAAACAGAAGAAAATAACAAAGACAAAGATCAAACAATCGTTGTTATATTAACTTTGTTCAAAGCTTTTTTTGTCACAGTTGAGAAGGACATAACTAGCCAATAAGAACATGCATGTGGTCTGGGCCAGGGTTCTCAACTGGTCTGGCTGCACCATCACCCCTGAATGAACCGAGATCCAAAGCAAGGAACATGTTCAACTTCTCAAATGGATTTAATGAAAAGATGGTGCAGTTTGAGCCTGAAATGGTACAGAATCTCACATGCCAACACAAAAAAACTAGTTTGAAATATTCCCTTTTACACTCAATTAAAAACCCAAAAGTGCATCTTAAGGACACAAAGTAATACAACACACATAATAATTTTATAACTTCAGCCTTTTTTAACAGACTCAGCAGTGCTTTCATGCACAAACATAAAAAAAAGGTCGGGAATGAAATGAACTATCACAAATAGTGCGTGTGTAAACTCATGCAAGCAAAGTGTGTTGTGAACGCAGCACTGAGGAGTGTGAATAGACGCACTCTACTGCATTCAAAATTCCCTTCAAAATAAAAGCACAATATTTTTATTATGCCCATGCAAAGGTCCGCAACACACTGAAAACGGGTACGCGACGAACCGAAAACGGGTCTGCGACCGACTGAAAACGGGTCCGCGACGAACCGAAAGCGGGTCCGCGACGAACCAGAAACGGATCCGCGACCGACTGAAAACGGGTCCGCGGTGGTGATCATGCCTTTCAAGCCGTCGCGGGCCACATAAAATGACGTGGCGGGCCGGATCTGACCCGCGGGCCTTGAGTTTGACATATGTGGTCTACTGTATAGCATGTAAGTCGCTTTGGATTCAATTCAGTTTATTTTGTATAGCCCAAAATCACAAATACAAATTTGCCTCTGAGGGCTTTACAATCTGTACAAATAAAACATCCCTGTCCCAGGACCTCACATTGGATCAGGAAAATCTCCCTCAAAAAATAGTAAAAAACGTTTCACAGGGAAAAAAAGGGAAGAAACCTTCGGGAGAGCAACAGAGGAGGATCCCTCTCCCCGGATGAACAGAAGCAATAGATGTCATGTGTACAGAATCAAAAAAATGTGTTAAGAATAAAAGCGTCAGCTAAATGAAATGAAATCACAACACAAAACACAAACGCTGAAGGAAAGCAGCTGGACAGCGAGGGAGAGAGATACTCGTAAAGTTGTGTAGTAACCTCAATAAAATCAATCACAATGTGTTGAATCTGAGGTATTTAGGATCAAACTGTCCTCCAGAACAAACGCTGCCAAGAGAAGAGAAGCACCCAAACCTTTACTTTGAAATCCTTCACTGCACGTAAGTGCGGGGGAAACTCCGCCCGCCTGGCACGGAGAGGGAGATAAATCTAACCACACAAAGTTAGTTAGAGCTAGCTAGTTAGCTCCCCGACAAACATAGCGGACCAGTCCCCGGCTAAATGTCATAACTTCTCTTATGTTTCAGCCTGAGCCTGAGTTCTACTAGCTAGCAGCTATGTAAGTCACGCTGGTCCACTGACCAATCACAGCGCATGTGAATGGTCACGTTGGCCCTGTGACCAATCACACGTCCATGGGCCCCATCGAAGACGGCCCTGGACGTCAAAGAATACATCCAGTATGTCAAACTAAAGATCTGATTTGTTGAAGTCTTTGACAATCAACGATATCGTCTTCTTCCATAGCGACATAGAGGTGAAATCTGATTGGATGAGAGCTCTTCTTAACAGAAACTGGAGGCAGCGCGTCTGCAAGCAGAGCAACAGACGAAGACAGGAGCTGTGCAATGAGAAAATAAGCTATTAGGGAAAAATAATTATAATACATGTAGTGTATTTGTGAAAAACAATTAAATTATAAAATAACTATAACTTTGTGATTCTGTTTAGGCCAGCAGAGAAGGCTTAGCTGGCCCTGACCGCCTGGTGTGAGGTATTTATTGGGAATGAGCCTCAGGGCAGGGTCAAAGGTCACCTAAAAGGAAATTGATTAAAGGTTAGTGCGTAGGTCGAAACTATAAAGAATGATGGTTTTCATGATTGTGTGTATGTGTGACTTTACTATACAAGGGCTGTGACTCAACTCAGTGAGAGGATTGGGGTGATTCCCCTGGCAAACTGTGACTAATGGGGTGTGTGTGTGTGTGTGTGTGTGGTGGACCTTGAAGTTCCAGGGTCATCCCCATTAACAGGAAGCAGCAGACCCCCCCAGGTAAGAAATGTCTACCCTCAGGGTTACTCATGCCCCAAATGGATGTGACAAGACCATGTCTGTGTGTGTGTGTGTGTGTGTGTGTGTTATTACCTTCTTCTGAGCAGAGATGGATGAATGGATTCACGTTCTGAAGAACTTTGGAAGCAGTTTGTTTCTGCATGTAAGTGTCTACGAGAGGAGGTTGATTGGCCTGAGGCTGCTGCTGTTAGATAGGCTGACTGACACACACACACATACACAGCGTTGAGTGTGTGTTTGCGTGTATGTGACTCAGTTCCAGTGAGCTATACACGAGATAGGTAGTGGGAGGGCTGACGAGACAAAGCCTCTAATTCAAAGTGACTCCAGAGAGTCGGCCATCATTACTGCTCGATGAACACATGCGCACAGAAAAACAGGAAATTACTAAAACATAATAGTGTAGAGTAATAGAGTAATAGTCAGAATGTGTTATACTCTTATTAGAAGAAGAAAAGTCAAAACATTCATGGATAAGGGGTCATCAAGGTTGACAAATTAAGGGAAATTAGATAAATCAAATCACAATATATGTCCTATAACTCGGAACAGGTGAACACTGCATCTATACATTGTGACCACATTCCTGACAACATAACCTGTCCAATGTGTTATTATAGCCCAGGGCACATGTCCAGAAATCCTCCACCTCATAAATGTGGGAAAACGTTACAACCGTTCAAGGAAAAGTCGAAACAATAGCTCCCTGGGTCGCAATTGTCAGGAATCATGGATTCATTTTGACAGACAGTCACATATCTGTAATCACATTTCTATCGGGCCTCATGGAACGTGATCTTATATTTAATGGAATCTGGGAGGGGTAAAACATAGTGTGGCACTGCAGGCACTCATAAACCTGCCTGTCTCACACTGTAAAGAACCCTATGCCTTAAAATATGGTAATCTTTTTCAAAAACATTTTAGATAATTTTGTTAAAATACTCATTACATCCTGACAGCAAATAATTCATCAAATGCTCTGAAAAAATAAAATCCGATATCTGTTGCGGTCTGTGACTGTGACAACTTCCTCCAATAATTTAATTTGGCCCCATTGTGATGATTGGACAGTCTACATCCCTTTCTATAAATCTGCCTATGCACTCATTGCACATTACCAGAGTCTTCCACAAACTGCTATCTTAACAGCTGTGAGTAGTAACAGCAGTCCTTGTTGGATTTTTAAATTCATAATGATAATATTAGGGGAGTGGTTTTGTAGGGTGGCTTGAAGGGAAAGGCTGCCAGTGTTGCTGACTTGGTGACTTTCTTGCTCTAGCAATCTTTGCTCAAATTAATGAATGAATAGCTCAAATTAGCTGAAGAAAAGCCATGGGAAAATAAAGCTTATGATTGTGTTATATATCAAAGGGGTACGCTTACTCATTTCACCACAGAAGTAACCACGAATCTGAAGCATTGTCTCCCTGAAAATGTTGATGACCTTGACTCAAACGCTTAACCAGCATTATAAACCTGGTCTGATGTCAGTACCTCCAAGTCTGAGGTCATCGTTGTCTGCCCGGAAATGGTCAGTTGTACCCTTCGGGTTGGGAGTGAGTCACTGCTCCAGCGAGTGAGTTCAAGTATCTCAAGTCTTGTTCACGAGAGAGGGTAAAATGGAGCATAAGATGGACGAGAAGTGTGGCGTCAGGCAGTGCTGCGGGTGTTGAATCGGATCGTTGTGGTGAAGAGGGAACTGAGCCGGAAGGCATAGCTCTCGATTTACCAGTCCATCTGCGTTCCCATCCTCACCTATAGCCATGAGCTTTGGATAGTGACCCAGTAAAGAATAAGATTGTGGATTCAAGTGGCCAAAATGAGCTTCCTTCGTAGGGTGGCTGGGCTCAGCCTTGGAGATAGGATGGGGTGAGGAGCTCAGAGTAGAGCTGCTGTTTCTTCACATCGTAAAGGGCCAGCTGAGGTGATTCGGCATCTGATCAGGATGACTCCTTTAGAGGTTTTTGCAGGCACATCTAACTGATAGAGGCCCGGGGTAGACCCAGACGCTGGAGGGATTATATATCTCGTCTGGCCTGGTAACGCCTTGGGGTTCCCCAAGCAGAGCTAGAAAGCATTGCTGGGAAGAGGGACCTCTGGAACAACTTCGGATAGAAAACAGATGGATGTAAGTCTGATGTGGATAATATGTTTTTGGAGCTGGAGGTGACTTCCTGAACATGTTACAAAACAACAAATGTATGAGCTATTTAGTTCATGGATGGGTCAGATTTGGCTGCAGTGGCTATTCTAGAAAGTCCTTTATTTTAGCCATCCTCAGAGATTCATTAAAGCCCAACTTTAATTTGGTGTCACTGTTGAGTTTTGTCTTTTCCTCAGTGTTTATTGAAGGTACAGTAAAGACGTGTTAGTGTGAGGAAGGTATTTCTGTGGCTGAAGAAGAGTAATATAATAATACAAATTATTTAATAAACTGCTATGTAATTGGTATTCAAAACCCAGTTTGGAAACACGTTTTGTTTTGCATAAGAAACTATAAAATGCGATGTGGCTATATTCCCTTGAATAATTTGGACAAAGCTGGGTAGGTCAGGTATTCTCTGAATGTGATAATGGATCCAGGCGAATTTCTCATTAAAAAAAATAGGACATCAGGTAAACACTCAGGCCAGGGTGGTAGATTCAATTCAAGTCAGTGTATTTTGTATAGCCCAACATCACAAATCCAAATGTGCCTCTGAGGGCTTCACAATCTGTACATATACAACATACCTGTCCCAGGACCTCACATTGGATCCTGAAAAACTCCCTCAAAAAATAGTGAAAACCCTTTTACAGGGAAAAAAGGGAAGAAACCTTCAGGAGAGCAACAGAGGAGGATCCCTCTCCCCGGATGGACAGAAGCAATAGATGTCATGTGTACATAATCTACGTAACAGAGTTACAGCACATTCAATGAATATCATCGAAATTATTCATGTAATGAGTAGTAGGCATGGCCCCCGACCCAGATAACCACGATCCATGTCAGCAGAAGGAGATAGAGAGGAGGGGCATCAGCAGGGCCGCCATGGCAGGAAAAGTGTGGAAAATGCCTGATCCTTCAATGACAGGTATGCTACAAAATGCTTGAAGCATCATGGGTTCTGCCTCACACTTCCACACTTTTAATTCTCAGGAAGATCAGGAATCTTTTGGAACGAATCTTGACCCAAAGAATCAAAATGGAATCAAATGGTGAGGTACCGACAGATCTCACCCCTATGATCAGGTGCTCAGTATGGGCCCACTACTTCATCCTTATTGTGTGTTTGTGTAATATTCTGTCTTTTGTGTGAACATGAAAAAGAAAGAAAACATACATAAACACAAACATAAATAAACAGCTGAGAGGAAAAACCTATCACATCATCTGATATTTCTCTTCTCATAAAAGTACATTTGTATTACTATGGCAACTGCAGGCGTAAATGAGAGACAATTACTTGAGTGATTAGGAGGGAGCAGGGCCTACTTTGCTTTCAACATATTGCGTGGGGAATTTGCTGTGTTATGAACAATGTGCAGATATTTTCTCAGTCTGTATCAGTTTCCCTGTGTGGGCTACGGCTTGTAGAACAAGTGTGCTGCTCTGAGGCAATCTAACTCGAAAGAAAAAACCTAAAAAACACTGAGCTTATTTTGTTTAGCTGATTGGATTCCTCCAGTCACTAATGCACTTCAGCCAAGACATCAGACAAGTTTGATCAAGTTTTGATGTGATCCACAGATTTCACTATTTGCTCAATGACTGCTGTCGTTTCTCACCCCAGTGAGGCGCTCCGAAAATCTCGCTGCTGTCTCAATTTAATTGGTTCAAAAATCAAAGCAGGCATCAAGAATGGAATGAGTTGAAAGTAAAAAAAACAAGCTTTGAGGAACTCTCTGCCTCTGGTCTTGGGTTTATAATTGCTTCTGACTTTTTACGTGGAAAATGTGGGAGGTCCCCATCCATACCTTCAATGGGGCAGCAGATACGATTTTGGCATCTCCCTCCTTCCCTCCCTCCTTCCCTCCCTCGGTTAAGTCATTCTTGCTCCTCGGGCTGAATCCCGTTGTTTTAGGATTTAAACGCCTCTTCACCCATTGTTCATTAAGCCTACCAACACAGTGGCATTAATCTGCTTTTTGTGAGTAATGAAGGCCTCCATAATACTCTCACTGTACATTACCTCCATCTGTTATTCTAACTAATGACTTACAACACACTGCAGTCATGCCCTATAGTAGAGATCACACACAAACAAGTATGTCTCCAACGCATCAGTCATCCATACAGTATAACTCACTCATGACAGTGATAAGTGTTGTTTGGACACCAATTCCCACAAGGATCTGGGAGAGTTGATGAGGCTGAGCCAGGAAAAGACAATATATCATTGTGTTTTCGCTTACCCGAGGCTAAAGAGAAGATGTCCTGCTAATATTAGAGGGTAAGAAAATCCCCAGAATATCTCATTTACATAAGAAAAAGCATGGAACTCAAGAGGGCTCTGGATGACATTTCAGAATCATCACCCCACATTCCACGACTCTACAATTTGTCTTTTTTGACGTCCACTTTTGCGTCATTGAAATGCAATCAAAAGATGGATGTTGAGTGGGAAATCTCAAGAGCCTGTGAGCTCGAGGGCAACTGACTTCATACTTTATGATGATACATGGATTTAAAAGTTTGCAAGTCTGTTACAAATTCGGTTGCACCATAAGTGAAAAGTAATTGGATGAGACAACAGAATAAATCGAGGAAGTAACACACAACTTTTACCGTATTTAAACATATGGTGGTCATATTTTTTTAAGCTAAACAATATATCTAATTAAATCTATATAAAATGTGCTTCAAAGCCTGCCGCTCTGCCTGGGGGATTGCACATAACCCCTCATCATTGCAGCTTGCACAGAAGTGGGCCCTAGCTGTGCGGCCATCTGTCCTGACTGGTTGGATTGTGAGAGTTCCTTGATTTCGCTTCTTGAAATTCCAAAATGTTCTCCTGTTTCACTGTTATTGTTTTGAAACTATACCTTGCTAAATATTATGAACAAGTGAATGGGCCCTCATGAATTTACCCGTGTGATCACCTTCAGAACCACAGTAAATGCGACAGCCGCCTAGTCTGGGTGTTTTCTCTGTGCTAGACTGGGCTAAGCGTAAGCCAAGAAGATATTTGGTCTTGTGAGTGGGAGCTTTGGGACTGATCCACAGAGGAAGACGTGGATTGCTGGGATCGTCTACCTTCAGGCGAGGTGAACATCCCTGCTGAGCCACCTAGATCTCAGCCTCAGCACACACAAACCGGAGACTGATGTGGATATTATGCACAATCACAGACAATGTAAAAAATTAATGAACTAGACAAAACGACTGTGCGACTGTGGCTCAGTGGTTAGCGAGTCTGTCTTTCAATCAGTGGGTCGGTGGTTCAATCCCAGCCTCTGGTAGTCCATGTCGTTGTGTCCTTGAGCAAGACACTTAACCCTAATTGCTCACCGTTGCTGGGTCTACTGTATATCATGTAAGTTGCTTTGGATTAAAGCGTCAGCTAAATGTAATGTAACAAAGCACAGATCAAAGAGGAGTTTGATATATGGGCCACCTTAAAATAAACCACATTTACAATGCCCAAACAGAAATTGCATGAAATAACATGACAGACAGCATCAGTGGGATTTTACAACAACACCAATATAGGGTGCTATCATTGCAGACAAATACAATTCATGTTTTTATTTTTTATTTTTTAGTAGTGACAATGTTGATTAAATTAGTGGAAGTTTGAACAAATACCAAATATATCTTTACATACAAAATGCTTACTGAAATAAATTTAGTTTCAGTTGGACATGATTTGCAGAAAAAATAAACTATAAAGCAATCACTAATAATGACTTAGAGAGACACTTTTATGGTTCCTTCATAAATTAGCTTATCTCTATTTAAATGTCAATGTATATTTGTGGATTCTACATTGTCTACATTCCAATGTTTCCTAATATACCTTTACCAGTGTGTGTGCAAGGATGTTTTAGGGATGGGGAGGCTGCAGGAGACAGTGTCTTTAGAGGTTGCTACTTTGTAAATAGAAACCAATGTCCTCTGTAACAACGGTTCCAATATTGTACCCCTAGTTCCATAAGCCGAGACGGAGCGCAGTGCGACCCAGTTTGTCCTTGGCAGAGTCTTGAAGCCTTGAGCTGTATAACCCTCAACCTTAAGTTCTTGGGATCAAAGGAGGGATTTCCACCTTATAAGGGGCCTGAAGTGCCAGAGGATCAAGCACACTGCCTGTAGTGTTCTTGGAAGGTGATGTCAGTCTTTCGCCAAGGGCCACACACCACCAACCACTCCCCGGGTAGAGGTCGTCAAGATAAAAGAAGAACCTCACGCCATGGGTGTGTAGCTGCTAAAGCATCGTGTCCACACATGTGCAGAAGGTGTGGGGGGTCAAAGAATAGCTGAATCAAAGAAGTTCTTGTAACCGCTTGATGTTTAGCATATATAATGCATCGATTTAGGACACAGACATCTTAAATGGGTCTGAACTCACCCATCTTGAGGAAATAGGTGACTTGAAACCTGACGTCAGACTCAGTTTGTTTCTGTAACAGAGCCTGGATCTCTGCTGAGAGGTAATATATCTCTTCCTGGGGAAGATTCCCTTCATTGCAGAACTGGAGAGAATAATAACCCAATGTCAGAGTCCTGTCCATCCGTTCTGTTGACGCACAGTTGCATCGCCATTCCCTTTAAAATGGCCTTATTAGCGCAGTAGCTAAAAAGTGCTGATATATTCATTCTCTAATTTCCAGTCTTCTTCAATACAGCATGACATTCATTTACTAAATTATGGTCCATTTTTCACCATAAAGCAGAGTATGATTTAGGGCTGGGCAACCTAGTGATTGACAGGTCTCTATCACAGCATTCTTGAAGTTGAAGTTGTGTGTGTTTTCATCTTAGAACGTTAACCCTTTCACAGTATATTTTCACGTCATGAAAGTTAATTGGAACCATTTTTATACATTCAAGTTTAACAACAGGTTAATCCTTAAACATTCTTATTCAGCATTTGATTGTACTTAGCTCCATCCTCTTGTATCACTTCTGGATGCAGACCACCAAGATGTAGTCCACAAACTAATGAATGACGTAATGGTGACTATGTCCACTTCTTATATAGATGTAATAACTTTACAGTTGTATTTTATTCCATCCAGCTCAAGCCTGAGTCTGTCCATATATCAGCCTCGAGAGATATACGTTTACAGCTAACATGCCCGGCCTCACATGTTGGAGCACAATGGGTTGGCTAGCTGCTGCATAAAGCGCAAGTGATTGCCAGATTGCTGATTCCCTCATCAGAAATTACGTTTAAGGTGCAGGTCAACGATCCATCAAGCACTAAGAGAAAGACTTGAAGTAACTTGATCAACATACTCTGTGCAGTGATGATCCCACAGAGAATTATCAACTCTGCAGTTTTCCTATAGTAATGTTATTGGTGTCCCGGTGGCTCACCTGGAGGAGCGTGTGCCCATACTACTCTGCTACATGTCAAGCAACAGCGGGCAGACAGAGATAGACTTGGTGGAGACCAAAAAAGTGTAAACAACCATATAACGCTTTGCTAACAGGCAAACCAAGTCTCCAAAAAATAATAATGAAATGACTGCAGACAACGATGAAACAACTAAGAGCTACCGCTCCCTTACCAAGGCCAAGTTAGGTCTACCACATGTACCAAGTACAATAATGAAAAAAAGTAACATTGAGAGATAGTAGGATTAAAAGAGAAGGAGAGAGTGATGGAGATATTGCAAAGGTCAGAGCAGCTCCATGAACTGCAAATACATTAGTTTATATTAGTTGTCAGCTGTGTCCACTTTTGAATTGCCAAGAGGGATGAAGTGTGTGTGCCACTGGGATTCTCACTTCTATGCTGTTGATGTGTGTGTGTACATTCTATTTCATAATGGCCTTGTCGGCTGCAGGGGCCCTCAAACCTGACATGGAATACATGCAAACAAATCACCACAGTGTGCAGCGAGGGATAACCACCGTCTGTTTACACCCACACACACACTCACAGTGTGCAGTGGGGGGTGGTAACCTCCATCTTTATTATCAGCTGCATCATGGGAGCAGCAGAGGGGAAGAAATACTAATAGAAGAAACACACACACATGTATATACTGGTGCACACATCCTAGCTAACACCCTAGCTAGCACCAAACATAACTTGGATATACTGTAAGCATGCAAAGCACACACACACACACACACACACACACACACACACACACACACACACACACACACACATGCACACTTGCAACAATCAAGCTGATATTTAATCATTTGGAGGCTGTTTCTAGGCATGCCCACTGTCCAGTCAACATTCTGCTGTTAAACAGGATAGATGCTCCAGTCATCAATCAGCAGCCGAATATCAGCTTAGTTGGAGGAATCACACACACACACACACACACACACACACACACAGATCAACGTTTTCACCTTGCACTGCCTACTGTATCTTTTATGAGGAGGGAGAGGAAGTTATTTATTGTGCTCAATGTCCCAGTGTAAATAACACAACTATGGGTCTGTAGGAGCATCAAAATTAAGCTTACATTTTTACACACCTTTTTTGGCAGATCCAAACAAAAGTGTTGTAAAAATCCTCACTGCCTGGCAACACCTTGTATCTCCTACTGTCTACAGAGGATTAAATGTCCCTTGAGAGCATTTTCCATTCCGCTCATCATGAAACCCTTTCAAAATGAATCGGATAATATGTTAAATGCTGTAGCCTCCAGCTCAAACAAGGTAACGTGGTGGCCTGGAGAAGTGGATGTACCCCTGTGTGTCTCAATGAAGTTTGAGCTCTCTAAAATATTTCAAAAGTGATGTGGTAAATCATTTGCGCTTTCTGATTTGGACTCGGCATCAAGATCAGCGCGTTCTCAGACACGCTGTTGCCTGAGTCCATTTCAGCCCGTCTCTGTGTTTTCATCTCATCTTTCTTCATCTCTTGTTGAAGAACGAGTATGTATTTCAGTTTTGCATGGTGTGTGATGTAGGAGTCTGATAGCCTGCAGGAGGGCTGCTAAGGACATGCAAACTTCTGTCAGTCCAAGAAGAGAAGAAGTGATGACACAGGGAAATACTTTGTATCACTATATACAGGCTATTTCTCTTCTAAAATACATATTGAATATTTATAGACCCAAATTCTTCTGAATGAAGTAGATTGGTACCTGTCTGTTCATTCTAAATCTAATTAGTTAGTTAATTATACCACGAAATCTGAGGCCATGGTGCTCTGCCGGAAACCGGTGGATTGCTCCCTCCGGGTGGGGACAGAGTGCCTACCACAAGCGAAAGAGTTCAAGTATCTTGGGGTCTTGTTCATGATTGAGGGTAAAATGGAGCGGGAGATCGACAGGCGTATCTGTGCGGCTGCAGCAGTAAAACAGGCGCTGCACCGGGCCGTCTTGGTGAAGAAGGAGCTGAGCCGGAAGGCGAAGCTCTCAATTTACTGGTCGGTCTACGTCCCAACCCTCACCTATGGTCAGAAACAAGAACGAGGTCTTCTCGGATACAAGCAGCCGAAATGAGTTTCCTCCGTAGAGTGGCCAGGCTGAACCTTAGATATAGGGTAAGGAGCTCGGACATCAGGAGGTTGAGCCGCTTGGAGTTGAGCCGCTACTCCTTCACGTCGAAAGGAGTCAGCTGAGGTGGTTCGGGCATCTAATTAGGATGCCGCCAGGACGCCTCCCTTTAGAAGTTTTCCAGGCACGTCCAACTGGTCGGAGGCCCCCGGGGAAGACCCAGGACACGCTGCAGGGATTATATCTCCCAGCTGGCCTGGGAACGCCTCGGTATCCCCCAGATTGAGCTGGTAGATGTTGCGGGTGAGAGAGAAGCCTGGGCGCCTCCGCGACCCGACCCCGGATAAGCGGAGGGAAATGGACATGATATCACATGATATTACTTCTGTTTTTATAGTGATTGTATATTCAATTAAAATAAATTATCTTGAGTTTTGTTTCTCCTCCATGACACTTTCAGTTAGTTCTTGGACTTTTGTTTTTACTGTATAAGTTACTTGATTTCTCAGTGAAAACCAGTGGCGGTCCTTATTATGTCAAAGTGTTGGAATACATGTTAAATATCTAACTGCAAAGTAGTAATGCGTGATACCTTTTTTTGCAATGAATCATGCGTTTGCTCCTACCGAAAGAAATTGCCACAAGCCGACACTGGTGAAAACCCTGCTGACTGGAGATACAACTGCCACTCTGTTGAATAATCTATTTTAGCTTGTTTTACAGTTCTATTGCACTGCAGTAGCCTGCCCTAGGGACATCACAATTTAACTATGTTTATACAGAAACCTGTTTTTTCACATTTATATTTTACATCAAACAGGTAAGTGACTATGATCATTCACTAACTGATCAAATCAATTTTGTTTTGTTTTATGTAATGAATTTATTTTGTGTTTCATGTTTGTCATTGATGCATGCACAATAGATGGTCAGTCTTCTATAGCAGAACCAGTGGACTAACATGAACAATGACAAATAAATAGGGCCTTTTTTAAGCTGAGAAAAAGTTGAACCTATTATCGGTCAAATGCTCTAACCACCAAACCAAAAACATATTATACAAACTTATCTCTCCATAGCCTTCATGGCAGGGCGAAATGCCTTGATCATGCCTTGTAGCCGTAATTTTAGAATTATTTTTTTTTACGGTCCAGGATTACCCTCTAAAAAAGCAAACCTGTAATGTTTACACATATCTCTGTTGAGCAACAAGCGATTATTATTTTAGAATGGGTCGCATGAATTTGTCTAAGCAAACATGGTTTCTGTTCATGACCCTGTTCTTGGGTGCTAGAAAGCGTTCCATAAGCAATGCTGCAACACTTTCTCATCCCATCAAAGCAGGGTCAGATTAGGTCAAATAAATTAAATTGATTGCATTTAAGCATAAACAACAAGAACTTAACTCATTATTCAGACATGGAGCAGAATTCTAAATATTAAGGACTAGGAATAATTACTATTTCAATGGCCCAAGGCCTAGTCCCCGCCTCACGTTGAAGTTAAGACAAAATAATACAATTTCATGAATTACATCGGTTCGGCCGAAAAATAAAAAATTGGTCATACTCATACTCATAGAGGTCTAGCTCTTCAACCGCAAGGTCTATTTGAATAATTGGGAACATAAAAATTAAGCAAATAATATGCGTTACTGGTATATTGGTTTATGATAGTGCACAGAAAAGGAACAAAACAAATATATATATATATATATATATATATTAAAAGTTGCATTTTCTTATCGTAACTATATTTGCTATATTTTAATTGAATATATAACATAGCTCTATATGTTAAGATAATCTGTGCGAAGTCTGGCTTTAATTGAGTGAAGTTAAGTATTTTTAATAATTATTCTTATAAGATCGAGCCCTTCTTCCCGAAGTGCTCATGCCATGCTAAAATAGCTTTAGCTCATCAAGGACAAGGTCTATTTGAATAATTCAAACGGATATAATACAGTAACCCTTGTCTGATAAGCTGTGTGGTTAAAACAATAGTTTTAAAAAAAAAGTATTTTTTTTTAAAAATGGTGAAGGACTTTATCCAACAACATTGCATCCGCCTCCAAAAACAACATTCGGGTTAAGCGGAGTTCAAGCTACACAGGGATATCCTGCTTGACTGGGTGAGACACCGTCTTCGACAAAGGTTTTTCATTTTTTTCTTCCACACACACTTGTCTTTGAAACGGCGGGTGTTAACACCAGTGTTTAGACTACTGCCAGATTCAGCCAGTTCTAAGCTTTCCAAAAAGGTATGACAATCAGCGCTAGCCTGTTGCTAACATTTTGAAAAATGTATTAATTTAAAGAGGAAGCTCTCCAGGGTGGGTGGTATTTCTGCCCGAGTTGTATTCAACTTTCTGTGTTGATCATGTTAGATTTGACTCTAGCTGCAATTCCTTAGTATTGGCCACATGGCTTTACTTGCTGGCCTAAACCAAACAAATAATATTTACACATGACTTCACGTGTTCCACTTTTTAAGAGATACCTACACCGTGGCAATACTTATGGGAGGTGCCTGAGAGGTCTGGCTTTGGTCAGGGTTTAATTAAGCTGAAATCCCTCAGCGATGGGAACAGCCAACAAGCTTCTCTACCCACAATCCTTGCCTCCAGAGGGTCCTCTCTCTCCGCCTCTACCATCTCTTTCTCTGGAACATTGGGCCCAAATGACAACGCCCCCTTATTCAACTCATCACTTTTGACTGAGGACGCAGAGCACTACGTCAGTCACAACTGTGAAGAGAATGTATTGCTGGTAATTAATTATTATTATTATTTATTAATGTGATTATTTATTAATTTATGTATTAGTTATTATCAATAAAGTTGCCTGAATCTGGATCACTGTTATACTGTTAAATTACATACACAATATGACTGCAAAGACACTGTCAGACATGCATAATACAAACAAGAATAATAAAAACATATGAAGTTTTTACCATTGGGTGCTGTGTTTTTCTTAGGCAGGGTTAAAGTCGGTCTGAACAACTAACTTCTTTCTTCTTTCTGCACTGTGTTGATTGTTGTTGTTTGTCTAATGTATGCACCAGCCAACAAGACAAATGTATTGTATGTGTAACATACCTGGCAACTAAATGGTTCTGATTCTGTAGTCCCTGTTTAAGAGCTCCCTGTTTAACCTTGGTTATCTCTGTGGGTCATAAACCTGTCCTTCCAACCTTTCAGCTGCCCTGTCTCATCCAGAACGACAGAGGACAGTTTCTTTAAGCACCTGCTACTCAAAATAAACTAAATAATTTGAATCCAAATGGTGTTGACTCTCTGACAAGAGATTCAGTGTGGTAACGTGTGAGGATGAGAGTGTCTGCATCTCCTCCAGAGAATGCAATGTGATTTGATTCCGTCAAAACTGACCTTCCAATTGTATTTTCTTGCTCCCTGTAAAGCGACTTTAAGTCCATGAAAAGCGCTATATAAATTCAATTTATTATTATTATTATTATTATTATTATTTGTAGTGCGGGACAGAGATGAAACATAGGAATTAAAACATCCAAACATCCAAAAAGCAAAATATGTACTGCCTTGTTTTGATTCAAATAACAATGTGCTCACAGTGCATTAAAGTACATGTTTACTGGGGCTGGTAATGTATATTTCATATCAAATCTGAACACTTTTTGTGGTTGAAGTAGTTCACATCATCACACCTTCGAGGAGGGTTACATTTGAGATAGGACTTGTTGACAGCCTGTCACAGTCGCCTCCTCTACTGCTGACACCGGGGAGATCTGAGAGCATCACACACGCATCCATCTTACTAACACACCCAATGAAGGTGCACATCATCATATCTGCATATGACATGTGGGCATACATTATGCAGGAATATAGCAACACATATTTACAAACAGTGTTCAATTGATGACTAAAAGGACTCAGGGTTTTATTTTAATACAACATAAATTCTACTAAAGTACCTTCTTTGTGTAAATCTTTTAGTAAAAAGAACCAATTTAACATAATTTTAGACAATTTTTATACTTAGTTTATTATTATTATTATGTTTTAACCCTCCTGTTATGTTTTTATGATGTTCCCGCGTCAATGTGCATGTTTAATCATGCAAAAGTAGTCAGAAACTAAAAAATCCTAATACATATAGTTTGTACCTCATCACCAACACCATTACTAACAATTCAATCAATTTTTAATGGAATGGAGTTCAATTAGGATAGCATTCGTTTTTTCATGTCAAAAATGTCAATTTTTTAGGTACATTGGAAAAACCTAGATATAAATTGCATTAGCCTAGCATGTATTTTTTACAAAATTTTATTTGCATTTTGAAACTTTTTTTTTCTCCATGGGGTGATGTAGATAAATGGAGATGAGACACCTCTGCTGTTCAGGGCCATATTGACCTGCTCACTCAAAATCAAGCCACATGAGTCATAAGGATTTGTAATGAGTTATTTATGTTTGTTTATAGTGTTAACAAATCTGAATTGACCTCAAGATGGTCTTCATCTTCAGACACATCCTCCTCTATTTCACTGTCGTGATCAAGGATGTGCTCCGCCCTCTTCCCTGTGCCCTCTTCCCTGCGCCCCCTTCCCTGCGCCCCCTTCCCTGCGCCCCCTTCCCTGTGCCCTCTTCCCTGCGTCCTGTTCCCTGCGCCCCCTTCCCTGCATTCACCTCCCTGCACCCCCTTCCCCGCACCCTGTTCCCTGCGCCCTCTTCCATGTGCCATAACAGGTGCACCTTTATGCCACACCAATACCCCTATGTATTGTAACACACAGGTACAATGTGGTTCAGTGCATACATGTAACTGGCAGCAGCACAGTGTAGAAATAGATCAACATAGTTTGGAATGGAAACAGACAGGCTACTGGTTGCCATGACTACGGAGAGGTTTTTGGCAAAGAGAGCAAGGGCAAAGTGAGTTCTAGCACTCATCAGAAGCAGGTCAAAATCATTTTGGGGAATTGTTTGTTTTCTTTCCTGTCAACTTCCCGTCCCCATGTCGAGGTTGTGCACCTGCGGTGCTCAGGCTGCTGCTCCCTCAGCAGTGATTGGAGTGATGTGGCGTTCGCTGCTTGTGGAACCATCCGTCAGGATGAAGCTCAGACTGCAATGGCTCATGAGTACATATGAAGCAATCAATTCTAGCTGTGTTCTTCTGAGCTCTTGTTTTACAGCAAACTTAGAGGGGTACTCCGCATCAAGACACTATGAGCATCAGGCATTCAGTACATGTGACGGTGTTTTTCAAAGCCTATCAGCATTAAGGTTCTCCTCACTGACATCCAGACCTCGTTGATTCAGAAATGAAGGAACAAAAGGTTTAGCTGTCTGGGGTCAGCTAGAGCTCTGTAATATATATATAGGATTCTCACACATATATTTATACAAATATAATTTAATTAAAAACCTTCCTCTTGTGTTAGGGTCGGCACCGACCCGTTTTAGGTTTTAAATGCATAAAAGAACCACATAAATTTGTTTTTATGCATCAAGGCTTTTGTCCTCACGTTGAAGTTAAGACAAAATAATACAATTTCATGAATTACATCGGTTCGGCTGATAGACTTAAAAACGAGGTTCCTGACTTTGTCAGGAACCTCGTTCAACAAAATAAAACAAAATTATTTTTTTTTACTAAATTATGAAATGCTCTGGTTGAAATTATGACCTTTGTGTTGTTAGGGTCAAAAATCAAAGTCAAAGTCAAAGTCAGCTTTAATGTCAATTTGTGCAAACATACAAAAGATCCAAAGTATGTTTCTCTTCCGTCCAACATAAAGTGAATAGTGAATAATAATAATAATAATAATAATAATGATAATAATAATAATAATAATAATAATAATAATAAAGTGCAAATAGGTTTAAAAAAAACAAAAGACAAAAACAAATTAAGAAAAAGAGAGAAACATATAAGCAGTTATAACAACATAAATAACATAAATTTGGAACTGTGAATGACTATGGATGTTAGCAGCAGTCAGACAGAGTTCAGCAGCATTTAGACATGTGTGTCTAAAGAGGACGGAGTGGGAGGGTGGGGAGAGAGTTCAGCTTCCTGACAGCCTGGTGGATGAAGCTGTTGGACAGCCTGGTGGTGCGAGCCCGGAGGATCCGGTATCTCCTACCGGAGGGCAGGAGGCTGAAGAGACCATGTGAGGGGTAGCAGGAGTCTCTCACAATCATGGTCACTTTGTGGGTGAGGCGGGTGTCATGTCCTGCAGGGAGGGGAGGGGGGGAGTGAGGCACCAATGATCCGTCCAGCTGCATTCACTATGCACTGCAGGGCTTTCCTGTTGTAGTCTGTGCAGCTTCCGCCCCACACAGTGATGCTGCTGGTCAGGATGCTCTCAATGGTGCCACGGTAGAAGGTGCACATGATGGATGGGGGGCTTCCCGCTTTCCTCAGCTTGCGGAGGAAGTAGAGGCTCCTCTGTGCCTTCTTTGCCAGCGATGACGTGTTGGCTGTCCATGAGAGGTCCTCACTGATGTCCACCCCCAGGAATTTGGTGCTGCTGACTCGCTCAATGTCCGCACCGTTGATGGTCAGTGGTGGGTGATGAGTGTGGCCTTTCCGGAAGTCAACAACAATCTCCTTGGTCTTGCTGTTGTTGAGCAGGAGGTTGTTGTCTCCGCACCATGTGGTCAGAAGGTAAATAAGATTATAAAGCAATAATTAGAGCTAAAACTGAAATCATAAGTGCACTGTCAGCCAACACACTGACGCATAGCGATATGGATGAGCAGGTTTCTGAGGAGGAAGATAATGTGGAGTATCATCCAGAAGACACAGACACATCGGATGAGTCTGATGAGGAGGACACCGGTGGTGAAGTTGCTCCCACTGAAAAATGTTAAGATTTGTTGGAACTCAGTTCCTCATGATGTATATATGGGGCGACTGTGGCTCAGTGGTAAGCAAGTCAGTCTTTCAATCAGAGGGTTGGTGGTTCAAACCCCAGCTCAGCCAGTCCATGTTGTTGTGTCCTTGAGCAAGACACTTAACCATAATTGCTCACCGTTGCTGTGTCTACAGTCTACTGTATATCATGTAAGTCGCTTTGCATAAAAGCGTCAATGAAATGTAATGTATATGGCAGGTTAGATGCTGCAAATGTCATCAAAATGACCCCTGGAATCACAAGTCTTGCTGTGATGAGATTCAGTGACATCAGTTTTTAGCTATTTATGCCATTGTCACTAAAGAGTCATCATGACAAACCTTGAAGGAAAAAAGGTCCATGGCGACATGTGAAAAGACATTGATGAGGAATACCTGTATGCTTATATTGGTCTTCTTCTTATTGCTGGAGTGTACAGATCCTGCAATGAGGCCACTGATAGTCTCTGGGACACATCGACCGGCAGAAATATTTTCCAGGCAACAATGTCACTTCAGACCTTTCAAATGATATCAAGAGTCCTCAGATTTGACAACAGGGATACCAGAGCAAGATCTGGCTATGGCTGGAATCTACAGATTTACACATGCAAAGCTGTGAGTGGCATCCCTGAGCAAAACCAAGGAAAACGTGTGATATGACTACTGTACTACATGGTCACAATATCACTTGTGACAATTTCTTTACCAGCTATGTCTTTGGAAACTTATCATGGTGGGCACAGTGAAGAAATGATTCCTGAAAAAAAATACTTTTTAGCCTTTTTCTTGAAGTAAATATATATGGGTCGAAATTGACCCGTAAAACCATATATGTTACTATAGTTAATAATATTAAAATTAAAAAATAAATAAAACAAATGTATTTAGGATATGTGTTACAATACCCTCCAGTAATAGTCAGGTAACCCAACAACCTTTTATTTAGTTATGTATTTCTCTTGAGGTTCATTTTACCATTTTTTTTAAATTGAAATCGAGGGGTATACTGACAAAGAAAAGGCCCAGAGGCCCACACCAAAAATATTAAAATAAATATTTTCATGGATAAGGAAGCCTAACAAGGTAACCAAGATATGGGAAACAAATTGGATGATAAATAATAGTTTTTAGTGTATTTTACAGCTGATTTTAGACATGGGTCAAAACCGACCCGTTAACATAAGGGATGGTAACGGAAAGCTAACACAAGAGGAAGGTTAAGGCTCTGTGGAGATCTATCTTATATACAAATATACACTCACCTAAAGGATTATTAGGAACACCATACTAATACTGTGTTTGACCCCTTTTTGCCTTCAGAACTGCCTTAATTCTACGTGGCATTGATTCAACAAGGTGCTGAAAGCATTCTTTAGAAATGTTGGCCCATATTGATAGGATAGCATCTTGCAGTTGATGGAGATTTGTGGGATGCACATCCAGGGCACGAAGCTCCCGTTCCACCACATCCCAAAGATGCTCTATTGGGTTGAGATCTGTGGGGGCCATTTTAGTAGAGTGAACTCATTGTCATGTTCAAGAAACCAATTTGAAATGATTCGAGCTCGGCCCATTCTCCTCTGACCTCTAGCATCAACAAGGCATTTTCGCCCACAGGACTGCCACATACTGGATGTTTTTCCCTTTTCACACCATTCTTTGTAAACCCTAGAAATGGTTGTGCGTGAAAATCCCAGTAACTGAGCAGATTGTGAAATACTCACCCCGTCTGGCACCAACAACCATGCCACGCTCAAAATTGCTTAAATCACCTTTCTTTCCCATTCTGACATTCAGTTTGGAGTTCAGGAGATTGTCTTGACCAGGACCACACCCCTAAATGCATTGAAGCAACTGCCATGTGATTGGTTGATTAGATAATTGCATTAATGAGAAATTGAACAGGTGTTCCTAATAATCCTTTAGGTGAGTGTATATGTGTGTGTATATATATGTATGTGCTGTATTTCAGCCTGGATGACGTGTTGATGGAGCAGCTACATGTTAAGAAAGCACCCAGCATCCATTCAAACTACATCCAGAAAACAAGCATTTAAAAGATGACCAGGGGCCCGAAACAGGGGACCTGCTGCTGGTTTTAAGGGCTGGGCTGGGGGGGCGGACGAGGCTGCCAGTCAGGAGTGAAGCCCGGAGGTCTCAGTCCATCCTCTAGATGTCCCTTCAGGTAGACGCTGTGCATATTTTGTTTGGTTCCACACTGCTGCTGTTTTATTATCTGTTAGAAAACAGCCTGATTACTGCCCAGGCCTTTAGGGAGACATGACCTTTCCTGCAACACACACACACACACACACACACACACATAACACACACACACACGCACACACACACACACACACACAGAGACACTCATTAGAGGGATTGACACAGTAGCCTGGAGGACCACAGACAGAGGAATTGGGGGAGCATATTTTCCCTCTCTCTCTCTCGCTGTGGGACAAGCACAGATTTGAGGCTCATGCGTGTTTGAGGCTCAATGTGGTCACTGAAGCAAAGCTTCAGTAGCTTTAGCCAGGTAAGAAAATGTAACAGGTCAAATAAATCCGCAGTGAGTAGGGCACGGAGGTAAAAACACTCAGCATGCTGCAGAAGTGTTCTCTTCACAGGTGAATCACACAGCGTGTTGTGTTAGCTCACGTCAATGTTGTGCCCCATGGTGGGGGTGATGAGAATGCTCTTAAAAAGGTCAGAGGGACTCGCCCAGTATTGGTGTAATGGAATGAGCTGCATCGTGGTTGGCTGCTGATTCCTCTTCAATGCTGTGGAGTCAGGCCTAAAGGAAGCTTCCTTCCAGTGCTCCAGAAGTGGTGATGGTACGTAACCAGACTGTCAAGGATTAAGAGCGAGGTAGTCCTGTGACCTTGAATCCTCTGGTAGTGTAAACTGGCCATTTTCCCCCACGTTTAATGGGTGGGATTTTTTATATGTATCACAACTGAAGAAAATTCACTGAGATCCCAGAGTGTGATTAAAAAAACAACAATCATTTCAAAGATGTACTTTTGTTATTGTTAGTTGTACTTTTTCATATTTTCTATTGTTAAATGATGTCTTTCTCTGCCTCTGTGTTTATTGTTATGCACCAATCACGCCCTCGTATGTGGAACGAACATGACAATAAAACGTGTCTGAAATAAAATCCTGCTACTTAGAAAGTATGACATTTCATATTTCATTAATTTCAGCTGATGAAAAAATACAGAAACATGACATATATATATATATATATATATATACATATATATGTCTTCACAAAGCCTTGCGTAAGTTTAGTTTAGTTTATTAACTGGATCCCCATTAGCGGCTGCTAATCTTCCTGGGGTCCACAGAAAAGATCAAATGTAATACATACAAAACGTGCAAAACATGACGTGAAACAAACAGTTAAAAATAGTACAAACAGAATACTAAAAAATAGAAATAATAGTAGTCAGATACATAGTGCAGTCGAGGACTAGGATGTATATCGTGCAGTAAATCCGTAATTTATACAAAGAAGGATCAGATGACTACAAAAGCAATGGAAAACATCAAGTGGTTAATGGCCTGAGGTACGCCTTTAATTGTTTTTTAAATGACCGATTATTACCAGTATGAGTTATATGAGGAGGTAGTAAATTCCAAATAGTAATTGCACGAAAAATAACTGTACGTTTGAGGAGGTTTGTTCTAGGGGTTGGTGGTTCAAGTGACCTAAGCTAGCGTTCCTTGTTTGATGGTTGTGTCTGTTACATGTATATTGTGAAGAACTATTCAGGTGTCTGATTAAATACTGAAAAACATGAGAAGGCGATAGTGAAGTTGAGTTTCCACTGAGAACCATGACAGGCGAGAGTGCGTATCTTATTGAGCACTGGGGTGCTAATCTGGCAGCTCGGTTTTGAACCAGTTGTAGTTTGTTTATGTCCTTCCTAGCAGCTACTGACCATATGAATGGACAGTATAGCAGGTGACAAAAGACCAGGGAGTGTAACACCTGACAAACAATAAAGAGTGTTAAATAAGCAAAGCACTTTATGGTCATAGCTAAGCCTTGTGTAAGTCCTTGAAGACAAATTATTGTGACTGCAACTTTATACAACCACGGGCTCTCTCACACACACACACACACACACACACACACACACACACACACACACACTTGTAACCCTCACAGGTTGCTGCCTCGCTTCACCAGTTTGTGCATTTCTCAGGCTTTGGGGGACTTTGGGGCGATGTAACCAAGGAAGCTCTTTTTGAACCACTGTTTGTAGGCCGGCTCCCCCATGAGGCCATGCAGAGCAGAAGGCTGGTTCTGGGCTTTACCCGTAATGAAATCACCGTGGGGTGCATGCTTTGAAAGTATGACCACACCACTGCTGCACTTATATTGCCTTACGTTTCATCAGTATGTTTTAAATAGGGAGGACTGTTTAGCAAACCTAATTAAATATACATACTTCACCTGAGTGGAGAGCCACAAGAGGTCTGACTTGTGAAGTGGAAAAAGGAAACCAATTGCAACTGCAGTACTAAGCACACGTAACAAGTTGTGAAGCGTGTCAGACCTGGCAGTTCAACAAGCACCTGAAGAAAACATTACCAGCTCTGAGACACAGCAGCACCAAGAGCACCTTTTTCTCTTTTCATACTGAAGAAGCGAGACTGCACACACATGGGTAAACAAGCACACACACACAAGTGAGAGTGGCTTCTCTGCTTCATGAATGCTCCTTTCTCCTGTTTCTACACTCTCCTCTACCCTAAAGGTGCAATGAGTATGTATTCAGAATGAACTAACGTTACCCAAAGAACGTGAAGAGGTGAAAGGGAGAGGTTCCTGAAATAAGCATGCTAACAAGCTAGCCCCAGCCAGACAACACGTGCTATGACAAAACAGGAATGATTCAGTTTGGCTGTGGAGTTGGGGTAGACCCCCAGGATCAACCCCCGACACTGGGCTCTGGGTTGGTGGAATGCGAGTACCTCTGCTAACCAAAGGTGTGTCGTCTCGGGGCATCCAGCTCTACAATCGTACCCGATGTCTGTAAAGCAAGCTGTGTGTTACTCCGGGTGATTTCATGAACCCACACACAGCAGTGTTTTCCTAACGTATCTGGGACTTCCACAACAATTATAAAGCAGCAATAGTGGTTATTGGGCCGATGTTTGATGAAATGTCAACACATGGAGGTGATGAAACACAAACGACCCGGCGGCCAAACTCACACGAGCAACGCAAGGCCTCCCACTCAGCAGTACTCACAGCTACTACAATGTCTCCCTTTGCTCTGACAGCTCGGCATCTGTTCTGGTCAAACACTCATACACACACTCATTACTGCCCCGTTGGGAGGGACATGCAAAGGCCACTGTGACCACCCCCTCAACGCCCTGTCCTGTCCTCAGGGGGACAAACAGGGTGCTATCCCAGGGGCCACTAATGTTGCAATTGGGCTATTGTGTATAGTACAGCAAGTTGCAGTGAGGCCCCAAGGATGTCTCAGTCTGGGTGTGTGTGTGTGTGTGTGCTGGTGGTTAACACACACACACACACACACACACAGCACTGCCTGTGAAGTGGAGGACTAGGCTGATCCCAGTGTTAGAGAAGGGCTCGCAATGTCAGATGATGCAAAGATGGAAATCAGAGAGAAATACCAGAAGAGCCCAGAGAGCCCTGTGGGAAGAGATAGAGAGAGAGAGAGAGAGAGAGAGAGAGAGATAACACACATGAACACTGACACAATATATAAACTTCATCGTCATAAATCGTCATAAACCACAGGAGCATCTTCTTACACACCTTGGGTGCAACATAATATAATAACATATTTTTGAACAAGAAACTGAGAATTTAACCAATATTTATAATGTTTCAAAGTCCATTGGAGTAGGAATTTAAGTCTTAGTCTCGTTTTAGTCTCTTTCAGCTCCTTGTTTTGGCGTAACTCTCCACAAATTAACTCACACAGCTCTCATCAGCCTGGTATCCAGCTGCAACAAGCAGCTGTTTGCAAAACAAAAAATACAAAGTAAACTAGTGATCAAAACAGAAAAAGATTGTTTCATTATTGTTACGTTTCAAAACCTTGAGCGATCGTGCGAAGGGAAGTCCCAAATGCAGAAACTTACAATATAACGGATTTATAGCATACAAATTCACGATCGAGGGTGCAGCAGCGCTTAGCCTCCACAGACCATTTACAGCTTCACTGCATTGGTTAGCTGTTTAGGCTAAGGCTAATGAACCCTGAACACATGTCAGCTAAGGGTTTTGTTAGTAAACACTGGGCACACTCGCCTCTCATTGGTTAGTTTCACAGCGCAGGAGTGATCCTTGGGCCCAATCACACTCCCTCACCTTTCAGTTCCAGGTGTTTTCACTTAATCACTCCGCCCTCCTGTGAAACCAACGAAATAGTACCCCCCTTAAAGGGACAGTTACACTATTGGCATGCAGCTTCCATTTAAAATACATTCAATTTATACTGGAACAACTCAGTGATACAAAACCCACAGTGACTTTCTACTATGTTACAATACACATCTTTATAATAATTCATTAATATTACTTATTATTATCCTTTATAAGTATTGCAATTTACACATAGACATTATTTTTGTGTATGTCATAATAAACTATTACAACTCTACATTATCAACGAGGCAAGAAGACGTGAATTGGGAATTCAAGGAGGTAAGAATACTTCCATAAGCGGAGGTTCATAACTCTATGGGGACAACAGCAAAAGTGCTGAGAATGAAACAGCCTTTGTGGTTTCCACCCACACAATTCTCAGCTCACGCCATACCCATTTGGTTCCCTCACCTCCCTGGACTAAACATATAATATCCAACAAAGTATTGTCAAGATGGTTTGTGACCATCAACCAACAAATACAACACAAACAAATGAGGAGAGCACGGGATATTTAATCTGGCTTTATGAATTCTCACACTTTAGAGCCTTAGTTCCTCTGCCATCTACGGATTGCTCTCCCATCCTTCCTGTCTGTACTCAGACCTCAGGATTGTATGTTCAGGTGAAGAAGTCTGTTTGTTTGCTGGTGTGTGACAGTGTGCGTTTGTGTGTGTGTGCATGAGCCGAGTGTCATGGAGTACTCAGGAGACACTAGAATCCTTTCAAGGGTCCCAGAGTGCTGCTGTTCAAAGGTCTCCATTACCTCCCTCTCTCTCTGTTTCCATCACATGATGTTTTTCATCTTCCAGCCTTTTCTTATTCTCTCTCCTGGGGTCTCTGTGCCCTTTCCCCTCCGTCTCTCGCCCATCAACAACACCGAGACCAAACAACAGCCGCCTCCGTCTCCCACAGGCTTGAACTTCAAGCACATCATGGCTCTGACCAGCCTCTGTGAGGGGACTGATGCGCTGAGCATATTACTCTCATCCCACTGGTCCCCAGGGCTGAGCGTCGCTCTACAGCTTCATTAATGTCCCTGCGGATATGTGTTGTTGTCTTTTTTAATAGCGGTTATGCTGTTGCCATGGTGTCAGTATAGTGTTGAAATGTTTCCCTGTCTTAGGTTAGGAGAAATGTGTTTGGTTCTGAGTATATATGTTGTTCTTGTTCTGAAACTACTACTACTCAAAACGATAATACAAAATTTGGTATTAGACATGCATTTACATGTATCTATATATGTACATGTATTCATATATTCCTCTGCTTTTGTGAACCTAAGACCTTTGGTAAACCAATTCCAAGCACCAAAACAGTTGGTCGACATGAGTAAAGGTAAGTTTTCACAAGAGATTTGAAGAATTTCCAAAATCAAGCTTACATTTTTCAGCATATTATCTCTTTACACTTGTGTCTTAGGACAAAACAGCTGTTTTTAGACAAACCCCATTCACAAATGAAAAAACTTGACTTTACGTTGTCTAGTGGGCTCGGTTTGGGTTTACAGGGCATAGCACATGATCACAGGCCGCAAGAGCAGCAAACCTAAAGATGATTCTCTTCGTTATTATTTCAGTACTACTTCTCGTCTACAGTTGGGGCTGTGTTGGGGCTGCACAGTTTATGTGGAAGTGCACTGCAGCTTCAGAATGCATGTGTTTATTTGTGTGCTTGTTGGGAGCCGTAAAACCATTTTTTACTGGACCCCATGACCGCCTGAATCCAGCTCTCCTTTACTTTGATCCTTCTGCTCAGATAACTACACAGTACTGGAAAAAAGGCCATTTCAACAATAAGTAAAAATCCATAAAAATCAATCAATATGTGTTTCTACTAAAACAATCTGCCAATGGATCAAATAAAAAAGCTCTTATTAAGAGTTATTTAAATAAGATATTCAAGGCCATTCGAGATAAAAGAAATGTTGAAACATAACTCATTTTGAGCCATATTAGTACAAGGAAGTGTTGTGTGTCATGCCTACTACTCATGAATAATTTCTGTGACATCCATTGAATGTGCTGTAACTCTGTTATGCTGATTCTGTACACATGACATCTATTGCTTCTGTCCATCCGGGGAGAGGGATCCTCCTCTGTTGCTCTCCCTCAGGTTTCTTCCCCTTGTTTTCTAGAGGGAGTTTTTCCTGATCCGATGTGAGGTTCCGGGACAGGGATGTCGTATGTGTACAGATTGTGAAGCCCTTAGAGGCAAATTTGTATTTGTGATTTTGGGCTATACAAAATAAACTGAATTGAATTGAATAATAAGTATTTTTTAATTTACAGAAATATACATTATAGAAACAAAGAACATTGTGTGTTTCATTCACAAAAGCAGCCACACACACACACACACGCGCACACACACACACACACACACGCGCGTGCGCGCACACCCACACGGTCATTTGCGTTCCTTCCCCGCTCAGCTGTGAGGTTGACAGGAAGCTTCTTTCCCTCCAATCAGTGAAGGCAGCAGATCAAAGGAAGCCTCCACACAAAACTTCACAACTCAGCTCACATTGCTTCCGCCTGTCCTTTCCTCCCTCCTACACTCCCTCTCTGTTTCCCTTTTGCCTTTTTTTCTCTCACTTTACCTCCCCCTCCTTCTCTCCCTCCTGCAGCCAAAAATGTGTTTATCTCTGAGTGACTTCAAAAAAAGCCCAGGCTGGAACCACAGCGGCGCTGACGACTAGAATCTGTCAAACCCTGGTATGGCACGCCATTTTACTTGAAAGAGAGGCTGTTTATGGAGGTTGGTGAGGGAGGGAGGGAGATAGTGAGGGGTTGAGTGAAGAGGAAGAGAATATGGGAGTTCAGGGAAGAAAAACTGAAAAGTTTGAGCAAGACAATGAAACTTACTCTGCTCAACATGGGCAGGCCAGAAACCTTGCATGGCAGCTCCGCCCCCATCAGTGTGTGGATGTGTGTGGGATTGGGGGTGAAGGGCTTGGTCCATAAGTTGTAAAAGTAATAGAATATGACACTCCCAGTTTGACTTTGACAAAGGTTGTTTGCGCAACAGAAACAACATTCAAATTGCTATCAGTATTTACTTCAATCAGGAGAAGACCAGTCAGATGAAGACAAGATAATTCGCCGGCCAGGTGATATGAGGCAGTGGCACAAGTGGTTTGATAGTTTGCTGGCACTCACATATGATTGATTATGAATATCTCGCAATCACCTGGATTGGTCTACTTACAACTGAGGTGACGCATGCTGTCTAAGGACCTTTAGTAGAGTAGGACCCCCAGCACCATCATATCAATGTTCTTTATCACTTTGTGTTGTGTCTATTTCTCTTTTCTGTTGAGAAGATAACTGAGACTTCTGCTAGCTTTGAGGCACTGCTTATAAATGCTTTGTAAGGCATAGATAGTCTTCACTTTAGATGAGGTCACAGAACATGCTTAACTAATACTTAACTAATAAGTAGTAACTACCTGAATTAATCATGAATTGCAGTTTACATTTTTTTTTATAAAGCACATGTTAACCATTAGTGCATCATCAATTAGTCCGTAATAATTGGTTTGTAATATATATTACTTAATTTACAAATGGGGAATCCATCATTTATAAAGTATGAAAGCCCAATAATGAAATGCATAATAGTCAAGCTTGTTAATCAAGAATAAAACAGTTATAACTGTATTTAAGATTTGCATACTAATGAGTGTTCATGTTGAAATAATGCTTTATAAATAATGAATTATGTGTTTACTCATGCTTTACTGATGCTGAAATAGTGTGTAGTTATTATAAAGTGTTATCCTGATTTAAAAACAATGTAATTAAACCTTTATTTATCCAGGATATTCCCATAAATCTCTGATACTCCTTGAGGATGCTAGCGCAACAACAGGACTGGAATGCAAGATGAAAAGCAACCTCTCTGTGAGGCTCCTCCAGGTAAGTGATGCTCAGCAGAGGTATGCACAGCGTCAGGCACCAGAGCAGGTAACATTACAAAGCTCCGGGGACTCAGATGTCAGATTATTCATGAATGGGTGCTTCAAAACTGGACTTGGTTGTTTTTGTCCGACCTGAGGGCACACATTTTTAAATCATTCAATGACCAGTGCCAACTGCTGCAGACTAATGTGACACGTTCACAGGGCTTTAGCTGTCTGATCTAGGCAGTCGAGTGTCGGTCAACTTTTATTCCTCTCATTGTGGTTTAAAAACTATATTCACTCGCTCTTATCTCTATAGACCAAACTTCATTGGTATGTTTATCTGCAATGCAGTTCACATTAAGTCAAAAGAATGTTGAGTTTGGTGGGAAATGGTCGGTCACAAAAACCAATTGCTGACAGCTCACAATAACAGACTAACTTTCAGTCAATGGAAATACAATAATGGAATGTCCTCATGTTTGCCATTTATCAATTCAATTCAATTCAGTTTATTTTGTATAGCCCAAAATCACAAATACACATTTACCTCTGAGGGCTTTCAATCTGTACACATACGAGATCCCTGTCCCAGGACCTCACATCGGATCAGGAAAAGCTCCCCCAAAAAATAGTGAAAACCCTTTCACAGGGAAAAAAGGGAAGAAACCTTCAGGAGAGCAACAGAGGAGGATCCCTCTCCCCGGATGGACAGAAGCAATAGATGTCATGTTTACAGAATGAACTTAACAGAGTTACAGCACATTCAATGAATATGACAGAAATTATTCATGTAATGAGAAGTAGGCATGGACCACGATCCAGATAACCACAATCCATGTCAGCATGTCAGCTTTAAAAATATTAGATCGAAAACCTACCAGTCACCACCATTGCAATATTATTACTAAATACAAATTATTCAATTTTAATAGTTTCTTACATTATCGAGATGCCTGCCTCATTTTCAAAATTTTACATGGGCTTGCACCTCCATCACTGGGTGAATTTATACAACAGAAGAACAGCAGTGGTAGGGCAACTAGGGCAGCTACCAGGGGAGACTGTGCTGTACAGTATAGGCGAAGTAAGTTTAGTCAAACAGTCTTCTCCGTACGGGCCTCAAATTACTGGAACTGCCTCCCTACTGAACTCAGAGAGAGCACCAGCTACTTATCATTTAAATTTAAACTTAAGAAATGGATTAAAAACACTCACAACTGCAATCATCAATAGTAGGTACTGCCCATCGTTCTATTGTACTTATTATTATTTATTTAGTTTTTTAATTCGTCTTGTATTTTTTCATGTATTTTATTTGTGTACCATGATGTTGTGTTGACCTGCCAAGGGACTACAGATGAAAAATAGCTTCTTAGCTAACTCTGGCGCATTTACATTTTGAGTGTAAACAAAAAATGTTAATTAATGTGCATTGTCCCTTTTAAATAAAGTTATTATTAGCAGAAGGAGGTCAAGATGAGGGGCTACTGGTGAAAGGTATCAGAACATCACTCATATATCTTTCCGATGTGATAGCATAGGAATAGGTTTCAAATAATAGAATTTGGAAGACTGGTTACTGAACAACACGACTTAAACAAACCACATGTCAACGTCAGATGGCATCAAATTCGCTTACACACCGTCCAGACATGGGATGGTCACCTGACATTGCAATTTACCTTGGTCCAGATATCAGCATCCAATGACGTGTGTGCAGCTGGGAGGGAGGGGTCACAATAATGACTTGAACCCAAAGGGGTTCCTTTAGGAGAGGCAATCCTATTGGAGACATTAGGCACAATGCACACAACGATGAGTTTGCTGTTCTTATTCTTTGAAAAAATCTCAAACTTGTTGAGAGTAATGTTAGGCCCGAACACAGTACAAATAATTCTACTTCCGTGTTTGTAAGCCTGGATAGAAAAACTCATTCATGTGAAGGAACTTTGGAGACGGAAACTTCAACAGTTCATCGTTTTATCTCTGGTGGGGATGGTGACAGAAAGGAAGCGTAACATGATATTATGATAAATGATTCATGTACAAGTGCAAATTCAAAGGACACACACACACAGAGGGAACATACATAAGTTAATCAACACCACACAAATAGAGATCAGAGGCGTGATGAATATGCAATGATGTTTCTGTTTCATCTGTCACCCGCTGCTTTCAACTATCTGTATCACAGTGTACAAATCTGGCTGAGCTCCAGAAGAGGGCACTGCTTAGATTCACTTTTTCTTGTCTTCAGTGTGTTCTGTTCCTATATTTCCGCAGCCGAGAGGTGTCATCCAATTTGTTCTTTGTGCTCTGGGCTTTGATAATTATTGTTCAAGGATAACTTGATTCCTGTGTATTATATGGTTTCTATACTTTGACTTTGTTCTCGCTCTCTTGCCGCCCAAACAAGGGTGCAAAACAATAGCTGTGTTGGTTCACTACTGCACAAGACACTTCTGTCAATTTCTGCGGTTGTGGTTGGCGGAGTACACACGGACCTGTCCTTGATCACTAAATACTCTTCATTTCTGATTCCCAGATTATGCATAAAGCAGCTGTCCTCAGATTGAGTCTTACTGTTCGGACATTTGAATATTTAATGTAAAAAAACCCTCCAAACTTTGCTCCTCCCATGTCTCCAAATGTGCTGTATTTTTCTATTAATGGAGTGTCGTTTTCAATGACATATTCTTTCCATATTGTAATAATGGATTTAATGGTGCTCCGTTAGACTGCACATAGATGGATATTATTTAATAAATAATGTAATTGGTATCACCAAATCTTTAATAGGGGCTTCACAGCATGAGGGTCAATACATGTACCACTTTTTAGTTGTTTTTATTTTTGAAAATAACATTTCTTTTAAATATTTGCTTTATTTCACTCTACACATTTGGACTATTCTGTATATCCATTACATCAAATCTAAATACAAATCCATTTTAATTGCAGGTTGCAAAGCAAGAAACCCCTTTTGCAAGGCTCTGTAGATGCTACATGAAAACAAATAGCTGGTTTTGTCTTACAGCTATGATGTGGACAAAAGCAGAGTTAACAACACAGCTTCTGTTCATTTTTCATTAAGGGCTGGTTTAATTTGGGAGAGGGCAGAGTGAGAGACACAATTTGAAAGCAGGCGTTTTAAGCCAAAACAATAGGCCAATTAAAACAAGAACACAAATTAGTTGTACTTTTCTCCATGATACATCCAGACTTTGTATATATTTGATCACAAATCACACTTAATCTGTGGACTGCCTGCAGTTGAGTGGAAATAAATAATGGGAAGAAGTTCAAAAACTCCAGCAGAGGTCCAACAGTCTGGGGTGATTACGGCGCCCCACAATAGCCCCTTTCACGCAGAGATTTTGCAATACTGCCGTGAAAAAGACCCACAGTTACACTGGCTTTGCTTTCTCACACTGAACCCAACAAACGGCAGCATAATGTGATCACAAGAGCAAAAGAGACGAGACGTTAAGCACAACAACGTCGGCGTCCAGTGTGAGGAATACATGGCGTCGGACATCATGGACTATAATCGCTGAATGTTGAGCTCCAGCACCCTGTTGTCTTCCCAATTTACTGGCTTTCTGCTTTTAGGGTTTTGTGAAGACGGTGGTTGGGGTGCACAAATAACACAAGGTTAAAGGTCACGCCCGTTCTGCTGTCCCTTTCACACAGACGTCTGAAAAACGTGCAACACAAGGGGTCGTCAAAGCTATTGCCCGTTGTTCTCATCACCATCATTTGATCCCTCTGCTTGCAGAAGAGCAATATTTGAGCTGATTCAGATTAATTCTGTCCCACAAACATCTCATTTGAACATGTTTAGCCTTGCTATAGATGGTGCGCTTCAATTGTATACCACTCTGGTCATGGCATTGCCTTTATACAGATATGCACATGTCCATATCATCATGTCCATAAGATACATGATGATAATGGTGGCTTGTCCTTGCTGATGTTTAATACTAATGTGGTTATATTTTCTTTTAGGTTTTTTAGTGTGTATTAAGAGTTTCCTTTGCTGTGTTGAAAAAAGAAGGTCAATTATTATTATTTATTATGTTCTTTTGTGAACGATGATTTTATTCATGATGATGATAATGGCTTTGACGGTAGTACAATGCATTCTTGTTAACTTCACAGCTGCCCTTGCTAACGGCTCTAATGGTCCACACTAAGACAACAGAGGAGACTGTGTTTACCAGACGGGGAACCGTGGACGTTCTTCTTCTATGACCACAGCGTCAGTCGGGCCGGCATTATCAGCTGAAACCGCCATATGAGCACGATGCAGAGCGGTGAGCATGAACTAACCAGTGCCAAACAACTTTTTGAAATCTTGGTGTGACAGAATTTGACATCGTGGCTCCAGTTCTGAATCTCCTGAAACCATGCCAGAGGGCCGTGTATTCTTGCCTAGCATTGGCCTTCTGGTGAGGGTCCTAAAGATAAGTATGGAAAGATGCTTGGGGGTTCATCGCCTTGCTCAAGGGCACCTCAGCAGTTCCCAGGAGGCGAACTGGCTCCTCTCAGGCTTCCAGTCTCCTGCTGCCAGACTGAGCTACTGCCGTCATTTGGGTGGTAAGCTAGCAGGTGAAGACAACAAACAACCATATCTTTTTCAATCACTTTTTCATCAATGGTGTAAAGCACACTGATTCTCAGATATGTTTACATCTAAAAATAGAGGAAGTGTTATAACGTTTGCACCCCAGATGGTTTGTTTCTTTCCAAACAACATGAGAACCTCATAGGGCCGCAAACAGGGGGGGGGGGGTTACACTGGTTCCTTGTTGTTGTTTTTATTGTACCTTGAATTCATATTTCAATTAATTTGTCTTATATTGTAATATTGAGTCAAATATATTTTAATCTTGATTTACTGATTTAATTGAAATCACTGTGTAATGAAACTTGGAAAAGTACTAAATACATGTTTATTATTGATATGAATATATGTATAATGTAATTGTACTCTTTTACTTTTACTTTGGATATGTTTTCAAGGTGTGTTGGTCATGTGGTGTTTCTTTTCTGGACCCACCAGTGTCTGAGCAGCTGCATGTGACCTAACAAATACAACACATCCATCAGTTTCTGTGTAATATGACCTTAATGTGCAATGTCTTGCAACAATACCCTCTGGGAGAGATTATTATTGGTGTGATTAAAAAATGCTCAAACTGGCATCTGCTGCATATGCTAAAGAGGGAATGGGATGTCCCCAGGTAAGCTGTGCTGTAAATGAAGTTGTAAATGGAGTCATGTGTTTTAAATGTCCCCACTGGAAGAGTGGGGGCAGAACATATGCAACACTGATCTGACCATCTGTTGGACCTTGGACTGCTACACACACACACACACACACACACACACACACACACACACACACACACACAGGGAGATAGGGTGTGTCCCCAGGTTATTATAGGTGCAACAGATTGTGTGTGTGTGTGTGTGTGTGTGTGTGTGTGTGTGTGTGTGTGTTCAGGTGTGGTCAGACTCCATGCTAATTTGCCAATTGAACCATATTGTGCAATGAGAGTGCAGCCTAACATAATAACCCCTGAGGGGTTTTAGTCAGTGAGTGACAGACAGACACACATTCATTCTATTTCATCCTTACTGACCGCCAGAGGCAGTGTTTCACACTGGATGACTTATACCAACAGAGTCACAAGGAATGCCAGGGAAACAACCTCCTGGCTCAAGCAGAGGAATTTGGACGATGAACCACACCCAGAGGGGTGGCCACGTTCACTCTGTAGTCTCTGGTGAATGTGCTTGGTGATGCTCCTGAGGCTGCAGCACATACATCTATATATAGCTCAGGGTTCCCCATGACGTGGAGACACTCCCAGTAGAATGGCCCCTTGCTCTGGATGGCAGGGCACAGCAACTTGCTCTGTATGCACAGACAATGGCCTTCACTATCCAGTGAGACAGGCGCTGTTTAGGACGGGCACGTCCCTTATTAGAGAGGTCTTCTTAGGTCCATCATAGCAGACAAAGTGCTCTGAGCGCTGCATACATGCGGTGGCTTCAAAATAGGTTCTGATGGCCCTCATCGGGCACCGCAGCTCTGACCTCTCCTGAGGGGGGAGGGGGAGGGGTCAGACTGTGCCAGCTGGATAGGCTGGTTGAGATACGAGTGTGTCAGCACCCCTGAGGAAAAACGCTGCATTAGACTGCAGTGTCAGTTCCACCTCAGACAGGATTCACTCATCAACAGGGCTTGTAGCTCGCCTACTCGCCTGCCAAAGTGTTGGCAAGGAGAAAAACAGACTTTGTCGACAGCCATCCCAGCTCTGCCTCTGAGAAGGTTTCAGAGGGAGGCGAACATAGGGTGTCCCAGTACCACGGACAAGTCCGACTAAGGAGCCTTTGTGGTGCTCGGAGGGCGCAGTCGCTGACCCCCTATTAAGAGGAGGGACACCAGCCTGTGGCTCACTCCCGTGTCATTGTCAACTTTAGCATGCTGCCATGAAATAGCAGCTACACACACCCTCAGGGTAGAGGAAGACTGGCCCTTAACTAAAAGGGATTGTGGAAACTCTAGTACAGCAGGCACGGGGCACTGTACTGGGTCCTCGTTGTGAACCGCACACCAGTCGGAAAACAGCCCCCATCTACAGTCGTACTGTAGACTGGTAGATGGCACTCTGGATTCAGAATAGTCCTTTTGACTGGCTCTGTGCAGCCGCTCAGCAGCTGGTTGGGCTCCCCTGCTGCACCGGGTAGACCAAGTCCTGGGGGGACATAAGGGGGCCACCGATACCGGCATGTGGCCCTGCTGAAGAACCCTGAGTAGTGTTGGCAAGATCAAAAAAGAAGGCCCTCTGGCCACGTGTGAGCCAGGGCATCTCGACCCAGAGGACTGGTCCTTTCCCTCGAGGAGAACCAGTGGGGGCAGTGTGTCACCCTCTCTGAGGCAGAGAGATGCACTTCTGCTCTGCTGAAGAGACCCCAGATACTGTGCACAACCTCTGGATGAAGCCGCCACTCCCCCGGTGGGCTTGTGAAGGGAGAGGGATCCTTTTCTCCTGATAAATACATCGCCCGAAGGTTGATCAGACGAGGGGCTGCCCAAGTCAGAAGTGCAAGGGACACCCGTAGCAGTCTTGTAGACCTCTATGATGGTCTATATTGAACACGGTCGAGGTGTTGTCTGACCAAAGTACCTGTTTTCCTCTCAAGTGTGGCAGGAAATGTTTGAGTGCTAGGTGCAGAGCCTGCAGCTCCAGACATTGCTGCATCCAGAGCTACACCGATAAAGGTTATGCTCTGAGAAGGGCTCAGAGAGCTACATGTTTTCACCCTGAGACCCCATAGGGCCACCTAAGAGAGAAGGCAAGCAGTGTCCTGTGTTGCCTGAAACCGGTATTGCACGGATTAGCCAATCGCCAAGGTTTGGTTAGTAACTTTTCACCCTGTGATTACAGGGGGGTGGGGAACAGCAGCAGCGACACAGCCTGTAACTACCCGTGGGTAGAGGGAGATTCCGAATGGAAGCCCCCTGAACCACAGATAATGGCCTTGGAAGGCCAAATGAAGGAACCGTCTGTGGTGAGGCACAATCAAAACCTGAACATAGGCATCCTTCAGGTTGATAGACATGAACCAGTCTCCTCTGGAGACGGCAGGAAGGGCGCCTGCTGTGCTCGACATGTGAAATGATAAGACCCTCAGGAAGTGTTGGGTCGCCTCAGATCTCGGACTGGGCCCAGTCCACTGTCTTGCCTGCTTACAAGGAAGTAAGTTGAGTAGAGTTCCCTGGAGCTTCAGCTGGAGGCTGAGGTGGCTTCAGGGGGCCAACATGGTGCCCCTATAGTCTGGGGGGCGCGGGCATGTCTCCGCGAAGGCCAGAGAACTGCTGCCTGGTCTGACTAGCTTGTACAGTCCGCTTAAGCGCCTGTAGAACAGTCGAGCCGAAAAACGACTCCTCCAGTTCAACTGGGACAGTACGGAGGGTTCTCCTAGATGTCTCAGACAAGGGTAACTGCGCCAGCCACACCTGGTGGTGGGTCCGAACTCGGGTGGACGTTAGGCACCCAAGGTCCCCTGACATAAGTTTAACGCTGGTAGGTTGGGCTAGATTAGGCTGCTCTGATGAGGGAGATCAACCTCGCTCAGGAGCTCAAGGCCAAGACAGGGGCAAAAGTCATGGCCGTCCTCAGGCTGGAGAGGAGCCATACAAGTCATACAGGGCCCAACCTACCAGCGTTTAACGCTGGTAGGTTGGGCTAGATTAGGCTGCTCTGACGAGGGAGATCAACCTCGCTCAGGAGCTCAAGGCCAAGACAGGGGCAAAAGTCATGGCCGTCCTCAGGCTGGAGAGGAGCCATACAGGTCCCCAAGCTGAAACATAATCACTAGAGGATCACTAGAATCTCTAGAGGACCTCAAAAGATCATTCATCTGCGGATCTTGCTATGGTTTGGGGGCTGTTAGCGTCGTAAATATTGAATGCCTGATGGATCCTCTGGAAGAATTCAGCCGAACAACATCTCTCATTTTGGTAGATGTATTTCTCTGGTCACAAGCAAAGTATAAGCGCTGCAATTGCAAGAGCAGGGAGTCGTTTCATCAACACGCAGGTTGGAAACCAAACAAACTTCCACCACAACCGGATGTTCGGCTGTTTTATACACATATTTTCGTCACAGGTTTCATCGCATCATCCTAACATCTAATTGGCTCTAACCCTTCAAGGAGGAGGAAAGACACATGTCCTCTCCTTGTCTCACAAGACTGAGGCGTCCATGGCCAGTCCCACTGCATCTGGTGTAAGCTGAACTCTCTCCCCACCCTCCCACTCCGTCCTCTTTAGACACTCATGTCTAAATGCTGCTGAACTCTGTCTGACTGCTGCTAACATACATAGTCATTCACAGTTCCAAATGTATGTTATTTATGTTGTTATAACTGCTTATATGTTTCACATATATACACATTTAACAGTTGACGCAGTGCAATAAATGAGGATGAATGGATGAATGAATGGATATTTACAAATGAAAACAGTAGCATATAAGAATATCAAAAATAAGGTAACCAAAAATAAGGTAAAGTGCATGGAATGTGCGTGACTTCTTTTTTATGAAAGTGGCAAGTGTAATGTTAAAGTGTCAAGTGTATTTAAGTATAAGGGTGACAGAGAGGGTGTCATTAGAGTCAGTGGCGGACCCGGGCTCTCTTGATGAGCCCGACTGCAGACGGGAAGAAACTGTTTTTGTGGCGTGAGGTCTTGGTCCTGATGGACCGCAGCCTCCTGCCAGAGGGGAGGGACACGAACAGTTTGTGTCCAGGGTGAGAGGGATCAGCAACAATCTTCTTCGCCCGCTTCAGGGTCCTTGTAGCAAACAAGTCCTGGAGGGACGGCAGATTGCGGCCAATCATCCTCTCGGCTGAGCGAATGATGCGTTGCAGCCTGGCCTTGTCCTTGGCAGTTGCTGCAGCGTACCAGACGGTGATGGAGGAACAGAGGATGGACTCAATGATGATTATTGATGTCCCACCAGTAAGCCTCAGTGGGAGCACTGTGCTACTGTGGAAACCGATCCTGTTGGGACAGGTCTGATACAGTCCGTCTAGTAAGAGGGGAGATCTTCGAGGACCCACTCTTCAGCTAGTACGGTAGATGTGGTTATTGGTCTTCTGCAAATAAGTGCCAGCGGGAGCACTGTGTCACTGTGGAGACTGGTCCTGTGGAAACAGGTCAGGCACAGTCTGTCTAGGAGAAGGGAGCGAGGGCACTCTCTTCACTAGTCCAGTAGCTGCGTTTCCTGGTGTCCTACCAGTAAGCTTCAGCGAGAGCACTGAGCCAGTGGGGAAACCGGTCCTGTGGTAACAGGTTAGGCACAGTCTGCCTAGGAGAGGGGAGTGTGAGTACTCTCTTCACTAGCTCAGCAGCTGTGTTTATTAACTAATTTTCTGTTCTGACAGTAGGCTTCAGCGGGAGCACGTGATACTGTGGAGACCAGTCCTTTATAAATTTGGCACGGTCTGTCCAGTGAGAGGGCCGTCTATTGCGAGGGCACTCTTCGCTAGTCTGGTAGCTGTCAGAAATGGCGTCGTCTCAGTTGGAATCTGCTGTTGTAGAAACAATGTTAGTCGATCTCACCCGATGATGCTTCACGGTGTGAAGGTAGCCAACCTGGTGATGACCGGAGATAGGTATGCAGTCCGGCTCGATGGTCCGAATGTAGAAAACGCACCGTTTCCTCCTCAAGGTGCGTTCACATCGAATGCGATGCGAATATTCGCGCCACGCTCGGTGTAAACGTACCATAAGAGGGTACAGCTTGTCCTTTGGAGGGCGAGAGACCCGCAACTCCGGCCAGTGGCCACAAGGCTACAAGCAACAAGCTTTCTTTTACACAAGTTCAGCTTTAGCTGATGCTAACCCAATAGTTAGCCTGCGCAGCGAAAAAATGAAAAAGGACTGATCTCAGGATGACGCCGGAAGTTATACCTGGGGTTCATCCGAGGTCACAGGTGACTTCGTTGTTATAAGTACTCGAATTGCGCATGCACGAGACGAAAGATATCCAGTGTGAAACACTGCCTCTGGCGGTCAGTAAGGATGAAATAGAACCACCTTCAGAGCTAACAGTGGATATTTCTACATTGCCTATAATGATAATACTGCAATATACCTCCTCACACATTGTTGTCCTTGTTTTGCTGCCTTAGCCAGCATATGATCGGCCTCTGCTGCTTTGAGTGACCTCTCTTTATCTCAGGCCTTAACACACTGGAGGCATGACAAATAAACAAGAATTAAGGATGAGGTACGCAGTGAATATGTCTTTTTTTTGTGAAAGATAAAAACGGAAGTGGATCTGGTCTGCGCTGCTTTTATCAAGGTTGAAAGTATTAACAAAGTTGCATTTTGGTTCAAACTATGGAGTCTCCGTGTTGTTGAACACAGTAATGCCTTATTGAATAAGGCCTTCCTTCCACACGGTTGATCCCTTGAGTGTTGACAGCTCAAACAGGTTTATCTGGTTCCTTAAATTGTTTTCTTTTTTGCAGTGTAATATTTGCATTCTGTTTTAGAAAGTGTTCTGGACAAAACCAACATTACGAAAAAGTATATTGATGTGCAAATATATTGCATGAAGAAAGTGCAGCGTCTAAAGGCTTTTAATCCATCTCTTATTCGTGGACCCAGAGAGCGGCCGGGTTTGCAATTCTTTTTTAATCCCGTTATCTCGAGAACACAAGTTAATTATCTTCAGAAATCTGCCTTTTGGTTTGTTTAGAATTGACAAATGAACCTGTTATTGCGAAAAAACAAACTTGTTATTTCCAGATAATGAGATAATCAAAGTGTTATCAACTTGGAAAAAAAACAGGTTGTTTCCTCATATAACTTATATTGTTTTTCACAGACCAGGAATACAATGCAAGCATACACCATAGACGTTACAGTTGTTATAGTGCACCCAGATGTCTTCAATAATCACCAGGAAATGCATTTGCTCTGCTTTATGTATGCAAACGTCTTTATATATATATATATATATATATATATATATATATATATATATATATATAGTAGCAGTATATGGGTGCACTACATTTTTGCGTCCGCTGATTTGACAGTGTGACAGCTTCTCAATCTCAATGCACGCTGGCATTTTACTCCTGATCTAGATCACCACTATTAGTAATATGAGGTAATAACCTTTTGTTTTCTTGTGACCTGGAGATCGCGGCGTAAAAAGAAAACAATTGCCTGCATGACGGATCCCGGCTCCCGTACTTATGAGCAGGGTCTGAAAATACTATTTAGACAAGAATGTTATCATTCAATGTTTGATGTGTGAAAAGTCTTGACTTTCAGAAGATTGAACTCTTATACCCAAATTCAGACGAGAAATCATTTTTTTAAAGGCAAGGTTATCTGATCTCAGGGTTCTATGCTCTGACCTCGAGGTTCTATGCTCGAACCTCAGGGTTATCTGACCTCAAGGTTCTATGCTTTGACCTTAGGGTTCAATGCTGTGACCTCAAGGTTCTGTGACCTCAGGGTGCTATGCTCTGATCTCAAGATTCTATGCTTTGACCTCGGGGTTCAAAGTTACTAAGTGTCGCTGTCAGTCTTCAGGGCATGGACATGTGGTGAACAAAGGCCCTGTATACTTCTTACTGATGCCCCTCTATTGGAAGGAAAACAAATAGTACAATGGACAATATTGCCCTCTTTAAAATGTGGGAATGCCCTCTTCAAAGTATAGGAATGGGTGTGGCTGTGGGAATGCCTCCTTTAAAATGTGTTAATGGGTGCGGCTTGAGATTTAGAACACAACACGTCAACCGAGGCTTAGTGTGAGACGACTAGATTCTCTGCTGCTCCTGACAAGAGGGCAGTTCTGACTTTGGTTTCTCTTCATAACGCACAAGTTTTACTAAAGACTTCTGTAGAGAGGAACACCAATTAGTTGAACTTATTTTTGGCAGGCTTTTCCATTTGGCTGAGCCTTTTGCATTTGTGAAAAGAAAAAAATAAATCTTTACTTAAGAGAGATAATTACATGTAGAAGAGGTGTTTTTCATGTATTCATTTTCCTCACCTTTGAATCCTGTCACTGCATCCCATAATACATAGATTTGAGCAGACACCACTTATTAATTTAAGTCGCTCAGGAGTGAGTAGTTTTCAAGTCACTTGAGTCATCAAAACGGAGCAGCCAACTGACCAACACACACTGCAGCATTTAACAACTTGCACCAACTCTGAGGTAAATAATGCAACTCTAAACACTTGTTTCAGTCTTTTATTTCATGATTAGTAATACACTACTATAATAGGGACAAACTTAAATTCATGGGCCATTAATGATCTGTGCTGCACCAGTCAGACCTTTGGAGTCCTGACTTGATGGCTTTTCTGTTATTTCGGTGACTTGCCAATTGGAAAGCTTGTTTTTGCTCTTTGCACTCAATATACTGTACCATGCTGTTATGTTAAATGATGTATGCCAATTCAAAATATATCACATTAATGTCATGGCAATCCTTCCAATAAGTAATTTCACTCTGAAGCAAAGTAGTGGACCGGCCCATCATCCAACCAATGTACAGATTCTAATATTTCTTGGCAGACTGGAAAACATATGAAGCAGTATTAAGACCAGTACCGGTCTCTCCATATAGGCCAATGAGAAAATTGCCCCTGGCGGCACTAAGGCGAGGAGGGCAAAATGTGGGCCAACTATTCATGAGCAAAGTTGCTGAGTAACCAATAGCAGTTAATGCAGTCTCGCTAGGTTGCGTGTTCTGTAAGCACAATGAATTGCTGAGGAATGTGCTAGTCAAGATGCACCTGCAGCCTCCTCCAGCCCCCAGCTCTCATGAGTCATGAGGCAGACTGGCCTTCTTACACCAGGTTCAATTGTCTTTGAGGATAAATAAAACACATGCAATGTGACTACGGCAGCATGTCTGAACAGACGGGCGGCTGTGGGTCAGTGGTTAGCAGGTCTGTCTTTCAATCAGAGATCGGTGGTTCGATCCCCGGCTCCGCTAGTCCATGTCCTTGAGCAAGACACTTACACCTAATTGCTCACCGTTGCTTGGTCTACTGTATATCATGTAAGTCGCTTTGGATAAAAGCGTCAGCTAATTCAAATGGAAAACAATTGAAGAAGCAAGTACTCCAAAAACAACAGAGTGATTACTTTTTAAGCTATATTGATCCGGGGATCAAGGACATCGTAGTGCCTTCACGTCCGGTACACAACTAACGGGACCCACTGTCGCCAAAAAAGAAGAAGCAGCAGGTGCTCGAGCTCCGATGCCGGAGGTGGAAGGTAAGTGTTATTTGCTCTCTAGTCATTGTTCAAATTGCTGATAGAACTTGCACGCACACATTTTGTGTGTGTGTGTGTGTGTGTTTATGCATATGATAAAGTGTTATATAGCAGAGATTTGCACTGATATTATTTTTTTGAGGAGCTAAAATTGGAAAAGCTCCACATTATGCTATCATGACTGCTGTAAATTATTTAGGAAAGAATATTTGGAGTTATTCTGCAGACATGTTGTTTGAATATAGATCAGCAAAATGCCAACATACATTCATGTTGTTGAGCCCACTTACGTCATGCGTATGGAATACTGGCATTTGTTTGTCGCTGATATGGTACGTTACAAATCAAGGGGTCCTGATTAAGATCATATGACAGTATGAACAAAGATATGAAGTACATGTTAGCTGGTTGAATGCATTGATTGGACAATACTGATTTATGATCCCACATCTAATGTAAGGAAATAAGAGAAGATTTCTGTTCACTTTATACTATTATACACTTTATACATTGGTCCTCTGACCTGAGGATACAACTCTGAACCCTGCCATCCTTTCCACTCTTCCAGATAAGAGGAAGCAGCTGCAAGTGTTTTAGCCCTCAACCTGTCTTACATCTCCAGCCCCTTACACTCACCATTACTAATTAATCCAAATCATGTTCCATGGTGCCCCAGCGCTTAGGCGCCTCGCCCTCCCGAATGAGCCGTCCTTAACGGGGAGAGAAGAGGCCCCTTCCTGAATAAAACATCCTAATAATTCAACTTAAGCATTTAGCTAATGCATTATGCATGAGCGTGAAATCAGTCCAGAGGGCAGTGGAATCAGGATGTTGACAGTGTGTCTTGCATGTTTGTGTGTGTGTGTGTGTGTGTGTGTGTGTGTGTGTGTGCGAGTATGACCACGCGGCTGTGTGGGCACTGATTTATTTATCAGGAAGATTTCATGAAACTGTGAGGCAGCGTGGAGCGGAGGAGCAGCGAGAAAACGCTAACGGTAAGTAATGTACCTCGCATTGTAGGGCCTGTTTGCCAGTATATTTATTTTTCCTATCCCCACAGGTAAGAGGATACAATGTGATTCCATTCGGCAGCAAGAATCAAAATACATTAAGTTAGTGGAAGCAGAAAATAAGATTGCTGCAACCTAGAAGCATTTATATGTTAATCCTGTTGGAATGGTAAGAAACCCTACAGCTTATAGATGATTGTACTGCCAAAAGCAACACACATTGCTGTTGCTGACATATCAATAGGAAGGGAACTGTGCAGGTGCGTGAGCATGAGCTGTAATGTCATTAGTCAGTTGAAAGGTGGGGACAGTGGCAGCACGAGGAGAGATCTGACAAGTACTCTCAGGAGAAAGGTAAACTCCGGTCAGCATATATTTGACAGATATTAGAGCTATTTAAGGAAACAGTTTTGGCTCAGGGGGCAACCTTGGCTTCTGAAATGTGAAGCCAATGCAAAAGTGTCTTATACCTGCATCCTTTCTACTGGCCCCCAGGGGGTGACTCCTCTGGTTGTATAGAAGTATATACTTCATGTTGTAAAGCTGCAATCTCTCTACTGACCATCAGGGGGCAACTCCTCTGGTTATATAGAAGTCTATAGAAAATGACCCTACTTCTCTCTTGATTAATTCCCTCTGTAAACATTGTAAACATGAGTTTATGTCTCAATCTCTAGTTTCAAGTCTTCTTCAATACAGCAAGATGTTCATTTAGTAAATTATGGTCATTTAGAGTCAAAGCAGTAAACCATAAAGCAGTGGATGCTTTAGGGCAATAGTAAATGGACTATACTTGTATCGTACTTTTGTAGTGAGATAATTTATTTTGATTAATCCAAGTATAATGGGTTAAGATATTTTTCTTAAACCAAAAGCCAAGATTGTTTTGTATTGTAATATATGATTATAATAATGGATAATGCTGCCTGCTATTCGAGCTATGCATACAATGCTGGACAAAACTAAAGACTGCAGATGCATTGCTGGTACTGGCAGATATTTTAATGTTATTGTGCATTTAAAGCCCTTTTCACACACACAGCCTGCCCCTGAAACATGTCCTGCAAGGGGTTATGCGTGAATGGAAGCAGGGGTCGATATTCAGGAAAACATGCGTCACTAATTTCCCACCACAAGACCTTGTAACATTTTGGGGAAAATGCCTGTACTGTCTTGTAAATGAAAGCAGTAACATTATAGGGACAAGCACCTAATGAATTATGTCCTGAGAAAATATGCTTCCTTGGAGAAAGAGAGAACCAATTGCACCATGTGCGACTATGTCTACAACGAAAATGGCATTGCTTTAATGGGTGATTTGACTCGTCTTGCTGAAGTCACTACATATCAAAGACCTACAGTACTCATTTTGACCAATCAAGAGTCTTGGAGCAATAGCCTTTCGTGGGCCTCAGATACTAGTTATACCCCTGTGTATGTGTGGAATGTCTGGGCTGAAACATTAACAGTGCCATGCAGTCCATTGTGAGATTAGTTTATTTTGAGTAACACCATTTTAGCTTTCTCTTTACTTTTCACTTTTATATTGATATTTAATGTAACAATAGATAACTTATTTGCTTTAACTCATTATTATGCAGTAATTATTGACTGAACAATGTAATTGCCATAGAATAATAATGGCATTAGTGTTAAGATTAGTTTCTTATCAGCTTCCCTTTTGCTGTCCGTTTTCGTAGCAAAATTGAAACAACCAAATGTAAATAGTGGAAAAAGAGCCTTGTTGACTAGGGTCGGACACCTGTACTCCATACCTTTACAATATCGACCTAAAAAAACAAGAACCCAGTATAGAAAGCTCTTCAGTCAAACGTTTCCTGATCAGAATGATGACAGGCCACGAAAACCGTCCAAAATATGGCTATATGCACTACTATATACCTGAGGTTGACATGCTAATATATCTTAAAAACAACTGTTGAGGAAGACTAAATGTCTAATGGCTTGGTTGAGAGTGCGGGTTGCTGTGATGTTTAAACAATTACACTGTTCAAAAAATACTTCATTGGACAGTTTTTTTTTTACACTTTAGAAAACCGCTAACTAAGTAACTAATTGAACTGACATTTTCCACAAGTTTTTTCCTACCAAAGCCCAGTGTGTGTGTGTGTGTGTGTGTCCCTGCTGTCAGAGCCGAGTCTCACATCCACAGTTAAATGCCATCTGGTCTTGACCGCACCTCTTGGGGAGCTGTCCTCCCTCACCACTCATACACCACTGATACATTTTTGCCATCAAGCCATCTATTCCTCCACCCATCCAGTCATCCGAATATCCCCCCGCCCCCTCTGGTTCCCTGCTCCAGCTATACTGTATGGGGCATGGCCATTATCAACATGGTTTAGTCACAGCAGTCCATCTCAACGATTCCCAGTGGATTTGGGCATGATAAGGCTTCTAAAACCTTGTACATCTATTGCCAGTTTCTGAGAGTTATAGTGGCTGTGTGTGTGTGTGTGTGTGTGTGTGTGTGTGTTGTGAGACTGGTGAGAAGGAAATAGAGGCAGGAAGAAAAGAGTCTAATTGGTTGGAATACATCAGAGACATAACCATCAGCAGATGCATGATGTTGTTTTTCTGCTGCAAAAGAACGGCAAAACAAACAAGAATTTAAGTCAAACGAGGTGTTACGTTATCCATGACGGTTTCAACACGTTAACCACATGTTACAGCATTAACCGTCACCGCTGTGTCTGCTGAAGGTGTAGATCAACAATGCTAACATGTTTGTAATATCAACTTTATAAGGTGATCATAAATATGTCAGAGTTGTGTTGACAGATTGTTGACACCAAGTGGCCAACGGAAAGTTAATTTACAGTAACTCATTATCATATTAGAATGAAAACATAACAAGGTAATCACAGTAAGGATCAGTAAGTGTGGCACAGTAAGTGTCTGCGATTGCTCATCAGAGCAACGTTCTGTGTCAGATATCAATGCTTAAAGGGGGAGGCTGTAACTCATGGGGAGAGTGGTCGTCTTGAAACCTCAAGGTAAATGGTTCGATCCCTGCTCACATTGCTTGTCGTAGTGTCTTTAAGCGAGACACTGAACCCAGGGTGCTTCACGAGGCTGCCCACTGCCCTGGGTTATGGTTAAAATGCAGATAATTAATTTCCCCTTGTAAGTCTAATAAGGGATATAAAATAGATGTTTTCCCTTTGCAAAGACATACAGTGATTGTACCCATTAAATTCACATAAACATAATTATGTTCGTAAAGTTACACTTTACACAGGAGTGGACTTTAGATGTTTTGTTCAGGGTATGTAGGGGTGTAGTAGTTAAGGTTGGTGGGAGTAGAAGTAACAGAAGGTCCTCACTACTGTAGAAATGTAAACTGTGTGTGTGTGTGTGTGTGTGTGTGTGTGTGTGTTGGAAGTGACAGTCACAAACAGCCTCCGTCAACCCACTGCAGTCAATTAGAGGCTCACAGCCCCCGGGGCGACACTCCCTGACTTCAGTTCACATCTCTACCTCCGCTCCTTCCTCACCTCCCTCCATCCCCCTCCAACCAAAACCTTTCTGCCTTTGGTTTTCTCATTTCTCTGCTGAGCAGTGTGACAGCCGGCGGAGTCAGGGACTTTCATCCAAAGAGTCACCTGTCACTGACATCAACTTGGTTTCTGTTCTACCAGAATGTGGGAGGGAAGCTGAGGTGGAGGGGGTGGGGTGGAAAGAAGATGTAAGGGGAAGGCTGACATGTTAGATCGATGATAAAGAACATGAAGAGGAGCACAGTGACACACAGTAAATAATATGTGATTTGAGGTTACATTAAAATTTTACATTGTAGACATTCAGCTGAGGCTATTCTGTTGACTGACTTACAGTGAATGCTGCAGACAAACTGCTCGGTCTACCAGCAATAAGAAAGCACAATATTAAGCATTCATGTCTTTAGAGAGACAGACGGACAAATTGATGGGTCAAACAAAAACAGACCGCTGTTCATGTACCTTGTGAAACCAAGTCAACTTTGATTTATTTACGTACGGATATACTTAACTAACATGTTCATAAGTTATGTAACAAGCAAACTTATTTTTTATAGCAAATATACTTATATCTAAACCACAATTGTCATCTTCAGTCAAATCATAAACCAGATTAATGAATAATACATTTATAAACTTTCAATAAATGCAGACCAAAATAACCATGAAACAAAAACAGTGTTGCTGCCTATCAGTGGAGTCAGAGAGGATGCCGACAGTGACAGTGAGCCCTTTTTAATAAAAGGACCTTATACATTATTGAATAGCATCAGGGCTATGTGATGGGAGACACAGTCGGTAGGTTCCAAATAACTTAGTGAGTTTGTTGGAAATTCTTGTGTCAAGGAACTAAATTCATTAAAGTTTAGGTTATGGTCAATGTTTCCACTGTTACATTTTTAGCCCGAAGTTCATGTTGTTATTTTGTAGACACCAAAAATGACTGGCCGGGCCTGTGTACAGCCAAACAAAACAAAAAAAAACCTGTATCTCAAGAGAGACACTGAATGAACTGGTTGACAGAGAGAAAGAGAGAGAGATAATGGATGGACTTAGGAATTCAAAGGTCTGCTCAGACTGTCTGTCAGCAGACAAATAAGGTGAGGAAACATGCTTTGTTCAAGGCAGACCAACAGATGGCAGAACAACAAGATGGCAGAACAGCAGAAGGAAGCGGCCACTGAGAATGCGATGGAAGCTACAACTCAGTCCGTTTGGCCAAAAGGTTCAAAGCCTTTTTTGATCACGAGAGCCTCATTGAGCTGTAGAAATTGATTGGTATAAAATATTAACGTTGCAGTGCAACACAAAAAATAACCAGACATGATTCCAATGAGAAGCAGTGTAAAGTCATCAGTAGCATGATAGGAACATTAAGTAAGCTAGCTGTCGTAATTTACGAGGCCTCTCCTTCAAAGCTGCCATTCAATTAAAGCATCAATTCAAGAAGATAGACCTGAATTCATATTCCTCGACTGGATCTAGAAAACCCGAGAGCAGACGGCAGAAGTATAGAGTTTATTCACTTGTTTAACTAATGCTGGCGTTACAGGCGAATGGCTTCATAAAAACTGACTAACAATTGTATCTGATGGATCCAGAGTCATGTTAGGAAAAAAGTCAGGAGTAGAAACCAGGTTGAGATTCCCAAAGCTTTTTGTACGGAATTGTGTGAATCATAGATTTAAACTAGATGTGGATCTCACTAAGCTTGTTTGCAGCACTTTAAGAAACGTTGTGTTAGGGTACGGGTCTGGACCCAAAAGCAAACTGCGGACAGGCAGGAAGAGATGGTGTAAACAAAGGTGTTTATTGTGGCTCGCAGGCAAAGGAAACGGGAAACCAGGAAATACTCAGCCGCTCGCTGTAGCGGCTCTCGGCGCGAGCTCGTGACGTGCGGACTGCCGCTGCTCCGGCGGCTCTCGGTGCGGACTCGTGACGTGAAGGCTGCCGCTGCTCCGGCAGCTCTCGATGCAGGCTCGTGACGTGAAGGCGGCCGCTGCTCCGGCGGCTCTCAATGCAGGCTCGTGAGGATCTTGGTCTGGACCTGGACCTGGACCTGGACCTGGACCTGGACCTGGACCTGGACCTGGACCTGGACCTGGACCTGGACCTGGACCTGGACCTGGACCTGGACCTGGACCTGGGTCGACGGGGTTGGCTCGTGTGTCGTGAGCCAGGCATGCTTCGCAATCTTCCGACACTGGCGTCCGGGAGGAGGCCAGCTTTGACTGCGGCTTGATGGGGGAATGCACCGCAGCTGCGAGGGCGCTCCGCTCGGCTGTCCTGCATCTGCCTAATTAAGAGAGTGAGAGGGAGAGACATGCCACAGTTCACTCGGCACCCCCTGGCGGAGGTGCCTCCAGGATCCTCACACGTTGTTTTAATTAGAAGAGGTCCAACAAAGGATGCAAATGTACAGAGGTCTATTAGACTGTGTTCAAATCCTGACTTTCTTTGTGATGTTGGGGCTTTTGTACGACACAGTCCATGAAATAATGTTCAATCACAGGAGCTTCAGGATGAGCTGTAACTCATCAGCTGAAACACAGGCGAGTTCTACATTCCTTTAAAGCAGGGGTGTCCAAACTTTTTGCAAAGAGGGCCACATTTGATAAAGTGAAGATGCCCGGGGGCCAATAGTTCCTTCTGACATTTTTTTAACCACAAAAGTTACATGAAAATACACACTGTTATAAAACAATTTTCATTGTCACAATGCTGTGGCTCAGTGGTTAGGAACTTGGTCTTTCAATCAGAGGGTCGGTGGTTCGATCCCCGGCTCCGGCAGTCTGTGTCGTTGTGTCCTTGAGCAAGACACTTAACCCTCGTTGCTCACCGTTGCTGGGTCTACTGTATATCATGTAAGTCGCTTTGGATAAAAGCGTCAGTGTAATGTACCTTTATTTTTCAAATGACAATGTAACCAAATATAATCCACTCAGGCAGAAGTGAACAACTCTAAAAACACAATTCTGCCTTTCATTCAGTCAGATAACATTGAACAAACTGTATAGAATACCTTCAATTTCCATGAGTTAAATATCTTTGCCTCATGAACATTTTAAACAGGAGTCATAAGTAATGCAAAGTGGTCTGTTATCATTAAACTTTAAAAAGTGAATTTTGCCTTCGTCTTTTACAAGATCTTTCAGAAAGCAATAGTTTGTGTCACATCTACAGGTACATAACATCAACAGTTATAACACATATCTTATTCAAGAGTTTAATAACATGAGTGCCATAAGTCCAAGTGCATTAGTGTGCTTTAGGCTTTTCACTGTTAATAGTGACAGATGTTACCCTTCAAAACACTCAATTTCAGATTGATCAAGGAACAGATAACTTGCTGACACAAATGGGAAGGGTGATACTGGGATCTAGATTTCAGTAAAGAGACCAGGTCTGGCTTGAGAGCAGTGGTTGAGATGCGTAAAATGTCACGCAAGTGGGAGTCACTCATCCTTGACCTCAATCGGTTCTTGTTAAAGTTCATGACTGAGAATGTTTGCTCACACAAATATGTGGAGCCGAATAAGCTCAGCATTTTCTTAGCGAATGACCGCATTTCTGGAAACCTGCTTTTGTCCAGCTGCCGGTAAAAGTCAACAAGAGAACACTGCTGGTGTTTTCCGCGGCACTCATCGTCACACTGCAGCTCAATGAGCTCCAGCTGCAGCTGTGGAGGAGCATCATTATGGTCCACGGAGAAGGGAGAAGAGAACAGCAACATGTCCTTTTCAATAACTGCAAAGTCCCGAAAGTGTTTGTTAAATTCCACAGAAAGAGATGCGATAGCTGTTGCGTAACATTTCATTTGCGCACCGATGTTGTCCTGTGGGAAACTGTCAATGACCTCTTTCAAAGCTGGGAAGTGCGCGGTGCAGGGCTCTGTTTGGGACAAGTGTCTTTGGAAGAACTGCTGAAACTGTCGGTGGGTTAGAGCTTTAGAGCGAATAGAATTGATTGCCTTTGCCACTGGTTTCATAACACACGTTCATGTTGTCATCAACTCCTCTTAAAAAAATAAGTAGTTGTGCAGTGTCAGATGCATCAGTGCTTTCATCGCAGGCTAATGAGAAATAATCAAAAGCCCCTCCCCTGTCCCCCAGTTGTCTCTGAATATCTGACGATATGTCCTGAACTCTCCGTGCCACAGTGTTGCGTGCCAGGCAAACATTCATAAATTCTTGCTTCTTCTCGGGGCAAATGTTCTCCACCATTTTCATGACACAGTCTTTGATGAACGCACCTTCAGTAAAAGGTTTGCCATGTTTAGCTATTAACATGGCCACTTCGTAGCTGGCTTTTGTTATGTTTTCCTTTGACTCAGAGGCCCGCGTGAAGAATCGCTGTTGTGATGCCAGAGCAGCTTGGAGTTGCTTCACCTTTTCAGCGCGGTCACTCCCTGTTAGCTTGTCGTACATTGTAGCATGTTTAGTCTCGTAGTGTCTCTTTACGTTGAAATCCTTAAACAAGGCAACGCCTCTTTACAAATTAGACAAACACAATTGCCTCTATTTTCAGTGAAGAAGTATTGTGGCGACTGTGGCTCAGTGATTAGCAAGTCAGTCTTTCAATCAGAGGGTCGGTGGTTCAAACCCCGCCTCAGCCTGTCCATGTCGTTGTGTCCCTGAGCAAGACACTTAACCCTCATTGCTCACCGTTGCTGTGTCTACGGTCTGATGTATGCTCTATATATCATGTAAGTCAGCTACATCAGCTAAATGTAATGTAATGTAATTCCCACCGCTCCTGAAAGTGGTGGCCCTCACTGTCAACTTTTCTATTTTGTTTTGCGGTCGCCATGGCACGAATGATTCGAGAAAGGTTCGCGGCACGGATGCAGAGCCAGATAGCATTAGAACGGTGCTGCCACCGTGTGGTGAAAGGAGGAATTACATCTTTACATTTGTATGATTTATTCTGACAGAGCTAGCGAGCCATAACTAACACATTATAAGACTGAAGCTGCGGGCCGTATGAAATCTGACCGCGGGCCGTGATTGGCCCGCGGGCCGGACTTTGGACATGCCTGCTTTAAAGAGAGTCCAGGTGAGAAATATTGCGAGGCGGCAAAGAGAGGGGATGTATCAGTTCATAGTATTTAAAAGTAATTGACTTACAATTGTATAATAGCAGACAACAGGATCTACCTCTGAGAAACAGCAGCCCAGTGATGCAAAGTCCATCAATCCAGGCCAGTTGTTACAAAGCCTTCTAAACAACCCTATGTAATGCTTGTCTTTCTAAGATGAGACCATAAAGGACCTCAGCATCCTTGATCAGATTGAATGGTGATCAAACCCCAGCATCCAACATGAGGAAGAACAAGTTAAGAGACGGTGCAAGCAATTTAAGTTAAAAACCTGCACAGACAAATTGAGTCATTTGATGTTTGAATACTACTTACCGGAGTACCTACCTTTATTTTATTTTATTTTATTAGGATCCCCATTAGCTGATGCCGAAGACATCAGCTACTCTTCCTGGGGTCCACACAAAACATATAACAAAGACGAAATCAACATACAAAACATCAGATAAAAGAAGGAAAAAGAATAGATGAGAACATAAAAGTAAAATTTAGTAATACATAGTAATACATACTAGGATCCAATTCAAGCAGCCATGAAGTGTCGCTTCACTTGTTTTTTTTAAGCTAGCTTTGTTCTGCGTTTTTAAAATATGATCTGGAAGGGAGTTCCATTCAACCATAGCTCTACATATTACTGTGCGTTGTTTTGAGTTTGTTTTGATTGTCGGAATTGTGTAGTTACCACTGGTGGCATGTCTGGTGGGGTATGTGTGCACATTAGAGATGAGTGTGAGCTGCCTAAACAAACAGTCGGGGGTTTGTAATGTATTAATGTTTTTTATGTAAGAAAGAAGTGATGCTTTTAACCTCACATCAACTTTCAGCCAGGAGAGTTGGTCATGCATGTTGTTTATGTTGGCTCTTGGTGTGCACTTAAGGGCAAGCCTAGCTGCTCTGTTCTGTACCCGTTGAAGCCTACCTAGATTCATTTTTGTGGTACCTGACCAGACCACCGGGCAATAATCTAGGTGTGGCAATACCAGAGTCTGCAGGACCTGTTTGGTCAGATGAGGTGTTAAAAAAGAAGAACATCTTTTGACTACAGATATGTTTCTCCCCATCTTTTGCACCAGTAAATCTATATGTCTTGACCATGATAATTTACAGTCTAAGGTTACACCCAGAAGCTTTGTTTCTGTTGCTCAACAGCAACATTGTTCAATACCAGATTTAGCTTGGGTTTAGAGCTTAATGAGTGTTTCATTCCAAATACAATGCTCTTAGTCTTAGATATGTTCAGGACAAGTTTGTTATCGGAGATCCATTTAAATACCATCTGCAACTCTTTGTTGAGGGTTGAGGTGATTTCCTTAACTGTTGGTGCAGACATGTAGAGTGTTGAATCATCTGCATACATAGACACACAGGCTTTTTTACAAACAAGTGGGAGATCATTTGTAAAAATCAAGAAGAGCAGTGGACCTAGTGAAGAACCCTGCGGAATCCCACACTGTATATGTTTTGCATATGAGAGGCTTCCGTTAAAGGAAACCTTCTGTGTCCTATTAGTTAGGTAACTTTTGATCCATGCTATGGTAGATGGAGTAAAGCCATAACACTTGAGTTTCCTCAATACCAAGCTATGATCAATGACATCAAAGGCAGCACTAAAGTCTAATAGTACTGCTCCTACAGAATCAGAATCAGAATCAGAACCATGTATTGCCATGTATGTTTACACATACAAGGAATTTGTCCTGGCGGGAAGGTGCATACATTTAACATTTAACAATACACATTTAACAGTTAACGCAGTGCAATAAATGAGGATGAATGGATGAATGAGTATTTACATTGAAACAGCAGCATATCAAAATACCAAAAATAAGAAAAAATAAGATAAAGTGCACGGAATGTGCATGAGTGTAAGTTTGTGTGAAAGTGGCAAGTGCAATGCCAAAGTGTTAAGTTTATTCAAGTATAAGGCTATGTGCAGGGGAGTGTCCGGTGGGAATTGTATTCTGTATTCTGAATTGTATTCTGTATTCTGTTGATCAATATATTTTAACCAATCATCTGTCATTTGAGTGAGCGCTGTGGATGTTGAGTGTCCTTCCCTGTAAGCATGCTGGTAGTTGTTTGTCAAATTGTTCGCTGAGAAGTAGCATTGTATCTGATTAAATACAATTTTTCGTCGTTAAAATAATTGGCAATATCTACAGGTTTAATTATAAAAGACCCTTCCACTTCAATGAAAGATGGAGTCGGGTTGCTCTTTCTGCTCATGATGTCATTTAGGGTGCTCCAGAGCTTCTTTCCATCATGTTTTATGTCATTAATCCTGGATTCATAATACAATTTCTTCTTCTTTTTGTTCAATTTAGTGACATAGTTCCTCAGTTTACAATATACTTGCCAATCAGATGTACAGCCTGACCTTTTTGCCACTCCTTTTGCATCACCCCTCTGACCCATGCATTATTTTAATTCATCATCAACCCAGGGAGCCCTAACAGCTCTAACAGTTAGCCTCCTGACAGGTGCATGTTTATCCATAACTGGAACCAACAGTTTAGTGAAAACATTAAGCGCAGTATCTGGGTCTCTCTGTTTACTGACATCAGACCAAAAAATCTTTCTAACATCATCCACATATGAATCACGACAGAAACCCCTGTACGATCTTTTATATACAATATTTGGCCCAGCCTTTGGAACTTTAGCCTTCCTAGATATGCCCACTAAATTATGATCGCTAAAACCAATGGAAAAAGATACGGCTTTCGAGCAGAGTTCAGCAGCATTGGTGTAAATGTGATCAATGCATGTGGATGATACAGTTCCTGTCTTGTTAGTGAACACCCTGGTTGGTTGGTTAATATCCTGAACCAGATTGCAGGCACTGGTAATACTAAGAATTTTCTTTTTCAGAGGACAGCTTGATGCAAGAAGATTTATGTTTAGGTCTCCCAGGACATAACTTTCTCTGTTTTCATCGCATGCTCTATCAAACATTTCACAAAGATTATCAAGATACTGACTGCTAGAGCTTGGTGGCCTATAACAGCATCCCATCAATATAGGTTTTAGGTGGGGTAGGTGAACGTGTAACCATAGCATTTCCACATCACATGACATTAGATCCCTTCTTAGCTTAACAGGGACGTGGCTCTGAATGTACATTGCAACTCCTCCCCCAAAGATGTCCCTCTCGTTTATATAAATGTCACACTCAAGATGGCGCCGCTGATGGCTGCCTCGGTGCGTCGGTGCTCGTTGTTTTGTATTGTTTTTGTTTTTAATTCGGTCTTCTGCTGCGATTCCCGGAGCTCTTTCACCAGAGATGAGCTCATGAACATCAGGGGAACAACTCCAGCGGATTTACTTCCAACTTTTTTAACTTCCGTGGAACTTCTGGACATTTTCGTTAAAGGTGTGCTCACCTTAACTCACGCGGTGAGACGCCGCAGGAGAGGGAAACGGGCCGGCGCACTCGTGCGACTCCGCAAACGCGGATCTCGCACATCGCTGCCGGGCATATTTCTCTCCAACGTCCGCTCACTGTGCAACAAACTGGACGAGCTCCAGCTGTTGGTGGGGAGAGACAGAGACTTTTCTTCATCCTCCGTTTTGTGCTTCACGGAGACCTGGCTCTGCGGATCGATACCGGACTCTGCGTTCCAGCTGGTGGGCTTCCAGCTGTTCAGAGCGGACCGCGACACGGAGCTCTCCGGCAAAACGAAGGGTGGAGGAATCTGCTTCTACGTCAACAACAGCTGGTGCAACGACGTGACAGTGATTCTGCAGCACTGTTCTCCGGACCTGGAATCATCCATCATCCACTGCAAACCCTTCTATTCCCCCCGTGAGTTCGCTTCATTCATCCTGGCCGGAGTTTACATGCCACCGCAGGGCAACGTGCAGGAGGCACAGCGGACCCTCGCCGAGCAGATACGGGGTGTGGAGCGGACCTACCCGGACTCCTTAGTTATTGTTCTTGGTGACTTTAACAAAGGTAACCTCAGACATGAACTCCCTAAATACAAACAGTTTATTAAATGCCCGACTAGAGAGGAGAGCATTCTGGACCACTGCTACACCACCATCAGCGGGGCCTATCACGCCGTCCCTCGAGCTGCACTGGGTCTCTCTGACCACGTCATGGTCAATCTGATTCCTGCATACAGGCAGAAACTAAAGCTCTGCAAACCTGTGGTGAGGAAGTTCAAGAAGTGGACCAGTGAGGCTCTGGACGATCTTCGGGCGTGCTTGGACTGTACTGACTGGGATGTCTTCAGGACTGCTACCAACAGTCTGGATGAATACACAGAGGCTGTGACTTCCTACATCAGCTTCTGTGAGGATAGCTGTGTTCCAACCAGCACCAGGGTGAGCTACAACAACGACAAACCCTGGTTTACAGCGGAACTCAGACAACTACGGCTGCAAAAGGACCAGGCGTTCAGGAGTGGGGACAAGGACTTGTACACAGAGTCAAAATACAGGTTTAGCAGGGCGGTGAGGGACGCTAAACGACTGTACTCTGAGAAACTGCAACACCAGCTCTCAGCAAGTGATTCTGCTTCTGTCTGGAGAGGGCTCAGACAGATCACCAACTACAAGCCCAAAACCCCCCACTCCATGAACGACCTCCGCCTGGCAGACGAGCTGAATGAGTTCTACTGTAGATTTGAAAGACAATGGAATAGTCCTGACGCCATCCCCCTCAGCCCCATCAACAGCCCCATCAACAGCCCCACCAACCAGCCACAGACCACCAGCCCTCCCTCCCCCAGCCCATCAGGGGCTCACGCCTCTGAACCATCGTTAACAGCGCCCCCTACCCCCTCCACAGTGACGACCCTCATTATCCAAGAGAGAGACGTTAACAGGCTTTTTAAAAAGCAGAACCCCCGCAAAGCAGCCGGCCCGGACTCTGTCTCCCCCTCCACCCTGAAGCATTGTGCTGATCAGCTGTCCCCGGTGTTTACAGACATCTTCAACACCTCCCTGGAGACATGCCATGTACCAGCCTGTTTCAAGGCCTCCACCATCATCCCCGTCCCCAAAAAACCTAGGATCACAGGACTCAATGACTACAGGCCCGTCGCCCTGACCTCTGTGGTCATGAAGTCCTTTGAGCGCCTGGTCCTGTCCCACTTCAAAACCCTCACCGACCCACTCCTGGATCCCCTGCAGTTCGCCTACAGAGCCAACAGGTCTGTGGACGATGCAGTCAACATGGCCCTCCACTCCATCCTCCAGCATCTGGACTCCCCAGGAACCTATGTCAGGATCCTGTTTGTGGACTTCAGCTCTGCCTTCAACACCATCATCCCGTCTCTGCTGCAGGACAAGCTCTCCCAGCTGCACGTGCCCGACTCCACCTGCAAGTGGATCACAGACTTCCTGTCTGACAGGAAGCAGCACGTGAGGCTGGGGAAACACGTCTCAGCCTCTCGGTCCATCAGCACTGGTTCCCCCCAAGGCTGTGTTCTTTCCCCTCTGCTCTTCTCCCTGTACACCAACAGCTGCAGCTCCAGTCACCAGTCCGTCAAGCTCCTGAAGATTGCGGATGACACCACCCTCATTGGACTCATCTCTGGTGGGGACGAGTCCGCCTACAGGTGGGAGACTGACCACCTGGTGACCTGGTGCAGCCAAAACAACCTGGAGCTCAACGCTCTGAAGACAGTGGAGATGGTTGTGGACTTCAGAAAGATCTCAGCCCCACCAGCCCCTCTCACCCTGTGTGACTCCCCCGTCAAAGCTGTGGAGTCCTTCCGCTTCCTGGGCTCTATTATTACCCAGGACCTCAAGTGGGAACTAAACATCAGCTCCATCTCCAAGAAGGCGCAGCAGAGGATGTTCTTCCTGAGGCAGCTGAGGAAATTCAACCTGCCAAAGACAATGATGGTGCACTTCTACACTGCCATCATCGAGTCCATCCTCTGCGCCTCCATCAGCGTCTGGTATGCTGCAGCCACTGCCAAGGACAAGGCCCGGCTGCAACGCATCATTCGCTATGCCGAGAGGGTGATTGGCCGCAATCTGCCGTCCCTCCAGGACTTGTTTGCTTCAAGGACCCTGAAGCGGGCGAGGAAGATTGTTGCTGATCCCTCTCACCCTGAACACAAACTGTTCGTGTCCCTCCCCTCTGGCAGGAGGCTGCGGTCCATCAGGACCAAGACCTCACGCCACAAAAACAGTTTTTTCCCGTCTGCAGTCGGGCTCATCAACAGAGCCCGGGTCCCCCACTGACTCTACTCGACTCTACTGACTCTAATGACTCTGTCACCCCCAGACAATTCCCACCGGACACTCACCTGCACATAGCCTTATGCTTAAATATGCTTAAATACACTTGACACTTAAGACTACTCTTGCCACTTTCACACAACACTTACACTCATGCACATTCCATGCACTTTATCTTATTTTTGGTATTTTGATATTTTGATATGCTACTGTTTCAATGTAAATATTCATTCATCCATTCATCCTCATTTATTGCACTGCGTTAACTGTTAAATGTGTATTGTTAAATGTTAAATGTATGCACCTCCCCGCCAGGACAAATTCCTTGTATGTGTAAACATACATGGCAATAAATGGTTCTGATTCTGATTCTGATTCTGTATCCTTGTATCTCCACTGTAGCATCATCAAATGTATTATCTAGATGAGTTTCAGAGATGGCTAGAATATGAATTTTGTTAGTCGTTAACAAGTTATCTATATCTTGAACTTTATTTCATAAGCTACATATGTTCACATGAGCTATTTTTAGCCCTTTCTTGGGAAGTGTTGACATCAACATGGTGAAGGATGATTAATATTCAGTCCAGAGTGTCCAGAGTGTGTGTCCTCCCAAAATTACAAAAAAAGATCTTGGCTGATCTTTCCCCTCCTACAGTCCTTTGGGAGGGAGGGTGGACAATGAGTCTATTATAGCGGATGTAGGCAATGTTTCCCTTCAGCTTTCATGATTGGAATGAATTCCTTTCGTTTCAGCCTTACGGCCTCAGAGTAGTCCTCGTTAAGGTAGATGCTCGTGCCTCTTAGCATGTTTGCTCTTGCCATAACAGCCGCCTTGTCCTTCAATCTTAAAAACTTGACGACGATTGGTCTGTGTCGGTCTCCTGCTGTTGTTGGATCACCAGTCCGGTGGGCTCGCTCCACCTCGATCCATTCCTCGTCCATTTCCAACTTTTCAGCTAGAGTCCGGCGGACCTTGTTCTCTGTTTCCTCCCAGCTTTCACGTTGAGACTCCGGAATGCCGTCAATAATGATGTTGTTCCTTTTGGACTGCCCCTCGAGATAGTCAACTTTACCATCCAGTGATAGTGCAGATTTGCATACCGTGTTTATGTCTCAGCGTGCATCTCTGCACATTGTTGTAATCTCGTCGCTGGTCTTTTTCTGATTATCTACCTGCGTTTGTGTGTAGTCCAGGCTCTGTTTATATTCCGTGAAGTCTTTTACGAGGTTGTCGATTCGCTTGTTTGTTGTCTCCATGAATAGTTGTAAAAACGTTTTGAAGTTCTTTTCCTGGAGATCCATCATGTCTTTAAAGAAAACCTTCTGCTGTTCTAACATTCCTGTTAGGACATTAACAGTAACGTATTCCTCATCAGTAGCGAACTCTTTCGCCGATTTCTTCGGAGGCATTTCCGCTTCCTAATACTAATACTAATCATCAGTATACCTGATGTTAAGTCCTTTGAGCCAATATGTGCACTTATTTATGTCAGGATACGGTTTCTGGACCCAAAAGCAAACTCGGCACAGCAGGTAACGTATAACAAAAAAAGTGTATTTATTGTCTCTCAAAAACCAAACTGAAATACTCAGGCCTTCAGGCAATACTCAACAAAACATAAACGGATAGTCTCTCAAAAACAAAACTGAAATACTCAGGCCTTCGGCAATACTCCAATATGGCGGTGTCTCGTGTCCAACTCGTGAAACGGGAATCTGCAGTTGCTTCAGCGTCTCGAGTGTCGTGTCTGGGGCTGAGCATCACAGCCCTCACAAGTGCAATCTCCCGACGCTTGTGTCTGGGCAGAGGCCACTCTTAAACTGCTGCCGTGATTGTCCTGATGCTCTGCAGCTGCGAGCGGTGGCCATCTTCCTCCCAGCTGTCCCGCATCAACCTGATTACAGACCCAACACACACTCTCTGGTCCCAGCCAGCGTTATCATGGCACCCCCTGCTGGTGGTGCCCAGAACCCCCACAGTACCCCCCCCTTAATGGACGCCTCTTGGCGGCTTACCCGGCTTACCCGGATTGTCCCGGTAGAAGTCCCGGAGCAGAGTGGGCCCGATGAGCTGCCGACGAGGAAGCCACGATCGCTCCTCTGGCCCGTACCCCTCCCAATCAACCAGGTACTGGTAACCCCGCCCCCGCCGCCGGACGTCCAATACCCGGGAAACCGAGTGGGCCGGGTGGCCGTCGATGATCTGGGGAACCGGCGGAGGAGCGACCGGAGGGCAGAGCTCACTCTCCGCGACCGGCTTCAGGAGCGACACGTGGAATGTCGGATGGATCCTCCAGGCCTCCGGGACGGCCAACCGGACGGCGGAAGGGCCAATGAGCTTCGTGATGGGAAACGGCCCGACGAACCTGGGTGTCAATTTCCTGGATTCTGTGGGTAGCGGGAGGTCCCTGGAGGAAAGCCACACCCGTTGTCCCACCTTGTACCCTGGCGACGGAACCCGGAGCCGGTCGGCCAGCCGCTTGTTAATGGCGGCCGAGCGCTCGAGGGCTGCCCGGGCCGTGCGCCACACTGCCCGAATCCGCCGTAGGTGGTCCCCCACGGCCGGGACTGCGACCTCCGCCTCCTGCTCCGGGAACAACGGGGGCTGAAAACCAGAGCACACCATAAATGGGGACATACCAGTTGCAGTGCTGATCAAGGTGTTGTGCGCGTACTCCACCCAGGGCAGGAAGGTGCTCCATGACACCGGATGTTGTGCGGCGACGCACCGGAGCGCCGTCCCCAAGTCCTGGTTGGCATGTTCCGTTTGACCGTTAGACTGCGGGTGGTATCCGGACGACAGGCTGGCCGTTGCCCCCAAGGCCTTACAGAACGCGCCCCAGACCCGGGACGCGAACTGCGGCCCCCTGTCCGACACTACGTCCACCGGAATCCCGTGCAACCGCACCACATGAAGTACCAGGAGGTCCGCCGTCTCCAATGCCGACGGCAGCTTGGGAAGCGGGACGTAATGGCGCGCCTTCGAGAACCGGTCCACGATGGTAAGAACTGTGGTGTTACCTCCCGACGGTGGCAGCCCGGTGACGAAATCCACAGCGATGTGCGACCATGGCCGGCCCGGGACCGGCAGCGGCTGTAGCAACCCCGCCGAGGGCTGATGGGACGCCTTACCCCGGGCGCAGACCGGACAAGCCGCCACGAACTCCCGTGTATCCTTGATCAACCCCGGCCACCAGAACCGCTGCCAGATGAGGAACGCGGTCCGCCGAGACCCCGGATGGCATGCCAGGACGGACGAGTGCCCCCACTGAAGCACCTCAGACCGGGCCGCCCCAGGAACGAACAGTCGACCCTCGGGTCCCCCCTCCGGCGCCGGCTCGTCCAGCTGTGCGTTCCGGACCACCGTCTCTATCTCCCACGTCGCCGCCCCCACCACACAGGCGGGAGGAAGGATGGGAGCGGGGTCCTCGGACTCCTGTGAAGGGAACACCCGGGAGAGAGCGTCTGGCTTCCCGTTCCGACTCCCGGGGCGATAGGACAACACATAGTTAAATCGACTCAAAAACAAAGACCACCGGGCCTGCCGGGAGTTCACCCTTCGCGCCGCCCGAATATACTCCAGATTTTTATGGTCCGTCCATATCAAGAACGGCAGCTCACTCCCCTCCAGCCAATGCCGCCACTCCTGGAGCGCGAGGACCACCGCCAACAGTTCCCGGTTCCCCACATCATAGTTGCGCTCTGCCGGACTCAGTCTTTTCGAAAAAAACGCGCACGGATGCAGTTTCTGGGAGACAGGGTCCCGCTGAGACAAGATAGCCCCCACGCCGGACTCAGACGCATCCACCTCCACCACAAACTGACGACCTGGGTCCGGATGCTGCAGGACGGGGGCACTGGTGAACAACGTCTTCAAGCGGCCGAACGCCCCCTCGGCCTCGTGTGACCAGCCGAAGGGCGCCTTTGTGGAGGTCAACTGCGTGAGGGGTGCGGCCACCTTGCTGTAATCCCTGATAAACCGACGGTAAAAATTTGCGAACCCGAGGAACCGCTGTAGCTCCCTCCGCGTGCCCGGCGTCGGCCACTCGGTCACGGCACGAATCTTGTCCGGGTCCGGTTCCACCCGGCCCCGAGCGATTATAAACCCGAGGAAACTCACCGACGCGACGTGAAACACGCACTTCCCTGGCTTAACATACAATTTATTCTCCAGCAGCCGCTGGAGAACCAACCGCACGTGCTCACGGTGCACCGCGAGGGACCGAGAAAAAATCAGAATATCGTCCAGGTAAATGAACACAAACTTATTCATCATATCCCGAAATATCTCGTTCATCATGGTCTGGAAGACGGCGGGGGCGTTCGTCAGGCCAAACGGCATCACCCGATATTCGAACTGCCCCATCGGGGTGTTGAACGCCGTCTTCCACTCGTCCCCCTCGCGGATCCGAACCAAATGATATGCGTTCCGGAGATCGAGTTTAGTGAACACCTGCGCCTGGCACAGGGGCTCAAACGCAGGATCAATCAACGGCAACGGGGTCTTGTTTTTTATGGTAATGTGATTCAACCCACGGTAGTCGATACACGGACGCAAGGACTTGTCCTTCTTCTCCACGAAGAAGAACCCGGCGCCTACCGGCGCGGACGACGGGCGAATCAACCCATCCCCCAGGCACTCCTGGATATATTCCTCCATCGCCAACCGCTCTGGACGAGAGATGTTAAACAGGCGGCTGGTGGGCAGAGGAGCACCGGAAAGCAGGTTGATCGCGCAGTCGTACGGGCGATGTGGAGGCAACGTGCTTGCCCGCTCCTTGCAAAACACCCGCGCTAAATAGTGATACTCGTGTGGTACGCCGGACAGGTCAGGCAACGCGGGCGGCGACCCCGATGATGATGGTCCGGGGTTCGCCGCCCGAAGGCAGCGAGCATGACAAGCCACACTCCAGCCCGCCACCGACAGCGTAGCCCAATCTAAGGAAGGATTGTGGAGTCGCAGCCATGGGAGACCTAACACCACCGGTGACGCGGGGGAGGGGATGATGAGTAATTGGATGTCCTCCGAATGATTGCCCGAAATACATAACTTAAGGGGACGTGTGTGATGGGTGACCCGTGCCAACAACCGCCCGTCTAATGCATTTACGTCCTGTGGGCACTCGAGTGACTCCAACTCCACGCCCAACTGGGCCGCTAGCCCCGAGTCTAGAAAACTCGCGTCGGAACCCGAATCAATAAGCACACAAACGGAGTGACAACGGGACCGGAAAGAAAGAGTGGCGGGCAGAGAAATCCGGGATATACTGCGGGCGGAGGTCGCGTTACTCACCAGGAGGCCCACACTCACTGGTGAGCCCCCCCTTTTGGGGCCTCCGGGCAGTTGGCCGCGTAGTGCCCCGGATGTCCACAAAACAAACACAACCGGCGGATAAAACGGCGCTGGCGTTCCGCCGGTGTCAGGCGAGCCCGCCCCAGCTGCATAGGTTCGTCTACCCCCCCCGCACCCTCTACACCCATTCCGACGGCTCCCGGACCCGCCCCCCCAGAGGGACCCGGAAGCGAACACTGTCCACTCCGCTCGTGTCTGCGCTCCCGCACACGGTTATCAATCAAAATGGCCAGAGAAATTAGTTGCTCTAGGGTGGAGGTTGCATCCCGCGAGACCAACTCGTCTTTAATTGTGTCGGACAGGTTACGCGCAAAAATCGTCCGGAGCGTATGCTCATTCGCGGCGCTCTCCGCGGCAAGAATCCGGAACTCGATGGCATAATCGGCCACCGACCCGGACTTCTGCCGCAGAGAGAGCAATCGATTCAGCGCGTCCTGCCCGCGCACCGGATGATCGAACACCCGCCTAAGCTCCTCGGAAAACCCCCCGAACGACTGGAACATCGGTGACTGGCCCTCCCACAATGCAGTCGCCCACTGAGCCGCCCTCCCGCGAAGCAAATTCACACAAAACGCTATCCGGGCCCTGTCCGACGTGTATCTACCTGGCTGTAGCTCGAAAACCAGCGTACAGTTCAACAAGAACCGGCCGCACCCCCCCGATTCCCCGGCGTACGGTTCCGGCAACGGGACTCGTGGTTCCTGGGTTGCGGCTGCAACCGGTGGACTGGAAGGATCCGCGACGACCCGTGGTTCCGGTGGTCTAGGTGACGCCGTGGCGGTCTGCGCGTCCATCCTCCGGTTTAGGTTCTCCACTGCCTCCGCCAGCCGCTGTAATAACTCCTCGTGTCGCCCGACGAGGGCCCCTTGCGCGCTGATGGCCTGCTGCACGGACGCCGGGTTCGCTGGGTCCATGTTTTGGTCGGGAGATTCTGTCAGGATACGGTTTCTGGACCCAAAAGCAAACTCGGCACAGCAGGTAACGTATAACAAAAAAAGTGTATTTATTGTCTCTCAAAAACCAAACTGAAATACTCAGGCCTTCAGGCAATACTCAACAAAACATAAACGGATAGTCTCTCAAAAACAAAACTGAAATACTCAGGCCTTCGGCAATACTCCAATATGGCGGTGTCTCGTGTCCAACTCGTGAAACGGGAATCTGCAGTTGCTTCAGCGTCTCGAGTGTCGTGTCTGGGGCTGAGCATCACAGCCCTCACAAGTGCAATCTCCCGACGCTTGTGTCTGGGCAGAGGCCACTCTTAAACTGCTGCCGTGATTGTCCTGATGCTCTGCAGCTGCGAGCGGTGGCCATCTTCCTCCCAGCTGTCCCGCATCAACCTGATTACAGACCCAACACACACTCTCTGGTCCCAGCCAGCGTTATCATGGCACCCCCTGCTGGTGGTGCCCAGAACCCCCACAATTTAGAAATCAATCATTAGGTTATCGAGAGTTTATCACTGTGGTTTTCATGAATATGTTGTTTCTATACAACACACCTGGTATTGTATAACAGTCAAAACTTGATTTGTCAAAAATGTCAAACTCCACTTACGTTCTTATGGCATCGAATTTAACTAATTATTTACTCATTAGATAATTACCCTGAAGTAAAGCTGCAGAGGTTAAGTGGCAATGTGCAAATTTTGTTGTGATCTAAATATGCAAGAGTAGTCCATCAAGTCACTGTAACAAAGGCAGTTGTCCTTTGCTGGACAAAAAAGGACCTTCTTGTTTCCTAAACCGTTGAGCTTTTTTTTGTGGCTTCTTGCTAGCTTTTTTAATCGGCATTTCTTTAAAACTTGGGGTGCATTTCGAGTCAGTTTGGGGGTCCCACTTTGAGTCATACTTATGTTTTATGTTAATATGTATTGTGTAATAGTGTTATAAACATGACAAATGAACTCATATTGACTTGTGAGGCCGGGCTGTGCCATTTCTTTTTCTTTTTTGGGGGGCTTGATTTTAGTACCCCCAAATCTTACAGCCGCTGAACCCCAAAAGACGCAATTCTGGGGGCAGTGGGGGGCATGTAAGATTCTCGATCTTACAGGAAGACAGTGGAGAGCAGCTAATACAGGAGTAATGTGATCTCTCCTTCTAGTCCTCGTTAGTACACAAGCTGCAGCATTCTGGATCAACTGGAGAGACCTAAGAGACTTAGCAGAGCAGCCTGATAATACAGAGTTACAGTAGTCCAGTCTTGAAGTAACAAATGCATGGATCAACGCTTCTGCATCCCTTTGAGACAAGATGTGCCTGATCCTTGAAATGTTGCATAGGTGAAAGAAGGCAGTCCTTGAGATGTGTTTCATGTGGGAGCCAAAGGACAAGTCTTGATCAAAGACAACTCCTAGAGTCTTTACGGTGGTGCTGGATGCCAGAGCAATGCCATCAAGTGAAACAATATCATTCGATAATTGAAAAAATAACTCCAGTCAATACAAAGACTCTGTTTTCACTCTCCCAGGCCTTGAGTCTGCATCATTTCTCAGGCACTAGGAGTCTCTATTTTATGTTTTCTTTTTGTTCACCTGAAAGAGTAACTGTTGACCTTGAACATTGAAGAACCACTGTAACATCAGTATTTGGAATGTAGAGTGTCAAGGCATTGACAAACATCTTCTCTTAACGTTGAGGAAAACCAACAACAGTCAGCTCGTAGGCATCCTCTGATAAAAACAGCTTCACGTAGACACATATTTGTTTTCAAATTGGAAGCTCAAACAAGGTTTTTCTCCTATGAGCAAAAATGGATGCAGAGATTTGTTTTCATGATTACACCAATTACAGCACACTGATCACATTACTGCCTCTGAGCTTCGTCACAGCTGTCAGACGCTCAGCATATTGGATTATCACAGGTAATCCAGTTTATGTTATGCAGTTATTTAAAGGCTTTTTTAAAATGAGTGAGATACTGAATCCACTGTTGGAAAATAAGACACCTACGCTGACAAAACTAAGGCAGCGAGGGATTTGCTCATGAGATTGATTGCGTGGATTGGATAGATTCACATTGCAATTCTTTATTGATAATCTGTATATATACTCTGAAATAGTCATAGATAACATGAATTGGATAGCACAGCAGATGGTTTGGCAGGTACATCGTTATAAACTTGTGCAATTTGCTCGAATTCACAGAGCTTTATGTGAATGGTATGTCGATATTATATAAAAAGGGTGTACAATGAATCTATTCACTATTTGTTATAGCTGTGTACTCAAAAAAGTGTTTCCTTTGAGACTGAAATTTCCCCTCAAGGACCGATAAAGGTCCTGATGTGATAGGTACAAGCCTAATCTGCAGGCCGTGTGGCCACTTTGACAGGTTCTGTCCAATATCTGTCCAATATGTCATCCTGATATCGCCAATCTGGAGCCACAATGTCAGTTTGCTAAATCTTTGTCCTCCATGACTGAGAAAGATACAGAGGGTGACAGCGACGGCATCCGTGCCACCTTGATCAAGCAGAACACATTGCCTGAAGCGCTCTCAGTGACTGCTAAGCATTTCTACTACATTGCTGTCTCTTTGCCACTGTGTACAACACCTGATGGGAGATTGTTTTCAGTATTCAAATGTCAAAGACATATCTCAGAACAGCACACAGTGTCAGCCTGGCTCGTGCTCACGGCCGCTCGGTCAAAATTGCATAGTGTTGTGGTGTCCATTTTAGTTTTAACACTAACAAATATAGTGTTGTGTTCTTTTCACACGCATATCAACATCATCTAAACACAAAATCTCTAAGACGTTCTTGGGTAAATGGCTTTTTTTTGTCAGGACCCAATCTTGATTAGATTAGATTAGATTAGATTCAACTTTATTGTCATTACACATGTACCAGTACAGAGCAACGAAATGCAGTTTCGCATCCAACCAGAAGTGCAACAAAGTATTAGAATAAATAACAATATATACAGATTATAAATAAAGCGCAATACAAAAGGGTGTCTTATGGAATTAGGCAGACTAACTAAAATTATAATTAATTAAATAGTGCGAGGATAGGCAGAAACTATCTAGGGTTGCTAAACTAGTGCAAATATTCAGTGCATATTGACTTGAGAGTGCAAACAGATTGTATAAAGTGTCTACAGTGCAGATAGAGCGGTGTAATGGGGATCAGAGGGGGGTAGAGTTCAAAAAGGTAACAGCTCTAGGGAAAAAGCTGTTCCTCAGGCGGCTGGTCCTTGAATGTAAACTCCTGAAGCGCCTGCCTGAGGGCAGGAGGGAGAACAGTCTGTGAGCAGGGTGCGAAGAGTCCTTCAGGATGCTGCGGGCTCGACGCAGACAGCGTTTCTTCTGGACCTCCTCGATGCTTGGGAGTGGAGTAGCTGTGATGCGTTGAGCGGTTTTCACCACCCGTTGCAGTCTCTTGCGCTCCGCGACAGAGCAGCTGCCGTACCAGACTGTGACGCAGTTAGTAAGGATGCTCTCGATCACGCAGCGGTAGAAATTCACCAGGATGGCTGAAGACAGGTGGTTCTTCTTCAGTGTCCTCAGAAAGAAGAGGCGCTGGTGAGCTTTCTTGACAAGGCTGGAGGTGTTGGTGTTCCAGGACAGGTCCTCCGAGATGTGGGTCCCCAGGAACTTGAAGCTGGAGACGCGCTCGACGACCATCCCGTTGATGTGGATGGGGTCATGCATGCTTCTTTTCGCCTTCCTGAAGTCTACGATGAGCTCCTTGGTTTTGTTGGTGTTAAGAAGCTGGTTATTGTCGGCGCACCACATGGCCAGATGCGGTACCTCTTCCCTGTAGGCTGTCTCATCGTTGTTACTGATGAGACCAATCACCGTGGTGTCGTCTGCAAACTTGATGATGGAGTTGGATCCACACATAGCCCTGCAGTCATTGAGGGGATGCATAGACGTCTTGGAGTTGGTGGAACTAGCAGGTTCACACACACACACACACACACACAGACACACACACAAACACAGACACACAGACACACACACACACAGACACACACACACACACACACACTCACAGTTCTGTCTCTTGCCTCCTCTCCTGTCTTCCAAACCGTCCTCTCTCGTTGGGAAACTCCTCATCTCCCCTCTGAGAGCTGCTACGAAGTCAGAGAGCTGACATAGTGTTTTCCAACTTGTTTTTCTTCCCATCAGTTTGTGTGGCTGTGGAAACAGGGCATCTCATCACTCAGACTGGAAAGCTGTTGCTCACTCCACAGCTCACTGCAATCCACCTCTCTGACATGGTCCACACAGGTCTGCAGCTTATGGGAGCAATGAAAACACAAGACAGACAAAAATGGATCAGATACTGCTTTTGATCAACATCAACATCATATTCATTTTTATTTCATTTTTATTTACTGGAATTCCAATATAATTCCTATTTCTCCCTTCATTTCATTCTGTCTCAATTCAACACGTATTGTCTTCTATCATGTTGGCATATAGTACACATGCTCTCTGGGCCGCACATTACCTCCGCTGACATGGATCGTGGTTATCTGTATCATGGTCCATGCCTACTACTATATTCATTGAATGTAATGTAACTCTGTTATGTTGATTCTGGTCACATGACATATATTGCTTCTGTCAATCCGGGGAGTGGGATCCCCCTCTGTTGCTCTCCTGAAGGTTTCTTCCCTTTTTTTCCCCTGTAAAAGTGTTTTTACTATTTTTTGGGGAGTCTTTCCTGATCCGATGTGAGGTCCTGGGACAGGGATGTCGTATGTGTACAGATTGTAAAGCAGAAATTGGTGACTCTGCTTTTATTGTTTGTATTGATTGCCTCTTTGTTCAGGTCTCATATTACAGTTTTCTATTTCAACCTGCTGTAAAAAGACAATTTTCCCAAAGGGATCATTAAAGTTTCATCTCATCTTTAAAAATCGACTGTGGCTCAGTGGTTAGCAAGTCGGTCTTTCAATCAGAGTGGTTCGATCCCCGGCTCCGGCAGTCCATGTCGTTGTGTCCTTGAGCAAGACACTTAACCCTCATTGCTCACCGTTGCTGTGTCTACGGTCTACTGTATATCATGTAAGTCGCTTTGGATAAAAGCGTCAGCTAAATGATATGTAATGTAATGTAAAAATGGTAAACTCTAAACACCAAATAAAAAGGTATGTGAACTCTCAATTCCATCCCTCAGCCTCTGTGGATCTGTCTCATATGTTTATTTCTCTCTCTTTGTAGCCTTGTTACTCACCCTCTTTCTATCCCAGCGTCTTTTTCTGTCATTCTCTGTTTCCCTAATGACTACAATAATGAGGCATTATCACCAGCTTCGACAACAGATGTTCGGAATGTTCTGTCTGTGAATGTCTCTGTCTTTCTCGCTGCTTAATCCTCACTTTCTCTCTCTCACTCATTGTTAGGATTCTTTTTTTCTCACTAGACGAGCCATTCTTCAACAAATTGGAACCTCGTTTCTCCCATGAGAATCCTTTTCAATCTGTCTGCTCTGACTTTTATTATAAGTTTTTGGATATCCATTTGACCATCTTTTTTTGTACACTGTACACACAGTGTTTTTGATGTGGTCAAAGTTGGTCCTATTTGGCTGGTCCCTTGGGAAAACCTTTCATTTTACTGACAGTCTGCCCCACTTAGTCCTGTTTCTGGTTCTCACATGCCTCCCTTCCCTCAAGCAGGCCCAGCAACACGGCCTGGGTCTCTCACAGCGCACGGTGGAGCTCTCTGGCCCTTGAGCCCAGTTGGTTGGATGAGGGTTTAAATTAGACAATAGTGTCCAGGATTATTCAGGGAAGTGCATTTACATTGTGGCTGTGAAAGGTTAACAATTCAGGTCACCTGCAACCTTCTCAGATCGATTTTTCTTTTATCAATAAATGGTTACTATAGCAAAAATGTCTTGTGGCATGTGAAAGAGACTAAATATAACATGCTCTGAGGATGAGAAATATGAGGGAGAAGGTGTTGGAGACGGAAAGATGGCACTCTTTACCTTTCTAAATAACACAGGGGCGGTGGGCAGAATATATTAAGTTCAGTGACTCAATATGATGTTCCACACGCTATACAGTAGGTGGATGTACTCACCAGAACATTGTTTGTGATCTGCTATTATAGCATATCTTGTTATAATCACTATTCAGGCTTGATAATGGACCACACTTTTGCCACAGTCCCCTCATTCAGCTTATTGTATCCTAGTAAGGTTTAGTGAAGTAGACTGTTAAATCAGTAATACAGGCCTGTTTCAATGCACCCAGCAAAGGCAGCTGGTCAGGTTCCAACCCACTCGACCAGGAGCTACTGGATTTATGATTATTATTTATTTATTATATGATTTATGACCTATTTATGAATATTTACAAAAGTAAAATATAAAAAAAGAGGCACATGAACAGCCAAATGGCCTGCCACACTCCCCGTGAAATATTAAACACACCAGTTAGTGATGTTATTTATTACGATGATACATTTATATGCCGATACATGTATCTACAATTTCCCCACCGAGGGACTAATAAAGGAATGTCTTATCTAATCTTATATTTCCAAGTCATGTATGTTGTTTTGCTATGAAAACCTCAAAACGTGAAGGTGCTGAAGTATTTTCTAGAATAAAATAAAATCCAATATTATGTCTACAGAACTACAGTTCACCCATAGAAATCACTACAGTGGTTTCTGGCAATTACTGAGAGCTTAGGTTCACGTGTTCACTTATAATATGTTGGAGGTATCTGGAATCTGAAAACAATGCTTCTCTCTGCAATAATTGTCATGACTTGGGACTTCAGGTTGCGCCACTTGGGTCATTGGCGACCTCTGCTGGCCTAAAGACACTATTTCAGGTCTACTGGATTCTTTGCCTCTGCCTTTCTGGTCCACACCTGTTTGGCATTTGTAATTTGTGTTCAATCAACCTTGTTTGACCAGAGTATAAATACCTGGTAGTGTGCTAGACTCGTCATCGCGACGTTTGATTAGATGAAGTGTTCCACGTTACCCTCTCGTAACAGTTTGTGCTTGTTAACGCGGTTCTCGGCCGCTGTTTCGCTGCTTCCCTAAGCAGTGCTTTCTGGATACCTGTTTTTTGTTTCTTCGCCTGGGTGAGCAAGAGCTATCCCTTTTTGATAGCTTCCTCAGTTAAACCTTTTCTTAGTGACTGTTCTTCTGTGCTTTGGGATTACCTTTTTGTTTGGATTACTACCCTGTGTTGGAATTAACGATTTTGTTTGGATTATTACCTTTTGGTGTGTTTCTATGCTTTTGGAATCCACCAAGTGTGTTTGAGTTATTGCCGCCTCAAAACTGTTGGCATTTTGTGAAGCCCCGCCTGACGAAGAAATAAAACTAAGTTGTGACCTTACTCTCTTCATCTGGGTCCTCAATAGCCCACTGGGTAACTCGTGGGTTCCCACTCCAGCGACCCGGGTTCGCTTCCTGACTCCGGCGGTCCTGACAATAATGTTCTTGTAGAGAAAGACACAGAGAGATACTGAAACTGGTGGTAAGCAAAGATGACTCTTTAATATGTGGTGTTTTTCATAATAAAGTAATGATATGCAATGTAAAATACAACATAGGAGATGGACATTCCAGGAACTACAAGCCGTCATGTCCTCACAGAAGAATGGTGAAGATGGAAGACACAACCTGCCCGTTGTTGACTATCCATGTTTATCCTTATCATGATCATTATACAGTCATGCATGGTCCAAGGATCTGACCACTGCCTGGATCATTTACAAATAATTTCCAAAAAGAAGGCTGGAAAGAAAGAGAAGGAAAAATTAGGGTGCTTCTAGAATGAACAACAAAACACAATTTTTCAACCAACCATTAAGGTTGCATTAAATATCCATCTTGGGCAATCAAGATAACAAGCTAAAACATATCAATACTTTTTTGGAGAGACGATATTGAGTCACACAACGGAGTATACATACATACCCCTAACTATCACTTCTAGCATACACTGACAGAAAACCTGTCAGTATAAGAAAAGTCTGATTCAAATCAAACCCCTGAATAAAGATTTGGCTTGAAAGTGTTATTGAGCCCATCGTTTAATATGAAAGTATAGTTTGTGTCTATTCCTTTAACAAGAGCATCAGGACTTAAGGCAAGTTGAAAAAGTACATCTTGCATTCTGTAGAAAGCATCCTGAGGGTCCGTAGATTACGGCTGATTTCTGCTCGTAATTGAAATAAAAAAAGAACAATCACATTTTGGAACCAAGGGATTGAGAATTTAATTCACATGAACAAAGAACATACTTCCAACGGCAAAGTTTTCTGAATCCAGACAAATATACCTTGAAATTATACAAATAAATAAATCATATTTAACATGCTGCTATAAGTAAAGTTCCCAACTCACATGAGAAATACAAATAGACAATGAAAAAGCACTACTAAAGCAGTGAAAAACAGAAATAAAATCATCAATGAATTAAGTGATAATCTACTGAACAGAGAATTTCAGTGAGCACAATATTTTATCTCTTGTAATTGTTGCCCTAGTCTACCTATTTTCAGCCATGCACAGAGAATTTGGTGAGCACAATGTTCCAATAAAACCAAAAATGTAGTAAAGAACCACAGTTTGGAGTTTAATAACACTAATACCTCAATTTAGAGTATCACTCACCGGCAAACCGTCCAACTACATATCAAGTTTTCCTGAAAACCTCACAAAGCCGGCAAATCTTTTGAAGATTACACAGTTCCCTTCATTTTTGTCAGTGAGCCATTGACTCCATGCCTTCCTCTGAGTCTATGGTGTCCTCCACCCCTTTATCTTCTCATGGGCGCCAGATGTGAACCAACTCACCCATGAAGTGCTATCACCAATTGTAAATGAGCAGAGTGAACCAGGCTAATCAGGGCTGCAAGGTGACAGGCCATTAATCCAAAAAGATATGATGAAAACCCGTCGCTCCATCTCTCACACTTGACCTCTCTTTCATCTAGTCTTTCTGCCTTTCATTTCGCCACACATCCATCCGTCCTTTCATCTTTCTATCCGTATGTTGCTGCCAGGAGAAGGAGGGTGCCTTGGGAGTTTTTATCCACAATCCACAATCACCTCAGCACCTGAAGGGTGCTGACATGTCTGTGAGTGTGTGCGTATGCTGTTTCCTATTATTTTACACTCCATTTAGCTATTTCTTCCTAAATTGTAATCACAGGGTTTCGCTCCATAATCAGCCTGCTGATAAGGCTGTGATAAGCCCAGTGGAGAAATCACATAATAGATCTGAGATATTTTTTTTGCCGGTTTGGAGGTAATTACCAGATTGTACCTTTTAATTCTGCTGGCAGTTCCCTGTGATCTGTGGAAATGAGGAGGAATGTAGCATGAACCGGTTTTAATTGGTTTTTAGATGACTTTCACATGAACTGTGAAATTGTGCTAATCAACAGAAAGGACAGCATCTAGATGGATTTCAGCCAGTGCAGCGCTTAATTTGAGCTCTAATGAAAACAGTTCATGTTTGTCAGATGAACAGGTGACCATGTGCAGGGATCTCTTGTGTGAAAATTGTATACCAGCACTGATCGATTTCCACTTGGACATGTTTACCATTGACACGTTTCCCCGCCACTGACTCTTCTAGTGGTACGAAGTACTGAATAATCAACGTGTCCAAGGAAAGCATAATATGCTTTTCTGATCATTTTACATTATGAAAAACAAATCTGTGTTAACATGGGTAAGAGGGGAGCTAGTTAGCATTACAGCTAAAGTTTAATAAAATGTAATTACTATAACCAGTTCAACCAGGAAAGAACAGTCAGCTCCATAAATCATCTGTTATTGTTGATGATGTGATGATAAAGCCTCGAAAGAGTCTTTGGCTCTTGGACTCTACATGGAGATTTGTAATGGAGGTCCGTTTGCCCTGAGCAGCATCAAGATAAACTCCCTCGTGGAGTCCAGACCTGGTGCTGGTGGCTGATGAGGCTGATAGAATGAGTTGATGAAGATGATGTACTACAACTGTACTTGGGACCAGGCTCTAGTTTTACTTTCAACTTTGGAGGTAAACAGATCCTCTTCTGGTTCACTTTTGGGCAAGAAGCAGCCGTTCTTGGGAAACTCTCACCTCACTGATTAAAGGGAAACCCAGCTATTGTCCTGAGCCAGAGCACTATCGATTGGTGGCCATCACACTAACGACCTGGGGCGTAGTCAACTCAGCTGTAGCTAATTATCGCTAACACCGGTATAGAAGCAGGCATGGGTTTGAAGCGTCAGCGAAGACTCATCGTATGAAGACTCAGAGGATAAAGACAAAGGAGTCTTTCGTTGGAGTCTTCAGGGGCGGCTGAGCATTAGCACTTCTCCGTGAAAATGTGCTTCCCTCCCATACCCGTCTACATATCAACTCGTAGATACTTTAGACCTCGGACTCGTTCTTACTTGCATCAAAATCCTTCCGTGCTTACTTATCCCACCCGCTCCACACAAACCCAACACCTTGTCACAGGAGGCCTCTGGAACTGCCAGTCAGCTAACCGCAAGGCAGACTTCATCTCTGGCTTTGCTATCAAGCAATCTCTGGACTTCCTGGCTCTCACTGAGACCTGGATCACACCAGACAACACATCTACCCCTGCTGCTCTCTCCTCTGCCTTCTCCTTCACCCACACACCTAGACCCACTGGTCGGGGTGGTGGCACAGATCTACTCATCTCCCCCAAATGGAGTTTTTCTCTCTACCCGGTTCCATTGCCTACACCACTGTCTTTAGAGCTTCATGCTGTGACGTTTACCCATCCGGTTCAACTGGACATTGTTGTTCTCTACCGTCCACCTGGTTCCCTGGGAGATTTCTTGGAAGAATTAGACGTCCTCCTATCAAGTTTCCCTGAAAACGGCCCCCCTCTCATTCTTCTAGGTGACTTCAACATCCAGACCGAGAAGTCATCTGACCTGGTGCTCTTACTGTCTTCCTTTGCTCTCTCACTCAGTCCTTCACCTCCGACTCACAAAGCTGGAAATCATCTTGACTATATTTTCACCAGAAACTGCTCAACATCTAACCTCACTGTAACTCCACTTCACGTCTCCGATCACTTCTTTATCTCCTACTCTCTCCCACTCTTGGGAACTGACAACCCTCCCACAGCAACAGACTCTGCCCCTGTCCGTCACAACATTCGTACCCTCTCTCCCTCCTCTCTGGCCTCGTCTGTTCTGTCAGCCCTTCCTTCAACTGACTCTTTCTCACTCATGCATCCTTACTCTGCCACAGACACTCTCATCTCTACTCTGTCCTCCTCTCTTGACTCTCTCTGTCCTCTTACGACACGTAAGGTCCGCAACTCCTCTCCGGCTCCGTGGTTGTCAGACCCGGTCCGTGTCCAGAGAGCCACTTTGCGAGCATCGGAAAGGAAATGGCGAAAATCCAAACACGCAGAAGATCTGCACGCCTATCACTCTCTTCTCGCCTCCTTCTCTGCCTCTATCTCTGCAGCCAAAAGCCTGTTCTACCAATCCAGAATTGAATCTTCTTTCTCTAACCCCAAAAAACGCTTCTCCATTTATTCCAACCTCCTTGACCCCCCCTGTCCTCCTCCTCCCTCCACCCTTCTACCGAACCACTTTGTCGACTACTTTACAAAAAAGATGACATACGCTCCTCATTCACTGATCCCCTCCCATAACTACATCTCCTTTAACATTATCCGCCTCCCCTTCGCTTTCCTCTTTCACCCCTCTGTCCCCCAATCAAGTTCTTACCTTGGTAACCTCTTCCCGCCCAACCACCTGCCCCCTTGACCCCATCCCATCTCACATCCTCCAGTCTATTGCTCCTGACCTTCTTCCCTTTCTCACCCATCTTATTAACACCTCCCTCTCAACTGGCTGTTTCCCTAACTCTCTGAAGGAGGCAAGAGTTAACCCTCTTCTGAAGAAACCCACTCTCAACCTGTCAGAAGTCAACAACTACAGACCTGTCTCTCTCCTTCCCCTTCTTTCCAAAACCCTGGAGCGAGCTATCTTCAACCAAGTCTCCACTTTCCTCCATCAGAACAACCTTCTGGACCCTCACCAGTCTGGATTCAAGGCAGGCCACTCAACAGAGACTGCCCTCCTTGCTGTCTCAGAGCAGCTTCACACTGCGAGAGAAGCCTCTCGCTCCTCTGTCCTTATCCTTCTAGACCTTACTGCTGCCTTTGACACAGTGAACCACCAGATCCTCATCTCCTCCCTCCAGGGTATCTCTGGCACTGCGCTCTCCCTCCTCTCATCCTACCTCAGCGATCGCACCTACCGGGTAACCTGGAGAGGATCTGTGTCTGAGTCTTGTCCTCTCACTACTGGGGTCCCTCAAGGCTCCGTCCTCGGTCCTCTCCTCTTCTCCCTGTACACCAACTCTCTTGGCTCCGTCATTCGCTCACATGGCTTTTCCTACCATAGCTATGCTGATGACACCCAACTGATCTTCTCGTTTCCCCAATCGGAAACACAGGTAGCAGCACGAATCTCTGCCTGTCTGACCGACATTTCACAATGGATGTCCGCGCACCACCTGAAGATTAACCCTGACAAGACGGAATTACTTTTCCTTCCAGGAAAAGTCTCCCCCACTCACGACCTGACGATTACTTTCAACTCAGTCTTGGCCCCGACCCCGACTGCCAGGAACCTCGGTGTGACCCTGGACAGTCAACTCTCCCTGACTGCCAACATTACCGCAACAACTCGTTCCTGTAGATTCATGCTGCACAACATCAGGAGAATATGTCCGCTTCTCACCCAGAATGCGGCACAGGTTCTGGTCCAGGCTCTGGTCATCATCTCGCGCCTAGACTACTGTAACTCCCTCCTGCAGGTCTACCTGCTGGTGCCATCCGACCTTTGCAGCTCATCCAGAATGCAGCAGCTCGACTGGTCTTTAACCTCCCGAAATTCACCCACACTACTCCGCTCCTCCGCGACCTTCACTGGTTACCGGTGGCTGCCCGCATCCGCTTCAAAACATTGGTACTGGCGTACCGTGCTACGAACATATCTGGTCCAGTCTACATCCAGGACATGGTAAAACCTTACACCCCAACTCGTGCGCTCCGCTCGGCTTCTGCCAATCACCTTGTAGCTCCGTCGCTGCGAGCTAAACACTCCACAAAGTTCTCTGTCCTGGCTCCTCGATGGTGGAATGAGCTCCCCATTGACATCAGAACAGCAGAAAGTCTCTACATCTTCCGTCGCAAACTAAAAACACATCTTTTCCGACGATACCTTGAATAAAGGATGTAGCACTATAGTAGCACTGAAAATGGCTCTTACTGATAGCACTTTGTAGTTGAACTTTTGGACGAAATTGTACCTTCTTGATTCTTGTTGTTCTGATTCTTGTATGTAACCGTAGAATGCACTTATTGTAAGTCGCTTTGGATAAAAGTGTCAGCTAAATGAAATGTAATGTAATGTAATGTAATGATGGATCTGTGAAGACTGGGGGGAGATTGATGGGGTGAGTAACAGCAGCATGAACATACTGAAGGTAGAGAGATACTCATATTTAAAACACACAGCAGCAAGATGACAGGCTAACCATGTCAGTGTTTCTTTCTGCTATTGGATAGAGGAGACCAGCCAATTTAAACAGCTGATGTCATGATTGGCAGTGCAGAATGGCTGCAGGTAAATAATGACTGAGCATGCGTGAGAAGTGAATGGCAGATGTATGATAAATAAATGAGGGGTTTGCAAGTGCATGGTCTTCTGACTGAACTTACACTATAGCTTCTTCATCTCCACTGCTGGCTCACCATTCTCTTTGATATTAGACATTTCAATTGTCTAGCAGTTACTATTGTGTAATGTAATCCCTTCGTGGTGGAAGAACTTAATAGATTTTACAAACTTTCTTCACTCAAACGTGTTATTCAACAGTTATTTACATAAACACAGCATTTGCCCATGATGCAAAACCCCTCTGTGTGAATGTTCCCCTTGGTGAGCATTTACACAGAGCCAAGCCGCCAAGCATCTCTATGAAATCTGCTCCTCAGTGTGAACCGGGTGTTTTGTCAATATCAGATGGTTGGAGGGCACTGGCCTTGGCATCATAGCGGGCATTACTGCTATCTCTGGCACAGTTTTTATTGAATTGTTTACCCTGAGCGAGGGGAGAGGAGTTGGAGGGAGGGATGACTGCGTGGGTGTTTGATGCCCTCCATCTTTCTCTGTCAGCATGGCTTCTCCTCTGCATCTAATCGTGCCAGGGAACCAGCTGCTCCTAGAACGGCATCTCCTAAGGCACAAGACACTTCCTCTCAGACTCCCCCCCTCAAACCCGCCTGCTTTCTTGCGGGTGCCCCCTTGGCATGGCTGCGGTTGCTGAAGCCAAGTTCACACTGTTGGAATGATTGCAGTGACAGTGGTGTTTTTCTGCTCATCCACAGGGACACGGTCGTATCTGTCCTGCCTCACCAAGCCTTCGCACTGACTGGACCTCTGACAGGCTGACAGTCAAATAGACTGATCGACTGATTGACTGACAGGACAAATCACAAGAGGCTCACAACATGGCACAAGGCATTCAGAGTGTATGTCTAATTATGTACAGTGGCTGAAGCTGTGTTCATTGGAATCCCTTCGCCGTTGTAATAAAAGTAAAATCACTCATATAATATACATCTGTTGCTAGAACATTCCATTCACGGACCCCCTTGGTGTGCAAGGGTTGTTCTCAAATGGAGGTATGTGAAGACTCACCAAGATTTAAAACATATATCTTTCAAATTAGCAATAATTCAAAAATTCTTTAAAAGTAGTTATTTAATAAATATTCAATATAATATAAGTGTTGTATATAATGTAAGATAATGATTTATGGTTGAAGTAAGAGGAACATCCCAGTTTAAAATGTGAAAAGACAAATTGAGATAGAGAAAAACTGAGGTCTACTGAGATAGAGATTAACTGTGTGCTGGACTGAGATAGAGATGAGCTGTTTGATGGACTGAGATAGAGATGAGATATTGGGGACTGAGATAGAGATGAGCTGTGGACTGAGATAGAAATGAGTGGACTGAGATAGAGATGAGCTGTGGACTGATATAGAGATGAGCTATGGACTGAGATAGAAATGAGCTGTGTTGGACTGAGATAGAGATGAGCTGTGGACTGAGATAGAAATGAGCTGTGGTGGATTGAGATAGAGATGAGCTGTGGACTGAGATAGAAATGAGCTGTGGTGGATTGAGATAGAGATGAGCTGTGGTGGACTGAGATAGAGATGAGCTGTGGTGGACTGAGATAGAAATTAGCTGTGATGGACTGAGATAGAAATTAGCTGTGTTGGACTGAGATAGAAATGAGGTGTGGACTGAGATAGAAATGAGCTGTGGACTGAGATAGAGATGAGCTGTGGACTGAGATAGAAAAAAGCTGTGGTGGACTGAGATAGAGATGAGCTGTTTGATAGACTGAGATAGAGATGGGCTATGGAATGAGATAGAGATGAGCTGTGGACTGAGATAGAAATGAGCTGTGGTGGACTGAGCTAGAGATGAGCTGTGGACTGAAATAGAAATAAGCTGTGATGACTGAGATAGAGATGAGCTGTGGTGGACTGAGATAGAAATTAGCTGTGATGGACTGAGATAGAAATGAGCTGTGTTGGACTGAGATAGAAATGAGCTGTGGACTGAGATAGAAACGAGCTGTGGACTGAGATAGAGATGAGCTGTGGACTGAGATAGAAAAAAGCTGTGGTGGACTGAGATAGAGATGAGCTGTTTAATGGACTGAGATAGAGATGAGCTGTGGTGGACTGAGATAGAAATTAGCTGTGATGGACTGAGATAGAAATGAGCTGTGGACTGAGACAGAAATGAGCTGTGGACTGAGATAGAGATGAGCTGTGGACTGAGATAAAAAAAAGCAGTGGTGGACTGAGATAGAGATGAGCTGTGGACTGAGATAGAAAAAAGCAGTGGTGGACTGAGATAGAGATGAGCTGTTTGATTGACTGAGATAGAGATGAGCTGTGGTGGACTGAGATAGAAATTAGCTGTGATGGACTGAGATAGAAATGAGCTGTGGACTGAGATAGAAAAAAGCAGTGGTGGACTGAGATAGAGATGAGCTGTTTGATTGACTGAGATAGAGATGAGCTATGGAATGAGATAGAGATGAGCTGTGGACTGAGATAGAAATGAGCTGTGGTGGACTGAGATAGAGATGAGCTGTGGACTGAAATAGAAATGAGCTGTGATGACTGAGATAGAGATGAGCTGTGGTGGACTGAGATAGAAATTAGCTGTGATGGACTGAGATAGAAATGAGCTGTGTTGGACTGAGATAGAAATGAGCTGTGGACTGAGATAGAAATGAGCTGTGGACTGAGATAGAGATGAGCTGTGGACTGAGATAGAAAAAAAGCTGTGGTGGACTGAGATAGAGATGAGCTGTTTGATTGACTCAGATAGAGATGGGCTATGGAATGAGATAGAGATGAGCTGTGGACTGAGATAGAAATGAGCTGTGGTGGACTGAGATAGAGATGAGCTGTGGACTGAAATAGAAATGAGCTGTGATGACTGAGATAGAGATGAGCTGTGGTAGACTGAGATAGAGATGAGCTGTGGACTGAAATAGAAATGAGCTGTGATGACTGAGATAGAGATGAGCTGTGGTAGACTGAGATAGAAATGAGCTGTGGTGGACTGAGATAGAGATGAGCTGTCGACTGAAATAGAAATGAGCTGTGATGACTGAGATAGAGATGAGCTGTGGTAGACTGAGATAGAGATGATCTGTGGTGGACTGAGATAGAGATGATCTGTGGTGGACTGAGATAGAGATGAGCTGTGGTGGACTGAGGTAGAAATGAGCTGTGGTGGACTGAGGTAGAGGTGAGCTGTGTGGTGGACTAAGATAGAGATGAGCTCTTGTCATCGGAGACACAATGAAGTATTTTGTGTGCTTACAATTCATTAAAATAAGCAAATGTACACTCAATGCAGATTATATCACCATACCTGCTGCTGGCTGTCAGCAGAGACAGGCAGAGTAAAGAGTGCCAGATCGAGAAAGGCATCGTGTTTGTCTGCCCTCTAACGGTGCTCGGTGACTGGATGCTGCTGGATGTCGCCTCTGTCACCACACCGCTTTGATCATCGCAGCCGCTGTCGCCTGTCAGTGTCCTCTTTGAGACCCATCTGTTTCCTAACCAGGGAGTTCACAAGTAGAATCAATATGCTGCTGCTCAAGGACAACGGGCAGGTGGACGAGAGGAGGAATAAAGGTGTAATGTGTTGTATTGGTATTTTATGAAGATTGTGGTGCACAAAGAGAAAACTATGTTTTCCCAATATTTTCATAGGCAAAAACATAGTATTTTCATCTAAGAAAAACAACTGCAAGTCATTCTGAAGGGGATTCAATGCATGTTTCTTTTTTAGGGTATATGCAGGGAGGGGCATGTGTGGTGTGTATTATTGGTATATTTGCACTCTGTGTGTCCTGTCTGAGGATGAATGCTCTTCTCCACACTCATTTTAGATCTTTTAAGTATTTTCCCCTCTTTGTTATTCTCTTGTTTTGTCTCCCCTCGTTGTTTCTTCCGTCATTTTCTCTCTTTGTTGTCGGCTCATTGTTTTCTCCCCTCTGTTGCTTTCTCTCCAACCCCCTCCTAAAACTCAGATTAAAGGAATGATGCAAACTCCTCGTCTCTTTCTCATTCTTGATCCTTTTCCAAGCGAGTCAACTTGCCAGCAGCCCCGGGAAGTCGAGAAAGCATCTTTTTTAATAGCCTATGTAAAAACAAGCACAGCCAAATATACTTTTAAACCAAATGTGGTATATAGCTATGCATACCTTCCACCCAGTATTAGGTCTCACCGTGTGTTCCTCTGGTATGAACACATTTACTTTTTAAAAGCTCATGATAAGTAGTTTTGTCTTTCTATTATAAATACTTGGCTTTTATCTTTTAATGATGTACAATTAGCACACACACACACACACACACACACACACACACACACACACACACACACACACACACACACACACACCTATGCATAGACACATACACACACAGACAGGGTTCTAAATTATCCAAATTACATCACAACAGTGGCATGCTAGCAAGCTTTTTGCGTCAGCCCCCCTCTGATTGTTTGACAGACGCAGCATTAGAATTGTGTGTGTGTGTGTTTGTGAGTTTGTGAGGGCAGATGTTACAGACCAATTAGAGAGCAGCCACATGCAGACATGCCATGGGACTAAATGTCATTTGACACAGGGAGGGATGAGGCTAAAAGAGAAGTGAATTGCTCCAGCAGTTAGACGATTTGCAACAAATCGACTCTTACGGATCTTTCAAAGGACCATTACTTGTTTTTATGGTATTATCAATGCTGCAGTATTAACTTAAAATTGGATTGTAAAAATACCACTTGCAGAGGGACCACTTGTTTTTGCTTTGAGAAATTTTGATTCCCAGGGCACAATTTATTTCTCTTTTTCGCTTGTCACAGGAGCACCACCATTAAACACAAGATTTAAATACACTGGGACATTAAAGGGAAAAATGCACTACCTTTTTATCTGGAAGTCTAATCAGTGTTGAATGTTGTCAATTGACAATACATCCCTCAGTGCGTGCTAGAAAGCTGAGTTTGCAGCTCTAACATCTGTCGTTCTTTCTGCATCCAGCGCCGTCATTTGACGTGACATAGCTGGAGCGAAAGAGGAACTTCAGGCTGTTCCAGCTTGGAATTTTACTCTCAGCTTTTGGGGGCTAGTACAGAACCTCCTTGTTCTCTTTGATTGAATTGCAAGCTGAGGATGGTATGGACATGGATAAATATTACAGTATTTTGACTCAGATATTCAGTTGTATTTGTTCGAGATAGGGTATAAATCTGCAGAAATGTAGCAAAGATAGTGGAGCGACAAGTCCTCATTGTAGTAATGACAACGTACTAAAATGACCATATTAGCATGTTTACAGTACAGTTTAGGACAAAGCACCACTGTCCCTATTATACATCCTCCCAGAGCGGCTGGCATGTTTAGACTCTGTATCTTAGCTCTAAGGGACAAAACATTCCCAGCCTGGTTTCATTCTCAGGTCGTCAAAAGATGATGCCATTTAGGGAGGAGGTTGGATGGGTCAATCAAACACAGGACTTTCACCCAGGAGACCGCTGTTTGTGTCTCGAGTGAAAACAAGTCACGACTGAAGTATACCCGTGTTAACCATCAAAATGACTCTTATTCATTGCCATAACTTAACTGATAATGTTTTGCTTATATTAACAGAAGTTGGTCTTGGCTCTCTCCTGCACACTGTCAGCCTCGAATCCCTTGCTGAGGACAATGCAGGTTAGATGATGACAAAGAAAAGCTACAGTGACAGACGAAAGATAAACTGGTGGACTGAGAGTCACAGACGGGCAATGCGAGAGAGAGCGAGATATGTTTGTTATGGCAGAGTGAGCTCTGGCCTGCGGGTGGGTAGAGATTAAACATTCCTTGTCCTGAGCCATCTATGATTTGGGGAGATTTAAGTATCAATTTGAGAGCCATCAGATTAGCCTTGGTACACCTTTCAAACAGGGTTGGAGAAGAGATAGCAGGAGGGAGATAGAGATGCTTAGGATGCAAACTTCCACTTTGTATCAGATTTGGTTAATATTTAAAATCCTGCAGAGCTCTGTCTGTTTATATGACACCAGTGTATACGACACCAGTGATAAACCATTGATGAGGTGTGTCCTCTCAGTTTAGTGTTTGACGATTAGAAGTGCCCTGTTGTAGGAGCGACTATTACTAATTACTAATGCAGATTAATGAACACTTACATGGAGTGTTAATCATACAAATATGTTACACACATGCTTGTCGGACAACAGGCAATGCAATTATTCTGGAGACAAGATTAAGAGTCTGCAGCCATGCTAGTGGCTCTCTGAGGGTGAGGCTCTGTCTCAGAGATAGAGTGGGTTGTCCAACAATCAGAAGATCGACGGCCCGATCCTCGTACAGAAGGGGTCATTTATTAATGCAATGATAAGATTTTGGCTATTAGAGGCAGGATTGGTGATCTCCTGCACTCGGCCACTGACGGTCTATCCTCAGGTGGAGTGGCCTTGGGGGCGGCTGTGATTTCGGTTCTTGTCCTGTTGACCTTATACCTGGCATCCAGCACCACTGTAAAGAATCTTGGAGTTATCTTCAATCAAGACTTGTCCTTCAACTCCCACGTAAAACAAAAGACCGCCTTATTTCACCTATGCCACTTCAAGACTGGATTATTGTAACTGCTTATTATCGGGCTGTTCTGGTAAGTCTCTTGGGTCTCTCCAGTTGACCTCAAACACACCTCGCTTCACTGCTGCCGTCCCCCGGAAGCTAGCCTGCATGGAGATATCAAGCTTGCTAGTGTGGGCTAATGTTTTAAAAAAATCTGGGCTTCCAGAGTCTTAGCCAAAAAAACACTTCGGGTCACTATATTTGGAACTTGACTCAGTTTGAGTGGCCAAAAGGGCTATCAATCTCATTGGGATGGCTTTAGAGTGTTCCCATAGGCTGGTACGATTCGATGGACGGGTTTTAGCCCGTTTTTGGGCTCAAAATGAATGACATACACCTTGGAAAGTGAGGGAGACCCGTGAAAAAAGAGTCATCTGCCTATATTTTATGATGATTTGAGGGCAAAAGTCGTTATTTTGTTGTATTTTACTGCATTTGACTGCTGTATATGGATGTATTGAACACCATTTGTCACGACTCGGGACTCCGGTCGTGGGCCACTGGCAGCCTCTAGGGGCCTAAGGACTCTATTGCAGACTGGCTGAAGGTTGGGGCCCGGCTTTCCGGGTCCACACCTGGTAGTCATTCGCAATCAGCTCCAATTAGACCAGGCATAAATACCTGGCAGCAGACTGGACTCGTCACGGCGACGTTTGCTCTCATGTACTGTTCTTGCTGCCTTCCCGTAGCATTTTGTTGGTTCGTTGGTTGCGGTTCTCGGCCGCGACTTTTGGCTTCAGTAAGTCATACGATCTGTTCCGTGGTGTGGTTATCCTGTCCTGGGTGAGTGAAGACTATCTCCCCGGCGCCAGTGGCTTTTGTTAACCTTTCTGACTGTGACCATTTCTTCCCGGTTCTTTGGGATTCCTTTTTGTTCGGAGAAGAGCCACCTAGGCGTTGGATTATTTACCCTGTTGGACTATTACCTCCGTTGGATTATTTCCTGTGTTGGACTATTTCCTGTGTTGGACTATTACCTCCGTTGGATTATTTCCTGTGTTGGATTACAACCTCTGTTGGATTTTTTTCCCCTGTTGGATTATTCTCTTTGTTGGAGTATTGACATTGTTGGTTGATTGCCACTGTGGGATTATTGCTTCTGCTTCTCTGACGCCTGAATAAAACTGAGAAACAATTCCATCATCTGCATTCGGGTCCTCATTCGCTCACGAGGTAACTCGTGGGCTTTCCCTCCAGCGACCCGGGTTTGACTCCCCGCCCGGTGTCCTGACACCATTAGTGAAAAAAAGTAAATTAAATAGCGACACACACAAATCAGTGATGCTCTATTTTGAGATTTGCCTCAACTAAATAATCAAAATAAATAGCAAATGTTAATTTTAGAATCTTTTTGGATTAAAAACATGATACACGCGAGAACGCAACGGTTTTGGAATTCTTCGAACCTACAGAGTTCGCCACAAACAAAGCCTCGCAAAGATACACACAATAATAAAATGTTGTCAAACAAAATATTAAAATGTTAATAACATTACTTATGGCTGAAATTAAAATATTCCGGCCCTGCTAACTATCGATAGCTATGGCCACGTAGCAACCGGATGTTGTGAGACGCATTCGAGTACGCCCGGAAAAGTTATGGCGCTTTCAGTGCCGCGATTTCTTGAAATGTCTGAACTAAAATATCCATCAATGCAGACGCAGCGGCCCCTCTCTGTCCTAACCATTTGGTGTTTTGTCCCGTTACTAAAAGTTTGTCCAAAAGTTGTTCGTCTTCACAGTACAGTCGCCAGGTTCTGTTAAACATCGACAGGACCGTGCTACACAACACCTTGGATACTGCACAAGCAGAAAGCCTCGAGGAGCTCGGACTACTACGCCGACCTACGACCACACCGGACTCGACTGCCACTCCTCCCCCAGAAAGGAGGCGCCACAAGCGTTGTGAGAGGAAGCAGAAGAGGGGTAAGCGCGGAGGTATCCGAGCTAGGCTAGCGGCTAGGCCAACTCGTCCAGCCATACCATCAATCATTATGGCTAATGTGCGATCCTTGGACAATAAAATGGACCACATAAGACTGCTTTGGACGGAGCAGCAAGACGTGAGGGACTGCTGTGTGCTTCTTTTTACGGAAACATGGCTAAACAGCTAACATGCTACCAAGCGGACAGAGCCCTCGCTGAAGGAGGAAAGATTCGCGGCGGCGGAGTATGTGTTTACTTCCGGGATGCATGGTGTCGTGACGCTGTCGTGGTATGTAAACACTGCTCACCACTGGCGGAGTTTATGATCATAAAGTGCCGTCCTTTTTATCTGCCGAGGGAATTTACGGCGATTCTGCTGGTCGCTGTTTACATCCCTCCCACCCCCAACAACAGTGACAGGAACGCGGCACTTTGTGAACTGTATCAGGCCATCAGTGAACAACAGACGGCTCACCCAGACGGCTTCACCATCTTCGCTGGAGATTTCAACCATGCAAATCTTAAGACTGTCCTTCCCAAACTTCATCAGCATGTTGACTTCCCAACAAGAGGGGACAACATTTTGGACCTGGTCTACACAACACACAAAGGAGCGTACAAGGCCTCCCCCCTCCCCCACATAGGACTCTCTGACCACATCACCATCGTGCTAATGCCAGCATACAGACCCAGAGTGAAAGTCTCCAGACCGGTTCTGAAGCAGGTCCGGGTGTGGCCAGAGGGGGCCCCCTCCGCTCTCCAAGACTGCTTTGGCTCAACAGACTGGGAAATGTTTAAGCAGGCAGCCACATACAACAACCACACAGACATTGGGGAGTACACAGACACTGTTACTTCATACATTAGCAAGTGCATTGATGATGTGACCCACGTAAAGACCATCACCACTCGGGCTAACCAGAAGCCGTGGCTGACAGGGTAAGTCCACCGGCTCCTGAGGGCCAGGAACAAATCCTTCAGAGCCGGGGACGAAATGGACCTGAGAACAGCGAGAGCCAACCTGTGCCACGGCATCAGGAAAGCAAAACAGGATTATACAAATAAGATAACCTGTCACTTTAAAGACAGCAGAGACACACGGAGCCTGTGGCAGGGCATTCAGACCATCACAGACTATAAACCCGCGCCACAGACCTGCGGCAGCAACATCTCTCTGCTTAACGACCTCAACAGTTTCTTTGCACGGTTTGAAGCACAGAACAGCACTCGTCCACACAAGACTCCGCCCCCTCCCCATGATCAGGTCCTGTGCCTGTCTGCAGCCAGCGTGAAGAGGACTCTCTCCACTATCAACACCCGCAAGGCAACAGGTCCAGACAACATCCCTGGTCGTGTGTTGAGGGACTGCGCAGAGGAGCTTAAGGACGTCTTCACGGATGTCTTTAACACTTCTCTGAGACAAGCTGTTGTTCCATCGTGCTTCAAGGCCACCATCATCATACCTGTGCTAAATAAATCCACTCCATCCTGTTTCAATGACTACCGTCCAGTGTCAATAAAGCTGACTTTGACTTTGATTATTAAAAATACTTAACTTCACTCAATCAAATCCAAATGTTGAACAGATACTCCTTACATAGAGAGAGCTATGTTATACAATAGTGTTTGGGAATATGTGAATATCGTTAAGATAATACAAATTAAACTTTTTTCTTCTTCGTATTCTGATGAGGATGCAATTAAACAACCGCATCAGCTTGCTCGTTGTTTAATGCGGACCAAAACCAAGTTAGAACCTCCGCGGTCTGCCCTTTGAACATACTGCTAGTGCTGAAAAGTGCTCTATTTTCAGTCTCAGCTTGAGTTAGCTTAATTCATGGTCAACATCAGCTTTCATACATATAATATTGCCATTGCCAATAACTGCTTAGCTGTAAAATGCTTGTTTAATAATATAGAAACTATTCTCAAAACCTGTCCAACTAAGAGCCAGGTGCAGGCACGTGATACGAGTGCACAGAACAGTATCTGCAAGCTGAATAGAATCATGGCAAGGGAGCCTTTGTGCGATTGCGAGGTTGACCTTCCTTACACACTCACATGGACATGATCTTTAAATAGACTTTTGAGACAGTTGTGGATGGAATTAACTACCTCAAGAGTTACATTTCATGTTAATTGTTGCCAGTGGTGTATAGTAACAAAGTAGAAATACTTTGTTACTTAAGTAGTTTTTTGGGATAGCTGTATTCTATTTATATTTCTGTTGACTTTTACTTCACTACATTTTGCAAAGAAAACTGATACTTTTACTCCGATACATTTCCCCTGAAACCTTCATTAATCGCTACAAAATCAAATCTATCTTTAGAAAATGAATCATGAGACCAACATCGGGGACTGTGGTGGAACCCAGACTCCACCAAGCAGGTTTGGCGAATCACAATATTATGCATTTTCCCTCTACATCCTCTAGTCCAGCGGTCCCAAACCTTTTTTGAGCCAAGGACCGGTTACATGTAAGACAATTTTTTCACGGACAGGGTCCCATCTCGGGGTGACGGGAAACGTGTGTTCTTATGTCCAGTCTACTCCGTAACTTAAACCTTTATGTCCAGTCTACTACTTAACTTAAACCTTTAGTCCAGTCTACTCTTTAACTTAAACCATTATGTCCAGTCTACTCCGTAACTTAAACCTTTAGTCCAGTCTACTCCGTAACTTAAACCTTTAGTCCAGTCTACTCCGTAACTTAAACCGTTAGTCCAGTCTACTCCGTAACTGGGGCGACTGTGGCTCAGTGGTTAGCAAGTCAGTCTTTCAATCAGAGGGTCAGTGGTTCAAACCCTGCCTCAGCCAGTCCATGTCGTTGTGTCCTTGAGCAAGACACTTAACCCTAATTGCTCACCGTTGCTGTATCTACGGTATACTGTATATCATGTAAGTCGCTTTGGATAAAAGCGTCAGTGAAATGTAATGTAACTAAACCCTTTATGTCTAGTCTACTCCTTACCGTAAACCTTTATGCCCAGTCAACTCCGTAACTTAAACCTTTAGTCCAGTCTACTCCTTAACTTAAACCCGCTTCACAAAGACAGGATGTGGAAATGGAAGCAGGTTTCCGAGCTTTTTTGGCAATCTCAGGATACTCTGCCTAGGTTTTAATCCAGAACACCAACAGAGTTGAAACAGACTTTTAAGTTTAATGTTTAGGGTAATGAATCACGTTACCCTGTTAACATGTGTCAAGATGTTCCATCTGAGGTTACACATAAACGGATGTATCCAGGCATTTTTCAAAATAAAACAGTATATATAAAAATATTTATATTGTATTTCTGTGCAGCCCGGTACCAAGGGACCCACAAACCGGTACCGGGCTGAATGAGCATATTTATAAATGCATTGTTACAACTCAACTCCTTCATAGTGTCATATTGCTTTTTGGAGGATTATGATGATAAGTTCAAAGTAGATGCAATGGTGTACTTATGTACACTATATTATGTTGAACATTGTTGCTCCTGGATTGATCACAGCCAAACCAATTGTTTTCAACACAACTCCTTGTCCTTGGTCATGGTGGCCACAGCACTTAAACGAATAAACTTAATAATTCTCAAAATTCTGTGTTTACTGAGGTTGGATGGAGAGTTTTTGAATGCCAATATTTCAGTAGCTTTGGGTAATCACAAGAGGCACTTCATCCGGTACGAAGAATCTGTCAAGAAAACATTTCTTGCAAATCTGGCCACGTGTGTTGGTCTTCATCACCACCGTCGCTAATTGCAGGAGTAACAAGTGATTCCATTTCTGCTTCCATTATGAAATCAGTCATCGTAGCAGCATGTAGTCGCTCGCTAGCTTAACGTGATTAACCAATGATTTAACTTCAAGCTAGGACCACTGATTCCAAACCTGCTTGGTGGAGTCTGGGTTCCACCACAGTCCCCGATGTTTGTCTCATGATTCATTTCTTTTCTAAAGATAGATTTAAAAAAAAAGGTTTCAGGAGAAATGTATCGGAGCAAAATGTAGTGAAGTAAAAGTAAACAGAAATATAAATAGTAAAGTAAAGTACCATTCTTAGAACAACAGTCTTACTAAAAACTTCCAGAGCTTTCATTAACATTTCGTGAACAACCTCAACACTTGAGTTGTCATGGAGATGGCTCAGATGTCATCAGGTTACCTAAGAAAGCAGTCATGCTTTTAAATGCAATCCTACTCTTGGGCTTGTATTTTCTCAGTAGTGTTGTGTGTGTGTGTGTGTGTGTGTGTGTGTGTGTGTGTGTGTGTGTGTGTGTGTGTGTGTGTGTGCAGCTTAACTTGAGGAAGGGAGTCCTCCACAACACCACAGGGCTTCACAGACACAGCAGAGTTTACCACCTGAGGACAATCTCCCCGCTGTCATTTCTTTCTCTTGCTGTTGTTTCTTTCTCTTGCCATCATTTCTCTCTTCCTATCCTTCTGTCTTTCAATCAGTTCCTCCTCAGTCTCTCTCCTCTGCCCTCGTTCCTCTTTCCTCCGCCCTAACTCCCTCTCTAATGAGGTACTACGGGTGGAAAGCATATGCTCAAAAAGAAGTTGAAGAATGCAGCACTACAGTTTTCGTCTCTGCACAACTTAAGCAAGCAAGACTGCAGATAAACGTAGCAATCTCTGTGTGGATTTGTGATTGTGCTTCTTTGGAAATTTCAAGTATAAGCAAGTGTACTTGTGTTTGTATGGAAGGACAGTGAAAAAGATAATTAGAATTTGACATATCATTGCTTTGCATGTCTGCTGTCTGACAGCAAAGCAATGACAAATAAAAGCAAAATGAGATAGAGAGAAAAAAGAAAGTGAGAGGGACAGCCAAGTTGTGACTTTGTCTTATGAGTTGATCCCGTGGTCTCACTCACATGGCATCAGATACCAGCACTTGGGAAGTGTCCAACAGCGTTTTGGTACCAATGCACAAACAAACAAACACTGTACTTTCCACCAGTGTTTGTGTCACAGAGTGTTATGTGAAAATGCACAATCCCAACATTGGGTATGTGGATGCATTTCTTCAAATAATCTTTAGGTCAAGTCCAGAAGGAAAGGCAGGATTTGAACCCACGCCTCCATAGTGACTGGAGCCTAAATCCAGCACCTTTGACCACTCGCCACAGTACCTTAATTGTTGCTGTTTGCTAATGCTCAGCCCAGTCATTCAGAAAACACTCTAGTCGTATCAGTACACTCTCAATGTTCATTATACCTTTGACAGCAATCAGAGATGCCAACTAATTACTTCAGAACAATCAGTCACAAGAGCAACATTTTATATCAGATTTTCAAACATCAAAGCTAATCATTTATACAGTAATTGATATAGCTAACTTCTGTCACGTGCGGGTGGTGGACCCAGGTGCAGGACGGAGGACTCGGGAGACAGAGAGCTGCGGTTCAATACTTTAATTAAACTGAGACAGACAGGTGGACAGCTCAGGAGCCGGCAGGCGGGAATCAAGGGGCAGGCAAGCAGGGAGTCAGGAACAGGCGAGGTCGGATCCGGGAAGGCAGGCAGGCAGGTCGGAGACTCGAGAGGCAGGCGAGACGGAGAGTCAGGAACAGGTGAGGTCGGATCCGGGAAGGCAGGCAGGAGAGTGCTGGAGAGACGAGGCATAGCAACGAAACAATCTGGCAATGAGTGAGTGTGACACTGGTGACTTTATACTGGCCTGATTGCAGGTGATGAGAGGCAGCTGGGTGCCCAGGTGAATGTAGTGAGCAGACGAGCTGGGTGTGATTAACCGGATGAGTGGAGAGGGGCTGAAGAGAGTCTGCAGGTAACGGGCTTGATGAAACTGTGACAGAACCCCCCCCTCAAGGGACGGCCCCTGACGTCCCCAATCCAAAGACAACCCAAAAACAAAAGCACCCCAGGGTGGGTGGAGGGGAGCTGGCGGAGGGCTCCGGGCCCCGGCAGGAACAGTCAGAGGGCGGCCCGGAGGACGGCCACCAGGCGGACCGGCGCGCTCTGGGGGACGGGCCGGAGGACGGCCATCATGCGGGGACTCGGGAGGACGGCCATCATGCGGGGACTCGGGAGGACGGCCATCATGCGGGGACTCGGGAGGACGGCCATCATGCGGGGACTCGGGAGGACGGCCATCATGCGGGGACTCGGGAGGACGGCCATCATGCGGGGACTCGGGAGGACGGGCCGGGGAACGGCCATCATGCGGGGACTCGGGAGGACGGGCCGGGGAACGGCCATCATGCGGGGACTCGGGAGGGCTGGGCTCGGGACGGGACCTGACTGGGCTGGGCTCGGGACCTGACTGGACGGGGCTCGGGACGGGACCTGACTGGACGGGGCTCGGGACGGGACCTGACTGGACGGGGCTCGGGACCGGACCTGACTGGACGGGGCTCGGGACGGGACCTGACTGGACGGGGCTCTGGGGACAGGTGTCGGCCGGACCGCCGACAGGACTCTGGGGACAGGTGTCGGCCGGACCGCCGACGGGACTCGAGGGACAGGTGTCGGCCGGACCGCCGACGGGACTCGAGGGACAGGTGTCGGCCGGACCGCCGACGGGACTCGAGGGACAGGTGTCGGCCGGACCGCCGACGGGACTCGAGGGACAGGTGTCGGCCGGACCGCCGACGGGACTCGAGGGACAGGTGTCGGCCGGACCGCCGACGGGACTCGAGGGACAGGTGTCGGCCGGACCGCCGACGGGACTCGAGGGACAGGTGTCGGCCGGACCGCCGACGGGACTCGAGGGACAGGTGTCGGCCGGACCGCCGACGGGACTCGAGGGACACGTGTCGGCCGGACCGCCGACGGGACTCGAGGGACAGGTGTCGGCCGGACCGCCGACGGGACTCGAGGGACAGGTGTCGGCCGGACCGCCGACGGGACTCGAGGGACAGGTGTCGGCCGGACCGCCGACGGGACTCGAGGGACAGGTGTCGGCCGGACCGCCGACGGGACTCGAGGGACAGGTGTCGGCCGGACCGCCGACGGGACTCGAGGGACAGGTGTCGGCCGGACCGCCGACGGGACTCGAGGGACAGGTGTCGGCCGGACCGCCGACGGGACTCGAGGGACAGGTGTCGGCCGGACCGCCGACGGGACTCGAGGGACAGGTGTCGGCCGGACCGCCGACGGGACTCGAGGGACAGGTGTCGGCCGGACCGCCGACGGGACTCGAGGGACAGGTGTCGGCCGTACCGCCGACGGGACTCGAGGGACAGGTGTCGGCCGGACCGCCGACGGGACTCGGGGAACAGGTGTCGGCCGGACCGCCGACGGGACTTGTAGGGTAGGAGCCGGGCCGGGCTGCCGGCGGGACTCGGGGAGCTAGGATCGGCTGAGCCACCGACCGGGCCGGGACTATCCGCGGAGCGGTCGGGGAAACGGGACCCGAGACTAACAGCAGCACGGGTGAGGGGGCTCGGGCCGGGACTGACATCGGCACAGTCGGGGAACTCGGGACAGGGGCTGACAGCGGCACAGTCGGGGAACTCGGGACAGGGGCTGACAGCGGCACAGTCGGGGAACTCGGGACAGGGGCTGACAGCGGCACAGTCGGGGAACTCGGGACAGGGGCTGACAGCGGCACAGTCGGGGAACTCGGGACAGGGGCTGACAGCGGCACAGTCGGGGAACTCGGGACAGGGGCTGACAGCGGCACAGTCGGGGAACTCGGGACCGGGGCTGACAGCGGCACAGTCGGGGAACTCGGGACCGGGGCTGACAGCGGCACAGTCGGGGAACTCGGGACCGGGGCGCTGGAGTCGGCCGGGACGCCGACCGGACTCGGGGACTGTACCCCCCCCTCCACGGACGCCTCCGGGCGTCCACGGAACTGCCAGGCGAGGGTGGGCGGGGGGGGAATGGCCGGAGGGCTAAGCACGCTCTCGACGGTCGGCTCCAGGAGGGAGACGTGGGATGTGGGAAAGCCTTCCAACGCCGACAGGACACGGGGAGCTGGAGTCGGCCGGACCGCCGACGGAACCGGGGCTGGCAGCGGCGCAGTCGGAGAAGCTGGGACCGGGGCTGGCAGCCTGAGGCGGGCTATCGCGACCGCAATAGTGTCCAACATCTGCTGAAGCAGGTAGTCCCGACTCGGGACAGGCGGCGACGCCGGTGCGGGATCCGCCAAGTTCCACCCGGTACGCTGTTGACTTCCCCTGAGCGGGTGAAAAGGCTCCCCTCCGGGGGAACACCTATCGGGTTGCTGGCTCCGGTCACGGTACGGGAACGGGGCCGGCAGCGGTCCTGCTGGGTCCATTTCTTGGCCAGATTGTTCTGTCACGTGCGGGTGGTGGACCCAGGTGCAGGACGGAGGACTCGGGAGACAGAGAGCTGCGGTTCAATACTTTAATTAAACTGAGACAGACAGGTGGACAGCTCAGGAGCCGGCAGGCGGGAATCAAGGGGCAGGCAAGCAGGGAGTCAGGAACAGGCGAGGTCGGATCCGGGAAGGCAGGCAGGCAGGTCGGAGACTCGAGAGGCAGGCGAGACGGAGAGTCAGGAACAGGTGAGGTCGGATCCGGGAAGGCAGGCAGGAGAGTGCTGGAGAGACGAGGCATAGCAACGAAACAATCTGGCAATGAGTGAGTGTGACACTGGTGACTTTATACTGGCCTGATTGCAGGTGATGAGAGGCAGCTGGGTGCCCAGGTGAATGTAGTGAGCAGACGAGCTGGGTGTGATTAACCGGATGAGTGGAGAGGGGCTGAAGAGAGTCTGCAGGTAACGGGCTTGATGAAACTGTGACAACTAAGGCTGACAACTATTTCTGTTATCACGTGTTATGATGTCATCACCCATCATAATACAATTTGACTTGATGGTATTGTAATTATACATCTATCTTTTTTCCAAAAATATATATGTATATAAAATTTGGACAGGATACAGTTACAGAGACATGGAGCTCTGTATTGCTGTATGTGTGTGTGTGTGTGTGTGTGTGTGTGTGTGTGTGTGCGAAAGAGAGAGAGAGAGGGGGAGAGAAAGAGATGCAAAGAGAGACTTCTGCATGCAATGTTTCCGTAAGTTATTAACAACAATTAGAATGTCTATGTAATAGAAAAAGCTTCAAACCATCCAGTTTAGTCCTTACTCTTTTTTATAGTTCCACACATCCACACTTTTCAGGTCTTTTTACAGTTATCCAGATTATTTGCTTCAAGAACCCAGGCTGTTGCTCTGTTTGAATCATGGAGTCATGCCTTCCAAACAAAGTCTAGTGATGTCTTTCTTTTTTTTTTTTAACCTTTATTTAACCAGGTTGGTCCCATCGAGATACAATGACCTCTTTTCCAAGGGAAGCCTGGCCGTTACTGTAGACACAGTAACGGTGAGCAATTAGGGTTAAGTGTCTTGCTCAAGGACACAACAACCATGGAATGGCTGAGCGGGGTTTGAACCACCGATCTTCCGATTGAAAGTCAGACCTGCTAACCACTGACCCACAGTTGCCATTCTTGACCTGTCCATGAACACATATATTGATGTACAGTATACATGAATGATCTATGCAGACAACTTGGACAACTTCAAGAATCAAATTTAAAATCCTTCTCTTCACCTACAAAGCCTTAATTGGTAATGCACCATCATAGCTCATATTACCCTACCAGAGAGCGTATAGTACCATATTACCCCACTAGAGAGCTCATAGTACCATATTACCCCACTAGAGAGCTCATAGTACCATTTAACCCCATTAGAGAGCTTATAGTACCATATTAACCCACTAGAGAGCTCATAGTACCATATTACCCCACTAGAGAGCTTATAGTATCATATTACCCCAGTAGAGAGCTCATAGTACCATATTACGCCATTAGAGAGCGTATAGTACCATATAACCCCACTAAAGAGCTCATAGTACTATATTACGCCACTAGAGAGCTTATAACATATTACCCCACTAGAGAGCTCATTGTACCATATTACCCCACTAGAGAGTTCATGGTACCATATTACCCCACTAGAGAGCTTATAGTGCCATATTACCCCACTAGAGAGCTCATAGTACCATATCACGCCACTAGAAAGCGTATAGTACCATATAACCCCACTAAAGAGCTCATAGTACCATATTACGCCACTAGAGAGCTTATACCATATTACCCCACTAGAGAGCTCCTAGAACCATATTACCCCACTAGAGAGCTCATAGTACCATATTACACCACTAGAAAGCATATAGTACCATATAACCCCACTAAAGAGCTCATAGTACCATATTACGCCACTAGAGAGCTCATAGTACCATATTACCCCACTAGAGAGCTCATAGTACCATATTACGCCACTAGAGAGCTTATAGTACTATATAACCCCACTAGAATAGAATAGAATAGAATCAGCTTTATTGGCCATGTGTGTTTACACTCACATGGAATTTTACTCCGGTTACACATAGCTCTCATTGTACATATATACACATTTACAATAAGCAAGATAAATATTTTTTTAAAAGACATTACAAAGAAAAAAGTAGTCCATTTAGTGCAGGTAGTGCAGATGGGGGAGTCTGATTAATTGTTCATCAGGGTGACGGCCAGTGGAAAGAAGCTGTTCCTGTGTCTGGTAGTTTTGGCGTACAGTGCTCTGTAGCGCCTACCAGAGGGGAGGAGGTGAAACAGCTTGTGACCAGGGTGTGAGGGGTCTGCAGTGATCTTTCCAGCCCGCTTCCTGACTCTGGAGGTGTACAAGTCCAGGATAGAGGGCAGGCTGGAACCAATAGTTCTCTCTGCAGACCTGACTATCCGCTGTAGTCTGCCTCTATCCTGTTTAGTGGCCGATCCAAACCACACAGTGATGGAAGAACAGAGGACAGACTGGATGATGGCGGAGTAAAACAGGATCAGCAGCTCCTGAGGCAGGTTATACTTCCTGAGCTGGCGCAGGAAGTACAACCTCTGCTGGGCCTTTTTTCGGATGGTGTTGATGTTGGAGGCCCACTTCAGGTCCTGTGAGATTGTGGTTCCCAGAAACCCGAAGGACTCCACCGCAGACACAGTCCTGTTGTGAATGGTGAGGGGGGGGTAGTGTTGGGGGGCTCTTCCTGAAGTCCACTGTCATCTCCACAGTTTTGAGCTTGTTCAGCTCCAGGTTGTTCTGACCACACCAGAGGACCAGCTGTTCAACCTCTCGTCTGTACGCAGACTCATCACCGTTCCTGATGAGGCCGATGACCGTTGTGTCATCTGCGAACTTCAGGAGTCTAACAGATGGGTCCCCTGAGGTGCAGTCGTTGGTGTAGAGGGAGAAGAGCAGTGGGGAGAGCACACATCCCTGGGGGGCGCCGGTGCTTATAGTCCGGGTGCTGGAGGTGATTTTTCCCAGCCTCACCTGCTGCGTCCTGTCTGTCAGGAAGTTTGTAATCCAGTGACAGGTGGGGGCTGGCACGGTGAGCTGGGAGAGTTTGGGTTGGAGTACCGCCGGGATGATGGTGTTGAATGCCGAGCTGAAGTCCACAAACAAAACCCTTGCATATGTCCCTGGGGAGTCGAGGTGTTGCAGCATATGGTGCAGTCCCATGTTGACTGCATCCTCCACTGACCTGTTTGCGCGGTAGGCAAACTTCAGGGGGTCCAGCAGGGGCCCTGTGATGTCCTTCAGGTGGGTCAACACCAGTCTCTCAAAGGATTGCATGACCACAGACGTCAGGACGACGGGTCTGTAGTCATTTAATCCTGTGATGAATCCTACAGTTGATACAGAATGCTGCAGCCCGTGTGCTAGCGAGAGTTAAGAGGAGAGATCACATTACTCCTGTATTGGTTGATCTCCACTGGCTTCCTGTAAGACAGAGAATTGCATTTAAAGTCCTTCTTCTTACATATAAAGCCTTAATTGGTAATGCACCATCATATCTTAGGGAGCTTATAGCACCATATTGTCCCACCAGAGAGCTGCGCTCAATGAATGCGGGGCTACTTGTGGTTCCTAGAGTCTTAAAAAGTAGGATGGGGGCCAGAGCCTTCAGTTATCAAGCTCCCTTTCTGTGGAACCAGCTTCCGCTTTCGGTTCGGGGAGCAGACACAGTCACCTCATTTAAGAGTAGACTTAAGACTTTTCTCTTTGACAGTACGTATGGTTAGGGCTGGCTCAGCGGACCTAGGGTCCAGCCCCTAGATATGCTGCCATAGGCTTAGACTGCTGGGGAACATTTTAGGATACAATGAGCTCCTCTCTCCTGGCCTCTCTCTCTCCTCCTCTTCCCTTCCTCAGGTGCTCCTGGGGTGCTCCTATGGACTTGTGTTTCCGGGGAGCGCCTTGGGGAAACACCGAGGGATTTATATCTTCTTCTCGCTCTCATTTTTCTCCTCTCTATACTTCTAGATAAATTAATGAATGTCTCTTTAATGCTCACTACTAACTCTACTTCCTCTCGGGAGCCTCTGTGCTTCCTCTCCTCAAGCGTCCATGGATCGTGGCTGTCTGAAGCGGGTCCTGTTCCCTTCCATGGCGGCCCTGCTGATGCCCTTCATCTTTACCTTCGTCTGCTGTCATGGATCACAGTCATCTGGGTCGTGGCCATGCCTACTACTCATGAATAATTTCTGTGACATCCATTGAATGTGCTGTAACTCTGTTATGCTGATTCTGTACACATGACATCTATTGCATCTGTCCATCCGGGGAGAGGGATCCTCCTCTGTTGCTCTCCCTCAGGTTTCTTCCCCTTGTTTTCTAGAGGGAGTTTTTCCTGATCCGATGTGAGGTTCCGGGACAGGGATGTCGTATGTGTACAGATTGTGAAGCCCTTAGAGGCAAATTTGTATTTGTGATTTTGGGCTATACAAAATAAACTGAATTGAATTGAATTGAATTGATGGAGGATTTCTTGGGGACCAGGATGATTATGGAGAGCTTGAAGCAGGAGGGGACTTCACACAGCTCCAGTGATCGGTTGAAGATCTGCGTGAAGATGGGGGCCAGCTGGTCAGCACAGACTTTCAGGCAGGAGGGGGACACACCGTCTGGGCCCGGAGCCTTCCTGATCTTCTGTCTGTGGAAGAGCCGACTCACATCCTCTTCGCAGATCCTCAGTGCCGGTGGGGGGTTGATTGGGAGAGGTGAGAAGGAGGCAGAGGGTGAAGGTGTCTGTTTGGTGATGGGGCAATTGGGCGGGGTGGAAGTGGGCTTGTCGAACCTGCAATAGAAGCCATTCAGGTTGTCAGCCAGTTGGTGGTTGTCCTCAAACTACAGGAGACCTCCTGTAGTTTGTGAGTACTTCCAGGCCTCTCCAAACCGACGAGGGGTCGTTGGCTGAAAACTTGTTCTGCAGCTTTTCAGCGTAGCTCTTCTTAGCTACCTTGATCTCCCTCGTCAGGGTGTTTCTGGCCTGGTTGTAGAGAATCCTGTCCCCACCTCTGTGGGCCTCCTCTTTAGCCCGACGAAGCTGCCTGAGTTTTGCAGTGAACCAGGGTTTATTGTTGTTGTATGTGCAGAAGGTTTTTGTCGGCACACACATGTCCTCACAAAAACTGATGTACGATGTCACAGTGTCAGTGAGCTCATCCAGGTCTGTAGCAGCAGCCTCAAAGACACTCCAATCAGTGGAGTCAAAGCAGGACTGTAGCTCCAGCTTAGCCTCATTAGTCCATTTTCTCACAGTCTTCAACACAGGCTTAGCAGATTTTAGTTTCTAACTGTAGGACGGGAGAAGATGGACCAGGCAATGATCAGAGAGTCCCAAAGCTGCACGAGGGACTGAGCAATATGCATCCTTTAGCACAGTGTAGCAGTGGTCCAGTGTGTTTTTGTCCCTGGTGCTACACTTGATGTGTTGTCTGTATTTTGGCTGTTCTTTGCTGAGGTTTGCTCTGTTAAAGTCCCCAATTCAATAATAAGAGAGCTCATAGTACCATATAACCCCACTAAAGGCTGGCCGACGGTCTCTCGTTAGCCTGCGGCTATCAACGAAACTAACTGGCTCCCTGCTGGATACTCCTGTCCACGCTCCTTGCTACCGCTCTGAGGTGGGTTGCCTGGATAGCCTCCTGGTCTTGACCCTGACATCCCCAACAACTACAGGCCCATCTCCAACCTCCCCTACCTGTCGAAAAAATCCTTGAGAGAGCTGTTGCATCACAACTCAAGTCTCACCTTAATCTCCATAATGTCTACGAACCCTTCCAATCTGGCTTTCGTTCAAAACACAGCATAGAAACCGCCCTACTAAAAATCACAAATGACATTCTTCTCTCTGCTGACTCTGGCTTCCTCACCATCATCATCCTTCTTGACCTCAGCGCCGCCTTCGACACTATCAACCACTCCATCCTCCTCTCACGTCTCCAGTACTTCCTTGGTATAACTGGCACTGCCCTCTCCTGGTTCACCTCCTATCTTTCAGATCAACATCAATTCATTAGCATAAATAACTGTAAATCCTCCACTTCCCCAGTTACCCATGGTGTCCCCCAAGGTTCCGTGCTTGGTCCCCTCCTCTTCATCATTTACATCCTTCCCCTTGGACAAATTATCCGTCGTCATGGTCTCGATTTCCACTGCTACGCTGACGACACCCAACTCTATTTCTCCTCCAAAACCATCACCTCAGTCACCCACTCCACTCTCACCACCTGTCTCACTGAAATAAAATCATGGATGCAACAGAACTTTCTCAAACTCAACTGCAATAAATCCAAATTACTCATCATCGGCCCAAACTCCCTTACCCGCTCAGCTCAGACATTCTCTCTAAACATTGATGGCTCCATCGTCACCCCCTCCACCTAGATCCGCAACCTCGGTATCATTCTTGACCCCACCCTTTCTTTCCTACCCCATGCCAACCACATCACCAAAACTGCCTTCTTTCACCACCTATCCTCTGCCACCACCGAAATTCTCATCCATGCCCTCATAACCTCCAGACTTGATTACTGCAATAGCATCCTCTACGGCTCTCCCAACAAAATTATCAACAAACTCCAATATGTTCAGAACTCTGCTGCCCGCCTGCTCACCTCCACCCAGCGCTATGAACATATCACCCCGGTCCTACGCAACCTCCAATGTTGCTCACCACCTACAAAGCCCTTAACAATCTGGCCCTGCCCTACCTTTCAGACCTCCTCCCCCTTGATGCCCCAACCCGTTGCCTCAGGTCCGCCAATGCGAACACTCTGAAGATCATCAGGACCAAGCATCGGACCTGGGGTGACCGGGCCTTCTCAGCTGCTGCACCCCCCCCCCCCCCCCTGGAATGCCCTCCCCATCCACATCCATCAGGCTCCCACCCTTTCATTATTTAAAAAAGCCCTAAAAACCCACCTCTTTAAACTTGCCTTCACCTGCTAACCCCTGCTCCCTACCCTTCACCTGCTAATCCCTCCACTCTACCCTTCACCTGCTAAACCCTGCACCCTGCCTTCCACTACAGGACTCGTTCCGCGTGGCTTCCCCGGTTTTCTCTTGTGCCATGGATGTTTGTTAGTTTTGTTTGTTCCATTGTCTTTCTGTGTTTTGTTTTTGATTCATTTGTCTCAAATTTATGTGAAGCGTCTTTGAGTACTTAGAAAAGCGCTGTACAAAATAAAAGTATTATTATAATTATTATAAAGAGCTCATAGTACCATATTACCCCGCTAGAGAGCTTATAGTACCATATAACCCCTCTAAAGAGATCATAGTACCATAGTACCCCACTAGAAAGCTTATATTACCATATCACCCCACTAGAGAGCTCATAGTACCATATTACCCTACTAGAGAGCTTATAGTGCCATATTACCCTACTAGAGAGCTCATAGTGCCATATTACGCCACTAGAGAGCTTATATTACCATATCACCCCACTAGAGAGCTTATAGTACCATATTACCCCACTAGAGAGCTTATATTACCATATCACCCCACTAGAGAGCTTATGTCACGGTACGGGTTGGATGGACCCAAGTGCAGACACGGAGAGGCAAGGTTGGGGAAAAGTAAAACAGTTTATTAAATGGAAGCGGAGGGTGTAGGCGGAGCGGTGAGGTGGCGTGGACGGTGGCGGAGAGGCTGGTTACGGTCACAGGAATCCTGGGCACAAGGAACAGAGATTAGTAATTTCACAAGAACACAAGCGGAGTAGATCTTGTAGACAGAGTCTCTAGAGAGGCCGAGAGTCGCTATACCACATGACATGGAGCAATAATCTGGCAACTGGAGAGATGGAAGCCCGGGTGTTTTAACAGAGAGGAGGTGATGAGATGATTGACGTCAGGTGCCGGAGATGGGTTGCAGGTGTGGAGATGGTTGCCAGTTGCCGGAAGCCACGCCCACGAAACACACACACACACACACACACACACACAGGGAAGACGACCCGGGGACACCAGGGACAAACAGAAAACAGCCCAAAAGGAACATAAGTCACGGCCGAGCCATGACAGTACCCCCCCCTCAATGGGCGCCTCCAGGCGCCCACGGAACCGTCAGGCAAGGGTGGGTGGAGGGGGGAACGGCCGGAGGGCCGAAGCCCCTGGCGGGAACGGGCTTGAGGGAAGGAACCTGGAAACCCTGGAAACTTAACTGGGCAGAGGGGAACAGGCCGGGGAACGGCCACCAGGCGGGGGACTCGGGGGGACGGGCCGGAGGACGGCCACCAGGCGGACAGGCGCGCTCGGGGGGGCGGGCCGGAGGACGGCCACCAGGCGGAGACTCAGGGGGACGGGCCGGAGGACGGCCCCCAGGTGGACAGGTGCGCTCAGGGGGGCGGGCCGGAGGACGGCCACCAGACGGGGGCTCCGGAAAGTCAGGCAGAGGCTCCAGAGAGCGGGGCAGAGGCTCCGGGTGTCGTTCCGGAGACTTCTGTGGCTCCGGGGGTTGTTCCGGAGACTTCGATGGCTCCGTAGAGCGGGGCTCCGGAGACGAGGACTCCGTAGAGCGGGACCCGGCAGGACTGGGCCCGGGACGGGGCCCGGCAGGACTGGGCTCGGGACGGGGCCCGGCAGGACTGGGCTCGGGACGGGGCCCGGCAGGACTGGGCTCGGGACTGGGCTCGGGACGGGGCCCGGCAGGACTGGGCTTGGGACGGGACCCGGCAGGACTGGGCTCGGGACGGGACCCGGCAGGACTGGGCTCGGGACGGGGCCCGGCAGGACTGGGCTCGGGACGGGGCCCGGCAGGACTGGGCTCGGGACGGGGCCCGGCAGGACTGGGCTCCCCTGGGACGCCGACATGACCCGGGGAGGTGGAGTCGGCCAGAACGCCGACAGGACACTGGGAACAGGTGTCGGCCGGACCGCCGACGGGAATCACCGGAGACGAGCTGGGCCGAACTGTCGGCAGGGCTTGGGGGACAGGTGGCGGCCGGACCACCGACGAGACAGGTGTCGGCTGGACCGCCGATGAGACTCTTGGGACTAGGATCGGCCGGGCCACCGACGAGACAGGTGTCGGCCGGACCGCCGATGAGACTCTTGGGGCTAGGATCGGCCGGGCCGCCGACGAGACAGGTGTCGGCCGGACCGCCGATGAGACTCGGGGAACAAGGGTCGGCCGGACCACCGACGAGGCAGGTGTCGGACGGACCGCCGATGGGACTCTTGGGACTAGGATCGGCCGGGCCGCCGACGAGACAGGTGTCGGCCGGACCGCCGATGAGACACGGGGAACAAGGGTCGGCCGGACCACTGACGAGACAGGTGTCGGACGGACCGCCGATGGGACTCGGGGAACCAGGGTCGGCCGGACCACCGACGAGGCAGGTGTCGGACGGACCGCCGATGGGACTCTTGGGACTAGGATCGGCCGGGCCGCCGACGAGACAGGTGTCGGCCGGACCGCCGATGAGACACGGGGAACAAGGGTCGGCCGGACCACCGACGAGACAGGTGTCGGACGGACCGCCGATGGGACTCGGGGAACCCGGGTCGGCCGGACCACCGACAAGACAGGTGTCGGCCGGACCGCCGATGGGGCAGGTGGGGAAGCTGGGACCGGGACTAGCACCGTGGCGGGACACGGGACCGGGGCTGACAGCGGCACAGTCGGGGAACTCGGGACCGGGGCTGACAGTGGCACAGTCGGGGAGCTCGGGACAGGGGCTGACAGCGGCACAGTCGGGGAACTCGGGACAGGGGCTGACAGCGGCACAGTCGCAAAAACTGGGACCGGGGCTGGCAGCGGCACGGAGGCAGAAACTCTGGGAGCTGGAGTCGGCCGGGACGCTGACAGGACCCGGGGAGCGGCCGTCGGCCGAGGCGCCGCCAGTACACGGGGAGCTGGAGTCGGCCGGGACGCCGACAGGACACGGGGAGCGGGAGTCGGCCGGGACGCCGACAGGACACGGGGAGCGGGAGTCGGCCGGGACGCCGACAGGACCCGGGGAGCGGGAGTCGGCCGGGACGCCGACAGGACACGGGGAGCGGGAGTCGGCCGTGGCGCCGACAGGACACGGGGAGCGGGAGTCGGCCGGGGCGCCGACAGGACACGGGGAGCGGGAGTCGGCCGGGGCGCCGACAGGACACGGGGAGCGGGAGTCGGCCGGGGCGCCGACAGGACACGGGGAGCAGGGGTCGGCGACGGCGCCGACACCGGGACCAGAACTGGCGGCTCGGACGAGGGTGTCCCGGCCGTCGGCGGGTCCCGGGTAGTTGGTCTGGAGCCCTTCCTCCTTCGCCGGCGTCGAGGGCCCGGGGTCCTGGCCTCCGGGGCCGGGGGTAGCAGATCGTAAAAGGGCGTCCAGGCTGGCCCCGAGTCCCAGGGTACGGGCTTGGTCTGCTCCCCCCGACGTCGAGAGCTAGCCATTCTGGAACCCTGGCGGGAACTCTGAGCCCGTTGGAAGCTCCGGGGCCCAAACGCGAGCCGGGTACCGGCCCAGCGGTCCAGCTCGAGGTCCTCTTCCTCTTCCTCACTCTCACTGGGGTACTTGTACCGGGGATCCACCACGTGGTCAATGTACCCCAGGCCATCCCGAAAATACAGCCGGAGTGGCTGTGGACTATCCATCACAAAAAGAAAAAAATAAGTTGCCGGCCGGTTCCAGGCGCGGGTCGGTGACGGTTAACAAGCGCCCGTGCTTGCTGGGTCCGTGTTGGCCAGATTATTCTGTCACGGTACGGGTTGGATGGACCCAAGTGCAGACACGGAGAGGCAAGGTTGGGGAAAAGTAAAACAGTTTATTAAATGGAAGCGGAGGGTGTAGGCGGAGCGGTGAGGTGGCGTGGACGGTGGCGGAGAGGCTGGTTACGGTCACAGGAATCCTGGGCACAAGGAACAGAGATTAGTAATTTCACAAGAACACAAGCGGAGTAGATCTTGTAGACAGAGTCTCTAGAGAGGCCGAGAGTCGCTATACCACATGACATGGAGCAATAATCTGGCAACTGGAGAGATGGAAGCCCGGGTGTTTTAACAGAGAGGAGGTGATGAGATGATTGACGTCAGGTGCCGGAGATGGGTTGCAGGTGTGGAGATGGTTGCCAGTTGCCGGAAGCCACGCCCACGAAACACACACACACACACACACACACAGGGAAGACGACCCGGGGACACCAGGGACAAACAGAAAACAGCCCAAAAGGAACATAAGTCACGGCCGAGCCGTGACAGCTTATAGTACCATATTACCCCACTAGAGAGCTTATAGTACCATATAACCCCACTAGAGAGCTCATAGTACCATAATACCCTACTAGAGAGCTTATAGTACCATATTACCACACTAGAGAGCTTATAGTACCATAATACCCCAATAGAGGGCTTATAGTACCATATTACCCCACTAGAGAGCTGAATTTGGCACATACGACAGGGATGTCATATGTGTACTGATTGTAAAGCCCTATGAAGCAAATTTGTTTTTGTGATTTTGTGCTATACAAAATAAATAAAATAAACTGAACTTGTGGTTCCTAGAGTCTTAAAAAGTAAGATAGGAGCCGGAGCCTTCAGTTATCAAGCTCCTCTTCTGTCATATTCTTTGAATGTGCTGTAACTCTGTTACGTTGTTCATTCTGTACACATGACATCTATTACTTTTGTCCATTCGGGGAGAGGGATCCTCCACTGTTGCTCTCGTGAAGGTTTCTTCCCTTTTTTTCCCCTGTGAAAGGGTTTTTACAATGTTTTGGGTTTGAGTCTTTCCTGATCCGATGTGAGGTCCCGGGACAGGGATGTCGTATCTGTACAAATTGTAAAGTCCTTCGAGGGAAATTTGTAATTTGTGATTTTGGGCTGTTCAAAATAAACTGAATTTAATTGAATTGGGGACTAATTATGTGGTTAACAGATCAAATGCTACACTAAAAATATAAAAGCATGTAGCGGTGTAATCCCTTCCTTAATATTACGCACGACGACTCTACACAAGTATGGGATTTCTTTGTTTCAATCATATACTGTAGTTTATAAGCTTCATAGCAAATTTGAAGAAACTGGTTACAAAGTATGGGTCTTTTAGTGTGGCTGAAATTGTCAGAGTTTTAGAAATACATACATTTGCCTGGCCTTGTACACACAGCGACACATTTTTGGCCTCATTATTAATAAGAGAGTCCACTCTGACTGCATAATGAATACTTTTGCTTTTGATGCTTCCAGTACATTTTGCTAATACAGTCAGGTCCATAAATACAGTTAGGTCCATAAATATTTGGACATTGACACATTTTTCATTATTTTGGCTCTGTACACCACAACAATGGAGTTGAAATGAAAAACATCAAGATGTGCTTTAAGTGCAGACTTTCAGCTTTAATTTGAGGGTATTTACATCCAAATCAGGTGAACGGTGTAGATTTCAACAAAGTATTGAAAGTGACAATTAGATTTATGATTATATTAATTTGTCCAATTACTTTTGGTCCCTTAAAAAGAGGGTGGCCACATTTGAATTTGTTGTAATTCCTACACCGTTCACCTGATTTGGATGTAAATACCCTCAAATTAAAGCTGAAAGTCTGAGCTTAAAGCACATCTTGGTTTTTTCATTACAACTCCATTGTTGTGGTGTACAGAGACAAAATAATGAAAAATGTGTCAATGTCCAAATATTTATGGACCTGACTGTATGTGCAATGTAGGACTTGTATTTCACAGTGTTTTATTGCTACCTCCACACAAGTAAAATATCTGAATATATTTTCCGCCAGTGGTCCCTCTGCACAGAAAGGTCAAGGGGTCAGGATTAGCAAAAGCACAGCAGCCCACGAGCTGGCAGCAATCCAGGATTTTGTTCAGGGGTGATTTATCTGACTTGCGAGACCATTGTAGTGTAAAAAATGCAATAGCTGTATTACATATTACATACAGTGGTGTATAAAGTACCCAAAAGCTATACTTGAGTAAAAGTAAAGATACTTTACTGGACAATCACTTGAGTAAAGTCATCTATTAGAATACTACTTGAGTAAAAGTCTTAAAGTATCTGATATTTACTGTACTTAAGTATCAAAAGTATTTTTCTGATATTAAATGTACTTAAGTATTGAAAGTAAAAGTACAAGTAAACACTGTTAGTAAAAAAGCAAAGGGTCAGAATTTTGAGATTTATGAAGTTCATTATTTATTCAAAGTGCTGTGGCCTCCATGACCAAGGACAAGTAGTTGTGTTGAAAATAATTGGGTTGGCTGTGATCCATCCAGGAGCAACAATGTTCAACATAATATAATGTACATAAGTATACTATTGCATATACTATGAACTTATCATGACACATGGCACTATAAAGGAGTTGTAACAGTGAGTTTATAAGTATGCTCTGGAGCGCTTGGACCACATACTACACGACAGCTTTGTCAATGGACCTCTGAGACAGTCAAGGGGTTCACTAATGTGGTCTGCTTGCTGGTGGAGGGAGTCTCAGGAGCCCTTTTTCTTTTTATTGATGTCAGCTCTCCATAGTTTTAAAGGTGGTGTACATGCTTTCTCTGACAGAAAGACGTTTTGGAAGGATAACAACTTTAGTAGCCCCACTTGCTACACACACTTGCATCTCCAACTCCGACACGGTTTAAATTGTAATGCTATCGCGGCTCCTGTCAATCCTATGGTGTGGTGGCTAAGCTAACTTAACGTTAGCTAGGTGCGAGAGCGCAGCATTAAGTTAGCTAACTTAACTTTAGCTTAACTCAAGTTAAGTTAGCTAACATTAGCCAACTAGTGCTGCAATGATTATAGCTAGAACAACTCAAATCAACAAAATCTCACAACTGTCAACACTTCATCAACTCATGGGATTAATCTTAATTTACCTTAATGTGTTTACTGAGGTTGGATGGGGAGTTTTTGAATGCCAATATTTCAGTAGCTTTGGGTAATCATAAAAGGCACTTCATCCAGTACGAAGAATCTGTCAAGACAGCATTTCTCGCAAATCTGGCCACGTGTGTTGGTCTTCATCACCACCGTCACTAATTGCTGGAGTAACAGGTGCTTCCATTTCTGCTTCCATTATGAAATCAGTCATCGTAGCAGCATGTAGTCGCTCGCTAGCTTAACGTGATTAACCAATGATTTAACTTTAAACTAGGACCACTGATTCCATACCTGCTTGGTGGAGTCTGTGTTCCACCACAGTCCCCGATGTTGGTCTCATGATTCATTTTTTTTCTAAAGATAGATTTAATTTTGTAGCAAGTAACGAAGGTTTCAGGAGAAATGTATCGGAGTAAAAGTATCAGTTTTCTTTGCAAAATGTAGTGAAGTAAAAGTAAACAGAAATATAAATAGTAAAGTAAAGTACAGATACTACTTCATTACTATACACCACTGCATATATACAAACATACATGCATATATACAGACATACACCATATGACTGCAAAGAAGCAGGGAAGGAACATGAGGCCAGATGGAAAGATCCACTGCACTATTATCAAATCCCAGATCAACAGTTGGCGAATGGCCCCAGCTGAGGGGCCGAGGACCCATATGTTGGTTGAGTGTGGGGGTAGTGGTTGTTTGAAGAGGGAGAATCACCATAACGAGCCTCTCTCAACCTTACTCCACTATCAGGGCCCACATTTTTTTTTATGGAAACGTCCATTTGCTGCTGCAGACTTCATTTGACCGTAGCATGGCCTAAGTGATGAAGACAGGGGCCAAATGCCTTATTGGTACGTTTAGCCGGGCACAGGCGGTGGGAGGGAGGGGCTAGCAAGCCTAACAGTCCAATTGAAAGCTTATTTCATGGTGAAACAGAATAGTTGAGCGGAGCACAGTTACAAGAAGGATTTAAATCAAGGATGTTTTGCACGTGTACTGCCTGCGCAGCAGTGACAAAGTCGGATGAACATTTCAAATTAATTAGACCTCAGCCATTTGAATTTGAATATGAAAACATTTGGCCCACTGATATACACACATACTCTCTTCCTGTAGCTCTGTCAGCCACTACCACTACTTGTATAAATGGCCGCTGAGGCTAGGTAGTCGTCCAAAGTCTCATGTGATGTGAATTTCACTCTGACTTTAATTCCAATACATCAACTCTACGACTTGTTAGTTCATGAGTTGTTTTGTGATTTGTAATTAGTGAATGCTGAAACAACTCAAATGCTAATTATTGGTCCAAAGCAGATCTGAAATGAATACTGTGATCTCACTCTGAACCCAGCTAGTTCCACAATTTTACAAAGCCCTTGTAGAAGGAATCTGCGTGTCCTATAATTGATCACAATATCTCATTTGAAGAACACATAATAACATTACTAAGACTGCATAGTTCCACTTCTAAAACATTAGATTAGCCACAATGTTGTCCATGCTAAGTCTGGAACACTTATTAATGCATGTGTCTCATCTAGACACAATTACTGGGTCCTCTTACCAAAATCAACTATGAGTAAACTACAACTTGTACTGCTGCTAGATGTCTCCCATGACCTCTACATGTTAGATCACATATCACTTATAAAATATATATAAAATATTACACAGACTCACATAATAATACAACATGATGGTTATCCTTACATTGTGCAGGTTTATGTACGTTTTGCTAATGCTGTTCCTGTATTTATTGATGTATTTAGTCTATGTGTTTACATTTGTAATGCTCTATATGTATTTTATCTTAACTCATTTAATTATCTGTTTTGCTAATGTTGATCATTGCTGTTTGTATTATACGTACAGGGGCTATAATTAACGTTGACTTGTGAAAATGTTTAAAGACACATTTGTAATCTTTGAGGGACAGTTTACCCCCTGTTTCCAGTCTTTATGCTAAGCTAGGCTAACCAGATGATGACTCTGGCTCCACACTAAACACACAGACTGATCTCACTCCCAGAAAGAAAGCTAATGAGCCTAATTACCCAAATGTTGACATGTTTCCTTTAATGGAGCAGTGCTAGCAGGTTCCCCATGCTTCCAGCCTTTGTGCCAAGCGAGGCTAAACACTTCCTGCATACCTGATTCACCACTTTGTAAACTGAACACCCAGGGATGAAATAATTTGCTGAGGATGTGCTTTTGAGGTGCATTTCCTTTGTTTCATGTTATTTGATTTGAATAGCCTAGATAATATACCTAAAAACTATCAAATGTCCATTAATAAAATATTAAAGGTTACAAAACCAGCATTTCTTTTCTGTTGTGCAAAAGTCGGTTTTAGTTGATCTGAGCTTGTGTAAAATGTAGTTCAACAATTCAATGTGGTAACACTACATTACATTACATTACATTACATTTCATTTAGCTGACGCTTTTATCCAAAGCGACTTACAATAAGTGCATTCTACCGTTTACAACAAGAATCAGAACAAGAATCACGAAGGTACAATTTCGACAAAAAGTTCAACTACAAAGTGCTATCAGTAAGAGCCGTTTCAGTGCTACTAAAGTGCTACTTCCTTTATTCAAGGTATAGTCGGAAAAGATGTGTTTTTAGTTTGCGACGGAAGATGTAGAGACTTTCTGCTGTTCTGATGTCAATGGGGAGCTCATTCCACCATCGAGGAGCCAGGACAGAGAACAGTCGAGACTTTGTTGAGTGTTTAGTTCGCAGTGACGGAGCTACAAGCCGATTGGCAGAAGCCGAGCGGAGCGCACGAGTTGGGGTGTAAGGTTTTACCATGTCCTGGATGTAGACTGGACCAGATCTGTTCGTTGCACGGTACGCCAGTACCAATGTTTTGAAGCGGATGCGGGCGGCCACCGGTAACCAGTGAAGGTCGCGGAGGAGCGGAGTAGTGTGGGTGAATTTCGGGAGGTTAAAGACCAGTCGAGCTGCTGCATTCTGGATGAGCTGCAACGGTCGGATGGCACCAGCAGGTAGACCCGCCAGGAGGGAGTTGCAGTAGTCTAGGCGCGAGATGACCAGAGCCACTACTTCCCATCAATGCAGTGCTGCACTGATGAACATCTAAAAGTTTCCCTCCTCCTCCTCCTCCTCCTCCTCCTCCTCTACCATCGAATCTTGTGTCCTGTGGAATGTTGAGATTTTTTTTCTTCTTCTCTTCCCCCCTGCACCCAGAAAATAAACATATGAAACGTGAGGTCCGGGCCTCTGCAGACTATTTCAAGTGGTGTGTGCGTGTGTGTTGGGGCCAAGGGATTGCTGAGGAGGTGGGGTGAGGTTGGCTGGAGTGCTTGGAGTGGGGGTGTGCTGGGGAAAGATAGAGAACAGCTGTGACCTATTTTTCCTCTCTTTCAATCATTCTCTTCTCTTCTCTGAGCTGCCTACAGTTCTGCAGAAAAGAGCTTCGAACGTTGCAGACTGAAGCCACCTCATGGCTTTGTAGAGTCACCACCACCAGCAGAAAAGCCATTAAAAAGGTCCTGACAGACCTTTAAACCTGAACAAAATCAGACAAACACACACACACACACACACACACACACACACACACATACCTTTCCTTAAAACGGGCTCTTCCTGAATAGTTTTTGAGTAACTTTACTGCCAGCAGTTTGAAGGTCAAAGCCATTGTTTGCTCTAACTGTCAAATAGCACAAACCCAGTTATTCTCTCTCTCTCTCACACACACACACACACACACACACACACACACACACACTCTACTGCCATTCATAGGCCATCTTTGTCTTTCAGCCACATACACATCTGGAATTGCTAGAGCTGCAGTGGAAGGAATGTGCAGTGTGTGTAATGTGCAATGTATGTGTGTGTGTGTGTGTGTGTGTGTGTGTGTTTATTATTTATTCATATCTTGGCATTTGTAACAGGCATGTTAATACACCTAACTGCAGCTGTGTATTTGTCTGTTTTTCTGTTCTCTGTGTTATTGTGACTGTTCTGGAAGCCAAACTGCCAAGTAGTCCTCCTTTTCAGTTTGTGTCCCCTCAAGTATTATTGTGTTTAATGTGGTTTTTTATGCCAGCGTAGTGCCCGCTCAGAGCCTGCGTCCGTTGAGAAGGGGTCGTTTGCTTGGCTCCCAGTATTGCTGCTTGCAGCATTGTCAACACGTTTCTACTGAAGAAGAATGGAGGCACAAGATGCTGAAGGAACCGACTGGTTCTCAGTGGTTGAGAGGTAAATTATGAATCAACGAAAGAATATTCTAACCAATCAGAAGCACACGCAACAGCTGGAGGAAAAGTGCTCAGAGGAACAAATCCTGGAGGAAAATGTGATGAAGTCAGAGAGCAAAGCCCTGAGCCAGGAGAGCAGCTCTGAGGAGCTACACCACACACTGCAGGGTGAAAGAGCTTTGGCCAATGCAGTGACAAGTGGAGAGAGGAGAAAACCACCACGCGCCACAGACTCCAGGAGCCCTGTGTGGCCACACCTGATCGGTAGCAGGCTCTCACACAGAGTCCGCTGGGCTCGTCCCATTCAGAGTGGCATGCAGAATGATAATTTGGGTTTGTTTTCTATTTAGTCTGCTTCCTTTTCACAGTGCACAAAGCAAAGTGGACCAAATGAAAAAAATATTTGCAGAGGGCCGTGTGCGAAGAAGAAAATGTATCTTTTCGTCTGGGGAGCTGCCACTTCTATGAAGGGAATCGCTGACTTTGAAATATGGCTCTCAGATTTTCTTCACTCTGACTCAACACTGATCTCCTGAGGGCATGGAACCCTTCTCCGCTTTGTCTGGAATGACTTCATAAACGTCCCTATTGGACTTCAAGACGCTGGTCCAAGAGACTTTCTGAGTAATTCATTATTAACCTAAAGAAACATTGCGTGCAATAATCCTTCTTATCGTCCCCTCTCTCCGTTTCCCTTTATCCCAACTGCTTATAGTTAGGGCTGGCTCGGGTTGGCCCTTGTCCATCCCCTAGATATGCTGCTATAGGTCTAGACTGCTGGTGGACATCTTAGGATACAATGAGCTCCTCTCTCCCCTTCTTCTCTTCTCTCTCTCCTTTTTCCCTCTACCTCTGGATGAATTAATGTCTCACATTACTAACTCTACTTCTTCCCAGTAGCCTGTGTGCTTCCTCTCCTCAAGCTTCCATGGATTGTGGCTGTCTGGAGCCGGCCCTGCTCCCTGCCATGGCGGCCCTGCTGATGCCCCTCCTCTCTACCTCCTTCTGCTGACATGGATCGTGGTTATCTGGATCGTGGTCCATGCCTATCATTACATGAATAATGTCTGTGATATTCATTGAATGTGGTGTAACTCTGTTACGTTGATTCTGTACACATGACATCTATTGCTTCTGTCCATCCGGGGAGAGGGATCCTCCTCTGTTGCTCTCCTTTTTCCTGATCCGATGTGAGGTCCCGGGACAGGGATGTTGAATGTGTACAGATTGTAAAGCCCTGAGGCACATTTGTATTTGTGATTATACAAAATAAACTAAACTGAATTGAATTGAATCTCTCAAACACAGACATACACACACACACACACACACACACAGACACACACAGTGAGTCACGGTGTGTCTCGGTTCGGTTTAATTAGCACACATGAGAGCCAACGTGCAAAACTATCGGGTCGGATGATTGAACTCTGACCCGCTCCACTCATGGCTCATGTCAGAATGTTAGCACATTTGACATGGACAGTGTTGCTAAGCTAACGGGCATTACTGAGTCAGTTTGTTGACTCCTCTCTACTTGTGTTACTGTAACACTGTATAGTATTCATTAGTATCCTATAATGGCCACCATTGTGGTCACAGTGGCTGTTCAGTGTGGGGCATCTTTCTCTGGAGTTTAGAAAAGCTATCGAGAGCAACAACTTGAGTTTTCCTCGTAGTGTGAACAGGAGGATCAGTTTGCGATGATGCCGTAGACACCGCATCCCCTGCTTGTTTGGGTATTAGCAGTCATGACGTGTCCTTCCCTGATCCGTCACTGGAAGAAAACAAACTGTTGTTTGATTTCTTGACTATCGATGGACTACCAGGTCCATTCAACATGGATAACAGATCTCAGGCTTTGCTGACTTGTTGTGTATACCAGCAGCTGTTGTGCAGTTAAATTCAGCATTTCATAAATCTACAACTGCGGAGGAAGCAGTTGTTATTGGTGCATTACTGAGCGGCGTGTCCAGCGGCGTGATCAGCAGACGTTTGAAGTCACAATCACAAAACAGACTTTCCTTTTCTTATCAACACGTCTTGTGAAGTTCACACAGAAACTGTAAAGGAACAAAACTCTCCAGTCCGAGCGACCAGTGAGAACAGACAACGAAACCGAGGAAACGAGTGTGAGACGCGTGTTGACCACATGTATTGACCCACAACCCATAAACATTGATCTGCAAGTGTTCATTGGAAAGAACATGTGATGTGTGTGTGTGTGTGTGTGTGTGTGTGTGTGTGTGTGTGTGTGCGTGTGTGTGTGTGTGAGAGAGCTGCAGCCGTGTTTCAGTGTAAGAGGAAGATCTTTACTATCACCCACAACCTTTTATTATGAAAGAGTACTAAAATACTATTACTACTATTTTCTGTAACTAAGCAACCAATCTACTTCCTGTTTACACCGGCATCCGCATGCCCAGTGAGTGTGAATAGTCATGTGATATATATGTTAGTGTGGACCTGTATGGCTGAAACACTCGTAGACGGGGATCATTTCTGGTTTTAAACAAAAACATATTAGTGTGGACGCAGCCTTAGTTGTGCCACGCTGCAGCTTATATCAACAATGTGAGGCTACGAATGCTCACCCAGGCCTGGAGAGGTGTTAAGGGTGGGGGGAGTGGTGTGTGTGTGTGTGTGTGTGTGTGTGTGTGTGGGGGGGGGGGTTATCCTGCCTAACACCCAATCAGGAGGCTTCTTGTTAGGACAAAAGGCGAACAGTCTCCCTTTATCCCAACTGCTGAGATAAGAATAGCAGCCAATAATCTTGGAGAGGTTTGTTGAGAGGAAATGAAACCCCAACTCTGATCCCCTGGCAGCAGTACACACACACACACACGGGGCGACATAAGCAAGCATATGTGTCAGAGAGCAGGCTCAGTGTTTTTCACACTAACCCCCCCCCCCCCCTCCCCTCCCCACCCCACACACACACACACACACACACACCATCCTGCTTTATCACTCTCAGTGGGTGAGGGATGGGTGGAGGGTGTTAAACTGGTCCAGGAATAAACACAGTAGCTGTTAGAGCTATATTAGATAGAAATGCCTCTCGCACCTCTCACTCCCCGGGGCTGTGACAGATCTCTGTGTGTGTGTGTGTGTATGCGTGTGTAAGCAGTGTGCACGTGTGTTAGCGTACGTGTGTGTGTGGGGCAATTGCACTGGCTGTGAAGTGTGAGCACAGTGACCAAGGACACAACCAGCCTCAGGGATGGACAAATAGAGAGAGACTCTGGCCAACTGAGCACCACTGAACAGAGCCAATAGGATTAAAGCAGCAATATGACCTTCACAGATGACTGTTAACAGAGATTGTTGCTGCTTTACTGTTGTTTTCATTCAGTCTCAACGCTGAGGTCAGAGAGATGAAGGACACAGCCTGTGTGACTCTGCCGCTCTGTTAACTGGATGAAGTGTACGTGCAGGGTGAGCTGCTACTTTTACTGTGTCAGTGTTCAAGTGTGTGATCATGGCTGTGGAACTGAAGTGAACAATGGCCCCTGAAATATCTCTCTCCTGTGAACTGCATTTTGAAGAGAAATGAAAGCTAAGAAGTGGAACTCAATCATTTAGAAGAAAAAACAAAGGAGAAGGCGTGATTGGGTACACACGTGGCAGAGCCGTCGGATCAGAGTCGCCTCGTCTCTTTTCATTTCATCCAATGCCAGGGATTTACAGAAAAGAGCTTGAAGGGTGAATGCCAGTTGACTATTACACCAGGGTGTGTGATTGTAGAGTGGTGGATGGGTATCCAGAAATAGCTAATTTAAAATGTATAATATAATATATTTTATAATAAAGTTCAACTTTAATTCAATTCAGTTTGTTTTGTACAGCCCAAAAACATAAATTACAAATTTGCCTCGGATGGCTTTACAATCACATTCACAGCAATACGAAATGGAATCTATATTTGTGAAACATCACTTTTTGAAAAGGGACTTCTATCCAGTAAACAAAAACCTAAATTATTGCGGATGTTTTTTAGGCTTTTTGAACTATATATAGACAGTCTCTCTCTCTCTCTCTCTCTCTCTCTCTCTCTCTCTCTCTCTCTCTCATATATACCCTTTATATATATATATATATATCTTTTTAAATGCAATGATTATACCTATGTCCTCGTATTGTATTGTATTTTATATATTGTTGTTGTATTTGTGTTTGTTGCTACATGGAGTCATGAGTCTGAAATAAAAGGAATATATATAATGTACATATTAATTAGTGCAAGGGGTACTTCAGTCTGGTAAACCAAAATAATAATTTAATTAAACTTATGTGCAATGTATTTGTAAGACAACACTCTTTTCATCATTATATTGCTGATTACGTTAGTCATTAAACTATTGAGAGGTTTAGACCCTCAGGTACTGTGGTACTACTGAAACCATGAAAGAAATGGTAGGAAACTAATCTTATCTGAGTTTTGAAACATCCCTTCCCCTCCCTCTAAATATATAATATATGAATACAGATTAGTATGTGATTGTTTTTGACTTCCATCGAGTTGAAGAACATAATCAAAGCAAAGAGCGACAACACATATGTAAATACAAAGCTTATAAAAAGCACCAATGACCAACAATGTAAATCCAAGTGTTCTGTAAGTTGTAAACTATACAAATAGTGCAAAGAAATACATTCTGATGGGCATGGACTGGAAGATTATGTACAACATGTGGATATGTACTTGTCTAAACAGTATTATTATTAAAAACCCTATTAAAACAATAGTAACACCATCACTAACGTCAGGTATATTTCACAGACAGGTATCATGGGGGACCCGAAAAAAAGGCTCAAGATCGGGTGAAAAATTAGGGAATCGTCCAAAAACATGATTAAAAATATAAATAATGGAGCTATGAACTTGTTATTTGGTCCACATGTTCCCTTGTCCTGTGAAGGAAAAGTCTCCTTCAATGGGAAAACCATCTGGAATGTTTTCACCTTTTATCACTAACGTAGGGTGAAAATCACCCGGACACATGCATGTTGAGAAAACCAGGGATTGGAGCAGAGAGACACGCCCACCTTCAATAAAGACACGCCCACGTCCAATAACACTGAGCAGCATGAAGCTACACAAGGACCCACGCAGGCCAGACAAAAGCAACACAATGAAAATAACTTAACCACAATCGCTCGTTAGTGTTCTAGGGTTAAAGACAGTATAAATGATCATGTGTAATGGGAGCAGTGTTTTGGTGATAAAGGGTTATTGACTGTATGACTGATTAAAACCAATCACCAGAGAGACGGCCTGATCCTCAAATATTAGAGTTTTTCTGAACACCATACTTACTTTACGTAAGCACTTGCACATGTAGATGTGTGCTGTATGAACATTGTAAATGCAAGCATGCATATGCTTCTAATGGACCCATGTGCAGCACATTCAAAGTCATCGCCCAGGACGTCCTGGACCTATCTGAAATCTCCAGGAATCACGTGATGATATGACGGATTGGTCGGTCCACGGACCCACAACCACAGTATGAGAAATATTGACAATGTTCTTCAGGGGGTAAAGCTCTCCCCGAAGAGTCATTCCATGTGTTGCTCAGCACCGGCGTTTTTTTGGAGAGAGTGGACCATTTTTCCAAGCTGCATTTGGAGGAGGCTATAACATAACTTATTCAATCTAAAAATGTACCCTTCAATTCACATCCAGATCATATTTTCTAACAAATCTGACATGGACATAATTGCGGGTGATTGGTCGGTTCCGGTACTGAGCTTTGCGAACAAACCTGAACCTGTGGACTCTGATATATCTACACCTAATGGGCTTTTTCTAATGCAGTCTTTAACTGCAGGGCAGCCAAACTCTAATCTACATGGATGGGAACCAGGGTCCAATAGTGTAAACCTAACCTTCATCGAGAATTAAACATTTCATTTAAAGTTATTCAACTCTAAATACTGCAGCACGGTGTCGTTAGAAGAGTCATCCTGGATCAGCAAATCTTAAAATATTGCTAATCTTACTTTCATTTGATTCTGGTGCAATTTATGTTCCTAGTACGCAATGTACAAATCTACATGGTGTCACAAGTGTGTGGAATCAGATGGATAACAGGGGCCATATGTTCTCCATGTTCCCCTGCACACGGGCTGTCAACATGGCTGAGTGGTGTGAGACTCCAGGGCTTTTGATCTCCTGCTGCAACTGTGTGTTGCAGCAATCCCACAAGCACTGTTGGAAGCTGTTTCCTTGTCGGATTGCCCGAGATAGGAAACTTTTTGGAAGCTGTTTACTTTTGATCGTGCGTGTAAACACACTCCGATATTCTTATTAAAGCAGCCCCTATTTACTCAATTAGAGTCGACAAGGAGCAGGGAAGCTGTTAGTCAGTGCCCGCTGCTGTCTGTCTGTGCAGCTGCCGGGGCGAAACCAGAGCACTGCAGCAACCTCAAAGCCTCCGCAAGCCCCCGCTGATGAAATCAAACAGATGTTGAGAGTCCTCTTACTCTTGATGAAACAGTTGGAAGTTGTTCAGGAGACCGGGGGACTCTCGGCCTCCTCGTCACGCACCTGCTTCTGGTGCTGCAGAGGGCTCGGAGATGTTCAGGAATTCATTAAAGAGAGTGTGACGCTGTGCAACAATCCCTGAGTGGACACATCCACCTCAGACTCAGCACAGGCACATGGCACTGCACTCATTCTGAGGGTGTGTGTGTGTGTGTGTGGTTCTAAGTTTCTTAGAAATAGTTTGTCTCTTCCAATGAAAATGTACCCGCTGGAACAAACACATAATATGTATGTGTATGTTGATGTGTTGAGTGTGTATCTTTTCCAAAATGAAAACAACCAGATCTCATGTAATGACACTGCATGAGTCTTTATTGCTTTATTACTTCTACTCCCTTCATTTACAGACTAGTCACTACCATACTACAGCATTTCACATTTTGAAGTATGCCTTTTGAAAGGCTGTATGGAAACAAGATTATACAACTTCCTGTATTGAGAATAAAATTTTTGTTTGTTTTTTTTGCCCTTTGCTGTTTTCTAAAAAGAGCTGCTCAGTAAATGTGTCACGGAAACACCTTTGTCGTATAAAGTTGACGTGGCAAATGCTTAACTCACAATTCACTTACACCTAGCTTGACAGTTTAATGGAAACTAGTGTTAGTGTTCAACAACATCACTACAGTCTGAGCGTTATAATATCCAGTGTTGCTGTCGTAACTTTTTCATCATGCCTACTACTCATTATGAATAATGTCTGTCATATTCATTGAATGTTACGTTGTTTATTTGGGGAGTTTTTCCTGATCCAATGTGAGGTCCTGGGACAGAGGATGTTGTATGTGTACAGATTGTAAAGCCCACAGAGGCAAATGTGTTATTTGTGATTTTGGGCTATATAAAACATATTGAATTGAATTAAATTATTTAAAAAAATGACAATTATAATTAAATACCATCAAACAAACAAAACGATATTATTGATTGATTTTCTCTTTTCCTTATTTCTAATTGGGAAGGCTCTACAATTCTGATCAGGCTTTGAAAGACACAAACAACATATCAAAATCAAATGAACAGAATCAATGGAACACTTTCATTATCTCCAGAGGATTAGCCCTTTCCACTTAAGACACACCATGAGATGAAAATGTCCTCTGTGTTTTTCAGAAATAATTGGAAGTTCATGGTCCCCAGAAGATGCATCCTATAATTTGCATAAGGACCAAATGAGCTTCAAATCAAATGCCCTCTTCCCACACAGGGCATGAGCATCATCAGCCCGGCATCTTCCAAAGCACACTCATACAAGTATCTTCTAACCGAGGCGAGGGACTTATGTCCGGACGAGCCTGTTTTCCACCAGCTTCTGTACCTCAATCCTTCTGAGCACAGACAAAACAGTATTGTCAGTTATATCTATGAACAGTGTTTTTTCACCCTCAGCTTAGAATAAAACCTCCTTGTCCTCCTTTTTGCAAGTGGAATTTTTTTTTTTATTATATAAATAAATATAAAGCTGTGACTCTCTTGATGTCAGCTGTCACTGATGTAACATAATTCCTATAATATCGGAGATTATGTCTTAATATATTTGAGTCAGCAGGATCGTGGTTGAGCTGCAGAATGTCGTTGAATTTTATAAATAGACAAGCAAACTTGTTTGAACAGTATTTCTGTGTTTAACTTTACTAAATATGTCTTAAGAAGTTGAAATAAAGCCACTGAATGCTGTTGAGTCAAGATCTAAATAGATGTTGAACATTTCAAATCCACTGTATTTTAAGAATCAAATCACCAAACATATTATTACTGGCTCAAATTGCAAGCTTACAATCATGTATCTTCAACTATATTTTTAATCTTCAGGTTCAATCTCTGTGTTTATACCCGGCAGATTAAAGCTAAAAAATATACATCTAAATGTAATGTAGTACTACAGCCTAACACAGTCAGATTCCACCACTTTATCATACTCTGGTAAATACATAAAAGTAAAGAAAACGTTATTTGTGTTAACTTATTCTCACTTCCCCCACTCTGACTCAGCTCCATTGATTGAAAATTTTTTCTTGAATCACTTCAGAGTTCAGGTTCAGGCTCAGAGTTTGTGCCCTGGTCCAGGCTGGCTAGGAGGTTGTTTTTTATTCAAAGTCCCCCCGGCAGAGCTGTCTGAAGGTGTCTGCTGATGACCTCATAGAATTCCTGGAGTGCAATTTTTTAACTTTCTGTTCCGATGCTGGTGGGTGTATTTTTGTGGATCAAAGTTTATTTTTTAAGTTTTCAGCATCTACATGAACCACCGTTGCCATAAATTCACCTCTTCTGTCAAGTTTTTCTGAAAGCTCGTATTTCCCACTTGGAGGGCCTGAAAAACAAAGAAAATAGGCGTCACATTTGCAAAGACCTTCAGTGTAGTTAAACCCGTATTCCATCGATGTTGTTATATTGTCAATGCCCAATATTTGAATCCACAACTGTGTAATCGTACTAACAGTGAGGCTTGACCTTTCCCATCTACCATCTGCCATGAATGCAGCCTTCACCTGCTAAGTTTTCAGCTGACAGGAAACTGTGTTCTACCATCTTCCATCTTTATACCAGCTGTACAATGTGAGCCACATGACCTGCTTTTGAGAAAGGGTTCCAATGGCAGATATTTAGTTATTAGCTTTGGTACAAATGTCAATGGGATTTTTTTTTTTTTAGTACAGAACCCAGAAAAGCTCTAAAAAGCATGCACATGTCCGCATTGGGAGCAATTTTAAAATCAGAAAAGGAGCGATGTGGACGGAGTCGAGGACGGCCCTCGTTGGAGTGCAAGCTGCAACCTGAAGGAAGCCGGAGCTAATGAATGGAGAAGAATCAGTGTGAAGACAACCTTCAAAGACAGTCTGTTGCCTTTAACGTCAACACTGATCTGCTATCGCTCTCTTAGGGGCAGCGCTACCTCAAAGTGGGCTCAGATCCACGTGCATGTTCCTCCTCACATTACTCACCTCTTTGTTGTTGTCTGTGGCTGTTTCAAGTCTTCTCTTTATCTAGATAAAGCCTGCAAATTATAAAGGTCTGCATATTAAATATCTGCTTTGGGAGCTTCAGGACACATTCTGATCATCAACTACAAGCCTTGAGGGAGCATGACATGTAACACATGTTTGCCTTGGATAGTGCATTTTGTATTTAGAGGTAGAAAGCAATTCTAAACTGCACATTTGACATTTGAAACAAAAAAGGCTGACAAACAGAGAATGTTCACAGCTTTGGGCACCGGAAAACGAACAGAATCCACCTGACAGGTTGAGTTTTTTCTTTTAATTACGACTCACTTTCTATTCAAAGGAGAAAATACAGCCTCACATTAAACTACTATATTCTTGGACAGCTTTGTGCATTTCGAATACAACCCTGTGATATAATGGCACCTCTGGCTGGGCTGGGATCTCCTTTGAATAACTGAACTGACTGAAATTCACCAAATGATTTTCCATTTATGCTCTCCTTCATTTTTGCGAAGCGATGAGGGCCGGGTCGAAACTGTTTTGCTTGAATATAAAAACTGCTGGACATGAGCATTTTAAAGACATTTCAGTGACAGCTGGCAAATATATGTCTAAGACCCCCCAACATTCAGCTATTTAGGCTTTCAGGGGGACTGAAGTGTCAATCAAGGGGCCTCACTGGGACCCCCCATATTTATATTTATAAGATAATTGCCCTGAGATAATGTCTGTCAAGATCTGGCACAATACAAATACAAATACATTGAATTCATAATAAGCATTGTTATCACTGTTGCTGCAGCAGTGTGTGAATATAATTGAGCTGTTTGACAAACATCTGCACATTTATGAACATGTTGGGTTATAGTCTTGTTTATTACCACTAGAAATGTATTTACAACCCACTTTTTTAAAAACTGAAACCCAACAAATGTACTGTGTATTGTGAATGTTTATTTGCATGACATTTCTGAATGGCTTATTTAAATATGCAATGGTCAACCCACTAAGGAAATAGCTTTTTTACTGTTTGGTGACTCCGCTGGTTTGCATAGACCGGCTGCAGGATGCTAGTTTGTTTAGAGAGCTCACACTGAGCATGTGCAGTACAAATGGAACAATCACATCACATCGGCAGGTAAAAGAGGTTAAATGAGGCATTCAAGGTTAAATGAGGCATTCAAGGCACTCAAGTTCGAAAAGGACTGTGTTTAATTTATTTTTGTTTTTTACTTCATAGTTGTCCAATAACAGGGCTGTACATGCCTTCTGATTGTTAGGGTACATTAATTGTAGTAGTGAGGCGTCGCAAGGCAAGTTTATTGATACGGCACATTTCAGCAAAAAGAACAGAGATTACGAACCATTAAAAACATACATTTAACGTGGTTGTTGAATTCTGGTCTGAGTCCATGACTCCACCAAGATACCTGGCTTTAATGACCAGACCAACACATTGCACCCATGACGATGATGATGAATGAAGATGTATTTCCAAGATGACACCATGCTTTACTTTCAACATTCTGAGTTTCATTTCAAAATTCTTCTTGTTTATTTCACTTTTAGTTTTGTCTATCATATTTTGGTTGGTGTCATGTGATGTTTCTGTTGCAAGGCAGGCTGTACATTATCCTCTCCCTTTGGTCCTTGGTGCCGTAGATGCAGCTGCTTTTCTTAACTTTTGCATCTGCCGCTCACAACACTGGAGACGTTTGGTCCAGGCAAATGCACAGGCAAATACACGCAGCGTAGACTCCAACCTCTGCGACTGAAAAACTCTCATCAGAGAGACATGTGTACATGCTGCTCACCACTGGACATAAACCCCAACAATATACAAATAAAAAGTTATCAATGGATTTATCAGGGTAACTGTAACTTTAAAACAGTGTGAGAACTATTAAAGCTTCCCAGCGTTGACACGTCTGCTTGCCGGCTTGAACCGAGTCATTGTGTTTACGCTCATTAGTTTCTCTGTTTGAGAACTGACTGAGGCTGACAAGTCAATGAGTCTAATGAGCGCGGTTATCATTATTTACATCTTCATAAAGCAGAAATAGATTCTGAATAACAAGTCAATCTATTGAAACTATCTTTACTGTAACTTCTGTAAGTCAAAGCAGATGAAAGAATAGGTTAATTAAAATATGCACGCTGGAAAACAAGTTTATGATATAATGAGATACATATATCGGAGAAAGAACATACAGTATATACATACAGTACTAGTGTATCACAAAACATAGACATATCACAACTAGACAGTTTCAAAAAAGCATACAGATGGTCACATGCATACGGTGAAGCCTAACTGGGCAAATTTGGGAAATATGCTTATTCTCCTTCATTATGTAAGAAGATGAGAAGGTGGATGACAACCTCATGTCTGTGTGTGTTGGGCACAGTGCTGGGGTCAGGATGTGGTTATTTATACTACTGTATTTTAAATTAAAATGTTAACAACATTTTGTGTTTTATTGCTTATTCAGGTAGCAATTTTGCAATATAGTCCCATGCATATAGCTGCACTAAAGCTGTCCCTGAAAAATGAATATAACAATTATGTATAATTTTAATCTAGCCTTTCTTGCTATTCTTATTTGTGGCAATGTCAAGTCTTTATGACTTGACATGATTGGCTGCCTGAAGGGCCAAAAACTGGTCTCACATGTGAAAATGGGCTGAAATAGTGAACACCTGCATGTCTACTGCATTCGGTTGAAGTGCATTATTAATTATAATTAAACAGTTACATGCTACTAAAATAAATAACAATAAATAATTCATAATGAAAAAATAACTTTCAAAGATGGAAAAAAAGTCCAATCACATCATCCCAATCATCCTCACTGTCCTGAAGAGAAGTAAATGGACTGGAAAGAAAAGAAAAGAAAAGCAAAGGGGAATGGGAATGGGACCTAGCTGCCACCGCTGCACATGGTTTTATTCGCACTAGGTGAGTCCGATGAGGAAGGATGAAGCGATGGAAGGAGCCGGGATGAGAGTTGGACCGGGGCGCTTCGATTAAACAGGGGACTGGGCCTCTTGGGACAGACCTCATTGACCCGGGGGCCTCTGGGCTGTCAGGAGTGTTTAGCCTGGATTGGCTGCAAGCTCTCCCCTGGGGTTTCCATCAGACTCATGGGGACAGGCCTCTGTCGGACACACTGACAGCGTGCACACTACACACCTGCAGACACACAGCCTGCATCAGAAGCTTCTCAATTGGTACGTGCTGGGTTTGTGCTGTATCTTAATTATTAATCTGATCATCCATTCCCACCAGTAACGCAAACACTATTTACGAAATGATGAGAGGAAATCAGTGTATGGCAACTAGACATGTCTTACTAATGGAGAGGCCGGGGCATTCTTAAGAGCATGTTAAAGTGCAGGGATTAAACGTCCTGTCTGATTCATGTATTTGGAAACAGAGTGTGACAGTCCCTGAACTGTCCGTACAGCTCCATTACTTCTTGGAGAAGTTTGTTTACCTTTTATTGCGCACAAAGATCACATTACATTATAATGTTATGGTGTTAAGATAAGAAACATGGAACTTGTTCGGGAATAAAAACAATTATGTTGCTTAACTGAGTAATATTTACTTCTGCATGATAGTCATGACAAAAAACAACTAATCCAAAAAAATAAGTTGACATCCAAGGAACAACAAACTGCCCCTGGTGTGAAGGTCTCCCCTGCGTTTCACTACATTATGATTAGAACATATGTACACAGACTGTGCATACAATTATGGGGTTTAATACTTTATAGGGAAGCTGTCTTGTCAATGACAACATATTCAATTTGTGTTGTGCCTACACTGAAAAAAATGACTTTTTGGCCTTGTAATTATTACTTTGACGATACGTGTAAATTCTACAATAAAATATTATTTCAGTCCTTTTACTTTAAAAGGTCACATTTTATTTAATGTGTTACTTTGTTTTTGTTTGTAAATATCAATCCTTATTTTGATGAGTAAATTTGATCATTCACACCAAGTAATATTTACTAAACTACTGAATTGACTGTACAACCTGACACAACAAAGTAACATTTACTTGAAGTATTAAGTGAACCTGGCAACCTCACGCATGCTCAGGGGGTGACGTCACAGAATAATTTCTTCAGCCAAACACGTAACAGAAGAACTTGGAAAGGACGGCCAAGTTCAACCTGTCCAGAGAACATGCATGGCCGAGAGCCACTGTGGTAAGTTATATGTTTAATGAACCTTTATTATTATTTACTCGTGAGTGAAAGTCAGTGTTTGAGCTCTGAACGCTAACAGCAACGTGAAGGTTAGTTTAGGTTAGCTAGTGAGGCTGTGGGCTCATTATTGGGCCGCTTTACAGACGAGGATCCACCGCTACGTGTTGTGGAAACATTTTGTGAAAATGTTTTTGGTCCACTTTGCGAAGAGAGCTAACCTAAGTTCTCTGCGCGTGTTAGGGTTAGGGTTAACCCTAACCCTAATTGACATTAGTAAATAATAATGATAATTGTTTGGTAACATCAGCCCTGCTTTACAGAAATGTGTTATAATTATTTATATATATATATATATATATATAAATATTCATGTACAAGTCCATATGCCAGATAAAACATTGCCATTCCTCCTGATATCCTACAATGTCAATTCAGACAAGCTAAATTCACTGCTGTCTGTTTAACAGCAACGTGTTGCGAGCAGAAGAGACGTCATCATCCGCTGCTGGTGGAGTTACTTGAATAGTCTGGAGAGGAACTCCATCAATTCCAGGTAAATTCAGAAAATGTTGGGTGTTCTGCTGATTATTCTGATCATAATAAACTTGTCTATGTAGAAGTAAATCAATCCGTAGATACCTAAATATTTACTCAGCATGTAACCAATGTCTTGCCGTGAGCATCTTATTTCTGTTGCATTATTGTCTCTGTAGACTGTATTGATCACTTCAACCAAGTGAATATCAGGAACTTAATATAACATATCTGTCATCTGTTGATCTCTGATTCACATGTTTTCGACAGGATGTCAGCGAAGATGCCATCAAGAGGACTATGCTCATCATCTCTTGGAGATCTTTGTCCGTCATGGAAATGCACAGTTACCTCTTTCCAAGTGTTGACAAATAAAGCTGATGTAGTTTAAAAGCAGCTGTCGTTTCATGTTTTGTGAAAGCCTTACTGTTTTATTTAGCTCTGATTAATAAATGTAATACATCTATATTTGAATACTGGTGTAGAGTAGTGGTAGATGGATGACTTATTATATAAATAGTATTTTATATTTTTCAATAGAAACAGTAAAGAAACGCTAGTTACCATGAAATATTAAACTATGTTTTTTAATTAGATGTAAAGGTGGCCTGAGTAAAAATTACTATCGAAAGGTTGAGTACATTTTATGTTTAAGGCAGAAACATAAAATGACTTGAACATTTTGGATAAAAGACAATTCTTACTAATAAGTAAAGTTAACTTGATAATTTCCTGAGTAAACGGTACTCAGAATTTCTGTGTGGAAATTGTTACCGAGCTTTTTTTAAGTAAATGTCACTCAGTGTACTTTCAGTGTAGCCTGAGTAAAGTATACTATCAAATGTTGAGTAAAGATTACTAACAAATGTTGGGTAAAGATTACTAACAAATGCTGAGTAAATATTAGTATCAAAAGCTGAGTTAAGAGTACTAACAAATGTTGAGTAAAGATTACTAACAAAGGCTGAGTAAAATTTACTTGAACATTTTGGGTGAAAAAACATTCTTAGTACTAAGTAAACTTTACTTGAGAATTGTCTGAGAATTGTCGTGCGCTCCGCTCGGCTTCTGCCAATCGGCTTGTAGCTCCGTCACTGCGAGCTAAACACTCCACAAAGTCTCGACTGTTCTCTGTCCTGGCTCCTCGATGGTGGAATGAGCTCCCCATTGACATCAGAACAGCAGAAAGTCTCTACATCTTCCGTCGCAAACTAAAAACACATCTTTTCCGACTATACCTTGAATAAAGGAAGTAGCACTTTAGTAGCACTGAAATGGCTCTTACTGATAGCACTTTGTAGTTGAACTTTTTGTCGAAATTGTACCTTCTTGATTCTTGTTGTTCTGATTCTTGTATGTAACCGTAGAATGCACTTATTGTAAGTCGCTTTGGATAAAAGCGTCAGCTAAATGAAATGTAATGTAATGTAATGTAATGTCTGAGTAAAATATACTTAAAATTTCTGTGTGGAAATTGTTACCAAGTAAATGGCACTCCACATTTTTTTCAGTGTAACTAGCTTTAGCTTCTGTTAGCTTGAGCCGTTCCCCGGCAGCCCCCGAGCAGCCGGGACGCTGGGTGACTGAACGAAGGAAGCATAAGTCCAAGCGGCCCTCTGGGCACCGGCAGCCGTTTCGCGTTTCTGACCGGTTCTCCCCGCTCAGCGATACACCCGCTGAGAAACCAACTTTGGTTATCGGCAGCTCCGTGGTCAGAGGCGTGAAGGTAGCAAAGCCGGGGACCACGGTCAAATGTATTTCTGGGGCCAGGGTGGGCGACGTTGAGTCTTATTTAAAACTGTTGGGTAAGAATAGACATAAATACAGTAAGATTGTAATACACGTTGGTGGTAATGACTCCCGACTTCGCCACTCGGAGGTCACTAAAATCAATGTGGAATCGGTGTGTGCTTACGCCAAAACAATCTCTGACTCCGTAGTTTTCTCTGGCCCTCTCCCAAATGCGGTCACTGATGAGATGTATAGCCGCATGTCATCACTCCACCGTTGGTTGTCAAGGTGGTGCCCAGCAAACGATGTGGGCTTCGTGGATAACTGGCAGACATTCTGGGAGAACCCTGGTCTGATCAGGAGAGACGGCATTCATCCCACTTTGGATGGAGCACGTCTCCTTTCGGCAAATATGGCCAAGTTTATTGGTCAACTTTGTCCATGACTATTCAGAATTCAGACAAGGATGCAGAGTTGTAGTCTTACACCCTTCTCTGCATTTCCTTTAGGGCAGTTGCCCACCTTAAACTCTATAGAGACTGTGTCTGTTCCACGGCCACTTTTTAATGTAAAAGTGACTAATAGGGGTGTTATAGAACATAACCTCATAAAGGTTAACACCACTATTGCAACAGTGCAACATGGTAGGAGAATTAAATGTGGACTCCTGAATGTTAGGTCTCTGTCTTCGAAAGCTGTTTTAGTAAATGAGTTAATATCAGACGGTCACATTGATGTATTCTGTTTGACTGAGACCTGGCTGAGACCTGGGGAATATGTCAGCCTGAATGAATCGCCTCAAAGTCATTTAAATACTCACATTCCTCGAGGCCCCGGTCGAGGTGGTGGAGTAGCTGCCTTATTTGACTCGGGCCTGTTAATAGGCCCTAAGCCTGGATTGAACTGCAGCTCGTTTGAAAGCCTTGTTTTGAGTCTTTCACATCCGAGCTGTAAAACGGCGCAGCCAACTCTGTTTGCTGTAGTATACCGGGCACCTGGTCCGTATTCAGAGTTTCTATCTGACTTTTCTGAGTTTTTGACAAGTTTGGTCCTTAAGACTGACAAAGTTATTATTGTAGGTGACTTTAATATTCATGTGGATGTTAGCAATGATAGCCTTAGTATTGTATTTATGTCATTGTTAGATTCGATTGGCTTCTGTCAAAGAGTACATAAACCGACTCACTGCTTTAGCCACACCCTCGACCTTGTTCTTACATATGGTGTTGATGTAGAGCATTTGGTGGTTTTTCCGCAGAACCCTGTTTTTGTGCTGCCGGTGTGTGTGCTCTCTAATAGAAGTTTTTACACCAGAGGTATAACTGATGTTGTTATTGATGAATATAAGAAAGTGATTCCTTCTGTATTTAATTCATTACCATGCCTCAATATAATAAATAACTCCGATGCTAACTGCAGTCCATCCCAGATTGATCATTTAGTTGATAGTGCTACAAGCTCACTGAAAATGACACTGGACTCGATAGCCCCTCTAAAGAAGAGGATCATCAAACAAAGAAGGCTCGCTCCATGGTATAGCCCTCAGACCCGCATACTGAAGCAAGCATCACGGAAGCTGGAAGGTTTATGGCGTTCCAACAAACTAGAGGAATCCTGGTTAGTCTGGCGGGACAGTCTGACAACCTACAAGAGGGCCCTCCGTAATGCCAGAGGAGCCTACTATTCATCAGTAATAGAGAGGAACAAGAACAACCCCAGGTTTCTGTTCAGCACTGTGGCCAGGCTAACGGAGTCACAGCTCGGTGAAGCCGTGTATTCCTACGGACCTCAGCAGTGATGACTTCATGACCTTCTTCAATGACAAGATTCTGGCCATCAGAGGCAGGATTGGCGATCTCCTGCCCCCAGCTACTGGCTGTTTATCCTCAAGTGGACTGGCCTCGGCGGCGGCTGTGGGCCCTGATGTGTGTTTGGATGGCTTTCTCCCCATAAGCCTGGACCAACTGTCTTCAACCGTTTCTGCATCCAAATCGTCTCCTGGACCCCATCCCAACGACACTGTTGAAGGAGGTTTTGCCTTTGGTTGGCACCGCTTTGCTGGATATTATTAACGGTTCTTTACTAACTGGTTATGTGCCACAGTCGTTCAAAATGGCTGTAATTAAACCTCTACTCAAGAAGCCAACTCTCGATCCAGAGGTGTTGGCCAACTATAGACCTATCTCTAACCTGCCCTTCCTGTCTAAAATTCTGGAGAAAGTAGTTACAAATCAGTTATGGGACTTTTTAGATAGCAATAGTTTATTTGAGGACTTTCAGTCCGGATTTAGAAAGCACCATAGCACAGAGACAGCTTTAGTGACAATTACGAACGACCTTTTAGTTGCATCAGATAGGGGACTTATAACCGTTCTAGTTCTGTTAGACCTTAGTGCTGCATTTGACACCATTGACCATAACATTTTATTAGAAAGACTAGAACAGTTGATTGGTATTAAAGGTACAGCACTAGGCTGGTTTAAATCATATCTATCAGATCGATCTCAGTTTGTATATGTAAATGATGTGGCCTCGGTGAGCACGGGTGTTCAAAATGGAGTACCACAGGGCTCCGTCCTTGGTCCAATTTTGTTCACCCTTTCTATGCTTCCGTTAGGCAATATTATCAGGAAACACTCAATAAAATGTCATTTCTACGCCGATGATACCCAGCTATATATATCGATCAAGCCAGATGAAACCAGCCAGGTGGCTAAACTTCAAGCATGTCTTAAAGACATACAAACCTGGATGACCTGCAACTTCCTGATGCTGAACTCGGACAAGACTGAGGTTATTTTGCTTGGCCCAGAGCCACTGAGAAATCAATTATCGAATGATATTGTTTCTCTTGATGGCATTGCACTGGCGTCAACCACCAGCGTGAGGAACCTGGGAGTTGTCTTTGACCAAGACTTGTCCTTCGGTTCCCACGTGAAACAGATCTCAAGGACTGCCTTCTTCCACCTACGCAACGTTGCAAAGATCAGGCACATCCTGTCTCGAAGGGATGCAGAAACATTGATCCACGCATTTGTTACCTCAAGACTGGACTACTGTAACTCTGTATTATCAGGCTGCTCTGCTGGGTCTCTCAGGTCTCTACAGTTGATCCAGAATGTGCTCAATGAATGCGGGGCTACTTGTGGTTCCTAGAGTCTTAAAAAGTAGGATGGGGGCCAGAGCCTTCAGTTATCAAGCTCCCTTTCTGTGGAACCAGCTTCCACTTTCAGTCCGGGGGGCAGACACAGTCACCTCATTTAAGAGTAGACTTAAGACTTTTCTCTTTGACAGTACTTATGGTTAGGGCTGGCTCAGGTCGGACCTAGGGTCCAGCCCCTAGATATGCTGCCATAGGCCTAGACTGCTGGGGAACATTTTAGGATACAATGAGGTCCTCTCTCCTGTTCTCTCTCTCCTCCTCTTCCCCTCCTCAGGTGCTCCTGGGGTGCTCCTATGGACTTATATTGCCAGGGAGCATCTTAGGGAAACACCGAGGGATTTATATCTTCTTCTCCCTCTCATTTTCTCCTCTCTATAGTTATTATTATTCTAGATAAATTAATGTCTCTTTAATGCTCATTACTAACTCTACTTCCTCTCGGGAGCCTTTGTGCTTCCTCTCCTCAAGCGTCCATGAATCGTGGCTGTCTGAAGCCGGTCCTATTCCCTTCCATGGCGGCCCTGCTGATGCCCTTCATCTTCACCTCCGTCTGCTGTCGTGGATCATAGTCATCTGGGTCGTGGCCATGCCTACTACTCATGAATAATTTCTGTGACATCCATTGAATGTGCTGTAACTCTGTTATGTTGATTCTGTACACATGACATCTATTGCTTCTGTCCATCCGGGGAGAGGGATCCTCCTCTGTTGCTCTCCCTCAGGTTTCTTCCCCTTGTTTTTTAGTGGGAGTTTTTCCTGATCCGATGTGAGGTTCCGGGACAGTGATGTCGTATGTGTACAGATTGTAAAGCCCTCAGAGGCAAATTTGTATTTGTGATTTTGGGCTATACAAAATAAACTGAATTGAATTGAATTGAATATGTTGTGAGAAGAATACACATAATGATTTCATACTCTCCTTGTAATGCATCATGTCCAACAGCTGAATACTGATGAGTTATTATTTTTGTGTTCTTAAAAGCAACTGTGCAGTGTTATGAAAATCATACTAATGATGAGATTTAATGTAAAATCCTGAAATGTTTTCTCTACACAAATGTTCTGTTTTTCATTCTCTGTACCAATCCCCATGAAACAAATTGTGTTCAAATCACATGGGTGCCCTGTATGAAGGAGGGGATAGGCATTTCAATGATTTTGAATATACATAAATTGAGACTTGACCTTGACCTTTCAGAAACGGCGGTGCCGTTCAATGCTGTGAACTGAAACACAACTACTGGGTTAAGTTTAGGAGAAGCTCATGATTAGAAGTACAATGAGTATGTATTTGACGTAACTAAACCTATGTACCTCAGCTGAAATAACTGAACGTGTTGACCTTTGGTTTCACACAGGATACAAACAGCGGCCTCCTGGGTGAAAGTGTTTGTTTACCGGATGCACACTGCTTGTTCGCTCAAAAGCAAAAACATCAACATGCTGTTTGCTTGTGAGCAAAATAACTCCAGAGATCTTGTGTGTGGTCAGACCTGGACTTTAGAACTATGGAATCATCTCCATTAGTTCAGCGCTAGCTAAATACTTATTAGTCTTTTGACATACTACAGTCCCAAGCAGGAAGTTGAGCCCCATATCTTACAATATATAAACTGTCTGGAGCTTTGCTTGAGTCTTTGCATGGCTGTGTAGGGACGGAAGGCAGAAGCAGAATAATACGACTTAAGGAAAGGGGAAGTGAGGGCAAGAGAGAGAGGGGAGATGATGTGGTTAACAGGGATGCCAGAGAAACAACATTTTTTTTAGTCATAGTTGTCTTTACTTCAAGTAGATTGAGCGCCTCTCCATAAGCCACGAGCGCTGCTCAAAAGGACAAGGAAGCCTAGAAAGCCTGCTTTGAGAGTGCCTCAGAGAAACGAAAAGCGTAATCTACTTTCCCTCACTTTCCCTCCCCCTGAAGCATAACAAAGAGCCTGGAAAGAGTGTTTGTGATGCTAATTCTGCAGGAATAAATATGCAACACAATTTTCAGACGCTTTAAGAGAGAGGGGAGAGAAGAAGATGAGCGGGGATGGAAAAATAAACTGTGCTTTTGGGGCTGCCAGGAGGGAGTATAGACTAATCCGCTAACGTGGCCCTCATATCCAGTGCACTGAGGGGACGGGACACGAGAACATGTTACTGATGGAATGGGAGAAACGGTTGAGTCGAATGAAGAGCAGCCAGTCAGAGGCGTTAAAGCTGGTGACCCAGGCAGTGGCTTAGTTCGGCTCATCCTCTGTGAGATGGATGACACTCGTGGAAATCAACACAATGCTCCTTATGCTCGGAAGCACCGCTGCAGTCATCTGTCTGCGTGCTAGACTGGGTGCTATGGGTGCTAGCATGGGACCAGCACCCATCAGGGTGGTCAAAGTCTCTAATAATGTCAATGTCCCCTTCCATGCTCGGACCACGGCCATCCTCAGAAACCTGTCCTGACAGACACACAAACAGCTGGCAATGCACTCACCACCCTCTGTCATGTACTTCCTGCTGCAGACGGTGTCTGCAGGACCACATTTTGCCACGATGACTCACACACAACATCATGCCAGCGTTGCTCTACCAATGTGAGTAAAAGTTGAACAGAAGCTTTCCAACAACTCTGTGCACCTGCGGTCTGTCATCAACACTCCTCAAGCTAACTGCTAGCTACATCTCTCGCTAGCTCCTGCAGCTCAACGTAATCTCCCATCGAGCACTTCCTTCACCAGTCTTTCTCACAGATTCTGGGTATGAGGATATTCCCGGGATTTGTTCTCCATATTCCAAGACAAATCATCATCCACTATGACCTCTTGCCATTCAAAGTTGAAACCAAAGTATTTACAAAACTTTGAGCTCCAAAGGAAGCTTCCAGATAATTATGTCACTTCATGAACTCTACCTATGCTGTCATTATCTTTTCCTTTGTTGACTCTGGCTTCTTGCTGAGAAAAGGACCGGAGAGGAAAATGACAAATGGTTCTGAACTGGAGAAATGGAGAAGAAAAAAAAGTATTTAAACTTAATTTGAATAACCCAGAATGAAGATGACATTCTGCCGAGTATGGTGAGGTTAAAGCCCAATTCCGTTGATGGGGGTTAAAGAGGAGGGAACGGGGCACAGAGATGAAAGGAGGAGGGAGAGAGGAGGGGAGGCTGTAGAGGTGAGTGGAGAGGATCCAGACCGAAGATGAGAGGAGAGGGATTGTGGGTGAAGGAGATAGCGGCTCTGCCAGGAGGAAGATTAAAGCCACTTCCGTACTACGTTGGCCCCATTAATGTTTAACAAAACACCCAGGCACAGAAAGATCACCCCCCCCCCCCTCCCTGTGATCCCTTTCAACCTCTCGAAGTGCCTCACAAGGCAGCGTGGCAAGAAGACACCACGGATGAAATATTTACAAAAGGCAATCATTTGTTTATATCCCCGACATGAAGAATTGTGATTAATGTTTTATTCATGCTGTATTGTTTATTGCCTCCAATGTGAGGAGAATAGGCCGCCTTTTGAGCGTCAACTGAGACAGCCAATTATGAAGTATGATCCCTTTGTGCTGCAGTGTGTTTGAGAGGGAGCCCTTTGTGGCTTGCCTTTCAAAGAAACAAGGAGCCCTCGTTTCTTCTGCCGGAGGGGAGCTGGCGTCACTGCCGCTCCTAATTGACTGACACTGAGCCTTTATGATAGGTGGTGAGTGCTGAGGAAGAGGAGGTGTGGAAGAAGAAACAGGAAGGCATGGAGGTAGGAGAGAGAGAGAGAGGCCCAAAGGTATACAGGGAGGAGGTAAAGACTGTTTACTGAGCCGTGCTGATCACAAGTGACATCCAATTTAACCGTGTTGACAGGCAAACCAACGACACAGCCAGCGCACATTTATACAGAGTCAGTTCAGAGGAGCTGAGTCAAGCTGCTCCTGAAAGAATTTGGCTGCAGTTTAGATTCCACACTCAGCTTGAGTGAAATACGGGTCCTCAAAAGGTCAGTTCACCCAAAACACAGAGGATGTCACATCTTCTCACCCTTCTGAGTTGTGATGGAGCTCTATAGTGAGCAAAGTGCATTTGAGAACGTCGACAGCGAGGCTGCGCCCTGCTTGGCTCCATGGAACCTCACCGGCACTGAACTCTGCTCAGACCGGTTATGTGAAGGGAATATTGCAGGATAAGATAAGATAAGATAAGATAATCCTTTATTAGTCCCGCAGTCGGGAAATTACAGGATTACAGCAGCATTGCTCAGAACGAAAAGATAAGAGGAATCAAGTAATATAAATAAACAGTAATAAACATAATAAAATAAACAGTAAAGAAGAAATTGAATGTACAGTAGAATATTGAATATACAAATTACAAAATATTACAAAATATTGCACCAGAATGGATTAAAGTGACCAGAGTGATAAAAAAGTGTCCAAGTATTGAGAGACCAGAATGTTTGTGGGCTACTGGGAGGTCAGCTTGTTGTGCAGCCTGACAGCAGCGGGGAGGAAGGACTTGCGGTACCTCTCCTTCACACACCGGGGGTGAATCAGCCGGTGGCTGAAGGAGCTGTGCAGAGCTGCCAGGGTGTCCTGCATGGGGTGGGAGGCGTGGTTCATCAGGGATGAGAGCTTGGCCATCATCCTCCTGTCTCCCACCACCTCCACAGTATCCAGAGGACACCCCAGCACGCTGCTGGCCTTCTTTATTAGTTTGTCCAGTCTCCTCCTGTCAGCTGCCGTGATGCTGCTGCACCAGAAGACCACTCCATAGAAGATGGCTGATGCCACCACAGAGTCAAAGAAGGTCTTCAGGAGTGCTCCCTGCACCCCAAAAGACCTCAGTCTCCTCAGCAGAAAGAGTCTGCTCTGCCCCTTTTTATAGAGTGCATGTGCGTGGTCGGACCAGTCCAGTTTATTGTTCAAGTGAACACCCAGGTACTTGTAAGATGTCACCATCTCAATGTCCAGTCCCTGGATGCGCAATGGTAGCGGAGGAGAGCGTTTGCCCCGGCGGAAGTCCACCACCAGCTCCTTGGTCTTACTGGAGTTTATCTGGAGGCGGTTCCACTGGCACCATCCTAAAAAGTCCTGGTTCAGTTCCCTGTACTCCCTGTCATCATCGGCAGAGATGAGGCCGACGATTGCAGAGTCGTCAGAGAACTTTTGCAGGTGGCAGTTGGCAGAGTTGTGTTTAAAGTCCAAGGTGTAAATGGAGAACAGGAATGGAGCCAGAACGGTTCCCTGTGGAGCCCCCGTGCTGCAGGACACCCGATCTGACTCACACTCCCGTATCCGCACATACTGTGGACGGTTGGTGAGGTAGTCCAGGATCCATGCAGTGAGGTGGTGGTCCACCCCGGTCTGCTCCAGCTTGTCCCTCAGAAGCAAAGGCTGAATGGTGTTGAAGGCACTGGAGAAGTCGAAAAACATGACCCTCACAGTGCTTCCAGCCTTTTCCAGGTGAGAGAGGCATCTCTGTAGCAGGTAGATGACGGCGTCATCCACCCCGATGCCAGATTGGTAGGCAAACTGAAGTGGGTCCAGGGATGAGCTCACCAGGGGGCGGAGATGGGCAAGGACCAGCCTCTCCAGAGTCTTCATCAGGTGGGATGTTAATGCCACCGGCCTGTAGCTGTTGAGGAGCTGTGGACATGAATGCTAGTCACATGTCCGATAGGACGTGCATGCTGTAGGTGTAGCGGTGAAAGAGCTACTCAGATTAAGGCTGTCAAATCAGCGTATTGATTTTGAATGATTCATTATAATGATAATAATACGGTACAGCGGTTGGAATCCAGAGATATGCATCGCTCAATTTCTCAACGATGAGAGCACTCAGGGTCCAACTGACCCCGCCACAGTGGACAGATCACATGCGCTATATGTTCACGTTGGTGCTTATGTGACACGTCTATGTTGAATAGATCATACATTATTTTTAATGAAATCAATTCATTGAAATAATTTCCTTTTTTTATCTATTCAATGTGTTACTCTTGTGCCATAATAATGTAGTCTATATAAGTTGAAACATTGTGTTGATCTATGTTGACTGATATTAGAATTGAAAGCTAATTTATGTAGTTTACTTAAAGGGTTATTATTAAAGTATATTTACAGGTCCAAAGTGTCTGAAGCTCAGTTGGGAGTTGTGTGAGGTGTTGAGTTCATGTTGTTAGTTCTTTTCCACCACTGTGCTAAAAAACATATGATATTCATATGTTCACCTGTTCATGCATTCTCCTGCAACGTGAACCGTGGGCCACTTAAAAACTATCCCTTATTCATATGTGATTTCACATACTTACGTTTCACTTATAAAATATCTATGACGTGTGTGACGTGCGTGATATGTGGAATAATCACATGGGATATGATGTTCCACATGTGAGATACGTAATAAACTCACATGTTTTAGACGTGTTCTAAGTTGTGGTGTCATATCGGAAGAAGTCAGGTAGATAATATGGCTGTATGGGTGTTTGTCCTGCATGACATGCATTACCAAGGAGAGTAATGTGTCATAAGTGATATATATAACTGATATTACAAAGCTGTAATGGCCAGAACAGTGTAAATGAGACTCCCGTTGTTAGCACATGCAGAGTGTTTGTCCACAGCCTCCTGTGGGCTCAGACGCCAGCTGACACCAGTGCACATTTGAATACGCTTTGATTCACACAGGTAGCTCTTCATTCCCTTAATAATGGATCTGGAAGCCTTTGAGCCTTCCCACTGTGCATCATACATACAACATGGGGCTGGAGCGCGTTTGAAGAGAGCACAGCTGCCGGGCTGCTTCACTACTTGAGCTCTGGTGCCTCAGTCTGTCTGGAAGGCTTCACGATGTCGGGAGGAAGTTGCACTTTACTTAAAGCATTTCCGTTCATAGGCCAGCGCATAATAAAGAGGCACCGGGACCTTCCACTGGCTGGTGTCCTGAACGTACATTTTTCTGTCAAGAACAGGAGACTTGACAAGTTATCCTTTCAAAAATAAATAATAATAATAGTTTTGAGTTATTATTTTAAAGTCAAAATGATGAGATACAATTTCTGAATTTTTTAATACTAAATTGAGTCAAAATACATTCTTCCACATGAAGGCCTTAACACAGGGTTTTTTTTCAATGCGAATTATTTGCACGTCGATAAAAAATACTTTTTCAAACGTTGTTTTTGGTTTAGTTTTGACATTCACACAGAACGGACATATTATGTGCAAAACAAGTACATTTGATTGTACAACTACGTGGAGGCTGCATAGTTCTATCCAAGAAAAAATTAGGAAATCCCTATGCTCTTTCCTTTCACAATAAAAGCCCTAGACATATACAGTATAGTTTACGAGAGGGAATTCAAATTCACTCAGAGCATTTTGCTAAAATTAAACTAAATAAAACAGCTTACAGTAGCTTCAGGCTAGACCAGTTGACTTCAGACAGGGAGCTGCTCTGCGTCAATTGGATCCTGGTCATCCTCTGCATGCAGCAATTAATTAGAACCTTTATTCTTTGGGGTTGGCCCAAAGTTGATGCTCACTCTAGATTAACCCCCTTCACTTCTGGGTCTTTGAGAGATGCGGCATTCATTCATGGGCAAACTGAACACTCTACACTCTAAATGCTGCGACCTAACACGGTTACTGATCATTTCTCTGCTCCGATCGCCAACACATGTCTGCTCTGAGCATCCATGAGTTACTTCTGACATGCTCTCATAACAATAACCTGCCAGAACGTCTTGTACAACGTCAAACCATCCAAAACATGTTATCCTGGAAATAATTTATGAGGAATAACCCTTTGAGATGTAGCGTCTCGTATTTGAGGGGGTCCTCGCAGAAGAAACCAACTGAACCAAGAACCAAAAGGTGCTGTACTGATACACTAGTCAAATTCATAAAAACAGAGTCAAAACTTTTGAATTGAGCAATATTAATTCCAGATTATGACTCATAGTCCCTCATTATTGTCTAATTCAGTGAAAAATGTGACTTACTATCTGGTCATTTTTACTTTATTACGTCCTAACTTTTGTCTGCTTGTTCATTACCTGGCAGAAATGGGCTCCCATAAAAAGTAGCGATCGACCAGCACAAACATCAACTCTTGTCTCACCCTCAGCAGGCAGCACTGATTCACTCTTCCATTACACCTGACCGCACTCCTTCCAGATTTGCTTTATGACCCTTCATTTGCGCTGCCTCCCGTCCAGTCGGCCTTAATGGCTCTAAAGTTGATTAAGGTCAGTGTAGGTAATTGTCCAGTATGGCCTTAGTGTAAGTAAGCCTGATGGTCAAGATGCTGCCTCTGGCTGCCTCCTTCCTCAGCTTGAGGCACTGATGTGCTTAGTATTGATTCCACTTGCAATAAGTACAGAGAGCCTCTGTAAATCAAGCCTTGAATGGGACTGTTAACCAAGTGCTGGCAAATCATGTTTGACACAGTAACACCCGTGTGCCCTGATCATACACATTGATATGTGATTATGAAGAATCACGCAGACAGTGAACACATGACAAATGGGCCATTGTCTTGCACCTTTAGGTTGTGCAGTAATCAATCACTTCTGCATGTTTGTCAGAAGTTCAAGGGGATGCTTACAATCCAGACTGAAGCGAAAATGTAACTCAAATTGACGTTTCAGGGTCAGGGGCTCCATGTAGCACGCGTTTGTTACTGTGGTGTGATATTCATCAAGTGGCCTTAATCGCCAAAATGACGATTTCTGGAGTTAAGCTGGGCTCATCCTCTTGAAGAAGCTCATTTGGGAGAGGAGAAAGCTGCTTTAGAATGTGAGGGAAATTAAGAGAGGAGAAATTGAGAGCAACAACCTGGGGTTTGCTTTGGTCTTAATCCACCGTGTAGGCCAATGACAAGGAATCTGCTGTCTTAATCCCAACACAGTGAGGGGGAGTGGGTGTGTAATGAACCCGCCTGGTAACAGGACACTGAATTGGCAAGGACAACTCCAGATCTCCTCCCACCCAAAAACATCAAAAAACGAAATACTAAAGAGGCTGATTAAAGTAGGTTAATTGAAAATAAAATCCACTTTTTCTTGCCACCACTACCTCCAGATGAATCTCCCCTGGCACTAAAAGATGATAGAGATGTTATATATAGATGCAGAGCAACAGCCTGTTGGCAATGCATGCTTGTATGGAAATAAATAAATAAAAGTATCTTCAAATCATGTTGAGAGCGTGACTAGCTAAGTCTTTGAATATACTGAACGGATCTTTTTAAACACCTTTACACACCGGCGGTGTGATGAATAAACAAGACCAAAATGTGAAATACTCGCCTGCAAATGTTATGTGTCTAGGACTTTTATTTTGAAAGGTAAGAATGTAAGGAGTGGAACTGATTGTACTACCTTTGTCAAGGCTGACAGGAGTAATTAACAGCCGACTGAGCCTCCGTGTTGCTGTACAATACAGTGCTGTACAATACAGTGTACATATATAATGTTTCTGTTCCACAATACAGGATTGGTTGATGCCTTGATTAGCACCATGAACGCTCAGAAAAACCTGCCTCTTTCTGAAAAAATATGCTGTGGATGTTATGCCGCGAAACATGGAAAGTCAAGACATAAACAACAGTTTGGTGAATGGAGTTGTACTCTTCTAGTCCTACGGCCACTCAGAGAGCTTTTCACCACATCATTCACCCCTTCTCCCTCTAACGGCACAGCCTTCAGGAGCACTTTGCTCAAGACACATCGACATGGCACAGAGGAGCCGGGATCGAACTGCCAATCTTCTGATTCAGGGACGACCTGCTCTACCTTCTGAACCACAAAAATATATTGAGGTGTGAATTAACTTCACAAAGAAATGCCCACCTGCAGAATGAAGGCCTTACGCATCTAGTTCCCACAGAGCAAACTCAGCATTGGTTTGACTGCACAAGCGCTTGGTTGGTTTAATTTCTCTTTGTAGTTATACTTTATGTCACAATGTAACATTTTGATATCACGATTATTGTCAGAAGAAATATCCAGTTTCACAGAATTGACGATTATTAACCAGAGTATTAAAAACAGGCCTATAGCCAATTTATTAAAATATGTATTATATTATCATTTGTATTATTTTACTTTGTTAATGACATCTACACTGTTCTTTTGCATAAATACCCTTAATAAAAATGATTAGGAAATAAATATATTTTTATTGATCAAACAATCTTGTCGTTAACAGTTTTAAGTATTAGCACTAGTGTCATGATTCCCTCTCTAATATCTATTTTATATTCATCTGAAAACATACCTTTTGCACCCCAGACATTTTTCAGCCAAAATTGCGAATGGTTTGCATCTCATACTAAATCCTGATTATCTCCTCATTCACAAGGTCTATTTGAAAAATTAAAAAAGGTATAATATACAAAGAAACCTTGTGAAGATAGATAATAAGGCCATATATGTGTTAGTGGTATATTGGTTTATGATAGTACACAGAAAATAAAAAGAATATATGTATTTTTAAATATATTCACTATATTAACGGACACTTTTATTAATATATATAATTATTTTAGTTCAGACATTTCAAGAAATCGTGTGAACTCCGCTCAAGCTAGAAACTTCCCACAGTCCTCGGTGGTCCCTGAACAGTGCTCGTTTCACTGCAGCTGGGTGCTCCGTGGCCTTAGCTGTGAGGAGGTAGCAGGAAGGCCTGGAATATTCATATTTCAGCCATAAGTAAGTCAATTTAATTGTTTTTGCTGGACACAAATTACATTATTGTGCATATCTTTACGATGCTTTGTGTGAGAGTGGAATGGTTGGTATTGGCAAACTCTGTTGGCTCTAAGGATTCCAAAATCATTGAGTTTTTCATTCTAGCTAGTTCTTAATGTTTTTAATCAAAAAATTTTCAAAACTCAGGGTGCATCCTCAGTCACTTATGGTCATACATATGGTTTATGATCATATTTATTGTGTAATAGTGTTATAAACATGTTTTTTTAATATATGTGTTGATATGCTCAGTCCCAGGACCCCTTTGAACCCCAAAGCCCCCATTTTTGGGGGCTCCTAAGTCTGAATCATGAAACTAAAATGTCGGTTCGCTCTGACATGTTTACAGCTCTACTTCTCAACACTTCAGGTAAGTGACACATCTCTGTCACACAAAAGATACAGACAGACACACACACACACACACACACACACATGTGATTTTACCTCACACAAACACTCTCAAGATTCCAGGGGATCAATGCAGGAATCAGGAGACCGTACACTGTAGCTTCTTCAGTTCTTATGGAGATGAAACAGTGATTTATATAACCAGGGTTATGACGGTTAATCCCTACATCCATTTTTGCAATATTAATAGTTCATATAATAAATCAATACTTGCATTTTGTGTATTGATACACTATTGCCAAATATTAATTATATATTAATATACGTCTGTGAAACTTTTGACTGTAAATAAGCTACAACGTTTCATGACATGTAAATGTTGCCCATGTTGATTCACATTGTTCATCATATCACTGTAACATTGTCTTTATAGACATCTTTCCCACAATGATTAGGGAAGATAATGGAAATGGATGGAGTAATGGAAGTCAAGAGTAGCCCCACACTATTTATTTGTTTTTTTGTTTTTTGGAAGGAAATGGTAAGGGTCGCTGACTTCATGGTAAGAGCCGCTGACTTGACGAACGGACATTGGTTTTAAAGGAGCCACAGCCGGACCTGCTCTGATGCTAGGTGGCCACACACACACACACACACACACACACACACACACACATACACACTCGTGCATGTTAAGACAAACACGCAAATGCTCATGAATGATTCATGAGAAGAGGAATGACTGCTCAGTTCTCCTTCTGTTTTCCCATAACCGACCACTCCCTCATGCTCTCTAATAGCATCTTACACACACACACGACATGCAAAGCACCAACACAAACACACACACACACACACACTCCTCACAGCCAGCTCTTGCAGTTGATTTCATAGATAATTAAACAGAGTCTTGCTGTTTGTGTGTGTGTGTGTGTGTGTGCGTTTGTGTGTGCGTGAGCTATGTCACCATACATGCTACTCCAACACACACTTGTGCTTTGAATGTTTTCCTCCCCTCCTTCCACAACTTGCCAGACGACAGCCGGCTGCAGCTGAAAGCAGCGCCTCACTTCCTCTTGTTTTACTGCGTTGCATCAGCCCCGTATCGACACACGCGTCGTGACTTCATAATGGAATTTAAGAGCGTTAAAGATCGGCTTTTATTGAGTTACAGAAGAGTCTAAAGCGGAGATAACCTCCTCTGTATATATTTTCATATGCTGTGCATCACAGGCCCATTTCTGGAGCAGAGCTGTTAATGCAGAAGAAATGATCATGGAGAAAGCAATGATGGAGAGCCGGGTTTCTAAATGATGCGCAACTGATCATAAACGCCACCGTGGCATCTTACAGATGTGTTCATCTTTTCCAGTTTCTCCGTAAAGAATGCCGCTATGTAGACTCTCTGAGCTCACAGTTCACAGCGGCTAATGTAAAGAAGATACAAGTCCACCTCGCAAACAAGCACGAAGCCACAGCACTCTCCGTGGTATGAGCTTAAAGAAGATTTTGTTTTTATTTGGCCTGTATATAATGACTGGCCCTGCCTGCCCCAACGATTATTGTGCGTCACTGGACTTACACAAGCTGCTGGTTTAACAGCTGAGTACGAACAACAGCCTGTCCTCCTCGGGTTTCCCAGGGTTTTAGTTTGAAAGTCTTCTCCTTGTGTGTCTTGTCTTGTGAGTGGCACGACTCTCTCAAACACAAAAGAAACCGGCACACACACACACACACACACACACACACACACACACACACACACACACACACACACACACACACACACACACACACACACGTGTTACATGATTTTACCATTCACATAAAAAACACTTCCAAGATTCCCGGGGGATCAATGCAGGAATCAGGAGACTGTATCTTGTAGCTTCTTCAGTTGTTATGGAGATGAAATGGTGACTCATATAACCAGGGTTATGACGGTTAAGCCCAACGTCCATTTATGCAATATTAATAGTTACGTATATACTAAATCAAAACGTGGTACTTGCTGATTGTATACAAAGACAATATTGCCACGCAGAATATTGCTATACTAGGCTGTATGACATAGTACATCACTCCAATAGCAAAGCTTTTACATGAGAACTCTGTTGTCTCAGCATCGACTGAATCTCCCTGGAGGCAGAGAGGAACATTCTGTATTGTGAATTCCCCGAGGTCACGGTACAAGGTGAGCTCCTGTATTGGCAACACATGCCATCGCCGTCTGCTACAAAATCTCAGATGGCAAAAAAGATGAATCTCGTTTGATTGTCTTTTAGACCTCATCGTTCACGAGACCATGAAACATGAATGTTTCTCACTAAAAGCAACAGGAGCACACACGTAGAAGCTTTTTGGGGCATTTTAATGTTCTTTTTCAATAAAATTGAACAGGCAATATAACTATTGAAAATGTCAGCTCCCTTCTAAAAGGTCCTTTGATTCAATATTCTGGAATTATGAGGTATGATACACATGATGCAATCCAGGATTCTTCAATAAATGTTCTGTATTCATCCACGGTTCTAGAAAGACACAAGTCAACATCTACAACCCCGAGGCCCCAAAGAACCCCAAAGAAAATAATATACACATCTCAACCTTTAATTAATCCACAGTTCTAAACACCCTGCTTATTCTATATGCAATCTTCCTGTTCAAGTGAATCCAATCTTCAAACAATGGTTCTAAAAAAACCTTCAGATTCAACCTGAATGATTCAGAAAACCTCATCCTACACTGAAAAAAAATGACTTTTTGGCCTTGTAATTATTACTTTGACGATACGTGTAAATTCTACAATAAAATATTATTTCAGTCCTTTTACTTTAAAAGGTCACATTTTATTTAATGTGTTACTTTGTTTTGTTTGTAAATATCAATCCTTATTTTGATGAGTACATTTGATCATTCACACCAAGTAATATTTACTAAACTACTGAATTGACTGTACAACCTGACACAACAAGTAACATTTACTTGAAGTAATAAGTGAACCTGGCAACCTCACGCATGCTCAGGGGGTGACGTCACAGAATAATTTCTTCAGCCAAACACGTAACAGAAGAACTTGGAAAGGACGGCCGAGTTCAACCTGTCCAGAGAACATGCATGGCCGAGAGCCACTGCGGTAAGTTATATGTTTAATGAACCTTTATTCTTATTTACTCGTGAGTGAAAGTCAGTGTTTGAGCACTGAACGCTGAACGCTAACAGCAACGTGACGGTTAGTTTAGGTTAGCTAGTGAGGCTGTGGGCTCGTTATTGGGCCGCTTTACAGACGAGGCTCCACCGCTACGTGTTGTGAAAACGCTTTGTGAAAACGTAGTGGTGGAAACGTGTTGTGAAAATGTTTTTGGTCCACTTTGCGAAGAGAGCTAACCTAAGTTCTCGCGCGTGTCACTTATTGCAGAGAACCCTCTCATGCTCATCCCCAACGCACACAGGTCAAAACAGAGAAGGTCACGTTAACTGTAACGCTAACATCTTCATGAGTGTCTTAACGTTATATCTTTTGCTGCAGCTGTTTAACAGAAGTATTGGGGCGACTGTGGCTCAGTGGTTAGCAAGTCAGTCTTTCAATCAGAGGGTTGGTGGTTCAAACCCCAGCTCAGCCAATCCATGTCGTTGTGTCCTTGAGTGTCTTACTTAACCCTCATTGCTCACCGTTGCTGTGTCTACGGTCTACTGTATATCATGTAAGTCGCTTTGGATAAAAGCGTCAGCTAAATGTAAAAGTATTGGTTTAAATATATTAACAGGTTGGAGGCTGTAGTTTGTGTTGTTGCTCAATAGTACATTTTACTGGCAGGACTACTGTATTAATTGTCTTAGCAAGGTGGATCATCTTGATCATGTTGTTGTTCATCTTTTGTTTCAGATTGAAGAGTTTAGCCACTACCAAACTCTTGATGATATTCTGGACAACGACGGGTCGCAGGGACTAAAATGAGTCCGATGCTGGATTCAATCAGCTTGATAAAGTTTAAAAAATAGATCATTGTTGTCAAATTATGTTAGGCTCATATACACAGAAAGTAGATACCCGATGACATATTTGAACACATTCAATATTTCTGTTGGTTTCCCCCACCATCCATCCATCCATCCATTTTTCACCGCTTATCCGGGGTCGGGTCGCGGAGGCAGCAGGTCAAGCAGGCTGACCCAGACTTCTCTCTCACCCGCAACATCTACCAGCTCATTCTGGGGGATCCCGAGGCGTTCCCAGGCCAGCTGGGAGATATAATCCCTCCAGCGTGTCCTGGGTCTTCCCCGGGGCCTCCTACCAGTTGGACGTGCCTGGAAAACCTCTAAAGGGAGGCGTCCTGGAGGCATCCTAATTAGATGCCCGAACCACCTCAGCTGACTCCTTTCGACACGAAGGAGTAGCGGCTCGACTTCAAGCTCCCTCCTGATGTCCGAGCTCCTTACCCTATCTCTAAGGCTGAGCCCGGCCACTCTACGGAGGAAACTCATTTCGGCCGCTTGTATCCGCGACCTTGTTCTTTCGGACACGATCCAAAGTTCGTGACCATAGGTGAGGGTTGGGACGTAGACCGACCAGTAAATTGAGAGCTTCGCCTTCCGGCTCAGCTCCTTCTTCACCAAGACGGCCCGGTGCAACGCCTGTTTTACTGCTGCAGCCGCACCGATACGCCTGTCGATCTCCCGCTCCATTTTACCCTCAATCATGAACAAGACCCCAAGATACTTGAACTCCTTCGCTTGTGGTAGGCACTCTGTCCCCACCCGGAGGGAGCAATCCACCGGTTTCCGGCAGAGCACCATGGCCTCAGATTTCGTGGTGCTGACTCTCATCCCCGCCACTTCACACTCGGCTGCAAAACGCCCCAGTGAATGCTGGAGGTCATGGTCCGAGGAGGCAAACAGGACCACATCATCTGCAAACAGCAGAGAGGCTATCCTGAGATCCCCGAACCTGACATTCTCCGCCCCACGGCTGCGCCTAGATATCCTGTCCATGAAAGTCACGAACAGGACCGGTGATAAAGGGCAGCCCTGGCGGAGGCCAACACCCACTGACTGACTTACTGACGAGGATACGAACACAGCTCCTACTGCAGGCGTACAGAGACAGGATGGCCCGTTGCAACGGGTCCGGCACACCATACTCCCGCATGACCCCCACAAAAAGCCCCGAGGGACCCGGTCGAAAGCCTTCTCCAAGTCCACAAAGCACATGTAGACTGGTTGGGCAAACTCCCAGGACCCCTCCAGTATCCTTGCAAGGGTAAAGAGCTGGTCCACTGTTCCACGACCAGGACGAAACCCGCACTGTTCTACTTGAATCCGAGGTTCGACAAACGGTCGGAGCCTCTGTTCCAGCACCCTGGCATAAGCTTTTCCCGGGAGGCTGAGTAGTGTGATGCCCCGATAGTTCGAGCACACTCTCCGGTCCCCCTTGACCGGGTTTAGGAGTTCCTCGAAGTGCTCTTTCCACCGCCCGACAATATCCTCTGTCTGGTTCAGCAGCCCTGCTTTACAGAAATGTGTTATAATTATTTATATATATATATATATATATATATATATATATATTCATGTACAAGTCCATATGCCAGTTAAAACATTGCCATTCCTCCTGATATCCTACAATGCCAATCCAGACAAGCTAAATTCACTTCTGTCTGTTTAACAGCAACGTGTTGCGAGCAGAAGAGACGTCATCATCCGCTGCTGGTGGAGTTACTTGAAGAGTCTGGAGAGGAACTCCATCAATTCCAGGTAAATTCAGTAAATGTGGGGTGTTCTGCTGATTATTCTGATCATAATAAACTTGTCTATGTAAAAGTAAATCAATCCGTAGATACCTAAATATTTACCCAGCATGTAACCAATGTCTTGCTGTGAGCATCTTATTTCTGTTGCATTATTGTCTCTGTAGACTGTATTGATCACTTCAACCAAATGAATATCAGGAACTTAATTAAACATATCTGTCATCTGTTTACCTCTGATTCACATGTTTTCGACAGGATGTCAGCGAAGATGCCATCAAGAGGACTATGCTCATCATCTCTTGGAGATCTTTGTCCGTCATGGAAATGCAGCACAGGAAGGCTTCCCCCTGTCCATGTGTCGGATGGCCATCGAGGGAAAAGAAGTTCTCTATGACTGTTAAAATGTGGAAATGACTTGCCTTCTGCTTTATCTTTGCAATGAACTTGACTTGCCCACCAAAGTTGAAATACACATTTAAAATGTTTCAGAAGCTCTTTCTTAATGTTGCTTGATGTCCTGAAGATATCTCTCCAGACTATAAGTTTTATTGGTGCATGTCTGTAAACGGTTACCTCTTTCCACGTGTTGACAAATAAAGCTGCTGTAGTTTAAAAGCAGCTGTCGTTTCATGTTTTGTGAAAGCCTTACTGTTTTATTTAGCTCTGATTAATAAATGTAATACATCTATATTTGAATAGTGGTGTAGAGTAGTGGTAGATGGATGACTTATTATATAAATAGTATTTTATATTTTTCAATAGAAACAGTAAAGAAATGCTAGTTACCATGAAATATTAAACTATGTTTTTTAATTAGATGTAAAGGTGGCCTGAATAAAAATTACTATCGAAACATTTTATGTTTAAGGAAGAAACATAAAATTACTTGAACATTTTGGATAAAAGACAATTCTTACTAGTAAGTAAAGTTAACTTGATAATTTCCTGAGTAAACGGTACTCAGAATTTCTGTGTGGAAATTGTTAACGAGCTTTTTTTAAGTAAATGTCACTCAGTGTACTTTCAGTGTAGCCTGAGTAAAGTATACTATCAAATGTTGAGTAAAGATTACTAACAAATGTTGGGTAAAGATTACTAACAAATGTTGGGTAAAGATTACTAACAAATGCTGAGTAAATATTAGTATCAAAAGCTGAGTTAAGAGTACTAACAAATGTTGAGTAAAGATTACTAACAAATGTTGGGTAAAGATTACTAACAAATGCTGAGTAAAATTTACTTGAACATTTTGGGTGAAAAAACATTCTTAGTAGTAAGTAAACTTTACTTGAGAATTGTCTGAGTAAAATATACTTACAATTTCTGTGTGGAAATTGTTACTGAGCTTTTTCTAAGTAAATGGCACTCCAAATTTTTTTCAGTGTAGAAGGGCCTATTACAATCCATACTTCCCAAAACTTTCAGTTTCAATCCACAATCTACAACTTCTATAAAACCACTGCTTTCTTCAATGCAGTTCTAGTTACCTCAAGGATCCTCAACCAATTTTAGAAAAATCCAGCAATCTTCCTGCAATCGACCACATTTAGAAGATCCAAGATTCAATCTGCAATCTAATTGTGAAAACCTCCAAGGTTCTATCAGTAAACCACACTTATATATGCAATCTTCCGGATCTAGAAAAACCTAAGATGCTAATGCATGGTTCTAGAAAATCTACTGATGACCTACCGATAAAAAACAAAATAATATCTGCAATCTACCAGTACCAGAAAAAACTAAAGTTACCTTCAGGATCCACAGTTCTGGGAACCTCCATTAACAAGGGACTCAGGAGAACCTCGAGGCTAAGCTGTAACAGCGTGCACATTACCACAATGCCCAGGTGTGATTTTAACCTTTGAACCTTATCTCTCCCCTGTTTCCACTTTCCTCTATCTAATAAAAGGGAAATTACAAAAGAAGGTACTTGTGTAGCTTTAAATGTTTACATTTTCCGTGCCTATTATTTTGACCAGTAAAAATACATTTCACTGCATATCAGTTTTGCTATTTAGGAAGTGAAAACTTTGAAGCTCAATATGTCAAAACTATCTGACGCTGTCAGAAGCTTCTAATTCTGAGGTCATGAGATGAGCTGCCGACACGGAGCAGACTCACTGGAGAGGCTCACACTAATGGAGGCGCCAGCAGAGATACAGGGAGGCCGGGAGGAGACGGGAAACCTTGATCATGGTAATGATGGAAGACAACAGCCCTCAGACCATCAGGAGCGAAGCATCCAGTGCACAAGAAACAAACACATTAAAATGCACAACACACAAACATACACACCACATAATAGTAAACAAACACATAAGCGCCTGGCGTGGCACATAACCTTTAGGCTGTTGTCAGCAAGGCAAAGAAAAGACGCTAATGAGACCTGGCTCCCAGCATCCTTTGCACAATGAAACCAACACATTTAGAGGCTAGTTAATGACTCACTCCCTCTCTCCCCCCGCCAACGTCTCCATGTGTGCTTAGGCTCCTAAACACCACTGAGGTCTAACGCTACTTCTGACATTTGGAGAGAGCGGAGCGTGCACGCTGTGCAGCTCAGATCCAGACGCATTCAGACGTTTGCCTCCCCTCAGCTGCACCGTGGACACCCGAGGTCTGCACGCTGCATCCGCACCATTACAAACATGTGTTGGACATAGATCACATGTATACAGTGGTGCACAAGGTTATGGGTTGTATGTATGTAGATGTGATCAATCTTATTCCAATACTATGTGACCATTTGAAACTACAATAAACACTGGTCCTGTGTCTACATATATAACTAATGTGTATTTCATAGTCATATTTTACTTTCTCGGTTATACATTTAGATAATGAAAACATTTGCTTTGCTTGGATAATTAACTTACAGGCTACACATTGGCAACAAATCCTCGAAACTGAATTATCAAATAGGCTGTTGTTTGTCAGCATTTCGCTGACCTGGTCCAGCAGGAGTTGTTTTGTGAAATTAAGTAAAGATTGATCATGCTTCAGAGACGGGATCAGAACCTTTGTACACCAAACCAACACCCTCATTGCCATCACAGGATAAGAACATCCTGCTCCCCGAAGATGAGGAGGAGGAGGAGGAGACAAACAGAATAACTATTGAAAAGCCAATCTTCTTCCCAATGGTCCCGTTAACTGATGTGGATCAAACAGAGGTGTGCTGTATACACGGTTCCTCATGGTTCCTCACAGATCCTTACGGTTCCTTCTATGTCAGAGCAGCTTGTCAAGAAAATGCAACACCCCTATTTTTTTTAATAATAATATTTTGTTTCTTTCTTTCGAGCACAGCCAGGCGAGCCCCCTGCAATACGAGCCCTATGCAATACGACTTTTATTGCAGTTGCTGTACTTGTTATAGTTTATAGTTCCTCATAATACTGCTCATCATTAAGTTTGTGGGAGTGAGTTCACCCTGCAGGAAGAGGGAGGAGATGTTATGATAAGCTGATCGCAGACGCAGAGATCAAACAGGAAGTGCCGCCTTGTTGTGGCGAGCCCGGAGGCGTGCCGTGACTATCCAAGACCGCTTTCTTTTTAAAGCCCGGAGAGCGACTGTGAAACAGGAGGCATGGTAGAAGACACACACTAAGACGTGTGTGTGTGTGTGTGTGTGAGCTCCTCAGCACAGAGCATCAGTGTGTAGCTGTGTGTTCCTTTCCTACCTGAAAAATCCTCCTCATTATTGCAACGCACAGAATGCCTCCATTTTTACATAATTATGCAAATATTATTTCATAACACGAGAGGTGTGCTTTTTCTAACGTATTTGCCACATTAAGCACTTGCACAGTTAAATCGGGGAAGGACTTCTTCCAGATCTCTCCTCATGCTTACACTGACGCACATTAGTTTACAGTGGAACACACAGATAGAGCAGCCAGTAAGTTAGCTTTTACCAGATGACTTTCTGTTGAATCAAGCCAAGTGTGTGTGTGTGTTTGTGTGTGTGTGTGTGTGTGTGTGTGTGTGTGTGTGTGTCTGTGTGTATATATGTATGTGTGTGTGTGTGTGTGTGTGTGTGGCTGCACAGGCAAGCCCAGAGTGGTGATGGAAACATATTAGTATTTAAGTGAACAGCATGGATACTGTAGAAGTATTTCCACAGTCTGAAAATGGGAAACAGATGAGGTCTCGTCAGAAGTGAATATTTGGAAGAGGAGCTCATTGGCAGTCAATTACGGGATGCACATGATTCAATTTTTCTCTCTAGCAACATGATGAGCGAGTGGAGAGGGGTGGGGAAGTGTGTATATGGGACTTTGGGGATATGATGATAAATATTTACTCTTTTCTCATTTGTCATTGCTGACCTTTGACCAGGGTCTGTAATGGTGGTCACGGCTGAGTTGGCTGTAGGAAAGGGCACTCTCTTGACATATGTATGCATTATTGAAGCAGTAACTGCACGACAGGTGTATAGATGGACCACTACAACTACAGAAGCAGATCAACATTTTAAACCTAATATTCATTGGGTGGCAAGAAGTTGGCAAGGAGACTTTAACCCTAGAACACTAACGTCAGGTGATTTTCACCCGAGCGATTGTGGTTATGTTATTTTCATTGTGTTGCTTTTGTCTGTTGAGTGGGTCCTTGTGCAGCTTCATGCTGCTCACTGACGTTATTGAAGGTGGGCGTGTCTCTCCGCTCCAATCCCTGTTTTTTCAACAGGCACGTGTTCGAGATAGTGTTAGAGGGTGAAAACCTTCACAGGACAAGGCTCACATGTCCCAGGAACAGAAGAAAGAACAAGTTCATAGCTCCATTATTATATTTTATATCGTTTTTGACGATTTCCTATTTTTTCATCCGATTTTGAACCTTTTTTCAGGGTCCCCCCATGATACCTGTTTTTTGTTTTATGAGAAGTTCTATATGGTAAAATAAAAAAGAGGACTTCAATTTGCCTTGTATTGTTATAATTTAATATATGTTAAAGAGAAGTATCTTTTATCAGGTACATTGTATCGGGTGAAATATACCCAACGTTAGTGATACTGTGACTGTTTTTAACGTTAGTGTTCTAGGGTTAAAGGGTGGGAAACAATATATATATACTCAGGAAGGGAAAGCAGGGCCTTCCCCAGGCTGTTATCAGCGGGGGAGGGGGCTGCTGACCCAGACAGAGGATATCGTCGGGCGGTGGAAAGAGCACTTTGAGGAACTCCTAAACCCGGTCAACATGTCGCCCGAACAGCGGGCAGCGCCTGAAGACTTGGGGGTGGATAAACCCATATCCTTGGCAGAGGCCACTAAGGTTGTTAAAAAGCTCCTTGGTGGCAAGGCGCCGGGGGAGGATGAAATCCGCCCTGAGATGCTGAAGGCGCTGAACTTTGTTGGGCTGTCTTGGCTGACACGCCTCTTCAATGTCGCATGGGGGTCGGGAACAGTGCCCATGGACTGGCAGACCGGGTGGTGGTTCCCATCTTCAAGAAGGGGGGTTGGAGAGTGTGCTCGAATTATCGGGGTATCACACTACTCAGCCTCCCGGGAAAAGCTTATGCCAGGGTGCTGGAACGGAGGCTCCGACCGTTTGTCGAACCTCAGATTCAAGAAGAACAGTGCGGGTTTCGTCCTGGTCATGGAACAGTGGACCAGCTCTTTACCCTCGAAAGGATACTGGAGGGGTCCTGGGAGTTTGCCCAACCAGTCTACATGTGCTTTGTGGACTTGGAGAAGGCTTTCGACCAGGTCCCTCTGGGCTTTTTGTTGGGGGTGCTGCGGGAGTATGGTGTGCCGTGCCATCCGGTCGCTGCACGCCTGCAGTAGGAGCTGTGTTCGTATCCTCGGCAGTAAGTCAGACACGTTCCCGGTGGGTGTTGGCCTCCGCCAGGGCTGCCCTTTATCACTGGTCCTGTTCGTGACTTTCATGGACAGGATATCTAGGCGCAGCCGTGGGGCGGAGAATGTCAGGTTAAGGGATCTCGGGATAGCCTCTCTGCTGTTTGCAGATGATGTGATCCTGTTTGCCTCCTCAGACCATGACCTCCAGCATTCACTGGGGCATTTTGAGGTCTCGGATACAAGCGGCCGAAATGAGTTTCCTCCGTAGAGTTGCCGGGCTCAGCCTTAGAGATAGGGTAAGGAGCTCGGACAGCAGGAGGGAGCTTGGAGTTGAGCCGCTACTCCTTCGTGTCGAAAGGAGTCAGCTGAGGTGGTTTGGGCATCTAATTAGGTTGCCTCCAGGACGCCTCCCTTTAGAGGTTTTCCAGGCACGTCCAACTGGTAGGAGGCCCCGGGGAAGACCCAGGACACGCTGAAGGGATGCCTCGGGATCCCCCAGAATGAGCTAGTAGATGTTGCAGGTGAGAGGGAAGCCTGGGTCATCCTGCTTGACCTGCTGCCTCCGCGACCCGACCCCGGATAAGCGGTGGAAAATGGATGATATATATATATATATATATATATATATATTTAACACCATATTTGTGTTCAATATTTTTTCAGATTTAACACAAATAAGTTATATGGACTGTACAGTTCTTTTCCTATTCTTTAGAACACTCAAAGCTCTTTAACACCACATTCATCCATTCACACAATGGTGATACGTTGCAATTTGCTACCTGCCCATCAGGACTATAACATTAACACAACTATTACACAACGCACAGTCACAACATTGAATAGAAAACACTAAAGGTAGCATTAGAAATCAAATAGTTCTATTCCCAGTTAGGCTGATTCAGCCATTTTTTTTTCAATGAACTATCTCATAAGGTTACCATGAAATTATTAACAATGAATATACAGTCAGGTCCATAAATATTTGGACATTGACACATTTTTCATTATTTTGGCTCTGTACACCACAACAATGGAGTTGAAATGAAAATAATCAAGATGTGCTTTAAGTGCAGACTTTCAGCTTTAATTTGAGGGTATTTACATCCAAATCAGGTGAACGGTGTAGGAATTACAACAAATTCAAATGTGGCCACCCTCTTTTTAAGGGACCAAAAGTAATTGGACAATTGGCTGATCAGCTGTTTCAAGGTCAGGTGTGTGTAATTCCCTCGATATTTAATTTACAAGGAGTAGATAAAAGGGTCTTGGATTCATTTCAGGTGTGGTATTTGTGTTTGGAATCTGTTGCGGTCAACTTTCAATATGAAGTCCAAAGAGCTGTCACTATCAGTGAAGCAAGCCATCATTAGGCTGAAAAATCAAAACAAAACCATCAGAGAGATAGCAGACACATTAGGTGTGGCCAAATCAACTGTTTGGTACATTCTTAAGAAGAAAGAACGCACTGGTGAGCTCAGCTACACCAAAAGACTTGGAAGACCACAGAAGACAACTGTGGTGGATGACAGAAGAATCATTTCCCTGGTGAAGAAAAACCCCTTCACAACAGTTGGCCAGATCAAGAACACTCTCCAGGAGGTAGGTGTATCTGTGTCAAAGTCGAAAATCAAGTGAAGACTTCACCAGAGTAAATACAGAGGGTTCACCACAAGATGTAAACCATTGGTGAGCCTCAAAAACAGGAAGACCAGATTAGAGTTTGCCAAAAAACATCTAAAAGAGCCTGTACAGTTCTGGAAGAACATCCTATGGACAGATGAGACGAAGATAAACTTGTACCAGAATGATGGGAAGAGAAGAGTATGGAGAAGGAAAGGAACTGCTCATGATCCAAAGCATACCACCTCATCAGTGAAGCATGGTGGAGGTAGTGTTATGGCGTGGGCATGTATGGCTGCCAATGGAACTGGTTCCCTTGTATTTATTGATGATGTGACTGCTGACAAAAGTAGCAGGATGAATTCAGAAGTGTTTCGGGCAATATTATCTGCTCATATTCAGCCAAATGCTTCAGAACTCATTGGACGGCGCTTCACAGTGCAGATGGACAATGACCCGAAGCATACTGCGAAAGCAACCAAGGAGTTTTTTAAGGCAAAGAAGTGGAATGTTCTGCAATGGCCAAGTCAATCACCTGACCTGAATCCAATTGAGCATGCATTTCACTTGCTGAAGACAAAACTGAAGGGAAAATGCCCCAAGAACCAGCAGGAACTGAAGACGGTTGCAGTAGTGGCCTGGCAGAGCATCACCAGGGACGAAACCCAGCGTCTGGTGATGTCTATGGAATCCAGACTTCAGGCTGTCATTGACTGCAAAGGATTTTCAACAAAGTATTAAAAGTGACAATTAGATTTATGATTATATTAATTTGTCCAATTACTTTTGGTCCCTTAAAAAGAGGGTGGCCACATTTGAATTTGTTGTAATTCCTACACCGTTCACCTGATTTGGATGTAAATACCCTCAAATTGAAGCTGAAAGTCTGAGCTTAAAGCACATCTTGATTATTTTCATTTCAACTCCATTGTTGTGGTGTATAGAGCCAAAATAATGAAAAATGTGTCAATGTCCAAATATTTATGGACCTGGCTGTATATAGAAGATAAAGAAATTGGCTTTTAATAAATTATAACTATCAGGCCTATGAAGCAAACACACAAACACGCTTCAACAGAATATCCATCTGCAGACGTTTTGTGTCTAGTCAGGCAGTTGGCAGTCCTGCACACACATTTAGCAGTAAAAGAAGCAATGCACTGGCTTTGTGCGGCCGGGACCAGGTGAGGCTGCATAGAAAGCTCCTGGGGCCGGGAGAAAATATAGCTGCTGGCCCCTGCAGGGACAAATTGGTTTGTTCACAACTCTTCCAAAAATGTATTTCTTATTTAGATTGTCCAAAACTGGGTTGGCAGCTGGGATGGGTCGGCATTTGTTTAGGGATTGGTGGCTGCCCCGCCTTGAAACTGCTAAACTACGCCAGGGACAGTGCTGGGGATTCAAAAGAAGGTCTGAGGTCCCCAAAACAGACCCATTAATCCTCTGCTCTGCCTTGAGACTCACGGACAGAATAGTTGAGGGACAACCCTGGCGAAAGACAACAACCACTGGGAACATGTTTGACTCTGGGTATACAGACACAGTTCTCACTGATACTTTACAAGGATCAGATGACCTTAGCAACAAATCTGGTCCCCCATATTGCGCAGTATACCCCACAGAACTCCACAGGGGACATGTTTGTAAGCCTTCTCCAAAAACACAAGTCAACATAACCAACAGCCCTACAATGGTAAAGAGCTGATCCACTGTTCAGCGGCCAGGATGGAATTAACAATGCTCCTCCTGGATCTGTGTTTCAACAATCGCTCAGGGCAGTCTTTGCCGCTAAAGTGCTTTTTGACTACCTCAGCACTAACTGCCACTACTGGATAGCTTTTCCCTTTCAGGCCTTTTACAAAGATTTAAAGGAGAAAACCTCTGAAGGGAATTAGCATCTTAGGTGTTTTGGTTGAACTGCTTAATATGCAACCTGTGATGAAGGTCCCTTGTGAATATTGTTTCTCTTTAAAGGGTCACAAGCTCAAAGGGTTGGAAACCACTGATCTATCTTATGTATGTGCTCTTTTAAATGTCCAGCGCATAATGTACACTTTGGCTTTGTCTTCATATTGTGAGGACCCGGAGGGCTCCTCCGCCAGGTGGGGCCAAGGTAACTCTGGCTACGGCCAAGTTGTGTGTCTGTGTGGTAATCAGGCGGATGCGGTACAGGCGGGAGGAGTGCTTCCACCGCCCACAGCTGCAACTCATCCCGGCTCGTTAATGGCGGTTAAAGCCAGCTTCCTCCCGGAACTCAGGTGTCGGGTGATTACGGCAACTGCCCCTGTCCGGAGCGTCAGCGAGCCGAGTTACGAGAGCGTCAGCGAGCCGAGCTACGAGGTCATCAGCGAGCCGAGCTACGAGGTCATCAGCGAGCCGAGCTACGAGGTCATCAGCGAGCCGAGCTACGAGGTCATCAGCGAGCCGAGCTACGAGGTCATCAGCGAGCCGAGCTACGAGAGCTTCAGCGAGCCGAGCTACGAGAGCGTCAGCGAGCCGAGCTACGAGGTCATCAGCGAGCCGAGCTACGAGGTCGTCAGCGAGCCGAGCTACGAGGTCGTCAGCGAGCCGAGCTACGAGAGCTTCAGCGAGCCGAGCTACGAGAGCTTCAGCGAAGCAACCCGTCACGAGCCAGCCACGAGAGCCGCCAGGAGGAGCGGCTGAGTACATTCTTTGTTTTCTTTTGCCCTGGCTGTGACTGTGAATAAACCTTTCTTTTGTTTTCCACTACTCCTATGCGCCCCGCGTCTGCTTTTGGGTCCTGACCTACACGCAAACCTGACAGAATCACCCGACCAGAAAGCAAGGACCCAGCACGCGCGGGCGCTAGTTGGCAGGCGCGGATCCGCGCCGGCAAACTTGTTTTTTCTTTTTTTTGTTTTCCCCCCCCCCCCTGTTGGAGATGGAGAGTCCACAGCCGCTCAGGTGGGAGTGGTATGACTCAGATGACGACTTCCTGAGTGACTTTGGCCAGGCGGAGGATCCCTGGTACGACCAGTGGAGGGAACCCCGGATGGCCCTGGATGGGCCCCGGGACTACGTGCGGGATCCCGGTTACAAGGATCCTGAGGTGGTGGTGCAGCCCCCCCAGTTCTACTTTCGGAATGGCCGGTGGTACGTGCGGGAGCCGGGATACCAGGTTCCCAATGTGGGGAAGGATCCCGAACCGGATCCCTGGGCCGGTGCCCGGCTGGCGTTTGGTGGGCCCCGGTGCCTCCAACGGGCTAGGGGTTCTGACCCGGGGGCCAGAGCCTCGGGCCGTCGACGCCGGCGGAGGAGGGCCTCAGCGCAGGCTGTGGCTGTGGGGAAGCCGGTCACGCCCGCTCCCTGTATCCCGTCGGCGCCCCGGCCGACTCCTGCTCCACGTCTCCGGTCGACGTCTCCTCCAATTCCTGCTCCCCGCACCCTGTTTAAGCAGCCACCAATTCCTGCTCCCCGTTCCCTGTCGACGTCTCCTCCAATTCCTGCTCCCCGCACCCTGTTGAAACCTTCCCAAACTCCAGCTCCCCGTGTCCGGTTGGCTCCCCGGCCGACTCCAGCTCCCCGTGTATTGTCGGCTCCCCGGCCGACTCCCGCTCCACGTGTCCTGTCGGCGTCCCGGCCGACTCCAGCTCCCCGTGTCCTGTCGCGTTCAGCCCCGGTCCCAGTTTCTGCCCCCGTGCCACTGTCAGCCCCGGTCCCAGTTTCTGCCCCCGTGCCGCTGCCAGCTCCGAGCCCAGTTTCTGCCACCGTGTTGCGTTTAGCCCCGGTCCCGGTTACTGTTCCTGTGCCGCTGCCAGCCCCGAGCCCAGTTTCTGCCACCGTGTCGCTTTCAGCCCCGGGCCCAGTTTGTGCCACCGTGTCGCGTTCAGCCCCGGTCCCAGTTTCTGCCCCCGTGCCGCTGCCAGCCCCGAGCCCAGTTTTTGCCACCGTGTCGCGTTCAGCCCCGGTCCCGGTTTCTGCCCCTGTGCCGCTGTCAGCCCCGGTCCCGTGTCCCGTCACGGTGCTAGTCCCGGTCCCAGCTCCCCCACCTGCCCCGTCGGCGGTCCGGCCGACACCTGTTTCACGAGTCCCGTCGGCGGCCCGGCCGACGCCTGTTTCACGAGTCCCGTCGGCGGCCCGGCCGACGCCTGTTTCACGAGTCCCGTCGGCGGCCCGGCCGACGCCTGTTTCACGAGTCCCGTCGGCGGCCCGGCCGACGCCTGTTTCACGAGTCCCGTCGGCGGCCCGGCCGACGCCTGTTTCACGAGTCCCGTCGGCGGCCCGGCCGACGCCTGTTTCACGAGTCCCGTCGGCGGCCCGGCCGACGCCTGTTTCACGAGTCCCGTCGGCGGCCCGGCCGACGCCTGTTTCACGAGTCCCGTCGGCGGCCCGGCCGACGCCTGTTTCACGAGTCCCGTCGGCGGTCCGGCCGACGCCTGTTTCACGAGTCCCGTCGGCGGTCCGGCCGACGCCTGTTTCACGAGTCCCGTCGGCGGTCCGGCCGACAACTGTCCCTCGAACCCCGTCGGCGGTCCGGCCGACACCTGTGTCGTCGGTGGTCCGGCCGATCCTTGTTCCCCGAGTCCCGGCGGCGGTCCGGCCGACACCTGTCTCGTCGGTGGTCCGGCCGCCACCTGTTCCCCGAGCCCTGCCGGCAGTCCGGCCCGGCTCGTATCCTGCGATTCTTGTCGGCAGTCCGGCCGACACCGGTTTCACGAGTCCCGTCGGCGGTCCGGCCGGCACCTGTTTCTCGAGTCCCGTCGGCGGCCCGGCCGGCGCATGTCCCTCGAGTCCGGTCGGCGGTCCGGCCGGCGCATGTCCCTCGAGTCCGGTCGGCGGTCCGGCCGGCGCATGTCCCTCGAGTCCGGTCGGCGGTCCGGCCGGCACCCGTCCCAAGTTCCGTCCGGTCGAGTCCCGTCCCAAGTTCCGTCCGGTCGAGTCCCGTCCCAAGTTCCGTCCGGTCGAGTCCCGTCCCAAGTTCCGTCCGGTTAAGTCCCGTCCCAAGTTCCATCCCGAGTTCCGTCCGGTTAAGTCCTGTCCCGAGTCCCGTCCCAAGTTCCGTCCGGTTAAGTCCCGTCCCGAGTCTAGGGTTGGTGGGTCCCGTCCCGAGTCTAGGGTTGGTGGGTCCCGTCCCGCGTTTAGGGTTGGTTGGTCCCGTCCGCCGGCCCGGCCTCCTGAGTCTCCGCCTGGGGCTCGTCCTCCGGCCCGTCCCCCTGAGTCCCCGCCTGGGGCTCGTCCTCCGGCCCGTCCCCCTGAGTCCCCGCCTGGGGCTCGTCCTCCGGCCCGTCCCCCTGAGTCTCCGCCGGGTGGCCGTTCTTCGGCCCGTCCTCCGGCTCGTCCTCCCGAGCTTGCAGGTCTTGTCCTGGTTTCAGGTTGTTGTTTTTTTGTTTTGTTGTTTTGGGAGGTCGGTGGTCGCAAGGGTGTTTGGCCCTCCTACCGGGCCCCCTCCGCCCACCCTGGCCCGGCAGTTCCGTGGACGCCAGGAGGCGTCGTTGGGAGGGGGGGGTACTGTGAGGACCCGGAGGGCTCCTCCGCCAGGTGGGGCCAAGGTAACTCTGGCTACGGCCAAGTTGTGTGTCTGTGTGGTAATCAGGCGGATGCGGTACAGGCGGGAGGAGTGCTTCCACCGCCCACAGCTGCAACTCATCCCGGCTCGTTAATGGCGGTTAAAGCCAGCTTCCTCCCGGAACTCAGGTGTCGGGTGATTACGGCAACTGCCCCTGTCCGGAGCGTCAGCGAGCCGAGTTACGAGAGCGTCAGCGAGCCGAGCTACGAGGTCATCAGCGAGCCGAGCTACGAGGTCATCAGCGAGCCGAGCTACGAGGTCATCAGCGAGCCGAGCTACGAGGTCATCAGCGAGCCGAGCTACGAGGTCATCAGCGAGCCGAGCTACGAGAGCTTCAGCGAGCCGAGCTACGAGAGCGTCAGCGAGCCGAGCTACGAGGTCATCAGCGAGCCGAGCTACGAGGTCGTCAGCGAGCCGAGCTACGAGGTCGTCAGCGAGCCGAGCTACGAGAGCTTCAGCGAGCCGAGCTACGAGAGCTTCAGCGAAGCAACCCGTCACGAGCCAGCCACGAGAGCCGCCAGGAGGAGCGGCTGAGTACATTCTTTGTTTTCTTTTGCCCTGGCTGTGACTGTGAATAAACCTTTCTTTTGTTTTCCACTACTCCTATGCGCCCCGCGTCTGCTTTTGGGTCCTGACCTACACGCAAACCTGACACATATTTCCTTATTTTATGAAAGAAGGCTATACATATTAGACTCACTTAGTCTGACTGTATGAAAACTCATTCTGAGGTCAAATAGTTGAAACGGGAGATTCTCCTGAAACTGATGCAATACAACCAGCTAGCTTTATTCTCCAGAGAAGTGTTGCCGCTCTTTTGGTTTTTTGAAACTCAAAAACAATCAACAATCTTTGGCTGGGCGCAGAGTCCAGCTTGCAGAGAGCACATTTCAGTCTAATAATGGTAAAAGACAGTAAACACATTGGGAGAGCTTGGAGTTGGATTATCTTCAGTACATTATTGTTCAGTAGACCTATTACACAGTGTACAATGTAAAATTCCCTAAAACATGAGACAAATGTGCACATTCAGCAAGGGGTGGGGTGAGGGTGTGGCCCTGTAGGCTACGATTAACTATGTATTTCATAATTTAACTGCGCTTTGGACAAATTATTGCTTTGAGAGACTTTTAGTGGCTTGTGGGAGTCTAAAGCGCTCTGCTGAGGGAAGCATTTCAAATTGTGGCTACAATGGACGTAATGGCTCACTTTTTATATCTGGTGCTTTCTCTTTGGTATTCAGTACATGCCTAAATCTATGCCTATCGTGGGACGTCTACATTTACAATGGTCAATTCTGTCACTTTATCAATTAAAGTCAGTTTGTGTGGATGGTCAGACGGAACATCTCTGGTCCACACTATACAACCACCATCCAGCTCTAGATCCAGGGGCCTTTGCAGAAGGATATGGGTTCCCATTGTATTAAAAGTGGAAATAAAATTAGCAAATACAACACTGGTATAGTGTGTGGCCAGTTGGAGATTTGTGGCCACTGTATCAACTAAAGTTTGGGTTGCATAATAAGCCCCTCTGCGGTTTATATATGGAAATTGTAAGGGTCAAGATGTGAGGAAACAGATGCTACAAGCTTAGATATGAAAGATACCATACTTTTGCACATAATAGAGGTAAGCACTAAAATCCTTTTAAAGGCTACCTACTGATTTCTCGGGTACAGGCACTATATTTGAATTTATTTGGCTGGTAAGTATTGGATCATGTAATATCTATTACATAATACATCCACTGACAGACAATCTAGACAAATGGAGCCTCTACACTATTTTAAATTGAATGATGCAGTGTCAAGCATGACGAGCTGTGCTCTTGTAAAAGGATAGATGACCACTCGTAGTCTGTGAAATTTACCCTATGCTTACGCTTCTACACCTTCACTACATCAAGACAGGGAGTCCCATGCATGAGAGTTTCTAAACCTAGAAATAATGATTTTACAATTAGCGGGTGCACATTTGAGAGGGCATTGCCCGGTAAAGGAGTTCAACAGCCACGTCTTCGGCGTCTTACTTTTACACCTCTAGATTTCCTTTTCTTAGTTTAATAAGTCCATATTCTTTTCCTGAGATTCTTCACCAGACAAGCGCAGTCATCTGCCACATTTAGAAGCAGGCTGCCGATTTTTGCACGAGGTTGGAGGGGTAAGAGATGCTCCCGGGAATAGGTTAGCATGTAATTCTTTGTTTTCAGTCCGAAACTCTCCACCATTAAAAACCTCTTTAAGCCCAGTCGTGTTTTCTCAAAAAATTTAAATAGTTTGCATACCCATACTAAATACAGATTATCTCCTCAACCACAAGGGCTATTTGAATAATTCCAAAAGGTATAATATACAAAAAACACGTATGAGACTAGTTAAGAGGTTCATATATGTGTTACTGGTTTATTGGTTATAATAGAACACAAGAAAGAATACAGAAAACTTCCAGGAAATCTCTTTCAAATTATGCATACCATCGCTTTTCTACTATAAAATAGCACTATGTGTTGACAGTATCTCTGAAAAGTTTGACTTTGATTAAGTGAAGTTACATTCTTTTAATTTATTAGTTTTAGATCCACTGAGAGCCAAATTGCACTAACCTTCTTCCTGGACCTTGAACACCCCTTGCACCACAACACAGGCCTTCTGCTCAAGCAGATGCTCCTTTACACACCAAGCAAGGCTGTGTGGAATATTGTTTCATCATAAAGTAATATTTATGATTATTTTTTTATGTATATAAAAATTGCACTGTGGTTGCTATCTTGCTGAGGCTTTGTCTGACAGGGGATTTGGTGGTAGCCTATTGGCCGATTCTGTAGGTTGAAATTGTGCTAATTGTGTGTAGCATCATGCTAGCAATATGAAAATGTATATTTCCATAACTCTGGGAGCTCTCTCGAGTCACTTTCGAGTCCTCTCAAGTCATACTTATAGTTTATGTTAATATTTATGGTTGAATTGTGTTGACATGTAAAATGGACTTATATTGACTTGTAAGGCCAGGATTTGCTTTTTTTTGTTATGTCACATCAGTGGCTCTGGTATCGACTCACAACCCGAGGAAGAGTTGAGCCCATATTTGTGGGGATGGGACATTTACAAGACATAAAGTTGTCATTTTAATTTGGTATTTTGAGAAAAACAAGCATCTAAAAAAAACCTGATGTTTATTTTAATTCAAATACAAGTGCATTGGACGATGTGAAGAACAGAGTCAGGGCCTCCTTGAATCACCTACTGGGGATGTCTGTCATTTTTACCAGTCAAAGTAATGGTCAGTGACGAGCTTCTACCTGAATGTTTTCTACATTACACCAGAAGAAGCTTTGATAAGACATTTGTCTGCGTCGCCATTAGCCCCAGATTGAAGAATCTGTGTATTTTCCAGAATAGGAACCAGGTCCAAGATGGAACTCAACCTTAATCTTAATCAACAGTAAAATGGAAAAACATAACACGATGACGGCTCTTCATTTCACCTTTAAGATACATACTTTTCTCTCGTCTGTACTTTTTTGAAGTCCTCTGGAAGTCATTTTCTTTTCTTTTTTATTCTCCTGGTGAGGAGATTATCCCACACCATCACCAGAATTCCATTAGGCAAAAGAGGAGATATGGTATTGCCCTCCTCTGTTGCAGCCACATTGAGACAGCTGGTCTATTTGGTAGCATGCTGGTTTCTGACACTGCACGAAGAGATGAAGGCTGCTGTGAGGGCAGTAGATCTCATATAAGGAAAGAGCAAGCACACTGAAAAACACAGATAGCGAGGATGAAAGCTGCAGCAGCATAATGTAAAGAGAACAAAATGTGAAAAGCTAGCTGCAAAAGAAACTGGGACAGCTGAGCATGGAAAGAGTTCAGGGATGGTGGATGTAATATTTTCTTTTCACAAGACGAGAGAAAGAGATAGAGGATGGGTGAAAAGAAGGGAAATGGCTATTTCTGTGGAGATTGCAGCTCACTGTGACACAGCACGCGCACTCACTGACCAGAGCGAGGAAGATGGAGAGAGCAGAGGAGGGCAAAGTTTGCAAAATCCTTCACTCCTGGGACTGAAAAGACGGAGAGAGAGGGATGGAGGAGAAGGAAAGCAGAGGACAGAGATTAGTGGCGGGGGCTAACCCAGGGGACAGCGGAGTGGCCTGCCAGTGGAAATGCATCATGGGTATTATATTGTGGTTGTGTGTTTTGGCTTGGAAAGTGAGAGACCATTTATAATTCAGGGTGACTAGTACCACCCGAGGCAGACACTCTCAATCTAGCTTAACTCTCTTTCCCTTTCTTCTATTCTATCGCTTCTCACCCCCCTCCTCCTCCTCCTCTTGTTTTTCCTTGTTTTTCTCCCCAGAAGCGTCTCACTGTCGCTCTCTGTCTCATTGTTATCTTGTGTTTGTTCGCCTTTTTTTCTCCAGAGCCATTTATCTAACACTGACTCGGTCCCTTCCCTCCAGTTTTGGTGTTGAATAAAACAAGTCTGCATATAATGGCTGATAAAACATCTCTGAGCACAGAACAGAGGGAACAGGAAACAGCCGTAGCTGAGCCACTGGTTCTGGAGCTTAGCCATCACTCGATGGCCTCATTGAGGTTTCCAGTCTTAATGATAAAATAACAAAATATATAAAATAACAAAATATATACGCCTTTATAGGCTAACATTGGAAAATAGAACACACTCTTGACTCGACCTTTATTGGATGTTTTGTGATGAACTTTTACCACGAGACTGGAGCAGCAACATGAAGTGTCTGCTGTTAAATGAGAGAACAGAGATAGTAATGGCGTTTCAGTACCACAATTATAGTGCAGATAATGAAGATGTATGGAAAGTGGTTGCAAGCTAAGTCAATACAGGCACTGTCCCGTGTCTCAGGGGGTAGAGCGGGTCGTCGTTTAGCCAGGAGGTAGGCGGGTGGATCTCAGGCCCGAATGTCTGCATGCCCAATGTCCTGGAGTGAGACTTTGAACCCCAAGTGGCCCCACAGGCGCTTTACAGCAGCCCACTGCTCCTAAAAGGGTTCATTGCACAGATTCTAATGCACTCTACGTTTTTCAGTTTACGTTTTTCTTTTATTTGCGTTCGCACCCCAGATAATTTCTAAAAAGAAGCAGAGGTCTCGGGTGGAAGAGCTGCGCAACGCAATGCACTTAGCTTATTTGCTCAACAAGAAAAACATAAAAAAAACTAATCAAAAACATGAGTGTATTCTTGTAGTGCAATTTGTTGAATTGGCATCAGGAGGAATGTAATCAGCATCAATACAATTATTTTTGAATGTGTTTGAGAACCAAGCAGCTCGTGCAACTGGAGTCCTGTGCTCAGTCCTGAAATCCTGGATGCCATGATGGAGCCAGGTCCCCGTGAAGATGTGGACTCAGCAGTCACCAACCTCCCGCTGCTGGTTAGCCCGAGCTCTTATTTCATCCTCCTTATTTTCATGCCACTGGAGGTCAACTGAGCTTTCAGTGGTGTTTGGTCTGGAAGGTCTGGCTGGGGATCAGCCGAGGTCGGTGGTCATCTCATGGTTCATCACTTTATCTAATCCCCACACCTCCTTCTGACGTTGATGAGTGTTGATCTCAGGTATTCACCAGTTGCTGGTCTCCTGTTGCCTCCTTCAGTCAGCTTGGTACAGTCATGGTGTGTTTGGTGTTTGAAAGGGTCAGTGCCGGTTCACATAACAGCTTAAGTTCACAGTCAGAAAGGGTGGTCTGATGGCAAGGTGAACGTTAAAGAATAGCGTACACTGAAACTGATTTTCATTTATTTGTAAGACGTTTTACTCCTTCCCCTGTCCACAGCAGTACTTTGCTCCCGTGCTGGTACTCCTTTCTGTTTGTATTAACTCTACTGTTGTAATATGCTGAAGAAGAAGTACATCTTACATTTTCAAAACATCAGAACTATCCCTAAACCCACACTTGCCCCTACACTAAGGTCCCCTTTTGACACCCATCCCGGGCTCAGTAATAGCTGATTCACTTCATGCTGCTTTGTGGTACAGTACATTGGGTAAATTCCTTGAAAGCTAAGCAGAAATTAAAAAGTCAGCAGAAACTAATATATGTGCTCAGACGCCTGAGAGACTACATTATTTATAGCTCCGCACATATCCTCTTCTTATACAATGCCACACATGTGTTCGTGGGTTTAATGCTAATCTATGCCCAGAGTGGGAAAATTGCCTTTAAGCACAGAAAAATACTAACCTCAGAAGTGATTATTATTATATTCTCTTAGATGTTGCTTTTAAGGACACATCAGTGGGGTGTTGGTGTGGATGAGGGCAGACAGATGAGACTGAGAGCAAGCTTCATTTCTTCATCAGTATAATCTGGCCTGAACGTTTGGAGTCATCTAAACTGTAAAATGTGACCTCATTCACAACGTCCTCTGCACACATATTTTGGGATGCCATTTCTGCAGTTTGAATCCAAGCAAAGAGAACAAGGAACTTCTCTTGTTGACGCCCCCTGGGTACCCAGAGGCGGAGACTAGACATCCTTGCTTCCGACTGCATCAGTGACAAAGCTGGATGCAGATTTGCCGTGGACTCAGATTTCTCGGTCAATATAGCACACGCTGATTTATTGCGTAAATTGACTACATTTACCATCAACACTGATTTGACATCCAAATAAAAAGGTAGTGAATTTTCCTGCATGCAGCAGGAATGAAATATTGAAATCATATTGAGTTTTCTATTTTGCAATCTTTGATGGAGAGTACAGACACAGGCTGAGTATTCACATGCACCGGAGAACAGCAATTGTTTTGGTTTTCAAACTCACAGAATTAATTGAATTAGTTAAAGCTAATAAGACAGCATTCATTGTGCTCTCTGGGGTAAAAATAGGTGCATAAAAAGCAAAAACAAGACGTTTGATGTGGCTTTAGGGCATCATTCTGGATCTGGAGCTTATGGAGTAGCCAAAATAAGATGAATTTGTTTGAGTTTCCGATTTTGGGTACGTTACTTCTGTTACGTTACGTCCGTATGTCACACATGTCAAGTTCTTTACATAACGTAAGTACATACTTGATAAGTAAGTTGATAAAATAAGTTCACTGACATGTGGCAGCAACACAAAGGCTGGAGTTCCTCAGGGTTCTCTTGTCTTTCATATCGGGGTCCATTCTGAAAGGTTATGGCACCTGATTGCCCTAGTATGCAGATGAATGATGCACCTCTGTAATACACATTGTTGGAGCGTATAAAGGACATCAACGCTTGGATGGCTTTACATTGTATTTCAACTTTAATGAGACTTAAACTAAGCTCCTGATATTTTAAGCTTGTGCCTTTGATGCCCCTCATATGGACCCATGTTCCCTGGAACCAGAGATAATGATAATGGACATTGATTTTAAATTGGACGAGCAGATAAATGCAGTGATACAACGCAGCTTTATCCAGCCGAGGCTGTTCCTGAGGTCAGGTCCTCTCTCTGACCTGTAACAGACTTACCCATCAAGTTCACAAGTCAGCTGACCGGTAGCTCCTGGTTTTTGCTTCATTGTGATTGCACAGCATTTGGTCAACTGCTGTTCTTTAATTGTGCTTTAAAAATAAAGTTGGAAAGGATTGAAAGTAAAACGTGTCTTAATGTTTTTAAGATCTCAAGAATACACACAATGGATAATTTGTTTACAATAGATAAGCTATGCTGTGTACATACACAGTTACTGCTGTCTGCTGATTCAGTCAGATGTGTTCTTCTCATTTTCATACTCACGGATATTCATATAAATACAAACATAACTTATTACTTTGTTCTGTTTCATTCTTGCTGGCTGTCATAGAAATCCATGTATGAAGTAATGAAGGTTATTAGTTTAGATCGTTGGGGATTCATGGGATTTATTGATATTGACACAATATTTGATATAACAAGGCCTATTATTTTAGTCCGATCACACACCCACACTGTCCTAGTGTGCCTTGTCCACCCCACAGCCGGAACCTCAACCCCCAATACAGCCAAGTGTGTCGGGGCAAATTCACTTTCAATGGCCCCATTGTCTGTGACGTGGCTCTGCAGCAGGGAGCGCAAACAAAAGGCCAAGTTGTCCGAGGCCCCGTCTGCACATGGGACAAAGGGCCTCCAATGGCACATGCTTAATGTGTTGACAAACGTGTAGGAGGCTGTGTGGATGTGTCTTTTGTGGTTGGAAGCACTGGTAATATGGTTTATATAATGCAGCTGGGTGGCAACCTGTCACAGCAGACGGGCAACAGGCGGGCACAAGAAGAAGCCAAAAAGGTCTAGAAAGTGGGCATCAGTCTACTCAACACACACACACACACACACACACACACCCCACACACACACACACACACACACACACACACACACACACACACACACACACACACACACACACACACACACCACACACACGCACACACACACATACAGGCGCACGCACACACTATAGTGAGCTCTCATCATAACAGTATTCAACAATAGGCTTTGAAGCTCTGTGTTATAACCCAATATTGCGAGTGACCTATTTTCATTTACATTGGGGTTGGAGATGATGCAATCTGACATATTACAAACTAATCAATACTGCACCATGTTTTATGTGAATTAGTTGATATAGAATGTTAACATATCAGCCGTACTCAAACGAATGATACACTTGACCATTGGTTGTCGTTCCTTGTGTTTAACCCTGTGACAGGAAGCATCTGCAGCATGTGACCACAGCTAATGGATAAACTGTAGGTAACACGACTTTGTGTTGTGATGCATTCATTTGCACTTTAAAAGAATACAAATCAGAACAGGATGAATATGGAATAACGCAAATGTGACGCACTCATCTTGTCATTAGCATATTCCTGCGTGTGGGGATACCAGAGAGGAAACAAGCGACTTGAAGCTGAAGGGAGGAACTCACTGCGTTCCAGGGAGAAGCGTGCTTGCTGAGTGAAGAGTTGCAGCTTTAATCTAGGCCATTCACACACAATAATGCTCTCATATTGACTCAAGCTCCTCCAGTGGAGCCAAGAACATGTGATCATTAAACAATCAACGCCTAAACTGTTTGTGACTTGCTCCATCATGTCTGTCACATCGACCCTGAAACACAGTTTTCACCTTCATAAGGAGGAAGAGATGATGTCTATCTTCCTCATGGTTTGATATTGCTGTTGTGCTCCAGATATCAAGCAACACACGTCACTTCACACACTGATTTAGAAAAAGGCCTTCAAAGTTTTCAGTAACTATTTTTTATGTATTTATTCAAATGAATCATGAACCATGAAAGAAATAATCTCTATTTTTGTCATTCTTGACACAGTTTACTGTTCAATCTTTATCACTTCACACGTCAAACAGGGGCAGTCTCATACACGTGCACGCCCATACCCATGTGCACCCCATGATCACTTGCACATCAATTTAACTAGTGCATTTTGGTTATGTTTAAATTCAATTCAGTATAGCCCCAAATCAATCTGTACACATATTAAACAGATGATTATGTGCACACACCCATGTAATATCCATATGCATGCCCATATTCAAGCGTACTGGCGGATTTACAATATGATTGAAAAACAGATGAAATAATACTTGAATACATGCATATAAAGAAGATAAAGAAGATAAAGCAGATGAAGAAGCTGCATGTGAACATACAAGAAGCAGAATAGATATCTAAGATAGAAAACAATAGAATACTGTGGGCCTAGATACCTTATTGTGATTATGAGTGCATTTGAGTGATTCATGGTGTGCAAATTAGTTTTTATGTCCCATTTATCGTCTCAACGTGCATACGGCCGTCACACAAATGCATTAACTCGGCTGCCGGAGGAGAGTTAGAGGACAGGGCAACGTTAATCAATGATATTCCTGGCGACTAAAGGGGAGTTTGTTATGAAAAACATTTTTGAATGTTACTCTATCCTTGTGACATTACAGGCGTGTGCAGGATGGGCATGTAGGGAGCAGGTGGGAAACGTATCATACACAATTATGGAAAAATCAAATGTTCGATGGCTTTGATGAAAAACACAATTTACATCTCATCACCTTTTCAGGTGAAGGAGAACTCGTCAGCATCCATTGGTCTGCCGACGGGTTAGCAGCTGCAATTGGCAGATACGGTATCATGGAACTAAAGCATCTCGTTTGTGCTGCTGTAACGTTAAAAAAACCTCAGCCATGATTACAAGATATTTGAAGTGTTCACATTATGATTGAGCTGAAGCGGTGCATGTTCCAGGCCTTATGCTGTGCTGCTGTGTGTCCTGGATAGGGCAAAGGGACGTTCCCCTAGCCCCGCACCCGGTTTGGCATCCTGAGCAATAAGAGGTGAGGCAGCTGACCTGGAATCCTGGAAGAGGAGATGGAATTATTTTGACTGTAACAGAAACATTCAATTCAATTCAGTTTATTTTGTATAGCCCAAAATCACAAATACAAATTTGCCTCTGAGGGCTTTACAATCTGTACACATACGACATCCCTGTCCTGGGACCTCACATCGGATCAGGAAAAACTCCCCCTAAAAATAGTAGTGAAAACCCTTTCACAGGGAAAAAAACAAGGGGAAGAAACCTGAGGGAGAGCAACAGAGGAGGATCCCTCTCCCCGGATGGACAGAAGCAATAGATGTCATGTGCAGAGAGTCGTGCAGAGAGTCGTGGGACAAAGTACAGTTGGGGAACATAAGATGGGGCTTTTTAGTTTTAGGCAGTAACGTGTGCCCGTTCAGATATCAGTTTCACCTTTTCCTCTTCTCTCGGGTTTGTTCACCCTCGCACACATTCAGAGGGCAGCGTGATGGTGCTTTACACACAGCAGGACGGACTGGAGAGAATGGACGACAGCTTACATCCCGAAAGAAAGAGATGGGCGAGCGATGGAAGCATGCCATTCTCCATCTCTTCCCTGTCTTCACTTTGCATTCTCTTTCTTCTCCTCCTCTTTTATAATGGTGTTCATGTGGAGCACCCCAAATCACACAGCACAACAGAGCTCTATTCTCCTCTGCATCCCTCCTCCCGCCGCCTCTCCACATCTCCACATCTCCATCTTTGTCACAACCACTGGAACAAACCACCCTTTCAAACTCCCTGCAGAGACCTGCAACTCTGCAAAAAAAATCAAAAATCCTATTTTTACTGTCCCATTGCACAGAATGACCATAATACATCAGCAGGGCTTGTGATCAATACCAATTAGTCATTGGTCAGGCAGCTGCTGAGGGTTGTGGTCTGTGCCGTGTACATGGTCACATATGGGTTACATCAAATCCCCCACCAGGTCACAGAAAGGAGAATACGTCTGTTCAGGACCGCTCTAAGTCACTCACTTTCTTCGGGGACACACAGTACGATTGTGAATATGATTTATGGTTGATTATTGGACCAGGTGGGACTGAGGGTGTTCCAGTCTGGGTTGGTGGTGTAGACAGCTTGGAGATGAACCTCCGTGGCTTCATATAATTCTCCTCCCTCCTCCAGCTCCTTGCATCCCATAACGCACACCTGCTTGTTAACGCCTGTGTGGTGTGGAAAGACAAGAGAAACATGATATCATTATTCATTTAAATTGTGTTTAGAATGTCAACATATACTGTTCTCTATATACTTTCTTTCTTTGTCCTCTCCATTCCTTTTCATCTCCTCTTTACCTTTTAGTCTTTCTCTCCCCTGTCATTCTCCATCTTTCTCCTTTTCACTCCCTCCACTCCTCACTTCTCCTTTGTGTTGCTCCCATGACTCCTCGTTGCCTTCTTTTGTACTTTCCTACTTTGTCCCTTCCTCTCTTCTCCTTAACTCCTGGCTTGTTTTCTTTTTCTCTGTTCCCTCCTCCCCTGTCACCTCTCCTCTTAGCCTTGTTTCTTTTCTCTTCTCTGTCACTTTTCTCCTCCTTTGCTTGTCCTCTCTCCGTCCTTTCAGATTTCGTCCTCAAAACCTCATTTTGATATAAATGCTGTCCGGACATCCTCCACCAAACTCTGGATGAAGAAGAGCAGAGTGATTTACGAAGTGGGATATCACTGTCATTCAATTTCATAGTCTCACCGTGCCATGGTATCTGAACATAGCACCTCCCTGCCTGTTTGGGTTGATATTGGACCCGCTCACCTCTTGCATATATCAGTGATGTGTGGCCTCGGTGAGACATTTATTACAGCCTAACTTGTTTCTCCTCTCCTGTTTGTCCCTTTGCCTTTGTCTCCTCCTTCGCCCTCCATCAGTCTGTCCACATCCTCTTTGCCCTTTCCTCCCGCGCTCGCTTCCATCTCACTTTATGTCCTCCCTCATTTACCCCTCCCTCCCCTTTGCTGCTCCGTCCCATCCCGTCCGCCCTTCGTCTGGTCTCCTCAGCAGCTCCGTCTAATTGTCTTATTCCCGGGACCGAAACCATCACAGACAATTAGCGCCAATGTCTTTTGCGGCAAAGGCCAGAGGAGATGAGGAGAGGTGTGTCTGGGATGCGTGATGCGAGGGAACAGCGGGGGTCTCCGAGTGCCCTTCTTACCAAATGCCAACATGCTCATTCAATTTCTCCTTCCCCTCTTTCTTTCTGCCTTTTGTTTTCAGATTTACATCATCATTACTGCAGCTTTGTCTGGCTCCTACAGGGGAATGAGGTGTTCAGCTGGCGTGAGGTATTCTGCCTATTGTCTTTCTGAGCCAGAGGATCATCTGAGTGCTCAACCAAAAGCATCTTTGTCTGAGACAATGCACGGAATACAACTCACAAACAAAGCTATTTTACCAACTGTTCCCTTATCACAAGAAGTAAGAAAAGAAAATAAAAACAATACAGTAAAGCCTCGTGCCCTGCTTTCTCTACTTTCCTGCATCTTAATTTATGGATGTTGGGCCTTACCCTCCTGGCCTTGTCCTCCAGCAACCCGAACACAAAGATGTCTGGGAGCAAATGTAGGCCAGGAGATGCAGGGCCACCGGGCACAGAAGGCAGCAGAGGTAGATGGATGAATGGAGGGCTGGAAGAGTTCTCTCCTCTCTCGCCTCAAATCACCAGCAACCTCCGACCGAACACCTTCCCACACCCGCGCATTCGTTTGCATACTAATTAGGTCAAACGTCTGCCTCCTTGGAAGACGGAGCGGGCGACTGTCTGTCCTTTTGTTTCTCCGCCCGTCTTTTATTTCCCACTAAAACATTAACATGGATGAATAAACGTCCTTGTCGGGTGTAGCCAGGCATGCTTTGCATATGAGAAAAAGACATAATAGATGACGGACATCCCTGTCGTTATACAGTTTGTTTCACTCCTTCATTGAATTTCCCTGATGAATGTGACTCTGCACATACATAATCACTTTTGATTTATTTGTTTTTGTTCATTCTCCCATTTTTTGGACGACTTAATTTCCTTGTTTTACTTCATTCATTTGGTTTTAGCCCCCAGAGGAGCCGGTTCCTCAAATATAGTCTAAGTTTATGGGTTCATGTTTTTAACCTCAGCTGTGAACTGTGATGAGTTTCATCACTTCTGGGTAATTGGGCTATTACCACATTTAGAGAGTCTTTAACTTTTAATCAAGCAGAGAAAATCTGCTTATCATTAAAATATTATCTCATGATAAACTGGAAGATGCTTAGTTTCACCAAAGTATTGCACTTTGATGAAAAAGCATACTAACTGAAGCAGTTGGGGTCCATTGACTTCCTGTCAACATACCTTAGACAGACTGTCTGCCACGGCAGCATCGACAGGACTGATGCTGGATCAGCTGACCACAGAGGACAGAGCCGCATCCATTTAAATCAGGCTTTTCTACAACTGACCTTCAACTAACACCTCTCATTCCCAACTTGTCACACACGCTTCACAGAGGACATGCTGGTCTCCTGGGTGAAAGTCCTGTGTTTGTTTGATCTAAGCCCTGCTTCCTACGAGGATTGTATATGATGTGGACGGGTTTACATTGGAGTCAGTTGAAACCCTGCTACGTCTCATACATGCAGGAAAAGTCAGAGAGGAAGTTGTTTTACTGCTGATCCTGAACCAGGTCCTGGAATAACAACGTGCCTCCTAAGTGTATCAGATACTACTATATACTTTATAATACAATATACTTTATTCTACTATATACTTTATACTACTATATGCTTTATTCTACTATATACTTTATACTACTATATGCTTTATACTACTATATGCTTTATTCTACTATATACTTTATACTACTACATACTTTAGTCTACCCCATGGGTGGGCAAACTACGGCCCGCGGGCCGGATCCGGCCCGTTGGGCGTTTTGATCCGGCCCACCGAGTATTATGAATTATAAATTATAGTAAAGACCGCTGTAACGCTTCTCCGTCCCCGACTTGAGTTTCCCGAAGCACGATGACGGCAAAAGACCAGCATCGATGTTTCTTAACTCAAGTCGGGAACGGAGAAGCGTTACAGCGGTCTTTACGTGCCGTGCTTTCTGCAGCGCATCAGGCTGCGAGTCCAGCTGCTGCTGTCTGCGCTGCTCACCTCCACCCCTCCCCCACAGGCCAGCGCGCCACGGAGACATGGTCCGTTTTATACGGCATAACGAACGCACATCAGACCCACGGGACTCATGTGACATATAGGGTTCTGCCTGCCAGCCTCCTGCCAGCTTCCTGCATTAAGCCCCTCTGCAACAGGGGGGCTTTTTTTAGACAAACTGCTAGTCAAGAATCAAGCACCAAGGCAAGTTATTTGCTAGCATTTAAATTAGCAAAAGCCAGCAAGCCTTTCTCTGAAGGGGAGTTTTTGAAAGAATGCATGGTAGAGACAGCAGGTCTCTTGTGTCCAGAGAGCAAAAACAAATTCGAAAAATGTAGTTTATCACGCAGGACAGTGACTCGGCGTGTAGAACTAATTGACGAAGACTTAGCCAGCAAGTTAAACAAAAAAGCTGAGTCATTTAAGTTATATTCGTTAGTAAGTAATGTAAGTTCTCTTTACTTTTTAGTTATTGTCTTTTACTTATAATTTATATTGGTTCACACAAACACTCTATCCATCTGATACTGGCCCGGCCCGTCTATCAAATTTTAAAAGTCAATGTGGCCCCTGAGCCAAAAAGTTTGCCCACCCCTGGTCTACCCTCATGGATTCATAAAGGCTGGACAAAACAATGTGCTCAAAAACTAAACATTACCTTCATGTCTGTCGTGGCTGACTGCATGTAGCTCACCTATAATAATAATAATAATAATAATAATCTGGAAACAACAACAAACAGCAGAAGGTATAACACAGAAGGTATAACACAGAAGGAACACTTTGATGCTCTGCCCTTTATGGCTGTGACATTTGTCATTATATTCATTCTGTTAAAATAGAAATGTGGGAAAAGAAATTCACGCTCCGTCTTATCACTCGGGAAGTTTTTCAACTGACTCGACATCTTGTTCCCTGACTTTCCCAGGGATCAGATTAGGGTGGCTGGAGAGATAACAAGCAGAATCCAATTGACATTAAAATACCTCAGCCTCTTAAGGGAAAACAGGGGTGTGTGTGTGTGTGTGTGTGGAGGGGGGGGGTCTTCCAGGGGCCCTCTGTTTAATTGCATTATTGTTAACGAAGTGCTGATGCAATTACAAGAAAGAGGCCCTCTTTCTCTCCCTCCTCATGAGAGTCATGTTAGCTTCAGCCCACACTGAGGTCATGAACACAGAACACTCATTCTACTCCTGTTCCTCTTCTTTCAAACACGCTCACCGTCTCACCGGCTTTGGTGTTTGGCTTTCTGTGGCTGCATGTCAGCCTCCATCACCCTCCGTCATGCCGTGCCGTCAGGGATAGAGCGGCGAGGTCTTCTTAAGCAGGCGAGTTTGAGATGCAGTGATTGTTTATTTGAGTGTCGGAGGAGCGGTCGAGGTGCTGGGGGGGCTTTTTTATCATCCTACTCACTTCCTGGATTAGAGCGGGTATAATCATACCGAGCATGAATATTCATGAGCTGAGGATCTGAGAGAGAGCGTGACAGACAGACAGGCAGAGCCACAAACAGCGATCCACATATTCACATGCAGTCGCGTTTAGGAGCCAACACCATGCACACGGGTTAAAGATCCTTATGAGAACACAACATGTTGGAGTAGCTCTATTAGCAGCTTCTTCTCCACTGTCACAATACAGGAGAACATTCCTGCCCACGGCAATAAGACATTACAATAAGTCACCTCTGGCCAAATGCTCCGTAAATCAACAGCCCTTGCATCGCTTTTGTTGCTCACTGTACATGTTTTTATACACTTCATTCATACACTTTGCATTTTTGCACCTCTTTATTGTTTACATTTAATTTCCTAAATTAATACACTCTGCTGTTTTGTTCTTTATATTGACTTTTGTTTTGACATCTGTCATTCCTGTTACCTTTATGTCTGTAAGATTCTACTGCGACAAACAAATTTCCCCTTGGGGATGAATAAAGTATCTATCTATCTATCTATCTATCTATCTATCTATCTATCTATCTATCTATCTATCTATCTATCTATCTATCTATCTATCTATCTATCTATCTATCTATCTATCTATCTATCTATCTATCTATCTATCTATCTATCATCTAATCATCTTCAGGAGACATTATGATATAGTGCATGGTATACTTTGGATATTTCATGTTCCAGTAAAGATCTTGACATTGAAATATGATTTGTTGCTGTCAGATGTAGCGACCTGATTGGTTGAAATGTTGATGAGAAGCAGTGTAGTTTTAGTTCAGCTCATATTGTTGTCTCAGGGCTATGTCTTCTCCAAAACAAAAAGACAAAGAAACGGGTGGGTGTAAGTCACACAGTTACAGCCACTAATCCATCCCCTCCAGCTGGGATATCATCTTTAACAAGACAACATATGTAAAGCCACTGACTTCCAGGCTAATGATTATTATCACGAGCCATAAATGTGTTGTTCCTCATGCGCCAGATAAAGAAAAGATCCTTCTCACAAAAAGTTATCGTGTCTTAACATTTTTCAAATCTGGTTTCTAACACAATTAAACTGTATTAATATGTTCACTATCTTAATATCTTTAAAACATGTCCTGAGTTGGAGGAGAGAGTGGTGAAGACAGCACGGGGGCGGGGTTCTGTTGTTTCACATCTATTCCATATAAGATGCTCAGGCTAACTGCACAGGAAGTCGGGTTTCATGAATAAAGAGTCTCCCTAGTGAATAGGTCCAAGTTGATGGTTGTGTCAAACAAACTCAGGACTTTAAGCCAGGTTAAAGTTTTGTTTGTGTTTTGTGTACCAAAAAAAACAAAAGTGAATATTAAAATATTTACGTTGACTACTTCACTGCTTTAACCCTTTATAGGGCACTCATTGAAATATTTTGAAGAAAATGACCATATATGGTTACTTGGACGATAAAGGGCTACCTTAATTTACGTAACCCTCCAATGATGTATATTGTATACACAAAACATGCTATTTTCCTGAACCTAACCAAGTAGTTTCATTTGACTTGCCAACGTTAAGCACGTCTTTCAAACGTGCGTCTGTGTGTCGAGTTGGGGAACAGGGCATGGAACGGGAAGCTGAGAATGCCAAGACATGACATGTCCTTAAAAGCAGCATGCTATTTATACACCGGGCCACTGAAATGTTTGTGGTAACTTCACCAACCTTTCTTTAATCTCTGTGGAAACATTGAGTTGAAAACATGGCCACAGCTTTGTATCGACTGACAATGAAGCTGTCTAACAGGTATTTGTTGCTGAGGGTTAGGGTTAGAACACAAACAAACACAACAGAAGTAAAAAGTGAATGAATGAAGAGAAAAAAGGATAATAGTTGGTGATTATCAAGCTACATGGTATGTCCTTCCGAGAGGATAAATCATATCCACCAAGGACGACCAGTAGAGAGTAGATAAGATAACATACCGGCAAAGTCAAAGTAATTTGCTACCAAGCTAATGGTTTGTAGGCTGAAGAGGAGACACTAAGACTAGTGGTTTCCAGACGGCAACCTCCGGTTCTGAAAAGTGAGGCTAATGCAGAAGTGTCTTAAATATTCATTCTTTTAAAAGGCTGTCAGCGACTCCTCTGGATGCAAGAAGAAGTCTGACTGTATAGAAGTATGAGAAAATGACTCTACTTGATTTATTACCTCGGTAAACTTAAAATGAAGCTGCTCCCCTACTTATTGCAGTGACAAGAATACTTGTGCATATCAAATAGGTAATTGATGACAAACTAATTACTTTGCATACATTATTATCTGACATGCTCATGGTCATTTCTGCAAACAAAAGCCTTTCATACTCCCAATGTGTCAAATACCAAAGCTTGGTCAGAGGCTCTAGGCTTAAAATAAGGTAAAGATAAATTAAGTGAACATCGACTTAGTTTCACACGGCACATGGACAGCTGTCTCCTGGGTGAAAGTGCTTTATATGCTTTATTATTTATACTTTGTACTCTGAGCGTCAATGCTGACACAGAGGGGTTTACATCAGTTAGTTGAAAGCCTGGTGTGTCCCATAGAGACACCGAGGGGCACTGACCAAGCGAGTTGACACAGACAATAAAGTTAATTCATATTCAGCTTGTTTTCAGAATGATATGTTATCGGATACTGGTTTATTGCATTGTCTGATAGCATGCACCTGTATAGTAGGCCTGTAAATAAAGTACAACTGAATTAATTGTTGTATCTCTCTCACTCTCCTAATAGTAATAAAGGCAAAATGTGTCCCAGGAAAAGAGGTTTGCCTCTAATAAGATGTGTTTGAAGGTGTGAATGTGCCCACGGATAATCTAGTGATTTATGAGTGAAATGTGAACTCAGAGTAGACAACAGGTGAAGCTTTGACTAACGCTTAACCTCTTATTACCGAGCTGGCCTTGACATAGCAGCTGAAAATGTGAGCAGCAAGATTACTCATCTCCATCAGCGAGAAGCCCAGCAGTTTGTTAACAGCTGCAAGGTGGAGATTCAAGCCCCACCCACCCACCTGGTTTGAGGGTCCAGGAGACTCCTCATGATCCATCTCATCGTCTCATCTCATTTCCAATATTTTCTGTTTTCTATATTGCACGGCTGTGCGAGGGACACACATACAGCGTCCACTCTGCAAGATAACAACCGGTTCACAGTTCAGGGGGTAAAGAAACCTCTCGTCTCTTTAAATTCTGCCTCTCTGTGTCTGTTAAGTTCAAACCTCGGGAGATTGCGTGAAGAGAGAGTCCAGGATATCATTACTTATGATAAAAAAGTATTTAATAAAAAGGATGATGATGATGATCAGAATATAGTTCCCGGCCGGGGGTGTCTCGCTTCAAGCGGTCCACAGGACACTTACAGTCATGCTGTAAACAGTTAGCTGTCTGTGCGATCCACGAGAAGGAACATTTCACCCCTTACAAATGTCCGAGCGAGTTGTTATATACTCTCATTCGCTGAGCTTAAGGCCTCTCCATTGGTTAGTTTCCCAGCATGCAAGATAACATAACAATAACATAGCATGCTAATGGCTAAACCCTTCACAGGGGCGGAGTCCTACTCAGGTAAACAGTCCCACTTCCTGCTAGCTTTGTTACTTCCGGTGTTTCCGCCATACTGTGCTTCGACAAAATAGTCCCTTCTTATGCCACGCTTGTTTTAACCTCTTACCACGTGTCTATGCCCTCCATCTTTAATTTATTCCATTCACACCTAAACGATTTCACAGTAACATAAAACCCACAGTGTCTTTCTACTATGCTACAATACACATCTTCATAATCTTAATTAATATTCCTATTATTATTATTATTATTATTATTATCCTACATAAGTATTGTAATTTAAACATAGCCATTCTTTATATTCATGTGAAAGTTAAAATAACTATTACAACTCAACATGTCTCATAGGTTTATACGGACTCAGGGAGGGTTTGCGTGTCAGTGACAGGGGCCTGTGTGGGTATTTATAAAACTCTTCTGTGAGTCACGGCAGGGGAATCACATTAGCTATGGCTGTACTGTCACCATAGGACTTCTCTAAAGGGTCTGCTCGCTTTCTCTACTGCTCCCCTATCTCCCTCTCGCTCTCTGTATTTAAACTCGCCAGGCCCCTTTATTTTAATCCGTGGAGGTCCTGGGAGAAGTCATGAAATATTTTCAGCTCCAGATGTCTCTAAATAAGCATTATGACATGGCGGCCGGTTAATGGCGTGTCATATCCTGCCAAGGCTATGCAGTCTGTGTAAGCACGTCAGGGAGTTGTGGGTGGAAGGGGGCTGTTTGGGGACTGGCTGATGATAGCTATGGAGGAGTATTAGCCCACAAGCACTGAGAAATAGCTCAAGTGAGGCTGTGGGCTCTGTCGCACTGCTGGTTACTCATGGCGTGGAGCTGCTGGCAGACTGTGCAACTACTTTTGGGAAGACTGATACCAAAAACCACCAAAGCATTAAAACATTGCTCTCCAGTGCCAACAGGGACCAAAATATCCACAGTCGAGCTATAAAATGAGACTATCTACAAGAAAACCTTCCTCTTACAAATTCATAAGCAATAAAACACAATGTTGCTCATTTCAGTACACTCAGAGGGTTGCCAATACAACCTTTCATCATTCTTTTTTAAGGACCAATTCTCATTTTACCTCAATATCTGAGGAGAAGAATACACCACAATCATAAACGTTGGGATACTGATTATTTAATATGGGAAGTATTTAAGAAACATTCAGGTTTATTTTAATTTGTATCTTATTATCATCATTTTGGCAAACACTTCTACCACTTATTTGCCAAATTATTTCAATATGGAAACACAGCAACATCACTACAGCATCAATACGACAGGGCTAGAAATACAAGCGTTCACATGACCAGAAAGGGTTTCAAACTAACAGCCATAAACCAGTCATTCCCAAAGTCTGCATCGGGACCCTCTGGTGGGTTTTATTTGGGTAGCCAAATGCATTTTTAGAATAGTCTTTTATTTAACGTTTATAGATACAGTTCACCTTTAAGCCACATGAATGCTTATATTGTTCAGATAAATCTACCGTACTTATAACATTAAATCTAATATGGAAAGCAGTGTGCAAAATAAGCAGGTCTCTCGGAGTCCGAGGTCCTGGAACATTTGTTTAAATTCTGGGAGGAAAAAAAAACAATAACCTGTCAACTCTTCCTGAATGAATATTGTTTAGCCGATGGTAGGAAATGGTAAACATGAGATAACCTATTGAAGATAATGTAAGGTGAGGGGGAATCGGCAGTAAAGATGTTGAGGAACCCCTTTGCTAAGACCTGTTGTGAGTTGGGCTCTTGGTAGTCATTTTTACAAAGTGGGTATCCAGTAAAACAGCCTCAGAAACATCCATGTAAACCACGTTATTCAGAGGTAAAAACTAAATGTTTCTAATACTCACCTGCACAGTTAAGCGCCCCCTCATACAGCAGTTCATACAACATCTGACAAAAAGCTATTTTTTGTGCAGCAACTGAAGCGATCAGTGGGCTGACATTAGAGGTTGGACGCCTGTGTTTCTTTCCTCTTCTGATTCCCGTTTAGCTACAGTTGACCTGGTGAGTTGATATTATACGAGTCCTGTTGGAGAGAAACATTCTCCTCGTGCATCGGTTAACAACCCCAACGATCTACTAAACATCTTTCCTTTGAGAGGGCCCTGTGTCTTTAAAGAGATGATGAAATGCAGAGTGGTAAAGTGTTTGTTGGTTTAGTTTTGCATGTGTCACTATCCCGTTGATGCTAAGCCACAAAGCATTTTAGCTCGGCCTTCTGGGAGTTTTACAGGTAAGCCTTTGCAAGTGAAATCTATATTGTCTCTTTCCATTCAAGCGTCTCCCGTGACCCCCCACACGACCCAAGTGCTAATATCATGGCCTGCTAAGCAGAACACACACACATCCAGAAGAAAACACATACATACACACACACACTGAGTATCTAGAAATGAGTTTTCTGAGCCGCTGGTCAGCGTGGTGCTGCTGCTTTATTATCTGCTTGGCTTGGTCCACTGGAAGGCAGCCGGCATACAGACCCCAGCACTCCCATCCCTCTCTGTCTTCTCTCTGACTCAGCTAAAGCCAAATAAAACACAAGTTACTTCCTGCAGACAGGAAAATAAAACAGCACTTTATTTTGAATCTCAGTCTCAATCTCAGGCGTCAGCATGTAATTAGCCTAGCGTAGCATGAAGAAGTGAAACAGCCAGTCTGGGTCTGTCTAGACTGGCCGTTTGTTTATAAATAAATGTATCTGTTCTTTTTACATCAGTGTGATACAGATGTGTTGGTTGTCATGTTTCAACTTTGGACAGGCCTATCCTAACTGTCTCGAGCTAGTTGCTATCTTTATGCTAAGCTGGGACAACCACATCCTGACCTAAGCCCCATACATAACGCACAGATGTAAGATTGATGTTGATCTCCACATCTCATTCTCAAAGTGTCAAAACAATCAGTGTTCCTCAAAATGTTGAGTAATTTGCTCTCCAATGAACAAACTTATCTTGACTAAAGAAAGGTATCCCAGTGGGACACCTAATCTCCTCCAGTACTAGTTGACTGCAGGAAGATTTGGGTAGTATTTAAGTGTTTATGTTTTGTGGCACCCAGGGGTGAGGAGGCAAGATTCAGGTATAAAATAGGAGACGACAAGATTGGTGTGGACTAACAAAAAGAGTTGTTTAATGCCAAAAGTGGGGGAACAGGGGTTTGGGATAAATACAACATAAAGCTCCTCCTGTCCGGGGTCCGTAGTCTCACGTCGTGGGTGGGTCGAGTCCTCTAGCCTAGGGCAGAGCAGAGGCGAGAGGTGAACATTCAATTACCTCCTTTCCTGACGCGGCTTCTCTCTCTGGCTCAGCAGCGTCTCGTGGCCTCCCGGCTTCCTCTGTCCCCCTCCCCCCGGCTTCCCAGCCGAAGATATACTCCCCTGGTTGGGGATTGCCTGCAGGTGTGTCCACTGCCAGGCTCCCATTGGCTGCAGCACCTGCACTGGGAAGTACCTGCCGTTGACCACCTCCCCCAACCGGAGCCTGGGGATCCTCCCCCTGTGCTCCGCCTTTCCCCCTGGTCTGCCACACACCCCCTCCACCAGCTCCAGGTTGTGGCTGGGAGCGTCAACCCACCAGCATTCCTCCCTCCTGGACAGGGCGTCGGCGTTCCCGTGTGCCTTTCCGGACCTGTGCTCAACCGAGAAATTAAAGTTCTGTAACTCCAGGAACCACCTGGTAACCCGGGCGTTGGTGTCCTTTGCTGTGGCCATCCATTTTAATGGGGCGTGATCTGTGACCAGGATGAATTTTCTGCCCAGGAGGTAGTATCGTAGCCTGGTTAGGGCCCACTTAATGGCCAGACATTCCTTCTCCACCGTGGAATAATTCATCTCGTGTTTGAGGAACTTACGGCTGATGTAGGTCACCGGGTGTTCCTCCGTTCCCCTAACCTGGGACAGCATCGCGCCGACCCCGGATCCCGAGTCATCTGCGTGTACGACAAACGTGTCCCCGAAGTTCGGCATACTCAACACCGGCTCGGTGCACAGGGCTTCCTGCAGGGTCGCGAACGCTTCGTCCACCTCGGCGGTCCAGCGTACCTGGTGGGGGTGGCTGTTTTTGGTCATCTCGTGTAAGGGTGCTGCAATGGTAGCAAAGTGAGTACCCCACCAGTCCCAGGAATGTTTTTACCTGCCGCTTTGTGGCTGGCTTGGGCCAGGTGGTGATGGTTTCCACCTTCCGGAATTGGGGTCTTACGGTGCCCCTCCCGATAGTGTAGCCCAGGTATTGGGCCTCTTCTAGGCCAAGGTGGCACTTCTTCGGATTGGCGGTCAGGCCCGCTTGCCGCAGGCTCCCCAAAACTGCTCTCACGTGCCCTAGGTGGGAGGTCCAGTCCGGACTGTGGATAACCACATCGTCTAAGTAGGCCGCCGCATACTCACGATGAGGCTGGAGGATCTGGTCCATCATCCGCTGAAAGGTGGCTGGGGCTCCGTGGACACCGAAGGGGAGGACCTTATAATGGTAGAGGCCCTCCGGGGTAGCGAAGGCCGTCTTTTCCTTTGCCCTTTTGGTGAGGGGGACCTGCCAGTATCCCTTGGTGAGGTCCAGCGTGGACACAAACCGGGCCGGGCCTAGCCGCTCGATCAGCTCATCGACTTTTGGCATCGGGTAGGCATCGAACTTGGAGATTTCGTTCACCTTCCTGAAGTCGTTACAAAATCTGTCCGTGCCATCCGGTTTGGGAGTTAGGACAATTGGGCTGGACCAAGCATTACGGGACTCCTCAATAATTCCCATCTCCAACATCCTCCTCACCTCCTCCTTGATGGCCTCCCGCTTGGCCTCGGGGATGCGGTATGCATGTGCACTCGTACCAGTGGCCACACTTTCCCCATCCTCTCCTGCATCTGGTCGACGTACTCTATGGTGGAGCGGTGGGGTGATGGCTGTTGTTCCCAGGCTTCCTTCGCCAGGTCCAGCAGGCCCCTAGGCCTCCGTCCGTAGAGTAACTCGAATGGCGAGAACCCGGTGGAAGCCTGGGGAACCTCTCTGATGGAAAACAAGACATAGGAGATTATTTGGTCCCAGTTCCTCCCATCCACCTCAATCGCCTTCCGCAGCATTTGCTTCAGGGTTTTGTTGAACCGTTCCAACAGCCCATCCGTCTGTGGGTGGTATACCGAGGTCCGGATCTGGCTCACCTTCAGCAGCTTGCACATCTCCTTCATGACGCGGGACATGAAGCAGCTCCCCTGGTCTGTTAGGACCTCTTTCACCATGCCTACTCTGATACAGAGGAGGAACAGTTCCCGTGCAACTGCTTTCGCCGTGGCGGTGCGTAGTGGGACGGCCTCTGGATACCGGGTGGCATAGTCCATGATGACCAGGATGTACCGGTGTCCCCTACTGGACTTGGGTAGGGGCCCCACGATATCCATGGCCACCCTCTGGAAGGGAACATCAATTATGGGCAACGGGATCAACGGGTTCTGGTATTGTACCTTCGTTGCAGTCGTCTGGCACTCCCGGCAGGCTCTGCAGTAGTCCTGGACTGCCCTCTTCACCCCCGGCCAGTAGAAGCAACCCAGGATCTGGTCATATGTCTTCTCGATGCCTAGGTGTGCTCCCATCAGGTGGGAATGGGCTAGGTACAATACCTTTGGGACATAACATTTCGGTACCAGCAATTGTTCAACGACCAGTTCTCCTAGTTTGGCAACCCTGTAAAGGAGGCCATTCTTTACTGCAAAGTGTGGTGGTAACACTCACCCCTGGCACTGGTTTCCTGTCGACCACCGTCACGTCCCGCCGGGCTTGCTCCAGGTTGGGGTCCTCCAGCTGGGCGGTCCCAAATCTCCCTGGGCGTGTGGCGGCTCCCTCTTCCGCCAGGGGAAACTCGGAGAACCCCTCCCCCACTGAGGACTGCATCCCCTGTGGGCCCCCGCCCCCTGGGGTCTCCGCCGGGCTCCGTACTTCCTCCTCCATCTCCCTCTCTGATGAACTGGCCGGGCTGGAGGGTGCTGCACAGGCAGGTACCGGTTTGGCTGTCCGGGTACCCCGGGGTCTGGTGGGGTGGCCGGGCGGGGCGCTCTCGGGGTCCCCCTTCCTCTCGCTTGGCGTGCCTCCCGTGGGGCTCGGCCGTCGTGGTCGTAGGACCTCACGCTGATTGCTCCGCACCAGCTCCATTGTGACCTGGTGGTTTTCCACCAGCTCCACCAGGGCATCCACCGTCTTTGGGCTGCTGCGGGAGGCGTGTATCTTGGCATCTCGGATACAGCAGTCGATCGGGGGTCCCTCTCCCATGGTTAGCCAACTGCGGGTCAACCGCATCAGGGCTGCAATCTGCGGCCGCACGGGCTTGGTCGCATCGTAGGCCCAGGAGTGGAAGCTGTAGGCCTCTCGGATTTTACCAGCTGCTGCCCCAGAGTCGTCATGGCATCCTGTAGCGCTTGAAGGCTCTGAGTCTGTTGGTCTTGGGTCTGCATCAGCAGGGCCAGCGCGTTCTCCATGACGCGGCACGTCCCTCTCTCGGCGTACCTATTTTACCCTGAATCTTCCAGTGCTGGATCACAGTGCCCACATTCTCCACCAAATGTGGCACCCAGGGGCGAGGAGGCAAGATTCAGGTATAAAATAGGAGACGACAAGATTGGTGTGGACTAACAAAAAGAGTCGTTTAATGCCAAAAGTGGGGGAATATTTATAAAAAAGAAAAAAACGTAAGTGTTTCAACTGCATCTTTTCATCAGCCAATGTGTGGGCCATTTATTTATAGCAATGTTTCCATGTTGTGAGATTGCAGCAATGTCTTAGCAAATGAAAAAGTTATAAGAAGTGATTTAACTGCTGGCCAGAGCTGTCAACAATAAAATCCAAGATCTAACAAACCATAGTTTACTTTTAAATGGTATAATCACCTGTACATATTCTGTACTGTATTCTGTATGATCAACACCAGTCTTTATTTCACAGTAACATTTGGACAGGAAGCTTAAAGTTGCTCTAAATAGGTGTCAATGTAAGGATTATTGCACAGAATTTGAAGGAACCGTCACTTTGAATTCTCCCCGCTAAACAAATATGATAAACGCTGTGCAGAGCAAAATGTAGACTCAGATTATTTCTGAGGATAATCTCTGTTTTTAATTGGATAATTTAATAACTGTGAGGAAAAGATTTTGAGATCCACTTGTTTTGATTGTCTTCTGATGGTTAGCTATGGGTGTCATTACATCAGTATTTCCAGACCTGACGCCATGTTCATGCAAGTGCACTTTACACCTCACCTGCTTCTCGGTACCACTGGAATGTGACTCATGGAGCTTTTGATCTCATAGAAAAAAACATGCACTGTTTTATATCATCTCAAAATCTTCTACAGCTATGCGGTTTATACATTTAAAGAAGCTTTAGTTATCGTTGAGGACAAACTGTAACAAATTGTAAAAACACAACATGGAGTTCCCACAGGGTTCAGTTGGGTACCACAGGGTTCAGTTGGGTACTACAGGGTTCAGTTGGGAACCACAGGGTTCAGTTGGCTGGCTCTTTAGCTGCTAAATTCTTTACTATGTTCACCATCTAGTAGGTGTAATGGGCCATGATTGATCCTTCAATACGTAGTGGGGATCAATACGGATCCCCAGTACGATTCACATCTATAATAGTGTGAAGTGAAGTTTTACAGCCAATCGTTATCGGACAATATTGAGTAAAAACATGAGGAGATCAGCATTAAGGCTTTCTCGTGAAAGATCCCTGATAATGCTGCACTTTGACCAACAGATCCTGCTGGTGGGGCTGCTGGAATCCTCACGCTGACAAAATAAAGTAACTACATTTCATAAACCAGCAGAATCTTTGTGTGCTTTGAAATTGCATTTTGATCTTCAATTTGATAAATTCACAGAAATTGAACAGTTAAAATGAATGAAAAATAAAATAAATGCACACGATTAAACATATCTTTTATTTAAATACAGTGTTCCTTCCCTCCACTGCAAGAGAGCCACCCTGTGGAACACCATAATCACATGTAAAATCATAAATATTCACCACTGATTAAAAGATTAGAAAAGTAATCTCTCCATGCTGGCTGCTAATCCTAACCCCTGAGGAGTAAACAAGCTCATGTTCAGCGCAGATCAATAAAATCTCCAGAGACAGACGGAGAGAACTAAATGCCACATACACAACACTGATATGTTCATAATATGAAGATGTATTCTGCATGACTTTATGTTACTGTCATCATTTCTCTTGAATATATTTTAAGAAAAACATAGTGCCAATTGACCCATTGATAAGTCACGCCCCTAAAAGGCAGAGTGGCCAATCATAGCGTAGCATCCGCCATCTCCGACCTGCTTATACCTGAAATCGCTTTTTAGCTTTCCCCCAAAAAAGAGCCACTAATAATTGGGGGGTGGGGAGGGTGGAGGGGGGTGGGGGTCAGGGTTAGAACTGCAGGTCACGTATAGAGGTGTTCCGATCAGGATAATTTATTAAACATTTATATAATGAGCATTAGGTAAAAGTCTGTTTTAATGTGATCTTTTGGCATCAAACTTGAATGAATACAGCTGAAGGATTAGTGCTCAGTCATTCCGGTATTGCAAGCAATATCAGGAGGGGAAATTGGTATTGGGACATCTCTAGTCATGTGATGCCCTCTGTCCCTAAAACGTGTTTCCCCATACACCATTGTTACAAAAGTAGTTGCTATGAAACGATGAATACATTTTCTTAGCATCACAAACACACTGAAATAACTAGTCCAATAAAAATGTAAATGTCTTGAAGTCGATGAGCTCCATGCCATTGAATGTACTTATGTGCTCATATATGGGTTAACCTCAGCAAAAGCGGGTCACATGTATTGAGTTCATGGTGTTGTCAACTATTGTATGACTGTGTTTTGTGTTTGTGGTACATGTGAGTCAGCCCTGTGTGTGTGTGTGTGTGTGTGTGTGTGTGTGTGTGTGTGTGTGTGCGTGTGTGTGTCAGTGTGCGTGTGTGGTGTGCGTGTGTGTGTGCCTGTGCGTGTGCATGTGCGTGTGTGTGTGTGTGTGTGTGTGTGTGTGTGTGTGCGTGCGTGTGTGTGTGTGTGTGTGTTTGTGTGTCTGATTATTCTCAGAGTTGAGTCATAGGTCATTAAGATGCTTGGCTGGCTTTCATGCTGACGGCCTCATAACTGGATGAGAAGCACTTGTCCTTCACTATGGCTGCTCTCCATCTTGTAACGCATAACATAACATGACACAAGCTCTCTCTGTCTGTCTCACACACACACACACACACACACATACACACACACACACACGCACACCCACAGACACACACACACAAACACACACATACACACAGAGTGGAGGCTGCACAGATGAATAGCTTTAATAAAGACCAAGATGGCACAATGCACACATCCTCCTTTACTGTTTCTGGAACGCCTCTCAAACATGCACTTCATGAAATATATGTGTTCACAAAACATGCCAATCTGGTTTTTGCCCATGTCATTTTGGAAGACTTGTGCACAAAGACAATACATCTAGTTTCATAATTAGTATGTAGTTGTCAAGGAAAGTCTTCTCAGAATAGCCAAGTCCCAAAAAATATATATTATAGATTAGCCCTGCAAACCTTGTGTCTCTAGCAGTCCGTCTAAAATATCTTGAAAGACATTTGTATTCCCCAGAAGATGAATCCTGGTATTATCTCGAACACCATTGTCAGAATGACAATTTGTGTTTCCTGTGAAATGTGTTCAACAAGTTTTAGTTAATTAAGATAAACTGTGGTACAATCATGGTCCTCAGAGGATACGTAGTAGTATTATACTGTAGGCCTCCAGCAGGTCGAAGTTGTACTTATCCAGGGAAATAAACCATCTATGAGACGTTCATGGATGCTAACAACACAGGGCACTCTACCGAGAACCATTTTATACTATGAGGGTTCCATCTTGAAGCTCACCAATGGGGTTTTCCAGAGAACTATTTTATATTCCAAAAGTTTTAACTAGAACCAATCAAGGGTTCCTCAAGGCGCTCCCAAAGGGCTCGGTCTGATGTGGTGCAGTTCTACACAGTGTTTGGGGCTGTGGGCTGGAGACTCGTTGAACAGCCATGCTTCCCACAATCCTTCAGGAACTCGTTCCTGCTCAAAGGGTTTGTGAGCCGGAGCTGCTGCTACCTGCACTGGGCTTAAGTCATGGTTGTAACAGTGCACACACTGCACCGCAACACAGCTATACCGCTCGCTTCATACTCAGCGCCACACACGCCCTCTGAGTCTCTGGGCTAGAGGTCGACCCACAGGGGATCTTTAAAGGATGATTTAATAACGATAGTTTAGAGCAGGAAATAGCCAATTTATCAGCCAATGACCATCCACCGCAAAAAAAAGGAAATCAATCTGAATGGACAATCCTTGAATCTCTTACAGACTGTACGGACTGTTGAACTGAACATCTAACTCAAAGTAATAAATACCTAAATATATAACCTATGTAAATGTGATGAATGTGGATCAGTGAAAATCAAACTCAAGTAATACAGGCATCCCGAAAAATAAACAGCCGATATAAATAAAATAATAGGCAAAAGGGTCAGATGTGATACGTCAGCCTGCCACTCGTCCTGCCTGCTGCAAAATCAGCTGTTCACTGGAAGAGAATCCAGGTTAAAGTTGTTTGAAGTCTTCATTGAGTAGTGAAAAGCTCTTATGTATCAACATCCAAAAACATAATCCACAGTCTGTCATGCATCTATGGCTTTAGCCACGGTTCTCCCGCCCTCCTGGTCTTGAATTACGATCCAATTATTCTTTGGGAATAAAAAACATCTTAAATACATGTATACAAAAAAAGAAAAACATGCTTAAGCCCGGCGTGTCACGATCAGTGGCAAACTCCAGGACAATGGGGACATTGGCGACGCCTGGTGGACAAAGGGGGGGATTTGGACATGGACTCATTTGGTTTCACGTGGTGTTGTGTTGGGAGTTACTCACCTGTGTTCTATCATGCGCCCTCACTTGATTACAGGCGCTCACCTGTTTCCAATCTGCTCGTTAGGAGAGCAAAGTTTAGTGCCGGGGAAGTATAAGTACCCGTGTTGTTGCACTTGCTCGGTGCTGCAGTATTAGTCACGACATCCAGGCAAGTGAGCCTTTAGCCGAGTGCGGGCTATTCTGGTGTGGCGGTTCTCAGCCGCTTGTGGGAGAGTGCTGACTGATACAGTCGTGCGTGAGTGAACCTGTCTCCAGTTTTCTGTGGAATGTGTTTGTTTTTTCTCTCTGGAGTAACGCTACCGTTGGTGGAACAATTTATGTTTGTAACCTTTTTTGAATGAACGCTGCAGTTGGGGGAACAATTTATTTTTTGGGAATCTTCCTGGATTAACGCCGTTGGCGGAACTATCATTTGTGAACTATATCCTTTGAGTAGGAATATCATTTGTTGGAATATCCTCTGTTGGAAGACTGCTAATAAAGTACCAATTTTGCAAGCAACCGCAACTGAGTCCTCGTAGCTCTCTTGCCAGCGCGCTGGCATACGAAGCCAGCGTCCCGGGTTCAATTCCGGCCTGACAGAATACTGCAGCCAAAGATGGACTCAGCGGTTGCAGCTGAACAGCGATGGGAAAAAGTAGAGCGGATGATGGAGGCGTTTCTCCGCGCCCAGGCACGCCTTGACCAGCACGAGCAGGTGTTGGTGCAGCTGCGTGAGAGCTTAACGGTCCAGCGCGAGGCGCTGGCGCGCCAGCGAGCGGACTTAGGGCGCATCGACCAGGCGGTACAGTCCCTGGGCCAGGTGGAGGCGGCGCTGCCAACGCCACCAACGCCAGTGTATGCAGCGTCTCCGGTTCGCCCCGGTCCGGAGCCGCAGTTACCTCCACCGCAGCGCTACAATGGCGATCCAGGTGGATGCCGAGGGTTCCTGACCCAGTGCAGCCTGAACTTTGACCTCCGCCCCGTAACCTTCCCTACCGACAGGTCTCGTATCGCTTATGTAATTACCTCCCTCTCTGGCAGAGCTTTGGAGTGGGCCACGGTGATATGGGAGAAACAGGGGTCAGAGTGTCTGACTTTTGCGGCATTTCAGGAGGAGATGCTATTGGTTTTTGACCAGAGAGCCGTCGGCCAGGACGCGGCGGGGCGCCTGATGACTATACGCCAGGACCAGCGGAGCGTAGCGGATTACCCCATCGAATTCCGCACCCTCGCAAAGGCGAGTGAGTGGAATGAGCCGGCGCTGGTTACCGCTTTTCATCACGGCCTGGTGGGGGCCCTGATGGACGGGCTAGCCTCAGTGGGTTGTCCTACGGTCCTCGAGCCCCTGATCGCCCACGCTATCCGGCTAGACACTCGGCTGAGGGAACGCAGTCGGGAGCAGGAGTTTGCTTGGGAGACATCACAGGAAGGGGCCAGGAGTTCGCTGGTCCGGGAGGATCCTGAGGCCATGCAGATAGGCGCAGCCCGACTGCCAGCTAAGGAGAGAGAGCGGCGGCTGCGGGAGGGGCGCTGTCTGTACTGTGGGGATCTTGGTCATCGCCATTCGTCCTGTCCCGATCTCCGGGGAAAAGACCAGACCCGTCCGACCAGGGGAGGGTTGTGACGGGTACCAAGACCATCTCTCCGCTCTCCGATCAGGCGGTATACCTTTCGGTTTCCGTCTCCTGGGGGGCAACGGACTACTCTTGTCAGGCTCTGTTGGACTCAGGAGCAGCTGGCAATTTTATGGACGAAGGATTGGCACGGAGGCTCAGGATTCCGCTGGTCTCCCTCGATACAGCCCTAGCCGTCACGGCTCTGGACGGACAAGCGCTGGGGAGTGGCAGAGTGACTCGGGCAACTTCTCAGGTGAGACTACAGATTGCTAATCACCGTGAAGAGATTGAGTTTTGTTTAATCTGTTCCCCTGAGTTTCCGGTCATTCTAGGTTACCCGTGGCTAAACCGCCACAATCCCCATGTCGACTGGGTTACTGGTCGCATCCTGGAGTGGGGTCCTACCTGCCAAGCCACATGTCTTTTTTCTGGCTCTCTTGTTCGGTCTTCATGTTTCCCCGACCCCTCTGAGCTTTCTCAGGTTCCCGCGGAGTATCTGGATCTAAAGGAGGTTTTCAGCAAGAGCCGGGCCGCTACTCTTCCTCCTCATCGGTCCTACGACTGCGCGATTGAGCTACAACCGGGTACCAGTCCGTCCCGTGGGAGAATCTTCTCACTTTCCCGCCCCGAACAGAAGGCCATGGACGAGTACATCCGGGAAGCGTTGGCCTCTGGATTCATCCGGCCCTCTACGTTACCAGCGGGAGCGGGGGTTTTTTTTGTTGGGAAAAAGGACGGCACCCTGAGGCCCTGTATTGACTACAGAGCGCTGAACAAGATCACCATTCGGAACCGCTACCCGCTACCGCTGATATCAACCGCCTTCGACCTCCTGGCAGGGGCAAACATCTTTACGAAACTGGATTTGCATAATGCCTACCACCTGGTCCGCATCCGGAAGGGGGACGAATGGAAGACGGCCTTCAACACACCGTCAGGTCATTATGAATACCAGGTTCTACCTTTTGGCCTTACCAACGCGCCGGCCGTTTTTCAGGCTCTTATTAATGACTGTCTCCGGGACATGATTAACCGTTTTGTCTTTGTGTACCTGGATGACATTTTGATTTTTTCCAGCTCCATGCAAGACCACCGCCGGCACGTCCGGCAGGTGCTTCAGAGGCTCCTTCAGAACCAGCTTTTTGTTAAGCCGCAGAAGTGTGAGTTCCACAGGTCTGAGGTGGCTTTCTTAGGTTTCATCCTCCGGGAGGGCCAGGTGGAGATGGATCCGAGGAAGACCAAGGCGGTGAGGGACTGGGATCCACCTAATTCCATCAAGGGGGTCCAGCGGTTCTTGGGGTTTGCTAACTTCTACAGGAAGTGCATCCGGGGGTTCAGCTCGGTGGCGGAGCCTATCTCGGCTCTTACCAAGAAGAGTAGGGGGCCGTTCGAGTGGAGTTCCGGGGCTGATAAGGCGTTCCGTGTGCTCAAAGACCGTTTTTCGTCTGCACCCATCCTCGCTCTTCCTGATCCTGCCCTGCCCTTCATCGTGGAGGTGGATGCCTCGGAGGTGGGGGTGGGGGCTATCCTGTCCCAGAGGGATCTGGAGGGCAAGCTTCACCCTTGCGCTTTTTTTTCTCATAGGCTGAGTCCCGCGGAGTCCCGGTATGATGTCGGCGACCGGGAACTGTTGGCCGTTAAGATGGCGCTGGAGGAGTGGAGACATTGGTTGGAGGGGGCCCAACACCCGTTCCTGGTGTGGACGGACCACCGGAACCTGGAATACCTCCAGGCGGCTAAGCGTCTCAATCCGCGGCAGGCCCGGTGGTCTCTATTCTTTTGCCGTTTTGACTTTACTCTCTCCTACCGTCCAGGGTCTAAGAACACCAAGCCCGATGCCTTATCCCGGCAGTTTTCCACGGCGGGTCCGGACCGGGAGGAGAGGTCGGTCATCCCGGGCTCGAGGATTTTGGCGTCCATTCGCTGGGGAATAGAGGCCAAGGTTCGGAGAGCTCAGCAGGACGAGCCCAGTCCGGGTCCAGAGCGGCCCGGTCTCCTTTTTGTTCCCCGGAGCGTCCGCTCGCCGGTACTGGAGTGGGGCCACGCTTCCCATATTACCGCACATCCTGGGGCCCAACGGACACTGGAGTTCCTTCGGCGACGGTTCTGGTGGCCTGGCATGGCCAAGGACGTGTCATCATTCGTTGGGGCCTGTGCCGTCTGCACGCGGAGCAAGAACCCTCACCAGCGGTCCCAGGGGTTGCTGCATCCACTCCCGATTCCGCGCCGTCCCTGGTCTCACATTTCAATGGACTTCGTCACAGGTCTTCCGGTGTCCGAAGGTAACTCTGTGATTTTTGTTATTGTCGACCGATTCTCTAAGGCCTGTCGGTGTCTGCCGCTTCCGAAACTGCCATCGGCCCTTGAGACCGCGAAGCTCGTTTTTGATAACGTGTTCCGAGTGTTTGGCCTTCCTCAGGATATCGTGTCCGACCGAGGTCCCCAATTTGCCTCCCGGGTTTGGCGGGCTTTCTGCAAAATCATCGGGGCGACGGCCAGTCTCTCCTCTGGCTTCCACCCTCAGTCTAACGGACAGACGGAGCGGCTGAATCAGGAGCTGGAGTCTACGCTGCGGACGTTGGTGGCAGACAACGTTTCCACCTGGAGCTCGTGGCTGCCTTGGACGGAGTACGCACATAACACCCTCCAGTCGTCTGCTACTAATATCTCTCCCTTCCAGTGTCAGTTCGGGTTCCAGCCGCCGTTGTTTGGAGAGCAAGAGGTGGAGATCGGGGTGCCGTCGATGCAGCGCTACATACAGCGGTGCAGAAGAGTCTGGAAGAAGGCTCGGCAGACCCTCCTGCGCACGTCGGAGTCTAACCGGGTCCAGGCTGACCGGCACCGGAGACCTGCTCCTTCGTTCCGTCCGGGGGAGAAGGTGTGGCTGTCCGCACGGGACATCCCCTTACGTGTGGAGTCTCGCAAGATGGCTCCCAGGTTTATTGGTCCGTATAAGGTCGTCAAGAGGATCAATCCAGTGACCTACCAGCTACAGCTTCCTCGATCGTGGAGGGTGAATCCCTCTTTCCACGTTTCCTTGCTGCGACCTTTTCGATCCTCTCCTCTGGCTACGGCTTCCAGGCCTCCTCCCACTCCTAGCATCGTGGGCGGGCTGCCCGCCTTCACGGTTCGCCGGTTGCTGGACTCCCGACGGGTGGGGCGCGGGATGCAGTACCTGGTAGACTGGGAGGGTTACGGGCCGGAGGAACGCGAATGGGTTCCAACCCGGAATATTTTTGACAAGGCCCTCATCAGGGATTTCCATCGTGAGCATCCTGGTCGCCCAGGGGTCGTCCGGAGACGCCCCTAAGGGCGGGGGTACTGTCACGATCAGTGGCAAACTCCAGGACAATGGGGACATTGGCGACGCCTGGTGGACAAAGGGGGGGATTTGGACATGGACTCATTTGGTTTCACGTGGTGTTGTGTTGGGAGTTACTCACCTGTGTTCTATCATGCGCCCTCACTTGATTACGGGCGCTCACCTGTTTCCAATCTGCTCGTTAGGAGAGCAAAGTTTAGTGCCGGGGAAGTATAAGTACCCGTGTTGTTGCACTTGCTCGGCGCTGCAGTATTAGTCACGACATCCAGGCAAGTGAGCCTTTAGCCGAGTGCGGGCTATTCTGGTGTGGCGGTTCTCAGCCGCTTGTGGGAGAGTGCTGACTGATACAGTCGTGCGTGAGTGAACCTGTCTCCAGTTTTCTGTGGAATGTGTTTGTTTTTTCTCTCTGGAGTAACGCTACCGTTGGTGGAACAATTTATGTTTGTAACCTTTTTTGAATGAACGCTGCAGTTGGGGGAACAATTTATTTTTTGGGAATCTTCCTGGATTAACGCCGTTGGCGGAACTATCATTTGTGAACTATATCCTTTGAGTAGGAATATCATTTGTTGAAATATCCTCTGTTGGAAGACTGCTAATAAAGTACCAATTTTGCAAGCAACCGCAACTGAGTCCTCGTAGCTCTCTTGCCAGCGCGCTGGCATACGAAGCCAGTGTCCCGGGTTCAATTCCGGCCTGACATGGCGGGCAGAACCCTGGTTTTCAGAGCGCTCCGCTCCTGTTGCATGCAGCTGCATTCACGGCCTTTTACAAAGCCAGAAAGTCTCACTCTGTAAACCACCAAACGAATCTCACTTGTCCTCAATCGCTCTCTCCAGGCAGACCTGAAACTCCAAATAAATTCAGTTATGTAAATAATCTCTCAAGCGGCCTGGCATTCTTCTCCGCTCCGCTAAATGAACACAATGAGTGACGAGAGCAGAACGTGGGATACAGCAGAAGAGGAGGGCTCAGAGACGGGGCCGGGACCAGACGAGAGACGGAGGCCATGAGGAGAGAAGAAAGGCCAACAGATAAAAGAGAGACATGAGCAAAGTGAGTGATGAATGGTGGGCGTATAGAAGTCGGAGAGAGGAAGAACTGACGGAGCAGGACCTACAGTAAAGGCCCGGCAGAATGACAGGCGAATGAGTGGAGAAGAAAGAGACACAAGTCAGGGAAGAGAGCAATGAAAACGACAGCAGCGAGAGGAGAAAGAGATGCTTGACTGCTTGCGTCTTTTGTGCCCGGCCCGATAGCCCTCGGGCGGGCGGGATGATGGGCACATGAATCAGAAGCTGTCTGCCTGCAAATGGCAAAGAAAGAGCCTGTCAATTGTCACGAGAGAGAGAGAGGGAGAGAGAGGGAGAAGAACAAAGACAAGAGAATAAGAAATATACAAACGACCCAGATGACAACACAGAACAAATCAAAACACACCATCAGAGGGGAGAAGAGGAAATAATAGCTGGAATGAAGATAGGAGAAACGAGGGAAGTGATGGGGAGATAGAAAGGGAGGAGAGAGAGAGGGAAGAGTAGCTGGAAAAGAAGGCAAAAAGGGGAAGGCCAGGAAAGAAAAAAGGAAAGAAGGAGGAAGATAAAACGAGAGGGGAGCAGTAAAGGGGTGCAGGTGAGACGGACCGAGAAGAGGAAGAAGTTGAGGAGGGAAGAAGAGGAGAAGACGTCTTTGTCTGGGCATACAGTTGACATCTGTGCTGTGCAATGTAATGGAGAGTATAATGATGGGATGTGAAGAAGGGTGAGGAGGAGAGAAGGGGGAAGGAAAGATGACAGGGGAAGGAAGGGAGAAAACTAGTAGCATCCCCTCCCTTTATTGAATACTTTCTCCATCCATTTCTGTGAATGCACACCATTTCTTCTTTTGCAGACATGGAATCAGAATCAGAAACATTTATTTGCTATGTGTGTTAGACACACAAATAATTTGACTTTGGCAGGTGGTGTATACATTAGAAAATTAAAAATTTAAATAAAATAATGAAGTGCACAAACAGATAACACTGCTGTAAACAAGTGTACTGTAAGTGTTTGTTAATGTGTAATGTATGTTAAAGTGACATGTGTATTTAAATATTAAGTATAAAGGGGTGTGCAGGGGAGTGTCCAGTAGGAAATTGTCTGGGGTGACAGAGTCAGTCAGTGGGTGACCCGGGCTCTGTTGATGAGCCCGGGTCCAAACTGTTGGTGTGGCGTGAGGTCTTGGTCCTGATGGACCGCAGCCTCCTGCCAGAGGGGAGGGACACGATCAGTTCGTGTCCAGGTGAGAAGGGTCAGCTACAATCTTCCTCGCCCGCTTCAGGGTCCTGGTGAATGTTGTTCTCATGCTACAGGGCCACTTCCTGTCTCACTTGCACCAGTGTAACACACAAGTGCTTCAACTTGGAGCCCTTCAGCAGGAGCTTTACAAGCGGTTTGAAATGCTCTGATTTCAGCTTATACTCTGACTGAAACAGTTAAGCTGATGCTTATTGGCTCATAAAAGCTGTTCAGACACGGGCCTCTAGTTTCAGAGGTAGAGTGGTGGTAACGGCCAATGACACAGCATTTAGACTGGCATGTTTACTGGGGCGGCATAATGTCTAATTTGTAGTTACAGTGGAATGGGGTGAGTATGAGGCTGTTTCATTTTATTGTTCAGCTCTTGTACCCTGGACATATACTGTCATAAAGGTGCTTCCTCACACACTGTTAATGTTAACTGTTTGACCCATACCGCTACTAAAAGTAAAGGCCTCCACCTCCTCCGCATGCTGACTCTGAAGCAGGCCCCTTCCAGCCCACAGCTATCACGCTGGTAACCACTGGTAAAGTTACGATAATGTAACCCTTGCTCTATAAGCACTCTACTATGCATAATACTTTCCTTCAAACACAAGCATATATGTGCCCACTTAAAATGTGCAAAGCCGGCCAATCAAGACGTGCCTTCCTGGATCTGGGGCGGATCCCGTATATAAGGAAGCTCACACATCTTTCAGCAAATGGCTATTTGCCCACTGACCTGCTTCCTCCTCCGATGAGTCGCCACTCCAGGGGCTAAAAGAAGAAGAGCTTACTCACACTCCGGTAGCGATGCGATCCCTTCTGACATTTCAAAGTGATACTTCACCACGACGAGAGTGAGCTGGATCTCAAGATTGATGACTTCGAGACCCCCGCCGCAGCTGACAACTTCAGCCACCGCCTCCAGCCGCCCCGTTGGGACAACGAGAATATAAGGTTACTGTCAGGTGGGATGTGCTTTCTCCCGTCCTGCCTTTCTTTCTCCCTCCCTCCCTTGTTTTCTCTCCAGGTGCCAACAGGGGGATTGGTTTCCACTTGTGCAGGCCAGTCCTGCTGCTCCAGCTGGCCAATCAGCAGAGTGATGCTCAGAATAAAAGGAGGGAGCCTAAAGATGAAGCTGTGACTCTTTTGTTGACAGTGTGTTAAGGTGGGAGGCTGAGGACAGTCGGTTTGGGTGCTCTTTACATTTCATACACACAAAGTTACATTTTGACTAGATACCCTGAATTTGTGGTGAAGCTATTTTTAGATGAGCAAGTAAAGCCATTTTGTTTGTGTTGTGTTTCCAGAGGGAGGAGTGAGGTATGTTCTATTGATTTCTATTTGTTTGGCACAACCACTTTGTCTCATCCGGTCCCACATTGTAAGTGCAAGTGCCTTTGGTTGAATTAAATCTCCTTAATTCTACTCTTGCCTCTTTCCTATTCTTTGTTTGTCAAATGATTGTCTCAACAGAGAAAAGGAAATGTAACAATATATATAAGACTGATAATACAAACAATATTGTTAATAATCTCCTTTAAAAAAAAAAAACACAACTTTACAGTGTAATTTTCCCTAGAAAATATTTTTATTATTTGTTTTTGTTTTTCTTGTTACCCAGTAATACTGTTATTGTATAGATGCTCAGTACTCAAAAGGTTATATTTTTTAAGCCCCTCCCATCATCCAAGATAAACAATCTCTAATATTTACAGAATCTCATTGAGACTCACATGGAGGAGTGAGCACCACTCAGTGATGCTGGCAAAGAGCCAGACATGCAGCAGTACGCCAGCATGCCAGCTCATATGACTCGTGATTCACAACCAAAATAACACAAGAGGGGATTGTTTACCTCTGAGGTATTATACAGAGCTGAATGCAACTTCAGAAAACAGTAGTGTGTACCTGCACTGCCACCGTCTCCGTTCCACATCCTGCACATGCTGATGCTCTCTCACTTTGTTTATAGCCACGTTTGCAGTCATACACAAGCATTCCCGGTCGGAGCAGCCACCACCAAAACATGTCCTTGTGCCCAGTCAGGCTGCTGGGGCGCTTTGTACAGTATGACTAATTCAATTCATAATCTTAACAAATATCAGCTTAAACATTCCTTATTCCTTTATCTGATCCTTATTTGAGTAAAAATAATCAATCAATGAGGTCCTTTCATGGTAATTCATGTTGTAAGCTGACATGTTTCTAATGAATTGACTGCTGTTCACAAGACTAGAGAGACTCTTATCAGATGGCTGTGCTCTCTTGTCTTGTAAATTATTACTACCCCAGGAAAAATAAACAATTCTGAATATTACATGAACCCATGCACTTATATATGATAATCATAAAACCTGGATGTTATTTATGGAGCTTGGAACAAGATAATTGCTGAGATCTGGATATGTTCTGGAAACATTGACAGAATAGGGCAGTTCAGCTAAACTTTTTGGAGGGTGAAAGCTTTACCCATCTGCCTCTAGTAAATAGGGCCATTCCTCACAGCTTGTAAGCCAAATTCTTGGTTACACTTTGATAAACCATACCTACTGTAGGTGGGCTCAGTTTTCCAACTGTGCAATTGAGAGTGATTATCTCGGGACATTTAGAGTGTGCTTAACTATTTAATCTATCCAACAGGTCTTCTAAAAAAGGGGAAACATTGCCATTGTTTCTCCACACGGGGCTGTCATGGTGTTACCCATGGCACAGTCGGTGTGACCCGGTGTATACTGTCTGCTTGTGGGCCTTGGTGTCACAGAAAAATACACCAAATCAGTTTGACCCTTAACCCAATAGTGACAGCTCTTAGGAGGCAACGCCGACACATTAGAAAACACTAGTTATGTATTGTAAGTGCAGATTCTCGGAGCATAAATCTCGCCCTCTCAGCAGTGGGCCCCTCTGGCTCCACCAACGCAGCTGCAGAAATGCTGCTTCACATTGACAGCAGAAATATATGGTCGCACGGCTGCTGTATGTCATAAGTGTAGACGTGAGATGGGGAGGGGGGCTGTAGAGCATGCACACGAGGACTGACCCAATGGTGGCTGCACTTCTCCTCATATCATCTGGAGTTACAATACGTAAGGAACGTCTTTTGCTGGTCTTCCCGGTTTGATTTTACAATAAAACACAATGTGTTGGTAATGCTGTTTAAAGATGCACTAAATCACACCCATGACTCAGAGTTTCCACCCAGCTCACTGAAAGTGTGGTGTACTTGTTGACTTTTTGACTGAGGACATGTGTTGATCTTTTGGGGATCTTTTGCAGCTGACTTGAAAGTCCCAAATGTCCTAGCCTATAAATCTCTGATATCTGGGTCAAAGAGAAGAAAACAGAATAAAGATAGAACTTTGTCTGTGGAGGAACCCATGATTATGGACTGTACTTAAGCTCCTTAGCTCCTAAGTCTTGATGCTTGTGTAAGTACAAAAAACATCAAATTGTCACCAAGGTCTGGAGAGACACAATCAGAGCCGCCCACTCCCCCTCCTCTCTACAAACAGAGACTCTCTGCATGAGCCTCACATTCTTGTGTCTCTCTCTCCCTCTCTCCACTGTCTGTGTGTCTCTCACTCTATTCATGTCAGACTAATATGGCGCTCTGGCCTCGTTCCAGCACAGTCTCAGTGGAACAGCTGGTTTCAATTAGGTGCCCTTTTAGGTCCCTATGTGCACGTGCACGTATACACACACTCACCCTCACACACACTAAAGAAGAGTGGGGCGTCCTGCTTTCCTTGGCTCACCGCTCTGTTGACGGAGTAATTGAATCATTTGACCAAAATATTGGTGGTGCAGTGAAGCATCCGGCGCTGGCTGTGGTCACCTCTGTGTCTTTCCATCAGACTTGGCTGCTCAGCCTAATGGAACAGTAATGTGCTATAATAATGCAACGTGGATATGAAGTACGGCGCCAGACCAGACTAGCTTAAAGGAAAAGAATTGAACTGCAACACACATAGAAGTTAGAGAACTCCTTCCGCTGATTACGGTGGCTGTGTGTGGTGGTGGTTTGATTTTGGGTTATGTGTAATTTGTTTTAGGTCTTTTTTGCAAAAGAGATCTTGATCTCAGTGACATTACGAGAGTAGAGGAAGCTTGCTGTAGCTAACTGTTTATCAGAAGGTTGATTTGATTGGATCGTTGATAGGCTGATAATTAGCCTTAAAGATTACCTTGTGATAGTGCCTAAGCCATACCTAGATATCTTCATTGTTTGGGGGAGCTGACCAAAAATGCATATCTTCTATTGAAGTAATGAGCATACGTTCACTTTTCTGAATGTAGACTTTATATCCAGATATGCTTCCAAAATAAATTTAGGAGAACTTGAGAGAGGGTCATATTAAAATTAAAACATGTTGTCTGCATATAGATAAACGTGATGCTCTGGACGACCCAGTGAATCGTCTTCCCCACCTGTCAGTGGCCCTAAACCTCAAATGATGACACCCTTGGTACACGTCTAGCGTTAGTTAGTGACGTGGCAGGAGGGCGTGTCAGTTTGCAAAGTGTCTTTTCAATAAACACTTTGGTCTTTACGGCAACAAAACTCCTGAGGTTTAGGAAAAGAGCATGTTTGCATTAACTTGACTTACTCGACTTCATCATTTCTTAGTGACCAGCAACTCACATGAATAGAATGTGAATAATAATTAACGTGCACCATCTTCAACGCTTACTTTTAGATTTGCACGTGACACAAGCAGTGGGCGCATGACGAAGGTCCTGTGTTGGTTTGGTGCGTACTGCAACCACGGGGGGAGTGCATATATTTTTAAAACAATATCTGATATTCATGCCAAATTGAAATGCCTATGAGTCATGAAAAGACTCCACCTGATCCAACGTCTCTTTGCACCGGGTGAGAGTATCAGCACCGTATCCCAGGTTGAGTGCAGAGGGACCATCACAGATATGAAGTAAACAACTGATGTTGAAAAAGGACCTAAGCTGTTTTATAAAGCCTGTCTGGGTGTAATAATAGAGGATAAGCTTCTTGAGGGGCCTGCCAAGATCTTTGCAAAACGTTTAGCATCTGTGTTCAAGTGATACACAGCATATGAACTGCGGTTTGAAGGGGCTCTTTCCTTTTCAAGTAACAGAGAGATAACGACGCATGGTAGCAAGTTAAGATTTCAAGGAAACAGATTTGGTTTGTAAAACCGTCTGTCCCAGAGATTTCAGAGTTTGCATGGCTCAAATTGCTGAAGCTATCTCCATGACTGAAAGATCCCTCTGAGGCTCAACAGCCAGTTCTACATCTCGGGAATATTAAAAACAATCTTCTAGGTCAGGGGGATGAGTGGGTGAATCTGAAGTGTATAATCGTAGATAAAACTTTCCAGAACAGATGTTGATTTTTCTACCATCAGTGCATTTTAAACCTTGTTCAATATTAATTGCAAGCATGGTTTGATTGGCAGTTCTTTGGCGCAGCTGATGTGAGAGCATTCTCCCTCATTTTCATAGGGACCATGTCTGGAGGTATTAAGCCTGTTGAGTAGACAGGAGAACAAACTCTGTCTGCCAGACATTGTCTGCCATTTCTCACTGTGTTTGGTAGAGTAGCCGCTTCATCTGACCGTGTTGACACACACATAATAATGAAGATTGGTCCCGTCTCACCGACACCTGATCTGCTTAATAATGTCAGTATTGGGCACGTTATGCACCATTGAACTGGCAGATGAGATCCGTGCATCCCTAGTAGATGGCAATATTCTGCTGATTATTTAAATCAGTGTGCACATTATCTATCAGACTGAATTGAGAGATTAAATAGTAAAAAATGAGATCAAACTTTAATGATCCCTGTAGCTAAATTAGGTCATTGCACTAAAGACAGCAGTCAGACATGGTCAAAGAAAACTGACTGAAAAGGAAAGACAGCATGAGCAATTACATGTCAGGAGTACTCGGTTAAAGGGATCTTGTGGATGATTTAAAGGGAGGTACTGCAGTGTTTTCCTGTAGAAAGCAGCCGGCACGCCCAGAGTTTGGATGAGCAGACATGATGCCAGCACAGCAGCAAAGCAATGCCCTGTCAGCAAAACACATGTTCACCACCTAAAACAAAGGCTAGCTTAAGTGTATGCTATATTTAGAATATATTGGGACAGCTATACAGTCTACGTTTTCGATGGATTATCTATCCTCTTGCTTTAACTAATGGGAAACATCAGGATTATTGGCAGGTTTACAATTTCGAAATACATTTTGAATCAGTGATATGCGCGTCTGCCCACGCATCACAAGAGTCCAACACAATGACCTCTAACACGTTTCTGGTTCAGCGAACATAATGCAGGACAAACAGGTGCTGAAGTCCAAACCTGGTCACACTAATGTGCCAAATGATTGGAGTCCTGTGATGAGCCCTTTTCTGCCTTACATTTTCAAAAAGATGCATTTTGTCGTTTTGGTGGCGTCCTCCAAAATAACAGAAAATAAAGAAGTTACATTACTTTAATACGGTGGGACTGACAGGTAATTAATTGGTCATTGTACAGAATACCATTTCATATTGACCCTGGCTGCCATAAATAATGTTCTAAGGACGTTATTGAAATGTCTGTCCTTGGTCCCTTTCACCTCACCTGGGCAAGTTGGGTCTCTAACTTTGTGTCTTTTATTCCTTTTCCCTCCTCTTGCCTGTCTTCTATATATCATAATCCACATCCTCCACAGGTCATTATGAAGCAGATATCAATATTTTACGCCTTGGCTTTTATTTCTACACGGAAATATCAAACATATTAGGCCGATGGATGTACTGCTGCCATTTGAATATTTCAGTAGGTTCACGAAAGAAGCTTTCTGAATTTTAGATGCAGGTTTTCAGATGAGAAGCCGCTCCTCAACCTTTCTCGTTTCTTTCTTTCCACAGCTCTAGTTCCCCCGACAGATGTGACACTAATTGATTTCTTTATTTTGCTTTTGTTCTTTCAACTATTTCTTCCTCCTCTGTCTTTTCTCCTACTTTGCTCCTCTTTCAGACATTTCTCCATCTCTGTGCCTATTTTGTACTCAGTTCTTTCTTTCACTGTCTTTCGACTGATGTATTTCCTGCAATGGATGTGACAGCAATTGATTTTTTCCTCCTTTCTTTCAGCTATTTCTCTCCGTGTGTCTTTACTCACTTCTTTCTTTGTCTCTCCTTCCACCCACTTGTGCCTCTTTATTTTTTGTCTGTAGTAAATGTGCTGATTTCAAGCAGTGCAGGAGGTAGAGAAGAGTGCAGATTGAATTGTAGGTTGGCTAATAATTGCACTACACTGATTGCAATTTTACATTCACTTTTCCGGAACAATCAGATTACGGCGAGTGTGTGTGTGTGTGTGTGTGTGTGTGTGCTTGTGTCTGTATGCCTGTGGGCAAATGTGTGTGCACCAGCCTTAGATAGTGCAGATGTCGGCAGAAAACCGCAGATCTGCAGCGGCTATCTCATCTCTGTTATCGGTGTAAAAGGATTGTGCAGCAGCTGACTTTGCATAAACAATGAGAGAGGGAAAAAAGATACATTTTTTTCTCACTGCTTCCCAAATTAAATTTAAACAGGGAAAAAAAGAGTATGTAAATAAGCATTGTCCCAGAGACAGACTCTTGCTCATCCTGTTAATGTGGAAGACACATGTGGTGATTTGTGAGAGTTTGCATATCATAAATCTGCTCCAGAGGTGCATGCGAGTACACAGGGGCATAAATCCATGTTGTAAATACATGAGCACATATGTCAGGGGTGATAAATCTGCGATGCTAACGTGATACTAATGTAAGCAGCTGCATTTGAGGAACGCAAACAGGGGTTGGATTTGTGAAGGCAGACAAAACAACAAAGATTTCCATCAATTTTTTGAATACAGTTATAGACTTATCACCAAGGGTTTCTGGTTGGGTAATAGCTGCTTGTGGTATTTTTGGATTGTACTGATGAACAACCAATCTTCCCCTTATGAGAGCTGATTTCTTACGGCATCCAACAGAGAGCTGTACATATTCCTTATAAGGCCGTCACTTTTTACTCCAAATTTCAATACCATTAAAATTCTCCAGTCTCCAGAGGGAAACATATTTTGACACAGATTACTTTGTTATTGTCATATCAACAAATCTGTTTCCAATCATATTCTGTTGAAGTCCATGTAGGGAGGTCAGGGTGTTCCTGCGTGAAACCAAAAGTAATGTGGACTTATTTTAATTCACGTCTTACATAATGTAACAAATGTACTTGTTTTAGGCCAAAGCATTATGTTTTAACTAAACCTAACCATATAGTTATTTCAATAAAACGTTTACCTTGTGTTTGAGACAGCAGCCGCAATCTTGGATAAAATACAGTTGTTTCCCTTGCGATGTGAGCAGTGTGGTTATGTGGGAGCCTTTTATCTGAGAGACAGGGTTGATGGAGGCACCGTCCATCTGACCCGGAGCATGCTCAGCTGTCCTCAGTGAACTAGGTGATGTGGTTATTCACTCGCGCTAACTGGAGAAACCTAACAATATCTGTGAGTGAATAGCAAAGACACCAAACCACCCGAAAAGTAATGGGAACCCTTTAGAATTTGACTAGCATGTAAAACTCATGGATAAAGGTAAAGCTGCAGGGCTGACTAACTCACTGCATATATTATAGTTGGTTATGCGGCTTAACTTCAATCATTCAGAGGCCGTTCCACCAAAAACACAACCCGTAGATCATTGGAATCATTGGAATAAGAAGCTTATTAAATTTTAGTGGGCATGGTAATTATGACAGGAAGGCAGCTGAGGTAAGAGCGACGCCGGGTGGATGGACGGGTCAAACAAACACGCCCCCATGCACGTACACACTTAACTTACGTAAGTAACGTTGACTTACACATGTAACCAAGGTACAAGGAGGTTTTTCTACAACCAGCTTTGTTTCCTAAATCTCGGCAACATGTGACCATTTCACAACATTAAGCATGAAACCGTTAATTATGAGGACGTGATAATCTCCTGCCATCAGTATGGAGAGCTCCTGTGGGTCGTATCAAAGGGAAGGATCAAACCCCCGATGTGGTCTATGGGCTGGGGACTTGAGGCATGCACATGATGTATGTTGGCGTGAGAAACAGCTTTCACACAATCAGGCAGCTTGTAAACTGACAGTTCCTCCAGTTTTAGTTAGTACTGCATGTGGAGTGCTCCTGAAATGTCAGTAATGCTCCTGCTTTGTGTGCAGCCCAGAAGGTTGAGTTGAAGCAGAAAGTGGGTCTGTAAACTGTGATGAATGTTTACAACACACAGTTTGGGAATATTCTTACAGTTCATCTTTGATTTTTCTTCCAAACCAGTTTGACCTCCGGGTTTGTTTACAACTCGTCTGACCGCCTGACTGCTCGTCTTTCTTGTTCCTTTGGACTTCAGTGACCCGTCCATCCATTATACAAACCACCTATCCTCTCCGGGGGCTGAAGCCCATCCCAGCTGACATTGGGCAGGGTTCGCCAGCACAGGTCCCCTGTGGGCTGGGCTTTAGATGTCTCTTAGTGATGTCTTCACTTTGATTAAAATAGCGTTTGCTGCAGTTCCCTGCACAACATTGCTGGTGCTTCGGAATGTTTCTCTGCAGTACTTGAGTAGATGTACTTAGTTACTTTCCTCCGTTGCCCATCAAGCCATTCAGTGAGCCCTGCTCTTCTGCATGGAAGCATCTGCATTGGGTTTTCATTTGTCACCTGTCTGTATACATTGGAGTATTACACAAACAAAAAAGGCCACAATGCAATGCAACATCTCCATGAACTAAACCAGAGGTAAATCAATGGACAGTGTCCAAAAGGTTGTTCTTACGACCAGTATCATAACGTGTTATAACGGTCACTTCCTCTGCACATACGTAAGCTTTCACACACACACACACACACACACACACACACACATCATTCCAGAGACAAAGACAGCTGAGTTCCATAATTCACAAAACCACACAAATCATTATGTACAAAAGGGAGCAAGTGAGATAGAGGGGAATGACACATTCCTGCATGCTGTGGATTAAAGCCAGACATCTCTCTTTGTCTCTCTCCAAATAACGCTACACACACACACACACACACACACACACACATGCACACACACTCACACACTCACACACACACACACACACACACACACTATCTCTGGTGCTGGCTGTTTGCTTGAAGGATTTGCAGTGTGATTGTGCATTTTGGATTGTTGGAGCCAAGCCAAACATAACACTTGGCTGCTCGAGAAACTGGCAGTACTGGGATTATTATTAATTGCACTTAATGAAATGGTCATATTGTCATTCCCAGTGCGTCAAATACAGACATGTTGTCTCGCCCCTCACCTTTAGTGTCTGAATGAGACGCACCAGCTTTTAAGCAACTGAGTTCTCCTCCCCAGAGCTCACAAGCTGGATCTGAGTCTCGGCTCGGCTGGTCGCTGGAGGCCCTGCTGTAAAATTAGATAAAGAATAACAATATATTACAGTTTTTGCCTATTGCTTACACACGTTTTGCTAAATGTGGCTCATTGTGTCAAAACTCTACACACAAGCAAATAAGACACAACACTGGGAAATAAACCATTCGCATCCATGTCAAATTGAAACTCTGCTATCAAAACCTAACAATCCTTTGTCAAAATGTCACTCTGATGACAAAATGATACCCACTTGCATCATATGAATACACTTTCAGATCAGCAGTAACACACTAGTTTACTTTATATAAAAAACTGCAGTCTTTTGTTTTCAATGTTTTTATTCAGTTCCATAGAGGGCATGTTTTCACAACAACCCAAAAAATGAAATACTGAATTCAAAATCTTTACATTAGTATATTTTACAGTACAGTAAATTCAGTTAAATCAAAAATAAAACAAACAATACACTACTGTAAACACAGAAAAACACAATTGTGCGCAAGTGGGCTTATGGATCCTGCCGTCTGTTGGGGTCTGGCCACAGGATCTCATCAACGTCACAAGCAATGTCTTCTCTCGCTAAGCATCGGGGAAAATATCCCTTATGTCCTTATTATGGATGAAACTGTGAAGCGGCTTAGATTAGGATGGACTCTCTGCCCAGCTTCCCTCATAGTCAGGCCATGGTTTATGACATGGTCCACCAAAGTTGCTCTTATGTCATCTGAAATAATGGTCCTTGCGTGGCCTCTTTGACCACATCCTCCTCTCTCTCTCTGTCCTCCTCTTCCTCCTCCTCTTCCTCTTCCTCTGCCTCTAGCTCTCCCTGCCTCCATGCTTGCAAAGTTGTCAAAATGGCTTAACTGAGGCCTTTTTGTAGCTGGCTGATTGGTGTTCAGTTTTGTAAGTAAGTGTTTTCAGGTGTGTGTCTATGTCTTTTCAATTAACCAATGTGTGTTGTATTTTGAATAGATGTGTTTTCCCAATGGTACCCTGAGATTTCATTTTTGAACTAAGTGTTTTATGTATGAAATAGTGTGTAGTGTCTAGGCGCAAGTGTGTTGCAGAAAGGAGCAAGTGTGTTACAGAATTGCAACTAAAGTGCAAAGCAGCGCTTTTGTTTAAGGTATGGTTACACTTTGTTTAAGGTATAGTAACAACAACTTCAAGTTATGTTACTTTGGTTTAAGCATGTGTCTATAGTGTTCAAGCAACGGACAAAAACTGTAATAGCCAATCTTCTCGCTGATGGTCTTGTTGGTTATAAAGTCCTTTTGAGGCATCATTTGGGACTGTTTCATTGTGATGGCACTCAAGTTACGTAACAAACATAGTTTTTTTTAACCCAAACCATGATCTTTTACGAAACGTAAGCAGTTTTGTTGGCTAAACCTAAGAGACTCCAAGTGGTACCCAGTTGTGTGCAGCCTAGTGTGGTGAATTGGAAAAGATCATCATCTTCAACAGCAGATGGAGCGGGCTCAGTTGTCATGCGGATGGTTCAGTCTGAGGTTCTTTGACTTGTATCCACTGATGAGGAAAATGAATAGATTGTGATTGGAAGCCCGGGAAAATGCTCACACACAAAACGTGAGGTTTTGTTTTGGAAAACTGGAATGACGATTGATATTTTTTTAATGGCCATAAAGATATGTTGAAAAAAGAGAATCATTCATTAGTGAGCCAAACTGGTCAAACGTATAAAAACAGTCCTTTAGTGACCAGATTGTCCCAATATCTGTGGGCTTTCTCTCCCTCCTCGTGGTTTTCTCATTCCTTAAACCAACCAGAGGTCAACGCTCTCCTCTTTCTCTAAAGAGGAGACGTTTGGAAGGAAAGTAAACAGAGAGGAATGTGAGGCATGTGAGCAGCACAGTGTCCTTTTATTCATGCATGGGACTTTTTATTTCAGAGGTCAAGATGTTGTCTGCGCACTATAAAGTCCTCTGTCCAAACATGAGTTTAGGCGCCTACCCTCCACACACACACACACACACACACACACTCAGACAGAGCATGTGAGCTGGGGTGGAGGAGGTCTGGCTCAGTAAAGCAGCATGAAGCACTGAGCAGCTCGAGAGAAGAGTCCTAACTATATTCATACTAGCATTATGTGGCCTGTAATGTAAAGAATAAGTCTGAAGGGGAAATATTTGACTATGCATGCACACAAATACAAAGATTTGCTCCTCAAATCGGTTCTCACTCCAATTTTTTCAAATACTGACGCCGGTGCACGTGGTATGGACCACGTGCAGAAGCTATGCAGGAAACATACAAGCGTGCTTTAACCAGTTCATTTTGAAAAAAATACAATATGCATATAATTATTTCAATTAAATTTACATTTACAGATACCAATATCACAAATCACAAATTTGCCAACAAGCAACATCCGCTGTTCTTGGACCAGCACATCAGAAGACTCCCCCCTCCCAAAAAAAGAGGGGGGGGAGAGAGAGAGCTTAGAGAGAGCAACAGAGGAGGATCCCTCCCATGATGGGCAGAAGTGTGATCGATGTCATGTGTACAGAAAACACAGTGATCACATGATTGTTGCAATGTGTGAGTGACAATAACAGTTGATTTACGTGTTGGCCTTCAGTATTTCATTTCCTCTGATTTCTATTTTGAACGTTATCTGTTCTCTGACATGAATCCTTTGTGTTTGTCAAAGACATTAGACTTGATGTATAGCACGGAGCAGACCTTCTCATTTCCCAAGATGGCCAGCAGAGACAACGGAGAGTTTGAGTAGACCAAAGAAGTTGTGTGCACACAGTTTAAATGAAAGGTTTCGTACCAAACTGACTTCAAACAGGAAGTACGAGCAGGTGACATTCATTGGACAGTCGTGGTGACTCATCCTGTGTCATCAGGGCTGCATGGACCCAATCTAGTGATTGATGGAAAAGTAAAACGTTTTACGGTCAACAACTGTAAAATGATGCTGAAGCCCGTTTACAGCCTCACAAGAACCTGTGAGAACGTTCAGACCACCGCCGTGGACCACAGAACGCCACAGGAAGTGCCCATCAAACTATATGACTCCTCCCCTTTCTGCAGGTAGGACAGCTAAATCATCGGACACTTACAACAATATTAATCACGTCCTGTGCAAGTTTATTTCTTTCAATATCGTACAATATTACATTTCAATTCCACATGAAATATTATGTTTGTTAATCTATGTGCAATATAACGCTTTACTACTTTTTCAATATCCTTGACAATATCTCTCTCAATATCAAGCTCATTTTCTATTTTAGTTTCCTATAGGCTCTGGTGTTAGCATCACTCCTTCTACTATTTATATTTTTACTCTTGCATTTCATCTATGTTGTTGTATTTTTTTCTATTTTAGTTTTAGAAATGTCTGACTTTATTTATTTTATTTATTATATTGCTTTATTTACCGTACTCTTATTGTTCTGTATTGCAATGGTGTCAGAATAATTTCTTTTTCTTTTTTTGCTCTACTTCCATTGTAATATTTAATAAAACTCTGGCACAATCATTTCCTTTGGGATGAATACAGTTATAACCTATCTTATCCTATTAAAATGCATACAGTGACAAGTACCCAGTCCATGATGAGTAAAATAAAGGGCTATATGGGCAAGAAAGCATGCGATCATACCGTTACACAAGTTATAAAAGAACACAAGTTATAAAAGAACTGAGGAAGGAGAAAGCGTTGCTAATCTGCCTCACGCTTTGCCCGCTGTGGAGGAGAGGAAGTCTCTGCAGGAACCTCTCTGTGTCTGTGGGGAGGCAGCGCTGATTAGCCGGCTCTGTTTGGGTTCAGAGCAGTGCAGCACAAATTGGAGCAGACCTCTAAAAATAGGACGTATTATTATTTACCCCTCCTGACATCCAGGTCTTTGTGTATGTGCGCAAAGGCATGCTCTGCCTGCATCTCACAACAAGTCATTCATGCACATAATAACAACACACACGAAGCGATGAAGAGAGGATCCATTTCCTGTGAAAAAAGGCCTCCGGGCTGAATGTTGCTCTCTTCTTGAATAAATCTTTCATTTTTCATGGCGATATTAGAGATTGCATTAGTGTTGCTTTTACCTGTGTGTGTGTGTGTGTGTGTGTGTGTGTGTGTGTGTGTGCATTGCAGCCATCATGTTATAGTGTATATTTATTTAGTGTACCGGTGCACATCCTACTAATGCGTCCTCACTGATATTTTCATAGACCACAAGCCAGATCCTGTGACCCCTGATCATCATATCTGTTCCGTCAGTAGTAGGGCCATGTATACTGCAGGCGGGTTGACCTCTGACCTCTGATTGATGCTCTGACCTCTGGCAGACTGCATGCATTTGGTGGTGAAAAGGGCATCTGTCACACTTCCCTCAGACACCTTCTGTCTCTTTCACAGCAGCCCACACAGTCCAATGTTGCAGATTGACTCTCTCTCCCCCCTCCCCTCCCTACACACACACACACACACGCAGACACACACACAGACACAGACACACACACACACACACACACACACACACACACACACACACACACACACACATAGTCCAGTGTGCAGCAGTGGGAAGTTAGCTGGAGGCAGAATCACTATTTAGTTGAAGAATGTTACAGGAGACACTGATTCAACGTCATGGCTTTACATCATCAGAAAAGGCAGAAAAGCTCTGGATCTTCTCTTCTCCTGACTCTTGATGACAAACTCAGTCTTCTACGAAACATTAGATATTTAATGTTGAAATTATCATTACACCTTGACAGCAAACAATGAATAAACAACAAAAAATAAAATCTGGTATCTGTGGCTGTCACAGGACTGCTATCCTAGCAGCTGTGTGTACCAACAATGACCATGTTGGTTGTTCTTTCACCGTAATGCAGTTGGGGGAGGGGCTTTGGAGGGAGGCCTGAATAGATGGTGCTGATGCTGATATGGTGACTTTCTTGATGACTTTCTTGCTAGATTTTGCAACTTTTGGAGAGCGTGCCGCTTCCTGCATTCATTTAAAAAAGGAGTCAACACTGGGCTGGGTTCTTGGGTTGGATCATTTAAAAATAGTGCATGTTAATGCATGTGATCCCCTCTGCTCTGCCCTCATATGGGGTGTCCTCTGGATACTGTGGAGGTGGTGGGAGACAGGAGGATGATGGCCAAGCTCTCATCCCTGATGAACCACACCTCCCACCCCATGCGGGACACCCTAGCAGCTCTGCACAGCTCCTTCAGCCACCGACTGATTCACCCACGGTGCGTGAAGGAGAGGTACCGCAAGTCCTTTCTTCTCACTGCTGTTAGACTGCACAATAAGCTGACCTCCCAGTAGTCCACAAACATTCTGAATCACTTTCGTCACTTTCGTCACTTTTGTCCCTTGAACACTTTAATTCATTCTGTGCAATATCTTATATATTCAAGTATTCTTCTGTATATTCAATATTCTTCTACTGTTTTTTATTTTATTATGTTTATTACTGTTTATTTATATTACGTTTTTTGAGCAATGCTGCTGTAATCCTGTAATTTCCCCACTATACTTTACTATAATAAAGGATTATCTTATCTTATCTTATATGGCGGTTACAGCTGACAACACCGTCCAGACCGACAGCCTTGATGTTCTATCACAGCACCCATCTCCGGTTCCACATAAGGTTAACACTGTTAGCTCTGTCAGCACTTTCGCCGTAGCGTGTACTGTTAGCACTATTAGCACCATTAGCACCGTTAGCACCGTTAGCCATGAGCCAACAGCTCCCAAATACTCCCAATCTCAGATATCGCACCACTAAGGGTGTCAAAACTATTTGTTAGGCTGCATGCTGCAACATTCTCCTCAGTGTCTCTACTATTTTCTCCTAATGTTCAAGTGCAGACGCACCAAACATTCTTAACCTGCCCTTACCAGGTAGTGAACGCTGAGGCATGGTGGCGTGTACGTTGTAATACTAGCAGAGGCACAGCTCTGGTCTGAAACTCCAAATGAGACGGCCTGAAAAAGGTATAGGTATAGAAAGGTAGCTATCTCGTTGGCTGCAGCTGTTTGTTGCTGCTATGCCTCTGCACGTTGGCCATGTTGGAGAGGTCGAGGTCAGCTTGTAGACAAATACAATGTGGATGGAGAGATGAAGACTTCTTTACAAAATCAGCTCAAACTCACTTAACTCTGAATGATTTACATAAAATTAAAAAACTGTAGCTTGATACTAATCACATAATGAAATTGCATTGTGTAACTGGGTGTGGAGCTTATTGGCTCTATACAAACACATGAACCTTCTTTGCGAAGCCAAAATGTCCTTATATAGTGTACATAAGTTTAAAATAAATGTAAATTATTTAGAATTTTATTATATTCCAAACAAATGATTTTTACAATAATTATATTGTTATAAAGCCATCTGGTTGCTTGTTATTGTGTTAACGATTAAATCAATTTACTGATTACACAATCAAGTCTATTTCTATTATAAGCCCCTTTTTCATTGTCGCATGTCCATAGTTGTTGTTGTATGTAGCGCAGGAAAATTTTTGAAACACACAAAAATAAAGCTACTAAAGTAGTAAACTAGTGTGCTCCACAAAAACATCCCTAAAGGATCCGGCTCCCGAGAGGACAAGGGACACATTCCTTCTCCCGGTCTCCTCCCCACATCCCGAGCAAGAATAGAAACATGAACACGCAGACTGGGGAGTCAACCCACGAATCACAGAGCGTCTCCCACAACAGTAAACACACACACACACACACACACACACACACACACACACACACACACACACACACACAAATTAGCATAAAATATAATTTTTAAATACTTTAATTTATCCAGGGAAAATCCGTTCAGCTCAGCTGCTCTTCCCCAACAACACCCTGCGTCCTTTTCCCAGATATTCCGACTCAAGACCGACCAGTACAAAGAGTTAAAGAGGGGGGGCAGTGACTTGCTCTAAGGCACCTCAACAGACAAGAATAATAACAATACACCTATTACATCTACTGCCATGTATTAACAAGTATGAAATATGCTTTGGTGCTGCACACATTAGTAAAACAAGTATTATTGAACAGATATAATCAATAGCAACATACATTAATACAAGGGCCAACTAGAGCATTTCTAGGGATCTATTGGCAGAAATAGAATAATATTTATCAGTCAGTGTTTTCATTAGTGTATACTCGTCTGAAACTAACATACTTCTACAGTGGCCCAGAACAGTCAAACTGAACACGGACTGTAGAGAAAGACTTTTCCTTTTTAACGTGACCTGAAGGTGACCTGAAGCACGTGGTTCTCTGACCCACTTGGGAAACCTGTACCACGTGGTATCGCCATCCGCCTTTTGACTTCTGTTGCTCCAAACGATGCCTCGCCGCGAGGCGAGTGGCGTTTCCACGTTACCACGTTGTCTGTCAGCAGTCAGGTGGTTTCAACTTGCACCCTCACTGCTAGGTGCACTAACGCCTACACACTGTCCCTTTAAGAGCAACAATATAAAAAGAGGCAAGAATCGTAAAAGTTACCCATAAAACATTCCATTAAAGTGGCACTAATCAATATTTTAAACCAAGACTTTGTGTATTGTGATAATTTTTAAAGTACAAGGTTTAAATCAAGCTTCAGTTACAAAGTGCCAAGGCCACATAAAATCAATAGCAAGACACATGAATTGAGGTCAAAACTAAAGAACTTAAGCAGGAATCATAAAACGACCCATAAAAGCCATTAAAGATGCACTAATAGATAGTGTTGTGTCACCAATCCATCATGTGACTGTGAGTAATGTGAACGCTGCTGACCCACTGAGGGTTAGCACCAGCTCCCTCAGCTGCACCACTCCTCAGGGCATCCCTCTGAGCCCCCTGGGCCGCAAGCAACAGGAAGTTTTTCTTAAAACCCACGTATGCAGTTTTCACCATGGTGCTGACCTCACAGGGGTTTCTCATTGGGGATCTGTTCTTAGGGTGGAACATAATCTGCACACACACACACATTTGAGTTGTGACATGTACCTGTAAAATATTTGGTTATTGCGTTTTCCTTCAATTATACAGTTACATTACATTTAGCTGACGCTTTTATCCAAAGCGACTTACATGCTATACAGTAGACCGTAGACACAGCAACGGTAAGCAATTAGGGTTAAGTGTCTTGCTCAAGGACACAACAACATGGACTACTGGAGTCTGGGATCGAATCACCGACCATCTGATTGAAAGACAGACTTGCTAACCACTGAGCCACAGTTGCCCCGTTGTATAGTATAGGTATTAATAAGGACACAAAGAGAAATAGATATTGGTGATATTGGTGGATGAAGCAACGTTTTGGATTTGTAACTCATCCATCTGGTTTCCAGCAGCAGGACTCAGTGATGCCACTGCACACTCAACACAGTCACACAGTCTCAAAGCAGTCACAAAATGCAATCTATGGTTTTACGACTTCTTTTTCGGGACGACATTAGGTTGCAAAACAAACGTAGGGTTAAGGCAAGAAAACCACTCAGCCAAGTTAAGGAAAAACATCATGTTAGCCCTTAAAATAACTAGATTAATATATAATTCTGTCTAGGCAAGAAGTTTAGGCAACAACATGAATGTTAAGTTTAGGCCGCAGCACCCCATCAAGGCTTTGGGAACGGCCTGCTGGTCTGGTGTTGAAGGTGTTTGTTGGACCCGCCCATATCAGTGGGCTTTGTCTGTATTTTATACTCCATCACTATCTCTGCCTATTGTTTGACCAAAACTAATTGTGCGTATCCTTCACTATTGTGTTTACTTGCCCGCAGTCTTCCCTGGTGCATTCCAGCGTACAGCGTTGTGTTACTGCCGCCTGTAGATCAGTGGAACCGTGTTCATCCAAACGACGACTCCAACATCGCATCACTAGAGGAAAAAACACGCAACGACTGTGTTACGGACAAAACCCCTTCTGCGGTGCAGACAGTGATGTGTTTTATAATTTGGGTTTCGTATAATTCATCTCCTGTCCTCTCCTTGCCTTTGGGAACAACACTGATGATCTTAATGTGGCCCAGCAGCAGAGCCTCAATGTTAGCACGCTCTCTCGGGCTGAACCCAAACCCTTTCATCAGCACTACTGTTGGGTTTGTAAAGTAAAACCTGAATGCAAACATGTTGGTTGAAAACTCTGTGAGACAATGCCTGTTTATGTTTCAGTCTAAACTATGACATAGCACTGTGTGTGTGTGTGTGTGTGTGTGTGTGTGTGTGTGTGCCACTCCAACAACAAGGTTAGATCAGGTTTCACCAAAGCACAATAAACAAACTAACGATGGAGGCAACAGTACACCAGCAACTGTCATGATCTGAGTAAAATTACATTTCTGTCAACGGAGTCTGCTGATCTCTCAAATGAGCAAAAGGAGCATAGGCTGCAGCTACTTCTTGAAAGCCATCATAAGCCGCTGAGTGGCTGTGACAGGGAACACGCAACAGCTGTATGACTCCCTGTTTGAATTCCACTTCCAGATATACAGTTACTTTCCATTTAAACAAAAGTCCAGTACATGAAGTTACTCTGTGCAAAGGTGAACGTGGAGGCCAAGTTATTTGCAGTCTGAATAACTACATAAGTATATCAGTCCAACCTACAAGACATTGTACCATATCTACCATATGGTCCCAAATGTACCATGTTCATATGTATTCATATGTTTAATATGTTTTTATATGTACACACATAATGTGACTATTCATCCTGCGTATCGTTCTCCATGCTCTCCTTCACCTCCTACTCCCATTCAGCAGCAGGTCTGAGGGATCAGACCGTGTGTGGTGGTCACATGGTGCATATTCATAAATGCTACGACAGCAGGTCCCCTCTATATGGCAGGGACGCTAGCTAACGATGCTGTCGGCTACCTGCCTAAGTTGACAGTGTACTTTAGTTCACTCGAGTGACAAGAGGCGGGACTTAAGAAGGGTCAGCTCACAGTTTTGTCCACTTCCCAAATGCAACAGGCATCTCCAACGTCCCAAAAACAACAGCATAGTGAAGTGATGAAGAAATGGATCTTGGCAAAGAGGGACAATAGGAAAGTGTTTTTCCGTTTTAGCAGCAGATGCTGGGTCTATAAATCAAGTGTTTTTGGGAGTGTGCTGCAGTGAAGGGGGAGGGAGCAACAGTACAGATTGGAAAGAAAATTCTCAAAGCCAAAAAATCTCAGCAGCTGGCCAAGTAATTATGGAGCCCTGGCACTCATCAAGAACCAAATCAACCCCCTGCAGATGTATTACGTTTAAATATGACCAATTTCCCGTTTAAAAAAAACATATTTCCCCTCAGCCCCAGACAGGCAGGGATCAGCAGCAGTAAGATGAGCTGTCTTAAGGGATCCACAGTCAACACATGCAGGGTTGTCTTCCTCCCAGCTCTGCGTATCGACTGGTGCCAGTGGGAGACGGTGCCATGTTTCTGTGCCTGAAGACACACTGCCAGTGTAAGTCTCAGATTGGGTCTCCAGAGCCGGGCGCTGGCTGAGGCTCTGCAGAATGGCATGTTCCTTACATCATTCAAAACCAATATTTGACTAGCTGCAGTCCCCAAACTCTGTTCGCAGTGGGTTTTTTGAAAAGAGAAAAAAGAAAGGCTGCAATTTGAGAGCGTCAGAGGAGCTGGAGCCGTCCCCGCTGCAGCCCTCCTCCTTCATTTCCTCTCTTCTCCTTTGGAGCTGCTTTTTATTCTTTTATTTTTGGGCAAGTTTTCACGTCTATTGCACGTGTATCCCTTGGGTTCAGAGTGCTTTTCTGCTGAATGTGGCATAAAAAGCATGAACTTTATAAAGCTCTCTCTCTTTCTTACTCTCTCCCCTCTTTCTTTTTCTCTCTCGCTCTCTATCTCTGTGTGTGTGTGTGTGGTTGTGTGTGTGTGTGTGTGTGTGTGTGTGTGTGTGTGTGTGTGTGTGTGTGTGTGTGTGTGTGTGTGTGTTGGGAAAAAGATGGGAGGGGGAGAGAGAAAGATGGAAAGATCAGAGAGAAAGAGACAGAGAGAGAGAGAGAGAGAAATCTGAAACTAATCACAGCATGGCGGCTCTCCCAGACTCATTCTGAACACATGCACTGTGCCTGTTGGCCTTGTTCTCTATGTGTTGCCTGTCTGAAGTCCATTCTGAGCCCTTTGAATGCAGGGACCGGCTGACTCACTGTGCATCACTGTCACAGAAAGTGCAGACGAAGAACACAAATTGTTTGCTCTCATGTAATGTTTTGCTGTGGACAGTAACACGGAGTGTAACTCCAGCATAAGTAGTTACGAGCTGTGATGCACACATCGCATCACAGTTAGCCCCCATTAGCCCCCATTAGCCCCCATCAGCCACCATTAGCCACCATTAGCCACCAGAAGCCACTATTAGCCACCAGAAGCCACCATTATCTACCAGAAGCCACCAGACACCACCCTTAAACACCAGAAGCCACCATTATCTACCAGAAGCCACCATTATCTACCAGAAGCCACCAGAAGCCACCATTAGCCACCAGACACCACCAGAAGCCACCATTACATACCAGAAGCCACCATTAGCCACCAGAAGCCACCATTAGCCACCAGAAGCCACCATTAGCCACCAGAAGCCACCATTAGCCACCATTAGCCACCAGAAGCCACCATTATCTACCAGAAGCCACCAGAAGCCACCATTATCTATCAGAAGCCACCAGAAGCCACCATTATCTACCAGAAGCCACCAGACGCCACCAGAAGCCACCCTTAAACACAAGAAGCCACCATTATCTACCAGACGCCACCAGACACCACCCTTAAACACCAGAAGCCACCAGAAGCCACCATTAGCCACCAGACACCACCAGAAGCCACCATTACATACCAGAAGCCACCATTAGCCACCATTAGCCACCAGAAGCCACCATTAGCCACCAGAAGCCACCATTACATTCCATTTCATTTAGCTGACACTTTTATCCAAAGCGACTTACATGATATACAGTAAACCGTAGACACAGCAATGGTGAGCAATGAGGGTTAAGTGTCTTGCTCAAGGGTTGAATGTCGGACTTGCTAACCACTGAGCCACAGTCGCCCCATTAGCCACCATTAGCCATCATTAGCCACAATTAGCCACCATTAGCCACCATTAGCCACCAGAAGCTCCATTAGCCACCAGACGCCACCAGAAGAAGGCCTCCATGTAAATGATAAATAGACTCGTACTTGTATCGCACCTTTCTCATGGTTGGTTTCTCTTATTGTTATTAGATCCAATGACGATACTTTAACCTGAGTAAATTAGGTCAAAGTATATAAACTTCAGTTTGTTGAAAAGAGCAATGGTGTGTTTTATTTCATCCAGAAAGTAACACATTCAGACTTTATGTAAGCAGGTAGTTAGTTACATGAGTTAGTTACTCAATGCAACATCCTGTTTTGGCCTGTCTTTATATTATCTAACATTTATCTTCTGTGAAAATGTCCCATTGAGATTCAAAACTTATTTTTCAACAGTGTCTTGAGCAAGAAGTAAGCATCCAATGTTTCAGGTAACAGCACAAACAACAGACTAAACCAAGATCGGACATTTTGTATTAAAAATGAATCAACAACAAAACAAAATCAACAGACTAATAAATATGCATCAATAATTAATTAGCAGTGTTCAGGAACAGGATATGGGTTTCAGTGTCTTGCTCAAGGACACTTCCACATGAGAACTACTACCAGCTACCTTGTGGTTTCAGGACGACCAGTAGATATTTTTGTAGGCCAACCCAAATGTTTGCATCACAACCGGTTCCCTTTCCCACTTTTGTTTTACTAAACCTAATTTAGTTTTATGGTATTTTTAGTTTTTTCGTTGAGTTTCTGAAAATGTTTAAAACTGTGATTGTCCCTCCAAATGTGATTTAGAGTTCAGCAGTTTCATAGTATGGAAACTTAATGTTGCAAGAGACAGGGCTGCGTATTTGACACAGTGAAACCAGATGTCCAAACCTCTTGTATGAACCACAAACTCATTTCAGGAATTTAACTGAAAACACATCAGGGAAACTGAAGTGCAAAAATGCTGACTCATTTCTGGGTTTTAGGGACTCATTTGTTTGTCCTTTTACAGTTAAATGTACCAGTGTTCCATTCTTCAGGATGAAAAACCAACTTCTCTTACAAGCTGTGTGATGAGTGATGTGTGCAGAAACACAAATCAGAGACAACATCATAATGCAGTGCGGTATACTGAATGTCACACAGAAAGCTGCCTTGCCTTTTGAGATGGCAGCTGGTGTGTGTGTGTGTGCGTGTGTGTTCGTGTGCGTGTGCGTGTGTGTGTGCGTGTGTGTGTGCGTGTGTGTGTGCGTGTGTGTGTGTGTGTGCGTGTGTGTCTGTGTGTGTGTTTGTGTGTGTGTGTGTTCATGTGTTCATGTGTTCATGTGCATGTTTGCAGGACGAAGTGTGTGTGTTCCAAAGGCAGGGGCTGCTTTGTTGCTGTTTAGGCAGTAGGCTGAGGGAGGGGGTGAGGTATGGACTGAGAGGGGGAGCTGGGGGTTAGCTGCTGTCTGGAAAGACAGACAGAGTATAAAGGATCTCATTGTTTTGAATTCCCTCAAAGGGAGACGAGAGAGAGGGATGGGGGTGGGACGGAGGAGGTATTATGTTTCAAGTGATGTGGAGTGGTCCATTTTGGTTATGGGACACCAGCAGGATGGAGGTGGGAGGGTGGGGGGGAGACAGAATATATATATATATATATATATATATATAGAGAGAGAGAGAGAGAGAGAGAGAGAGAGAGAGGAGAGAGAGAGGGGGGAGAGGGAGAAATAAAGAGAGAGAGAAAAAAGAGAGAGAAAGAGACACTGATTTCCAACCTTCATTTTCAAAAGGCATATTTCCAATCAAAACCTCCTCCTTCGCTCTTCCTCTCTCTCTCTCGCTCACACACACACACACACACACACACACACACACACACACACACACACACACACACCAGCAGGCTGCACACAGGAATTCTGCTGCTTCACGGCGCCTCAGTCCTCCCTCTCGTCCTTTGTGTGTCTCTCAGTGAGGAACGGGTTGCTACATTAAAACACAATGAAACAAACGTAAACAGAGAACTCTAAAGAACACCAGTAAGAAGTGGTAGAACACCACTGCGACGCTCACGTGATGAATTATAGACTGGACTGCAGAGCGCACATTGTACATTGTACAGTCAGTGTTCGTGATACTAGTGCCAGTGTGGTAAAGTGAAGCCAAATGTCCTCATGGTGTTTAGTTCACGCCATTCCAAAGCCTAAATAATAACTTTATTATTGACTTTCTTCATACAGCACTTTTAAAATAAATAGTAACAAAGTTCTGTACATACATAAAACAGAACAAAGCAATGAAGGAGATGGGGAAAGGCATGGTGTCAGGTAGCAAAGCAAAAACAAATATGACTAAAATGAATCAAATTAATTTTAAAACAAATTACAATGAAAAGTGAAGATATAAATATAAAAGCACTGTCATCAAAACTTAAAAGCAGCTCTTTCGTGACATGGTTTCCATTCTTAAGTACATATTTTACTTCATTGTACGCCCCACCACGGCGTTCTTTTCTCAACCTAATAGAATAAATGTGAATGGAGCTTCAGGCTCTGATTCCAATCGCTGTGCTCAGCTCTGCATGTTCATTTTATGTTATCAAAATGGCAAACAAGTACTTCCCTAAAGTTTTCCAAGGGGTTTTCACAAAATGCATCCTTTCTTTGAATATGCATTGAGCCCTGTGTTCGGTAATGAATCTGCTGATGAAGGCAAAAAGCCTTTTCCTCGCCGCAATCCTTCCACTTAGCAACCACATAGCCCCAGAATGGTCCCCGATTATTGGACATTAATAAATTATTGTATGTGTACGTGTGTGCATGTGTGCAGTTAATGACTCACTGGCCACATAAAGCACAGACTGCCATGGGAGAATATGCTCAGAACATATCAAATGGGCCGTGACACATGTGGTTTGGGTTGTGTCTAAACGCACAATTAAAAGAGCCTTGCATCATGTGACCAGCTGGTAGACACACAATTCCTTTGAGTCAGACTACACACACAGACACTCACACAGATTGGAGTCGCACCTGTAGTATTTGTGTGTGAATCACATCTCCACACTCCTCACACACACACACACACACACACACACGCACTCCCTTCTGCTGCTCCATGACCCCATGCATTCATAGATCTCATTGTGCTCGTGGCTGTGTGTGTGTGTGGTGGGGGTGGTGTTAACCTCTGATCCTTCATCCCAATGTCCAGCCTCTCCATCAACCATATGTTGCTCAGGAACACGGAGGGAACTGAAATACAGAAGCTTTAAAAAAGAAAGTGAATTTAAATATTCAAAATGTGGATCCTGTGAGAGCAGGTATACTAATAAAATATAAAACTCTCATATCATTGAGTGACTATAAAAGCATTCTGGGTGCAACAATAACACACAATATATGAAATAGGGTCATTTACTTTCTGAGGGAAAGGTCTCCATCTTTGTCCTCCTGCCCCCTTCCAGTGCAGCTGCCCTCATTCCCTTGTTTCCTTGTTCCCTTGTTTCCTTGTTCCGATACCTTTAAGAGAGCAGGCTCAGCATCTTGAAACGAGTTCTCCAGACTTTCATGACACTAGGCTGAGATGTGCGCTGGGTTTGGGTCCTTCTTTTGGGGATCCTGAAACATGGCTCCAGCTCTCCCCATCCATATGTGGCCCAAAGAGTGACGAGTGTGATGTTACACATGCAAGTGCCGGAACAGGAACAATGCTTCTGCCATGACCTCCCAGTGGTGGTTGTGATTATGGAGCGGTGAGGCCGAGCACGGGAACTGTGGTCGTACGATCTATAATTTAAACAAACAGCCCAGAGACGGCAAAATCCGCTTTTGTGGGGTAAATGAGAGGAGGCCTCTGGGTGCTGGAGATATGGAGGCAAGTTGAACATACTGCCCAGACTGTAATAATACCAAGCTGGGTGAACATCGCCAAAGTATTCCTTCAAGGGAAAGGATGTGGTAAACGAAGCCACCATTGACATCAATAGGTCGGAGGAAGGATGTGAACCTCACTTTTTCTTAAATGAGACTGAGTGTGAGACATAAACCTACACCGTGTCTCCACTAAACCTCCATTGTATTCTAGGCTACATTTATGGGGACTTTTATTGTCCTTACGTGAATATCAAAATTTCCTTTTTTTTCCCCTTTGCTCATTTGAATCCCGCTGCCTGCTTAAAGTTTGGTAGCCTGGCTTTGTAAACAGAATAATTTAGCTGGGCATTAAGTGATTTGCACAACATTATTCAAAGCAGTATCAAATGTGTTAAGTGTGTTTACTCCTATACTGTTGTGTTTCACAGTCTGGAGAGAGACGGTGTTTACATGTTAACCGAACACATCCTATGCCAGAACTCAGGGGGCTGAGACCCCGCGGTGCGGTTTTGGGGTGATTTCTCTGAGGAAGACAGAGAGAGAGAGAGAGAGAGAGATAAAGAGAGAGAGAGAGAGAGAAAGAGAGGGGGGGAGAGAAAGAGAGATAGAGAGAGCTGCAAGGCTCCAGATGAGACTGATTTCCTCAAGAGGCAGACTGAGGGAGGTGCTGTGTGTGTGTGTGTGTGTGTGTGTGTGTGTGTGTGCGTGTGTGTGTGTGTGTGTGTGTGTGTGTGTGTGTGTGTGTGTGTGTGTGTGTGTGTGTGTGTGTGTGTGATGTGGTACAGTGCTATGCCTATGATGTGGTACATTTTCTTCTGCACACATTCCTGTGTGTGTGTGTGTGTGTGTGCGAGAGAGAGAGAGATAGATTGATCTCCTTATGCTATCAATAACCATGTAGCTACAGTTTGTGCGCCTTGAATCTGTATATTAGTGTGTGTGTGTGTGTGTGTGTGTGTGTGTGAGAGAGAGAGCGAGAGAGATGGGTGGCCCGTGTGCGCAAACATATGGACATTTAGTTAGCATGTGTCTAATGTGAATGCCTGTGTATTGGTGGCCTTGCCTTGAAATTATGCGCACACACACACACACATACCACAACCGCTCCAAGGTTCTTGCCAAGCCGACAGCCTGTTGGCGGGAGGGGCGGGGTCCGCCACTGAAAGAAAGAAATTAAGGAAGTGGGAAGAAAACGAGTGACAAAATGTGAAAAGACAGTTGGGAGGAGTTGGCTGAGGAGGGAGGCCAAATGGAGTGGAATGAATGCTGCAGTGAACACACACACACACACACACACACACACACACACACAGAGCAGGCTGATTGCTGGGCTGATTAGCTGAGGTGCTGCTCAGAGAGAAAAACAACAGAGTGCACCCTTGAGATGAGACGGATACATGGGCTCCATTTTGACCTTTTATTTAAGAGCTCTTTCCAATCAGTCACCCACCATACATTTAAATATATCATATTTTGAGAATTGATCATCACTGAACTGGTTACCTATCTGTTTCTGGTACCTACACATAGCTAGCATAATGGCGTGGTGTAACGGCGTGGCGTAACAACGTAGCATATACTCTCTGCTTGCCTTTGCCCTTTTGCTCAGTCTCAAGAAAGTGGGGTCCATACTGTCCCACTTTGGGGGGAAATCCTGTCTTTTTGCTGTCTTTGAACAGCACTGTGAGGATTATTATTTGGCTCTATAAAGACAAACAAGGCTATTTTACAGAATATGTGTTCAGCATCAGCTCTCTTATGACCTATTCCTGCATGTATTGCTACTGTGTATGTAATGCATGAGGGCCTGTGTCCACATAAATAAAGAGTCTTTTTAAAATTGTTCCTGACGAGGAAAGAGCGTATGCAACGGCCGCCTGAAGAGAAGAAGCTGTCTTTCTGAGCACCGCCATTTCTGTGCAGCCGCTCCGAGCTCTTCAAGTTTAAAATCTCTGAACTTCTCAGAAAAGCGCTGGTGATGTTTCTGTATGAAATAGTCACAGTGACTTTTCTCATTACAATAGCACTGCATCCCTGCAGTCATTTGGAAATCTTCCCATTCCTTTTCTGAAATGATGTATTCAGATGACTGGACATTATGAATTAACCCAATTAGTAATTTCTTTTAAAATTGGCAATGCCTTAAAGAAGTGCTCTCAATATTTCACTTTCATGATGCTTCCTCTCACTTTGAGCAAAGAAAATAAGGTAAAAAGGAGGTCAGTATTGTTGTTTTTTTTCTTCCTGGTTTGATGTCGAAAAGTAGGATGATTTCTAAATAGGCCCCACATCAATATTCATCCTGATAAGTTGCCCACTTTCATCTTTTTACATTTTCGATTCCTGCTCGTTTTCCACCAGCGCCAACCCCCCTTAGAGCTTTGAGAGGCGTTCTGTATAATGTCTTAAAATCCAGGCGATGAGGTGGGCCACAGTGGAATACAAACAACTTGAGCTCCTTGTGTATCCTCAAATTGTGAGGTAAAGTTACTTTGCTTCTGGAAAAGAAAGAAAAAATTGAACTCATCGTTCGCTTTAGAACTACCCAAGCTCCCCTTGATAATGACGGTTCTCGACAAAGGTAATGTGTGATCTTCCCGAGGAAACTATTTGTGATCTCACCAAGGAAGCTGTTAACATTATAATGCTACTGGAGGGAAATACAATAATACTAAATTGTGTGTGTCTTACAGGCAGCCTCCATCACTCAGTGAGGAACACAGGCTCATTTTGGGTAAAGTTAGGTGAGAGGGATTCTGCTCCGTAAGCTTTAATGATTCCAGCAAAGCATCTCTCTTTTCTTTCTCCGGCTGAGGTCTATCTATCCCCTGTGTCGCCTCTCTTTCTTTTACTCTTAATTAAGGGAGGAGGCTCTCTTAATCTCAGCACACTGCGTGCTAATGACCTGCAGGAGGCTTCACCTCCCACAGAGAGCTCAGAGAAAGAAAGACCCAGAAAGAGGGAGAGGGTTGAGGCAGTGTCAGCATACAAGTGTCTTTGTCTGAAAGTGTGCCTGTGGGTGGTGACGTATGAGAAAGTGTGATTTAGGGGTTGAACTATGCGTGAGTGTGTCCCCGGTGGAGGAAGGGCTAGGGGGTCAGGGGTCACCTGCAGCCTGACAAAAGGGGCCTGAGCCCCCACAAAAAGTCATGCGCCTGGGAGTGGGGGCTGGGAGGAGGAGGCTTATTACCATCAGCACTCGCCTGGCCTAACAATGACGGATCAGCATCTGTACATCCTGACACGCTGACACTTATCCCTCAGCGGGAGAGAGACCACGGCGGAAAGCATCAGGGAGGGAAGGGTGGGGGTGGACATCTGTAGATATGTAACAGCATGCCGCGGTGCCCAGCATTGCCTGCTGTCAAGCATCGGCAGATTGGCTGATCTGGGCTGCGTCCATCTGCATCTCAGTGCAGCTATTCATTGACTCCAATTGGAAGAAATAACCTAGCAGTAGCACGTGAAGGGCAAGCGCCACACGCACCAGCAGATGGACAGGTGCAGAGTGCAGAGACCGGCCTTTGTCTGGACGGGCCAGCGCTTTAGCCTGTTCAAAACACGAGAATAATATATGTCCTAAATATGAAGGTTGAGTTGTATCAAGCTAGCATGTAGCAAGCTCATTTGTAAAAATAGTAAAAAAAATTGATATAAATCTTAAGTCTAGGTCCTCTTACTAGCTTTCACTGAGTTTGAATCTGAATCGCATGCTCTTTGTCAACAAATAGAGAGATTTCATCAAATTGGACAACTATGCATATGCATCATGGTGTGTTGAGTTTTCCAAGGCTCAATGCTTGGACCTCTCTCATTTACCATTGCTATACTTTTATTTGATCAAATTATGATTAACAATTAGATCAACAATCTTTATTTTGCCGATACACTTCCAGACACACTTACCTAGCTCTGTCACCAAGAGACAAATTAAATAATGGATGCCTTGCCTTGAGACAACATGAAAATAATGGCCAATGGCAGCAGGCACCAAAGGCTCTCTCGATACACTTCAGTGACATTCAAAGCTTGATTATTTGCATCAAGCATATATATTCAGTTTTTTTAAATAAATTTTGCAACTAAATCATTTCCATACAAATTATTTCTCTGCATTTTAACCCATCCTTAGTATTAAGGAGCAGTGGGCAGCCCTCGTGAAGCGCCCGGGGAGTGTCTTGCTCAAGGACACAACGACACAGACTGCCGGAGCCGGGGATCGAACCACCGACCTTCTGATTGAAAGACCGACCCCCTAACCACTGAGCCACAGTCACAGTATGTGATTAAGGACCGTATGTTTCCTGAGGACCGTTCATGTCCCTTGTGAAACTAAAAGGGTTAGGGTAATTTGCTTGCAAGTTTCACACTTTGACATTAAAATCCTTCCACAATGTCCCACTGCTCACTGTGTTTGACTTGAGCACTCAGGGATATTTCACATAGGGACTCCATCCACCTCCATGGAGCTGTGTATAATGAATGTGGTGGTCCAAGTGAAGTGCAGCTACTCCCTTAATTGCACCTCTCCCCTTTGCTCACTCTGAAAACACCATGGCTTGTTATGATAGGAGGGAAGGGGGTGAGGAAGAGTAGATTAGAAATGAAAGCAGTAGAAGGGGGTTGGGGGGGCAGCGATGGAGGGGCCGTCCTTTAGGCAAGACTAATGAATAAGGTGTCATGACTGATGACTGAGGCTTTCTCATGGAAATCAACGCTGGCAAAGTAATTAGGAGGGTCTTTCATTAGCTTAAACACAGCTCGGCAAAGAGATGCTTCTGGTGCATCTCTCCCTCGCTCTCCAGCTACCTCACCAGAGAATCCCTCTTGGGAGTACTGGATTTGTTTGAGCCTTAAGTTTTCATTAACAAACCCGCTGGGATGGATGGGGAGGAAGGAGAAGACGAGCTGAGGAGAAGAGAGAGGAGAGCACACAATGCACCAAATCCGATCATTAGGATGTTTTCTCAAAGTTATTTTTGTCTCGAGCAAAGGCTTTGATTCAAATTAATAGTCAATTAGCCCGACTATTAACATGCATGCCAGAACTCCGTCCCTATGTAGAGGGAGAAGCTCATCACAAAAATGCTCCTCAGTCGTCTGACATTTCAACTCTCCCTTATGCAAATCCTCTCTCTCCTCCTACACTCCCACTTTTCTGCCTTTTTTTAAATGTATGTGTTGAGTTGCTTATGAATGATTCAGGAGGAAACATGGCGCTAAGTGTTTGCAACTCTTAATGCGAATTGGTGGCTGCTTTTAACGTGTCCCTCCTCATCAACACACAGGTACTGGCCCTAGGCAGTGCGCTGGCTCTGGCCCACATTTCAGCCATGTGACTTCACACATATACACACACACACACACACACACCCACAATGTACAGGCCCCTGTCACTGGGCTGTGGCCGCCTCTACACTTCCCTCAGTAGCTGGGAGTGGGTCTGTCTGGAGAACATGAGCTCGGTAGATGCCAGGAGACTCTTTAGCTGTCAGAAAATCTTGTTTACTTTTCATTTTTACACCGCACCGTGGCCCCACTCTGGGGCTTTCTCATCCATGCTACACTTCCAAAAAACGTGTACCGCCTGCACTTGTGCTTTTCCCATGTCTACTCCTCTTAGCGACTCATCTCAACTGGCGGATTTGAGGGCCCAACTGAACAAATATACTCTTGGGTTGGGTCGCATCAGCCATGGATTCACTTTTAAACCCGATTAAATCATTTTGCACCAAACTTTAAAAATAGCATTATATTACAAAAAGATTCAATTTTTAACCTCAATTTAAAGTTCAGTTCTTAAACTTGAGGAAGTTAGGCTTTTTGAGAGAGCAACATAATCAAGAACACAGAGATTTATCTGAGATAAATTAAATTCTCGGCCTAACACTTGTTTCTAACCCACCTCAGTCATGTGCTAGGGAGGCAATGGTTTGCTTGGCTGAGCCTCCACATGAGCCTCGCTGATAGTGTTCACTGAGAAGACATTATCCCAGATTATCTGATTTGGACCTGGCTTCTCTTCAGAAGTGGAACCCTCACCCTAAACAAAGAGGAGGATCATGCTGACGTCTTTAGCAGTTAAACACTGGAGCCCTTCGGGTCTGCTCGGATGAGGCCCTTGGCATTTCCTCCCCGGGTCCAACCTGGAATGTGTTTAGATAAAGCACATGGGTCTGAGAATCATTAGGACTGGCCTGGTTATGGGCTGCATAATAAGTGCACCCTTTAGTATCCCCTTCCCCTTGGGCCACCATGATAAACACAACTGCTGTTTTCACTGTCTGGACCTTTTAATTAAGGTCATAAAACAAGATCCTGCAGTGATAACTAATAGCCCTCGATTTGCCTGCAATAGCCAGTTACTGTGATAGCCTGCAGAGCATGTTGTGTCTGCGTAGGGTACTGGAGCAGGCCATTATAACAAACACTCGGTGGTGCTCCTGAGTACTCATTGTGGAAGTTGATAATAGCTTACAATGAAAAACAAATCTGATGACTAGCTCCCACTTTACAGTTGGTCTTGTGTCTAATTGCAATATAACAGCACTTTAAAAAAACATTAAAATGGAAAATATGATTGTTATTGAATCAGCTTATTAGCTCTGTTGTAATGAATTAGATGCTTGCTAATTACATTTGTGCATTAAGTCATCTGTTTACAGTTTAATAACCAGTTGATTGCTTGCAATGCCACACTGATGTAATATCCACAATGAGGGGGAATGGCACACAAAAGAGCAACTAAGTGGAGAAATAGAGCAAAGATTATTGGAGGGAGAGCGTTAGCCCGCTGTGAAAGCTGATCCGGGAATCAAAAAGAGTTTCCACACAAATGGCTCCGAAATTAAGAACACGTGGCGCTTTGGTGGGAAAGATTCTACCCCCACGCCAAAAAGAAAAGAATAGGGAAAAGAGAGAGAGAGAGCGAGAGAGAGAGAGAGAGAGAGAGAGAGAGAGAGAGGCAAGCGCCTGCCTCACATCTGCCAAGACAAACAGAAGAGAAGAAGTGGGGGCTGGGGGTAGTAAATATTCCCTCTAATGAATGAGCACCCCCAAAAATATGTCACCCAATGGCCCTGCACGTGGGGAGCAGTCAGCTCGAGCCACATCGGAGGCCTTTGTTCGCTCCCTTTTCCCCCTCCAGCACTCGGGTCGCTGCAGAGGAACTCCTCCGTCACTCCTGTATTGTCCCGTCAGCATGCGTCGGCCACAACCCTCAGACAGCCTGAAGAAAAAAAAGAGAGACAGCTTTGTGTCGCGTCTGACTCTGCGCAAAACCTGGTTAACTTGTGGCTTTTATGATTGGAACCAAATCAATATTAGTGCTCGACGAGGCGCTCTGCTGCTTTGTCTGCGCAGGGTGAAGAGCAGGGGGAACAGGTTTTGAATGTATCCATGTTTGCTTAGCATCTGGCAGAACTCTTTTAAAGAAGGAGTGAAAGAAGGGTGTGCTCAGATGAATTGAGGGAGACTGATACAAAAAAAAGGCAGCGTTTGAAGGTTGAGAGGACACTACTGGCTGGACACTAATCTCCCAGTCCTAGGTTATGAAAAGAGGCGTAGACCAGGAGAGGCCATTGTGCAACTTCAAAAACAAGTGATCAGGTATCAGGGCAGCATATGCCAGACGTGTGTCCGTCAGGGAGGAGGGCTTTGGCTCTGTCACAGCGTGAATGCAGGGAAGGGCCCTGCGTAAAAGTGCCTGTGATCTTTGTAAACAGCCCTGTGCTGTTCCTGCATGAAACGTAAGACTACTGAGAGTCTATTCAGGCCAGCCAGAGAAGTCAATTAGCCTTCGCGGCAGACAAAACCAGCCAGCAGAGTCCTCGCAGATACCTTTGTGGTGTTTGTCAGCGCTGCTCTAATTTACAGAGCAGGGCCGCTCGCAGAGAGTAGGCTACCGACGAGACATTCCGGAGTTCTGAAGCACATGAATATTTCACGGGGAAACAACTTTCAACATGAGTGTCGAGTTTAAAATCAGGAGAGAAGTGTGTTTTTCTTCGAGTCCATCCATACAAAAAGAAAAGCATTTTATTTTTCATTTTCATCATCCCTGCACACTCAGAGACACAAGGTGGTGTGTTTGTGAGCGCAGCTCTTCAAGCTGAAACAGGACCTCTAAAAAGCTTCTATTCAAAGCAGAGCGAGTCAACAAGGTAAATGGTGGCGGTGCTCAGCACATACCGAACAAGGCAAGGGCCTTGTGTACAGCTTGGAGACCCCATTACCAAGTCAAGGAGTTATTTCAATACCTCCCAAATGTGAATGGAGTCCCGGGGGGCAGTTAACGTGACTGCACCCCAGGTAGAAGCGGGGGCTTCATGGATGGGTTGGCAGTCCCAGCAAAGGCAATCACAGCTATCAGAGACAAGAGGAAAGCAAACAAGCGGAGGAAGGCTAACAGCAGAGCTAACAGAGAGTTAACAACAGAGAGTTAACAACAGAGAGCTAACATAGAACTAACGGAGAGCTAACAGCAGATCTATCAGCAGAGCTAACAGAGAGTTAACAGAGAGCTAACAGAGAGCTAACAGCAGAGCTAACAGAGAGCTAACATGCAATTCCATATAATTTATTATTTAGTCAGTGACCTGATCCAATTATCACAATATTAAAGTAATATTATTTAACTTTGTACTAGTTTGAATACAAACATATTGCACTTTTTCTTTTAAAGGAAATAACCAATCTTTTTTCAAATTGCAGATATATTTAATGTCAATAGTTGCATTAAAGACTGATGAGGACTGTAAAGTGTAAGTGTAGAAATAATACTGTTGTTATGATGCTGGAGGTGTCAACTGTGATCCATGAGTCCAACAAAGCAGTGTAATATGTAAACATAAAGGTGTTTAGTGTCTCTGACCAACTGCTGAACACAGGATCAACCAATACGATGGAAATTGATAACAAACAAACCATGACTAAGGGCAACTTAATGTCCCCAACATGTCTGACTTCATAACTGTCACAGGTCGACATCTGAATGGCAGTTCTATTTTTTACAAAGCATCACATATCATTGCAACACAGGCATCTACTAACAATAAAAATAATGAAGTCTTTACAACCTCAAAAAAAGGCTTTTCATGCCTTTTGTACTTGACACCTAGATACATTTAGCAGTTCACATGTAAAAGAGACGACAGGACCCAAACAGAGGCCAGTTAAGCTGCGTCCAAATTATATTTAGCCTCGACGGGTCAGCGTTAGTTTCCATTCTGGTCTGCGCGTCTGTATTTCTACTCCCCAGGCAGCCCGCTCTGCCTGCCAACTCGTCGAATACTGAGGAGGGCTGATACCAACGCTCCCTTTAGTGTCTGTATGAGACGTACTGGGCTTCCAGCTAACTCCATGTAACTAATAACTGCTCCGAATAACTAACGTATGAAGTGAAAACGTCTCTTAGGAAGGAGCTGGATGGTTGGCCAAGTCAATTTGCGAGCTTCACTGAAGCCACGAATGTGAGCTAAACCTAACCATCCATCCATCCATCCATTATCTGAACCGCTTATCCTCTTTAGGGTCGCGGGGCGCTGGAGCCGATCCCAGCTGTCATTGGGCCTAACCAAGTATACCAAATGTGGGATAGTTATTTTCAAAACGAGACCAATGTCTCTGTGTTGTTGTTGAAGCCTGGAAATGCAGACATCGAGATACCATGCTGAGCTAGCGTCTCCACAACTACAATGGAGTTTGTTTCTAAGGCACTGACGCCTGAAGTCACGTCTCTCTAATGAAAGTGCTACTATTTGCGCCGGTGTTTAACAATTATTCATGGCAAAAATCCACAAGAGACAAAGGCTCAAATCAGCAGCTTGCACGGTTGCAGATGTGTCACCATGCTCTCGGTTGTCTTTCCCTTTGTGCCATTTTGCGACATCTTTTCTACGCTGTCACAACTTAACAAAGACCGCCTTTTCCTCTGAGGGGGAATAACATTTCAGAGCGGTAGGAATCCTTATCGGCAGGAGAGGTAAGCAAGGCAGTCTGAGGATGCAGCGCGGAAACTTTTCATCACAAAATAACTCCGGAGATACAGTGAACGGATCACGGATTGAGAGGGCCCCTGGGAGCGGAGGGGCCTTTAAAGGAATAGTTTAACATTTAAAAAATATATCCTTGTTCAGTTTCTTTGTGCAGCAGCAGAGCAGGGATACTATTAGCTTAGCTCAGAATACAGAAGGGGGTTGGGGGTGCCTCAAAGCTCATATTAAGTTTGTAATTAATCTGTTCACAATGTCAAACTTACAATTCATATTGGGTTCTGAACCAGTCGCAGTGTAGTCCTGGTCCTCTCTAGACCTCCATCAGTAAACAGACCATCGGACTGACGGGAGACCAGTGATCAGCTGGTTTAGCGTCACATTTACATTTGGCTTTGTGATGTGTCATCTCCGGCCAGGCTTGGAGGGTGGAGGGTAAGATCCTGACTCCCCTCTTTCTCAGCCCAAATCCCTTCGGTCTCGCGCGAGCTAACAGCATGGTAATGAGATGGTGGCAGATGCTCGCGTGCCTTTACAATCCTCCCGACCCCCCGACGCACGCCAAGACTCCCCTTCTGCCTGGAAGATACAGAGGTGCTGAGTTATAACTATTTATTTGAACTAGACTCTTATTGAATGTCAGAGCACAGCTCTGAACACTATCTTCATTCTCAATTTTTCTCTTTCCATCCATGACTGTTGTCAGGATTTGCTCATTTCATACTGCTTGCTTTAACTCTTGATGTGATATCTGAATCGGAAATAGGGAAAAATAAAATCAGAACGTGAAGAGGGGGTGCACATATATTTCCATGATCTAAAAAACTTTAAAAAACGCACACACGACACAAACCCCACCACCGCACCCAGCCTCCACACCCAACCTCGTCCCCATCCCCCCGCCCGGTGCGCACTGATTCTCTGTGGGGCGGGAGGCTGGTTTGGGAGGGCCCCCCGCACCGCCCTCTCTCCACCTGCTACGCAGCCTTTGTCCCCGGGATCTCCTGCTTCATTTCAATGACAAAGTTGTCTGTCACCCTGCCCCTAACCCCCCACAACTCCTTTCAGTTGTTTAATGGTCCCCAAGGACAGAATATATCTGCACCCACCACATCACCTACCAAGTCACCCTCCCTCCAACCGGCTGCATCGGCCCTTCTGCCTGTAAGAGTTAAACCTGTCTCTGTATTTAGTAACAGCATGCTGTATATTATACATCACAGTATCATCACACACAGTGCAGTCCTATGGTGCAGCTCTGTTGGGATTAAACACATCTCTTGGCTTTAATCTGTCTAAAGTGTGGAGTTTTTTTCTTTTCCAGAGGAAACGTTATTTGCGAGTTGGCCCGTAATGCCATTAGGGCGCCATCAGCTCGTCGCCAGGGGTGGGTGTAGCAGTATGTGTGTAGGGGCACCGGCCCATGGCTAATGTTGTTATATGTCACGGGATTCACGATGTGTTCCGAAGACACGCCAGGGGACCGTTTCTGCTCCCACCAGAGACATCGCAGAGAGAACTTGGCACCGTGCGTAATAGCTGTGTTAATGCGTAACCGGCTGGAGAAAAACCTCACAAGCGTTAAATGTGACCAAATATTTAGTTTAGTTTGATTCCTACAGTGCAATGTGTGTCCAAGTCCAACCTCGCTGCATGCAAACATACTTTAAAATAATAAGGAAGTGTCACATATTATAGTGGGAGCATTATTCACAACAATGTTCCCTCTTAGCCTCTCTTTGACCAACAACAAGCTCAAAAGATTCCGTTATTTGTATTTTCTCCAGTTTGCCTCCTGAAATCAGTAAATCAGTGGAGGCAGTGAACTGCAGCTGGATGATTAAAGCAATATTAAGACTGTATGATGGGCATCGTAAATGGACTATATTTAAACTGAGGACAGAATGGACATGTTGCCCTTGTTGAGCCATTCAGCATTAATGTGTGTGTGTGTGTGTCTGCTCCGGAGTCGATGTCCATGTCTTTGCTCAGAGGCAGATGGCGGCGCAGAGAGCCCGTTCCCACGGGTCACACATAGGAATTTAAAATGCAGATAAAATCCATCACAGAGACGCATCCTCTCAAAGATGCCGGTAGCTTCAGATAATTTGCTCTGTTGAAAGCAATCAGCGCTGCGGTTATCAGATGTGGCTCGCGCTCCAAATGAAGCTTATTGAGAATAGAAGTCTGCGCAGCGGCGACTCATTACTTTCTGAATGATTTAGGGGGGGGGGAAATAAATCTGGGAGAAATTCAAAATGAGCTTCTGCAGCCTTACTGGAGACGGTGCCACACTGATGAGGGTGTCCTATAGAGATGTTGGCTATGATGTGAACTTTAACGGAGCGGAGGATGGATTAATACAGGCCGTAAAAACACTTATCAGCCTCTGTGATCTTTACGCTATTCCTTCCTTTCTCCCCTCTACTGAATCATATCAGCAGCTATGACACGTCCAAATGAAGTCAATCCAAAGGGCAGCAACTGCCTCTCATAACTACGGAGTAGTAACCCCATTCAAGAGTTGAGACGGGTTTTCCACAGCAATGAGAGGAGAATATTGGATTTTATCTGACATGAGCTGGGGCTAATTCTCTCTTGGTGTCATTTGGCCGGGGGCGGCTGGGTCTGAATAGATGGTAATTGTAGGTTTGGGCTGTCGGAGGCCCGGGCCAGATGGCCTGCTGCTTCTCTCGTAAAACTCCTCTTGCCCCGTTGTTTTCTCCCGAGAGACACTTTCAGTTTGCAGGATGGTAATTTGGTTGATCCAAAGTGTGTAGGCTTCCAAACAATATTATCATGCAGCAAGAAGAGGAAGTTTGTGGAAAGAGCATGTTTTATAAAGAATATCTCAAAATTCTAAACGTTCATCAATCAGGGAGTGCAATCTTCATTTCAGCTATCAAATATTAATATTAGAAGCTGTTCTGAAGTTGTTTTGTATAAATGTGGAATCATTTGACGTCATCTTGATAACTGGACAATATAAAGACATAAGAGGAATTCAACAGTTTCGATAGATATAAATATTATAAAAGCCCAAAAGAAAGGCCTGGCAAAATTACGGTCACCAGATTATACATCTGTGTTAACTGGAAAACAAACAATGTTTTAAGCTCTTTGTAATGATAATACAGGGATTTGTTTTTGGTGGTCACATAATGACAGAGACAGAGAGGAGTAGATTATATTTGGTGTTTGGTTCATTATTGTGCGACCAATGAGCACAAGACAAGAGAGGATGTTGTTTGGATGAAACACTGCGACACTATCAGATACAATTATGTGATAGCCATGAGTTTGTTTTGGGTTTCACTAACAATCCATGGTAAATTAATATCATAGGGGTATTTCATACTTTTGTTTTAAAGTGTGGGCTCTGGCCCCACAAGCTCCTCTGAGTGATGGGCATGCTTCTCTCCCCGTGGCATTATTATTCTGAGAGCCACAACTTTTTTACGCACACATGACAAAAGGCCGAGTTGGCACACGTTGTGAATTGCAACCACAACAATGTAAGTCTGCCGGGTCAGTGTGCGGTTGTGCTGAAAGTGGCTGAGCCCCGAATATTTCCTCCTCTGGCCCATTGTTGTGGCACACTTTTGATACTGGGGTGTCTTCTGTGTGTGTGTGTGTGTGTGTGTGTGTGGGGGGGGGGGGGGGGGGTACCATCAATAGTCCCTCCTGTGCTGCTTGAAGGAGGCCATTCTGGTGATTTAGGGGGAGGGGGTGCAGTATGGGTGCGGGGAGGGCGGGGAGACTGGAGAGGCGACAGAACAGAGCGCATGGAGTAGGGCGCGCGCGCTCACACAGACTCCCTCCTTCTCGCGCGCGCGCTCTCTCTCTCTCTCTCGCTCGCTCACTCACTCACTCACTCTCACGCAGACGGGGAGAAAGCTGCGTCTTTTCATCCCCTCTCACTCACTCGCTGGCGCGCACACACGACGCGACGGGCATATGTCGATATATGCAACAGATCCGTCTGCAAGGAGATCGTCACGGTTTGCTTTGGAGTTGCTTTTTATTTTCCGAAAGAAGGACACTTTACTAATTTATTTATTCGACTATTTATTTATTTTATTCACTATTTTGCTGAGTTCTTTGCAACAGTGAGCAGCTGCGGAGGATTAAACATGCCAGACGTCTGAAGACCATCCCTCCCCCCTCGGATTTCCCCCTCTGTGGAAGAACTCTCCACAGAGCGCACAATATGAGGGCGAAGATGATCCGAACCAGAGGAACTATTTTCTCCTCGGCTCTGTTCAAACTACTGCTTCTGGTCGCGGTCGTGCGCGGAGCCGCCGCTGAGACTTTGAAGTATAAAGTTTACGAGGAGCAGAAAGTGGGCACCGTTATTGCACGGCTAAAGGAAGACGTAGCCGGGGTGTTATCCAAACTACCGAGCACTCTGACCTTTCGGTTCCGCGCCATGCAGCGGGGGAGCGCGCCGCTGCTGGTCGTGCGGGAGGAGGACGGACAGATCAGCATTGGCACCAAAATCGACCGTGAGAAGCTTTGTGAGAAGAACCTGAACTGCTCTATTGAATTCGACGTGGTCACGCTCCCCACGGAGTTCCTGCAGCTGTTCCATGTGGAGGTGGAGGTGCTGGACATTAACGACAACTCCCCGCACTTCTCCCGCGCCATCGTCCCCATCGAGATCTCGGAGAGCGCGTCCGTGGGGACGCGCGTCCCACTTGACGGCGCCGTGGATGCGGACGTCGGGGAGAACTCCCTGCACACATATTCCCTAACGCCTAATAACTTCTTTAAGATCGACGTGAGGACCCGGACGGATGGGGCCAAGTACGCAGAGCTAGTGGTGATGAGAGACTTGGACCGGGAGGTGCTGTCCAGCTACCAGCTGCAGCTCACTGCCTCTGATAATGGTGTACCCCCCAAATCTGGCTCCACTTTGCTCAAGATCAGCATCTCGGATTCCAACGACAACAGCCCAATCTTTGACGAGCAGGCTTATATTATCAATTTGATGGAAAGCTCTCCCCTCGGAACTCTCATCATTGATTTAAACGCCACGGATCCAGACGAGGGCACTAATGGGAAAATAGTCTACTCTTTCAGCAGTCATGTGTCAACAAAGATCTTGGAAACATTTAAGATAAACCCTGAAAGTGGTCACATTACTCTTATTAAAAAAGTGGACTATGAAAGCACTGCTTCCTATGAGCTGGATGTGCAAGCTCAGGACTTGGGCCCAAATTCCATTCCTGGACTTTGCAAAATTGTGGTGAAAGTAGAGGATGTAAATGACAACAAACCAGAGATAAACATCAACCTGATGACACCTGGCAAAGAGGAGGTGGCCTACATCTCAGAGGGAGCCCCAGTGGACACCTTCATCGCTCTGGTCCGTGTTGATGACAGTGATGCTGGGCTCAACGGCGAGGTCGTGTGCAGGCTGCACGGACACGGCCACTTCAGACTCCAGAAGACCCACGAGAAGAACTACATGATCCTCACCAATGTCTCGCTGGACAGGGAGAAGAGGTCCGAGTACAGCCTGACCGTCATAGCGGAGGACAGAGGCTCCGCCAGCCTCTCCACCATCAAACACTTCACTGTTCAGGTGCTAGATGAAAACGACAATCCTCCAAGTTTCGAAAAGAGCCGCTACGAGGTCTTTAAGTCGGAGAACAACTCTCCTGGAGCCTACCTGATGACCGTGGTGGCCTCAGATCCAGACCTGGGCACCAACGGCCAGGTCACCTACACCATCATGGATGCTCTGGTTCAGGGGAGCCCCATATCCACCTACGTCACCATTGACCCATCTAATGGGGCCATCTATGCCTTACGCAGCTTTGACCACGAAGACGTCAGCCGGATCGCCTTCACCATTCAGGCGCGTGACGGGGGAAACCCTGTGCTGTCCACCAACACCACGGTCCTTCTGACGATTCTGGATGAAAACGACAACCCCCCCATCATCCACTCCCCCTCCCTCCGCAATCACACCGCTGAGCTGCCGGTGTGGAAGTATGCATCCCCTGGTCAGCTGATCTCGGCGCTTAAAGTCACGGATCGCGATGCCGGCACCAACGGAGAAGTGAGCTGCACCATTGTTGGTGGCAACGAGGATGGGCTGTTTGTGATGGACGCTCGGCGATGTGAGCTCAGAACCAACGGCAGCCTGGAGCAGGCTCCACGGGACGTGATGGAGATCAGGGTAGAGGTGCAGGACAGGGGGACCATTCGGCTGTCCACAGGGGCCCTCTTTAGACTCTCCCTGCAGGAGAATATGGACATCCTGCCCGCACTCTATCCAACCGGCTCCAGCCAGGCCCAACTAGATCTCTCCCTTATCGTCATCATCTCTCTGGGCGCCGTTTGCGCTCTACTGCTCATCGTCATGGTTATGTTCGCCACTGCCCGCTGCAGCCGCCGAGAGAAAAAAGACCCCAGACATAACTACAACTGCAGAGTGGCGGAGAACAGCTACCAGAACCACCCCAAGAAGCCTGCCAGGCAGATCCACAAGGCGGATATCACACTGGTCCCAACCGTCAATGGCACTCTGCCTGTACGGGCCCACCCACGCTCCCCCTCAGCCTCCCCGGCACCTGAGAGGGGCACCCTGGGGAGCAGGCAGAGCCATCATAGCCGCCAGTCCCTCAACAGCCTGGTCACCATCTCATCCAATCATGTGCCGGAGAACTTCGCCCTGGAGCTGGCCCACGCCACACCCCCAGTAGAGGTAAGACAATGAGATTTCAGTTTCAGATAATGATTTATTTATCTTTAAACCTAGATGCTTTGTGCTAAAACAGTGTTAATATTAGGCATCTGTTAAAACCTAAAGATAACCCACCTGCAATAGTCTGGTTCTAAATCATATGCTATCAACGCTTTTTGTTTTATATTCAGTATTTGTTTTAAATTTATAAATTGCTCCCATATTCTGTTACCTTCAGCTCTTTGTGTCATGTTTTTGTTGACCATCACATTTGGGAGCAAGTCACTATGTCATGCCATCCCCACCCATCCCCTCCCCCCACCCCCAACATTGTCTTGTGGCCTTGCTTGTCTTGTTTGACTCCATTCATTTTCCCCTCTTCATTTTTTCCTTTTATTTTTGTCTTTTTTCTTCTTCTTTTGTCTTTTTTTTTGGTTTTCTCTTGGGATTGTAGCAAGTCTCACAGCTTCTGTCCATGCTCCATCAGGGCCAGTACCAGCCTCGGCCAAGCTTCAGAGGCAACAAATACACCAGGAGCTACAGGTAACGTGCATACAACAGTATGCTTTTAAATATACATCTGTAAGGTCATAAATAAGGAAAACTATTGTACATCTCTATAATATCATGTCCACATGATTATGTCAGCTATGAGTGCTTTCACATAGTCCCTTTAATCCATATCCAGTAGCTTTTGGTTTAGTGTCAAACTGTATGCTCAATAACTTCACATTTGCATAATTCTATGTAAAACCTCTTCTGCAGGGCGCTCTCTGCCTCTCTGTGCACCGTGTTATCCATCAGTAGCATTGCATTCCCTTAGCTATTTGATACTGTTATTGTCAATGACTTCCAGTCCTCTATGAGAAATGGCTCAAATATCTCTGTGCAGATATGCCCTGAATGAGATGGACAAGTTCAGTCTGAAGGACAGCGGCCGTGGAGACAGTGAGGCCGGGGACAGCGACTACGAGCCGGGCAGGGAGTCCCCCATGGACCGGCTCCTTGGTGAGGGCTTTACTGAGATATATGCCCCTGATGGCCAGCACAGATCGCATGCAGGTACACCCCTGGCCCCCCATCCACCACACCCCACAACCACCCCTTCATACCCCACCATTCCCTTCCTGTCGTAGCATCTTTTCTTCAGGTTATACAATGCATCAGTTTATTACAAATTAATTAATTAAAAGGTTGGAGGCCAATTATTTTTTATTATTGTTTTATTCTGTCAAAATAATTGGTCAATATTTAATTCCAATTTACTGATTATTTGCTGTTATTATAACATTAGAAAAGTACTTTATAAATGTTAAAAAATAGCTGGGAAAAATATATTACAGATTGACAAATTGAGCAGTCGACTAACGGTCCAGCTCTAAAATGTTTACAATTAACATTATACATCTGTTTGGTGTAATAATCATTCCATCCATTTCACTACATGGTCAATAAACATAGGTCATCTAATATTGGCCCAAACTTCAAATATGACTTCAGTACAACCCAGATGGTGGTCCATGAGCACAGATTGTGGTAGATTGATGAGACTGACTGAATTATACATCTTAAAGGGAATGTTTACATTTACTTTTGGACTCTCTTTATAATATACTAATGTGGTGTATACTCAATGACAGTTATTGGTTGCTGCTATCATTCCCCCTTTACTTCACACTCGCCCTGAAGTGATTCCTTGCTTCCAATCCAACGTAAGAGATGGGACAAAGTCAGCTGTCCTCATTGTGTTCAAAAGGCCTCCCAAGGCTAACATCAGGCTGTATGCTTGTCACGTGGATATAAAGAGGGGCGCTTGTCCTAAAGACACTGGAAGAGACACACTTGATACAACACAGACTTCTGAAGCCTGTGAGCCAAAGCTCAAGGTGTTTTTCACAGAATGAGCACCATGGATGTCGTGAAGAGATCACTTCACGGTCTGTAAGCAATAACTCAACGGGTAAATTATGAATGTATAAGGACATACTCAAACTTACTCTTGAAAACAGAATGCAACAGTATTAGGGCTGTCAAAATTGGTCAAAAATGACGTTCGAATATTCCCTTTTAAAAAAACACATATATTCGAACATTCGAAGTTGCGCATTAGGCACGTCAATAATAGGACAAATTAATACAACGAGACATAACTACTTGTATAGGTAATTTATTTAAGTTTAAACATATTTAACAACATATTACCTACACGAAAATAAGTAAATTAACTAATGGCCAAGACCGCGGACCTCTAGCTCGCGCTCGCACACGCACTCTTTCTTTCTCTCTCTCTCTCTCTCCCGCACCATCGCGCTCTCTGCGCATAGCGGTTTAAATGAACAACAACAATAAACGAATGCTGAGTGCTGATCAAGAGTTTTGTGCAAGCAATTTAAGGTCGCGATTCTTGTCCCAAATATGGCAGGCTTCATTCAGTGATTGAAACACCCACAAAGCAGACAGTCGCGCCGCTGCTGCCGCTGTTGCCGCTGTTGTGTGTTTTCTTTTTTTTCTTTTTTAACATTCGAATATTAATTTTCACATTCGAAATTCGGTTTTTAACAACTATTCGAATATATATTCAAATATAGAATATTCGTTGACAGCCCTAAACAGTATGCCATTCACAAATCCACATGACCATGTGAACAGCCCATTGCTGGAGCTCTCGATCAACACATAGCACGCTTCATACCTCACTCTATTCATCAGCTGCTGTTAGCACAGCCCTGTTGTAGCCATTCAGGCATGTTACAGTTCTGCATCACAAGGGGTTGCATGTGCACTGGCCTCGGAGGTTTGAGAACGATACTCAACCACCGAGCTTCAACTCGCCGTCATTACGCGTTGGGGTATCTCTGCAGATAGCTCAAGTGATCCTCCTTAGCCGGCCATCTCGTCTCCCTACTGTCACACTGCATTGAGCTTCCCTCCTCTCCAGTTGAGTTAACAAGGAAGAACTTTGAACACTTGTTGAACACTGTTTGACCCGCACTAACTTTGAAACATTCCACCCAAAAACTCTCCACAATCTGTCTTCCGCTCAGCCTGTCTGAGCTCACGCTGCACAGGTTGCAAGCTGCCGAGCTTCTTTTATCTGCCATCCCTCTCCTCTCCAAGCTCCCGCTTCTTTTCCCACCAGCTTCCCACACAGTCATCACTCGACACTACATTTGAGCTACATCCCAATTAGAGTCGACCCAGACGGGCAGACAATCTCATCACCAACACCTCCCTCCCTGCATAGCTCTGCTCGTTAGTCACTCGTCTTTTTTCTCCACATTCGAGCCTTCATTTCCAGCCGTCCAAACCGAAGCCCTCGTGCTACTCTGATGAAAAGGGGCCATTTAATTGCCATGTGACGAATAGTTGCTATGGAGTTGGCGCCGAGTTGCGCTCGTGATTAAGCCCTGAAGAGCATAATTACATCTCAAAGCTCACCTTTCTCCTTCTGTATGTTGGCCCCGCCCACCACCCCCGTGTCCACTGCAGCGTGGATGATTTCCAGCAGCGTTTAGTCGGTGCCCTGTCATTAAGCCTGGAGATGGTAGCCCTCCCTGCACAAGGGAAGAATGAGGGAGAAACTCTTTGTTTCAGGCTTGAAACATTGAACAACTTATTCCTGTTTGCTTCAGAAAACACAACATTCTCTCAGGATCAACACTACGAATCAGTCTACGACTTATATCTGAGAGAGAGAGAGAGATGAGAAGATCAATACCACTCCTGTTTGTGTGTTCAGTACAGATCTAGAGTCAGGAAGTGGTTAGCCCAGCTTAGCATAAAGACTGCAAAGATGGGGAACTGTGGAAAAATACACCCACCAGCCCCTCTAAGGCTAAGGAGTCCATTTGAACTCATTTTGAATTCTTACATAAACTACGAAATGACAATCTGTTGAGGTTAGCTACCTAACTGCTTCTTGACGGACAGCAGCCGGGTAAAGTAACTTCCTTGAGTCTTGCCGTCTTCAGAGTGAGACCGCCAGCTGTGGTAGCGTCCAACCTGTGTTCACTGACCTTCATCCTATGCTATTCAGAAATACTGCACTTAGGGCTGCAACAACGAATCGATAAAATCGATAAAATTCTATTATTAAAAGCGTTGGCAACGAATGTCATTATCGATTCGTTGTGTCGCGCGATTATTACGCCACTCAATAAGTCACGGAGATGTTTGAGTATGAAAAGAAAAGTTGAGTTGAGCGCGGAGCAGAGCGGAGGTCGAGGAGAGACCAGCTGAGACCATAACGTTGACTGAAACACATCGCGGAGGTAAAGCCGTTCAACAGGCAGCTAGTAGAGGCACTTCCGGTTGAGGCTCCGGTGCTGCGGCTAGTCGGCAGGTTGTGTTCCGTTTTGAAGTGAAGACGTAACGTCCCTCCAGCAGCTTTCTGCTGTTTACTCGTTATTAGCTTGACAAGTTAGCGTTAGCTCGTAAGAACAATGTGTCTGAACAAAGGGAGTGAGAGAGAGAGAGAGAGAAAGTGTGTGTGCGCGCGCTTCTGTGAGTGTTTGAGTGAGTGAGTGTGTGTGTGTGTGTGTGTGTGTGCGCGTCTGTGAGTGTGTGGGTTTGTATGTGTGTGCGTCTGTGCGTGTTTGAGTGTGTGTATCTGAGTGTAGTGTAGAGAACCAGTTCTGACGTTCAAACAAATCCTGTTAAGTTTTCTGATTAGTATTTTTCTTTATTTTTTATAAGTTATTTATTGTTCTGACAGCTCAGGTCCCTTTAAACAAAATGTTGTGCAAAATGTTTTGTGCACTTTATTTAATAAAAGCCTATATATTTGGCAGATATAAAGCATACATGTGTATGTTTGTGTTAGTCTATTATTTTTTTAATTATTATTACTTTAACAGCTCAGGGATGTTCAAGGAGCAACCTGTTTGTGCACTTTCTGAAGATTTTTGCACCGTCAGTTCTGTTTTTGAATAAAGGGTTGGAAAGTAATGATTTTTTGTTTTTTATCCGATTCATCGATTAATCGAAAAAATAATCGACAGATTAATCGATTATTAAAATAATCGTTAGTTGCAGCCCTAACTGCACTTCATCTTTTATTTTTGATCCAACATATAACGTGCTAATTAGGGAACGATACAGGTGTGAGTCTACTTTAATCACTTTAGTCAAAGCCAAGTTATCAGCTTTCCTCCTGCTTCCAGTCTGAATGCTAAGCTAGGCTAACCACTCAAACTCATACCAACACTAAAAGCTTCATATAGATATACATCTTCTCGTCTCACTCTGATGTACACTTGTAAGAGCTCAACAGGTCGTTCATCAGTGGTACAGATAGAAGTGGGCCTCTCCTCTCACAGACTCCATGTACACGAGTCAGAGCGCTGATGATCGCTTTGATTAAAAGAACCCTCACCGCCGAGATCTGACCCCATTCTTTTATGCATAATGAATGAGGAGTGAACAGTACTGTCACAGGCAGGGCAGCTGAGTGGTGCTCATGAAGGCTACTTCTTACTCTCCTTATGGAGCGGTATATGTAGAAGTCAGCTCACCGCTTATGAGTAAACTATCGTATGATAGCGGATAACTCAAAACCTGCGACACAAATCGAGTGCTGGGGTTTGAAAGATGTGAGCATTTACCAAGCAAGGATCTAATAAAGACTGTATCCAGTTGCACTATGGGAAGTGTAGGATCTAGTGCTTGTGGAACCTCTGCTAGGAACCCAGTCTCTTAGATGTTGAGCATACTTATCTTATTGTATTGCTTCCTTGACCACTGCACCTTTACGGAACTACAATACCAAATAGTTGAAATGTCCCTTAAAACGTTCCTCCACATTGGGGTCCTCAGACTCATGACTTTGCTAAAGTAAACAAAGCCATCATCGGCAGTGAGCCATGTGGTCTGTAGTTCTGAATAAAACCAGTCTGATAATTTATTGGCAAGTAAATCAATTAGTAAGCCAGCTGCATTCACAGTCAGTCAGATAGGCAAGCTTTCACTTAATGTTTGCCTGACATGTCCTTTTTTATATTTTTACACATAAATCAGTTGGATTAAATCTTTCATTTTTACCCTTTCATCAGCAAGGCACCAAATCTGCGCTGCCCCCCCCACCCCCCCCTCCACCCCCCTTCAGTGCACCCAAATGCACTTTTCATCTGCTCTAAGATGTATTATAAATGTTCCTTTCATGTTAATGAGGGGATAATGAAGTCCCTCAATAGCACGACTGAAAAGTGCTGCACTCCTTTAATGAAGGCTTTAAGTTGGCATATTTGATTTGTCTAATTTATTCTTCAGAGATTTTCTATTTGAAAATTTAATATTGAAAAGAGTGACTTGAAAGGGAAAGATGCAGAGCTTTTAGAGGAGGGGTTATTTTGAATGGGTAATAGGCATTGATCGGAATTGTCTCTCTGCGGTAAATACACTGGAAGGTACTGTAGCGGGCAGAGCTCCTGCAGAGAGCCTTCCAGACTAATTAGAGCACATTTCTACCGTGTTCCAGAGACAGCGCAGCAAAAAAACACCTGAGGGGAGGCGGCAGATATTAGATGGGAGAAGACTCAACTGACAGGAATCATTTTTGCATCTCTCTGATTTTGTGATCTAATTCATGGTTGTTCTGTTCAAACATGATTTTTTCTTTTTACATACACATGAAAAAATAAGATCTCTGAGTATCATCTGCAATATCTGCCTGCCTCTAAAACAAACACTATAACCTATTAGATATAATATGCATGATACCCAAGCGCTGTGTATTCTAAATGTCAACTTTTCAAGACAAAGCATTTTAAAGCTCTGAATGGGCTTTTAAAGTTGTTCAGCCTCAGATGCAAGATCATTTCCCGACCCCATGAAGTAGAACTTTATCCTCCATATAAAATATGGAGATCCACGGTGCTAGTCCATTGGTTCCCACCTTTTTGTCCTACCAGCTCAGTATTCCCGATCACTTACACATATGTGTGTCTTTCTTTCTAGCTATGAGGCTGTGCACAGAGGAGTGTCGTGTCCTAGGCCATTCAGACCAGTGCTGGATGCCCCCCCTGGCCTCGCCGTCTTCGTCGTCTGATTACCGCAGCAACCTCTACATCCCCGGGGAAGAAGCCCGCCAAGCAACTGACATCTCCCAGGAAAAGACCCCGCAGCCCTGCACTGACACCGGCCCCGCCCGAAACCAGAGCTTCTCCACCTTCGGCAAGGACCTGGGTGGTGAGGAAGGTGGAGAAGATGAAGAGGGAGGGAGTGATGCCAGAGATGACGACTTGTGTGGGACCACTACGTTGCTGTCAGAGATGAGCAGTGTGTTCCAGCAGTTGCTTCCCCAGGGTCTGGACTCGTACGTCCAGGTCAACGAGAACCAGAAAGGGACTAGTCTCAGCGGCGTGGGTGTACCCATGACTGGATCTTTAGATCGCAGAAGAGGCCATCTGCCTGGCAAGCCCAACCCCTCCGTCCACCAGCAGGGCGTGGCAGCCTGGGCCGCCAATACCCACTTCCAGAACCCGGGAAGCAGCATGTGCTCATCCGGCCACCACCAGGGTGGCAGCTACCACACCCTGAAGCCAAGCACCAAGCTCAGCTCCCAGAGCAGCAGCCACAAGGGCCTGCAGGCACCCAAAAGCAGCCCCCAGAACAGCGGGTACACCACGAAACCCCACAGCAGCCCACTTCTCACAGCACTGGTCAGCCCCACTCTGGTGCAGCCTGCCCTGGCCCCGGTGCCGGTGACACTCCCTGGGCCCTCCTCCAAGTGGCTGCCGGCCATGGAGGAGATCCCAGAGAACTACGAGGAGGACGATTTTGACTCCGTGCTCGGCCACCTTCAGGGCAAACGCAGCGACAGCAGGCACGAGCTGGTGGACGCCAGCGAGCTGGTGGCGGAAATCAACAAACTCTTACAGGATGTCCGGCAGAGCTAGACTTCCTGTTCCTAAAACACTTTATTTATTCACCACCCACTGACTGCTTTCTTTACTTGTGAGGGACCATGGGTGGAAAAAGGATAGAAAAAAAGTCAAAAAACAAGACCTGCAATTGTCGTTAAAGTTGCATTTCTAATGTAATAATTGTGTTTTGTGAATGCTAAATATCCAAAAAAAATTGTTTGTAATTGCTGGTTTGGTACACAATGTACACTATGTGACTGTATTTATCTTTGTATTTTAAAAATACATTTGTATACTTATATTTATAAAAAACAATGTATATAAACTAAACATAAAAGTCTATTTTTATATTTTGAATGCATGTTGAGTATGAAAACCTTGAATCAAGACTTTGACATGCGATCGACATTCTACATATTTAAATTGTCTTTTGTATTGTGATTCTTTTTTATTTATCACTATGTTATGTATACAGGAATATATTAATGAATTAATGGACATGTGTCTTTGTGGATTATTGTGGGGAAGGGGATGGTAAACAAATAAAAATAACAAACATTATTCAGGAGTCTGTGGTTTATATTCAATATTATATCGTGTTACTTTACGTATTGTATTACAAAAAGTGAAAACAATATAATTTCGGTTTACCATTCGGCATGTGATCTCATGAACAAAACTTCACTGTAAGGAGTTGACGTGTCATTTGCTATATGACCCTTTAAAAAGGCAAACCCATCAGCATCATGTATTTCATTTTGCTTTCTAGCAATCTATAACACAACGATGTGTTTATTCTACATAAACTGTAGAACATGCTGCTAATATGTATGTTGACTGTCGTTCAATGAAAAGTCTCTGATCATGTGACACTACCATATGGTACACTAGCTACTCCTCTTTGACCTCTATGTTCCCAATACAGTAGCCTGGTAACACATTATTAGTGAATACATACAGCATATGCCTAATGCCTTGTTGTTTGTATGTGTGTGTGCTCTTCACAACTAGTAACTAGCATGCACTGGGGCTCATTGTTGGACCAGTTGTCCGTTAGTAGTTCTTCCATTTCCTTTTCAAAGACAAGTGGTGAAAGCTCTACAGCTGAGTGACATGGTGACTAATAATCTCATTGAGTCAAATAAGACAATATAACAGGGAAAAATTCCATATTAAAGCTTTCATGATAATAGTCATCAAAAAGACATATCATGCCAACATTTCAACGCAATACTAATGCAGACAAAATGTTGAGTTAAGGGGAAGTAGTACCAAAACATTCAGGCAATTAACTGATTATTCCAGACTTTGAAGCATTCTCCTTTTTTTCAATTGTTGGTCAGACAAAGCAAAAAATATTTTAGGATGTTACATATTTATTTTTTACATTTTATAGTCGTAACAATAAATCAGTTAACTGAAAAAATAATTGACAGATTACTGAAAAGAGTCATTAGCTGAAGCCCACCTCCTGTTGATTGACAGCCATCCATGCATTGTGATGTCCTCTCTGAACTCATGAAGCTTATACGATTGTAAAGTCTATGAACACACTGCTACCCTTCACTAAACCCGTCACCAGTCCTCATCTTCACCTCAGCAAATGCTTCCTGTCAGTGTTTGCAATGAGTGAGTCGCTTCGGCTCGTATGAGGAGGCTTTGGGGCTTTTTCCCAAACACTAAATGACTCCATACAGGACTGTTGCCTCAGCCCAGAACAACACACACAGAGGACCTGCATTCTGTCAGCAGTCTCAGAGCCACTTGAGTTCACCAAACAAAAGGATCAAACTTGGATGTGGGGTGGCTGATGGTGGAAATTTGCTGTGGAAGCAGATAGCTGCTGCAGGGAGAGCAGAGATCCATGGACGGGGATGGAACGCCACCCTCCTCTGTTGCCTTAACTAGATGATGGGTGACACCTAGAGGCTCAGCGTGTGCACTGTAAACCAGTGACTCCAGCACACAGCGCTTACCACCACATTACTACCACTACTACTAGCAGCAACCCGGACATTGAGCCAGAGCAGGCAACCAGACAGAGCCCCCTAGAGGACAAACCAGCGCCCTGCAGCTTTCAGGGAAACAGCACCTGCATGGGAATGGGACCTGCAGGGGAAGCAAGCTCTTCTGCTGAGGATCGACACACACAGGACACACCCATCTCCATGGGTCACAATGACAAAATACACAAGTTGAACTAAATATAGAACATCATCTAAAATAAATAGGTAACCATTAAATATGTATTGTCTCACCAGGACCGGAACCAATGCAAACTATAAACACAAGGCTACATAAAGGCTACAAATCACTGGTATACAACACATGGTACTCCTGGTAAAATTGATCCCTTAAATGGTGTAGACCATGTCCGGGTCGATTTAATCACTATAAGCTGACTATACTTATCACACGAATATATAGTAATAAAACATGTGTCACTATTTACTGAAGTTTGACAGTTTAAAAAGCTTTTCAAATCATTAAATTAAATGACTGCACTGTGCATAATTAAAATACACTATGATACAGTACCGTACTGTCTATAAATAGAGCTTACTGTAGTTCAAATACAAATGAAGCTATCCAACAACAGTATTATGCTGTTTACAAATACAGTGATGTCAGAGGTGCCAGAGGTTTCAGTGCATTTGCAAATGTTCAGGCTTGACAGTATTTTAAATACATCTTAACTTATAGATCACACAATATCCACTCAGAAACCCAAACACATCTCTGTCCTAGCTTTCATTTCTTTCTGGTAGAAATCTATAACAACATTTGAAATGTCTCATTATCTTTGACATTTCTTGTCATACAGATATGCAATGGGGATCGCTTGGACATATCTTTGTTGATGTTATAAAGTATTTCTATTCAAATCAATTCAATACAACTTCATCAATCTATGAAGGCACATTGATTTTGGGCAAAGAAAAACAAGATAAGAAACGATCGATAAGATAAGAAGACAGGAAACCGTCAGACAAGCTGTTTAGGATGTGTTTCATGTGCCAGAAGTTCAGTTTCTTGTTTACCCAGCGAATGGCTTCTTGAATGAATGATGTTGGTAGAACACCTGGGGAGGCCACTTGTCATGGGCCTTTGCTCTGACTCTCATACAGTGACACTTGGCTTCAGAGTGTTTAGACTGCACTGTGAGGAAATTTCAACTGTTACCCGTGGTTATGAAACCGTCTTCAATAAATCCTGTGATACCGATACCGATACCGGTATCGGTATCGGTATCGGTGCATCCCTAGTATATACATCCCTAGTATATACGGTATCGGGGGCCGATACTGCGTTAAAATACTCGTACTCGTATCGGTTTCAATTGCCGATACCAATAACCGATACCACTCAACAGTATTTCACTACAACAAACTGGTCGCGCTTTGTGGAGAAAAAGATTTGTTGTCCTACCTGACTTCAACGTCTAGGGCAGGGGTCGGCAACCCGTGATCCAGAGCCGCATACGGCTCTTTCGTCGCTCTCTTGCGGCTCTTGCAGCAAGGTGTGTAGAGTAATGTGCGTCGCGTTCACACCGAACGCGACGCAAATTACTGCCGTCCCGCCGGTTTGAATCAAACTGCTGCTGATCCACCTGAAGTAGCGGTGGCTGCGGCCTCATTCAGACGCTGTTGTGCGGCTACGGATGATATTATTGTAGCCGAGTGTCTGTTGTGTGTCTATATTTGTAATTCTAATAAAATGAAAACACGCTGCAGGGTAACTTGAACCACTTTTTTATCTCCTTCACACACGTATATCCCACAATTCCACTCCTGTTTTCCTTTCCGTTTCTCCCTCCACAATAAAAGCACCGGAAACATAACTTGGAACACAGCTTCCTATATAATTGCTCGATCCCTAATATTACCCAAAACCACCAGACACAGGAACAGCTTCTTTCCACTGGCCGTCACCCTGATGAACAATTAATCAGACTCCCCCATCTGCACTACCTGCACTAATTGGACTACTTTTTCTTTCTAATGTCTTTTTTTAAATATTTATCTTGCTTATTGTAAATGTGTATATATGTACAATGAGAGCTATGTGTAACCGGAGTCAAATTCCATGTGAGTGTAAACACACATGGCCAATAAAGCTGATTCTGATTCTGATTCTGATTCTGATTATGAACCCGGACACGGGGGCGTTTTATGGTCCGACATTAGAGGGACTTCCACAAGAAGTTTAAAGCTTGGGATAGCCTTCTGTTAATTTTGTACTATAGGCTTGACATAATCTGCAGAGGATAAAATAAAATCTGCCTCCAAATTAATTGCACTTTCATGGAGACCAAATCTAAGAAGTATCGGTATCGGTACCCACAGCAAAATAGATCAATTAAATGTCCTTCAATAAGACAAGTTCTAAAGATGGAGTCTGAGAAGGGCCGCCTGGTCTGCTTGTCGCAGCATGGTGCACTGTATTTTTGTCTGAGGACAACAATGCCTGGATGGAGATGAGTCTAAGAACCTGATGGACGTGCACAGCCCTGAGGTTTGCTCTTCAGAGAGAAGAACATCAAGTTCTGAGAAGGCTTGTGAGGTTGGACTGGAGGAGTAGGAGCTAGAAAATCAGCCAGAAGATGGAGAACGTAAGGAGGTTTGTCGCAAGGATCTAACATAGGACTTTTGAAAGGGAGTTCAAAATCTGAGGACTGCTTCTGCAGGCAAGTGTGGCATAAGATGGGCTACACTTTGGAAGCACTGTGATGTCTGCTTTAGAACGCCATGCTCTGCCAAACAGATGCTGGTGTGGTTAAGAGAGAGATCTAGGAATGATGCTGGAAATGTGTGGAAAAAAGATAGAATACATAATAGCTACAATGTCTGTCTCTGCAATCAGAGGATCTTTGCTGAAGCAGAGGACAGACAGAGTTAATGAGTGTCCATGAGAGAGAGAGAGAGAGAGAGAGAGAGCGAAAGAGAGAGAGAAGATAACAGACTGTGTGTGAGACAGAGCAGAGCTATAATGCAGATTGGCCCTTTTTCTCACAGCACTCACACTTTAGCTGCTATCTCCGCAGTACAGATCCCCTGAGCGACAGCAGGATGGAGCTACCAATGTTACTATTGTCATGGACACGCTGCCACACAGTATGGGGGGATGTCTGAGATGTGTGTGTGTGTTAGCGCCAGTGTTAATGCCGATGCAGAATGAGAGATGTAATGCAGTGTCATTGTGGTGCGCGCATGCGTGTGCATATGTATCAGAATTGTGTACGTTGCCAGCAGCAGCACCCGTCTCATTGATTCAAGCCATTTGCCTTGCTGAGATGCTGAAACACTCATTTTGGACTCATTGATTTTGTCTTCTCTTCTCTGGTGGCCACTGGAGATTCTGTCCAGTGACACCACTAAACTCAATGTCCTCATCCTACCACTCTCATTGCATTACATGATACTGATGCTTTTATCCAAAGCCACTCACACTAAATGCATTCAACCGTGTTGGCGCAACCCAAAAAGCACATCAACTTCAGCAAACTGCTGAACTGCTTCAAGAGTCTGCGATGGAAGACGTGTAGAGCTTTGGCTGTCCTGAATTTGTCCACCGACGTGGAGCCTGGACGCTAAACCGTCGCATTATGTCATCTTTCTTTCTGGATGGCGGAAATGGTAACTGTTTTTACAAAGATAAGTCACAGAGATAAGCCACGCCCCCTTTCCGGTGCAAATTAAGTGAATGCCGGGATTTAACCACATATAGTTTAAATCTATATTGAAGTAACCAATAGTTTTGCTTTATACTTGTTGTGGAAGTCCCTCAAACGTCGGACCATCAAACTCCCCCGTGTCTGGGTTCATAATATTATCCGTAGTCACACAACTGCGTCTGAATGACAGAGGCTTCCAGAGCAACGGCAGGAACAGCAGGACAGCAGTGATGTGATTGGTTGACAATGAGGGTGACATCTGATTGGCTACAGATAGGTCCATGTTGAAAAAACATTTTGTGGATCTGGCGACGTCAGGGGAGTCTCAAAAAACCCACACACGAATGTGTAGCGATTCACACACAAATGCAGTGCGATCCACAAATAAATACATACAAATACACATTTATGCATTGGAATGTATTTGTAATTCGTTCTGTGTGCATTTGTGAGTCAAATTTATTTGTAAATCCTTCTGTGTGCATTTGTAAATCAAATATTTTATGAATTGTTCTGTGTGCATTTGTACATTTTTCTGTGTGCATTTGTGACTTATGCGACTGATCTGACCCCATACTTCTGCTCTGTGATGCCAGCAAGCTATCTTAAGTCATGCCACTGTTGTTTGGGTGAGTGTAATAAAGCAAGCCGGCATTATGATGGATTTTATTAACCACTTTATGGAGGAAATCTCTGAGAAAGAAGCTTCAGTGGTGGACAGACTCTACGTAAATGGCAGCACACCGTGGCTACACTAAGTACTACAGAAATGACTCTATTTCAACAACAAAAATAACTCCATCAGAAGTGTCCAAACACGAGCCAGACAGCTGTCAAGCTGCACACAATCACACAACAAGGACCACCTCTGGATCTCAAACTATGCTATGGGCAATCTTCCTGCTGCTTTTCTAGATGTGTTTTGTCTTATGGTGTGCTTGTTTCTCACTGGAGTGATTTCTTTTTCTTTGTATTTGTGTTTTCAGCCTGTTTATCGATCTTTGGGGTAGAGTGGTGGGGTAGAGCGGTCAGAGATTCAGTTCGGTCAGGATGCTTAAAAAGCGCTTTTTGTAATCCAAGAAACACAGCATTTCTTTAACTTTTGGTCTTGTCAGATATCCAGGTGTAAACATGTCCAGATGTTCAGCCCACTATTAAATAATGGTTGTCATGAACCAGAGATTTTTTTACAGTCCGTTGTCACAAATTCTGTCTGCCTGGTTAATAACTCTCCTGTCATTCCAGATCCTGTCAATCACACCTGATCATCCCTCATGCCCTTCACCTGGTCCTCACGCCCATCTCACCTGCAGCCCATTCCCTTCATTAGTCCCTCACTACTTAGTCCCCCTCACTTGCCCTCTGCCAGATTGTCTTGTGTTTTCCTGCCAAGCGCTCCAGCGTTCCCTTAGTTGTATTCCTGATCTGCCTGTTTCGACCCTGCCTGCCCTGACCTTGGATTCTCTCCCTGCCCCTTTTTGGACTTGTTTGCCTCATGGACTGATCTCCCGTTTTTGACCCTGCCTGTACCAGTAAAAGGAATTATCTTTGTTACCTCTGTCTCAGAGTCGTGCTTTTGGGTTCCAGTTTGTTGCACCGTTACAGTCACGTCTGGTTTTGCTTCCTGTCTTTGTTTGTTTCCCCAAATTTGTGATCATCTGCCCTGCCCTCATGGGCTTCACTTGTCCTTCACCAGCCCTCTCGACACCTGTCCCTCATTATCCCCCTCACTTCCTTATGATTTTGACTCTGTGCTCCAAATGTCTTTTGTCAGTTCATTACCTGTAAATTAACCATAGAAAACACTAGAAATGATCAAATCACAATTGACTCTTTGCATGAACATGCCTCTACAAGAAATTATAGAGTTGACTTGACTTTTAGCTCAACAATTATCCGCTTCACTTCAACACATGGGAACAAAAGGGAATCACATATCTGGTGAGTGACTAACTGTGCTTGTTGGCCCTGTAGCAACAAATACAGCTTCTCCTCGCTGCTGCTCGGGTCCCCGCTGCTGCAGGCCCAGGCCGTATTGCTGGGCCCGCTGGAGGTAAGGGGAGAACCAGAACCAGGACTGAGGGGGGCAGACTGTCAAACCCTGTGCAGTAAAGACACAATGAAAGTTCCTCATGGTAGCTTTAAGCAATGGAGAACCGTAAAGGACCCATAGTGTACCCTAAAGGGGAGAGGCTCTCTCAAAGTGTGCACTGTTATCATCAAGTCTTGGGCTTCATGGTGACAGGTCTTTTATCCCACCTTCCAATGTACTGGTTAGGATCAGGTTTGACATACTTTGGCCTTCCATAATGATACTTTGTAAGAACTACTCTTTTGAAGTTTTCATGGCAGAAAAAAGACGTTTAAATGTTCATAAAAACGTTGTGTTCTGAATACAAATAAGAGAGTGACCCTGTCCTCTGACAACGTAAAGCTGTTGAAAGGGACTCTGAACCTCAGACCTCTGAACTACCAGCAAGCCGCACATCAAGCCTCAGGATGCTCTTGACAATGACCACACTGGCCTTTTTGAAAAGGTAAAGTTAATCTCTGTGGGCAACAACTCTTTGATCGCCGTTGGAGCTTGTGTGTGCACCGAGAAGGACCTGCTTTGTGCTAAGTTGTATATGACCTCTTCTGAGGATCTGACAGAATCAAGATTACTTTCACATGCAGTACTACTGGACAGTCGTCATAAACAAAAAGAACATTAGAGTTCAATCCACATGTTTTATAATTAATAAGGAATAGCAAGCCTTATGGAAATGTGTATTAGTAACATAGTAGAAAGTCACTGTTAGTTTAGTAGCACTTGCTCTGATCACAGGGTTCTATGCTCTGACCTCAGCGTTCTATGCTCTGATCTCAGGGTTCTATGCTGTGACATCAGGGTTCAATGATCCCAGGGTTCTATGCTCTGATCTCAGGGTTCTATCCTCTGACCTCAAGATTTTATGATTTGACTTCAGTGTTCTATGCTCTGATCTCAGGGTTCAATGATCCCAGGGTTCTTTGCTCTGATCTCAGGGTTCTATGTTATGACCTCAGGGTTCTCTGATCTCAGGGTTCCATGCTCTTACCTCAGGGTTCTATGCTCTGATCTCAGGGTTCTATGCTCTGACCTCAAGGATAAATGCTCTGACCTCCGGGTTATATGCTCTGATCTCAAGGTTCTATGCTCTGATTGCAAGGTTATCTGATCTCAGGGTTCCATGCTCTTACCTCAGGGTTCTATTCTCTGATCTCAGGGTTCTAAGCTCTGACCTCAAGGAACTATGCTCTGACCTCAGAGTTCTATGCTCTGACCTCAAGGTTCTATGCTTTGACTTCAGTGTTCTATGCTCTGATCTCAGGGTTATCTAATCCCGGGGTTCTATGCTCTGATCTCAGGGTTCTACTCGATGACAGGGTTACATGCTCTTAACTCAGGGTTCTATGCTCTGATATCAGGGTTCTATGCTCTGACCTCAGGGTTATATGCTATGACATCAAAGGCAGTGGCGGCTCCTGAAAGAATTCTCAGGGGGGGGCAATTTTTCTGATAATGATTAAGGTGACCCATTCAATAGGTACATTAAGAAAGACAATATTAAATTGTTGCTAGATTATTAACTTGTGTCCACTAGATACTGAAAGATTCTGTTCGTTATCCCGGCCAGTTCGTGGGAGGAATGCTCAGAATGCAAATGAGTACAATTAAATAGGTCCAGATGTTTTCAGAGAAGGCGGAGGCTCTTTTCCTCTAGGGACAAAGGAAATGTCCATCTTCAAAGCATCTCCATGCGCGCGTCCTTCCAGTCCCAATTGTCTCAGTGTCTCACTCCGCCTTCCCTAGCAACAAATTGAAGGAACTACTTCTTCTTAAAGAGACAGTCCCACATTCCTAACTCCTATAGAATCATTATATAAAAACCATTCACACCTAAACATTAAACAATATGACATACAGTGACTTTCTTAATACATACAATTACACATCCTTCATAATGTCCCTCATTATTTATCATATCCTTCTTATGCATTGTAATGTACACTTAAACAATCCTTTATTACACATGTACAGGCAATTTTAGGCTCACTAATCTATTAGAACTTAACAATAGCAACACAAAACAGAAAGATTTCCCCTCTAGCTACAAAAGTTACAGGTGGAAAGCGATGTAAGAAATTAGCATCCAGGAGCCTTCATAAGCAAAAATGACATGGCTCCACAATTAATAATTATTAATTATTAAAATATGAATTAATTATTATTATTAAAATATTAAGTTATACATCTTAACCTTTCCCTCAGTCAAACTGATTTAATGTAACTGTGAACAAATAAACTGATAAAGAGTGCTCGTTTGATCCTCCAAAACAGAATGATATCTTATGGATCATTTCAAAATGTCCCGCTGAGATCAGGCTGCTCTCGGCGGGCAGCAGAGCGCTGACCGCCCGGTGCCGGCGGGGCTCACCAGTCCTGCGAGCAGGACCTCATATCGGCGCCGTATCTTTTTAAGTAGGCTGAGTCTTGACAAACCGACCACAGATTTGATGTTTAAACAACAAACCTCTCGCTTGAAAACATCCTAAAATTACTTTTTGTGACTCAACAACAGTAGTATTCAGAGAATGTCAACTTTCAGTAAGGGTTTTCTCATCCGCCATTGTTCCCCGTTTGCTGGTGCGAAGTGCATTCTGGGAAATTTGTCTGATTACCCGCTCTTGTCTTAGTTACGTATGTCATGACGAAAGCGCATATGTGCAAGCCCTCCCGGAACCCATAGAGATTGTATTGGACGCTCTGAAAATTGAAAAAAAATGATTTTACATGAGAGTCTATGAGAGACTTCTGGGGCGATTTTCAACCTGACTGAAATCGCCCCAAAAGGGGCGGGGCGATTTGAAGCACGTCTTTAGCCTGATTGGACATTTAGTGGCAGATCATACGTCTAGAATAGAGCACTGATAACGACTGTTGTCGTGATAGAATTGGTTAGAAAAAAAATCCCTCCTTTTCCCGTTTGGCAGTGCGTCGCCCATATCGCCCTAATGAACACACCGCCCCTGCTCACAGGTCTCTGATCTCAGGGTTATATGCTGTTACCTCAGGGTTCTATGCTCTGCCCTTCGGGGTTCTAACCTCTGACCTCGGGGTTCTATCCTCTGATCTCGGGGTTCTGTGCTCTGATCTCGGGGTTCTGTGCTCTGATCTCAGGGTTCTGTGCTCTGATCTCAGGGTTCTATGCTCTGACCTCAGGGATCTATGCTCTGATCTCAAGGTTCTATGCTTTGACTTCAGTGCTCTATGCTCCGTCCTCAGGGTTCTATGCTCTAATCTCAGGGTTCTGTGCTCTGACTTTAGGGTTCTATGTTCTGATCTCAGGGTTCTATGATCAGGAGTGACACACACACCCATACACACATGCTGACATACCTCTTGACTAAGTTACTGCAACAACTTGTTTTTTCGTTTCGAAGAACTTGGTAAGTCTTCATTGAGATTTCATCATTGTTGAGATAGCTCATACATTGCATTTAACATTTTACCATTTCATCACTCTTTGTTTTGCTTTTCCCACCTCTCACAAAGCAATACGGCTGTTTTTTTGTCAAGAAAATATGCTCCTGTTTTCATCCAAGTAATACTAGAAGATGTTTTTCACTTATTTCTGTTTTGTGTATAAGGGCATTTGTGTGTGTGTGTAAATGTAGCAGCTGTAGTGTGACAAAAAGCTTATAGCCACAGTGGGAGGTGTGCTGTCCACAAATACACATGCACACAATTACACACACACACACACACACACACACAAAGATGAGAAGGGCTGGCAGTGGTTAGATAATGGACCATCAGCTGAACAATAGCTGCGGTGTGTGTGTGTGTGTGTTTGTGTGTGTATTCCTTATTGTCTAGCTGTGTATGTGGGCTAATGTCTCAATCTTTGTGCGTGCGCCATTTTGTGTATGAGTATTTTGGATTCCTTGATTGTTTAGTGAAACACATCTATGTATCTGCTTTGATGCACCTCTCTCTCTCTCTCTCTCTCTCTCTCTCTCTCTCTCTGTGTGTGTGTACTAAGGCTCACTAAACCAGTGTTATCTCTAGTATATGGCAGTACACAACATCTGTGGACATACTGGGACTGTTCCACGGCAGATTAGACTGATATCACTGTGTGTGTGTGTCAGACATACAAAGCTGATAGAAGTCTATGTGCAGGTGGTTAATCTTTTTCTCACCTGAGCTGTATGTTCATGTTGGCCTTCTTCTGTCACCGAGGCACTCATAACAGTAACATATATACTGATATCTACACATCACAAGTGTTGCCTTTATTATAACATCAACATAATTCAAATAGCCCTTGTTGTTGCAGACATAACGGCTCAGCTTCAAAGGTTATGAGACGCACCAGACGTAACTACAGCGACAGTGTAAACCCATTACTACATGCTGACAGCAGCAGAGTAGTACGAATAATGAGGAAAGACTCATAGGGTGGATAATGGGTCAAACAAACCCAGGACTTTCACCCAGGAGACCGCTGTTTGGGGCGACTGTGGGTCAGTGGTTAGCAGGTCTGACTTTCAATCAGAGGATCGGTGGTTCAAACCCTGGCTCAGCCAGTTCGTGTTGTTGTGTCCTTGAGCAAGACACTTAACCCTAATTGCTCACTGTTGCTGTGTCTACTGTATATCATGTAAGTCGCTTTGGATAAAAGCGTCAGCTAAATGAAATGTAATTTAATGTTTGTGTTCCGTGTGAAGCGTGGAATCAAAAGGACACTCAATCCATTTAGATTATATTTATATTTCAATGCCTTAGTTAATTTCTTTGGATATATTATATTTATATGTATACTGTGTTATAGCAACCAATTGTTACGTGAAGCACATCATTCATTTTCATCACTTCATCACAACGAGCGATGACAGTGAAACAAACAGTAAAGTTAGTTAAACACAAACATTTAGCTGAAAGACGCTAAAACGCCCAGTGGCGTGTGTCTGGTAAAAACAAATAAAAGAGTGTGACTGAGCTGTAATTTATACATTTCTCCTTCATGTTTTGCCTCTTTATCTAGCAACTCTGGTGAGGGAGGTGTGGGCGGAGGCCAACAGTTCAATGTCTCACAGCTCTGTTTGGCAGCGCCTTCAACATTGTAACAAACCGCTGTTTTAAAAGTGTAACTGTTGAGTGCATCTCTGTGGGTGAGCTTTGTTCAGGTTTAAGCACAACAACTTCTTGGTTAAGGGAAGATCATGACTTAGGTAACCGCTTCGTTGGGGTTAGGAGACTCGCTCCTCAGTGGTGGGGCGCTGCAACTGGCTTCAGGTCGGCTTGAAAAGGTCCGGGGCGAGAGGGGGCTTGTGGCTCCAGCCACAGCCTTACTCCCCCCCCCCAGACCTCGACCTTTCCTAGGGACGTGACTTAGTGCCTGCTGCCCCCTCGGTGTCCTGGCCTCAGTGCATCAGCGTGGCTGCACTAGATACCAGATACTAGAGTACTTAAACATAGATACTCTTTTCCACACACACACACACACACTGTTCAGTATTCTCCCGGTCACACAGATCTTAGAGCTGCTGTGCAGATTCAACATCAGCAGCCCCATGACTAATCTGGCTTCACACTGCGTGTGTGTGTGTGTGTGTGTGTGTGTGTGAACAGTAACATACCTCACACAACGTGGCACTTGCCAAGAAGCCCCTTTATATATGAAGATACAGTAACACCCGGCTTGGCAAACGAGCAGCGCACCGTATAACCTGCCATGCAGCATACGTTTCTCCGAGCTGCGCCGCGTCAACAGCACCTCCTCTCCGCGCCAGACACACACAAACATTACTGCCACCGCTGATAAATGAATCCGCTAACAAAGCTGCCTCCCATATTAATAAAGATATGGCTGTCATCAGGCAAGGTGAACCTGCCTGACACCCTCTCCTTGTATAGTGCTGTGTGAGGAGGGTGATATGAGAGTAATGTGTTTGTGTAGAAAGCTGGGGCTGACCCTGGCTCTGCTGCTGTGATTATGAGCAAGTAGTTACTATTAAAAAGCACAAAGACGGGGGAAAAGTGGGCTCTGCAAAAAGGGTGGCGTGGACGTGTCATTTGGCCTCCGCCGTGTGCGTAGGTGTGTGTTGCAGGCAAAGGTCTGCACTTTTCACAGAGACAGCAAACGCATTAAAAGGAGTCTTTGTATTGTTTCACGTCCCTTCTCTTTCTCACTGTTTATGCTTATAGTACAGATGTTTCCCGCCACTAGGTGGAGCTCTTCCTATTCCTCAGGAGCCTCCTCTCCCTCTCTGCTCCCTTCCCTCCCTGTGGATGTGGCTGCCAGCTCTCTGACTAAAGCAGTGCATGGATCAGCGGTGGATAACAAATAGATGGATCTGATCCCTTCGATATCCCCCTTTTCTCTGGCTCTGGCCTCCTCTCCAACTGGCACCAGCATGTGTCTCATATCTATGTGTCTGCTCTGCTTTAGCTGGATTACATTTACACCTGGTGTTAAAATGCATCTCCTCTATGCTCACTTAAATTGGATTTCTCTCCCCGTCTCCGAACGCCTCAGCGCATTGCTGTTCACATCTGTTTTTAGTTGTTTCCTCCTTTCACACCAACAACAACATGTGTGAATGATGAGTTTAACCATGAGATTCCGTTTACACACCTTCACTGATCCACATCCACATCCGTCACAGGTGGAACTGTTCTGGCAGCGTGTGTGTAGTGTGAAGGCTGACATAATGTTTAGCAATTTTGCGTGTATTACAAATAAGAAAAGACTCTTTCTCATTATATTTAAAGCTTTTAAAGTGAAAGCAAATAATTAGTGTTGCTTGTTTTCCAGCCAATAGTACACTGTCATTTAGAGGAGCAGCTGTGGGTCTCTTTTGGCCCCCGTTTCAGCCCTTTCACATTATCTATTTTGGTTGGTAATAAGTAATTCATATTTGGTCATATAAGTACAAATTAAATTGGGAATATTCACCATGTATGAATAATATAAAAAAAATAACTTGGGTCCCCTCGACAAGATGATTGAAATGTTGCTTGAAGTGATTCAGTATTGATGCAGTATATATAATAGTAATCAACGTCCCTCCAGGATGGGGTGACACCCCTGGGAGCCCTGGCTGGGAGGACTATTGTTACAGGATGGTGACGACTCCTCTTTCTGAAGGATGAATGAACAGGTGAGCGGCCCCCTTCTAACCCACACCTGTGGAGCTGATGACATCTATTCAATCGGATGACATCACTCCAAGCGGGGGGGACAGAAGCTGTGGAAAAGCTAGTGTTTGAGTTTAGAGTGTCCGTTTCTAACTAGGCAGCCCTTTGAAAGGCTTTGGTTAATGCATCATTTATTCTTTCTTGTATTATTATTTATTAATGCAAATTAAGCACAAGCCATTTATAAGAACAACTTGTCAGTTGTTTAAAGTTATAGGTCTTAATGGCTCATAATATATCCAGCCTTAGTAAATTATGCATTATCTATTCATGAAACCTTTAATAAGAGTTCATCTTCCCAACTACAGGACGTGTCAACAGTCTTCACAGCCATGGTGGGGCCTTGGGATCACTGATTAGGGAACACTTTGGTGTTTTCTGTCCCAGATAAATCCCAGCTGTGCTCAAAGTGACAACATTTTCCATTGTGGTCACTGAGTTGATTGAGGGACTGGGCTCTGGCGGGGTTTAGCGGCGGCGTGCCGCTGCATTGGAGTAAGACTCCCCTAATCCCTCCTTGATGACGACGTCTTGACAAACATACTTTATAAGCCTTAATCACAGCTGGAGCCTCGCAGGACTTTACCCGCCTCATTATGAAGCGATGCATCAAGTGACACACACCAGCAACCTTCATTATAAGTGCGGCACATCTCTGTGAAAAACCTCCATCTCTGCACATATTGAGTTCTTCTGACGCTCAATTCAGGTGTGATTATTGCTGTGAATAAAGGGTCAATGGCAGACACGTCTGGGCTCTTATTTGCCTTCACAGTAGTGGGGGTCGATGAGTCAGATGACAGGTGAATAGAATCCACCACATGGTGTCGCAGCACTAAAAAATAACATTGAAAGAAAGCCGTAGCAACATCTCCTCCTGCAATCAGTATTCCCATTAAATATTCTGGGTATCCACAGGTTTTATTAGAGCTGCTCTCTACAGTGAAAGAGAACCAACAACACAGCCACTGCCTCTGTATGTTTCTACACACCATGGATAAGTGTCAAGCATATTAATAATATATGCTGTTTATTGTAAATAAGTTAAATATCAGCCTCATATCAGGATTGCAGATGTCACGTGGTTAACGTCGTGAAACATTCGGTTAAGAGTAGAAAAAGGTAATTTCAAGTGCTGTAAAAACAGTCTCTGAGGCGGCTGGTCGGAGCGCTGCTGCTCTGTGGGCGCTTCCCTAAGAAGGGACTAGAGCAGATCACGTGCTGGAGTCTGGCGTCCTCCATAACACATGGAGCCTTCCTTCTGCAGCGGGAGGTGTAAATGTCCTCAATCCGTGGCAGACATGTTCAAGAGACTTGTTTTGTTCTGTCCTCCTCAGTCTGGTTGCCATACCACCCAATGTATTCCACAAGGCTGTTGTTAAGGATATACATAGTCAAATCTGATTGGTTAAGTCCTGGTTGACTAATCATTGAATTTGTCAACAACATTGGTCCACCACTGTTGAATTCAACTGTGAGATTGACAATCCAATCAGGCTTCTTAGGTAGAATCGTGGAGTTGTCAGCTGTTCAGGGTCACCCGAGCTGTTATGATGACATTTGGTAACCCAGTCTGGGACTCTGGTGGATGATCGCTGAGGTCTGAGGTCAGAAAGTCTGATAGCTGGCTGAATGTGGCTGAAAGCTCCAGAAAAAGCTAGTAAGTGAGCCCTTCATCAACAATGATTACATCAGACTAACTTAATTTAGTATATATCACTACTAAGTAGCTGTTCTGGTCATATGACCAGTATCAACACAGATTTTTCTGATCACTTTAAGTTTTCATCCATGTTCAAAGTTAATTTCTGATCTTCTGATCTTGAAAACTACAGGCCTGAACACATCTATGACAATTTTCAATGATTGTCATAGCGGCACCTACTGGTAACAGGAAGTTACTGTTGCTATACTTTGGCTTGCTACTCTGGACGCTTGAGAGTTGCAAGTCGGCTGGATAGCCAACAGCATGCTGAAGGCACTCCTCTGTATCATTGTCCAGACTTACTTCATACGAAATCTGAAAAGACAAGAGCAAACAGAGGTCACAGGTCTCTATGAGCTCCATTTCTTCCTGTCTTACTCTTTGGCTTGCTTGTGTCCCCGCCTCCTCTCTTGCTCCTCTCATCCACTCATCCCCTCCTTCCTCAGCCGTGTGTGATTGACTCGAGCAGAGCTGATTGGTTCTAATTACTCTGACACAGCGCTGATTAAACCTCTGACACGCATTTGAGCACATGCACAGATGCATGCATGGATTTCTACACAATGTTTACACATGCACACGTCTGAAAACACAAAAAGAGTTCTGCCAAATCCTGAACCATGACTGTCAATCATCCTAAAATGTAATGCCTTAAAATGTAAAGGAATAAATCACCACTAGGGAAACGTTTGCTCTCTTTCTGAGTGAGATGAGAGAGAAGATGGACATCGACCGTATGTCTGTGTGTTAAGTACGGAGCTGAGGATGTGAGGTGTTAGCATCAAAGACTGTCTATAAGAAGGGACATAGTCACGTGACGTCTAACCTTTGAAACCTTGAGTTTGGGATTTTATCCGTCACCATCTTGATTTATTGGAACTAGAATGGAACAAAATACTGAAAAAGACATTTGTAGGAGACCAACATGTTACAATTAACTTTCTGAATTGAAAACACTGTGAAAGGGTCAATGTTGTACGATAAAACACAGACAACAACACTGTGGTAGGGACCTGTCAATCACAGGGTAACCCTGCCCTAAAGAATACCCTGCTCTGTGGTCTGTTGGACTCTAAATGGACCATCATTTACTTAATCATCATCATGCTGTATACAAACTGGACACTAGCAATTGTGGTAGTGGTAAATTGACGTGGCATATATATATACATATATATAGTACCTGCCTAGACTGCTCATTGACTCATTCATATACTGATGGTAGCAGTGCCACTTCCCAAAATGTTACATTATGCCTTAAATAATAAACCCAAAGATAAAAATGTAACAAGTCCAACTCAAAATATAAAACTGGTTGTCACAAGGCAAACAACAACACCAGACCACACACTTCCACATGATGGCAGGGATTACTCATGTGGGCTCCACAGCGCAGAGAGCCAGACGGCAAAATCAATTAAGTTAAAGCATCTGCAAATTTTTGATAAATGTCAGCTCTCTCATCATTCAATCTTTCTGAACACAGACCCAAATCCTTTGTAATTACAGGAAAGTCCACTCACAGAAACAAACTATAGATTGTGACAGTTCTTTGGAGTCAGTCACCTCCTGATTATGAATAGACTCCTGCAGCCCCAGTGTCTTGGACGCTTTGTAGATATGGAACAAGTAAAATGTCACTTAGCATCTGTGGTGCTGACACGCAGCTCATTTTGAGTTATCTGATAACATGCTGTTTAATTTGTAAATGTTTTGAAAGCGTGATATCTCCGCTCTCTGCCACTGATTAGCTGCCTTTATGTGTGGTTGTAAGATTGAAAAAAATGTAATGTCAGCAACTAAACTGTCAGTATATTTCATAGCTCTATAGAATATATAATAATATAAGTGTACAATGTGCTTCCTTATAAGACTCTAGAGAATGGACTTGGGAATTGTATGTGAGACACAAAATAGTGGATGTTATGGGAAACTCGAAAATAAGTTTTTCGGCCTTGAAACACCAGGGCTTGTTTCTTTTTCTTTGATTAATTTGCACGGCAATATGTTTTTTTTTACTTTTGATTTTGTCAAGATTATTTTAGTATACAATGTGAATGTTACTTTGTGAAAAAGCAATGTGATTTTCTTTTCTTTCTTTTGGAATGAGGCCATTTTTTTCTGATCTTCCCACGCTGTGCTTAAAGGCATCAACCAATCCTGTTGAGTTGAGCCTATTTGTATCAAACAAGACAGAGGCTTCGCAGTCCCAAACAAAGACGGACAACTTTATTACTCCTTTCACCCTTGTCAAAGGCCAGACCAGATCCACGCCTTCTGTTCTTACCTTTCACAATAAAAGCCTGACATGAATGCTGCATAACTATTTACCAGAGCCTCTGCCTAAAATAATATTTGTGAACCTTTTTTATAAAAAACTTGCCAGCTGACATTAGGCAAAGCCAGGCTATCACTGGGCTGACACATACAGACGAACAACCATTCACACTCAGGCAAATTAGAGTTCTCAATTACTTCGGCTGCATGTCTTTGGACTGTAGGAGGAAGCCGGAGAACCTGGAGAGAACCCAAGCTGATAAGAGAACATGCCAACTCCACGCAGAAGGGCCGTCCAGCCCAGGATCCTGTGTGTATTTGTTGACTTCCAGCTACACAGTGCAACTGTCATACATTTATACTATATTGACTGAAGTTTGACCCACACATCTCTCTCAACACCTCCACTTCTAAGCTTCATGAACCCACGGCTGAGTTCTAATCAATGCTTCTAAAAGGCTCCACCTTCCACCCACACACATGGGAGTTGGACCTCAATGTCAGACAGGTAATGGCGTAAGATCCTTCTAAACTTTAAAAAAAATGTCCTGGGACCCTAAAACCAGCTTCATCCAAGTCAAGATTCTAAATAGTGATCATTCTATCAGCCTCATTAGCCACCAGCACCAGGTCTGCACTCAATCTCCGCCAAAGACTCAAGGCTTTATCATCACATATCATATACATCGTGAATAATACCAAATTATCTTTTCTTTATCCGACTTGTCTCTCCTGATTGAACTGGGATGGGGGATGATGAATCTTATGCTGTGAAAATGCCTCAAAATACCGAAGATTCGCAAAACTGTTACACAAATCATAGGGTGTGACATGCTTTTTGCCCAGAGTCTGTATATCCAGAGGGGCCCTTCGCTCCTCGAGGACCTCCTACACCCCGATGCATAATGGATGCAAACTGATGCTGGAGGATAAGCTCATTATTAAACAATGGAGGGCCCCCTCTTTCCACCCTCTTAATCTTTACAATCATTTAGCCATGCTGGAAGGCCTGGCATACAGACTCAGGAACAGAGCGGAATGTTCCCATTTGAAACGAGGAACTGTCCCACACCAGGGGGCCAGGCAAGGGTGCAGAACTGAGAGGGACTCAAGGTTTATTACACTTTCCATGTACAAGTAAAGACATTAATACTGCTCATTGTTCCATCACTAGATACTTCACCAGATACAGATCACATGTATGCTTGTAAATGTTTGTTATGATGCCATAAAACGAAAAAAAAAGGTTACACATGGCACGGGCTGCAGTCGTCCAGCTATTATCCAGTGCCCTGTTTAAACCATGGTTGCATTATTATATTAACAGAAGGTGTTTCCAAATGGTTCCCTATTTATTGCAATACAACTTGCTCGACATACAGCTAAGACATTTTGTTTTGCCTCCCCAGGCTGAAGTGTTTTGGGCCTACTGAGTATGAGCACCAGAGTCCTTCTTTGGTCAAGCCTGTTGGAAGCATGTATGGATGGAGAACTCCTGTTGTCTCCCTGTACACATACAAATGAAAATCTAGACATCCGTAAAACTTGAAATTAATGTAAAAAATGTCCCTATTCTAAAATCACTTCACTGTGTGGACTTGGTATGAAGAAGCACAAGCTGCTGTCATTCAGGAGTTATCCTCTGGTCTGTAAATGAACAGGAGTAACGCATTCCCTGTACAAACTAGTATGAGCCGTAGTCATCCAGAAATGATCTACTGAAAAAAAAGAAAAAAAAAATAATTGCTAACAAATAGAACATTTGTTATTGTGTACGATTACAACCCAAATACCAAATACATGGGGAGACAGAGATGCAGTCTTACACACTTTTATGTGCTTCCATTAGAGCGGTTACCCAGTCAAACCCCACAGAGACAGTATCTGCCCTACGGCCACTTAAAGTGATTCAATCAAAAGTAAATTGAAGTGGAGTTCAACAAAGTAAACTAAAGAAATGAACACCACGATAGGGCAACATAATTAAATGCTGACTCTTAAATATCAGATCTTTGTCTTCTAAAGCTGTATTAGTAAATTATTTAATATCACACAATCATATTGATTTATTGTGTCTTACTGAAACCTGGCTGAGTCATGAAAGAATATGTCAGCCTAAATGAATCAACTCCTCCGAGTCATATTAATACTCACATTCCTCGAGACACCGGCCTAGGAGGAGGAGTAGCTGCCATCTTTGACTCTGGCCTATTAATAAACCTGACACCTAATGAAATGATCTCATCTGAAAGCCGTGTTCCTGATCTTTCACACCCAACCTGGAAAATAATACAGCCAATGCTGTAACTTTGATCAAGTTGAGTCCTTGAACAGATAAAGTAATCATTGTCAGCAATTTTAATATTCATGTGGATGGTGATAATGATATCCTTAGTGCTGCATTTATCTCATTATTAGATTCAATTGGCTTCTCACTGTTTTAACCACAGCCATGACCTTGTTCTGGCATATGGCATTGAAAGTGAACATCTAATAGTCTTTCCACAAACCCTCTTTCAGACCATTACCCAATAACTTTTTAATTCATATTAACGGAGTGTTTGCCATAAGGTAACAGTTTATACACTAGATGTCAATCTGATAGTGCTGTTGCTAGGTCTAAGTGATTGTAAGAAGAAGAAAGAAATTATCCTTTTTTGATCCCCTTGGGGAAATTGATCTCTGCATTTAACCCATCCTTAGAATGAAGGAGCAGTGTGCTGCTGTGAGGCGCCCGGGGAGCACTTCTACATGCAAACTATGGGGAGACCAGGGCTTTTACCGGCTACCTTGTGGTTACAGGACGGCCACTCATCCCCCTGAGCTACAGCCGCCGATTTTTCAGTAAATGGTTCTGATTCTGATTGCATCAACATTTACCATAAATCCATATGCCTCAATATAACAGAAGACCCCTGCGAAGTCCGTCCCAGATTGATCATTTCGTCGATGGTGCTATTGGCTCACTGAAAATGACACTGGACTCGATAGCCCCTCTAAAGAAGAAGATCATCAAACAAAGGAGGCTCGCTCCATGGTACAACCCTCAGACCCGCATACTGAAGGAAGCATCACGGAAGCTAGAAGGTGTATGGCGTTGCAACAATCTAGACGAATCCTGGTTAGTTTGGCAGGACAGTCTGAAAACCAACAAGAAGGCCCTTCGTAATGCCAGAGGAGCCTACTACTCATCAGTAATAGAGAAGAACAAGAACAACCCCAGATTTCTCTTTAGCACTGCGGCCAGGTTGACGGAGAGTCACAGCTCGGTGGAGCCGTGTATTCCTACAGACCTCAGCAGTAATGACTTCATGAACTTCTTCAATGATAAGAGGCAGGATTGGCGATCTCCTGCCCTCTGCCACTGACGGTCTACCCTCAGGTGCAATGTCAAAAACCTGAGAGTCACAGTTTGAAGCGCAGTCCCACTGGCTAAGGGTTGGTTTGATGAGCTGGGAATGAGAGCGTATTGCCTAAATACATGCTACATACGAATACAATGTGGTTTGTGCTAGTATAGCTTTAGCAGATAATATTACAATATAAACATACATTACCATTTTATACTAACAAGTAATTATAAGTAAGTATACATAATATGTATGACATGGGACATTCAATCAAACTATGGAATGTTACGACCACATCAATAAAAAAAAAAAAAGTGTAAATCTGTCAGTTGTATCATGTGCTCATGATACATAGTGTTGTTTCAGGCACCAGTGAGATATTAAATACAATCCATTATTACGAATTGTAGTAATAGATTATTGTCCAACTGTTACAAAATAGCAGGTTCTTCCCGAACCACATCTCATCGCTATGTTTTATTTTTCCATCAGATGAGTGACCTGATACAGCATTCCAGTTTGAAGTGGGCAGACTTTGCTCAGCCATCTGAAAAACCACCTGCCTCGCTCAGTGGTAAAGAGCTGGTGTCCTGTGATGCTGCTTCAGAGGCTTTCTCACGGTGCCAGGAAGACGGGTTTGGCATGAGAATCCTCCCGGCACAGTAGAGCCGCTATCCACAACAACTGGCAACGTTTTCAACAGAACCGTCCAACTCAACAGCAAGCATTTTACACCAGGAAAAGGCTCATGATCAAATTCACATCCCACTCAACCACACAGGTAAATATCAACCAAATGCACTTGGATCCCTGCAAACACTTTGGTTTATAAAATCCAGTGACAAGTCCACATTTGAAGCATGAGCAAAGAGTTTACAACAATGAATATCCTTCAAACTATTTCAGCACATTTTCCCACCGTGTGAGGCCCACTGGTGTACATGTGCTGTTCTGAGCTAGCATCTGCTCATATATGTATGATCACAGTCTATCAACGTGTGAGATGTGTTATTCAACTGAAATACACTTCTACATTCATTCACTTCTTAAATGTAAATGTCTTTACTACGTGTATGGGGCTCTTGTGTCTATTTGGTGTTAGAAATGACAAGAGGTCTTTTGGAGTTCAGGGAGCTCTCCTGAAGACCTTTGACTCTGTGGTGGCATCAGCCATCTTCTATGGAGTGGTCTTCTGGTGCAGCAGCATCACGACAGCTGACAAGAAGAGACTGAACAAACTGGTAAAGAAGGCCAGCAGCGTGCTGGGGTGTCCTCTGGATACTGTGGAGGTGGTGGGAGACAGGAGGATGATGGCTAAGCTCTCATCCCTGATGAACCACGCCTCCCACCCCATGCAGGACACTCTGGCAGCTCTGCACAGCTCCTTCAGCCACCGGCTGATTCATCCTCGGTGTCTGAAGGAGAGGTACCGAAAGTCCTTCCTCCCTGCTGCTGTCAGGCTGCATAACCAACTGAGCTTGAAGTAGACTTCTAACACTTTAATAACCACTTTAGCCACTTTAATTACATTATCTGGTGCAATATAAATACATTTAAATACCTTTGATATATTTTGATTCCGTCTGTATATTTAATATTGCTGTTGTATTCTTCTTTACTGTTTTTCATTACTGTTTTACTGTTTATTTATACTACTTGATTTTTTGTATTACTGTGTCTCTTGTGTACACTGCTGCTGTAATCCTGCAATTTCTCCATTGAGGGACTAATAAAGGATTATCTTATTTTATCTTGTGTATGACTATGCTTTGCTTCTCTGCTACACTGAAACAAGTCAGCAACGTTCCATCAGATCAGTGAGTGTGTCGTATGTCTCTGTTGGTCTCTGTTCTGTCGAGCCCAGAAGGCTTCATTACACCCAGCTGAGACTTGCTGCTGTTTGGATTCCAAGCACCTCAAAAAATACCCAAAAAAATAAAGCCATAGAAACACTCAATATCCATGTATTACAAGTACAAATAATTATTATTTACTTCAACTTAGACGTAGCGATCAAGTTGAGCAGCTAAAATATATTTTCTCAGAAGTCGGTGAAAAACCAGAGCTGAAAGGAGTCAATTCACCAAGTGGAATCAAACACATCTTCACACAGACACAAGCAGCTGTTTGCTAGCATGTTAGCAATGACACAATTATTCCTGCTGTCATAAAGGGGACAATAAACTGCAGTGTTTCCCCTACCGTTATAATAGGGGGGCGGGGCGCCCCCCTGAAGAAACCCTGCGCCCCCCTGTAATTTTCTCTATAGCGTCAGATCACAACAGAAGTAATTTAAGGTTCCCTTTCCTATAAACAGGTCAACACCTTGTTCTTTTATTAAACAAAATAAATGTTGTTATGTTATTGATCGTATCTACCCGACAGCATGTAATTTCCGTCTCTACATGGTCGCGCGTTTACAACTCTACTTTTCTCTCGGTAACGCGCACGGCGGAGTTCCGCCCCGATGCGATGCACACAGACACGTGCGCGTGCACAGGTGCGCAGAGAGCACTCCCATCAGCCGGCAGAGAGTGTCGAATATGTCGCGGAAAAGAAAATAGATATGAAGATGGGAGAAGTCGCTCTCCTGCGAGTAGCTCTCCTGAGTGCAAGTGCAGAAACGAGCAAAAGTGCTACTGCACCCCCCCCCCCCCCCCCACCCCCCACCCCCCATGTCGAGAGGCGCTGGAAATGTTCTTTGAAAAGCCAAGAAAAATCCACTGCAGTGACAAAAACTGCACACTTTGTGGTGTTAATTAAAATAATTTAACACCATGTTTCCTTCTAAGTTTTTGAGTTTGGGTCGGTCCCCCCCCCCCCCCCCCTCAGAAGCTCCAAACCTAGGGGAAACACTTAACTGTACATCTCTGCCTCGTGGCAAACCGACCTGTTAGCATGAGCTTTCAACCAACTCCAATATAAATGTATCCACCTCGTTAACAGACACTCAAAGAGAACTCACCATATGCTGCAACACCTCGACTCCCCAGGGACATATGCAAGGGTTCTGTTTGTGGACTTCAGCTCTGCATTCAACACTATCATCCCGGAGGTACTTCAACCCAAACTCTCCCAGCTCACCGTGCCGGCCCCAACCTGTCACTGGTTTACAAACTTCCTGACAGACAGACAGGACGCAGCAGGTGAGGCTGGGATCACATCCAGCACACGGACTATAAGCACTGGCGCCCCCAGGAATGTGTGCTCTCCCCACTGCTCTTCTCCCTCTACACCAGTGGTTCTCAAACTGTGGGGCGCGACCCTCTAGTGGGGCACGGAGGTATTACAGGTGGGGCGCGAGAGGGTTGGGGAAATGTAGATTTTTTATTTTTTTTATTATTTTAAATAATTGTGAAAATGCCCGGATGTGATTTGATCCGCCCATTTTACCGGGGATGCATAGGATGAGACTTGTGCGTACTTGAGACAGCCAATATCCCAGAATGCATTTCGCATTTTCAAATCTGTGGTTTAAATTACGCCGTTACCAGGATACGGTTCCGCATGCACGACCGCGACAGATCCTTTTGCGAGTTGCGACTCACACTTGTAGACCTAATGGTGTGTTACTCGCGTGAGTTTAGTCGCTCGACTTTATGTGGTTAATTCGCGTCATTCGCTACTGGTTTTACGCGCCCCTTGAAGGGGGCGGGGCTTATCTCTGTGGCTTATCTCCGTGGCTTATCTCCGTAAAAACAGTACCGTTTCCCCCATCCACCATTGAACTAACCACTAGTTCTGCTTTAAACTTCTTGTGGAAGGCCCTCTAATGTCGGACCATCAAACGCCCCCGTGTCCCGGTTCATAATATCATCCGTAGCCGCACAACAGCGTCTGAATGACGGCCGCTGCCAGCGATACTTCAGGCAGACCAGCAGCTGTTTGATTCAGCACCGGCCGGACGGCTGTGATGACGCGCAGAGCTTCCTGTGTGAGATCGTCTTTTCTGCTGTTGCCTCTCTCAAAACAAAATACAGATCGAAGCTCAACTTTGAGCATGAATTGAGAGTGGCCGTATCAACACTACAACCCCGTTTTACAAAGATTTGTAGTGGAAAGCAGGCTCATATCTGCACTAATTTAGTTTTATTTTGCACCGGTTGCACGTTATTGTTGTTTTGAAAAGATATGCAGTGTAAAACTCTTTATTGCCAAATATTTTTAACTGGTTTTATTTAGTTTTTCATAGGTTGAACTTTATTGTTATTATCCTGAAAATATATTCAGTACAAAACATGTTAATTAGGCTATTACAATAAGCTATGATTGCCAAATATTAGTTCTTTTTTTGCACAACTTTGTATTGTTCTAACAAAGTGATTGCACATTTTATTTGTTTTTGTCCGATGGAGCAATCTGGTTTACATGAAAGTGACATTTTCTTTGTTCTATTATTAATAAAAGCACAGATAGAGGAGTCACAAAATGTCGTTATTTCAATAAAAATTCAGCATGGACCATTTTGTTACAATTTTGTAGGGGCGGTGGGGCCCGAACATTTTTCGTCCTCCAAAGTGGGGCTTGACAAAAAAAGTTTGAGAACCACTGCTCTACACCAACGACTGCACCTACTTGCGCTAATAGGACTACTTTTTCTTTTTAATGTATTTTTTTATATTTATCTTGCTTCTTACATGTAGCTCTCGTTGTATATACATGTACAACGAGAACGAGACCTCCCTAGACACTGTACTGGGGGAGCACCGTAACACAGCCAGTGTTTTTAAAGGCAAGTCAAAAACGGCACAAAACAATATGTTGGACGACATGCTGTCGGTTATTATATTCAATTAAGTTTATTTTCCATCCATCCATCCATTTTCCACCGCTTATCCGGGGTCGGGTCGCGGAGGCAGCAGGTCAAGCAGGCTGACCCAGACTTCTCTCTCACCCGCAACATCTACCAGTTCATTCTGGGGGATCCCGAGGCGTTCCCAGGCCAGCTGGGAGATATAATCCCTCCAGCGTGTCCTGGGTCTTCCCCGGGGCCTCCTACCAGTTGGACGTGCCTGGAAAATCTCTAAAGGGAGGCGTCCTGGAGGCATCCTAATTAGATGCCCGAACCACCTCAGCTGACTCCTTTCGACACGAAGGAGTAGCGGCTCGACTTCAAGCTCCCTCCTGATGTCCGAGCTCCTTACCCTATCTCTAAGGCTGAGCCCGGCCACTCTACGGAGGAAACTCATTTCGGCCGCTTGTATCCGCAACCTCGTTCTTTCGGACACGATCCAAAGCTCGTGACCATAGGTGAGGGTTGGGACGTAGACTGACCAGTAAATCTTCACCAAGTCGGCCCGGTGCAACGCCTGCTTTACTGCTGCAGCCGCACCGATATGCCTGTCGATCTCCCGCTCCATTTTACCCTGACTCGTGAACAAGACCCCGAGATACTTGAACTCCTTCGCTTGTGGTAGGCACTCTGTCCCCACCCGGAGGGAGCAATCCACCGGTTTCCGGCAGAGCACCATGGCCTCAGATTTCGTGGTGCTGACTCTCATCCCCACCGCTTCACATTCGGCTGCAAAACGCCCCAGTGAATGCTGGAGGTCATGGTCCGAGGAGGCAAACAGGACCACATCATCTGCAAACAGCAGAGAGGCTATCCTGAGATCCCCGAACCTGACATTCTCCGCCCCACGGCTGCGCCTAGATATCCTGTCCATGAAAGTCACGAACAGGACTGGTGATAAAGGGCAGCCCTGGCCGAGGCCAACACCCACGGGGGACGTATCTGACTTACTGCCGAGGATACGAACACAGCTCCTACTGCAGGCGTACAGAGACCGGATGGCCCGTTGCAACGGGTCCGGCACACCATACTCCCGCAGCACCCCCCACAAAAAGCCCCGAGGGACCCGGTCGAAAGCCTTCTCCAAGTCCACAAAGCACATGTAGACTGGTTGGGCAAACTCCCAGGACCCCTCCAGTATCCTTGCAAGGGTAAAGAGCTGGTCCACTGTTCCACGACCAGGACGAAGCCTCTGTTCCAGCACCCTGACATAAGCTTTTCCCGGGAGGCTGAGTAGTGTGATACCCCGATAGTTCGAGCACACTCTCCGGTCCCCCTTCTTGAAGATGGGAACCACCACCCCGGTCTGCCAGTCCATGGGCACTGTGCCCGACCCCCATGCGACATTGAAGAGGCGTGTCAGCCAAGACAGCCCAACAAAGTCCAGCGCCTTCAGCATCTCAGGGCGGATTTCATCCACCCCCGGCGCCTTGCCACCAAGGAGCTTTTTGACTACCTTAGTGGCCTCTGCCAGGGAGATAGGTTCATCCACCCCCACGTCTTCAGGCGCTGCCCCCTGTTCAGGGGACATGTTGACCGGGTTTAGGAGTTCCCCAAAGTGCTCTTTCCACCGCCCGACAATATCCTCTGTCTGGGTCAGCAGCCCCCCTCCCCCGCTGATTAAAGCCTTGGGAAGGCCCTGCTTTCCCTTCCTGAGTCGTCGGATGGTTTGCCAGAACCTCCTTGAGGCCAACCGAAAGTCCTTCTCCATGGCCTCCCCAAACTCCTCCCATGCCCGAGTTTTAGCATCCGTGACCACCGCAGCTGCAGCCCTTCTGACCTGCCTGTACCTGTCAGCTGCTTCAGGAGACCCCTGGGCCAACCAAACCCGAAAGGCCTCCTTCTTCAGCTTGACAGCTTCCCTCACCCCTGGTGTCCACCACCGGGTTCTCGGGTTGCCGCCACGACAGGCACCGATGACCTTCTGACCACAGCTCCTAGCGGCCGCGTCCACAATAGAGGCTTTGAACATGATCCACTCGGATTCCATGTCCCCAACCTCCCTCGGGATGTGTGAGAAGTCCTTCCGGAGGTGGGAGTTGAAGACCTCCCAGACAGGATCCTCCGCCAGACGTTCCCAGTTCACCCTCACTACACGTTTGGGCTTGACAGGTCTCTCTGGCCGACTCCCCCGCCATCTGATCCAACTCACCACCAGGTGGTGATCAGTTGACAGCTCTGCTCCTCTCTTCACCCGAGAGTCCAAAACATACGGCCGCAGATCAGATGATACGATTACGAAGTCGATCATTGATCTCCGGCCTAAGGTGTTCTGGTACCAGGTACACTTATGAGCCACCTTATGTTCAAACATGGTGTTTGTTATGGACAAACTGTGGCTAGCACAGTAGTCCAACAACGAAACACCGCTCGGGTTCAGATCAGGCAAGCCGTTCTTCCCAATCACTCCCCGCCAGGTTTCTCTGTCGTTGCCCACGTGGGCATTGAAGTCTCCCAGGAGAACTATGGAGTCGGCAGGCGGCGCCCTTTCCAGGACCCCTCCCACCGACTCCAAGAAGGTCGGATACTCCGAAATGCTGTTTGGTGCATAAGCACAAACAACAGTCAGAGCCTTACTCCCCGCAACTCGTAGGTGCAGGGAGGCGACCCTCTCGTTCTCCGGGGAAAACTCCAACACGGCGGCGCTCAGCCGGGGACTCGTGAGTATCCCCACTCCCGCCCGGCGCCTCTCACCCTGGGCGACTCCAGAAAAGAACAAAGTCCAACCCTTCTCCAGGAGTTTGGTTCCAGAGCCAGCGCTGTGCGTGGAGGTGAGCCCAACTATATCTAGCTGGTATCGCTCCACCTCCCTCACCAGCTCCGGCTCCTTCCCCGCTAGCGAGGTGACGTTCCACGTCCCTAGAGCTAGTCTATGTCGCCGGCGATCGGCTCGCCCAGGCCCCCTGTCTTTCTACTGTTACAATACACATCTTCATAATCTTAATTAATATTCCATATTAATTATTATTATTAATTATTATTATTATCCTTCATGAGTATTGTAATTTAAACATAGACATTATTTATATACATGTGCAAGTTAAAATAAACTATTACAACTCAACACTTTAGAAACGGTTTGTCAATCAACGTTGTTGATGCATGTTTTTTGCCTGCCTTACTCATGAATCTGGTTTCCTGTTGAAGATGAGATGAAGATGAGATGCTCTGCGGGTCGCAGAGTTAAAAAGGAAATCGCATTGTGCGCAGATTGAATGTCAAAAGCTACAGAAAATATGGTCAAAAGTTTGAGTTTCTAATTCTTTTCATACAAATTAGAAACTAACGTATTAGCACTCCCCCAAAGAGGCACAAGGTTAGTTAAAGTTGTAATAACTGTGTAAGTTTGAAGGAAATTAGCATAAGTGTGTATGCTATTAATGTAATGTAATGTAAGTAAGCTAATGTAATTATCGTTTTTGTGCCTTTGTACACAGCAATTTGAAATCAAGAGCAGGACTATCTTTCGGAGGGGTATAAGACATGATATATTAATATACTGAATTGTATGAATAAGATGTCCTTATAATGTCAAAGTGTTGGAATGAATGTTAAATATTTAACTGCAAAGTAGTTATGCGTGATACCTTTTTTTGCATTGAATCATACGGGATGTTTTCTGAAATTGATTAGATGGCCCTACCAAAAATAAATGCCACCAGCCACCACTGAATCCGTCACATTTAGTATTTTATAATACATCCTCATTCTGTATTACAACTTCTGATTCAGATGTTTATTTAAAACAAGACACGATGCATGTAACGAGCATATGTTGTCGCATCCCAGACTGCAGAGGGGTACGCTGAGGGCCATCGATTCATGCTGAGGGCCACTGACCTAATGCCTGAGAAGAACACTAGATGAGAGTATTGCTCCACGTGACTCCCGTGTCTGTCCAGGTGTATGAGACCTGCTTTTGGCTGGCTTTGAATGAATGGCAGCAATGCTTTCTCCCTGTGCTCCCATCAGCTTGACAAATGAGAGCAGAACAGAAAAGCACTTTTTCAGTCAGATGAGCCACAATGGCTTTTTAATATCGGCACGCTGATGGGATTTGAGTGTTTGTGTGATGCTTGTGCAAGTATTTTACTGCCGTAGGATAAGCTCTTAAATCTTTTGACCGCTTAATTCAACATCGGGTTCCACACTCAACACGCTCACCCCCTGCAGAGTCACTGTGCATTTGTCTGCTTGTCCTGTTCTCAGGGAGAGACTCCTGGTATTCTGCTGGCTTTGACTGCGGGACCACAGCCAAGTATGCAGAGAGCATGCAAGTGATGAAATATGTTGTAAGTTCATTTTGTCTAATAATTTTTCACACACAGGTGTGAGGGTACAGGGCGCCACCACAAGGGGGTGCCATAGTAACCCTGGCTGCGGCCAGAATGTGTGTGTCTCTATCTCTCTCTCTCCACAATCAGGCTAATGCAGGGCACCCGGGAGGAGGACGGCCGGCGCGCACAGCTGCAGCGCATCTCAACATCACGGCGCAGTTAAAGGCGGCCTCCTCCCGGAGGTCCAGCGCCGAGAGATTGATTTGCTTGCCTGGTCCACGAGACACTACGCCACAGTCGTTTCGACCCGCAACGATATCCACTTGCCTCGACCCGTCATCTAGGAGCCGCGGAGGAGCGGCCGTCGACGCGTCATCAGTCTGCGACAAACAAACTACTCTAGCAGGGAGCTGAGTATGAACTGTGTTTCGGGTGCCTGTCGCTGCGCATAATCAACAAACTACTCCAGCAGGGAGCCGAGTATAAACTGTGTTTGGGTGCCTGTCGCTGTGTATGACAATAAACTGTACTTTATTTTGCACCAAGCTCTCTCGCCTCCGCAGTCTGCTTTTGGGTCCGACACGTAACCTGACAGAATCTCTCGGCCCAAAGAAGCATGGACCCAGCAGACCCGGCATCCGTCCAGGCGGCTCTCCACGCTCAAGAGGCTGTCGTCAGGAGGCACGATGAGATGCTAGCCAGAATCATGGAGGCGGTAGAGGGGCTAACCCGGCGGATGGATTTACAAGCAGCACCGGCAGCAGCATTGCCAAGAGATTGCCAAGAGAGGGAGCAGCTTCTCCCGTTCCGCCCGCCATCGCCGCCATCCGAGAACCGAGGATTCCGCTCCCTGAACCCTACGCCGGGGAGCCTGGGGGGTGCGGTCGCTTTCTGCTCAACTGCACGCTGGTTTTCGACCTGCAACCAGGTAGTTATACGTCCGACCGAGCCCGGATCGCGTTCTGTATTAATATGCTTCGCGGGAGGGCGGCCCAGTGGGCCACAGCACTGTGGAATGGCCAGTCGCCCGCACTAGGTTCATTCTCTGGGTTTTCGGAGGAGCTTCGGAGGGTGTTTGACCACCCCGTACGCGGTCAGGACGCACTGAATCGGCTACTCTCTCTCCGGCAGGGATCCGGGTCGGTGGCGGACTTTGACATCGAGTTTAGGATCCTTGCCGCAGAGAGCGGTGCAAACGAACGTACATTAATGACTATCTTTGCACGTAATGTATCAGAAGCGCTTAAGGATGAGCTGGTCTCCCGCGATACCACCGCAACACTGGAGCAGCTCATCTCGCTAGCCATTTTGATTGATAATCGCCTTCAGGAACGCAGACGCGAGCGGGCTGGGCGGTCTCCGCGCCCGATCCCACGCGGGGGGCCGGGTGCGGGTGTCGCGGAGCCCGCGGTAGAACCTCCGGGGGAACGACCGGGGTCGGACGAGCCCATGCAGTTGGGGCGGGCTCGTCTGACTCCGGCCGAACGCCGCCGTCGACTTAGCCTCCGGTTATGCCTTTATTGCGGCCGCTCAGGACATTACGCGGGCGCCTGCCCGGAGTTCCCAAACGGGGGGGCTCGCCAGGGAAGGAGGGGCTCCTGGTGAGCAATGCCGCGTCCGCAAGTCCCCCGTGCCGTATATCTCCCTTCCCGCAACCCTATTGTTCCAGTTCCGCAATCACCCGACCACCGTCCTCGTCGACTCCGGTTCTGACGACAACTTCCTCGATTTAGGCCTCGCTACCCGGTTGGGGTTACCCTTGGAGCCGCTCGGTCGTTCGAGGGCGGTTAATGCACTGGACGGGCGGCTGATTGCACGAGTCACACATCGCACGTGTCCCCTCACCCTCTGTATTTCTGGTAACCATTCGGAGACCATCCAGTTGCTCCTCATCCCCTCTCCTGCGTCCCCTGTCGTCTTTGGTCTCCCGTGGTTACAGCTCCACAACCCCCAGCTGGATTGGGCAACGCTGTCTGTCGCCGGCTGGAGTGTGGCTTGTCATGCCCGCTGCCTTCGGGCGGCAAATCCCGCGCCCTCGTTACCCGCCGGTCCGCCGTCCCCTCCTGACCTGAACGCCGTTCCGCCGGAGTACCACGACCTCGCCCAGGTGTTTTGCAAGGACCGGGCGCGCACCTTGCCACCTCATCGCCCGTATGACTGCGCGATCAACCTGCTCCCAGGTGCTCCGCTCCCCACCAGCCGACTCTATAACATCTCCCGTCCCGAGCGGCAGGCGATGGAGACCTACATCCAGGAGTGCCTGGGGGCTGGTCTGATCCGCCCCTCGCCGCCCCGGGTTCTTCTTTGTAGAAAAGAAGGACCACTCGCTACGTCCCTGTATTGATTACCGCGGGTTAAACCAGATTACAGCCAAAAACAAGACCCCGTTGCCTCTGATCGATCCGTCCTTCGAACCTCTCTGTCACGCTCAGGTCTTCTCTAAGCTTGACCTCCGGAATGCCTATCATCTGGTCCGAATTCGTGAGGGGGACGAGTGGAAGACAGCGTTTAACACCCCGATGGGGCAGTTTGAGTATCGGGTGATGCCTTTTGGCCTGACGAACGCCCCCGCCGTCTTCCAGTCGCTCATGAACGACCTATTTCGGGACATGACGAGCAGCTTCACCTTTATCTACCTTGATGATATCTTGATTTTCTCCCGTTCCCTCGCCGAGCACCGTCGGCACGTGCGGTTGGTTCTCCAGCGGCTGTTGGAGAACCGGTTGTACGTCAAGCCCGAGAAGTGTGAGTTTCACGTCCCGTCCGTCCGTTTCCTCTGTTTCATCATCGCCAGGGGGCAGCTGGAACCGGACCCGGACAAGATCAAGGCAGTTGCGGACTGGCCGACCCCCGGTACGCGGAAGGAACTGCAGCGGTTCCTCGGGTTCGCGAATTTTTATCGTCGGTTCGTTAGGGACTACAGCCAGGTGGCCGCACCCCTCACGCAGTTGACCTCCGTTAAAACGCCGTTTTGCTGGACGCCCGAGGCCGGGGGGGCGTTTGTCCGGCTGAAAACCCGCTTCACCAGCGCTCCCATCCTCAAGCATCCAGACCCGTCCCGCCAGTTCGTGGTGGAGGTGGACGCGTCGGAGGCCGGTGCCGGAGCCGTCTTGTCCCAGCGGGATCCTTCCACTCAGAAGCTCCATCCCTGCGCCTTCTTCTCCAAGCGACTCAGCCCGGCGGAGAGGAACTACGATGTGGGGAACCGAGAACTGCTTGCGGTTGTTCTCGCTCTCCAGGAATGGCGGCATTGGCTGGAGGGGAGCCTGCAGCCTTTTCTCATCTGGACAGACCATAAGAATCTGGCCTACCTCCGGGCGGCGCGGAGGCTGAACTCTCGACAGGCCCGGTGGGCCTTGTTCCTCAGCCGGTTCGATTTCGTACTGTCCTATCGCCCCGGGAGTCGGAACGGGAAGCCGGACGCTCTCTCCCGGATCTTCCCTCCCCAGGGGCTCCTGGACACCGCTCCCATTATTCCTTCCACCTGCGTAGTGGGGGCGGCGACGTGGGAGATCGAGTCGGTGGTCCAGGAGGCCCAACGTGACGAACCAGCGCCGGAGGGCGGTCCCGCGAACCGCCTGTTCGTCCCGGCGACGGCTCGCTCCCAGGTGCTCCAGTGGGGCCACTCTTCCACCCTGGCGTGCCACCCGGGATCCCGACGGACCGCCACATTCATCCGCCAGAGGTTCTGGTGGCCGGGACTGGACAAGGACACACAGGCGTTCGTGGCAGCCTGCTCAGTCTGCGCCCATGGAAAGGCATCCCACCAGCCCCCGGCGGGCCTGCTGCGACCACTACCGGTCCCAGGCAGGCCTTGGTCCCACATTGCGGTGGACTTCGTCACCGGGTTGCCACCTTCCAACGGGAACACCACCATCCTGACCATTGTGGACCGGTTTTCCAAGGCGGTCCACTTTGTTCCCCTCCCCAAACTGCCCTCCGCCTTGGAGACCGCCAACCTACTGGTCCTCCATGTCTTCTGGCTTCACGGGATACCCATGGACATTGTCTCAGACAGGGGTCCACAGTTCGCTTCAGGGGTCTGGAGCGCGTTCTGCAGAGCCTTGGGGGCGACCACCAGCCTGTCCTCCGGCTACCACCCGCAGTCCAACGGTCAAACGGAGCGGGCTAACCAGGACCTGGGAACGTCACTCCGGTGCATCGCCTCGCAACAGCCCGTGTCCTGGAGCACGTTCCTGCCCTGGGTAGAGTATGCCCACAACTCCCTTTCATGTTCTGCGACCGTCATGTCTCCTTTCATGGTTTGTTTTGGCTTTCAGCCCCCGCTGTTTCCGGTGCAGGAGGAGGAGGTAGCAGTCCAGTCCGTCGATGAACATCTCCGGAGGATCCGGGCAGTGTGGGGCGCGGCGCAGGCAGCCCTCACCCGGTTCGCCGCCGCCAACAAGCGGCTGGCCGACCGACATCGCACCCCTGCACCAGAGTACAAGGTGGGACAGCGGGTGTGGCTTTCCTCTCGGGACCTCCCGCTGCCGACAGAGTCCCGCAAGCTGACCCCCAGGTACGTGGGACCGTACGCTATAGAAAGAATCATTAACCCTTCCGCCGTCCGCCTGACTCTCCCGGCGGCACTCAAGGTCCATCCCACTTTCCTCGTTTCCCTCCTGAAACCGGTCGCCGAGAGCGAGCTCAGCCCTCCGGCTGCTCCCCCTCCACCCCCCCTGGTCATGGACGGTCAGCCTGCCCACGCCGTCTCCAAGATCCTGGACGTCCGGCGCCGGGGACGAGGGTTCCTGTACCTGGTGGACTGGGTGGGGTATGGCCCCGAGGAACGTTCCTGGCTCCCCAGCCGGCAGATTACCCCGGATCTGATCCAGGACTTTTACACGGACAACCCGGGCAAGCCCGGGAAGCCGCCAAGAGGCGTCCATTGAGGGGGGGTACTGTGAGGGTACAGGGCGCCACCACAAGGGAGTGCCATAGTAACCCTGGCTGCGGCCAGAATGTGTGTGTCTCTATCTCTCTCTCTCCACAATCAGGCTAATGCAGGGCACCCGGGAGGAGGACGGCCGGCGCGCACAGCTGCAGCGCATCTCAACATCACGGCGCAGTTAAAGGCGGTCTTCTCCCGGAGGTCCAGCGCCGAGAGATTGATTCGCTTGCCTGGTCCACGAGACACTACGCCACAGTCGTTTCGACCCGCAACGATATCCACTTGCCTCGACCCGTCATCTAGGAGCCGCGGAGGAGCGGCCGTCGACGCGTCATCAGTCTGCGACAAACAAACTACTCTAGCAGGGAGCTGAGTATGAACTGTGTTTCGGGTGCCTGTCGCTGCGCATAATCAACAAACTACTCCAGCAGGGAGCTGAGTATAAACTGTGTTTGGGTGCCTGTCGCTGTGTATGACAATAAACTGTACTTTATTTTGCACCAAGCTCTCTCGCCTCCACAGTCTGCTTTTGGGTCCGACACGTAACCTGACAACAGGGACAGATTTGCACTTCCAGTCGGCTGTTGTGCTCCGTCGAGGGAGGGATACGAGGAGAAATCATAACAAAGCTCTAAGTTCACTCCAAGCAGAAGCCGTGCAGCACCTCGTAGGAGCAGTGGTAGACTTTCACCACGTAGAGGGGAACACGCGGCACGGAAATACATCTTACGTCCTGGCAGTCAGAGGAGGTCTTTTGTCTTTGTTTCAGGCAATCATGGCTGACAGAGGGGACACAAAATTATAAATCTCTTCGGAGGGAAAATGCTACACATGGATTTTCATAATGATCAATTTTTGACGCATGCATACACACTCTGCACAAAAAAGAAATCTCCTTACTTTTACTAAAGCCCCATTTTGGAGCTCCCGCTCAGCGACTGTTAGACAAATGAAAGCACTTTTTCCTGCAGTATAATTTGGATTTGTTATCACATTCTATTACATTAATGTCTGCACGTCTGTGATGCATGCTCAGAGAGGGGAGAGAAAAAAAAGGTTGAGTAAGACAGAGTGAGAGTGGGAAATGGGGAAGTGTACCAACGAGAATGAGCTTCATATCCTTAAGGCAAGGCTAGTTAATATTAAAGTCAATTTATAACCTTTCATAGCCAGAGTCTTCAGAGGGAAATTAATCTTGCATGAAGGGTGATTTCTGTGAGGAATTACAAGGCTCCACAGATTGACCGTCGCTAATGCACAGTTCACCTCTTCTGCCATCTGGGGAAAGAATGTGGAGAGAGGTCTGTAGTGTGAATGCCAAAGTAAGCATATCCACAGTCACCTCACTAAATCATCTTCTGTGGATTACAACCCCTGAGTCTGAAATCATTTACAAACAGAACTTACTGGAAATCTAGACTGACCAGATATGATTTGAACTGAGCCATGTTGGTTTTGAAAAAGCTGACTTTTCAGAATGAAACGGATCACTTTATTATTTTTTATTGACAACATTCACATGCCCGTTTTTCGAAAAAGACATTATTCCAGCTAAACTGCTAATATGGCTAATGCAAATTCATATTTTGCTAATCTTCCTGTTTACATGCAGCTGTGCTTACTCTGATTAACACAAAAATCCCCCACATTCTCGTCTCCTCTGCATTCTTGTCTTTGAATTGACTTTGTATGTAATCTACTCGCGCAAAAAATTATCTTCGCTTCTGGAGTGAACGCAGCATAAAAAACTAATAATATCTGCATATCCCACATGTCTAAATCTATATAATGCTACTTTCAAAATGAGGCCTAATTGAGACTATTCAAATGGGAATTTTTTCATATTCTGAATAAGAGTGAAATATTAAGTTTGCATGTCCACGTACTAACATAATGTGCCTGAGACAAGGCTGCTTGAAGCCCCAGACCTTTAAAACCTCCAGGTTCACTGCTTGTCAGTTGGGTTTTGGTAATCTAATTAACTGCTCATTGGTTTGAGAATGTGCAATATTAAAATGAAACAAAAATGCAACAACCTTAACTTGTTGCCCTAACAACAGTCTAGTCTTTATACAGGTCTATGTTTACTGTAACATTTCCATTCTGCTTCCAATACTCATAGTGGAGTGTGCTAAAGGTGGGTGAGCACTCCTGTAAGCCCTGTCTTAAGGGGAACTTCATCAGAGTATGTTTCCAGCTGTTGGGAGTTCTTCGCATAAAGCCTTTTGTGTCTCCACAGGGAGCTGTGTGATGAATTGCCTCCACATCTCTGTTTGAGGCTCGCGGCTCCAAACCAGCTACTAGTCCAACACACCCGCATCTCTGATGAAAATGCCCACGATTGTGTTGCAATGTGGGTAGTGTGATGACATCTTTAGGGTGACAATATTTTCTTGTCTGGACCTTTATGTGTTGTAAAACATGTAAAACCCTGCATCAACTGCCAGCAGCTCTTTAACAGGGACACACTGATCTGCCTACAAAGCGCTTTATATGAATGGGAATGCTGCAGTGCCCCAATGTAAAGTCAGTTGTTTTCAGCAATGAAAAAGCTCTGAAACACCCACTCATACACGCTGACTAAATACAATGTGTTGAATAAACTATGGAACATGAATTAGTCCATTTAAAAATTGAATGGCATGAATTAAGGCTTAATCTACAAAATATGCTTTAAAAGTAATTATAATACAGGTAGATGAAATCAAGCATTCTGATTGGTTGAGAGTGAGTCACGGGTGTACTATATTGAGCCATAATGTACTGGACACCTGTTTACATTTACCTGAGCGTTCCATATCAATGTGTTAGTTATATCAGTTAGTTGTCATTTCAAGCTTGACAGTTACCAAACATGTTTCGTGTAAACTTTGATATTTTCGGGGAATGACTTTTGATGAGTGGTTAGCCGAAGAGGATAATTCAGGTGGACGTCATGCTACCATAGATAAGAAAGAAATTGAGGCCTATGAAATAAAAAAAAAAACCACCATCACCATGCGAAGAGATGGTGAAAACAGTAGACCTGAAGACCATAACCAGAGAAGATATGAATGAAATACTGCGGGACTTCTATGGCACTGTGCGCAATGGAAAGGGTGACCACTATGGGATCAGCAGTTACGTCTGCCTGCGATCGGGACTGAACAGATACATCTATCATCCACCATTGAGTCGGTGCTGGTGTTTGATGAAGGACAGAGCGTTCACGTCCGCAAACAATGTTTTTGTTTGTTGGCGTTGTAAAAACCCATAGACAGGGACATGACAAAACCCAACATCATGGATCCATACTAGTCTGCGATCTAGCCACACTGCAAAAAATGACTTTTTGGCCATGTAATTATTACTTTGATTATTCGTGTAAATTCTACAATAAAATAGTATTTCAGTCCTTTTACTTTAAAAGGTCACCTTTTATTTAATGTGTTACTTTGTTTTTGTTTGTAAATATGTATCTGTTAGGGCTAGCGCCTGGATCCCAGAAGCAAACACAGACAGGTGGAGGTTAAGGTACAAACACAGGTGTTTATTTAGTCTCTCGACAGACAACGGGGCAAGCGGGTGGATACTCAGCCCCAGGGGCGGTGGCTCGTGGTGGGTCTCGTTGTCCGTCTTGTGACCGGGCTCGTAGCGGAGCGCGTGATGCGGTTAGCTGTGTGGCTCGTGGCGTAGCTCGTGGTGTCGCTCGTAATCGGGCTCGAAGCGTGGCTCGTGATGCGGAGCGTGGAGCCGGGTTGCTGGCGTCGAATAGGAACGTACGTGATTCCTGGTAGGCAGTAGACAATCTCCCAACACTGAGGCTCGGGAGGAGACCGGCTTTGTATGTTCCTGGATTGCGGGATAGATTGCAGGTGCGGTCGGCGGCGGCACTCCCCAGGCTGCCCAGCGCTTGCCTGAACACAAACAGAAAACATATCATGCCAGAAAACCCTGTTCCTAGTACGCCCCCCTGGGTTGGCGCCCCGTAGTCCTCACAGTATTCTTGTTTTGATGAGTAAATTTGATCATTCATACCAAGTAATATTAACCAAACTACTGGATTGACTGTACAACCTGACACAACAAAGTAACATTTACTTGGGGTATTAAGTGAAACTGGCAACCTTGCGCATGGTCAGGGGGTGACGTCACAGAAGAATTTCTTCAGCCAAGCGACGTAACAGAAGAACTTGGAAAGGACGGCCGAGTTCAACCTGTCCAGAGAACATGCATGGCCGAGAGCCACTGTGGTAAGTTATATGTTTAATTAACTTTTAATCGTATTTACTCGTCAGCGAAAGTCAGTGAATGCTGAACGCTAACAGGAACGGGACGGGTTAGTTTAGGTCAGCTAGTGAGGCTGTGGGCTCGCTATTGGGCCACTTTACAGACGAGGCTCCACCGCTACGCTCTGTGGAAACGTAGCGGTGGGAACGTGTTGTGGAAACGCTTTGTGGAAACGCTTTGTGGAAACGTCTTGTGGAAACGCTTTGTGGAAACGTTTTGGTCCACTTTGCGAAGAGAGCTAATCTAAGTTCTCTGCGCATGTCACTTCTTGCAGAGAACCCTCTCATGTATATCCCCAACACACACAGGTCAAAACAGAGAAGGTCACGTTAACTGCAACGCTAACATCTTCATGAGTGTCTCAACGTTATATCTTTATAGCTGTTTAACAGAAGTATTGGTTTAAATATATTAACATGTTGGAGGCTGTAGTTTGAGTTGTTTGTGTTGTTTGTGTCTCAATAGTACATTTTACTGGGAGGACTACTGAATTAATTTTCTTAGCAAGGTGGATCATCTTGATCATGTTGTTCATCTTTTGTTTCAGATTAAGAAGAATGAGGACAGTTCATCTGGAGCAAACCACTACCAAACTCTTGATGATATTCTGGACAAAGACAGGTTGCAGGGACTAAAATGATGCCAATGCTGGATTCAATCAGCTGGATAAAGTTTAAAAAATAGATCATTGTGGTCAAATTATGACCACAGAGAAGATACCCAATGACATATTTGAACACATTCAGTATTGGTGTTGGTTTCCCCAACCAATTGTTCTGATTTGAGAACACTGACATTAGTACATAATAATGATAATTGTTTGGTAACATGAGCCCTGCTTTTCAGAAATATCTTCTAAAAAGAATATTTATTCACGTACTATCCATATGCCAGTTTAAACATTGCCATTCCTCCTGATATCCTACAATGTCAATCCAGACAAGCTAAATTCACTTCTGTCTGTTTAACAGCAACGTGTTGCGAGCAGAAGAGACGTCATCATCCGCTGCTGGTGGAGTTACTTGAATAGTCTGGAGAGGAACTCCATCAATTCCAGGTAAATTCAGAAAATGTGGAGTATTCTGATGATTATTCTGATCATAATAAACTTGTCGATGTAAAACTAAATCAATCCGTAGACACCTAAATACTTACCCAGCATGTAGATGCCATTAAGAGGACTATGCTCATCATCTCTTGTAGATCTTTGTCCTTCATGGAAATGCAGCACAGGAAGGCTTCCCCCTGTCCATGTCTCGGATGGACATCGAGGGAAAAGAAGTTCTCTATGACTGTTAAAATGTGGAAACGGCTTCACTTCTGCTTTATCTTTGCAATGTTCTTGACTTGCCCACGAAAGTTGAAATACTAATTTGAAATGTTTCAGAAGCTCTTTCTTAATGTTTCTTGATGTCCTGAAGATATCTCTCCAGACTATAACTAATACATTTATCTATACATATGTATTGGTGTATGTATGTAAACGGTTATGTCAGGGGGCGTGTGTAGGTCAGGACCCAAAAGCAAACGCGGGGCGAACAGGAGTAGGTGGAAAACAAAAGGTTTATTTTAACTCACAAGCCAGATACTGGAAAAACTCAAAACTTGTCCTCAAAACACAGACTGTACTCATCCGCTTATCCTGGCGGCGCTCGTTACAGGCTCGTGACTCGTGGCGTGACTCGTGGCTCGTGCCGTGGCTCGTGGCGCCGCTGCTTCCTTCGCCGTGCGGCTCGTGGCGTAGCTCCTGGCGTAGCTCGTGGCGTAGCTCGTGGCGTAGCTCGTGGCAGGAAAACCGCGCACCCTCTCGACAGGGGTACTTCCCGTAATCACCCGACGCCGGAGTCCGGGAGCCGCCTGGCTTTTCTCTGCCCTTGATGAGCCGGGATGAGTTGCAGCTGCGTCGTAGCCATGAGCTGCAGCTGCGGAAGCGCTCCCCTCGGCTGCCCAGCCCCTGCCTGCACAAAAAACACAACCTGGCCGCACCCAGGGTTGCTTTGGCACCCCCTGGCGGTGGTGCCTTGCGGATCCTCACAGTACCCCCCCCTCTACGGACGCCTCCTGGCGTCCCCGGAACTGCCAGGCAAGGGTGGGTGGCGGGGGCATGGCCGGAGGGCCGAGACCTCTGGCAACAACCGGCTTGCAGAGAGGAGCCGAAACATAAGAACAAACGACAGGACCTGCATGCTCGGGGGGACGGGCCGGAGGACGGCCACCTGGCGGAGACTCAGGAGGACGGGCCGGAGGACGGGCCGGAGGACGGCCACCTGGCGGAGACTCAGGAGGACGGGCCGGCGGACGGCCACCTGGCGGAGACTCAGGAGGACGGGCCGGCGGACGGCCACCTGGCGGAGACCCAGGAGGACGGCCACCTGGCGGAGACCCAGGAGGACGGCCACCTGGCGGAGACTCCGGAGGACTGGCCGGAGGCTCCATAGAGCGGGACTCCAGGGGTTCCGGAGGCCGGGGCTCCGTGGAGCGGGACCCGGCGGAACTAGGCTCAGGACGGGACTGGACGGGGCTCTGGGAACTGGGGTCGGCCGAAACGCCGACGGGACTCGAGGGACATGTGTCGGCTGGACCGCCGACGGGACTCGAGGGACATGTGTCGGCCGGACCGCCGACGGGACTCGAGGGACATGTGTCGGCCGGACCGCCGATGAGAATCATAGAGTACGAGCCGGGCCGGACTGCTGGCAGGACTTGGGGAACAGGTGTCGGCCGGACCACCGACGAGACAGGTGTCGGCCGGACCGCCGATGGGATTCGGGGAACAGGAGTCAGCCAGACCGCCGACGGGACTCGTTGGACAGGGGTCGGCCGGACCACCGACGAGACAGGTGTCGGCCGGACCGCCGATGAGACTCGGGGAATAGGTGTCGACTGGACCGCCGACGGGACTCGTGGGACAGAGCCGGGCCGGACTGCCGGCGGGACTCGGGGAGCTAGGGTCGGCTGAGCCACCGACCGGGCCGGGACTATCCGCGGTGCGGTCGGGGACACAGGGGCCGAGGCTAACAACGGCACAGTCGGGGAAGCTTGGACCGGGACTAGCACAGTGGCGGGACACGGGACTGGGGCTGGCCGCGGCACGATGGCAGATACTGGGACCAGGGCTGGGAGCGGCACGGTGGTAGAAACTGGGACCGGGGCTGGCAGCGGCACGGTGGCAGAAACTGGGACCGGGGCTGGCAGCGGCACGGGGGCAGAAAATGGGACCGGGGCTGGCAGCGGCACGGGGGCAGAAACTGGGCTCGGGGCTGGCAAAGGCACGGTGGCAGAAACTGGGACCGGGGCGGGCAGCGGCACGGTGGCAGAGACTGGGCTCGGGGCTGGCAGAGGCACGGTGGCAGAAACTCTGGGAGCTGGAGTCGGCCGGGGCCCCGACAGGACACGGGGAGCTGGAGTCGGCCGGGGCGCCGACAGGACACGGGGAGCTGGAGTCGGCCGGGGCGCCGACAGGACACGGTGAGCTGGAGTCGGCCGGGGCGCCGACAGGACACGTGGAGCTGGAGTCGGCGGTGGCGCCGACAGGACACGTGGAGCAGGAGTCGGCCGGACCGGCGACAGGACACGTGGGGAAGGGGTCGGCGGTGGCGCCGGCAGGACACGTGGAGCAGGGGTCGCCGGTGGCGTCGACACCGGGACCAGGACTGGCGGCTCGTAAGAGGGTGTCCCGGCTGTCGGCGGGTCCCGGGTGGCTGGTCTGGACTGCTTCCCCCTTCGCCGGCGTCGAGGGCCTGAGGCCCTGGCCTCCGGGGCCGGGGCTAGCAGATCATACAGAGGTGTCCAGGCGATCCCCGAGTCCCGGGCCGCGGGCGTGGCCTGCCTCCTCCTTGTCGCAACCTGGCCCTGGAGACCCTTCCCCCGGCGTCGAGAGCCCGGGGTTCCGGCCCCCTGGCCAGAACACTGAGCCCGTTGAAAGCTCAAGGGGCCACCCAAGGCCAGCCGGGTACCGGCCCAGGGATTGAACTCGAAGTCCTCATCATCACTGGGCTCCGGGTACCGGGGGTCCTCATCCGAGTCCAGATTGGGGTCCTTATACCGTGGGTCGTAATATTGGTCGTAGTAGCCCAGGCTATTCCCCTGGGCATCACAAAAATACAGCCGTGTTGGCCCTACACTAGACATCACCAAAAAAACATGGAAGGGGGGGGGGGAAAACAAAAATTGCCGGCTGTTTCCAATAACACCCGGGTCTGCTGGGTCCTTACTTTTGGTCGGGTGATTCTGTCAGGGGGCGTTTGTAGGTCAGGACCCAAAAGCAAACGCGGGGCGAACAGGAGTAGGTGGAAAACAAAAGGTTTATTTTAACTCACAAGCCAGATACTGGAAAAACTCAAAACTTGTCCTCAAAACACAGACTGTACTCATCCGCTTATCCTGGCGGCGCTCGTTACAGGCTCGTGACTCGTGGCGTGACTCGTGGCTCGTGCCGTGGCTCGTGGCTCGTGACTCGTGACGTGGTGCCGCTGCTTCCTTCGCCGTGCGGCTCGTGGCGTAGCTCGTGGCGTAGCTCGTGGCGTAGCTCGTGGCGTAGCTCGTGGCAGGAAAACCGCGCACCCTCTCGACAGGGGTACTTCCCGTAATCACCCGACGCCGGAGTCCGGGAGCCGCCTGGCTTTTCTCTGCCCTTGATGAGCCGGGATGAGTTGCAGCTGCGTCGTAGCCATGAGCTGCAGCTGCGGAAGCGCTCCCCTCGGCTGCCCAGCCCCTGCCTGCACAAAAAACACAACCTGGCCGCACCCAGGGTTGCTTTGGCACCCCCTGGCGGTGGTGCCTTGCGGATCCTCACAGGTTACCTCTTTCCAAGTGTTGACAAATAAAGGTGCTGTAGTTTAAAAGCAGCTGTCGTTTCATGTTTTGTGGAAGCTTTACTGTTTTATTTAGCTCTGATTAATACATGTAATACATGTATATTTGAATAGTGGTGTAGAGTAGTGTTAGATGGATGACTTATTAGTGTGGCGCTGCAGCAAGGGCTCATAGAGCCTTGCTGCAAGTACACTGCATGTTCTCCTGCGGGCTTATTATTAGTGTGGCGCTGCAAGCACAATGCATGTTCTCCTGCGGGACTGTTATTAGTTGGAGTGCTTCAGCATGAAGCACCCAACTATTGTTCTTCGAATCTTTATTCGCACTCCAACTATTGTTCTTCGAATCTTTATTCAGCTTATTAGTTGGAGTGCTTCCGCATGAAGCACCCAACTATTGTTCTTCGAATCTTTATTCGCATTCCAACTTTTGTTCTTCGAATCTTTATTCAGCTTATTAGTGCTTCAGCATGAAGCAACTGTATCTTAACATAAAGCTCAAATGAAGATTTTTGTATTAAATACTTAATGCTCGTACTAATACTTTGACTACTGCTGCTAATATTCTGACTATTACCAGTACTGCTACTACTATTACTACTACTATAACTATTACTACTGCATCTAATACTACGAATACTACTACTACTTCTACTCATACTACTGTTATTACAACTACTCTCCATCTCTATCTGTCGACCTTCTCTTTACTGTATTTTAAGGTATTTTAACCTATATTTAGCTATATTCAGCTATCTGCTAAATTTAACTATATTCAGCTTTATTCAGCAATCTACAGCTATTTATTGAGCTATATTGAGCTTTATTCAGCAATATTCAACTAGTTTCAGCTATTAGCTATATTGAGCTATATTGAGATTGAATCTTCAGCTATTTTCAGCTTGATTTAACTTTTTTTTAGCTTTTTTTATATTTCAAATTTAAGCTTCAGCTTTTAGCAGTCCAACGCATTTTCAGCAGGAAATGCTCTTTCTAGTTAGTGTGGCGCTGCAGCAAGGGCTCATAGAGCCCTGCTGCAAGCACACTGCATGTTCTCCTGCGGGCTTATTAGTTGGAGTGCTTCAGCTGATTGTACAGTTCTGTGTCGCCTTGGACGTCAAGAGCAAGTTACCGTAGCTATGTAACAGTTGAGTGTGTTTACTTTTATTTAACATCGTCGATGTAACGTAGTTAGCTTATATGTTTCTGTGTTGAACGTTAGCTAACATTGGGTAATGCTAGCTAGTTATAGGCTAGGTTACTTTTACAAGTCAGTTAAGACACCGAGGGGTTATGTCCTACAAACTTCATCTAATAAACAGGTTTTTATTGTAGTATTATACCGGAGGCCTGTCCACGTGGCCGTTATACTGTAGTGTTGTGTGAACGCTTGTTAAGACCCATAACAACTCCTGAGAAGGAGCTCTGTGTGGAAGGACGCCATGAGCTGTCCAGTGAGTGGATGCAAACACGTTTTCTTGTTCAAATCTTCATTTACTGCCCAAATTATCTGATGAGGACGTCACAAAAGGGAGTCTCCCTCAGAGTCTATGTTTAAATGTATGCAAGACCAGTTTGATCAGACATTGCATTCCATGGTTTTGGACTTGGATGGGAATAACTTGCTGGCCTTCATGACACTCAGAGAATTGTTGAGATTCTAATCCATTGAAATGCCAAAAGCAAGCAGTTTTTGTTTTTAAAGATGACTTGGTTGTTGTTGTCGTTTTTGTTTTTATTGAACAGCAGAAGTAGAGAGAGAGAGGGAATCTGCAGCAAAGGGCCCACCGGGAATCAAACCTCGGCCGCTATGATAACAACATTTGACACGTGAGTGTGAATAGCCATTTCATTTTTTTTTCATTGAAATGGGTAAAAGTTGATGCTTGAGATTTTTTTACCAAAGAGGATGTATGTTGACCCCTCGTCCCTTATCTCCTTACTCTTTCAAATACATGGGTAGCTAACGTTAGCTAAACCTTTGGCTCTCTCTCTTGTATAGCAGAAACGTTTTGTGCTTTGCAGACAGTGGTGGAAGAAGTATTCAAATCTACTTAAGTAAATGTAACTACACTGAACTGAGGAAAACTTAAGTGTTTCTGTCAGACCATAACTCACCCGCACCTGGAGTTATCAGTTATCTGTACATATCTGTTGTACCTGACAAGGACAAGTGGTTTAAAGTAACTCTAATATTTGTTTTCCTTTGTTTTGTATTCCATTCTTTCTTGTATCAACAGATATATGATAACACTGGTCACAGCATGGATGACATCATGGCATCCCTTCGTGGCAGGGCTATTATCCATCTACTACTGGCCAACTTTCACATTAAATCCTTCTGTTTTGTACCATGCTAACGGGACCCCTTCATCCGTGATGTCGTCATCGTTTTCTGTGGACAGCGAAATTGAAAAGGTATGTAATAAAAGTGGAAATAACTTTTTTGCTTCAACTTGTCATTGTGAAGTAGTGTAAGGGCTATAGAAAAATGACACCACGTTGTTTTGTCTTACCCAGCATCGTCTGCTGTTAAAATGTGTTTTAGAAATGAAGTGATGGGATTTACTAGGTTACATATGTCATGCGAATTAGTAGAGTGGGAACTTCCACACCACTGGTGGTACCGCTCCATAGAGGGATGTACAGACTACTGGCAGTGTTTTAAATAATGAAGCACATTGTATTAATATGTGAATAACGTCTAATCATTCCTAACAGGTAGGTAGAGATCTTCCAACTGTATATTAATGTGTTCCATTGATTCTCTCATGTACAGCACGCATTGGCTGGCACCGCAGTTTCAAAGAGGGCCTTCCTGTGGCATGACCCTTTTTTGCCAGGAGCTGGCTGCCCTGTTGTTCACAAAGGAAGTCCTTGCACTGTCCACCCTGACTGGGAAGTCTGGGAACGGGGGACCTCCTAAAAAAACAACTGGACGTTGCCAAAGTGCAGGCCATAACAGGTAATTGTCTTGAGTCGCATGTAGACATTTTAAAGCTTCTGTGATTTATAAAGCAGCAGGATCACATGTTTGTGATAAACAAGTGATGACATTTGTTGTTTGTTGTATTGACCTGCACTGGTAAGAATATTGACATGTCACATTGATATAGTTTTTCTATGTTAATCCTGATTTACTGTTCCAAAAATAAAATTGGTTCAACAGAATTTCCTGTGTAGTCAAAATATAAGAAAATGTTGTATGAATATGCTGTGACATCATCTCTCATCTCTTCTCTTAACGGACGCAGTCATTCAAGAATTCCCCTCGACATGTGCCTGGGACGTGAGAGCTGTCTTACGACGCAAATGTAACAACGAGCAGTTTAACCAGAAGAAAACTGCATAAATGGAGCCTGTTTGTCAGTGTTTTTTTTTTATTATTTTCTGTTTGATTCTAGATGTTCTGTGTGAAATTTAAAAAAGTTATTTTAAATACAATCTGGGAAGTTCATTCAGCATTTAGGGTACTGTTAATACATGTATAATATTTTAATGGACAACAGTATGTTGTGTACAAAGTAATCTAGCATAGTAATAAGAAAGTGTGCTTTAGTAATTGGAATAAGCCAAAAGTATATATATGTATGTATACTATAACCACAATATTAATATATTTATATTGTGTTAATAGTATGTCATAAGTATACCTTTGGTATACTAATGATATACTATTAACACAATATCAGTATATTTAAAATGTGTTAATAGTATACCAAAAGTATACTAATGGTATACTATTAACACACTATAAATATATTAATAGTATATTGTTAACATATTTGGAACATACTAATAATATATTTCAAATATACTTAAAATACAAAAAAGTATGATTTAAGTATGCTATCGGCAATTATATTAGCACATTCACATAAGTATACTTAAAGTGTACTAAGTATACTTTAAGTTGTTCCAATTTAGCACACAAAAGTATACTTAAAGTTGTACTTAAGTACTATTTAATCACAACTTAAATATACAAAATAAGTTGTTCCAAAATAGTACACTTTAAGTATACTTATGCTCAAGTATACTAAGTATACTAAAGTATGCTAAGATTAAGTATACTTAGTATACTTCTTTTTTGCCTGGGAGTCCATGTCGATGTTGTCTTGAGCAAGACACTTAACCCTATTCGCTCACCGTTGCTGTGTCTACGGTCTACTATATAGCATGTAAGTCGCTTTGGATAAAAGCGTAAGCTAAATGTAATGTAATGTAATAAAGATCCACAGGAGCGTAAGAAGGACAGTCGCCGTGGCTACATATATTCTATTCCAGGAAACCCCTGCTGTCCGGTCGCCTCCTTGAGGAAAAGTATATGTCACTCCAACCCCCCAACGTACCTGCATTTTACCTGCACCTAAAGAAGAGTGCTGCTGCTTCGGATGACATTTGGTAGGTCTTGGCTTTAGTAGGCTAGAGTTTTCTCTGTCACAGGTACAGAATGGAAGCAATGTGCGTACATTATCTCACAACATGTTGCCCATGATATGCAAGGTGGCTGGCACAACAATCTACACCAATCACTGCCTGCGCAGCACCTTGGTGCAAACTCTCTCTAATGCTGGGTTGGAAGCAAGAGAAATCCTCTCAGTGAGGACATACATCAAAAAGCTCCCTTCAAAGCTACTGGGCACCAGATCTCAATGAAAGACAGCGTTGGAGTAATATCCTCCTGGAGAAGGGACTTCAACACCGAGCCACCGCAAAGAGAGCAAGAGTGGTCGGAAGCGATGTCATCAGAGACGAAGGGGACATAAGAAACGTTTTCCACGGATGCACAATTAATGAAGATATCCAAATCAACATAAACAAACATTAACAACAGCCTAATGTTAGTCTATTGAGTCCCAAGTCACTCGTAACTTTAGTTTATTAAGTTTAAACAGCATGGGCTATTTGGGTTATGTTTATTAACCTAACGTGTCACAGTTTCATCAGCCCGTTACCTGCAGACTCTCTTCAGCCCCGCTCCACTCAGCCTGTCAGTCACAGCTCGTCCGCTCACTCCATTCACCTGCGCACACAGCTGTCTCGCATCACCCGCAATCAGGCCAGTATTTAAGCACCAGCCTCACACTCACTCCTGGCCAGATCGTTCGTTGCTATGCTCGTTCTCTCCAGCACTCTCCTGCCTGTTTTTCCGGATCTGACCTTGCCTGTTCCTGACTACCGTTCTCGCCCGACTCCCGAGTCTCCGACCCGCCTGCCTGTTTTTCCGGATCTGACCTTGCCTGTTTCTGACTACCGTTCTCGCCCGACTCCCGAGTCTCCGACCCGCCTGCCTGTTTTCCCGGATCTGACCTTGCCTGTTCCTGACTCTCCGTGTTTGCTTGACCCCCGATTTCCTGCTACGGGCTACGGAGTGCTATCCTGTTTGCCTGAGTGTTAATAAAGTGTGGAGCTTCAGTCTCTCTGTCTCCGGGGTCGTCAGTTCTGCAATTGGGTCCTACTCACACCCGTTACATAACGGTATTATACCCAGTGTCTAACACCCAGGCCTTCTAGGTAGTTATCTTGTCAGTCTGTTTTTTGTTATGTTGTCTGTCACGCACCTTAGGTTCGTTCTAGATGAGCCAGTTCTGCGCAGAATCGATCACCGTCGATCAGTGCGCAATGCATGCCGGTTAGATTTGTGTCCGACTTGCTCTGATGTCATGCACTCGATCTTAGAGCCAGGCGCAGCAGCAGCTCTCCACCGACTGCGTGGCCCAGTGCATGATGGGAAAAGCATAGCTTTGACAGCAAGCATGTGTTGTGGAAAATTCATATTTTATGTGTAGTTGTAATACTTAACGCTCGATTGTTGACTATTAGTCTCATGTTTAATCTGAAAACATATCGTGTGTGGTTGATACTAATACTGTTTATTTATACAACACACATCAAAACCAGTAGTAATGTATTTCACAGGCAGACATCAAAAGAACAAAGGATGCGGCTTCACACACATTTCTACATGAATATATATTTATAAACAAATATGAATAAATCCAAACGTGATCTGTAAACTACAAGTAGACTACAGATGGGAACTAACAGGAAGTCTTTTTTTCTGTGACTTCCTGTGTAAACTTTGAAGTCAGCTGAAAACTGTTGAACTTGACTGCAGTTTCTTGTTAACGCCCCCTGCTGCTGCTGCCTGCTCTCGTCTGGATTCCAGGCGAGGCGCAGCTCTTTCGAACGAGCCTCTTGTCTCTCGTATTTAGTCTGTGTCAACTCCTTGTCCTGGGCCAGTTTCCTGAGCGCACCAGCCATTGTCGCCATGTGCTGTTCCTTGTGCTGACCTGTTTCCGTCCACTCGTGAGTTTTGCCCCCCTCCCCTCTGATCTGGATACCTCTGCCTGCATGGACTGACTACGAGTGTACCGAACCCTGCTTAACTACCTTGCCGCTGAGTCTGCTTTTGCTTCCTGTTCACTGTGGTTTTAGTTCCCTAACATAGTGCCTACAAAGCATTTATGATTGATTTATAATGTCTAGCAAATGTGATGTTCCCAATGCTCTCTGTCGGTTGCATAGCAACACATATGGGGACTATTTTCTCTAGGCTACTGAAATACATGTTTGGTAGCTACAACTATTTTGTGCTGAAAGGCAGCTTACTATTTACTTACTATTTATAATGTAAGGCATATTATAAAAGCAATAAGGTACTCGAGGCAGTACTGTATCGCAAACCCTTGAACAGTACATTACTGACGATACAGTACTGCCTCTCGTACCTTATTGCTTGATTAGTGATGCAGCCAACAAGATAACATAAAGCGTCCACTTTTATCATTACTTTGTAACTTGCTGCTGTTCTCAAGTGGAGCTCCCACACTCAGTGTCAAGATCCCACATTGTCCCGTTTTAACAGGAAATAAATCACATTCAATACTCTCGGTCTATGTCGATATAGTGGAGTAACATCTCCCTGAGCCGAGGATGAAGTCATGCTTGTAGTGCATGTTAGTGCACGTGAGCGTGCCCAGACTGGTTAGCGCACAACCGCTGCTCTGCATGTCATCGGGTCTGATTCCCTGTGACGAGACAGAAACGCCTTCAGTTCAGACTCCAACAGCGACCAGCTGAAAGACCCAGACCAAACTTTGTTGCCACTTTCGACCCAGGCAGGAGAACTCTGAGCCCAGCAGCAGCCGTTCGTCTGCAGGGCCTGGAGCTGCACACCTCCTGGAAGCCAACTCCGAAGCCACGCTGCTGGAGGCTCATACCGTGTTGCTGGGTTTGAGGAGGAACCCCCTGAAGGACCAGGACTACACGGGGCAGACTGTCAGACCCTGCTGCATTACAATGAGGGGTTTTCTAAGTCTGGCCGCTGCAAAGCAAAGCAGTGCTGCTCATGGGAGCGTCAGAATCATCAAAAAATGAAACTTCTTTGAAGGAGCAGAGGAACATGTGAACATTAAATGCTTACGTATGCCTCTTGTAAAAACTTGTCAGTGTATGGAATGTGCTGTATAAATGAAATGTTCTTGCTTAGCCTCAGAGAAGTAGAGAACTTCCTTCAGTAATCAAGTGGGAGCCCAACCACACGGAGCTCAGGCTGGTTTTATATGCATTGAGATGTATTAAATGATTCAAAAATCAAAAGCTTGATTGGATTCAAACAGTATTGTTAACCATGTCTATTTATTGAAATGCTCGATGGTTAAAATATACATATATTATGTTAATGAGATATCTGTAAATCAATGGGATACCTTAGACTTTGTTTGACCTCTATTCTCCAATATACTGGCACAAACGGACTACCTCAGTATAATGGAACGCTGACACTAATGCAACAAGGGTTAGAATGATTACTCTGTTCATATATAAAGCTAATATTTGCCTTTAATTAAAAAAGCCAGCTTTTGTATTATCTATAGATAGGGTCAGTATCTTTTGTGACATGAGGTGCACTCTTGCCAGTGTGCTGTGTCCACATATTCAAGTCAGGGAAACCAATAATGGCTAAACTAAAGCTGAATACAATTTTAGATTTTATCATGACATTAATCCATTCAGCTTTTTCTTCCCAGGGAGACACTTTCACAAAGCAGGGTACAGACTGCTCACCAGTCATAGTGTGAGTGTGAGTGGTGGCTGGTAAATGGAGCCATTTGCCACAAAGCACAATTCAGAAATAACCAACCATAATTAATTATTTTTTAAGCATTTGCAATATATGAATGACTTGTTACTTTAAGCATTTTTTTTATCATCATTCTATAATTCTGCCTCCATACAATGGAAATATGGGTATAATGGCACAATCACACACACACAAATGCACGTGAGTGATCATCACCTGCCGCGGCGATATGTGCTGAATGTGGGCTCAACCTCACGAGTCTTGGCTATTGGTTGAGGCTGCCGCTTTGTTCGCATATATGTAAGTGAATGGGATGCGAATTCCCAAACTTTAATTTTGGTGATTCTGGCGTTCCCTTTGGACAAAAGTGGTAATGTTTCAGACCACCAGAGTCCCTTTAGAACACCTAATTTTTCTGACCATGTTATTACCGTCCACAAACAGTCCTGGTTCACCCATGCCTCCCTTCCCTCCAGCTGACCCATTATTGTGTTGGCTCCCAGTTGGCACTGGGCCCGGAGCTCCCACCGGGAGTTGGAGGATGAGCTGATGAGTTTCTGGTGTATTTCCATGTCTGTTTTCACAAGGAATCAGACCTGATGACAAATGTGGCAGGGCCTTAGGGGGGAAATGAAGGCCTTAGGGGGGACCCAACAACACCACCTGGGGACTTGGACCCCAGGAAATATAACCTTTAACGACCCCAAGATATGGTTGAGAATTGTCAATGGCACACATTACCAATTTTTGGACTGAGACGTGTTTCATAAAAATAAACTAAATGTTTAAAAGGAATCAACAGTTAATAATCTGAACAAATATCAGCCAAAACATGCAGAACAGAAGCAAACCATGCTAAATCACAGATGCAGGTGAACCTACAAATGATAAACAGAGAATAAAATGGCACACCATGCTGCAAAATTATACAAATTAGGATTGCGACTAATTACCTCCTCACATATGGGGTAAGTAGTCAGACAGCAGGACAATGACGAAATGTCTAACACTCACCATGAGCCACAACAGGGCCAGGACAGGGGCCAAAAGGAGTGAGTGATATACTGGCACTGATTGGGGGAGGAGCCAGCCTGAGGGCTGCTTCACAACCTACACTTCCTTCCCCACTACACAAGCATTAAGAATAACTTCATAAAGATAGACATTCTTATCCCTGATGGTCTTGTTTACTTATGTAGGTCATTGAGAGAAATCCTTATGAAATTGAAACTTTCATAAACATTAAAAGTTCCTTGCAGTGACTTTAATTCCACACATATGTGACCTTAAAAGGGTACAGAAGACACTTCCGTGAATCCAATAAAACAACAGGATTCATGAATGATTGGTTGAGCTGCCAATCAAAACCTCACACAAGGAGGCTGTGACTGTTTGTAATGGTCTGCACAAAAACATATTTAATTAAAGACAGTGACTACTGCTTTGTATATGTCCTGTCCATGTTCTGTTTATCGCCACAATAAGAGCAGAACCCAAAAGTTCTGTCAAGCTGAGCACACCCGAAAAGCACATGAGCAGACACCATCCCTTTGTTTCTGTATCTGGTGCTATAACCCTGCAGCATCACTGCAACATCACAGCCCACAGCTCCGTTAAGCTTGAAGAGGCAAAGCAGAAAATACAACCAAGTCAAAACAATATAGTTATATTCCATATGGCAGGTAGCTTAGTGCACGGCCGCTGCTATGTGTCAACATGAGCACGCATATGTACAAAATGACATTTCACCCAAAACACAAAGAACCCACGAGAAGGGTCGAGTAAGGCAGACCATTTTAATCTGTTGAATCCTGGGTTACTGAGTCACACCGCTCAAGCCCTCCAAACAGGCACGCCATTACAAACGCTATTATTTGGCCCGTTACTAACGGCAAGGCTCTCCATAGAATTTAAGTTGTTTTAACCCGTCGTATAATTCCACACAGTGAGGAGGAGGGAAGTCAAAAAGCGATAAGTAAAGAGGAGAGCTGGAGAGTCTTCCCACTGGGTCAAATTGTAAGTCGTTAATGTCTCAGAGACTCATATTTAGAGTTGGTAGCTGACGTTTTGTGCTGGCTTCATTTCCAGTACGATCACGCCGTCCTGTTCTGAGCAAAGCAGAGCTTGTAAAGACTGACTCGTTTGTCAGGTATAATAAGCCAGATTGTTATTTTATAGATATATGGGCTGATGAAATATATTACAGTACAGCTTCAGTCAGTGTAACTTTACGGTGTAACCTTGTCACACGAGTTAAAGCCCAGTGGACATTGCCAGGGCCACCAGACAGACCTTTAAGGAATCTTTGGAAAGAAGTTTCAGTTTGTTAACACACTCCTATAAACTCACTTTATGTGGAGAATACTATCAAATGGATTTATGTTGACAGTAATGCAGATGTCTCTTTTTGATGTTTTATTAAATCTAGACTCAAGTGGAGGACCGCACCCGGATTCAACTGCTAATGCAACATCGATTTTGACTGTGATGCACTTTGGCCAAAGTGTTTTAGGCAAAACATGTTTACGCCCCAAACTGTTGAGATTCGCTTACCTCAATTATTTAAATCTTTGTGTTGAACTAAATGCTTTCCTCATACTATGATATATGTTTTATGATGTTTTTTTGTTTTGTTATTGTCATAGCATACAGGGCTGTGCACATTTGTATAGCATACTTTTATTTGGTCTTCTTCATGACAAACTAAATTATACATTTGTTATGACATATAATACATATTTTATGACATACTAAGCTATAACATTTTCCATGACCTGTCTCTTAAATTATGTCATCTTATTTCATCATTTATCAGTATTTCCTGTTTTATGTTGTGTTACTCACCTCTCCTCTCGTTTCAGGTCACTTCACTTTCTGCCTTTGTGTGTTTTCCCACCACTGATTGTCTGCCCCGCCCCTGATTGAATCCACCTGTGTCTAATCACCTAAACCTCTCAAATGTATTTAACCCATGTGTTCCCATGTTTTATAACTTTTTATGGCATAATATACACAATACATGTAATTTGTATGTCATCATAATTATAATGTATGATTTTTTTATGACTTACTGTGTCATGACACTTTTAGGATCTTGATCGTTTTAAATCGTTGCCTGTTTTTTTCAATCTTTTGTGCTCTGAGCTACTAAATAAACTCATAAAGCCATGAATGTCTGCCTGCTTTACCTTAAAAAATCTATAGAACTTCAAGGGAAAGCGTCTGATTTCCATGCATTCCACACTCGTGTTGAGGTCATCACACCGGCAAAGGTGACCCAACAAAAGTCAGCGGACTCTCCCGGTGTGTTCTGGGCAGAGGGCGCTCAGACAATCTGCCCTCCATGACTTTTGCCAGTGTCCTTAGTGGGTGAGCGGGGCAGATCTGTGGGCTGGGGCATGGAGGGAGACTGCACTACCCGGTCTGTGTTACAGAGCCTGTGGTTATCATATGCTGCCTTGTTGAAAAGTGTTCGTCTTTTGAGTCAGATTTATAATTTAAGATTTCAGGAGTATCATATTTTATTTTCTGCTTCTTATACAATGGCATAACCTAGTTTGTCAAAACAAAAGTAATGTTAGACATGAAATGATAGACTAATTGGTAAAATTGTGGATAGATTGATTAAAATTAGCTCTTAGTGGCAGCCCTCTGTTTATTAAATACTGTTCTGTGATGTTAATGCTATACTATATGATTTTTGTTGTTGTTTCATGCCATGTGAAAATATAAATCATGATATTCGTTATATATTCTTATATTCTTGTCTATGAAACATGTTCAGGTTACTTAAGGTCAGAATAACAGATCATGAAGCTGTAGATGTCCCAGGGAAACATGTGTCTGTCTAGACTAGATACACGCCGGGCATCGCCACAACACTCACATGTTATCATTATGTTAGACCAGGTGCAGTGGGACTGGCCATGGACGCCCCAGTCTTGTGAGACAAGGAGAGGACATGTGTCTTTCCTCCTCCTTGGCAGGTTAGAGCCAATTAGATGTTAGGATGATGCGATGAAACCTGTGACGGAAATCTGTGTATAAAACAGCCGAACATCCGGTTGTGGTGGAAGTTTGTTTTGGTTTCCAACCTGCGTGTTGACGAAACGACTCCCTGCTCTTGCAAGTGCAGCGATTATACTTTGTTCGTGACCAGAGAAATACATCTACCAAAATGAGAGAAGTTGTTCGGCTGAATTCTTCCGGAGTTTCTACCAGGCATCCAATTTGGATTACGCTAACAATTTGGTGACCCCGACGTTGGTTGGTTGACCTGGATAAAGATAAAGAGCGGTGACGTCCGTTTCCCGGACCCCAGCCGAGGGCCAGCGGCTGTTTGGTGGTTGACAACGAGAGGCCTCAAAGGGAGGTGAGCAGACGACCTTTTGTTCAAATGAATAGAATGTCTGTGATTGGATAAACTAAATTTGTTGTCAACAGCAAAATAAGCCTCTGTCCGTAGTTTAGAAATTGTTTTACAAAATTGTACCTTGTCACAAGTAAAGTAAAAGCACATATTTCCACTGGTGTTTATGATGTTTATGATTAGTAGGGAAAGAGAATAAGTGTCCACAGGGTTAGGGATTTAGGTAAAAAAATAAAGAGTTTAAATAGGACAAAGGGACGCTCCTTGGAGCTACCGGAGGTCGACTCTTAGTCGGTAGAAATCCAAGTTGAATCCGTGTGGCACGTTGATACCTCTGGTAACTGAAGTCACGGAGCGATATAGCGATGAAGGTGGCGGTCAGTTTAGGGTTTAGATAATGCAGCTGTGGGAGCGATGCCGCTGTGGGAGCGATGCCAAGAGGTGCGAGGTTAAGGACACAGGAATAGATTTGTTGTTTTTCATGGAATGTGTGGGTGGTTTTTGTAAGTCTTGGTGAATTAACAAAATCTGAAAGCGTGTGTATCAGAACACGAAAGTGGACTGAGAATTCCTCGGGAGAAGGTGTTCGACTACATATCTGTGGGGATTAAAGGGGAATAAAAGGGAAAATCATAGTCTATGGTACTACGAAGCAAGGAGAAATAAAACAATATTTGTGAACTGGTGTTATAAACCTCAGCGATCGAGCGCTGTATCCCTCTGATACAGTAGAAGCTTCTCGTTCGAGTTCACTGTATTGGGTATTGCAGCCTTTCTCCTGGCCTCCAAGGATACGTGTAAATAAATAAAATAAACTGTTCAAAATGGGAAGGACCAGAAAAACAATTGAGGTGTGGTCAAAGAGCTAAAATAATATAAGATAAAAGCACTAGAAATAATAATATAAACAAAGAACGAATAAAATATGAGGTCTAACACTAGAAAAAGGTGGTGCCTCACAAGCAGTCAGATAGGAGATAGATAGAGAAAAAAACATTTGTCGAGCCACCAGGAGGGCTCCGCGGGCGCCAGGCCTGAGCGGTGAAGCCTTTGCTCTCTCACAGACTGACCGATGTCCAAGACGCGTCTAAGGTTAGCAGAAAGCCTTTTCTAAAGTTTCTGCATTGGAGGTCTGTGAGGAGGAAGGATGTAACGTGAAGGAGGGCCTCCCAAGGACGCCCTGAAATACAGACACGACACTCAGTAACCATTTTATTGAACCCCAATAGTGTAAATTATAATGCGCTTTAATTATGATTGGACTGTGGCATAATTGTTGATAAAACACATTTATATTCCGTATATTGTGCATCACATATAGATGATGGTGGTAATACATTGAACTGAATGAGTATTGGTTGGGATCACGAAGCGTAATCCCGGGGCACGTGCTGCATGTCTATGTGTGTGAGTGAAATTCCTCCAAGAGAGGAGGTTTGAGAGAAAGTCCCCAGGTGTGAAATTACTGAGGGTGGAAGTACTAAAATATTCCTGCAGATGAGAGTGGTTGAGTTATCAGGGTGACGACTCTGGACTAAGAACAGAAGTGTGTTGTTTGCTTCAAAAGCGTTGTATATGTCTCAGCTGAGACAGAATTGTGTGCTTTGTTTAATGTACATGTATGTGTCATAGAAGAATCATAGATGAATGAAATAGTTTGAAAAGGGTATGGATGTAACTGAACTAAGATTATTAACACAGTAGAACTACAAAGGAGAGATTCATAGATGATAAAGGAAGATACATCACTTCCTTATAAAAACCCTTTGTAAAGAATGATGAGCCTCTGTTAAGATAAAGAGGACATTTGTAAATGTGCCACAAGCAGCCCAAACAATAAGAATATCTCTTTAAACAAAGAAAGAAAAAGGCAGCCGTGCCTATTTTTGCTGTTGCTATTGGTGGAGCCTACTTTGAAACTTGTGCTCTGCTTTAAATCTACAGGTGCGTGATGAACTGCCTGCTTGTTGAATTAAGCTTGTTGTGAGTTATAGCCTTTTAACATTGTGTAATGAACTTTAGAAAAAACTGTGTGTTAACAAGAAAAGGATAAAGATATGGCAGATCCTTGGAAATTAGGGACAAGACTTACGTTAATAATAAGATAGATAAGATATAATTCTGGAGCTGTACAGGTAGAATACATGTTCTGCTGGAAACTGTTAAGTAGCAATGTTTATATATATTGATATAAATCAACGAGTATTTTGTGAATCATTCAATCATCAGGTGTGGGCGGATAACATAATAAAGAATAATTAAATAATAATAAAATAACTAAGGTAACGAAGTAGATTACAATAAATACTGAGCAAAATCATTTCATGATTGTTGACCCTGGTGACTGTGTGAGATCTAAAGGGGGGTCAAGCAATGCTGGGGCGGAGCTGGAGAGAAGGAGCCTTCCTCTGATTTATACGGTTAAAAGGATTTATGGAGTTTCCTCATAGTCAGGGTGAATAAGCCATAAAAGGGTTAAATGGTACTATACTATAAGTAACGCAGAAATTATATTTGGAAAAGGAGATAGAGGGAAAATTATTAATCATATACGGGGAATTTAATGGGAGTTGGCCCTCCACTGATAAATGGTAATACTAAAATAAGAGTGGTGTGGGTCCGGGTTTTTTTTTTTTTTTTTTTTTAGGTGTGGCAGGTTCGTGTGCTGCAAAGAATATAGAAGTCAGTGGACTGACGATGCTCTCACATAGTTATGATTGACATATCATTTTTTATTTAAGACTCCAAATATTGAGCCGGGCAAAGTGAGCTTTTAAAAAAAAGTAGAGAAAACTAAAATAGGACTACGTTGGTAGTGTTGTGTTAAATAAACTTTGAATTGAAATAAAAGCATGTGTAAAAGTTGGAGCAGGGTCAAGCCTGTGCAGCCTGTTTACTAAGTCTTATCGTAGGGATAAGAGGAATGTGGGAGAAGGACAGACGAACTGTCCAACAATTAGAAGAATGGATAAAAATGGGGTTTCCTGAGAAAGGCAGTTTCAGCTGCAACAACTGGAGCAGCTCAGAGCGTGTGTGGAACGGAGAGAAGAGAGGAAGCAGAAAGTAAGGAAGATATTAAATAATGAATATATTAAATAAATAACATTAATAGAAAATGGATGGAAAAAGAATGCACTGCTAAACCGTGTCCTTCTTTGTCCGAGGTACATGGTCACGAGGATCCTGATCTGGACTCCGTGCCGCCTCTATATGCTCTAAAGGGGAAAGCCGTCCAACCACCAGTCCAAAGAGGAAAAGAACCGACCCTTCACACGGAAAGCTAAGCTGGAACCACGCCAGGACACACCCAGAGCCTGCTTGCCTCTCTCCGAACCCCAAATTGAGATAATGCCATGGGGAGGAAAAGACATTGAAGACGTAAAGAATTATGTGACAAGCCCAAAGAAAATCTGACTGAGGTTGAAAGAACTCTTCTCTATTTTGTTGGAGAATACAGGCCAACCAGGCCACCCGATGAGCAAAAGGCTCAAACTGGACAATGACAAAATTGCAGTTGTGTTTTCGAACAAGATTTCCACCCAAAAGAGAAGAAAGGGGCGGCAGAGAAAAAACTGAGGGCCAGAGACTTTGACCCACATGAACCAGAGACTTTGTGTGCCACCTGTGGCTAAGCTGGACATTGGCGAAGGGACTGCCCACAAGCTCCGTGGAATAAAGACAGGACTGGTGGGAGGACCCAGCAAAAATCTGACTGAGGGGAGCGGAAGGTGGCGGGACGGACCCCAGGGAGGGACCACGGGACGCACACACATCTCAACACACAGGGTGAGCAAATTCTGATTGGGATTATGACAAGCTTGTTTATGCAATACACACATTAGAAGTTAGGTGCACACACACACACACACACACACACACACACACAAACATATATATTTGAATGAAAATTAAGGTTTTAGAAAATGACCATAAGTCATATTAATTAACTATTAAAGGTAAAGATGTTCCATTTTTGGTTGACTCAAGAGCCACTATATAGATTTATCAGGCCGAGAATACTGCTGCTGTCTCTGTTTTTCTGTCTTCCACACAATCTGAGTTGTTAAAGGGGGAGTTTCCGCATGTTTCCTGGAATGGAGGGAAGGACATGGCTGGTTGGCTGCGCATGCGGACACTGCTTCCTGAATTGAGGCCTACAGAGGATCCTGTGAACCGGTACAGTGTAAAAGGCAAAGTATACAAAACAAAATGTACATTACTAACAGTAAAAAGAGAGTTATTCAACTTATGTTTAATCAAAACATAGACACCATGGGGTCTAATGTTCCATCTGTCGACATGGCTGAGCTGTCTGAGGTGCCCACCTCTCTGTGGTCTGCACATGAATATGACGTAGGACTGATGAGGAGTGCGACACCTGTGGTGGTTCACCCAAAATCTGATTTCAGGCCAGGCATGAAGTACTATCCACTTAAGCAGGAGGCCATTATTTTGAGCCATTATTGATGGCTGGTGTAATAGTCAAGAGTGATAATTATCTGGTACGCACCTTAATATATCTGGTAAAGACAATTTGGGAAAAGGGGGAGGTGATGAAGGCTTTACAGGCTCCCTGGTGGTCTCCATACATGTTACCCACAGTCAACAATTGTTTCTAATGTACAATTTAATGTATAAATATATATTCTGATGAATACAGGTAAACTACAAATACAGACAATCTTGATGAGAAGAGAACGGAAGGTGAAAATGGTGAATGTAAAGGAGAATGGGAGGGTTGTGTCCAATGCAGAGGACTGAGGGGTGGGAACCTGTGGGAGGGAATCTCAAGGTTTAATATTCCTCCTCAGTAAAAACCTACACAACCAAACTCAACTGAGTTACTGTAGCAAAGAAATTAAAAAAGAAGTCTAAAAACACGTGAGACATCTTTCCCTCTCCTCGAAGGAGGAAGAGGTTTTGAAAATAATTGATAAAACCTTATGGTCAAAAGGGGGAGTAGAGCCTGTGACAATAAAAATAAAAATAGGGTTAGGCCTTTCCAGAGATAATATCCAATAAAACCAAAGGCTGCTGAGAGAATAACACCAGTAGCTGAATCATTTTTCTTTAGACTCAGAGGTATTGTAAAAGTCCTAAAGGCCCTTCTCAGATAGGCTGCTAATCTAGCTGAAGTTGAACCTCCACAGTGGAGACAGATTTTACTTTATGTTGATGACATTCTGGTATGTTCCAAAACACAAGATAAGTGCAGAGAAGATACTCTGGCGCTATTGACATTCCTAGGGGAACAAGGACATAAAGTAAGCAAAAAATAATAAATTAACTGCAATTGTGAAGAGTAAAAGTGAAATATGCTGAACTTCTGAAGCTGACAAAGCTTTAGTGATATTAAAAAATATTTTAGCTGAAACAGAGTTGTGAATTACAGAGAACTAATTCAGCAAACAAGACTATTATTACGCATAAATAATTAATATTGCAACTAGTAGAACAATTAGAACAATACACACTTTATATAGATATGCAGCTCTTTTGAGACATGGTTTGGACCATGTCTCAACAAGGGGGATGGTATCTATGATAAACCAGATTTTTAGTGCATATGGCTTTACTAAATTTAAAAAAAAGTTTTTCTCTAATAAGTTATACTTTGTATAAACAGGAGGGGTGGACCATGACAATTATAATAACACCTCGTTACAATTTTTTTAAATGTGTGTTTTTTGATATGCCATGAAATAAGATTTCCCCATGTTTTTAGGATATAAAATGTATCAGACTGAATAATTTATGAACAAACAGAACATAGAGAGCCATATAGAGGACACCATTACACATCTAACACTGCATGAGATGCTGACAGGACAGCCTATGATGCACCGTGATGTACCTGAGAGGACCTCATAATGGTCCCAATTGGATCTACTAACCAAAGAATTACGAAGCTATGTCCAGTGATTGATATGTATACATAGAGCACTATTTCAACAGGTGAAAGGAGTTTACTGTTGTAAAATTCCCCCGTTAGCCTTACTAAGAGATGAGCCCCACCAACACGATGGAGGAGCTACAAGGAAGGACCACGATGGAACTTGAGAGCGATAGTCGTAGATAAATAGTACCGGCCTCCACTGACCCCGCCCCAAAGAAGATCTGCTATTCAATTCAATTCAATTCAGTTTATTTTGTATAGCCCAAAATCACAAATACAAATTTGCCTCTAAGGGCTTCACAATCTGTACACATACGACATCCCTGTCCCGGAACCTCACATCGGATCAGGAAAAACTCCCTCTAGAAAACAAGGGGAAGAAACCTGAGGGAGAGCAACAGAGGAGGATCCCTCTCCCCGGATGGACAGATGCAATAGATGTCATGTGTACAGAATCAGCATAACAGAGTTACAGCACATTCTACAGCTCATGCATCCTTTTTCCACAAGGTGCTAGTAACCTGGTGCATGAGCGGCCCTCTACTGTGCGTAAAGTGCATTGGCCAGAAGATTCAAAGGAGCGATGAGATTTTCTGTTTCATGAGTGATGTCAGTCACTCAAGGAGGAGAATGGTGAGGATGGCATGGTAAGAATCAACATCCGAAGAAGAGACCGAGTTAGACCCCTCATTCCTGTATGCATAACTTGCTAATGTTTGACCATCTCCCATATAGTATACGCACACACGTAGAAGGCGTGAGACTGTAGTGATAGGGTGATTTTATACTGTTTTTGATTGTGCCATATTATGCGCTTAGATGATTATCCAGGGGAATGAAAGGGTTACAAATAATTAGGGACAATGGTTCTCTAGTATAAGTTTTATATGATGTTCCTGGTGGGTTTTTAGCTTAGCTTTTTATAAAACAGGTACAGGCTTTAAACTGTTAGAGATTTCCACTCCGTTAAATAAGTAACACACACATAGTTATGAACTGATTTAGCCATTTTTGTACTGCAATATATATGTCAGAGATTTCCACACTGTTAAATTAGTAACACACACATAGTTAGGAACTAATATAACCTATTTTTGTAGCTGATTTATATTGTTTAGTTTACATAATAAATTATGTAAAAAGGGGGATTGAAAATATAAATCATGATATTCGTTATATATTCTTATATTCTTGTCTATGAAACATGTTCAGGTTACTTAAGGTCAGAATAACAGATCATGAAGCTGTAGATGTCCCAGGGAAACATGTGTCTGTCTAGACTAGATACACGCCGGGCATCGCCACAACACTCACATGTTATCATTATGTTAGACCAGGTGCAGTGGGACTGGCCATGGACGCCCCAGTCTTGTGAGACAAGGAGAGGACATGTGTCTTTCCTCCTCCTTGGCAGGTTAGAGCCAATTAAATGTTAGGATGATGCGATGAAACCTGTGACGAAAATATGTGTATAAAACAGCTGAACATCCGGTTGTGGTGGAAGTTTGTTTTGGTTTCCAACCTGTGTGTTGACGAAACGACTCCCTGCTCTTGCAAGTGCAGCGCTTATACTTTGCTCGTGACCAGAGAAATAAATCTACCAAAATGAGAGAAGTTGTTCGGCTGAATTCTTCCGGAGTTTCTACCAGGCATCCAATTTGGATTACGCTAACACATGCAACACTTTGATTTAATAACATTTGGGTGACACCTAATTATTGGGAAATATTATTGTATGTAAATGGTATCTGTAAGCCATTATCCACTATAGTAACAGAATCATTTCATCTTGATGTATGACCAAATACCTGCACAACTAATGACAGCTCTGATGGCGATATTTACATATGTTTGGATGGTTCATGACCTTCGTTCTCTTTTTTCAATCAGTATCTGTGTTCAGACAGGTTTCTGAACTTTTTTGCATTGTTGCCATGTTCCCATATTCCAGCAATTACCTTGTTATTACTGATAGGCATATTGGCCAGAACTATACAAATAGCATATAATGATAATTTTAGAATGAGGCAAGTTACAGGATCCCGCCTTGTAATTTGTATTTTTCCTCTATTCACTTATCTTTGACTCTCCTTGCTGTTACTCTCTCGCAGCTTCCTCTCAAACAGAATGCAGAAAGGGGAGGGGATTGTCGTGATGTTTCTCACCGTCGTTTCAGGTTTGGGAAATGTTCCTGTGCTAAAATAGATAGGAGGATAATTGGCTGGAAGATTGGATCCAATCCGTGTTTTTTTCCCACAAGCCACGAGGTTAACATCAGCTCTAATGCTTCCATTGAGCGCAGCAAGATCTCATTTGACTGTTTGTGCTTTCATTATAATTCTAATGTTATTGCTTTAATGAAGCTTTCCTGCAGTGCTATAGGACTCCAAAGAAGTGTGACTGAAGAAGGGAAGTCATTGCACAGCTTCGTTCTACAACATTTCCATGTAACGATTGTCTCAGCTCTATATATGATGTAAAAGGACTGCAATCTGCAATCTAGTGAGCACCAGCATGACAGCTCAATCTGATGGCCATGGGAGTTAAAAACACTAACGCCTCACAGCAAGAAGGTCCAGGGCTGTATCCACTAGCTGTGTGGGGTCAACATGTAGTCATTTATATATATACCTGCTGACTGGGCTTGACTCAGTTTGAAACGGCTCGGCAGTGCGGCAATGATCTGCCCCTCTATTACAACATGGCTACATTTCCTAAAAGATCTTCTCAACTTAAGTCCTTAAGCTCCGCCGATGATACCCAGCTATACATATCAATCAAGACAGATGAAACCAACCAGGTGGCTAAACTTCAAGCGTGTCTCAAAGACATAAAAACCTGGATGACCTGCAACTTCATGATGTTGAACTCGGGCAAGACTGAAGTTATTTTTGCTTGGCCCAGAGCGAATGATCGAACGACTTGGCTCAGTATCGAATTATACTGTTTCCCTTGATGGCATTGCTCTGGCATCAACCACCACCGTGAGGAATCTGGGAGTTGTCTTTGATCAAGACTTGTCCTTCAGTTCCCACGTGAACAAATCTCAAGGACTGCCTTCTTTCACCTACGCAACATTTCAAGGATCAGGCACATATTGACTCGAAGGGATGCAGAAACATTGATCCACGCATTTGTTACTTCAAGACTGGATTACTGCAACTCTTTATTATCAGGCTGCTCTGCTAAGTCTCTTAGGTCTCTCCAGTTGATCCAGAATGTACTAATGAGGACTAGGAGGAGAGATCACATTACTCCTGTATTAGCTGCTCTCCACTGGCTTCCTGTAAGACAGAGAATCGTATTTAAGGTCCTTCTTCTTACCTACAAAGCCTTAAATGGTGATCATCATATCTTAGGGAGCTTATAGCACCATATTGTCCCACCAGAGAGCTGCACTCACTGAATGCGGGGCTACTTATGGCTCCTAGAGTCTTAAAAAGTAGGATGGGGGCCAGAGCCTTCAGTTATCAAGCTCCTTTTCTGTGGAACCAGCTTCCACTTTCAGTCCGGGGGGCAGACACAGTCACCTCATTTAAGAGTAGACTTAAGACTTTTCTCTTTGATAGTGCTTATAGTTAGGGCTTGCTCAGGCCGGCCCTGGTCCAGCCCCTAGATATGCTGCCATAGGCCTAGACTGCTGGGGGACATCTTAGGATACAATGAGCTCCTCCCTCCTCTTCTCTCTCGCTTACCCCTTCTGCTGGTGTGGATCGTAGTTGTCTGGGTCGTGGTCCATGCCTACTACTCATTACATGAATAATTTATGTCATATTCATTGAATGTGCTGTAACTCTGTTAGGTTGATTATGTACACATGACATCTATTGCTTCTGTCCATCTGGGGAGAGGGATCCTCCTCTGTTGCTCATCTGAAGGTTTCTTCCTTTTTTTCCCTGTAAAAGGGTTTATACTATTTTTTGGGGAGTTTTTCCTGATCCGATGTGAGGTCAAGGGACAGGGATGTCTTATGTGTACAGATTGTAAAGCCCTCAAAGGCAAATTTGTGATTTTGGCCTATAGAAAATAATCTGAATTGAATTCAGTGATAAACATGTTTCATTTCCTCTATGTTCTTCACAATAAAAGTCCTCTGTTACTTTGTTATTTAAACTTTTTTATTTTGAACCAGCAAAAACCAGGATATCACTAAATAAAACAAAGCAGTACAAACGGGAAAAACTGAGAAAACCTAAACTTCAACTCAGTTCAAGGCTACAAGTGTACTGAGAGCTGAGAGGGCGCTACAGTGTTTTAAATGGTCTTTCTCTCTGGTCTCCTTCACAGAGACGAGTTGCAAACTTGTCTGAGGGGTTGAAGGGGCGTCAATACCGGGTCTGTGAGACTGTGAGGTGCTTTGGCCTGAGGAGTAATGCCACACGGCACATTTAAACTGGCAATGCTAATGCAAGTTTTTTATCCAAAGACAGGCGTGATAGCTGCATTGAAAACACCAAATGGTTGTCTGTTGTGTACCCATACTCACACCTGCTGCATGCTGGGATTGTTGTTAGTTAGCCGGTTCCAAATCCTCTGAATCACGGCCCACATATTGAGTTTGTTCTGATAGAGTTGTGAAGTGGGAGTGTCCGCTGGTTCTGGAGTCCGAGGAGCCTCAGCTGCTGTTAATGGAGGAAAGTCCAGTTAGAGGTGTGAATCAGAGAAAATGGTTTGGTTGTTGAATTTGAGAACAGATCGAGACCACATAGCTGCTGAATTCATTCAAAGCTGACCAATATTTATTTTGTTGGGGTTTTTCTTCTTCGTTTTCACAACATAATAATCTCAGAATGTCTTGGGAATTGAAGTTAATTTATCACATCACAATTTGTTGTCCCCAGGCTCGGACCTTTGAGCTGTTATGGACTGCCAATTCAACCAGGACAGTACAATGACATACACGTCTTCTTCCCAACTGTCAGTCCCCTAGTAATATTACTGCTGACCTTTTCTTTCTGGAACCACTGACTGGGATTGACTAAGCTCTATTTAGGTTCTTATTAGTCAATTTACAGAAATCATAACACATTTGGTTCTTTGCTGTGGCAAACATTTACTGATTCTACCACTTAGCACTCCTGACCGACGAACAATGCCATCAGCGAGACAGATACATCCTTCACTACTGATTGGGAAGGGCAAAAAAAAATACATTTTCATCACACTTTACTTCAAGTGGAGTGAACTCTGAGAGTGAATAAAACCAATATTCATGAAACTAAATGTGTTTTTTCTTAGTCTCTGAAAAGTTGACCTTGTATAGCACTAGACTTCTCACTCAACGACAGCAACACACATTGTTGGATGTCAAAAGCTATTGCTCTTTTCACACGACACCATTAATATGTAAAAGCTATAAAGTTTGCTTCAACGCTTTGATTTTCAGCCGATGAGGAGACACTTGTACATTCACGCCTGTACCTGCCTGGAGGGGCCTCATTAATAATTGTGATCCTGCAGAATGGAAAGCACTCCACTTACTTGATATAACTGCTGCAGCATCTCGCAACCTGCCTGACCGTAGATAATTAAGAAGTAAGAGCTGGTTGGGCAACGTATTATTTCCTGTTACAATTGTTTTGAAGTTTTACTTTGAACAACCACAATGTTCTAACAGAGGAGTCCACTTCTGGCAAACTACATAACCCCATGACATAATACAGTATCCATAAGTGGCCTTTGCTTTGTATCATAAAACCCCTTTTAGACAAATAGTTGAGCTTCATGAATCACACTGACTTGACCATGTGATTAGATATTTCCTTCAGGAAGTTGTTCAGCCATGGTGATGAACTTGAAACCCCAAAACTTGGCCCATCCCATCTTTTGATCTATTTTAGTAGCTACTAAAAAACTAGCAACAAACATCTAGCACTTCCTAAATGCAGTGGCGCCTCTGCTCATTTTCCCAAAAGATGAATGTTTTTTGTATTTACCCTAATCTTTTTAATTCATTTTCTTGATGTTAGAAGTCCTCTTGTTTGATGTGAGGTGACATGGCGGGGGCTCAGAGGAATAGTGGCAGATGTTATTGCATATAGCGTTATTGCATATAGCAGTGATCTATCTATCTATCTAAGCTAGGTCTTCACGGTGGTTTCTGTGTACAGCTGAACTGCATTCATGTAGATGCCTAAGAAGGCTTACTTTTACCTCGAATCATCCTTCCCAAGAGTCAGAAGGCCATGTTGCTAGTACACCCTGATGTTCTGCTGCTTTCATATCACAGTTGAGGAGAGGCACAAAAACTTGGCTTTACATTTATTTGCCAAATCCAAGACTTATACAAGCTTGTGTTGAGTCCTTGTCGGCACCCTCACATGCTTTACCGTTCTAAGCAGTGTAATTCATGTGGCGATCGCCCAATGGTTCGCTGAGCGCTGCTCTTCTGCAGACTTCATCTGGAATTCTTCTCTGGAACTTCAGAGAAGCCGATCCCAGCTGACACAGGTTGCCACGCTATGACAAGGCTAACATATAGAGACGGTTAACCAGTCACGCTCACATGCACACATACGGGCAATTTAGAGTAAGTCATTAACCTCAGCTGCATATCTTTGGACATGAGGGGAAGCAGGAGAACTCACAGAGAACCCAAGCTGACAAGAGAACATGCCAACTCCACACAGCATAGCAACGACTAGCACAATTAGTGAATAAAGCTTAACACACAACCATGTACTTCTATCTATCTATCTTCTTTCACTGACATAAGGAGACATTGTCTAGCCCCTAACAACCAAATGTCAAACCTAAACCTCTGAACCCTTAAACAAGGCCTGTCCCAGAGGGAGGACCAGCCTAAACTGTCCTCACATTGTAAATATGTCCTCACTCTGAAGGTCTACAGCTCAAATTGGTCCTCATGGAGATAGCTGTACAAGTCCTCTCTCTCACACACACACACACACACACACACACACACACACACACACACAGAGACACGGTGCCGTCCTTGTTCTCTCAGCCCGTCCCAGCAGCACCACCTCTCTCTTAAAACAGCACCCGTTCTGACACCTCATTGATCTCCACTCATCTTATTGTTTAATGCAGAGCCACTACAGCCCTGTAGTTGAACCTTCTGAATGGGAGTGCTAATCAATACCTGTCCTTTCTTGTCTCTCTCCTCCTCACCCTCAACCCTCCACCTTTCCTCCTGTGCCCTCCACCATCCCAAATCATGGACTCATCAATACGCATCTATCTGGGGGCTCCAAAATGTCTGCCGACGTGGCTGCTTCGTGGCTGGGGGCCTGACGGGGCGGGACCGGGATGAAATGCTCTCTTGCCAGCAGTAGACAGGTATATTTAGCATTTAGCCATTAGCAATGCTCATTGATTTGAACCTGGGAGGAGAGGAATAAAGGTGAAAATATACCTCCTTTTTTCCATCTCTGGATGTATCATCGTATTGCCTGCAGCTGCACTAAATCCTGCGGCTGACTGTAATGACTGTAAAATGAAATGGAGGTTGAGGGTTGAGGCTGATCCTGAGAACATTAAGCGGCTGATCAATACGGCACTTGGATTTGCCTGGTCACATTAAGTAGTACATCTAATACGCCCTGTGCCCGTCGATGCTCGGCCCCGTATCATTTAATTACGCTGTGATGTGTTACAAGCAACTCGCCTAATTCATTAACATTACGGAGAGGCGGCCTCCTCTCTGTTCCTGTCTGCTTCTCTTCCATGTTGATTACACTGATATATAGTCCCCCTGGAAACATGATGTTCAATTAAAAAAAACTCTGCCATGCTATTGATCATCACAATTGATTAACAAGAATGAAAATGCAGAAATAGAAATATGATATGCCACAGTTTGTGTAGTTTAAGAAGGCAGGATGCAATAGGTTTGTCTGACTTACTGGCATGGGAGATAATATCTCTTCATGTTCCTTTTTCTTGCATCTAGAATCACAGTGATGTGCCAGTAAATTGAGAGAAACACATACCCCTTCAAGTCAGACTGGGCCGGGCCTACATTCTTTGCTGATTTTAACTTATGATGGATATCACTGTGAGCCTCCTGAGTCAGACTAAACAACAAAAAATAAAATGTCTTGTACCTTTCTTAATTCACCCATAGATAGATGTATTTATTTTCATGTCATGCACATAACATGCCCAAACCTCATGGGTTCTTAAGACACGAAAAAATACTGCTGCATTGGACACATTTCATTAAGTTTCATTCAATTGCAAAATTAAAGGTTGCTTCACCGCTCGATCTTAAACAAAATCTTCAGCCTTCTCTCCCAGATCTGGCAGATAAATCTGCTGAAAAAAAAATTCCTTTTCTGAAGCACAATTCAATTTTTTCATAGTTATCTAGCAAAAATAAATCAACATAAGTGGAAGTCATTTTTACTAAAGAGTACATCCTTATGTCCTTGTAGATAGCACAGTAAAACAAAAAGGGGCACCTCACTCTCAAGTTCCCGAGCTCACACCACAAAAGATGATGTCCTTTGGAGTGGAATGAAACCCTCCAGTCTCTGGGCCAGTGTCATGTCCCTAAGCGTAACTGTGCACATAACCTAAACAAAAGACAAAGATCCCTGAGGTATACCTCACATAGTTCTGCACTGTAGTTCATCTTTATGAGGCAATACGTTGGTAACCTTTGTTTACTCTATATATCAACGGACCATTTTCCTCTATGAATGATAATCTCCTGAATATCACTAAGACTTTAGTCATCTGTTCTGGAAAATAATTGACAAATCGTTGAGATTAAACAGACATTTAATATGAGATCCAAATGAAATATATTTTTAGTTAGTCTCTGATCAGACATTGTCACAGTCTATTCCAAAGTCAAAGCATTTGACACTTATGTCTGATGTGTGGAGGTTCCCAACCCGTGTCCCCACTAATGGCCAAAACAGACGTAGATGTGTGACCACTAGGGCTGTCAACAAATATTCTATATTCGAATATATATTCGAATAGTTGTTAAAAACAGAATTTTGAATGTGAAAATTAATATTCGAATGTCAAAAAAACAAAAAAAAACACAACAGCGGCAGCAGCGGCGCGACTGTCTGCTTTGTGGGTGTTTCAATCACTGAATGAAGCCATATTTGGGACAAGAATCGCGACCTTAAATTGCTTGCACAAAACTCTTGATCAGCACTCAGCATTTGTTTATTGCTGTTGTTCATTTAAACCGCTATGCGCAGAGAGCGCGATGGTGCGGGAGAGAGAGAGAGAGAGAAAAAGTGCGTATGTGCGAACAAGCGAGAGGTCTGCGGTCTTGGCCATTAGTTAATTTACTTATTTTTGTGTAGGTAATATGTTGTTAAATATGTTTAAACTTAAATAAATTACCTATACAAGTAGTTATGTCTCGTTGTATTTATTTGTCCTGTTATTGACGTGCCTAATGCGCAACTTCGAATATTCGAATATGTTCGAATATATGTGTTTTTTTAAAAAGGAATATTCAAATGTCATTTTTGAGCAATTTTGACAGCCCTAGTGACCACCCAAACAGGCGATGCCCAGTGTCACAGCTACTGTGGTCACAGAACCCCCAAACCCCAGAAACATTGGAGTGACTCTGATCTGACAAAACAGTGACAGAAAAATAATCCAAAGTGGTTTTCTGACTGCCTGGTCAAAGTCGAGGCACACACACACCACTTGGTCAGGAGGACACAATCATGGCCGAGGAGTAAAATAAATCAAACTGAACTGTCTGCAGGAGACAGTGTGGTCGTGCACTTTGTTGAGCCAACCATTCACCCCGAGCTGCTCATGTTACGTTCACACATCTTGCTGTCATGTGCACTTGTTTCTCGACTCCCCACTCCTTCCACTGACTTATTCACATTAAAAACAAACATCTTGTTTGTCTGTTGTTGATTTCTGCTCTCCTCCTGATTCATGCCGGCAAGAGTTTAGTAGACAGCTGGTTCATCCAAGTGTATTTTTTTTAAAGTACCTTCCCTTTTTCAGCAATGCAACTCCTCAGATGGCTCTGTGGAACGCGCCATCTGGGGCGTCAGGTTAGCGGTTGACTGGTTGTGCCCACAATGTTCAGCACAGCTCGGGTCAACTGAACTGAACATGAGGCCCACCCCCGCTCCTCTGAGTGCACCGCAGGCATCTATGCAGAGCTGCCCCGATGCACCAGCGACACCATAAGGGAGGAGGTGTGAGCAAAGGCTTTTTTATTCCTGTGAGGAGGCTCGTTGGGCGACGACAGCATGTGCGCAGAGCTTCAGTGACAATCTCTGAGCCTGCATGTGTGAATTCTTCAGAGCTGAAGCAACATAATGTAACCGTCTCACGGTAGGTACAGGACGTTCGCGTGCTTGTAGGACACACACAAACAAAATCATAATAATAGTGAGGTAAAATATTCAGTGACAATATTTCAACATTTCTCTTGTAATAGTAACAGATTAATTACATCATTCTCAAAATATGTTGACTGTTCTTAATATCTCTGCTATTTTGGTTTTATAACAGGGTTAACGGTCTGTAACTTTAGGCCCACTTCTGATTGTAAAGAGTAAACTGAATCTGTAAATACGTGTTATGCCTCTGACTGTAATGACCAGACTAAATATTCTGCTAACGCTCATCATCACTGCCTGCCGTCATCATGATTTAAAATGGAAATATTTATATTTCCCTCACCAAACACTTTGGAGCTCCTACTGATGCCGGTTGCCTCCCCCATCCCTTTTTAGATAAATTATCCATTTTATGTCATTGCATCTGAGGGAACATTATGTTCGGCATGGTGATATTCAAACGTTATTTGTCATTAAAATTACACATTAAAATTAGACGTGTTTTTCATTTATTTGTTTTAAAAAGAACATTGTAATTTAAACATTTTCAACTGTAAACAGTCTTCTCAGTTCTTAGTTTGTATTTATTTTAATCCTTTAACAACCAAATCTAAGAAATTCTTATAAAATACGTTATACTACTTGTTTGAGGGAGCTATATTTGTAAGATTCTGAACATTAATATCTCATCAAACGTATCATCTATGTAAAGATCGAGTGCAGTAATGTCTCCCTGAGCAGAGCATGAAGCCTCTCTCCTTGTGATTGTGTTGTTGTCAGAGCTCCCCCTTGCTGTGTTAATGTAGCTGGCAGGTTGTGTGCCTTTTAGTGCACGAGAGCTCCACTGGGTGAATCACGACTGCTCTCTCTCTCTCACACTGCACTTATAGCTGATAAAGCCGCCCCGACCGACGGGTCACGGTGGAAGCGTAGCACCCACCCTCTAGTCCCCACTGTTAGCTCTGCTAGTGTTGTTAGCGCTGTTAGCCGTGAGCCGCCAGTTTACCGTAACTGTTGAGTTATAATATTTGTAGATTTAATTTGCCAAAATTAAGGACACACTGCTCGAAATCAAATGATTATTCCTTTAATTATGAATTTAATGGCCTCAAATAGACCAAATGTATTTAGTCCCAAGCAACCTGTATCATATCCATTAATGTAGAATGTTGACTCCAGTCAGGTTCCTAAACCCACAGATTCCAGTGTCCTCAATTAGAGCTACAATGTTGAGACTTGTATTAAGCTTGATATCTAAGGAAAACAAATACTACTATACAGAATGTGCTATTATTCCTTCATTGTAAAGCACACCTCTCCCTTCCTTCAGGTAAAACAAACAGCCTCAATCAGATCATGATTACAACTCCTTCTATGAGGCAGTGCACATGTGTGCTACACAATACTTTTAATGAGACCTAATGATGGCAGCGAGAGTAAAGACGGGGCCTTTAGTTGCCTTATTGATGCCGGTGGTCTTGTAGGTACACAGACCTCAGGGATTTGGGACGGAAGGATGTTGAGAGGGACTTTATTAAACTGATGAAGGAGCTTGACAGTAAATCCAATTGAGCTCCACGGCCCAGCAAGAATTATTGGCTTTCTGCTTCCTCGCTGGCATTATCTGGGTGTGCTCAGCACCCGGGGAGCCATTTGGGTGGTTGGGAAAAATAAATCCCATATAGTTTTAGGCATTATGGGGCAATAATGCTTAAACACGTCTTTTCCTTTATTTTCATTAATAGAATTGTGTCCCAGCTCAGTCATACGCATTGATACGTTTTTTTTGGAACAGAGCCTCCCTCCCCTCCTTCTCTTCCATTGTTGCAGTAAAAGGCTTTAGCCATGATTAATGAATATATTCTGACTGGAACTCGCCTCCAGCTAACTGGAACTCTTTAGTTAAGCTCTCCCAGATAACGACCCATCCCTTCTCTCCTAAATATGCCCGGGCAGATCTATCACCATGAGACTCTGCCGAGCCACTACGAAGTTGCCAAGCTGTTATTGTTATGTCTTTGGAATAGCAAAAATTGGAGGGTGCAGGTGGGAGCTGGCATTTACCTCCATGTGGCTGCTCGTTTAAAACTCAATGAAAGGGGAAAAGTGCTGAGTTAAGTGTTAAGTGGAGGAGGGAACAGCTGTGAAGCAATTTTTTCTCTGTTTAGTGTAGTGTAGTGTGTGAGTGTGTGTGTCTGTATTGTTTCTGCACTGTTCCATTGCACCGTTATATCAGTGTGATTACTTGGAGGTTGCCAGATCTATAAATCATGTAGTCAACAGTTTTAATGGCATTACTGGTTTGTCCTTTCTTGTGTTTCAAACAATATAAAAACCCCATGAAGAAGTGGTTGGTCCACTACGATCAGTGATCAGTCCAAAGTACTCGGCTGCTGTCGGCAATGGTGGAATTGGTTTAGTGGTTGGTAACTGGGATGTGCACCACGACACCACCGGCCACGATAAACCAACATGCCAGTTAAACAGCATAGATGGAGGACTTAATAAAGACCAAGTGTGGCCAGAGCCAATATATTGTGAAGACACAATAAGCGATAAGCAAGCAGATTGGACATTATACACACAAAGCCACTATCCACTTGGACATTTCTCAATGAATGTCTTAATACAGAGAAGCGTCTCTCAGAGGAAGGCCTTGCTCACACTCACAGCTCGATATATTCACACCTGGAAGTGGTGACATTTTACACCCTGGATACAGCTGCTGGATCTTCACTGAACCAGTGAAAAGCTCTGATTAACTTAAATTAAGTTAATTAATCATTCATAGTAAATAACCCTCCAACACCCACATATCTACTGCTGCCATTATAGATTATAATTTTACAGTTTTTAAATACATAAATTATTTTTTATCAAGTACATAATCTCCACTGTCAGTGTAAATCCTTCACACTGTGTAAAAAGCATATACCATCTTTACATGTACATACTGTACATGGCCATTCAGCCTGTATATCCTTTGAGTACTTCTTTCTCAGTAAAACCAGTGTTATCTGGTGAGCAGATATACCACGACGATAAACAAATTATCAAATCACTACCACAAGGATCCATGTATCCTTTCAGTATCTATCTTTTTGTATAAATGCATTGTGCACAAACTAATCAGATGTCAAAGTGAACATCCACATAATTTGGCCAGTACTACTGCACATGTTTAAAATGTAGTATAATGCTTGTTGTGTCTCCAGAGGGAGCTGTGTGAAGTCAGATAAATGTTCTCAAGTTATGTCACTTGAGTCAGAGTCGGTTGGGTCAGAAGACGACGAGTTTGACCGCAGAAATATGGATATATATATATATTTTTTGTATATAAATATATATATGTATGTATATATATATATATATGCAGAAGTAACTCTTATGATGTTAAATGTTTTTTGCAAACTATTCAACTCCTTGTGACTTGAAGACACTGGTAAAATGTTCTGACATCCCTGTGTGAGGGATTCCTACTGTGATGCTCCTGGTGGTCCCCACAGTTACCTTCGTCTGCCCCGATCTCAAGTTGGGCCAGAATTATAATCATAGGATGGAAGAGGTGCCCTGGGATCGTTGGGCCACTGGGGGAAGTTCAAGGAGGACATTCATAAATAATCACACCAAATAGCATCCAGGACATTGATGCTGTTTCCACGTGACGAGTTCCATACTTAAATCATGTGGTAACAAGTGAGCCCTCGCTATGAAAGGGGTTGAAATTTCCTGCACCATATAATAAGCATCTGGTTAAAATGAACACAATAAAAAAAAAAAAAAACATCTTATGTCTGACGGGAGCGCTTGTTGGGCAGGTTTGCTTTGAGTCAGGGAGGCTGTGCCGGCACTGTAATACCTAGGCTAATACTCCAAACAGCTGAGCCCTTCAGGCTACACCCACAGAGCTTATCAAATTACCAAGCAATAAGGTGTGAAAAACAGCCAGGTTTGACAATGCAAATGACACTTTTACAAGCCGAGCCACCCAGCGTTTCTCACTGGCAGAGCAAAAGAAGCAACACCTGTGTCTCCTCTCAGTCTGTTGGAGATGCTGGGCGAAGGACTGACAGACAGTCTGGCAGTCTTCTCTTCAAGAGAGGGAGTTTATTGCAACTCTTACACAGCGTCCATCAGGGGAGGGGGGGGACTCAGGAACTAGCTACTTTGCTGAGAAGTCAGCTCCTCCAGAGGGGGTTCTGGAGAGTCGTTTCTACATCTGGAGCTCAGCTGTCAATCAGTCAATACATAGAGCACCTGTTGTTATTGTACTCATCAGTACTGGAAGCAAGGGATGACCCTTATCTGACAAACAGGAGCGAGACAAACTATCAGCTTGCCCTGCTTTCAGCCTTTTATTGCAGGAATCAAACGGTGTGCCAGCATCAATAAAGGTGGCGGAAAAGACGAGCAGGGAGTAGGGCCTTTTGTTAACTCTTTAAGTATGTTTAGTAGATCCATACATGGGTATAGATACCAGAAATGTGGGGAAAAAAGGGGACACATTTAATATATTTAAATAAGTAAGATTAAGTGAAAAGAACTTTCATCTACTTTGTCTATTGCCCACCCTGTTGTCACTCAGTGTTTCAGGCTTAACCGAAATGCCTACCGGACTGCCTGTAAGCTATTTCACCAAATACATCTCTGAAGTACTCTTGCTGCCTCCTCAGTCTACATTTAGGTAATTTCCTCATTGCTGTGCATAACCAGCAGTGACAGCATCAATGTAAGTCAATGACAGACGTCTGCACATCTATGGGTTCATAAACTACATACAAATAGCTAATTTAGCATTGCTGCAAATTTACCAATATGTAAACAGAAATAGGCTCTTTAAAAAAAGAGGCTCATGTTGGAGCCCACTACGTGTCTTACTGATTCCAGACACATGTTGTGACACAGTAGTCTTAATTTTGTCTGAGGAGGACCAATGCTGTCAGCCTTTGAAAACCCCTGCTATACAGTAACCAGCTAGTGGAACCCAACCAAACTGGACTTTGAAGCTATTATTTAAGTGAAAAAACTGCCATACTATTATTATTGAACCTTTAATGAAGATACATACTAAATATTCATTACTGAATGTTAACCTATTTTTTGCTTATATAATAGCACTTTATAGACTTTTTAGTGATTTTTCTTTCAGTCTGGGATGTGTGTGTGTGTGTGTGTTGTAAATTATTATAAATAATAACAGCATTGTTTTAGATGCATTGCATCAAACCCTGCAGTGCCTCATAATACAGAAGCAATGACCTACCCCACCTGTGTGAGAAATACAGAAACTATTTTGATGGGAACCTTTTTTTTCCCCTGCGGGAAAACTCCGTCCACACTTAGCAGGGGAGGGGGAACATTCAAAAGGTTTGCTTAGTTAGGAGTCCTCCCAACATCGCACTCTGCAGATACACACAGCGCAGCAGCTTCCTGTAGACAACATGAGCAAAAGGAACTAGAGCAGGGGTCACCAACCTTTTTGAAACTGAGAGCTACTTCATGGGTACTGAGTCATACGAAGGGCTACCAGTTTGATACGCTCTTCTGAAATAACAAATTTGCTCAGTTTGCCTTTAGTTATACATTATTAATAATACTCATCTATGTGAAGACACTAATCACGTAAATGATTTCTCACAATAATTAGCAACAATGACAATAAGGAGGGAAACAGATATCAATATTCAGCACTTTAATCTCAGTAATTGTTACATTTTTCGATGATCACTTACATCACTACATGTCATAGGAAAAATGTCCCATTTTCACTGGCCACTGACAAACCCTTCAAATCATGAACTATGTTGTTTCAAAAAGTTACCAATTATGTAATGTTAGAAAAATCAACTTACATATTTTTAAATAAATCTTGTCACATTTTGAACTAATGACCAAATCTGTGGCATTTTTTAAAACACTTTTTAAATTGAACACAATTCTTCAATATTTTAAAAGGGAAAAATGTCCCATTTTCACTAGACACTGACAAACCCTTTTAACAAATCATGAACTGTTGCACTGTTTCAAAAAGTTATCAATTATTAATGTTAGAAAAATCAACTTACATATTTTTAAATAAATCTTGTCTCATTTTGAACTAATGACCAAATCAGCAACATTTTTAACACACTTTTAAATTGAACACAATTCTTCATCATTTTAATTCAACTTCACCATGGCACTGCCATGTTGCCACTGACAACATCTGGTATCTGTTTCTTTTTTAGTGGGAAGACTGGCATTGCATGCTGTTCACCAGTGTATTGTAATCTGGTGTGTAACTTGACACTGCAACTGTGAGTGAGTCTTTCAGATGTGCATCAGTGAGGCGTGTTCTGTGTTTGTTCTTGATGAAGTTCATGTCAGAAAACGCTGATTCACAGAGATAGGTTGAACCAAACAGGCTAGCAACCTTCATAGCTGCTGTGCATACTCCACTGTACTTCTCTGTGTCAACAAGGGACCAAAAGTTTGGTGCAGCCTGGTAGGCTTTGAGGTGGAGGTCATTTTGCAATGTTATGATTTCAATCTCCACCTGTCCAGCATCCAAGCTGAACGTTGCACTTAGTTGTTCAGCAAACCATGTTGTGTCCACATTCATGTAAGGATTGGAAATGAACGACACACATGGCTCAAGCTGATGAAGGTCACAAAACCTATTCTCAAACTCTTGCCCAAGTCTGTTTATGACTTCACAGTACTTTTCTGCAACTTTGCCAAATGTCTCAGATGCAGAAGCATTGTCTTTCAGCACCGACTGCACAGAGGGAAAGTGCAGCACCTTTTTTCTCTGTAAATCCACAGAGAAAATGTTCATCTTGGCTTTAAATGCATTTAAAGCACTTATCATATCAACAACAGTCTTACCTTTGCCTTGCAGCTGGCAGTTCAAGTCGTTTAGTTTCCCAGTAATGTCCGTCAAAAATGCAAGGTCAAGTGTCCACTCTGTGTCCTCTAGCAGTGAGACATCTTCGCCTTTGGACTGCTTGAACTCTTTTATTTCACCCAAAAGTGACAAAAAACGAAGTAAAACTCGTCCTCTGCTGAGCCATCGGATTTCTGTGTGTAGCAGCAGGTCACCATATTCAGCTGACATCTCCTCCAACAGCACCTTGAAAATCCTGTGTTGTTTTGCTTTGGAGCGGATGTCGTTTATGATTTTTACAACTGGAGTCATCACGTGTCCAAAGCCGATCACTTTTGCACATAATGCCTGCTGGTGAATGATGCAGTGATAATGCAGAAATTTTGAGAAGTCTGGGTCACTTTTACAGTGAGCGATGAAACCTGTATGTCGGCCGATCATAGCAGGAGCCCCGTCTGTAGTCACCGCTACCAGCTTTTCCAATGGTACCTTTTTCTGCACGAAAAACTCCTTCACCGTGTTATAAATGTCAACTCCCCTCGTAGTTGTCTTTAATGGCAGTAGTGTCAGCAGTTCTTCTCTTGTGGAGAAGTCTTCAAACACCATCCGGATAAAAACTAACAGCTGCGCTGTACTGCTGCTGTCCACGGACTCGTCGCACTGGATGCTAAACCAGCTGCACTCCGCCAGATCCCGGTCCAGCTGATCGGCCAAATTACCAGACATATCTGACACTCGTCTAGCCATCGTAGATGCACCCAGTTGGACGTCAGAGAGAGTTGAGATTAGATCGGTTCCATTTTTCTCGTCTTTAAGTACAGTGTTAGCAATTATCATCATTGCTTCTTTGAAAACTTCTCCGTCTGAAAATGCTTTCTTCTTCTTGATCAGAAAATGTGTAGCTCTAAACGAGGCTTCGGTTGCTTTTTGTGACTTTTTCGCCGGCCTCGTGAAAAAAGACTGTTGCTTACCCAAAGCTGCCTTTAGCTCACGGGCTTTTTCTGTCCGTAGTGCACTTCCCGGTGGGTAGTTAGCATGGTAGCTTTTGTGACACGTAGTGAAGTGTCTCTCCACATTGTGCCGCTTTGCCGTCGCCACAGTCGCCCCGCAAATGAGACACACGCAAGTTTCTTTCACAGTTGTAAAAAAGAATTCCTCTTCCCATTCGTTGTGAAAGTGATAAGTTTTCTTCCTTTTTTCTGCCATGTTTTTGGGGCAAGAAACTGCATTCAGCTCCCATCTTCGTCGCGCCCGCCAGCTTACTCTCCACGAGCACTGGTTTTGTCTCGCGCAAAATACTTTTGAACTAGAGTAGGTCAGAGTTCACCTAAACTTATCTAAACTCATGTATAATGAACATATTTTTAAGATATTGTCATTTTTAAATATATATAAATGCATGTGTGATTTAAAAAGAATAGCAACAGAATAAAATTTTATTTCAGACGCAGCTCACAAGTGCTATTTTTAGAACAGGCCTGCGGGCGACTCATATGGGCCTTGGGGGCGACCTGGTGCCCGCGGGCACCGCGTTGGTGACCCCTGAACTAGAGGATGAGCCCTGTAGGCTCAGGAGCACATTCTTGATCACGACAGTGAAATAGAGGAGGATGTGTCTGAAGATGAAAACCGTCTTGAGGTCAATTCAGATTTCTTAACACTATAAACAAACATAAATAAGGTTTACTCTCAATTCAAAACCTTATGACTCATTTGGCTTGATTTTGAGTGAGCAGGTCAATATGACCCTGAACAGCAGAGGTGTCTCATCTCTATTTATCTGCATCACCCCATGAAAAAAAATTTCAAAATGCAAAATACATTTTGTAAAAAATACTTGTTATGGTAGACTAATGCAATTTATACCTAGGTTTTGCCAATGTACCTACAAAATAATTGTAACATGTATTTTTCATTAAACAAGTGAGTTATCCTAATTGAACTATGATCTATGGAGGGGTGAATAACTCCATTCCACTAAAAACTGATTTAATTGTTAGTAATGGTGTTGGTGATGAGGTACAAACTATAGGTATTAGGATTTTTTTAGTTTCTGACTACTTTTGGATGATTAACATGCACATTGATGCGGGAACATCATTGCTGTACTGTCAGGATGTGGTTCTGGACCCAATAGCAAACCCTCGGAACACGGCAAAGTATCAACAGAAATGTATTTATTGTCTCTTAAGCAACTCAAAAACACAAAAACTCAGGCCTTCAGGCAAAACACCACAATACGTAAATGCAATGTCTCTAAATGCAAACTTAAGTCCTCAGGCCCGCAGGCAATACTCATCCACAACGTTTGTCCACTGTCTCTTCAGGAAAGAACACAAAACGCGCAGGCCCTCCGGCGATACTCAGCCGGCGTCGGCGGCGTCACGTGTCCCACTCGTGACGAGGCGATCAGCGTTCCGGTTGACGGAGTGGCGTAGTGTGTTCCTGGCGTAACCCAGCGGGACTTGAGATGAGCGTAGCGAGGCAATCTCCCGACACTGGCTTCTGGAACGAGGTCTGCTTTTAAAGGCGGCTTGATGGCGAAACGCACCGCAGCTGCGACGGCGCTCTGCCCGGCTGTTCCGCATCCTCCTGATTGAGAGAGGGAGAGAGGAGGAGAGGGAGAGAGAAACAGAGACATCCTCGCTGTGGCCAGTGTTCCTGCGGCACCCTCTGGTGGTGCCGCCGAGTTCCTCACAGTACCCCCCCCTCAAACGACGCCTCCAGGCGTCCACGGTACCACCGGACAAGGGTGGGTGGATGGGGGTCCGGTAGGAGGGCCCAACACACTCCTGATGACCACCACGCGGGGACTCCGGAGGACGTGCCGGAGGACGGCCACCAGGCGGGGACTCCGGAGGACGTGCCGGAGGACGGCCACCAGGCGGGGACTCCGGAGGACGTGCCGGAGGACGGGACCAACCCACCCTAGGCTCGGGACGGGACTTGACCGGACAGGACTCGTGACGGGGCCTGACGGGACGGAACGGGACTTAACCGGACGGAACTTGGGACGGGACTTAACCGGACGGAACTTGGGACGGGACTTAACCGGACGGAACTTGGGACGGGACTTAACCGGACGGAACTTAACCGGACCCAAGGGACCTATGTCGGCCGGACCGCCGACGGGACTCGAGGGACATGTGTCGGCCGGACCGCCGACGGGACTCGGGGGACATGTGTCGGCCGGACCGCCGACGGGACTCGAGGGACATGTGTCGGCCGGACCGCCGACGGGACTCGAGGGACATGTGTCGGCCGGACCGCCGACGGGAATCACAGGAGACGAGCTGGGCCGAACTGTCGGCAGGGCTTGGGGGACAGGTGGCGGCCGGACCACCGACAAGACAGGTGTCGGCCGGACCGCCGATGGGGCAGTTGGGGAAGCTGGGACCGGGACTAGCACCGTGGCGGGACACGGGACCGGGGCTGAAACCGACACGGTGGCAGAAACTGGGCTCGGGGCTGAAGGTGACACGGTGGCAGAAACTGGGCTCGGGGCTGGCAGCGGCACAGGGCCAGAAACCGGGACCGGGGCTGAAACCGACACGGTGGCAAAAACTGGGCTCGGGGCTGCAAGCGACACGATGGCAGAAACTGGGCTCGGGGCTGGCAGCGGCACTAGGACAGAAACTGGGACTGGGGCGGAAAGCGACACGGTGGCAAAAACTCTGGGAGCTGGAGTCGGCCGGGACGCTGACAGGACACGGGGAGCGGGCGTCGGCCGAGGCGCCGCCAGTACACGGGGAGCTGGAGTCGGCCGGGACGCCGACAGGACACGGGGAGCGGGAGTCGGCCGTGGCGCCGACAGGACACGGGGAGCGGGAGTCGGCCGGGGCGCCGACAGGACACGGGGAGCTGGAGTCGGCCGGGGCGCCGACAAGACACGGGGAGCTGGAGTCGGCCGGGGCGCCGACAAGACACGGGGAGCTGGAGTCGGCCGGGGCGCCGACAAGACACGGGGAGCTGGAGTCGGCCGGGGCGCCGACAAGACACGGGGAGCTGGAGTCGGCCGGGGCGCCGACGGGATACAGGGAGCGGGCGTGACCGGCTTCCCCACAGCCACAGCCTGCGCTGGGGGCCCCCTCCGCCGGCGTCGACGGCCCGAGGCTCTGGCCTCCGGGTCAGAACCCCTAGCCCGTTGGAGGCACCGGGGCCCACCAAATGCCAGCCGGGCACCGGCCCAGGGATCCGGTTCGGGATCCTCCCCCACATTGGGATCCTGGTATCCCGGCTCCCGCACGTACCACCGGCCATTCCGAAAGTAGAACTGGGGGGGCTGCACCACCACCTCAGGATCCTTGTATCCGGGATCCCGCATGTAGTCCCGGGGCCCATCCAGGGCCATCCGGGGTTCCCTCCACTGGTCATACCAGGGATCCTCCAACTGACCGAAGTCACTCAGGAAGTCGTCTTCGGAGTCGGAATCATACCATTCCCACCGGGGTATCTGTGGGCTACCCATCCTCTCCAGGTTTTGCTGGGTCCTTGTCTTGGTCGGGAGATTCTGTCAGGATGTGGTTCTGGACCCAATAGCAAACCCTCGGAACACGGCAAAGTATCAACAGAAATGTATTTATTGTCTCTTAAGCAACTCAAAAACACAAAAACTCAGGCCTTCAGGCAAAACACCACAATACGTAAATGCAATGTCTCTAAATGCAAACTTAAGTCCTCAGGCCCGCAGGCAATACTCATCCACAACGTTTGTCCACTGTCTCTTCAGGAAAGAACACAAAACGCGCAGGCCCTCCGGCGATACTCAGCCGGCGTCGGCGGCGTCACGTGTCCCACTCGTGACGAGGCGATCAGCGTTCCGGTTGATGGAGTGGCGTAGTGTGTTCCTGGCGTAACCCAGCGGGACTTGAGATGAGCGTAGCGAGGCAATCTCCCGACACTGGCTTCTGGAACGAGGTCTGCTTTTAAAGGCGGCTGGATGGCGAAACGCACCGCAGCTGCGACGGCGCTCTGCCCGGCTGTTCCGCATCCTCCTGATTGAGAGAGGGAGAGAGGAGGAGAGGGAGAGAGAAACAGAGACATCCTCGCTGTGGCCAGTGTTCCTGCGGCACCCTCTGGTGGTGCCGCCGAGTTCCTCACATGTACCTAAGAAACAAACATAACAGGAGGGTTAATCACAGACAAAATTATTGAACAAAGCCCAAAAATGTCCCTTGTGATGCATACATAACGGTTGACAAGTTAAAATCATATAATATGGAGGGACAGATTTTTTTTCATCAGGCTGCAGTAACTTGATAATTGTTACCAGTTAGTGGCAAGGCCGTAATTATACCGGCAAGGGTCATCGAGGTCCGAGGACCCAGATTTGGATTTGTTTGATCCATGCTGAAAGGCTATCTAAAGCTGGTCCACATGATGCAGGATTGCACCCCAATGTCCCAACTTAGTGAGGGGCTTGATCTGGTGGATACTGGCTGAGACTGTTACGTCAAAAATAACTGCAGTAGAATTGCAGCATATTGTCTCTGGCAGCTGTGACAGAGCCTGAATAACGCACAGTGGACATCTAAAGGGACACATCATGCTCATTTTCAGGTTCATACTTGTATTTTGACTTTCTATTGGAACATATTTACATGCTTTAGCATTCAGTAAGCACTTTATTTCATCTAAATATACCTGTGTTCACCCTCTGTCTGAAATGATCCATTTCAGACAGGCTTCTGCCAATCGCCTTGTAGCTCCGTCACTGAGAGCTAAACACTCAACAAAGTCTCGACTGTTCTCTGTCCTGGCTCCTCGATGGTGGAATGAGCTCCCCATTGACATCAGAACAGCAGAAAGTCTCTACATCTTCCGTCGCAAACTAAAAACTCATCTTTTCCGACTATACCTTGAATAAAGGATGTAGCATTATAGTAGCACTGAAATGGCTCTTACTGATAGCACTTTGTATTTGAACTTTTTGACGAAATTGTACCTTCTTGATTCTTGTTGTTCCGATTCTTGTTTGTAACCGTAGAATGCACTTATTGTAAGTCGCTTTGGATAAAAGCGTCAGCTAAATGAAATGAAATGTAATGTAATGTAATTTCGCCCAATGATCCCCGAAAAGGCCTGGTCTGCTCTGATTGGCTTGTGAGAGAAAAATGGGGCACCTTTGCAAAAGTAGTTCTCAAGCCGTGGGTAGAGGTACTCAGATATATATATTGTAATGAGCCTGAAAGTCACATCTGAATGTCTTGTAGAATCACATGTTTTCTGATGAAGGCAGCCCAGAAAACACAAACTGTGTTGTCTTATTTCACAGTGTGTGGATTGGTAGGCACCACAGTTCTCCAAATGCATATGCAATATGTGCCCTTTAAAGGCAATAGGCAGCAGGAGTTGTGTATGGGTTTAACAAATGATGTCAATTAGAGAATTCCTATTGGGGTTTCCGGATCACAATCCCACACTTCACTTACGGTGAGAGAACATTCACCTGAAACAGTTACATTACAGATGAGCTTAACAACGCCTAAGCTGCTAGACAGCGTAAGGACAAAGTGCTGTTTGTCCTCAGCCGGACAAACAGCTTGACGAATGTACCTCATCTGTGTCGGTGTCTTTGGCAGTGCGGGAACAAGCTTTTCTCTCTGCAAATCAAGCAGAAACACAAGCTTTCCATCATTGTTATTCCAGTCAAAGCGGCTGACAAACAACCATCTCCAGAAAAGCCCCCGCCACATAATGAGATTTGAAATATAATAAGCAGAGTTGGCACGAGGCAATTTCAAAATCCACTGTCTGTTAGTTTTTTTTCCTCTCAGTTTCATCATGTTTTTGTTTCATCCATTGTCCCCTTCCACCTCCCTGTCTCTCCCTCTCTGTGTGCCAAACACTGTTTCCATGACATGGGCATCCCTCAGATCTTCAGGGATTGAGGGATGCTCTCTCCTCACCAGCAGGATATCACAATGCGGAGAGGGCAATTTATTTTGTCTGACTTCTTCTACTTAAACATGATGTTGCTGTTATGCACTGCCAAGACTAGGGTGAGCAGATCGGATTTTTACTGACAGGCAGTGATCTCTGAGAGAGTGATCTCTGAAAAAGCCGCAAGATAAAAGATATTCACACATATTCACAAACACACAGTGTTTAAAGAGCAAGCAGAAGGAGGACAATAAAGTTGACTTCCATTTTGCTTCCGCTCTTGCTGCAGGGTTTAAGGTCTGCACAATTGTCTTCTGGAAAGCAGTGAAAACTAGGAACTTATGTCTACTTTGATGCAAAACTACTTTCTGTACTACCCAAAACCCATATTTTGCATATTTCCTCTGCAGTGTCAATTATTAATAAATGGTTTATAACATTCAATACCACACCGTAATATGGGAAGCAAATATTAGCTTATACCAAGTTTATATTAAGCTTTGCTAAGCTGCTACTACTCCATCAAGATGTCAGAGCGACATTATCATGGAGCCCACACTGTCACAAACTGCACTCCATGAATTAATATAATCTTTTTTTCCTTTTTTTCGAAAAAGCAATTTGAAAGAGAAGCAGACATAAGGGTCTACAACGTATGTTTTATATGAGGCTATATCCAGGAGGTTAAACTGATTCAGCTGTAAAAACAGGTTAAAGAGATAAAGATAGAAGCTAAAGCTGCAGATCAGTGTTAAAGCGAACATTAAGAAACAAGACAGTTCCTGTATAGCTGGGAAGGTCTTTATTCACTGTCGCAATCACAAGCAAAGCAGTAAGTGTAGACATCCAGTGTACCTTCTGTAGCTAGAGTAGCTTAGAAGGGCTCATGCTGGTTAATGATGTGACCAGATGGAAGCAGACTGACGGGCAGGGAGGTCATCAAGGTCTTTGTTGACTGTGCGACAGGAGATGGTGCTTACAGAAGGAGACTAGAACTGGTTCAGAGAGCTGGCTCTGCCTTGGGCGGCCCTCTTGGTTTCATAGGGGAAGTGGGTGAGAGGAGGATGTTAGCCATGATGACGCTAATCATGGACAACTGATTTCCCTCCTTGCATGAGACTGTAGAAATCTTCATCAGCGCCTTCAGTAAAATACTACGACAGCCAGGCAGAGTGCTACCCAGGTCCTTCATTCCAACAGCAGACTTTTGAACTCAACATAATCACTATTGTTGTCCACCAGCCAGACAGCCTATGCTATTTATTTAATGCTATTTATTCATTTATATAGATATTTAGATATGTGTTTTTGCTTGTACAATACTATCCACAGCAATTATTCAGTAGAAGTGAATAAGTGAAAGGTATATATATACTATACAATGTATACATGTACATTGCTGTTATTTTCTTTTTTTATGTAATTTTTTAAATCATACCTATTTTTCACATTTCTTCCTTGCTACTTTGATTATTGAGCTGCTGTACAAGTTGAAGTCCCCGGTGTGGAATCAAGAAAGTTCTTATCATACCTTATAATAAAGGAACAGGTGGTACTTCACTATTAACTCCCTGGTGCCCTCAATTATTATGGGGTAACCTGTGCACGCCAACTGTTCACTACAACACATTTTGACACGGTCTAAGTGTTCTTGGAAATGAATGCAAGAGAACATAATCCAATGAAAACAAATTGGAAAAAGCTTCTTTAATTACTGCGTTGGGTGTGGCTTACCTGGCTACACCCAAAGCAAACCTTAATTATACAATGTAATGTTTACTGTAAGAAAAGGGGTTTCCAGGACTCTGATGGCAGGCCCCCAAACTATATTGGGAGAACCTTCATTTGGTCTTCTGAAGTTCTTTTCAATCATATCTCTGGTGGGTTTTTGTCTTTGCTAATCATAATGAGTAAAAAATAAGATGGAGATTGTCTGTAATGGATTTCAATCCTGTGACCTTCCAAGCGCAGGATGGCTCCTCCAGCCGATATCTCACCCCCAACCTCTAATGATCGCAGGGCTCATCATGACTGTTGGCTCCCAGCTGCAAGGCTATTATCTTTCATAGAAACTGATGTCCCTTCAAATAACATCTAGCAGCACACACATGCCTGTGTGTGTGTATGTGTGTGTGTGTGTGTGTGTGTGTGTGTGTGTGTGTGTGTGTGAGTTGGGGGAAAATGAGAGTATGTGTAAGGGAGGTTGCAGGATGACAGAATCACGTTACCACCCAGCTATCGACCGCCACAGGGCTTGTCTTTCTGCAGTAGACGCACCATTAATAAAGCTTTCGCATCTTCTCTGAGATTGGGATCTAGAAGAAACGGAGAGAGGCAAAGAGGAAGAAATCTTCCCTGGCTCGTCGCATGGAGGTAGCCCGTATCTGTGCATCATCACCTAATAAAAAGCCATTTTTCATAAACAGAAGCTTTCCAGAAGCATCCCCCCTCTTTTCTTTGACCGGATACAACTGCTATATTGTGGCGCCTAAAATGAATGTCACAAAGCTTGTTTGATGACATATTTATTGAAGAATTGATCAGCACTGGAGTAATTGTGTATAGAAGACATTCGTTGAAACTAAACTCCACAGAATGTTGTATCTTTTTTACTTCTACTATCTCTTATTATTTAATTCGATTTCATAACAATATTGTATGTTGATGAAAAAATTATTCAGAAGAGTGTAAAATTGAGACTATGGAATTAAGCTTAAATATATGAAATTAACCTTAGTGATTATGAAAACATGTTATAGAAAATAAAAGTCTATGGTTGTGGAATGAGACCCCTGATGTGATGTGTATTCAAATATTATATCGATAATGAGGTCTGATCAGCTTCACATTTACACCTGTACGCTTCAAGAAGGCAATTCACAAGCCAATGGGTGACGTCACCATGACTACGTCCACTTGTTACAAACAGTCTTGGGGTCACGCAGTACACCCACAGAGATCGGATCCCAATGCGAGCCTGACCACCTCCAAACATGGTCTGGCCAAACCAGTCGTGTTTCAATCCCAATGTGTTCTGCATGCATTTCCTCCTCCACTGAGTCTGACAGTCTGACAATGTGTCTGTGAAATATGAGAACATGGAATGGAAGGCAGAGGCTGTGTCAGAATCCATTCTTTACTATATAGTGCACCACCTTTCCTGCCCGCCGTTATATTAGAGTGGCCATGATCTGGCTGCTCACTCCAAACAGCCTCAATCCTCTGAGGAGGCAGAGTCTCTGAGGCAGTCTCTTGCACAGGTTATCAATGTGTCTTCTCCAGCAAAGGTAGTCCATGGATACGCCTGAGGCACGAGGACGCCTCAATGACTGAGTGGTCCTTGATGACCATTGGCTCATGGTCCGTCGCTTGCTCCGGGTCAAGGACCGTCTCCTGTGTTTTGGTGGTCTTTAAAATAAGATGGTAAGTGTCACATCGCTTGATAAAGGTGTCTATGTCATCGCGGTACACAGAAGGGCTCATGTCTGGGAGGGAAGGCTTGCCAATACACTAGACCTCTGTGTTTTAACTGGTGTGCATTAGCGTACTCTATCAGGGATTGATCTATCAAGGCTCCTCTCGGGTTTACTGTCAGGTGTTGCGATTTTGGTCTTTGGTAATTCTTGCAGTATTCCATCACTCATTGTTTTTTTTAATAACTACACACTATTTAGCATTAGTTGAGCATGAGTAAACACCTAGTTCATCATTTATAAAGCATTGTTCCAACATGAACACTCATTAGTAACTCATTAGTATGCAATTCATAAACACAGTTATACATGTTTTATTTTTTATTAATAAGCTTGACTATTATGGGTTTTCATATTTTATAAATGATGGATTCCCCATTTGTAAATTAAACGTATTACGGACTTATAGTCCGTAATACTTAATTTACAATACTAAATAATACTTTTGCAGCCGAGTGTGAAGCGGCGGGGATGAGAGTCAGCACCACGAAATCTGAGGCCATGGTGCTCTGCTGGAAACCGGTGGATTGCTCCCTCCGGGTGGGGACAGAGTGCCTACCACAAGCGAAGGAGTTCAAGTATCTCAGGGTCTTGTTCACGAGTGAGGGTAAAATGGAGCGGGAGATCGACAGGCGTAGCGATGCGACTGCAGCAGTAAAACAGGCGTTGCACCGGGCCGTCTTGGTGAAGAAGGAGCTGAGCCGGAAGGCGAAGCTCTCAAATTACTTGTTGGTCTACGTCCCAACCCTCACCTGTGATCATGGTCATTGGGTCGTGACCGAAAGAACGAGGTTTCGGATACAAGCGGCCGAAATGAGTTTCCTCCGTAGAGTGGCCGGGCTCAGCTTAGCGATAGGGTAAGGAGCTCGGACATCAGGAGGGAGCTTGAAGTCGAGCCGCTTCTCGTTCGTGTCGAAAGGAGTCAGCTGAGGTGGTTTGGGCATCTAATTAGGATGCCTCCAGGAGGTTTTCCAGGCACGTCCAACTGGTAGGAGACCCCGGGAAAGACCCAGGACACGCTGGAGAGATTATATCTCCCAGCTGGCCTGAACGCCTCGGGATCCCCCAGAATGAGCTGGTAGACGTTGCGGGTGAGAGGCGGGCCTGGGTCAGCCTGCTGGACCTGCTGCCACCGCGACCCGACCCCGGATAAGCGGGTGAAAATGGATGGATGGATGGATGGACTTATATATAATAAGATGATTTATAAAGTGTTAGTAAATTATAAGAAATGATTTAAATGTATGATGATTGAATGATGATTTGAATGATATGCAGTAATGGTTAGGGACTATGCTAACATGTGCTTTTTACACATGTTTTAATACTGCAATTCAAGATTAATTCAGGTAGTTACAAGTCGTTAGTTAAGTATTAGTTAAGTATGTTCTTTGACCTCATCTAAAGTGAGAATAATATATAATTCAAGCTGTATAAGAAATACCAGTATCTGCGTTCTACAACCTGCATCAGTCCCAGCCTGTGCTTCGTCCCAGTTACCCAGAGTAAACACACGCCTTGTTCCTGCCCTGAACATTTGTTACACACCATCTGCTCGTGACAAACCTTAACATGCAAGGCTGCAGAGGCTAATGGGATTGCACCATATGGGCCTCCATATTGCACGCATTCATCTTGCTTGGAGGTGTAGTTCATTGTTGTTCATTTTTTGATGAAATGCATTGACGTTTCCACAGGGCACACATCTCCCCTAAGCTCCATAACCCTTCCTATCCAGCAAACAAACAGGGAATGAGAAGAGAAGAGGAATGAAATAGATTTTTGTTTGTTTGTTGTGGTTTTTTCCAACCCCAGAGGCCGGCAGGGTTTTGAAGGGAGGCCGTCTCAGACCTTTCCGGAGAAAAGCTAATGTCGAAGATAGTGTTATCTGCCCCCGAGGGCTACAGACAGACAGCTGACGACTGAATCCAAGGCTTAAGTAAAACACTGAGGCCTAATAGTAGCTGTTTTACTGGCTGTAAACATCGATCATCCCACTTGTCCGACACTTTCAGAGCTGGTAGACCACCAGGCTACAGGCTATAGTGGTTTGATGTGAGAAAAATAGCAGTTCATAGGTAAGAAGATTGCATTGATTCCCCTTGGGGCCAGAAAGGGGGGTGGGGATGGGGAGAGAGATAGGCAACCTCGTTCTTTGTATATCGTTTTTCACCTCTCAACATGAAGTGGGAGTTTGGGTGGAAATAGAGAAAAGAGGAGTGAACATCCTCTTGATTTCTTGCATGCTTTCTTGATCCTTTTAGAGCAGCACATGGAGTAGTCTTTATGAGTCCAAAAGTCTAAGCGTGATCTTAATGGATAAATAAAAAACATAGTCAAAATAATCAAGCAAAAATAAATGTTCTGTAAAAATGTTTTTGCCCTATCTGAAAGGGACCCCAAGAAAACGACAACTGGTCCAAAAAACAACCCAGGATAATTAGACCTGTTTATAAATCCATTTGGACTCCAGACGTGAAAAAGCCCCATTGAAAACCACCCAACCTCAAGCTCAGAAATGTCTGCTTCAACTAAAGTTGCCTTAGAAACAGACTGTTTGTTTCTTCTTTCTGTGACTCCAAATCCAAACCTACTTGTGGTGCCAGGATCAGACCATAAGCCATGTATGTCTTTTGACTACACACTACACACTATTTAGCATTAGTAAAGCATGAGTAAACAATCATCTATAAGTCCTTAATAATTGGTTTACAACATATATATATATATATATATATATATATATATATATATATATATATGTAATAAAGGAGGAAGTTTATATTGGTTTGCAATATATATTACTTAATTTACAAATGGGGAATCCATCATTTATAAAGTATGAAAACCCATAATTGTAAGGACACATTCACCATAGGTGTGAATGTGAGCGTGAATGGTTGTCTGCCTATATGTGAGCCCTGCGATAGACTGGCGACTTGTCCAGGGTGTACCCTGCCTTCGCCCAATGACAGCTGGGATCGGCTCCAGCGCCCCGCGACCCTAAACAGGATAAGCGGTTCAGATAATGGATGGATGGATGAAACAAATCAGAATCTGAAATCCTGGTGAAACGGCCCCTGCAGAACAAACTAATGTTCAGACTACTCGATGTCAACTGAAAAGCAGACATGGGTGCAGGTCTGTTGGCGCTCAGTTACTCCACTAACCCTGTGGCATGGTATCTAATCAGGAAATTATGTAATTTCATCACTTATTTCTTCACTTAGCGTGACCTGAGAATGATGTCTGTGGTTGAAATAATTTCAGTCGAATCCACACCAAATTAAATACTTGGAATGACGCTATTGTGTCCCAGTGCAAGTCCAGGAAATACTTGTATTGTCTTATTCAAGTTATATTGATGACTGCTTTTACTTCTACTTGTTTTTTTTTTTGCAAAGTAACAGTACTTCCCTCAGTGTTTCCCCTAGGAGTACAGCTTTAGGGGGGGACCTGTGAGGATCCTGGGGGCACCACCACAAGGGGGTGCCGAAGTAACCCTGGTTATGGCCAGTTTGTGTTTCTCTTCCCCTCTGATAGACGCTGTACGGCCGGGAGGAGCGCGCCCGTCGCTAGCAGCTGCAAACCATCAGTCATCAGGAGACGCAGCTGTAACTCATCCGGTGATCAGCGACGGATAAAGCGAGCCTCCTCCCGGACGTCAGCGTCGGAAGATTGCAAGACCTACCCACGTCTCGAGTCGAGGCTGCTCCGCACCGTGAGACCGCGAGCTACGCAACGAGCTACATCCCGAGCTACGCCACGGGCTACACCACGAGCTACATCCCGAGCTACATCCGGAGCCACGCCACGAGCTACACCACGAGCAACATCCCGAGCTACATCCGAAGCCACGCCACGAGCTACACCACGAGCTACATCCCGAGCTACATCCGGAGCCACGCCACGAGCTACACCACGAGCAACATCCCGAGCTACATCCGGAGCCACGCCACGAGCTAGACCACGAGCTACATCCCGAACTACATCCCAAGCTACGCCACGAGCTTCATCCCGAGTTACGAGTCCCGGACCTGACCACAGCGCCGTCGAGCTACCGGCTAAGTACTCCCTGTGTTGTTCCCCTGTCCCTGTGCACTGTGAATAAATCCCCTTTGTGTTCCCCCCGTATTTCCATCGTCTGTGTTTGCTTTTGGGTCCAACCACGAACCGTGACAGAATCTTCCGACCAAAAGCATGGACCCAGCGAACATAGACCCCTTCCCCGCAGACCTCCGCGCCCAAACCGCTTGGTTCCAAAGACGTGCGCAGGCCCACGACAGGAACATGGAGATCCTGGAGGCGCTCCGTGCGCGGATATCGGCCGGTCCCACGGGGGGGCCACCTGGCCCCTTGCCGGCACCCCATGCAGGGCCTGGGGTTCTCTTCCCGGTGGCGATGGGGCTCCTAGCTGCATCCCGCGTCTCCCGCCTGGAGTCGACCGGGAGCGCGCTCAGCCCTCCGGCCGTTCCCCCTCCACCCACCCTTTCCTGGCAGTTCCGTGGATGCCCGGAGGCGTCCGTAGAGGGGGGGGCACCGTCCCAGAGTCCGGCTGGCGTCCCAGCCAACCTCAGCTGTCCGGTCCGGTCGGCGGCCTCTCCAGGGTCCTGGATGTCCGACGCCGGGGGCAAGGTTCTCAGCACCTGGTGGATTGGGATGGGCCCGAGGAACGTGCCGGGCTTCCCCGTCGGTGATCCGACCGCGCCGCCGCCAGCCCCGGTCCCAGCTTCTCCGACTGCGCCGCCGCCAGCCCTGGTCCCAGCTTCTCCGACTGTGCCGCCGTCAGCCCCTGTCCCGAGTTCCCCGACTGTGCCGCCGTCAGCCCTTGTCCCGAGTTCCCCGACTGTGCCGCCGTCAGCCCCTGTCCCGAGTTCCCCGACTGTGCCGCGGTCAGCCCCGGTCCCCGTTTCCCCGACCCCACCGTGGAGGTTCCCGGCCCGGGGGGTGGCTCAGCCGACCCTAGTTCCCTTGAGTCCCGTCGGCGGTCCGGCCGACACCTGTCCCGCTAGCCTCGTCGGCGGTCCGGCCGACACCTGTCCCGCTAGCCTCGTCGGCGGTCCGGCCGACACCTGTCCCTCTAGCCTCGTCGGCGGTCCGGCCGACACCTGTCCCTCTAGCCCCGTCGGCGGTCCGGCCGACACATGTCCCTCGAGTCCAGTCGGCGGTCCGGCCGACACATGTCCCGTCGGCGGTCCGGCCGACACATGTCCCTCTAGTCCCGTCGGCTCTCCGGCCGACACATGTCCTTCTAGCCCAGTCGGCGGTCCGGCCGACACAAGTCCCTCTAGCCCCGTCGGCGGTCCGGCCGACACAAGTCCCTCTAGCCCCGTCGGCGGTCCGGCCGACGGTCCGGCCGGGGCGTCCCGTTAAGCCCCGTCCATTCAGGTCCCGTCCCGAGCCCCGTCCATTCAGGTCCCGTCCCGAGCCCCGTCCATTCAGGTCCCGTCCCGCGCCCAGGCCAGTTAGGTCCCGTCCCGAGCCCAGTCCAGTCAGGTCCCGTCCTGAGCCCTGTCCCCCTGAGTCCCCGCATGGTGGCCGTCCTCCGGCCCGTCCCCCAGAGTTTGTGCCAGGGGCGTTGGCCCTCCGCCCGTTCCCCCTCCACCCACCCTGGCCTGGCAGTTCTGGGGACGCCAGGAGGCGTCCGTTGAGGGGGGGGTACTGTGAGGATCCTGGGGGCACCACCACAAGGGGGTGCCGAAGTAACCCTGGTTATGGCCAGTTTGTGTTTCTCTTCCCCTCTGATAGACGCTGTACGGCCGGGAGGAGCGCGCCCGTCGCTAGCAGCTGCAAACCATCAGTCATCAGGAGACGCAGCTGTAACTCATCCGGTGATCAGCGACGGATAAAGCGAGCCTCCTCCCGGACGTCAGCGTCGGAAGATTGCAAGACCTACCCACGTCTCGAATCGAGGCTGCTCTGCACCGTGAGACCGCGAGCTACGCAACGAGCTACATCCCGAGCTACGCCACGGGCTACACCACGAGCTACATCCCGAGCTACATCCGGAGCCACGCCACGAGCTACACCACGAGCAACATCCCGAGCTACATCCGAAGCCACGCCACGAGCTACGCCACGAGCTACATCCCGAGCTACATCCGGAGCCACGCCACGAGCTACACCACGAGCAACATCCCGAGCTACATCCGGAGCCACGCCACGAGCTACACCACGAGCTACATCCCGAACTACATCCCAAGCTACGCCACGAGCTTCATCCCGAGTTACGAGTCCCGGACCTGACCACAGCGCCGTCGAGCTACCGGCTAAGTACTCCCTGTGTTGTTCCCCTGTCCCTGTGCACTGTGAATAAATCCCCTTTGTGTTCCCCCCGTATTTCCATCGTCTGTGTTTGCTTTTGGGTCCAACCACGAACCGTGACAGGACCGACACAAACACTTAGTGGTTCTCAAACTTTTTCTGTCACGCCCACATTGGAGGAAGAAAATGTTCATGCCCCACCGCTTCAACGAAGTTGTAACAAAATGATCCATGCTGAATTTTTATTGCAATAGCAAAATGTTTGACTTTGCAATTTTCTTTATTCTATTATTTATAAAAGCAATCACTTTAAAGTAAACCAGATTGCTCCATCAGACAAAAACAAATAAAATGTGCCATAAAACACAATAAACAAATAAAATGTGCCAAATAAAATGTGCCATCAAATCAACGCAAATAAAGTTCTGTACAAAAAATGTGTGCACGTGTCTGTGTGCATCGGGGCGGAGCTCCGCTGTGCGCGATACAGAGCATGTTACGTTGTAAACGTGCAACGATGTAGAGACAGAAATGTCATGCCCTCGTGAAGATAAGATCAATAACATAAGTACGTTTAGTTTGTTTAATAAGAGAACAAGGTTCTTTAGGAAAGGGCACCTGAAAGGACTTCTGTTGTGATCCGGCGCTATAGAGAAAATTATAGGGGGGCGGAGGGTGCCTCCAGGGGGGCGGGGTGCCCCCCTAATATAATGGTAGGGGAAACACTTTCCCTGGAGTCCTGTGTTTGGCTACTCCACCAACCCCTGGTCAGCATCCCTCAGGATCACATCAAGTGCAAAGTGGGTCAGTGTCAATGTCCCATGTTGCTGGTGAGAGCACCAGGCTTGGCATCCCTCCCTCTGCCTATGTGCTGTGGCAGGCTGGTAATGATTGTAATAGAGGGGCTGGTAATGAATGGGAGCCTTCTCCATCTGCAGCACCTGCCTCCCTCCTCACAGAGATAATTCAGAGCAGTGAGGCTCCCATTGTTCACACCGACGATTGATGAGAGCGCCAGCCTGTCGAGACAATGGGAGGCAAATAAACATCCACACCTTTATCAAAGTGCACGCACGCACACACACACACACACACACACACACACACACACACACACAAATGTACTTCATATAGCAATTTGTAAATCACAAACTCCAATACACAACATATTTTTGACTAAGGATGTATTTTCTGTTGACTGCAGGTCAGCACAATTGAATAAAGTGTATGTCACACATAATTAGCCAAATGCTTGCATAATAAACATGGTTCACTGTGAAAGACCTTATCTTCTGTACTGGTTCCCAGTAGGCAGTTAATGTGCATTTACTCATTTGGCAGACACTTTTGTCCGAAGCAATGTACAGATGAGGGACAAGCCAAGCCCCAGGAGATCCATCCCCAGTAGAGAAGCCTTTAAGAACAATACAATATTCTCAAATAAGTGCTGGACAAATCCCTTTTTTTAAGAGAGTGAGAATATAGAGAAGGGTGGACAGAAAGGGGAAAGAGGGGAGAGACAGAAAGAGCATACAAGGTGAGAAAGTACTGTCAGAAGAGGTGGGCCTTATGAAGACAGAGAGGGATTGTGCTGACCCAATCAAGCTCGGTAACTCGTTCAAACCCCTGAGGGAACACGTAGTAAAAGGGTTTGGATTGAGATGTTCTGCCTCGCAGACCGAGTGTGAGTGACAGACGCAACATGCTCAGGGAATGTTTTGGTCATCAATCAGGATGCCAAGTTTTCTCGCATACTTTGTTGCAGAGAGCGAGGCGAAGCTGAGCTGGGTACTAATGTTCTGCTGAACAGAAGGACCGGCTGGGATATCCAGGACTTCACAGAAAGACAGAGTTGAAGGTGGCGCCGTCATCAAGTTTGAGATATCTTTGAGGCAGGCTAAGATCCGTGCTGAAAGACGGGTGATGGGAAGGACAGATAGAGTGAATAATTGGACCATAGGAGGAAGTGTATATTAAGAAGAGAAGGGGAAAAAAAGGCATCGTTATGGAAGAGACACTCGTTACCAGAGGTTTCTAGTTCGGATAGGGGGGTTCAACATGTCAAAGGCCGGAGACGGGTCCAGATACCCTGATCACCAAGCAGTGCTGTGTCAGTGGAACGGATGCTCTAGAAACCAATTGGAAGTTTCTCAACCTTGTAATCCTGAATAAGAAAGGTAGTAGCAGGACCGTCCTACTGGGTTTTGGCCTATTCAGCAATAACCTGTGTCTGCTTGAGCGTCAAGAGGAATGAACATGTGATCACAGGCATGAAGGTGGGTGGGATGGTTGAAAGAGCTTTGAGGAGAATATTGTAATTTGAACAGCTACACTTAATATTGATCCAGCAAGTAGCATGTTCCACACGTTGCATTAATATATGGTATGCAACATGCTTTGCACTTAGAGTACCCAGGTGGTGAACTGTGAAACCCTTCTCAACCTCAACTGCCTCCATCCTTTCTACATAACGAATAGGGAGGAACCACCAACCTATTTACAACTTGTGAAATTGGCAGGCTGAACTTCTAATTTAAGTTAGTAGTCGTATAAAAGTAATTATTGGTTTATGTTTCCTTCTGAATTTAATTACAATATGAAAACCATGCCAGACTGTCACCGGCTGATCCACCGACTGAGTGCATCAGTCGGGAGCTATGTGAGACAACACCATGGGTGGCCGAGCTTAAGCTACAGACGGATTTCCGTCAAATGTGAATTATTAGCACAACAAGCTGATCGGCGTGCGAGTCCATCACACTGTGGAGAGCCCAAACATAACGCTGGAGCTTGAAGACCTCTGCGGGTTCCCGGGCAGCGACAAGAGCAACGGAGAGAGAGCTGATGGAAGGTGTGTCTGCGCTGCTGCACCAGTGTGGGATCAGAGAATTGGAACAATGGATAGAACTCGCTGCAGTTAATGGCAAGGAAACACCCTAGATCAATTTAATGTATTTCATTTTCATGCTAATCTGTGATTGGCCAAATCACTTAAAATGACGCTTCTTTTTTAATTTGCCATATATATTCATCATCATAGAATCATAAAATCATAAAAGTTAAGTAAGTTTCCAAATGATTAATAAATATAACCCTGCCAATAATTACATGCAGACTAAAATAAAACAAAAAAACATCAAAAACGACTCTTTCTGTGATGCATATTAAGAAACAGTTTTGTTCTCACAACAAGAAATTCTGGCAATGCCTTTGGAGCCTTTCATTTTCATTGACCAAATCTTTTAACACTGCATTATTATTGAAGTTTGTTTTCCTCAACCCAGGAAAGACAGACACATATTTTTATTCTTGATAATTATGTTCATAAATCTAAATGTAAGAACACATTATTTTGTTTTTCTCCTGAAGGATGTTGAGCAATATAAAACTGTTAATATCTGTATGTTTTATAATATCTTTGTCTCGTGTGAAAAGTAGAAATAGATAGCCAACTAGTGTAAAACAACATGATGCTGTGGGTCCGTCACCAGCCGCCACTGGTGTGAGTGTGAAAGTGTATTTGTTCATATTTTTTATTAAAAGGCAACCTGTCCAATGTCTTAATGGAGAACCGCTCACACGAACAACCTCTCACTCAACACCGTGCCTCAGCACCACGGCGGCCATGACATTCTGTCGCTGGGGGGGTTCTTTATCAATTATCTAAACTAATCTAATCCAATTATTACAAAAATAACATAACTTGAGTTTTGATTACTTTTGGATTACTCCAACTATGACTATAAATACTAAAAATAAAAGCAATTTAGTATGTAAAGCAGAGAAGAGGGATAACAGTTGTAAACATTCTGTCATCATCTGAAGACTCCAATAAATTAGTGTTACCAGGTTCTATCTTGGAGAAACAGCAGTGACATTAATTAAATGATTCGACATTAAATTTATAGGGCTGTATCTGTACTAGTGCAGCTTATAGGTAGGTTTTTGAATGAAGCTTCCGATGTCTGATGTCCTAATTTATACCATCATCACCTTAAAAAAATGATTTTGTGTTATTGTGGTTATAAAAATTTAATTCATGGTGCTATTAGATTGATGCGAGAGGGCTCCTGTATTACAGATGCGTGCCTTTGACTGCAATGAAAATGTTGTAGCCGAATGCCAACAAACAGGGAATGAAGCAGAATATGTTGTGTCATATATCACTCTTTATTTTAAATGTATTTTAAAATTATAATCCTGCTGGTAATTTTCATTTGTACGAAACGTATCCGTGTTTTAAAAAATGTTTTTACTGTCACAAAATATAGTTACTTCTGTTGGTATTCTAACAACGTAAATCTGACGTTACATTGCATGCATGCACTCCATTTGGCTCAAAAGCTGACACGAGTGTGATGTGTGTACCCAGCATGCTTTAAGGTGGTGAGTTAATGTGGGTTCCCTCTTAATACACTACAGAGTGCGTACATAACACTCTCGTGCTCGACACTGCTCTTCCTTTGCTCCTCAGCAAGACTCCCACCAACCGTGAAGTCCATCATCAGAACGAACGGTTGTCGAGAAAAATACAGATTAGGCAGACGGAGAGGGCTTCAATGTTCGTCAGATATATGCAATACACATTGCTTTGGCATCTTAAGCATCTTAAGATTGGGCCTGTTCTCTTCATTAATAATAATACACAGCTATTTACATTGCATTTAGCTATTGCTTTTATCCAAAGCAACTTACATGCTATACAGTAGACTGTAGACACAGCAATGGTGAGCAATTAGGGTTAAGTGTCTTGCTCAAGGACACATCAACATGGACTAGCGGAAATTGATGAAATCCTCAACTTCATGATACCTTCCTTTCACTGTCAGAAAGCTGTCGCCATTTTAGTTCCATATTTTATGATTATTTGGATTTGGATTCATACTTTGCTTTATTTGGAATTTCACTGGTGTCGTGATATACTTTACGGATTGAGGGAAGGAGCCAATAGAGTGACGGAGGAGGGAACAGGTGATACGTGAGTGGAGGGATTACGTTACCAGTCTCGGTCGCTCTAACCGGAACAGACAGACACAAACAACATTTTGGTGGCTGTTTTTATCCGCACCGGTACATGTCAGTGACTGAGAGTTCCAGATTGGGTTGAGATGCCCACACTGCTCATTCTGTAATTAGAGAGGAAGAACAGGATGAGTGTGTGGAGGAGAGGAGAGGAACAGATCAGTGCTGCATACAACAGCTGTGCTGTGATTTTGTGAGTATGAAAGTGTATACAAACCTGCGGATGGACATTTGCATCTGTATGCGTGGGTTTGAGAGAAGGAGAGTTTAATGTGCGTGGGAAAACACAAGTGTGTTTGCGTGGCAATGAGGGAAGGGTGAATCCGGCAGAATGCACTGTGGTCACCCTAACTTACACTTGTCAGCATAAGTCTGATCCCCCCTCAGAAAAAACTCCAGGACCGTTCATGGTTTCACAGGTAAGTGCTTCTGCACCACAGTACCATTAGCATAAGCATGTATCTAGGTCCTGGAGGTGGGAGGTGTAACAGTTGTGCTCATAATCAATACTGCTATGGTTAGCAATGGTTTTGCCCAAGTAATTACGTGCTTGCATTAAATCCCCTCCTTGATGCTTGATGCTTTTTGTATCAGTAAAGTAGTTCATTTATTTCCATAATACAATGTGGTGATTGATTGAAATAAAAACAACAACATATGAAGAAACCAATTCAATCAATAACCAAATTGAATCTGTAATTGTGTATATGGTCGGAGGGATTATATGCCTGAAAGTAGTTACAGATAACACTTCTACTCAAAAAACGATAATACAAAATTTGGTGTTAGACATTTATTAACATGTATCTATCATTGTATTTATATATTGCACTGCCTTTGTGAACCTAAGACCTTTGGTAAACCAATTTCTAGCACCATAACAGTTAGACCACATGAGTAAAGTTATGTTTTCACAAGAGATATGAAGAATTATCAAAATCAAGATTACATTTTTCAGCTTTAGTCATATTTTCTCTTTACACTTCTGCCTTATGACAATGGTGCCTCATTATATAGAGAGCTGAGATTGTTCTGCAATTTTTGATGTAAAACATGGGTATGTATCTTATAAGCAAGTGCTTTAAAAGGTGAATTTAAGAAATTATGTAAAATCGAGATAATTACCTTAGGGTCCAGAGGGTTAAAACCATGACAACCATGGAGAAACCAGGAAGTCTGGTCACAGCATTATAGCAGCTGTAGCTAGCTTGTTAGCACTCTTGTGCACTCCACGCACTACAGGCTACTTAGTGGGCAGGTTATCCAGGCATGCTAATGTCTACAGATTATGTAAGAGCAGATACACACTTGAAAATAAACCTGTGTGCATAGAAAAGCTCTGACAGTGGGTTATATTTATTTCCTTTTGGATTAGCGAGGCGCGACTGTGGCTCAGTGGTTAGCAAGTCTGTCTTTCAATCAGAGGGTTGGTGGTTCAAACCCTGGCTCAGCCAGTCCATGTCGTTGTGTCCTTGAGCAAGACACTTAACCCTCATTGCTCACCGTTGCTGTGTCTACGGTCTACTGTATAGCATGTAAGTCTCTTTGGATGAAAGCGTCAGCTAAATGTAATGTAATGTAATTAGCATATGTACATGCAATGAAGCTACTTTTGCCTTTTTATAAAACAAATCTCACTATTTGGACTTGTTAGTGACTTAATTTCATATCTATCTTAAAATCGTGTCTTGACCACATGTTGCTAATGTACATGTTTGTGGTTTGTATCACAACCCCTCCACCCGAACTCTTTACTTTTGTGCCAAACCATCACATGTCAGCTACAGAGTACACACACACACACACACACACACACACACACACACACACACCCCTCTCATTACCTGATCTAGGGATTTTTACAGGGAGCTTTTTGTGGACAGTACAAAATTGAGAACACAAACAAGCACACAGCATGCCCCTCTTCACAAGGTTCTCACCCTCCCACACTACCCTGCAGCTAAATCCATGTAAACACTGGTAAATATTAAAGACACAGAAACACACTTTATAGGCTTTGCTCTCTTTTGGAACCTGTACTGTCCATGGGTCAATAATTTAGCACAGAGTCACACTAACCAGACCATAGAAAAGTACAGGGGTAAAGAGTAACTTCACAGCAAAAGCAATTTTTATTACCCAATGTTTAACCACAACTAGCTCCAAAAACCAGCCTGAAAAGGAAGAGATGCTGAAACAATGACATGAGAGTTTATGCAGCACAGCAGTGCATTTGTCGGACACTACGCTATGATTGGCTTGTCTACGTTTGAGGCGAGGTGAAGGGTCGACTACCAATCACATGCACTGAGAATGCACCTGTGAGGACTCCTGTAACCAATTAGACCAATTAGAAATCAGAGATGAACACAATGAATATGATTCAGGTTTGCTCTGTTGTGCACACAAAAAGGAGGCCAATTATGGAGAGAGTTACCGGATTGTACTTACAAAGTATCACTTTGCATTTGTGTTTATATATACAGCCATCAAATGAACAATGCCAAAGACTTGATAATAGTGTTTTAATACAGCATCGAAATCAGTTGCTGTTTGGAGAGATGCTATTCATTTTATGTTTTTTGCGTCCAAAGTTGTGATGCAAAGATATCATTTTAGAAGTGAATATGTAGTTTTAAATATAGTGTTTGCTTTAAGAGAGATATTTAAGATATGTTGTATTTTGTGTATATGTTTTTGTTTTTAGAGTTTCAACATAGATGATTAAAGAATTTGGTGTTTGCATTTGCAATTGCATGACACTGTATTACTCTCGTCAACTTGCTGGGGGCGCTACAGGAAATGTCCGGGGGCAGCCAAAGACGGGATTATTTATCTAAGCCCAATACATGTCCGTACCATATGTTATGGCAGTCCATCCAATTGGTAAACAATAATATGCTCAGTATAAAAGCAGATTGATGAAGGCTTTACGAGATCGTGATGCATTCTCGTGGATTCATTTTACATGGTGATGATGATGATGATGATAATCTGTAGGTCAAACCCTGCTGTTTTTGGCAAGTGGTCCCGTCAGTTCCCAGTATTTGAACTTTGAGCGGCTTCTGTTCCGTGGCTCTGACCCTGGTTGAGAGACCACTGGTTGAGAGAACACTGGTTGAGAGACCACTGATTGAGAGACCACTGGTTTACAGCTCTTCCGTTCTCAGCTCGGCTGGTAGCTGATGACAAGAGATCCGCTCTTCTTCTGTGGCAGTGAACTCCACACAGGGCCCACGGATCACTGGGCTGCATTCTTTTCCTGTAGGCAAACGGTACAAGTATGATCCAAAACTGTCTGTTTTAAACATCAATCACAGTTACGGGCTTCACGGTTCATGTATTGACGTTGTACAATACAGGGTTGCACAACAACTTGAAGGTTGTACTTCCTTTAGGTCACAAACGTGTTTCTTTTTTTTATGGTGGAGTATGGATAATGAGTTTAAGAGTCTCACAGCCTCACAAGAAAAGTTGCTCTGATGTCTGGTGGTACAGTGGCTGATACTTCAGTCTCTTACTAGACAGCAGCATGGTGAACATGGTGAACAGGGTGTGCTGGGTGGATTTTTTTTTTATTTCCTTAACCTTCAAAGAAGCTGGGAGAAGTTATGGAGCGTTCAGTGGCAGCCGAGTTGCTGCGATTTTCGAAATGTCTGAACTAAAATAATTATTAGAAATACTTAACTTCACTCAATCAAAGCCAATCTTCGCACAGATACTCCTACAATATAGAGCTATTTTATATATTAAAAAAAGCGTTCGTTAATATAGTTTTTTATATATATATTTTTATCTTTTCTTTTCTGTGTACTATCATAAACCAATATAACACTAACACATATATGGCCTTATTATCTATCTTCACAAGGGGTTTCTGTATATTATACCTTTTGACATTTTTCAATAGATAATTTTCAATATATAATCAGGATTTAATATGAGATGCAAACCATTCGCAATCTTCGCCACAAAATGGCTCGGGCGCATTAAGAATCTTCAGTGTTCAACAGAAGGTGTGGCTGTTGATCGAAACTGCCTGGGGTCTGTTTGTGAGGACGTCTAATAACCGAATGCAGAGTGAGGTACTCAAGCCCAGAGTGTGGAGTGGAGAGCAGTGGAGACATCCTCCAGACTGGTGAGGGTCCAGGCTGACTGGGATGTGGTTTTGATGTGCTGGAGAACCAGTTTCTCAAACCACCTGTGAGTGCCACAAGGCAGGAGTCTTTTAGACTGGACCTGCAGACCTTGTAGGTACAGGAACAATGGAGGCTTGAAGCAGGTGGGAACTATCTTCGCTATCAGACGCCTTTGAGGCTGTGGCCTTGGTATTTGAGGCACAATGAGAATGAGCTGTTACATCATACAAAATGCTTTCATTTTTCATTTTTGTACATTTTGCTGATAATGCCCACATGAATTTACTTAAGTAAGGCTTTGAATGCAGGATTTTAATGTGGAGTATTTTCACAGTGTGGTACAAGTACTTTTACTTCTTCCACCACTGGTTATGACCAAGTGAATAATTGTTTTTCCTTTACTTCCTTGTAAAGCAATGCTCTCTACAACACACTGCTGGAAAATGTTTTTGTTAAGATTGAGATAACAATCTGGAGATCATGGAGAAAAGTGCTATCCTTGTGTGGGTGGTGGAGAATCACCAGCAGCACATCTACAGCACCGTGAATTAAATTAGCTTGAAGGAGAAAACACATTTGCTAACTGTGTTGTTCTTTGGAGCTACTTTGCCAAGAAATAGTTTATAAAGTGAGATAAACACTTCACTGATATGAGGTAGAAAATAGAAGCAGATATGGATTGCAGCGACAGTTTGGCTGGGACCCACCGGTCAGTCCCTGATCTCCAGACTCAGTCAATCCTAAGGAAAATGTGAAGCTTTTCTTTTTCCCTCCTGCATGAAGGATTTATGTTTTATGTAATCATCAACAGAAAGGCAGTGAACTGTTAGGAGAGGGTTTTTTGATTAAGCTGGAAAGACATGAATGTACATGAGTGCTCTACAAATAACGCATCATTGGCCTGGTCTGAGCAGGCGAGCCAAGCAAGAGCACATCCAAGTGGTCCTTGACTGTCAAATAACTCAAATAGCACTGAGCCACATGATGACTGGTTCCCCTCTGCTCTCAGTTCAGCCCAGTCAACATCGCACAGGGAGCAAAGGGCACGGGTGCAGGCAAAAATAACCTGTATGGATAATTCAAATGTTGGATCAGTGTGAGCATGATGGTGATACAACTGAGAGATCTTATTCAATCACTTAGAAATCCCACAAAGTTGATAAGCACCTGGTAGTCTAGTTTAGTTAGTTCATTAAAAAATGTCGGTGCGTGCACAACACAAGGCTCCGCGTCTCTCCAGACTTTGCTAAAATAGTGTTTATCTGCCTATTTGTCTTAACCCTGTTCACTCTGTTCTGCTTCTCTTTTGCACTCTGGTCAGATGCTAAACTAAATTGTGTTGTCCTAATATACTTGTACTCTGTGCAATGACAATAAAGTTGAATCTGAATCTTTATCTGAAAGTTGCTCTCTGTATGTATACATATATATATATATATATATATATATATCTTTTTTTATTCATACATCCAGCTGTCAGAATGGTCTGAAACAGTAAGAGAACAGCAACCTATACTATTTTGCATACATATATTCCCCAAGTAATGCTAAAAAGCAACTTAGTTAGGTTTATAAAACAACATTGTTATAGTGTATATGTGCCAGTTTCTGGAGCCCTATTGTGAACTCCATGGTTGTATATTAGACATGTACAGTACTGGTCCACAGCAGTAGGAAACTGCCAGATGCTAACTTGCTTATGTAGTACCGTTTGTGTATTTCACATAATTAGCATTAATTAGCATAATCACATACAGGGACAGTATTTTAGCATTATTAGACATTATTGGAGTGTTTTGGGGGGTTACTGAGGAGGTCTCTTGAAGTCTTAGTCAATATAAATCCATTGGATTGGAGAGATAATTCATAGATCTGAAATAATTGAATATCTTCAACTAGTTTATAAATTGTAGGATATTTTTAAACAGAATTATCCAAACTATGCAGAACATATATAATTTATTTGATACACTGGTGATTCACATTCAAATCGACATGAGAGAATCACTCTCTCCAGGTGTGGGGTGACTGTGGCTCAGTGGTTAGCAAGTCAGTCTTTCAATCAGAGGGTCGGTGGTTCAAACCCCGGCTCTGCTAGTCCATGTCGTTGTGTCCTTGAGCAAGACACTTAACCCTCATTGCTCACCCTTGCTGTGCCTTCGGTCTACTGTAAGTCGCTTAGGATAAAAGCATCAGCTAAATGAAATGAAATGTAATGTGACATCACTCTGCTCCACTGCTTATGTGCAGCCTCCCAGTAGTTTTCCACTCTGCCTGCCGGCCATGCCCACCTCATTAGCTCACCCCACTTACCTGTGCTCCCAGCTGCAGCCCAATTAAGCCAGTACTCAAGCCTATCCTGGTCACTCACACATAGCCAGATTGTTTGTCGCCGTCTCTAAGCAAGACTCTCCAGCACTCGTCCTCGGACTGATTCCCTGTTGCAGACCCTGCCTGCCTCCAACCTTCCTGCCTAATAGAGACCCCAGCCATCTGTCCCCGACCTTGACGTCCACCTGGTTTCTGTTTGCCTCTCCTGTTGGCTTTTCCCTTCAACGTTGCCACAGTTTGAGTTTCCAGTCTACTGTGTTTTTTTTTACCACAATGGTTACTATGTGTCCTGTGAACATCTACCTGCTGGCTCCTCAAACCAAACCCTTGCCCGACTGTCCTTGCACCTGCGCCCTATTGGTTTGTCTGCTTCTACTGAGTGCTCCCCTGGTTCTGCAGCCGCTGCTTCCTCGACTGTGTCTCTTGCCTTCACAATATTGTTGTCCTTGTATGAAATGTTCTGCGTGTTCTACCACCTTACTGCACAAACCCATCTACCAGTTTGGCTCACCCTGCCTGAGCTCCCGGTCCAGTTCAAGGGCTCCTATAACTCTGCCTGCTGAAGGTGACAATCTTGGTCCCTGCTTTCCAGTGTGCTTCTGCTCAAGGCTGTCAGTTACCTGGGGACCTACTTCACTTAATCGGGGGTGAGGGAGCTTCTGATTTGCAGATCGGAGGGAGTTTAATGAGTTTTCCAGTTGTAACACAATGTTGACTAATTTCACTCCTATTTTGTAGATATTATTTAGTCATTCTATTTTGTTAATGTGATTGGGGCGACTGTGGCTCAGTGGTTAGCAAGTCAGTCTTTCAATCAGAGGGTCGGTGGTTCAAACCCCGGCTCAGCCAGTCCATGTCGTTGTGTCCTTGAGCAAGACACTTAACCCTAATTGCTTACCGTTGCTGTGTCTACTGTATATCATGTAAGTCGCTTTGGATAAAAGCGTCAGCTAAATGTAATGTAATTGCATTTGCTACTTCTTATACATACCTAGTCTCCTCAGTGTGGGACTGTGAAGGAAAATCTGCATGTTCTGCATCGTCAGGATAATTGTATTGATGAATTTGCTGCAACACACAGTATAAAACAGAGTTGAAGTTATTTAAAGTATAAATGTAAGTTTTGGGGGGTGCTGCGGGAGTATGGTGTGCCGGACCCGTTGCAACGGGCCATCGGCTCGGCTACCGGTTTCAGGAGGGAGACATGGAAAGTAGGATGGACGGGCATCGACGCCGGGAGGGTCAGGCGCACCGCGGAGGGATTGATGATCTTGGCGACCGGGAATGGACCCACGAACCGGGGCGTCAACTTGCGGGACTCCGTGGGCAGCGAGAGGTCCCGAGTCGACAGCCAGACCTGTTGCCCCACCCTGTACTCCGGGGCTGGTGAACGAAGCCGGTCCGCCAGCCGCTTGTTGGTGGCCGAGGACCGGGTGAGGGCGGCCCTGGCCGTGGTCCAGACTGCCCGCATCCTCCGGACGTGTTCGCCAACGGACGGGACCGCCACCTCCTCCTCCTGGGCCGGAAACAGTGGAGGCTGAAACCCAAAACACACCATAAACGGGGACATCCCGCCTGTGGCCGAGCAGGATAGAGTGTTGGGCATACTCGACCCAGGGGAGATGCGTGCTCCAGGAGGTGGGATGCTGGGCGCACACACACCGGAGCACCGTCCCCAGGTCCTGGTTTGCTCTCTCCGTCTGGCCATTGGATTGGGGATGGTAGCCGGACGAGAGGCTCGCGGTGGCGCCAACCGCCTGGCAGAAGGCCTCCCAGACCTTGGAGGCGAACTGGGGACCTCGGTCGGAGACCACGTCCATGGGGATCCCGTGGAGCCGGAAGACGTGCTGGACCAGGAGCTGGGCGGTCTCCAGGGCGGAGGGCAACTTGGGGAGAGGGACATAGTGTACCGCCTTGGAAAACCGGTCGACGATCGTCAGAACGACGGTGTTCCCCTCCGAGGGAGGCAGGCCCGTGACGAAGTTGACAGCTATGTGGGACCATGGCCTGCTCGGGACCGGCAGGGGACGCAGCAGTCCAGCGGGGCGCTGATGGGAGGCCTTACTCCGAGCACACACCGTGCAGTTCCTCCATCCCTGGTCACCAGAATCGCTGCCGGATGAAGGTCGTGGTCCGTCGCGCCCCCGGGTGACAGGCCAGGCTGGACGAGTGTCCCCACTGTAGGACCGGCGAGCGCACCGTCGGGGGAATGAAGAGGCGGCCGACCCGGGGCCGGGTCGGCGCTCGGAGCCCCCCGGACGATGGACTCGATCTCCCAGGTGGCTGTTCCCACGATGCAGGCCGCGGGGACAATGGGAGAGGTGTCCGGGAGCTCCGAGGAGGGATACATCCGGGAGAGTGAGACCGGCTTACCATTCTTGCTCCCGGGGCGGTAGGACAGGGTGTACTCAAACCGACTCAGGAACAGCGCCCACCGAGCCTGGCGGGAATTCAGCCTCCGGGCTGCCTGGAGGTATGCCAGATTTTTATGGTCAGTCCATATGAGGAACGGTTGCTGGCTCCCCTCCAGCCAGTGCCTCCACTCTTGGAGAGCCAGGACCACCCCCAGCAACTCCCGATTTCCCACATCGTAGTTTCGTTCTGCCAGGCTGAATCTGCGGGAGAAGAAGGCGCACGGATGGAGCTTCTGGGAGGAGGGATCCCGTTGGGAGAGGACGGCCCCTTCCCCGGTCTCCGATGCGTCAACTTCCACCTCAAACTGGCGCGCCGGGTCCGGGTGTTTGAGGATGGGGGCGCTGGTGAATAAGTCCCTTAATCGGTTGAAGGCCCCGGCGGCCTCGGGACTCCATGAGTAGGGGGTCTTTGGGGACGTGAGCCGGGTGAGAGGACCGGCCACCTTGCTAAAGTCTCGGATGAACCGGCGGTAGAAATTGGCGAAACCAAGGAAGCGTTGGAGCTCCTTCCGGGTGCCGGGAACGACCCAGTCGGCCACGGCGCGGATCTTGGCGGGATCTGGCTCTAACTGGCCCTGGGCTATCACATAGCCCAAAAAGCTCACAGACGAGACGTGAAATTCACACTTCTCCGGCTTCGCGTAGAGTCGGTTCTCCGGCAACCGCCGAAGAACCAACCCCACGTGCTGGCGGTGCTCAGCCAGTGTTCGGGAGAAGATGAGAATATCGTCTAGGTATATAAAGACGAATTGACCGAGCATCTCGCGGAACAGGCTGTTCATTAGGGTCTGGAAGACGGCGGGGGCGTTCGTGAGACCAAATGGCATCACTAAATACTCGAACTGCCCCAGGGGCGTGTTAAACGCCGTCTTCCACTCGTCCCCCTCCCGGAACCCGGACTAAATGGTACGCGTTCCGGAGGTCGAGCTTCGAAAACACACGCGCATGGCAGAGGGGCTTGAAGGATGGGTCGATCAGGGGCAGCGGGGTCTTGTTCTTGACGGTGATCTGATTAAGACCCCGGTAATCAATGCATGGCCGCAGGGACCGGTCCTTCTTGGCCACAAAGAAGAATCCCGCCCCCAACGGCGCGGACGACGGGCGAATCAGGCCTGACTCCAGGCACTCCTGAATGTAGCTCTCCATCACGACCCGTTCCGGGCGCGAGATGTTGTAGAGCCTACTCGTGGGAAGTGGAGCCCCCGGAAGCAAGTCTATCGCGCAGTCGTACGGGCGATGGGGAGGGAGTGCGCGTGCTCGGCCCTTACAAAAGACGGGTGCGAGGTCGTGGTACTCGGCGGGCACGCCCGTCAGGTCCGGCGGGACCGGTGGACTGGTGGACCGCCGGGGCGCCGGAGCGGCCGCCCGGAGGCAGCGAGCGTGGCAGGCCACACCCCAGCTGGCGATGGAAAAAGTCTTCCAGTCCAGCTGGGGGTTGTGGAGCCATAGCCAGGGGAGGCCCAAGACGACGGGGGCCGTGGGGGACGGAATAACATAAAACTGAATGGTCTCGGAGTGCTGGCCGGATAAACAGAGCGTGAGTGGGCGAGTGCGGTGAGTGGGCGAGTGCGGTGAGTGACCTGCGCGATTAACCGGCCGTCCAGTGGCTCGAGGGACAGCCCACCTTTAGTCGCGAACCCGGTGTCTATAAAGTTCTCGTCAGCGCCTGAGTCGACGAGGGCTGCTACCGGCAGGTCTTGGCCCTGGACCGTGAGGACGGCGTCGAGGGAAATGCGGGACGGGGTGCGCGGCGACACGGCATTGCTCACCAGCAGTCTCTCCGCTGCTGGTGAGCAATGGAAAGGGCGAGGGGTAGAGCACGGGGACGGGGGGTGGCTCACCAGCGGGCTCTGATCTACTGGCGAGCCCCCCTGTTTGGGGACCCGCGACAGGTGGCGCCGTAGTGACCAGCGAGGCCACAGTAGAGACATAACTGAAGACGGAGTCGCCGTTGACGTTCCGCCGGCGCCAGGCGGGCCCGCCCCAACTGCATGGGCTCGGAGGAATCGACAGGAGGCTCGGAGGACTCGGGACCCGGACCCATGACCGGGACCGGGCGTGGAGCCCGCCAAGCCCGCTCGCGCCGGCGCTCCCGAAGCCGGTTGTCTAAACGGATGGCTAATGAGATGAGCTGCTCGAGGGACGCCGCGTCGTCCCGGGAAGCCAACTTATCCCTCAGCTCCGCGGCTAAGCCCCGCGTGAAGATGGTCATCAGGGCCGGTTCACCCCAGCCGCTCTCTGCGGCAAGGATCCGGAACTCGATGGCGAAATCCGCCGCCGACCCGGACCCCTGCCGCAGGGCGCACAGCCGGTCCCCAGCCTCCCGCCCGCGTACGGGATGATCAAAAAGCCTGCGGAGGTCCGCGGTGAACTCCGCAAACGAGGCCAACGCGGCCGACTGGCTCTCCCACAGAGCCGTGGCCCACTGGGCCGCCTTGCCCCGCAGCAGGTTTACACAAAACGCGATCTTCGCTCTATCCGAAACATAACTGAGAGGCTGTAGGTCGAACACCAGTGAGCAGTTCAATAAGAAGCGGCCGCACGCCCCGGGCTCCCCAGCATATGGCTCAGGGAGGGGGACTCGGGGCTCCCGGGCGGCCACCGCGGGGCCCGGGACCGGGATCGCACTCACCGGAGGAGGGGCGACGGCGCCCGGCATCTGCTCTACGCGGGTGGTCAACCTGTCCATGCTCCGGTTCAGTCTCTCCAGCGTGTCCATAATCCCTGCCAATGTCTGGTCGTGTCTCCCCAGCAGCGCCCCCTATGTGCTGAGGACCTCCCGCAGAGGCTCCGGTCTTGCTGGGTCCGTCATCTGGTCGAGAGATTCTGTGAGGCCTGGCTGTCAGGACCGGCGGTCTGGACCCAAACGCAAGACAGAAGACAACAGCGGGGTTAGGTGGCAACAAACGAACAATTTTTATTCCGGTCTGGTTGTAAACACAGGCGGCGGAGACTTGGAGCTTCCTCGCGGCGGGCGACGTGGCTCTGGACCCGTGGCTCGTGGCTCGTGGCTCGTGACTCGTGGCTTGGACGGCTCCCACACAAGGAGGCGTCGGTCGGTCGATCTGGATCTCGTGCGTGTCTGACGGCATGCGTGGCAATCTCTCGACGCCGAAGGTCCGGGTGAGTGCTGGTCTTAAGCGGCGCGTGATGCTCGATGGACTGCAGCTGCGAGCGGCGGCGCGCACTCCACCCGGCTGTCCGGCATCAACCTGATTACAGGGAGAGAGAGAAAGGGAGAGAAGCAGGGAGGGGAGAGAACTCTACCCGGGTGCGCCACCGATCCTCACAGTGTCTTTACTAACAAGCCCTGTACCACAGTCCTTCAAAGTATTACCTTTAGTTAGTACCTCCCTATATTATCAATGTGTCTTTACTAACAGGGCATGTGCCACAGTCTTTCTAATAAGCTGTAATTAAAACTCTTAAGAACCCAACTCTCGATCCAGAGGTGTTGCCTAACTACAGACATATCTCTAACCTTCCCTTCCTCTCTAAGATTCTGGAGAAAGTAGGTGCAAATCAGTTGTGTGTTAGTCCAACGGAATTAGTTAATTAGTAAATCTGTCTCAGTACTTGCCCTTTTAGATCTTCCTAAGTCAAACATTTAATTTGCATTAAAGGTACCGCACTAAGCTGGTTTAAGTCCTATTTATCAGATCTATCCCAGTTTGTATACTGTATGTAAACAGTGAATCCTCCGAGTGTACCATAATTTGTCCAGGCACATTTTATTTACCTATTATATGCTTGCTTGAGGCAATATTATCAGAAAACACTCCACAACCTGGATGACCTGCAACCTCCGGATGTAAAACTTGGACAAAACTAAAGTTCTTGTGTTTGGCCCAGAACACCTCTGAAATAATGTATTGTATGCATCTATGCTTTATTTGTATTCTATTTATTCTGTACACATGCCATCTATTGCACTTATGGCCATCCTGGGAGAGAGAGATCCCTCTGTTGCTCTTCTGGATGTTTCTTACTCGGTTAAAGAGCTTTCCTTATCCGATCCAAGGACAGAGGATGTTGTGTGCTGTACAGACTGTAACGCCCTCCAAGGCTAATGTGTGATATTTCATTGTGGGCTGTACAAATTAATTGAATTGAAATTACAGATTAGATTGTGCCGGGATAATGATTGTAGTCGATCTCATTAAGAGAGAACACTCACATCTCCCACCCAAGGCCATATCTATATATTAATAGAAATAGCATTTATAATTACACCTGGATGTTTGAATAGATAGTTAATTGTTATTAGGCCTATCTTTTCCCTGGCCATTCTATGGCCATTATTAGTAAGAGGGCACTTTGCTTCCCATTTCCTTCCAGTGGGGTCAACCACACCTCCTCACTAAGGGGAAGGTTCCTGTTTCCTTCCTTGCTCAGTCGCGCTGAGACGTTCCGTAAAAAATAAGATAGGACTCCTTGCTCAAAATTTAACAATAACTGGATATTAGCATTATCCAAACTTTAAAATTGAAACTTTTCCCATTATATTCAAAAATACTTTGAGGAATAGTGACAGTTTATTGAGGCACACTGAGACATTTGATGAAAACCAAGAATGATCTCAAAGATTCTGCTCAAAACTCCAGTGTATCCCATCTCCGTCTCCGTTATTGCTCCATTAATATCCCTGGCAATTTAGTCTTTTTAAATCCTAAAACACCAGTCAGCAGTATGCCAAATAACTGCCCAGAACAAGTGCAGCCCTCATTGCAGATAACTTGTATTTCCTTCTTATCACATCCTTCTCTGTGGGTTTAATGTACTCCATAATTTCTTAAACCTCCATTTTGATCCCTTGCCAAAAAACCTTTTCATGACTATACCTTGAATAAAGGATGTAGCACTATAGTAACACTGAAAATGGCTCTTACTGATAGCACTTTGTAGTTGAACTTTTGGACGAAATTGTACCTTCTTGATTCTTGTTGTTCTGATTCTTGTATGTAACCGTAGAATGCACTTATTGTAAGTCACTTTGGATAAAAGCGTCAGCTAAATGAAATGTAGCTGACTCCTTCGCGAATCGCCACCTTAACGCGGTGAAGGAGTTTGAGTGGCTCAATGATCCTGGGAGCTATGTTGTCCGGGGCATCTGCCCCTGGTAGGGTCTCCCAAGGCAAACAGGTCTCGGGGGAGAGCCCAGACTAAGAGCGGTTCAAAAAACCTCGATGATAAGCAGCCCAAAGACTGTAGCTACCTCGCCCGGACCAGGGAAACCGGGGCACCCTCCCGGAGCCAGACCCGGGAGGCGAGCTCGTCGGCGAGCGTCTGGTGGCCGGGCTTTCGCCCATGGGGCCCGGTCGGGCTCAGCCCGAAGAAACATCATGGTGCAGCCACCCTGTGGACCCACCACCCGCAGGGACAGACATCGGGGTCGGGTGCTATGTAGACCGGGCGGCGGGCCGGGCAGGGGGCCTGGACGAGCCGATCGCCGGCGACATAGACTAGCTCTAGGGACGTGGAACGTCACCTCGCTAGCGGGGAAGGAGCCGGAGCTGGTGAGGGAGGTGGAGCGGTACCAGCTAGATATAGTTGGGCTCACCTCCACGCACAGCGCTGGCTCTGGAACCAAACTCCTGGAGAAGGGTTGGACTTTGTTCTTTTCTGGAGTCGCCCAGGGTGTGAGGCGCAGGGCGGGAGTGGGGATACTCACGAGACCCCGGCTGAGCGCCGCCGTGTTGGAGTTTTCCCCGGAGAACGAGAGGGTCGCCTCCCTGCGCCTACGGGTTGCGGGGAGTAAGGCTCTGACTGTTGTTTGTGCTTATGCACCAAACAGCATTTCGGAGTATCCGGCCTTCTTGGAGTTGGTGGGAGGGGTCCTGGAAAGGGCGCCGCCTGCCGACTCCATAGTTCTCCTGGGAGACTTCAACGCTCACGTGGGCGACGACAGAGAAACCTGGCGGGGAGTGATTGGGAGGAACGGCTTGCCTGATCTGAACCCGAGTGGTGTTTCGTTGTTGGACTTCTGTGCTAGCCACAGTTTGTCCATAACAAACACCATGTTTGAACATAAGGTGGCTCATAAGTGTACCTGGTACCAGAGCACCTTAGGCCGGAGATCAATGATCGACTTCGTAATCGTATCATCTGATCTGCGGCCGTATGTTTTGGACACTCGGGTGAAGAGAGGAGCAGAGCTGTCAACTGATCACCACCTGGTGGTGAGTTGGATCAGATGGCGGGGGAGTCGGCCAGAAAGACCTGGCAAGCCCAAACGTGTAGTGAGGGTGAACTGGGAACGTCTGGCGGAGGATCCTGTCCGGGAGGTCTTCAACTCCCACCTCCGGAAGGACTTCTCACACATCCCGAGGGAGGTTGGGGACATGGAATCCGAGTGGATCATGTTCAAAGCCTCTATTGTGGACGCGGCCGCTAGGAGCTGTGGTCGGAAGGTCATCGGTGCCTGTCGTGGCGGCAACCCGAGAACCCGGTGGTGGACACCGGGGGTGAGGGAAGCCGTCAAGCTGAAGAAGGAGGCCTTTCGGGCTTGGTTGGCCCAGGGGTCTCCTGAAGCAGCTGACAGGTACAGACAGGCCAGAAGGACTGCAGCTGCGGTGGTCACGGATGCTAAAACTCGGGCATGGGAGGAGTTCGGGGAGGCCATGGAGAAGGACTTTCGGTTGGCCTCAAGGAGGTTCTGGCAAACCATCCGACGACTCAGGAAGGGAAAGCAGGGCCTTCCCCAGGCTGTTATCAGCGGGGGAGGGTTGCTGCTGACCCAGACAGAGGATATCGTCGGGCGGTGGAAGGAGCACTTTGAGGAACTCCTAAACCCGGTCAACATGTCCCCTGAACAGGGGGCAGCGCCTGAAGACTTGGGGTTGGATGAACCCATATCCCTGGCAGAGGCCACTAAGGTAGTCAAAAAGCTCCTTGGTGGCAAGGCGCCGGGGGTGGATGAAATCCGCCCTGAGATGCTGAAGGCGCTGGACTTTGTTGGGCTGTCTTGGCTGACACGCCTCTTCAATGTCGCATGGGGGTCGGGCACAGTGCCCATGGACTGGCAGACCGGGATGGTGGTTCCCATCTTCAAGAAGGGGGACCGGAGAGTGTGCTCGAATTATCGGGGTATCACACTACTCAGCCTCCCGGGAAAAGCTTATGCCAGGGTGCTGGAACGGAGGCTCCGACCGTTTGTCGAACCTCGGATTCAAGAAGAACAGTGCGGGTTTCGTCCTGGTCGTGGAACAGTGGACCAGCTCTTTACCCTTGCAAGGATACTGGAGGGGTCCTGGGAGTTTGCCCAACCAGTCTACATGTGCTTTGTGGACTTGGAGAAGGCTTTCGACCGGGTCCCTCGGGGCTTTTTGTGGGGGGTGCTGCGGAAGTGTGGTGTGCCGGACCCGTTGCAACGGGCCATCCGGTCTCTGTACGCCTGCAGTAGGAGCTGTGTTCGTATCCTCGACAGTAAGTCAGATACGTTCCCGGTGGGTGTTGGCCTCCGCCAGGGCTGCCCTTTATCACCGGTCCTGTTCGTGACTTTCATGGACAGGATATCTAGGCGCAGCCGTGGGGCGGAGAATGTCAGGTTCGGGGATCTCAGGATAGCCTCTCTGCTGTTTGCAGATGATGTGGTCCTGTTTGCCTCCTCGGACCATGACCTCCAGCATTCACTGGGGCGTTTTGCAGCCGAGTGTGAAGCGGCGGGGATGAGAGTCAGCACCACGAAATCTGAGGCCATGGTGCTCTGCCGGAAACCGGTGGATTGCTCCCTCCGGGTGGGGACAGAGTGCCTACCACAAGCGAAGGAGTTCAAGTATCTCGGGGTCTTGTTCACGAGTGAGGGTAAAATGGAGCGGGAGATCGACAGGCGTATCGGTGCGGCTGCAGCAGTAAAACAGGCGTTGCACCGGGCCGTCTTGGTGAAGAAGGAGCTGAGCCGAAAGGCAAAGCTCTCAATTTACTGGTCGGTCTACGTCCCAACCCTCACCTATGGTCACGAGCTTTGGATCGTGTCCGAAAGAACGAGGTCGCGGATACAAGCGGCCGAAATGAGTTTCCTCCGTAGAGTGGCCGGGCTCAGCCTTAGAGATAGGGTAAGGAGCTCGGACATCAGGAGGGAGCTTGAAGTCGAGCCGCTACTCCTTCGTGTCGAAAGGAGTCAGCTGAGGTGGTTCGGGCATCTAATTAGGATGCCTCCAGGACGCCTCCCTTTAGAGGTTTTCCAGGCACGTCCATCTGGTAGGAGGCCCCGGGGAAGACCCAGGACACGCTGGAGGGATTATATCTCCCAGCTGGCCTGGGAACGCCTTGGGATCCCCCAGAATGAGCTGGTAGATGTTGCGGGTGAGAGAGAAGTCTGGGTCGGCCTGCTTGACCTGCTGCCTCCGCGACCCGACCCCGGATAAGCGGTGGAAAATGGATGGATGGATGGATGTAAGTCACTTTGGATAAAAGCGTCAGCTAAATGAAATGTAATGTAATGTAGTAGCATATAGAAGTAAGAAGAGCCTAACTGATGCTCCCAAAGAGCCCAGGAAGCTACTAGCTTATGTACTTGTAGATAGATGAGGGAGCGAAGGTTAATTTTAGTATTTCAATCAAAGACTTAGTGTCTTTGAAGTAATATACTAAATTTGTCATGGCTAATATTTGTATTCATCAACTGACGAGATCTTGAACTAAGGTGAGTCAAACATGCAGTTCAAAGAAAGATGTTACACTGATGTTTCATGATGCCAATCCTACCATTATTTCTTTGAAATATGTTTTATATATACATTTAAGTTATCCTTTATTACAACAATGGGAAAGTACTATAAATCTGCTTTCACACAGGCAGTGATGTTGCCTGGACCGTGAAACAAAGAACAATTTAGTTAGTAAAGTTGGCAAATATACTGTGGTGCACAAACCCTGATAAGATCTTAATTATATAACACCTATATTCACTTTAGCATAATTCAGATCATTATACACTGCAGGTTTTCTTTTTTTCTACTAATGTGCTTGTAAATATATTCAGTATTTTCAAACTTTTGGTCAAATGCTTTCACACAGAACCCAAATTTGATGAAATTGTGAAAAAGCATCGGTACAACATAATAAATCATCTTGCTTTATTGTTAAATTACTTACTTACTTACGTACTGTTAAGTACTTCCTTGACATTTATAGACGTTAGTTTTTTAATTTACACTCGAATCATATCTAATATCATGGAGTTTGTCTGTGTATGAGCACCAATCAAACCTCTCCATGGTTTACCTGGAAGTATGTCAAAACCCACGTGGGCAGTTTTTTGAAGACCAGGTTTCCTCTGTGCCAAACAGATGTGGATAGCACTCACTTCAGTTATCAATCCTGTCATTTCAATGCCATAACATTTTACTCCATCTGCCATAATTAACTTTTATTGTCTTTATTGGGAGCTGTCAGTGGATGTCTTGCATATCTGCCAGTCAGACAATAGTGAAGGGTTAACCGCTGCTTTATTCCACGGCAGTTCTGCTCTCTAGCCTCGCTGTCTCTCTTAATGAAGCCACAGTCAACACTAAACACACTGTCAATGAGAATACCCATCCAGCCATCAGTCAGTCCTCCACTCCCTCCCTCCGTCCTGCTCTCTACGTTATTCATACGGGTCTCGCTCTCTACTCTACTTTGTTTTTCTCTCGTCATGACTATATGATTGAAGCAGCAGCATTTGTATCTTCATTATGCAGCAATCCTGACAGAAACCTCGGGCTCATTACTTCACACGTACACACATACACGCTAAGGCCACAAAGAACAATCTAGACAGGTCAATAATAAACATTTATAGACTGATGTCAAAACTCTTGTTTTTAAGTAAAATTGTTGAAAGCACTGTTTTTCAAAAGCTGATTAACTTTTTAGGTCTAAACAAATTATTTGATGTCTTCCAATCAGGTTTTACACCCCATCACAGCTCTGAGATTGCCTTCTTCAATGTCAACCACTTGAACACAGACAATGGCAGAAATTCAATCTCAGTTTTACTTTCTGGCACAATACTAAACTGGTTTGACTCCTACGTAAAGGACAGGGGCTACTTTGTGTCTATACGTAATACAGGTCATCAAATATGGGCACACAACATATGACATGCGGAGATCCCCAAGGCTTCATTCTGGGGCCTCTTCTGTTTAATATCTACATGCTTCCACTCGCTCAGATTAAGGAAAACAACAAAACAAGTAATCAGTCAACAGAGGACTATGGTCCAATACAATCACTGAGTAAATTCAATTCAATTCAGTTTATTTTATATATCCCAAAATCACAAATTACAAATGTGCCTCGAAGGGCTTTACAATCTGTACACATACGACATCCCTGTCCCGGGACCTCACATCGGATCAGGAAAAATGAATTGTAAAAACCCTTTCACAGTGAAAAAAAGGGAAGAAACCTTCAGGAGAGAGACAGAGGAGGATCCCCCTCCCTGGATGGACAGAAGCAATAGATGTCATGTGTACAGAATCAACGTAACAGAGTAACAGCACATTCAATGAATATGATTATTCATTGAATGTGAATTATTCATAATGAGTAGTAGACATGGACTACGATCCAGATAACCACGATCCATGTCAGCAGAAGGAGATAGAGAGGAGGGACATCAGCAGGGCCGCCATGGCAGGGAGCAGGACTGGCTCCAGACAGCCACAATCCATGGAAGCTTGAGGAGAGGAAGCACAGAGGCTCCTGGAAGAAGTAAAGTTAGTAATGCATTGAACTAAAATGATAGGATGTTCCAAAATAAAACAAAGTTAAAACTGAGGTAGTTTGTTTGTAGACAAGGAGGGCCATTAGAAAGGGAGCGCTCAATCTGCAATGTTAAAAGCCACAAGCCAGGCTAGAGGTCTGGTGTGAACTCAGACATGAACATCCATAACCTCATTAAGACAAGTACAAAGTCAGCCTTCTATCACCTTAAGAATGCATCAAGGGTTAAAGCACTAATGCCTCAGCAGGATCAGGGACACTTGTCCATGCATTCATCTCCAGTAGACTTGAGTACTGCACCAGGTCTGCACAGGTCTCCTAAAAGAGCAGTCAGACAGCTGCAGTGGATTCACAGATCTGCTGCTGGAGTCCTCACTAAGATCAAGTGGATTGCTTCACTCCAGCTCGGAGGGCATTACACCAGCTTCCTTTACTGTCAAAGGATGAGTTCAGAGTACTACTGTTGGTTTATAAAGCACTGAATGGTTCAGTGTGAACTAGCAGACCTCTCAGGTTGCCTGGTTCACGTCTGCTTTCTGTCCCCACAGTGAAACTAAACACAGAGAAGCAGCATTCACTTGTTATGCTCCATGCATCTGTTTCCGCAATCGTGTCACGTGAAGCAACGTTTGTTTCTGATGGTGGTGGCACAGCTGGAGCTGTTGACAGCATACACAGAAGAAGAACATCCTTTACAAGAAAATAACAACATGTCACTCAACCCTTTGATGTGTGCAAATTACATGTATAACATGCTCTTGTCTTTAATATAGGTAAGCATCTGTTAAGTTCAAAAACCTTGGGCAATCGTGCGAAGAGAAGTCCAGAATTCAATGAGGTAAAATTAAAAAGTATTTTAAAAAAAGATGATGATGAACAGAATATAGTTCCCGGCCGGGGGCGTCTCACTTCAGGCAGTCCATAGTCCACTCACAGTCTTGCTGTAAACAGTTGCTGTCTATGCGGTCACGAGAAGGGATAATCACCTCTCACAAATGTTCGCGCGACTTGTTAAATACTCTCAATTGCTGAGCTTATGGCCTCTCCATTGGTTAGTCCCCTAGCATGCAAATAGCTACCAATAACATAGCATGCTAATGGCTAAACCGCTTCACAGGAGTGGAGTCCTACTCAGGTAAACAGTACTACTTCTTACTAGCTTTCTTACTTCCGGTGTTTGAAGTCCTACCTCCGCCCTCCTTCTACAGCAGTTTACAACCTCTGGTTCTCTGGTCAGCTTTTGGCAAAAAGCCAAGAAACGGCGAGTCGCGCATGTCAGAATCAGAACCATTTATTGCCATGTTTGTGTTCACATTCAAGGAATTTGTTCTGGCAGAAAGTGCATACATGTAACATTTAACAATACACATTTAACAGTAAACAGTGCAATACATGGGAATGAATGAATGGATAAAAGAAAATGTACAATTGAACAGTAGAAGGCTGCACGGTGGCGTAGTGGCTAGCACTGTCGCCTCACAGCAAAAGGGGCCGGGGTTCCAATCCCGGTCTGGGCGGGCCTTCTGTGTGGAGTTTGCATGTTCTCCCCGTGTCAGCGTGGGTTCTCTCCGGGTTCTCTGGCTTCCTCCCACAGTCCAAAGACATGCATGTTAGGTTAATTGGACTCTAAATTGCCCATAGGTGTAAATGTGAGTGTGAATGGTTGTCTGTCTATATGTGAGCCCTGGATAGACTGGCGACTTATCCAGGGTGTACCCTGCCTTCGCCCAATGACCCTAAAGAGGATAAGCGGTTCAGATAATGGATGGATGAACAGTAGAATATAAAAATAAGATGAATGTGCATGGAATATAAGTGTTGTGTGAAAGTGTCGAGTGTATTTAAATATTTAAATATAAGGCATGGGGGTGTGTGCAGGGTATGTGTGTGTAGGGGAATGTCCAGTGGGAGATTGTCCGTAGGTGACAGAGTCAGTCAGTGGGGGACCCGGGCTATGTTGATGAGCCCGACGGCAGATGGGAAAAAACTGATGGTGTGGCGTGAGGTCTTGGTCCTGATGGACCGCAGCCTCCTGCCAGAGGGGATTGACATGAACAGTTTGTGTCCAGGGTGAGAAGGATCAGCTACAATCGTCCTCACCCACTTCAGGGTCCTTGAAGCAAATAAGTCCTGGAGTGACGGCAGATTGCAGCCAATCACCCTCTCGACAGAGCGAATGATGCGTGCAGCCTGCCCTTGTCCTTGGCAGTGGCTGCAGCGTACCAGATGGTGATGGAGGAACAGAGGATGGACTCGATGATGGCAGTGTAGAAGTGCACCATCATTGTCTTTGGCCGGTTGAATTTCCTCAGCTGCCTCAAGAAGAACATCCTCTGCTGTGCATTCTTGTACATGGAACTGATGTTTAGCTCCCACTTGAGGTCCTGGGTAATGATGGAGCCCAGGAAGCGGAAGGACTCCACAGCTTTGACGGGGGAGTCACACAGGGTGAGAGGGGCTGGTGGGGCTGAGATCTTTCTGTAGTCCACAACCATCTCCACTGTCTTCAGAGCGTTGAGCTCCAGGTTGTTTTGGCTGCACCAGGTCACCAGGTGGTCAGTCTCCCACCTGTAGGTGGACTCGTCCAAACCAGAGATGAGTCCAATGAGGGTGGTGTCATCTGCAAACTTCAGGAGTTTCACGGACTGATGACTGGAGGTGCAGCTGTTGGTGTACAGGGAGAATAGCAGTGGGAAAAGAACCCAGCCTTGGGGGAACGGTGATGATTAGCCAAGAGGCTGAGATGTGTTTCCCCAGACTCACATGCTGCTTCCTGTCAGACAGGAAGTCTATGATCCACTTGCAGGTGGAGTTGGGCAAGTGCAGCTGGGAGAGCCTTTCCTGTAGCAGAGACGGGATGATGGTGTTAAAGGATCCTGGCGTAGGTTCCTGGGGAGTCCAGATGCTGGAGGATGGAGTGGAGGGCCATGTTGACTGCATCGTCCACAGACGGGTTGGCTCTGTAGGCGAACTGCAGGGGGTCCAGGAGTGGGTCGGTGAGGGTTTTGAGGTGGGAAAGGACCAGGCGCTCAAAGGACTTCATGACCACAGAGGTCAGGGCGACGGGCCTGTAGTCATTGAGTCCTGTGATCCTAGGTTTTTTGGGGACGGGGATGATGGTGGAGGCCTTGAAGCAGGCTGGTACATGGCATGTCTCCAGCGAGGTGTTGATGTGCAAGTGTAACCTGTAACATTTAAACATTTAATCAAAAGTACAGGCTGCAAGAGAGTCTCCTGCAGCCTGTTGCGGATGTTGTTCTTGACCTGCACATACATGAACTGTTGCCATCTTCACCCTGGGAGCTGGGAGCATTTCAACAACGCAGATACAGCCGTCTGCTTTTCACGCAACATATTTTTCGACGGTCAGTAGTGTTGCATGCTGGGTGTGTGATTGTGTGTGTGTGTGTGTGTGTGTGTGTGTAGGGGTGTTTAAGGTGCATTAAAATGGCTCAAAAACATAAGAAAGGCTAAAAAACAGCTTGGTCTGCAAGCGAGTGTTGAGTAGGCTAGAGTGATTGATATTTAATAACACCTAAAATAAACAGTTATACTGACAGAAGAGATGAGACGATTAACGAAGATAGAAACCACTGTGGGAGACTGTGGCACAGTGGTTAGCAAGTCGGTCTTTCAATCAGAAGGTCGGTGGTTCGATCCCCGGCTCCGGCAGTCTGCGTCGTTGTGTCCTTGAGCAAGACACTTAACCCTAATTGCTCACCGTTGCTGTGTCTACGGTCTACTGTATATCATGTAAGTCGCTTTGGATAAAAGCGTCAGCTAAATGAAATGTAAAAACCATGAGTGTGAAAACAGATTGCGAGGAATAGTATAAGGATCAGTTAGTGATTACTTACGATAGGTATTAGAGTACATTTGACGTGTTCTGTGAAGCATAGAATAAAGTTGGGGCTGGCGATGTCAGAGAGAGAGGGCCAGTTGGTGATGGAGGTGGGCTGTGTTGGACCAGCCCAACCCCATCGGCCTACCGGGTTTCCCTGGTATCCACTATGGCCAGTCCGCCCCTGTCTGAAAGACTGAGCTGCGGCAGCACACCTGCGTAATTAGATTGGCCTGGATAATTGGACTCTGCCATTCTTCCTTAGCACCCAGTACATCTAGACTACCAAGGAGAGAGGTCTTCTCTCACCTTCAATCCACTATAGACTGACCAGCATGGCATATATCCTGTAGTTAAAAGATGCTGCCCTCACTATGCAGTTTAGTTCTGTTTAATAAAGGTTTATGTAGACTTTAACCCAATTAAATTAACTTTTACATTTATTCTAATGTATCACTTTGTTCTGATTTTGTTCCCCATCTTATTTATTGTAAATATTATTGTGTGAATTAACTCCCATTTTTTTTCCACCTTTACCTGCTCTCCCAGTTCTATGCTACCCTGGTCCTTCACAAGGACGATGAGCTACTACCACTGAGGGCCACGTCAGCCATGGGCTCATGGTTTCCCATAACATATTTTTGGATACCTGTGTGTTGGTGAGGCTTCCCTCCAGATCCATCATTTTTATGATCTCTCTGAAGACGTATGATATTCTCAGTATGATTCCTGACGCATCATAATAATGTTTCATAAAAGGCATCTGTTGTTTATGTGGCCGACAAATACAAGATCTTATTCACCTGTTGAAGTGTTATTCAAAGACAACACTTATTGTCACATACACCATTTGATTTATGTCAGTGTCATGTAAAGTGAGAGGGAGAGCCTCAGTGTGGGACTTTCTATAAGCTCCATACATATTAATCACAGCACACTCTTAGTAGCTACGTGGACAGAGGTAAAATAGTGACATTGCATTGTTTATTATACAATGCAGAAACAGCATTGTAAAACTGATGTAAAATTGTTAGCTCCTCCCCCAGGCCTTCTTGGCAGTATGCCTTTCCAGTGAAGAGGTGGTCAGTATATAACACATATTGTATCAGTCTCTTTGTGACTTTGTCTGTCCATGTTGACTGAGACATTTCATATATGTCAATGAACTGGGGCACATTATTGCATTAGCCCAGTGGTTCTCAAACTGTGGGGCGCGACCCTCTAGTGGGGCGCGGAGGTATTACAGGTGGGGCGCAAGAGGGTTGGGGAAATGTAGATTTTTCATTTTTTTAAATTATTTTAAATAATTGTGAAAATGCCCGGATGTGATTTGATCCGCCCATTTTACCGGGGATGCATAGGATGAGACTTGTGCGTACTTGAGACAGCCAATATCCCAGAATGCATTTCGCATTTTCAAATCTGTGGTTTAAATTACGCCGTTACGGTTCCGCATGCGCGACCGCGACAGATCCTTTTGCGAGTTGCGACTCACACTTGTAGACCTAATGGTGTGTTACTCGCGTGAGTTTAGTCACTCGACTTTAGGGGGCGGGGCTTATCTCCGTAAAAACAGTACCATTTCCCCCATCCACCATTAAACTAACCACTAGTTCTGCTTTAAACTTCTTGTGGAAGTCCCTCTAATGTTGGACCATCAAACGCCGCCGTGTCCGGGTTCATAATATCATCCGTAGCCGCACAACAGCGTCTGAATGACGGCCGCTGCCAGCGATACTTCAGGTGGATCAGCAGCTGTTTGATTCAGCACCGGCCGGACGGCTGTGATGACGCGCAGAGCTTCCGCTGTGAGATCGGCTTTTCTGCTGTTGTCTCTCTCAAAACAAAATACTGATCGAAGCTCAACTTTGAGCATGAATTGAGAGTGGCCGTATCAAATCTACAACCCCGTTTTACAAAGATTTGTAGTGGAAAGCAGGCTCATATCACTAGGCACTAATTTAGTTTTGTTTTGCACCGGTTGCAAGTTATTGTTGTTTTGAAAAGATATGCAGTGTAAAACTCTTTATTGCCAAATATTTTTAACTGGTTTTATTTAGTTTTTCACAGGTTGAACTTTATTGTTATTATCCTGAAAAGATATTCAGTACAAAACATTTTAATTAGGCTATTACAATAAGCTATTTTTGCCAAATAGTTCTTTTTTTGCACAACTTTGTATTGTTCTAACAAAGTGATTGCACGTTTTATTTGTTTTTGTCCGATGGAGCAATCTGGTTTACATGAAAGTGACATTTTATTTGTTCTATTATTAATAAAAGCACAGATAGAGGAGTCACAAAATGTCGTTATTTCAATAAAAATTCAGCATGGACCATTTTGTTACAATTTTGTAGGGGCGGTGGGGCCCAAAGATTTTTCGTCCTCCAAAGTGGGGCTTGACAAAAAAAGTTTGAGAACCACTGCATTAGCCTGACAAACAGAATGATTAATACACAACTGTGTTACTCTGTTTGGATGACGTGGTTGTTGAAGTGATCAGCTGGTCGGGTAAATAACCGATGCTGTTCAACACACTCCCCGGATGGACAGAAGCAATAGATGTCTTGTGTACAGAATCTACGTAACAGAGCATTTATGGTGTCATTTTAAAACACTACGTATGTTAATTTGCTATGAATTGTTTAATGTATCCCCAAAAAATTTGAAAGACGTTTTTAGCTCAAATCTGCTCTTTATGCACCATTTTGATCCTCAGTCCTCGCTCCTCGCTTCACAATATTTGATCTTCGCTTCTTGGAGCTGAAATAAGAGCTTTGGGACGGCCATCAATACGGCAGCACAGAACAACTTCCGGGTGACGCAAAGATCTGTTTTCCAAACCCTTTAGTATTACAAGTTGGGCTGTTTTAGGGCTTAGTTAGCCATTCAGTGTCTTTACTTGCAAAATAATGTGACAATCAATCTCTATAGACTCATCAAGCCCCCCACAGAAAGAGGGGATGGGCCAGAGCCGCTGCAACAGAGACAGAGAATAGAGAATAGCTGAGAATACAGTTGCTGGAGGATAGGCCACTTTCCTCTGATGAACGAACACTTCTTTACCACTGTTCAGAGGGTTTAGTCAGAGGCCACATTAGGGTGCTGTTGCTGGTGGCCCACTAAGCAGTCTCTGTTGCTGTTGTGTCTTTAAATAATGAAACGCTCTAATAAAGCCTCTCATTCCTGCTGTCTCTGAACACTAACTAAACACATGTTGAATGTTTTCATGTTAAACTTTGGAAACAAGTTCCCTTAATCCAATCCAACCCATCCAATCCAAGTGAGATCCATTTGAAATACGAGCCCCTGATGATGGAATATTGAGTAGGCCTGTTAGAAATTCACTTGCCAATCTGGAAGATTAATCTTGCGTTAAATAAATGATGTTTTGACCTAAGTATCTGCGTGTGAGCCAGGCGGTATAGGATGGACCCTGAATACGTCTACAGCAGTGGAAGACCTGCTGCCCTTAAAACTATCTAGGGAATACACTGACTATGGAGAAGTACCTCACAATATCCCTCTAATGCATACTGTCCTTTGCTTGATGGTATGACAAGTTAAGAAGTAGTTGTATGAATATGGACAATAGACTTTAGTTTAGCAAGAAAATTACATTTGAAAATCATATCTTTGGACCTTAATGCAACAAGGGAAGCATCCCCTCACAACAATGTTAGTCATTAAAGTGCAAATGTCTATTGAACCCTTTAAGCCTCGAACAGAATGAGCCTCTGCATTGACCCTGGTGCATTGCCGTGTGTCTGTTAGTTATTCTGCAAACCTTATTAATAGCTAATAATATTGTTAAGGTAATTGTTTTGGAGTTGCATGTATTATACATTATTATTAGGGATGCAACGATACCACTTTTTACAAACCGATACGAGTACGAGTATTTTTATTTGTGTACTTGCCGATACCGAGTACCGATACCGATACTTCTTAGATTTGGTCTCCATGAAAGTGCAATTAATTTGGAGGCATATTTTATTTTATCCTCTGCAGATTATGTCAAGCCTATAGTACAAAATTAACAGAAGGCTATCCCAAGCTTTAAACTTCTTGTGGAAGTCCCTCTAAAGTCGGACCATAAAACGCCCCCGTGTCCGGGTTCATAATCAGAATCAGAATCAGAATCAGAATCAGCTTTATTGGCCATGTGTGTTTACACTCACATGGAATTTGACTCCGGTTACACATAGCTCTCATTGTACATATATACACATTTACAATAAGCAAGATAAATATTTTAAAAAAGACATTAGAAAGAAAAAGTAGTCCAATTAGTGCAGGTAGTGCAGATGGGTGAGTCGGATTAATTGTTCATCAGGGTGACGACCAGTGGAAAGAAGCTGTTCCTGTGTCTGGTGGTTTTGGGTAATATTAGGGATCGAGCAATTATATAGGAAGCTGTGTTCCAAGTTATGTTTCCGGTGCTTTTATTGTGGAGGGAGAAACAGAAAGGAAAACAGGAGTGGAATTGTGGGATATACGTGTGTGAAGGAGATAAAAAAAAGTGGTTCAAGTTACCCTGCAGCGTGTTTTCATTTTATTAGAATTACAAATATAGACACACAACAGACACTCGGCTACAATAATATCATCCGTAGCCGCACAACAGCGTCTGAATGAGGCCGCTGCCACCGCTACTTCAGGTGGATCAGCAGCCGTTTGATTCAAACCGGCGGGACGGCAGTAATTTACTCTACACACCTTGCTTCAAGAGCCGCAAGGGAGCGACGAAAGAGCCGTATGCGGCTCTGGAGCCACGGGTTGCCGACCCCTGCCCTAGACGTTGAAGTCAGGTAGGACAACAAATCTTTTTCTCCACAAAGCGCGACCAGTTTGTTGTAGTGAAATACTGTTGAGTGGTATCGGTTCTTGGTATCGGCAATTGAAACCGATACGAGTACGAGTATTTTAACGCAGTATCGGCCCCCGATACCGATACCGGTATTGGTGCATCCCTAATTATTATGTTATTTCATTTCACCTGTGTGTTACATGTTGGTAAACACATTTCTCTTAACATAGCACCTTTCTCTGCATTATTTCACATCTTTTTTTTATTTTTAATTTCAGATCTCTTTAGAAGTCTACTTCCTGCATTACTGTTTGCTGAAGAGAGCAGCAGTTAAACCCCTTACATGGGGAGAATTTTCTCATCTTCTCTTTCTATGGTTATGTGATTTACACACATACACGTGCACTTCAAGAGGGATTGCACCCCTCCAAATATAAAGACAGATGATATCAACACATATATTAATATAATTTTTAAAAAAAATGCCGTCTATGGGTTACAAATCAAATTTCCTTCCTGCGGTCCAACCACTCCAGCTGAAAGGCAGGAAGACATAACAGCAGGAGCCTCTTTATTAAGGCCAACTGCGCACAACCCCATTAGAGGACCAACAGAATGGCCTTATTGCACCAGTGGTTATTGGTGGGAACCAATGGAAAGTACTTACTAATTTCCTTTCCTTTATTTAATCGACTCCCTGTGTAACCTCTCCCCTCGCTATTAAACCACCTGCCACAGCAGTGATCTCATCATCACACTCTAATAGTGTAATCTTCCAAGCAGGGTCTAATATCAGTGAGAGCACAGCTATATGCATATGAAATCCATTACTGGTGGCCTCATTCTTCACTGACCAACAACATTGAACAAATCGGTATAGTGGTGCAAATTGTATCAAATCACCATGAGTTAATGAATTATTATCTGAATACAGTTGGAGGCATCCCATTATGGGTGAGACATTAGTGGAGGCAGTGCAGCTTCCATCACTAAAGCAGCCAGCCTGTAGAGACTATATGTCATGCAGAGGAAAGAGAACACCCAGAAAAAGATGCACTTCCTTGACATGAGGGTTATAAAGAATAATGGCACCCATCAACCGCTTACTACTGTAGACAAACGATAAAAACACCATTCTGATGATAAGCAGTTTTCATCCCAGTACACTTCAGAGAGCCCTCCCAAAATGCCTTTTTTTTTTTTTTTTACTAAGAAGAGTATGCAATACTATTGAAGATTTTATGGATAAAGCTTAAATTCATGAAAGACAGATTCTTCCGGCAAGGGTACCTTATTGAACAGATTCATAAGGCGTATGAGACTGCACTGAGAAAACCCTGCTTGGAACTGTTGGAGAGAAGTCTTTCTTTTTTTGTTATGGCTTTTTGTGACTTGGATCACTTCTTATTCTCCTCACTCATATGTCAAACAATCACTTTTTAGATGTAATTGGTATACTTCATCTGACCATGAATTAGCCACAAGTTTGAATGATCGGCTTCTTTTTGTCAATAAATGGGGGGAAACATCAAACTTCAAAGACCTATTGGTCCTTGCTGATATTGCAAGTTATAACATATGCAGGTGCATTTATCACCCTCCCCAATGGCATTGTGGGAGCTATTCACAGTAGAACACTTACAAAACCCACGTCCTCACACCAACAAAGTATCATTTATGCTACATCCATGCTACATCGTCTACGAGGACTTGTATATGTTGGTAAAACTAGCAGAAAGCTCAAGCTATGTGATACAAGAGCGCTATACACAAGACCGACCAGGATTATCCTGCAGATGTACATTTTAATAATTGGTTTTGCTTGGTACGGTTTTGTGGCATTGAAAAATTCTGCCTACCACCTAAAGGTGAAGGGTTTTGGATCTTCACTCTACGGACATTGTGTCCCACAAGTTTGAATGATGAGCTACTTCTCAATGTAATGATATTTGATATTCTCTGTGATATTTATAATGTCCTGTTTGTTTTATACTCATCCCAAATGAAATACATTAGCATTTTATTATGACTTTTTCTGATAGATTTCGTCTTCATGAGCTTTTTAATATCTTATTAATTTATGTTTTCCAATTACCATTTCTTCTCCTTTCTTGCCTAGAGACAGGCTCTAAATGTTTTTTGTCAAGCTCCAACCGATTTAGGACATTCTCTCCTATTGTCTTGTACGGTAACCTGATGAAGGGCAATGCATCAAAGTGTTGTCACTACATATCTCTAAATGCAAGTAAAGAAGACAGTGTGTGAGTTTTTTTAGATTTATATTATGATACGTACTAAACAACATGATATGTTAGTCGTTAAGTCATCTGTTTGATTGGACACCGGAGCCATACTATAAATAAGTTTGCATTGGACATGTGGTATTGTTCAATGTTACTGTCAAGCTCTCCCCTCAGACCATGTAAATTTCCCCGCTTGAGAGGGATTGCGTCCTCTCCCACAGATTTCCACTGGATTTTACTCAATGATGACAACTTGATCTTTTTGCTCCATCCTTTTATTTAGGCCAAACATCAAGTCATTTATCCATCCATATGTTGATCGGGAGCAAGCTCCCTTACACAAAGAGGTAAAAAACCTTGAAACGGAACAGACAAGAACACCAAATATTTCAGTATGAATGTATAAGCAAACCACTCCTTCCAATCCGCGTGATCTGCCTAAACCCCTAATTCATCATATCCTGGTGTCCCCGCTGATTCTCCACCCACATGTGATTAGTAAAAGAAACAACCAGTCAAACAATCAACAAACCGATCTCTTAACAAACAATTAATTTCCGCCACCCGTACGTAACTTGCGAAACCACGTGACATGTCTGGCGCTTCTCGCTAGCCAGTTCAATGCAGTCAGTCAGCGTTTTAGCACTCGTCTTACCGGCTGCCTCTTCTGGTTTGGTAGACGCCACTCTCATGATCCGTTGCCGGCGGGTTTGCTCTCCCGGCTTTTCACCGCTCACCTTCCCTAAACTTCCGGTGATTCTCTTTTTTAGTTCCGCCCCTTTCCGGTGTAAGACCGTCTGCCCTATTAATTCCCTGCTTATCTAGTTTCTAATTACTTCCCCCATGTTCCAAATTACTCTATTCGTTTACAATTATTATTATTCCCCTTAATTTTATTTTATATTTTTTTTCCTTTTTTATCTCTTTTTTATAAAACCCCGTTTGACTTCACACCTCCCACTCGATCTTCCCATGGGATCACTGGGGAGATCGCCAACTTTAAAGACAGACTTCCAACCCCAGTTCTAGCTCTCCTAATCATCTGGGGATGCTCTGTTCTTCAGCAGGTAGCAGGACAACCAACCGCCTGACGTCTCTGTGAAGGATGGTCCCCTGGATCTTCCTGTTCTCCTCACTCCCGGCCGGACGACTTGCTCTTGATTCCCCTGCTGATCTTGTCACAGGAACATTGTAGCTCGGGACGATTCTGACGTTGACGTCCCTTACGATGCCTTTCCTGTCCGGATTTGTGCTGATGACTCTGCCAAGCTTGAATTGCCCCCTCAGCGCATTTTGGTCACTTAGCCAGACGACGTCCCCAACCGTAACGTTTCTCTCTGCAGTGTGCCACTTGCTCCTTACAAATAAGTTGGGCCCAGCAAGCTGGCTCCAATGCCTCCAGAACTTCGTCACCTCCGACTGCATTGCTCGGAGTCTTTTGTAGGGGTAGCTAGAAAAGTCAAATGTTTGGACATCCCCACTTTGAGATGCCCGTCCGAGAAGAAGCGTGTTGGGGGTGATGTACTGGATACAGTCCTCCCGGCTCTGCACTCTTGCGTCAATTGGGCGCTCATTTGCCAGGTTGGCCGCTATGTGGAGAGTTGTTTGGAACTCGCTATAAGTGAGTTCAGACTCTTTCCCAAGAACCTGCAGTGCCCTCTTTACAATGCGTACAGCAGCTTCTGCAGCACCATTTCTGTGTGGAGAATCGGCTGGGTTGATTTTCCACATCCACTCCGTCCCATTTCTGGACGCGGTTTCCTCCAAGTGCTCTTTGTTCAACCCATCCAAAAATCTGTAGAGTTCCTCCAGAACTGGTTTTGCTCCAATGAAATTGGTGCCCGGATCTGACCAGATTTTCCTTGGATGCCCTCTGATTGCTGTGAACCTTTGGTAGGCCATCAGGAATCCTTCTGTTGACAGCGTGTTTACTAGCTCTGTGTGGATAGCTCTGCTGGCCATGCAGCAAAAAACCACCCCCCAGACCTTCAGTTTTACCCTCCTTCTCACGTCATCCCTGACTTGGTACGGTCCAAAGAGGTCTACTGTTGTGAATTTGAACGGCGCTGTGGGTTCTGTTCGTTCCGAGGGCAAGCCACCCATTATTTGTTGACATCTTCTTGCCTTCACTTTCTTGCAGATCATGCAGCCATCAACAACTTTTTGGGCAATCCTTCTCCCCCGTATGACCCATGCTCTCCTTCTCATCTTGAGCAGGGTTCCTGCCACTCCATCATGACCCTCCTCGTGGGCCTCCCGAGCAATCAGTGTGGACACCCATGTGTTGTAGGGTAAGATAGGGACCCCAACTTGATCTTCTCTGAAGATTTGCACTCTGCCACCACAAACTAATAGCCCTGTCTCTTCGTTTTTATAGACTACCAGTCTATCTGTTGTGGTGCTTGGGAAGGTTGTTCCTTCTTGCGCCGCCAGAAAGATGTCTCTCAGGGCATCTTCTCGTTCCCTCACTGACACAACGCCTGTTAAAGAGACCGCCTCCCACTTTGAGCTCCTCAGGGTTTTCTTTTGTCCAATTAACTTTTTTGCTGCTCTCCAGATCCATGCAATTGTTTTGACAAGTTTAGTCAAGCTACTGAACCGCTTGACATCCACAAGACCTAGGATGGCGGATCCCGCAGGTGGTCTCCCCTCTTCACTTCCTGCTTGATGTTGATCCGACTCTACCTCTCTTGCCTTGGCTCTTGTCACAGCAGCAAATGCCTTCTTCTGCAACTTGTTGACACTCTCCCTGGCAGTGCTTGCTAGTTCCTTGGCTGATTTGATTGGCCACTCACTCACTGGTAACTTCAGAAACTTTGGCCCATTTTGCCACTCTGAGTCTTCATCCAGGTCTTGAGGGCTGGCCCCTCTGGTGATTATATCAGCAATATTTTGCTGCCCAGGGGTCCACCACCAGTCTTGAATACTTGTGCTGTTTTGAATTTCTCCAATCCGATTTGCGAAGAATGTCTGATAGCCATAGCTTTCTCGCTGTACTGCACCAAGGACTGTTTGGCTATCTATGAGATGATACCACCTCTCAACCTGGATTCGGCTGTGCAGCTCAAAGTACTTCTTCAGCCTTGAGGCAAATACTGCTCCACAAATCTCTGCTTTCACAGCATCACCTTTACAGTCCAAGGGAGTTAATTTTGCTTTGGACTCCACCAGCCTAACAATTGGACCCTGGTTTGGGTTCCATCTTAGATACACCACTGCGCCATAGGTATGCTCACTTCCATCTGAAAATGTGACTGCCCAGGGTTTCTCAACATAGCATGGAGGTGTTAGTGCTCTGGTGAACTTGATTTTTCCAAGTTGAATGTACTCTTCGAAGAGCCTAATTGCATCCTCCCGGAGGTCATCTGAGAGTGCTATGTCCCATGTGTCTTTGACTGGACATTTTCCAGTCTTTGCCTCTTGGAACGCCCTTCGCACAAGAATAGCTCCTTTTTGCTTCGCAGGAGTTACCAGGCCGACTGGGTCATACAGCCCTGAAACTTGGCTGAGCAGTTCCCTTCGTGTAAGGGGATTTGGCATTTGGTCTCGGACTTGTCCTTGATGAAGGTCATGGCCACTTCTCATCTTTTTCTTTCTCTTCGAGAAATTGATTGCAGTCATGACATGGAGCTTGTCCTCTTCTACCATGTAGCCCAGGCCGAGTGCCTTATTGTCATCATCACTCATTTGGTTTGGCAGGACCAGAATCTGTCTCCCAGGCCGAGTGCCTTCCTCCTGCTCATCCTTCCAACCCGTCCTCCCACTTTGCCCAGAGAAGACCCAAGGTTTGAGCTTGAACCCTCCAGCTTGCAGGATCTGCTTTACATTTGCTGTGATGGTTCTCAGCTGGTCCAAGTCATTGTGGGATGTGAGAATATCATCAACGTAGCTGTCTTCCTGGAGCACCTCGCGCTCTATGTTGAGGTGGATGAAAGGTGCAAGGTTCGCGGTCTCACGCATCGCCAGCTGTGCAATGCATCCCGCTGGCTTGTCTCCAATGTTTACCCTCGTGATTGCATACTCTGCCAGTTCTTCATCCTCTGAGTCTCGCCAGAGGAATCTATGAAGGTGTACCTCTTGGTCCTCCAACCAAACAGAGTTATACATCTTCTTTATATCACCAAGAGCAGCATGGACTCCACCCCTGAATCTAAGCAGTACAGCCCGAATCTGGTTGAGGACGTCTGGACCCTTCATCAGCAGGTCATTCAGGCTCACACCTCTGCACTTCTGGCTGCTGTTCCACACAAGTCTCACTGGGGTCGTGACAGAATGTGGGTTAGGCGCAATCAGGTGACTCACATACCACACTGGCCCTTTCCAATCATTTATTTCATCCGCTGACAATTTGATTGCCGCCCTTCGGTCAACCATGTCATGCACTTGCTCAGCATAGGCAACCTTCCACTCCGGTTCCTTGGCTAGCTGCCTTTCTGTTCTGAGAAATGTAGCCTCGACTGTCCTTTTATTGTTGGGCAGAGAGGCTGGATCCTCTAACCAAGGATATCTGGAATGCCAATGCGGTTCTTTGCTGTGGTTGTCACCTTTGACATAGGTGAGCCCTTCCTTCATTATTTCAACTTCCCTCTCCTCAGCAAGAGTCATTTCTTTCCCGCCTGGCTGGCATTTCCCGCAGCGGCAACCCCCGCATCTCGGCTCGCATGCTGCACCAATACTATCCCATTTCCACCACTCGAAGAAGTCCTTCTTGGTGGTTGAAGTACTCGACTCCTGAAACTTGCTGCTAACCTGTTTGGCTTGTAGAAGAGTCTCAGGGATCCTGCTGGTGAGCTCCTCATATCTTACAGCTGCTGCTCTCATTGACCTTGCAAAATGTGTCTTGGACATGTGGGCTGATACAGTGAGCTCCTCAAAGAGGTCAGGATGCGTTCCGCCAACTGCCTTTCCAAGGGGTCCGTCCCACAGTACGAGGTCTCCAACAGCTTTGATTCTCTGAGGAGCTAGTTGTCCTTCTCTGTGGCTTATGAGCAAATTTACCTCTTTGGGTCTCACAAGTTCATCCAGTGGTACACTCGGGAAAAACTTATGCAGCTGCTCTGGTGTCACCTTTTTGTGGACATTTGCTATGCTGTCTAGTCCATAACAAACCAATTGATGGGGTTTGAGAGTGCCCTTCAGAGTCTTCACTCGGATCCTTAGAAGGTACCGTTTTGTCTCCACACGAACCTTCATTCCCCCAACTCCATGGACGACAAGTGTAATTTCTTCACTCCTGAGGTTCAGTTTGCTTGCCGTCTTGTGGGTTATATAATTTGTGTCCGAAGCCAAATCAATTAATGTCCCAATCTTTTGTCCAGCATTTGCTGTGACCTCAAGGAGCATCATAATCACTGGCAGCTCTTGCAGTCCACCTTCCACAAGAAGGCTTGGTTGCTCTTTTACAGCGCTGAAGACTCTTGAAGCCGTATTGGAGAACACATCCCGACATTGTTTTGCCAATTCTGGTGACAGCTTGTTGAAGAACTCCTCTTGTTCTTCCGTATGTTTCCTGCTGGTCCTCTCCCTCTCTGGGCCGACGCTGTGCTTTTTCTCTGCGATGCTGCTTTTCTTCACGGCAGCATTGGGGCACAGGGAGTAATGATGGTCAGGAGCTCGCTCCTCTTTGCAGATTTGGTTTTTACATAGAAAGTCAGTTTTACAGTATGAAGCATCCTCATGAACCTCAAGGCACCTCCTGCATGCTCCCAACTTTCTCACTGCAGCCTTCTTCTCTGTTAATTTCAGCACACGGAACTGGTTGCAGAAGTAGAGTTTTCTCTTATGCTTTCCATCACCACAAACTACACACCCTAAATGGTCGTCTTCTGATTTGGTAGACTTGGTTCTCGCATATCTTGGCTCGGTTCTGGTCTCTTTCCTACTTGGCTCCTCATCCCTTAGCTGCTCGAGCTGCTCATATATGCTCTCTTGCCCTTTGAGGAATGCCAAGAGACTATCAAACCGATTCCCTGCTGCCACTGCATTTCTTCCATCAGCGACATAGACGAGCCATTCCTTCTTCAGAATTTCCGGAAGTTTACTCTCAATTGACTTCGTTACCAGAGGATTCTTGATTGCTCCTGTATCTCCCAGGTCGCTCAAATCCTGAAGTGCCTTTTCCACAGCTTGGATTAATTCCACTATCTTCCGTGGCTGATGACTTTTGGCGGCTGGCATCCTCTGCAACTCCTCCACTATGTCAATAGCAATAGCAATTTTATTGCCATAGCGGTTCTCCAACACACGGAAAATGTCACTTGCAGTTTTATAGGTGGTAAGACGAAGGTCCCTTGTTATTTTGTCATCAATACTGTCCAGTAGATGAAACTTCCTCACTTCTCTTGAACCGGTCGGCTCACCTTGCCCCTGGAGTGCTTCCCAGTCCTTTCTCCACCTGTGGAAGTCACGTTTATCCCCAGTAAACTTTGGCAGGGCTATAGGTTTCAGTCTAATGGTGGCCGGTGTGGGCCCAAGTGGTCTTTCCCCTTCCTCTTCTTTCCAAGCCTGTATGTAGTCAGCCTTCCTGGAAATCAACCTGGGAAGGAGGAGTTCCAGCCTCGTCATGCGGCCCCGAAGATCCTCCTGCTCACTTGGTGGAATCCATCGTTTCAACCCACTGTACACCTCCTTCGTGGTCTTTAACAGTCCTTGCAGGTGGTCAATTCTAAAGTCATATGCCTCCTGGCTCCCATCGGGCCGCATAGCGGCAGCAGAGTCACCCTCTTCTTCTGTTGCCTGCAATGCTGTTGACAATTCAAGCTTCCCAAAGTTGTTCCAAAGTGTCCCCTGAATCAGACTTTTGACCTCTCCTAATCTTCCATTACACTCCTTGGCAGTCCTTTCTAGGTCAGCTTTTTGCTGCTTCGTTAACATAGCATATTCTCCTGGCATCAGCTCCGCCTCCAGTTCTGCTATGGATCCAGTCTCCACATCTTCATTTGCACCCATGACTTTCTCAGCTTCTTTCATGACATTATTGAAACTGTCTCTGAGCTCCTTTTCAGACATGTCCTCGTAGGTCCTAGTAACACTGTTGACCAGACGTGTAAATGCTCTTTTCGCTGCAGTTCGCTCCACCTTGAGTTGCTCGACTGACTTTCCAGCAGCTTGATCCATCATGTTTGAATCTGCTCCGTTGTCCTCCAGTTGAGAAGGTAAGTACTACTCTCATATATTTTCTTCTTTTCCCAGGATCCAGTCTATCTCCAGCTGCTTCGGCTCAAAGCTCCCAGACTTATTTTTCCTGGTTTTCCAGACTTTCCAGTTTCCCGGTCTGGCGGTTTTTTACTGTCAAGCTCTCCCCTCAGACCATGTAAATTTCCCCGCTTGAGAGGGATTGCGTCCTCTCCCACAGATTTCCACTGGATTTTACTCAATGATGACAACTTGATCTTTTTGCTCCATCCTTTTATTTAGGCCAAACATCAAGTCATTTATCCATCCATATGTTGATCGGGAGCAAGCTCCCTTACACAAAGAGGTAAAAAACCTTGAAACGGAACAGACAAGAACACCAAATATTTCAGTATGAATGTATAAGCAAACCACTCCTTCCAATCCGCGTGATCTGCCTAAACCCCTAATTCATCATATCCTGGTGTCCCCGCTGATTCTCCACCCACATGTGATTAGTAAAAGAAACAACCAGTCAAACAATCAACAAACCGATCTCTTAACAAACAATTAATTTCCGCCACCCGTACGTAACTTGCGAAACCACGTGACATGTCTGGCGCTTCTCGCTAGCCAGTTCAATGCAGTCAGTCAGCGTTTTAGCACTCGTCTTACCGGCTGCCTCTTCTGGTTTGGTAGACGCCACTCTCATGATCCGTTGCCGGCGGGTTTGCTCTCCCGGCTTTTCACCGCTCACCTTCCCTAAACTTCCGGTGATTCTCTTTTTTAGTTCCGCCCCTTTCCGGTGTAAGACCGTCTGCCCTATTAATTCCCTGCTTATCTAGTTTCTAATTACTTCCCCCATGTTCCAAATTACTCTATTCGTTTACAATTATTATTATTCCCCTTAATTTTATTTTATATTTTTTTTCCTTTTTTATCTCTTTTTTATAAAACCCCGTTTGACTTCACAGTTACGGATAACAGTTGATTGACATGTATGTTTAACCAATAGGAAGCCGTATGTTGATAGGCTTGGGACCAATAGGATGAGGGAGTGAATGTGGGGGCGGGGAAACGGATACGGAGTGGGCAGCGGATTAAACATGTCAACCTTAGTACACAGTCTGTCTCACGCGCATTATTAAGCGAACACGACATGGTGTCAGAAGTGCTGTGTAGCTAAAACAGGACATATAAAAGTTGTACTACTGTAGGGACGTAGATACAAGTTCGGAAGAAGTGTTCGTTGAAGTTAGATGAGTGATAACGAGCAGGACCGGGAGGCAGCTAACCTTGGCATGGCGGCTAACACTCCCAGCGCTACGTTTAACATCCAACCGCCGGAGCCCTTTGATTTTTCCAAGCCGAACGACTGGACAAAATGGATTCGGAGGTTTGAAAGATTCCGTCAGGCAAGTAACCTGTCTGCAAGCTCCAGAGGTGTGGACTCGAGTCATGTGACTTGGAATCGAGTCAGACTCGAGTCATGAATTTGATGACTTCAGACTCGACTCGACAAAATGTACAAAGACTTGCAACTCGACTTGGACTTTAACATCAATGACTCGTGACTTCACTTGGACTTGCGCCTTTTGACTCGAGAAGACTTGCTACTTCCCATGAAAACTGGGGAAGAAAATGTTCACACGGCCACGCCGCTCTCAGTTTATCTGCATCTGTGAAAAAAATGTGCACCACCTGTATGCATGCAGAGAGCACGCGCGCTGCCTGCACGACATCCAATCACTGTAGTCCCACGTTGTTTTGATGTGACAGTATCTAAGCAGGCACGTTGCAAGACAACCAATGAAGCACAAGCAACAACGCGCCAGTTGGCAAAATGATACCGAAGATAGTTTCGTTTGGCTATAAAAATTACGAGCTAATCGACAAAAAAAGAGTTGCAATTTGCAAAACATGCGGGTCGAAGATTACAGACGGAGCTGCCACAACGTCCAACTTTGTTCGACACCTGAAGTTGCACAAAGAAAGGTAAGTTTTGAACGAATGCTAAGCACCTTATCGGATGTACCGTAACTTACTAGCTAGCTGCTGCATATTTACTGTATCAACGAGAGAGTAAACGCACGTCTCCCTTGCTGGTTCATGCTTACAAAAATAGGGATTTTTTAACCCTGATTATATGAGGTACATGAGTGTAGCACACTCAGATGGAAAACCTCGCCAACATCATGTCAACGTCCGTTTTAAAGTACCATAACACAGTCACAGTAGATCCACCATTAGCCTTCCCTTTTCATATCAGGGGTTGTATTCGCTATAACTACCGCCTCGCTATACGGGCGCAGGGTCTGTTATCAAGAAATAACAGACCGCATTCTACATTGGAATTCAACCAAGCCATGTAATAAAATAAAATAATAACGATTATAGTAGTAATGTTCAGAGATGCAATAGATTATTATAGTGCAGTTCTTAACTAATGGGAATATTGTTTAGCTTGTTTTTGGTTTACTTTAGTTATTTAATTTATTCAATTATTTTGTTTTGCTATACTTTTCATGCCAACTTGCCATGGCCCCCCTAGCACCTCCTCGCGGCACCCAGGGGTCCCTGTCCCCACTTTGAAAACCACTTCAGTTGCTTGAGAGAAAGGGCTTTCTTATGACTTTTGAAGCAGTGAAAATTTTCTTAATATTGCATACACTGAAACTGAAATGTATTATCGTATACCGTAGTGTACAATAGACAATGAATATTAACACAACAACATTGATATGAGTAAAGAGTATTTTCTCTGTTACAGGTATGAAGAATCAGCCATGGTGGCATCATTCTGCGTCCCCATCGTGCACAAATGACTGACAGACTTTTGGCCAATTTGATCTTTTGCAAATGCAATGCAGTATAGGGGCCTCCCTCCACCTGTCCACAGCACGCATGCGCTCACACACTCACTCTCTGCTCATCACCTGTCCACACAGCTCACTCACTCTCTGCTCATCACCTGTCCACACAGCTCACTCACTCTCTGCTCATCACCTGTCCACACAGCTCACTCACTCTCTGCTCATCACCTGTCCACACAGCTCACTCACTCACTCTCTGCTCATCACCTGTCCACACAGCTCACTCACTCACTCTCTGCTCATCACCTGTCCACACAGCTCACTCACTCACTCTCTGCTCATCACCTGTCCACACAGCTCACTCACTCACTCTCTGCTCATCACCTGTCCACACAGCTCACTCAAGTCTCTATGGAGTCATTCCAGTTATATTATCAGGTTGGTCCAGTTTTTCAGAAGTGATCATTTTGAGGAGTGAGGATTTTATTGATGACATGTTTAAAAAAGTTCAGGCTCAAAGGACCCATGTCTATTTGAAAGTTAAACTGTTTTGCAATATGAGGTCAATACAATACAGGACTGAAGTTGCTGTGCATTGTTCTAGTGCAATATGCTGTTGAAATACAAGCATTTTTTGTGAAAATGTTTACTGTATTTGATTAATGTCATTGTATAAAAAGAGGTTTAAATAAATACAAATCTTACAGACATACATGATTTGTATACATTTTATTTCTGTGGTAAGAGGACTTGAAATGACTCGAAACTAAAATGGTAGGACTTTGGACTCGACTTGAGACTTGTTGGCTTTGACTTGTGACTCGACTCGGGACTTGCCTCATCTTTGACTCGACTTGACTTGGGACTCGAGGGCAAAGACTTGAGACTTACTTGTGACTTGCATAACAATGACTTTGTCCCACCTCTGGCAAGCTCCGAAGTCAACCAGGTGAATACCTTGATATACTGCATGGGAGATGACGCAGATGACGTCTTGCGAGGCTTAAAACTAAGTGCTACAGACCAACAGGTATACTCAAAAGTGAGAGACGGATTTGAGTCTTTCTTCATTGTTAGAAAGAACATCGTAGATGAGCGCGCTCGTTTTAACATGCGCAAACAGGAGGCAAATGAAACCGTTGACGTTTTTGTAACTGCCCTACATGCATTAGCAGAGCACTGCAATTATGGGACATTGCACGACGAGCTAATCAGAGATAGGATTGTAGTGGGACTGGCTGATGCAAGGCTCTCCGAACGCATGCAAATGGAGAAGGATTTAAACCTGGAAAAAGCCATTAACATGGCAAGACAATCAGAGGAGATAAAAAAGCAACAAAACACACTGAGGAGTGATGTCAGTAGTGTAGTGCAGATGGACGCCGCCACTGTGGACAGAGTGTTTGAAGGCAGAAAGCAAAGAGAGAAGCCCAAGTTCAACAAATACAAAAGTGATGGAGAAAAGTCACACTTCAGCAGCCAGAGTAGACATCCACATAGCTCCCAGTGCTACAAATGTGGTGGCCCACCTCACCCTAGACATGAGTGCCCTGCCAACGATGCAAAGTGTCATTTATGTGGAAAAAAAGGTCACTTTCAGCGTGTCTGTCGTGCAGGCGAACACGTGGACGGTATTGAGACGGAGGAGGAGGATGAAAGTTTCTTCCTGGGTTCTGTGACGTCCGACAAAGCTGCATGGACCGCTAACATAGGAATAAAGAACACCACAATCAAGTTCAAACTCGACACCGGAGCAGATGTCACTGCTGTGTCACAGACTGATATGAACAGAATATTTTCCGGTACACAACAGCCTGTTCTTCAGAAAGCAGAGAGACCTTTGCTTGGTCCGGGACGGATTCTGCTGGATGTGTCAGGGTTCGCCAGACTGCAGCTGAGGAGTGGAGTCAAGCAAACCATGCAGAAGGTTTATGTGGTCAAACATCTGAGCACGCCCTTGCTTGGATTTCCAGCCATTACAGCCCTTGGCCTGCTCAAACGTGTTGACAGCATAGATTTGGACACTCTCAAGTTGACGTACCCCAGACTGTGCAATGGGCTTGGTGAGGTGAAACGGGCATATCACATAAAACTAAAACCAAATGCTGTGCCTTTCTCACTGAAAACCCCTAGGAGAATTCCTCTGCCGCTGGTGGGGAAAGTCAAGGAAGAGCTCCAGCGAATGGAAGAGCTGGGCGTCATCAGCCGTGTGGAGGAGCCAACAGACTGGTGTGCCGGTATGGTGGTCGTACCAAAGAAAAACAGTTCACGCCTGAGACTGTGTGTGGACTATACTGGCTTGAATGCGTATGTGCGCCGTGAAAAGTACATTCTGCCGTCAGTGGATCAGTCCCTCGGAATGCTTGCTGGAGCAAAAGTGTTCAGTAAATTGGATGCTAACATGGGGTTCTGGCAGATCCCCTTAGCTGAAGAGTCAGTCAGGTACACCACATTCATAACACCCTTCGGGCGGTTCCACTTTAACCGCCTTCCCTTCGGCATCAACTCAGCACCCGAACACTTTCAGTGCATGATGGCGGAAGTCATAGAGGGGTTGGAGGGTGTGGTCTGCCACATTGATGACTTACTAGTGTGGGGGCGGGACCAAGACGAGCATGACACACGACTCCATGCTGTGCTACAAAGAGTGGAGAAAGCAGGCATCACCCTGAATGTGGAAAAGTGTGAACTCTCCAAGAGCGAGATGGCCTTTTTGGGCCACATCATCTCAGTCACAGGCATCCGGCCCGATCCGAAGAAGACGGAGGCTATCACGGAGATGAAGGAGCCAACAAATGTGAGTGAGATGAGGAGTTTTCTCGGCATGGTCAACCAACTCGGGAAATTCATTCCTCAGCTGGCAGAAAAAGACAAAGCACTCCGTGACCTCCTCTCGAAAAAGAGCTGCTGGGTGTGGGACACTGACCAGGTAATGGCGTTTAAGGAGCTGAAGGAGGCACTTGCTTCTCCTCCAGTGCTGGCCATGTATGACCCAAACAGAGACACTAAAGTATCAGCCGATGCATCATCATATGGCTTGGGAGGTGTTATTCTCCAGAAGGTGGACGGTGAATGGTGTCCTGTGGCTTATGCATCACGGTCACTCTCTCCAACTGAACAACGCTATGCACAAGTTGAAAAGGAGGCTCTGGGCCTCACATGGGCCTGTGAACGGTTCCGGGATTTCCTCCTGGGAAAGCATTTCATCCTGGAGACCGACCATAAACCTCTTCTCAGCCTACTTGGAGCCCAAGCACTCGATCTTCTGCCGCCAAGAATTCAGCGCTTCAGAATGAGGCTCATGCGCTACTCATATACAATCATACATGTGCCAGGGAAGTCACTCTGGACAGCAGACACACTGTCACGCTCGCCGGTGAAAGCGAGCATGTCCCCAGATGAAAACGAACTGATGGAGAGCACAAACATATATGTGGACTGTATCATGGGAAATCTGCCTGCCAGTCCCTCATACACAGACAATCTGAAAGAGCAGCTCAAAGCTGACAGTGTCTGCTCACGGGTCATGATGCTGTGCAGAGAAGGATGGCCAGCGCATGTAAAACAGGAATCAGTGCTGAAAAACTACTGGCTAGAGCGAGCCACACTCACAGTGGAAGACGGTTTGCTACTAAAAGACTCACGGCTGGTAATACCTGCAATACTGCGGAACGATGTGCTAGCCAAGCTGCATGAAGGACACCAAGGTGTTGTGAAATGTAAAGCACGTGCACGCCAGTCTGTATGGTGGCCGGGACTCGGTCAGCAGATAAACGACATGGTACTCAAATGCAGAACATGCATACAAGAGAGACACAATCACAATGAGCCGCTCATGCCCTCAGAGCACCCTGACCGACCATGGCAAAGGTTGGGGGCGGACCTCTTTGAACTGGGAGGTAAGACGTACTTACTTGTCGTAGACTACTTCTCGAGATATATTGAGATTGCACTCTTATCTCACACCAGGTCCACCGACATCATCACTCATCTAAAGTCGATCTTCGCTCGCCATGGCATGGTAATGATGTCAGATAACGGACCTCAGTTTTCTGGACAGGTCTTCGCCTTGTTTGCAGCTGCATACGGATTCAGACATGTCACCAGCAGCCCGAGGTTCCCGCAAAGTAACGGCGAAGCAGAACGAGCGGTCCAGACGGTGAAAAACCTTCTAAAGAAGGCAGATGACCCCTACCTTGCTCTACTCGCTTATAGAGCCACTCCTCTTCAGAATGGATACAGCCCGGCTCAGCTTCTCATGGGCCGACGTTTACGCACCACGGTGCCAACTGTTCCCTCTCATCTGGACCCTACACTGCCTGACAACAGCGCACTGGCTCAGAAGGAAAAGGAGAGGAGGATGTCAGATGCTGCACACTACAACAGGCGTCACCGTGCAAAAATGCTCAGTGTCTTGTCACCAGGAGAACCTGTATGGGTCACCGACGCTAAGATGCCTGGAACTGTGACCCAGACCCACTCTACTCCAAGATCTTATTTGGTGGATTTACCTCAGGGGGTGGTGAGACGCAACCGCCTGCATCTAATACCTCTACAGACGCCTACACAAGAGAGGATACCACCACAGCAGCACATGTCAGAGCAGGCTCCCATGTCACCTGCCGTGACACCTCCAGTCGTACCTGCAGAGACTCCCAATCTCAGAACTAGGTCTGGGAGAGCCGTCATTGAGCCTGCAAGGCTTAACTTGTGAACTGAAATGAAGTGAAAGAAATCTCTGAAATATATGTTGAGTTATTGTTGTGTTATGGTGTCATGGATATGTGAAAGCTAGTTGAAGCTAATAAGTGTAGTTAAAACACTTTGTTACAATGTGAGAATTCAGGGAACAGCAGTTGTTTAATTAATGCACTTGTTTCATACAAGTTCCAATGTTCACTTAAGTGCCTAACATTGTTTTCTTTACAGGGTTCGAATGGTCTAATGGAAACAACGTTTTACTCTTCGTTATCTTAAAAGGGAAGATGTGGTATTGTTCAATGTTACGGATAACAGTTGATTGACATGTATGTTTAACCAATAGGAAGCCGTATGTTGATAGGCTTGGGACCAATAGGATGAGGGAGTGAATGTGGGGGCGGGGAAACGGATACGGAGTGGGCAGCGGATTAAACATGTCAACCTTAGTACACAGTCTGTCTCACGCGCATTATTAAGCGAACACGACAGGACATAAGCTCTTGACATCCAACCCTCCATCACGTACTAGAGGTGTTATGATGTGGTGTGTTCAGGAACCCAAACGCAGCGACAGGACAGCGGAGTTCCTTCTTAATAGTGGTTTTATTGCAGGACTTTAAACAGGGGAAAACAGACTAGATCCAAATGCAGGACGACACTGACAAGGAACCGGAGGAACAGTAAACAAGGACCCGTGCCCGCGCAGCGGCTAACGGGAACTGCAGCAATCTGTCAATCAAACGGGAGCGCGCACCCGCGCTCCGCTCCGGGCCGGAAAGTGGCCTGCGCTCCGCTCCAGGCCGGAAGGTGGCCGCTAACGAGGTGTACTCCTCCCTGGTCCGAGCCGGAAAGGTGGCATTTGCCGGCGGGCAGACGGGCGGGCACGATCCGTTGTGTGACGCCCGAGGCTCGACACAGGAACTAAAAGTCTCACCGCTGATCTCCGTGGAACGAGCGGGAGGTCCTCTTCTCGCAGGTGAAAACCCGAGGCTCGACACTGACGAGAAGGGGGAACAAACAAACTGGTAATCCGACAGGAAACTCACAGAACTCACGAGCTACTCACGGGCGAGGAAGCCAGGTTGGCAAACGGACGGACTGACAGCGGAGGCGAGGACGACAGGAGAATTTAACCGCAGAAGCTGATCACCGGCGATAGGAATCAGCTGTGCTCCCGAAGAGAGGTGCGGCTGTGGGCGGAACTCACAGAAAGAACACAGGTTAGGCCACAACCCTCACAAGAGGTTATTTAGCTATAGGTCTGTGTCTCCGATATGTCTTTTCTCAACTGACCATGCCATCTTTACTTTCACAGTTATTGACCAATTAAATTACCCATAAAAAATGGAAGAAACCCACATAAAGGTTTATGTTTGCTGAAAAACTTTCATTATTATTTATGTATTATCCATAAAAGCTCATTGTAGACAGGGTTGTAGTTGAATACATAATTTACACAAGCAGAACTATGCCTGTTGGGCAGTGGGCCCACCAGAGAAAAAAACCTTCGTAGGGTTAGGGTTATTGAATAATAATGTGTGAGTAAAAGCAAACAAAATGCAATATTATAAATTAATTATCAAATTGTGAATATGATGTCAAACACAAGTTAATTGTAATTGTTTTGCTCATTCAAGAAGTTGATACAGGATCAGGGCAGAAGAGCAGCATTACCCAGTGAAGAGGAAAGAAAAAAGAGAAAGGCTGACGGTTTGCTTTGTCATTTGTGTTTTCAGTGGGATGACTCCCAGACGTGGAGGGAAGAATACGGCCACTTCTTTTGTTACCTCAAGTAGCTAACAACAAACTGTAACTTTAAATACCTGATAACTTAGTATTTTCTGAATGCTGTCACATGTGTTTTGCATATTACACGTAAAAAAAAAACCTGACATAAATGGCAACCTCTTAAGACTCTTAATACATTTAAATTGTATAATTATGTAAACTGCATTGACAAAGACTTAAACAGGGCGCCATTGCAGATCATCTGCAGATCATCCCCACAGACGAGGGCTGATTCTATACGGCACTGTCCAGTGATTGGAGTCCAACCCATGGCCCTGGTGGCATGTCATCCCGTCTCTCCCTCTCCTGTCTATCATTCTGTCCTATACATTAGAGGCATAAGGCCTCTAAAATAAGCCTGAATAAAGCCTGCTTGTTAAAAACGGATGCTAAAGGGCAACCCTAAAGGGGTCCTGGCCAAGCGCCCATATGTGAAGAGTAGGGAGTGACAATTTGTTGCCAGTACACGTAAGTACATTTTCCTCAGAGGGCTTTTCAATCTGTACAGAGTACAACTTCCTCTGTTCTTGGAACCTCGCATCGGAAAAACACCCCCCAAAAAAAGACGTAAAAGAAAAATAAAAAAATAAAACTATCTGGGAGAGCAACAGATGTCATGGAGCGGATGTCATCGTCCTGAAACCACAAGGTAGCCGATTCGATCCGCAGTCTCACCATACTTCACACGTGGAAGTGTCCCTGAGCAAGACACTGAACCCCTATGTCCCTATGGGCGCCTCTCAGCAGCACACTACTCCTAAAATTGCTATGGGTTGCAGATAGCAAATTTCATGTATGTATGTAAAAATGTATGAAATATGACGACGTAATAAAGTTTAAGTTTTTAGTTATATGTAGAGAATTAACAACATAATACACACATGATCAATACCAATGATATTAATGATACATCTGGTGAGAGTAATAGTAGCACTAATAATAACATAATTAAGTTTATTGAGTTATCTGGCTCATATTGCTCCTTCACGTAATGAAGGACGGGCTTTATAATACAATTAGTATTATTACTACATAATTTTCTCTAATTGCTTTTTAAGCAGTAACACAATGGCTTAAAATATGTCTTAAAAACAATCACTGCAATGCCCCTTGTGTGTGTGATGTGTCAGGGAGCTGCTCCTCAGGCAGCAGTCGGCCATAACGGGACTGTGAGTCCCGGTCAGACGAGGCGCTGCCAGAGGGCTGGAGCTACGGCGAGACTACGGATAACCGGACAGACCTGAATAAAATATATTTCTTTGTTGGCAATTTGCACATTGCAATTTATTTTCGAATCTGCTACAATTGCTTTACTGCCAGCTTGTCACATAAAGACAGTGTTGGAGAATTGAAGATGACATTTGGAAACGAGGACGGCCAAGGGGAGGACGTCCTCAGTTGGAGCACCATTTTATGTGTTTTGGCTAATCACAGATTAGCACGAAAACAATGGATTGCATTCAATTGAAAGAAGCGGTTCTGCCTGAGGAGGACAGCAGGAGAGATTCCTGCTCTGCCCTCCATGTCATGCCTGTCCTGCAGGTAACGCTTTCTACAGTTTTTAAATCATGGATGTTTTCCAAAGAAGAGAGATAAATAGGTTGTAAATAATACTGAGATTTGGAAATGGTTTGTTAGAAAAATAATTGCTTCACTAATTGTACATCCACAAATGCTCAAAGAATAGATTAAACCCTTCCTCCTTATATCCCATACTAACAGGTCATCATGACGTCTTTGTACAAACAATAATGTTCTGTCCTTAGTCAGCTGTTATCCCATATGATTGTGGTGATTGTGGACTCTCCCGTCCACAGCCCAAACATGTGATAAGTACTTCAGTCATGGAAATGCAGATCTAGCTGGTTTGCTTAGTATACAGAGCATATTGGGGGGGGGGGGGGGGGGGAGTTCATCTAGAAGTCACTGGCCATACAATAATAGAAGAAAGAAAGAAAACAAATCCAACAGTTTATTTCAACTAATCACTCGTTTTTTAAATATATGTTGAGCTCTCTCTGCCTCTGTGGACCAGCCTTCTCAGAATTGTCTGCAACAAAATAGTGATGACAAAAAAAAGTAAAACTGCATCCCCTCGCAACATATTGTTCGAAAATCACATGAACGGGCAGTGGTTGACTTTGACTCTGTGGTTAAGGGTCAAATAATTAGGTTAAAAAGTATCATGCTGCTAATTGTTTTGTTTCTGTTTGATTTAATCTAGACGTGAACATTATTTTATTGTTTTCCCCCATCGATCAGTCGATTGGTTGAAGTGCAGGTCAGGGACGGTGTGCCAGTTTTCACCTCATTGCCTATTATCTTGGTTTAACAGCGGCCTCCTGGGTGAAAGTCCTGTGTTTGTTTGACCCGTCCATCCTCCCCTCACTCCAGGTCAGTCATATAAAAGTAGCACAAGTTATTTTTCTGTATAGAACCCTCTCCCTCCCTCCTATATGAGGATAAGACCAGCTCTCCCTCCCTCTCCCCTACTCTCTCATTCTCAGACGTTCACTCTTCTTCTACCCTCTCACTCTCTCCCACTCTTTCCCTCTGCATTTCATGCTTTCACTGGTCAAGTCAGCTCAACTTCTCCAACTCACCTCATCCTTCTCAGTCCCTCTCATCCCTCCCCCATGTTGGGATGTGGTTGCCGTGGCAACTCAGGTACTCTGCAGGAGTGGTAGGTACTCAGGCTAAATGGCTGAAATTGGAAGTAAAATGCGTACGTGAGCCTTTGTGTGTGTGTGTGTTACTGAGAATGTTCAAAAGCACATGCATGCCAGTGTTTCTGCAGGGGATTTGGTGCTGTATGAAAGAGTTTACATTACGCTGTGGAGAACAAAGGCAGCAGGACTGTTTATGCAGTGGAATGACCTGGCAGGTCTTATCCTCATATAAGAACTTCATACTGCTCACTTCGTTTTCCCCTCTCTCCAGTTTGACCCTCCCCCTCCTCCAGTTCTCCTTTCATGTGTTTGTCCGTGTGGGATGCTAACATTAGCAGCAGTCCTGAATGTGCTCATGAATCCCTACAGCATGCTGGGAGGTCACGAGGCATGCTGCCTTTCCTCCTGAAGCGGCATGATGATGATGATGATGATGATGCATTCTGTTATGTATATCAAATGAATATGCTACCTTCACCTTCAGTGAACTCTTTTACAGTTTAATGTTATGACACAACACAAATATCCAGGCACATCTTGGCCACCTACTAAACTAGGCACACCTATGGCAATATGATGACTGAGGTGGAATTATGGATTAAGGTATTGACAATGTATTTAACCCCTTAGTGTCATGTCTGCCATGCTGCTCCATTGTTGAACAACAATGAAAGTATTTTAGTAAGTATTGTGAATTACATTCTGATATATCGTCTCCCTCTGTGCCTCCTAGCTCAATTGTTGTCAAAAAACGATTTAAAAAGCAACACTGGAGCAGACATTTGCTCTGGGTGACATGTTGCTTCATTACCATGAACACAATACCCTCGTCCTGCCGCCCCAAATACTCACGAGAACACCACACGTGGATTGATCCGGTTTGATAATAGTCACCTACAAATGCACTTTGTTTGTTAGAAACTACAGGGACCAGCTCTTTAAGGAAATCAATAAGTCTTTCTTTCAATGAAACTAAATATGTGTAAACTGCTTCAAAATAGTTGTGTAAGAGACAATATGTCTTGAGTCTAGAGGGTAGAGAGAGATAATTAGTGGCATTACACAGATGGTAATTCTAAAAAATAACCTATGAAATAAACATTGAGAGTAACTTGCACAACACTGTTCAGAATTCAAGAGACTGGTACTGTTGAATGTGGAACTTTCCAAGACTGCGAGGACTACAAGTCTGCTCTGTTCGAGAAAATAATCCAGGTACCGTGTACGACTAAATAAAACTAAACTAAAGACCTGATGGCATTCTGGTGATACACTTAAATTGGTCAGTTGTCTGGAAATGTCTGGAAATAGTGGGAACATGCACATCTCACCTATTTGTCGTCTTTTAAGGTGTCGGCAGAGTAAGTAGATGACTGAGGGGTTGCTTCCACACAGCTCTCAACATGGCGACGGCTGTTATAGGCTGTCACTATGATGATTCCGGCCCACATGCGCAGTCGTGAAAAAAGTAGACACCTCTGGTTAAGAAGAGCATCCCTCTGGGGCCTGCCGTCTGCTTATGATGCCCGCAGGTCTTGAGAAGCAGCAGGCACGAGGCAGGACAGCTTCATCGTGCACATGAGGGAGAGGGAAGCCCAGACGATATCGTACAGTGTTAATCTGGGGACGACGCTGTTATCAGCTGTAACCACTGTATGAGCATGGAACAATTATGTTCATAGTTACATATTAATTGGATCTGTGTTGATAAATATGAGTGACATGTATAATCATGTTATCTTTCTTTTATTTTGAACAAATAACATGTAAAAGTCTAACATTCTCATGAACAACGTAAATACACATGCAGCCTGTATTTTTTGTATTCAATTTATTTGAAATTAATAAAGTTAAATTTGTGTGTGTTGTCCACGTATGAGATGAGATAATCCTTTATAAGAAAAGGACCCGCATGCATGTGCGGAGAGGCAGACTGGTTTAAAGAGTAATTACAATTAAGGCTTTCAGGCAGCGAGGCCAAAAGCAGGCCGGACCATGAACTGGGAGGAACACAACTCCAACGGTGAACCGACAAAGAACAAAGGAAAGAAATATTCATGGTGTCTCTATTTCCAGATGTTGTGCCTCCTTGAGTCCTCGCTCTGCAATCCCCCGGTTGTGACCCTCACATTGATCTCAGCGCTCCATCTCCATGGACGGCCCGTTTCCTAAAAGGCATCTCAAGGAGCGAGGACTAGGGATGAAGGAGGCTTGCCGTAGCAGCTCTGAGCAAAGGAAACACCGGCATATCCTTTGAGTGTGTTTGGGCAGTTGTGCCGGATAAAAGAGACGCGACACAGCTGGAATAATCTCAACCCGCGGCGGGACTCTATGAGAGGCTTCTTCTTTGTGTTCACAATTTGTTTTATTTCAAATGAGATCAGATGCCACTGTTCCATCAAGACGTTCCCCTTGATATTAGCGCTGCTTCTGTTTATCCTGAACGTAGGCTACATTCAATTCAGCCGCTACAATCCTCACATGTTTACGAGTGAAAACAGCTGCTGTCATAAATTCATTACATCAAGAACATTCTTTCATCATTCAGCACCAATTTACTGTGTTGCCACATAAAGACAAGTGTGCATCATATGTCACTCTTTATTTGTTTAAATAGTACCTGTCATTCAAACATTTGCAGTGCTTGAAATATACAAGAAAGCCCCATTATGTAAAAACCCAGACCGCGACTCAAAGACTTCTCTCTCTGCTCAGGATCCTACTACTCAACTACATATCTTTAAATTTCAAAAGGTCTCCTGCTGCTATCATTTCACATTCCAGACCTTTAAATAATTTGATTTGTCCAACCAAACTAAACTCAAATAAATATTAGTTTGCTCAAATGATAACAGAAAAGCTGTAAAATCCTCCATTTGGAGAAACTTGAAACATGTATGTTACGTGGGTGTGGTGTATAGGACCCAAATGCACGCTACACAACGGTTTCAAGTCACCAAGAACTTTTATTACTTGGGTTATGGAGGAAAGAAACGGTAAGCAAACAAACAGAACTACGACCTGAATCGTCCGATAGAAAAACAAAGTCTCTTCGCTTCCTTTCCAGAGTCGGGAGGGCATCGCAACCGAGCTCTGCTTCGACACGATGAGGTGTTCCAACTTGCGTGGAACCAGGCTGGGAACCGGAAGGAACTGACACCAGACAGGGGAAGCCGTGGAGCTTAAGACAGCTGGGGGTGATTGCTGGAACGAGCCTCAGCTGGACCAAACGAGGAAGGCGTTAGTGGGCAGCAACCGGAGGTGAAAGCTGTAGGCTGGTACAAAACAAAACATTAGCACATGGACCACAAACAAAATAGACAGAAGGGTAACAAACAGGGAAGCACACACAAGGAGCAGACCGGGATCCTAATAGTTTAATGTTTTCATTTTAAGATTGACATCAAAATAATAAAGAAATATATATATACTTTGAATATTCTATGACTCAATTAGTCAAGCCAGCACCATAAACCTTAGACATATTTGTAATCCTCTACAACGTTATGTCAGAATGTTTTAATTGGACAATTAACAGGTCTATTATTAATTAATGTATTACATTCCCCACAGTAGGAACTCCTCTTCATACAAAGAGCCACTAATTAGACTTTTCTGTGCCAACAGCTAATAGTCTGTGACTTTCTCTTTGCTAATTATCTCCATCTTTGTCTTTGTGCTTGGCACTTCACCTGTCAATCAAACGCCATAAGTCTCTCTCTTGATAAGTCTCTTCTGCCGAAGTCCTTTTGATGAATTTGAGGTGTCTGCTTTTTTTAGCTCTTTTCTCCTCTTACCGACTCTTGCTGTTTACAGAAGAAACACATTTAGTCCATGTTGTGGAATCACAAAATATGTACATTCACATGCAGTAAATCCAGAGAACATGAGGATTAAAATGATCCACGCAAAGTTTATTTCGTCAGATATATTGATAGATTCAAACCAGCGACTGCTCTCAACATCAAGCGGAGAGGATGATGTCTGGTTCTCTGCATAGAACACCCACATGAGCCAATCACACAAGGACTAAAGAATGAAAAGGAGGACAATGATCACAGCAGCAGCTCACTGGGGGTCAATCTCTAGACCAAACAGGATGAACTCCCACAGAAATGTACTTTTCATCGTAGTGGAGATCCCAAAATACCACAGACGTGAGGAGAAATTCTGGAGAAATATGTCTAAAGAGATGCAGAAGACATGTTGAATATTCTGTTGGAAAGATGCAGCTCTAAAAAGCATGAAGTCACTCCCTGTGGAATTACAAGAATCCTACGTTAAAGACCTCAGTGTGACAGCAGGCTTCTCCCCATCAGAGATTGAACTCTGAACCATGTAGCCACCGCTGAGCTCGCTAGTGTTAGCTCTCAGCCAGTAATGTGCACAGGTCACGCTGAGTCAACGCACACTTCCTTCTGTTTCTACCTGGAACTGCTCACAGCGAGGCCAGTGGGGTCTTAAAGTAAGCAGGTCCTGGTTTCTGGAAAGAGACGTTGCTATTTTGTTGAGAAGGCGGACACCTCTACGGCCGGTACCTCCAACACGCCGCGGCCACCTCGACTCATGAACCGCACAAGGGTAAGAGGAGGTGTGTTTCTTGGGGTGAACTGTCCCTTTAAGAAATGCTCAGGATGAAAGCTGAACTCCTGACTTCATCTTTATTGATAATACATCAAACATGATTGGTCTGGATATATGCAGGGTGTCTCCATCCTTCATGAACGCTTTCAAGCACTTTCCTTTGAGACCCTACGTATGATCTGTGTGTGCATTTCATGGCACACATCAGCGATGAATGATCGGTACCGGTCCATGCAGCGCTGGGTACTGGGACACAAAGAACAGACATTTCAAACCTCCTCCTCCTCCTGCCATTGTCGGCCATAAGGAAACTCCTGACTGCATTCAGTCGTATGGCAGAGCCTGAAGAATGCATGGTGCTCAGTAGTTATAAGATGGAAAAGTCAATGTAAACCAGCACACGCTGCCTCACACAGAGCGCCACACTGTGTGGGTGTCATTGTTCTGCATCCGTCCAGTAGGTGGCAGTAGCACTCTGTGAGTAAGCCGGCTGCATGCCCCTCTCATGTGTACACACCGGCTCGGTGTATTCAGGCTGAATGACCCTCCAACCGTCCAGCGGAGGAGATGTGCACAGATACGGGTCCTCACCTTATTATCCCGCACACTGCCACATCCCTCTCTTCAAGTCGGACTCACTGCACACATGGCACATTTTTAGGGGAGGATTTTACCCGTGACTCTTATTTAGCATCATTTTCAGAAGCAATTTCCAGTGTGTGCCGGCGTGCAGCATGGGTCTCCATGGTAATAATCACAGTATGTGTGCTTGTTGCCGTGCTGACGGTAAACATAACTCTCCATGGGAGGCTGACTGTTTCGGCCTAATGAACAGGACGTACCGGCTGTCGGGCTCGATCCGGTCCTCATCCAGTAACGGTAACATTTAAAGGGAGGTGTAGCTGTCCGCAGGGAGGCTAAAAATAATGAACATTATACGTATAATATACATACATCTCCCACCGGGGCTGGTGAACGTGAGAGAGAACTGCTTTGCTTCAGTGAAAACACTGGAATCTACGGAATCTACCGGCTGCAGAGCTCTTGTGTGTGTGTGTGATGTGTGTGTGTGTGTGAGTGTGTGTGTGATGTGTGATGTGTGTGTGTGATGTGTGAATGGCTGCCTCCTGGAGTAAAGCTTGCATGGCTATTGAATGCAAAAAAAACAGTTAATTTCTTTGTTAAAACAAAAGCCAGATTTTTCCTTCTCCTCCCCTCTGCTTCTCAATCTTACTCCTCTTCCCGTTTTTTTCTTTTCTTCTGCCAAATAATCCCAGATGCTTTGAGTGACAGTCGCAATTTCCTATTAAATCTCTGAAATCCTCTCAGCTGTCATTAAAATTCTTGCCATCCTTTGGAGAGACAGGGGAGGAGGAGGGAGAAGTGGGACTAAAGGGACAAACATGAAAGAGAAAGCAGTGGTACAGATTTGGCTTTGATTCCCACCAATAAGCAGCTGATGTAATACGATATAAAAGCGTGCTCCTAATGAGGCTGGGAGACAAAGGCTCAGAGGTAGACGCGGATGTGGAAAATGAGCGCTACGTCTTGGGCTTCCTGCGTGACTAATATCTTTTCTAATTCCTAATCTCGTCTGGAAAATGATGAGTCTGTACCTGTGTTCCCAACTGATTCTTATCTTCCCTTCAGCTTTCAACACATTTTCTCCTTTTTTTCCATCTTTCCATTCCTGGTTCTGTCTCTTCTCTCAACCAGCCTGACTTCAGACGTCTGATTAGAGGATGAAGGCTGCCGAGATATTCATCCGGTATGGAAGCTTTTGCCGTGCCGCAGCCTGAAGCCAACGGCCTGCTTATGTTCTGCTGCACGCAGGAAATGATCATAAAATATTAATTTTTATAGCACTCACCAAAACCACCATTACAAAAGGCAAACATAAAAACAATGAAACATTAAGACAAAGTGTGTGAACATAACATTTTAGATCAGGTAGCAATAAAACAAATGAGGAAAAATGGCTGAAGAACACCTTGAACAATAAAATAACAAACAGCTACAATAGTAAAAAAAAAAGAATACAAATGCAATTCTATTTATCAGTTACAATGTGCTTTATAGAGCAGATACAGATATGAATATGATATTTCACAAGTTAAAATAGACCTAAGTAAAATACAATGCATTCCCATGCAGGAGGCCTGAACCACGAGGCTCCGTCTATTCTCTGGAGATATGATGCATTCTGATTATAATGAGCATTCTCACAGATGGTCAAAATTACATTGCAAAAAGTTACTTTTTTTTTACGAGGGCAGCTTTATATATATATTATTTTAATTTTTTTTTAAACTGTAGCGCAGAAGTCTCAACCACTGCGTTCTAACCCTTCACAATAAAAGCTCTAACACAAGCATTTTGCATATCTAAGTCATATATTGTGTAAAGGCCTTCAGTCTTAAACTTGTGGGGGAGAAGTGACTCAGATATACAGTACTGTGCAAAAGTTTTAGGCAGGTGTGAAAAAATGCTGTAAACTAAGAATGCTTTCAAAAATAGAAGTGCTAACAGTTTATTTTCATCAATTAACAACAACAACAACAACTGTTCATTCACTGCATTTTGTTAATTGATGAAAATAAACTGTTAGCACTTTTATTTTTGAAAGCATTCTTAGTTTACAGCATTTTTTCACACCTGCCTAAAACCTTTGCACAGTACTGTATAATCTAGGGGCAAGCTATGCATATTAAAAAGGGAGTTATATATTCCCTCCTCTTGCTGTGTGTTACGAGTCTGGCTGCTATATCCTGTGAAGTTTGAAGTTAATAGAATAAACTCGAGGAAATGAAAGCATGTTCTTTGACTTCAGTATCTGTACAAGTCCAAAATGAGAGGTGAAGGCCGTATTGATGAGCCGGTCTCGCTGTGAGGAGATTCAAAATAAGACGAGATCAAACACCTCCTCTGGGTTTTTGAAAGAGGACCAAGTGACGAGTGGATTTGAGCATGCAGATGGCCTCGGCCTATGAAAAAGATTTTTGAGCCAAATTTAGTCAAAGAAAACGTGAAGATCCAGCGAAACATCCGACTACAGATTAGATAGAGATGTGAGACTCATAACCCAATTAACAAGCGTGCAGACACACCCCAACAAAGCAGTAATGTCTCTTTATGGACTATTTGCAATCAGCGTGAACTGCATTCAATTAGCGGCTCGGCAAGCCTCCCTCCTCTTGTGAAATAAATGACACAAATCCATATTCAATGCTTTGTAATGATTTAATGATGAGGGCTTTGCGTGCTGCATGCCGTTGCAATTGACCCACTCAATTAGTCCCACATCCGCACTGCCCCCCCCCCAACGATCTCCACATCATCACATGAAAGGGGTGTTGGCAGGAAAAATAACACAGGACACACACACCCGAGCAGGCATGCCATCCCATTCTGATGAGTCTCTCTCATCCTAACTGCATCTAAATGAAACATTCACACAAGTGATTTGCAAGTAATCTGTGCAGCAGCTCGGCAGTGGGATAGGCGGTGCAGACCAGCAGCTGAGTGATTAAATAGAGCCGGGACGGCCTTGGCGGCGTGCCTCACCTCCCCGCTCCTCTTTAGGACTGCTACCCTTGCTTCTCCATACATCCCCTTCAACGAGGTGTAGTCTTTGTCAGCTCGTTACTTGTCTGTTTCCCCTCTCCCTCAGCTGCTCCTCGCATCGCAAGACGGCGCCTTGGAGGCTCTATGGCGTGGAGGGGAGCTAATAATCCATAATTTAAAATAACACTCATCAATAATTAAGGGAATTGCCGCGTTTGGAGAACTCCAGCGCAATTACCCCCGATGTCTGCGCTGCGGCTGCGAGGGCTCACACTGCGGTCTGGCAGCTTTATTACAATGCAGCAGCATCGAGCTGCGAGCGGCCTGAGATTGACCTTTGCACGGAACGCTGGGGCAAGATGAGCAGTGGGATCGGTGCCCGTTAGAGCACCGTGAGCGCGTTTGTATGTGCACAAGCCCCGCTGTCTGTTCCCTCGGCCGACAGAGGGGAAGATAAAGGGGAGCGACGCGCCGGTTGTGGCTTCGTGTGACAAGCAGATTGTTGGGATCTTGGATTCGTTGAAGCGTTTAACCCAGGGCGCTGGAGTGACATTTAAAAATCAAATTTGACAGGCGCAGTCGAAGGGGGTCCTTGAGCGGAATTTGATCTGCAGACAGAGGAGGGAGGTCCTTTAGCACGAGCTCGACAGGCAAACAGAGAGGGCACCTGAAGGGAGGAAAGCGTACCTGTCAGGGGCCTTGTGCTGGCTTTGATAAGCACAGTGAAACTGGAGCTCTGCCCTGTGAGGAGCAATCAGTGCAGCCATATTGGACTAATTAGGTCTCTTAATGAGCTCTGTGAAAATCCAGTGACAGAGCTCTCTACTTCACAAGCTTTCTCTGCACGACGTCGTCTCCACTTTCTCCGTTTGTGAGAATGAACCTTGGGAAGCAACTCAGGGCTGTTAAATAGCCCCACTAGTCTGACTCACCGGGGTCAGGGGTCAAGCATGCCTCCCATAGTCCAACTTCTTATCCCCCAGCCGGAGCCCCCTGCGACCTCCTGAGCCTGCCTGCTCGATTGACTGGCGAGTGAATCGAGGGTGATTTGGCAGCTCTCCAGGTCAAAAGGTTCGACTTGAATTTCCAGCCAAAATCGCTACCCTTAATTACCTATTTTTTCCCTGTAATCAAATTTGACACACAGCCCCCCCCACCCTCCCCGACCTCCACCACCCCATCTCCATCCCCGTCCCCAGCTCTGCTGCGTGCCGCATATCCTCAGCCTTTCTCTCACCCGGAGGCTCCTGAGAATACAACTCAGGAGAGACCATAACTTAGACAAGGTTATTACCGTCCGCATAATTAGGACAGGATGCAGCATTTATAGGTGGCCAATGACATTTAATACATATATAAATTAGGAGGCCAGGGTTTCAAAAGACTTGTAATTTTTGTGCATGAGCTGCATCCCATCACTCAGCTGTATCAGCACTGCAGAATAAATTGCTTGCATAAGGCCGAAGGGCCTCGCTCATAAAAGAAAGGTACAAAATGAACATTGTTTCCGCGCCCCATTCCCATCCGGATGCTCAGGATGCAGAATCACTTGAATGCAAACCCTGGAGACGGGAAGAGGGAGGGGAAAGGTGGAGTGTGCATGTGTGTATGTTGGTGTGTTTGTGTGTGTGTGTGTGTGTGACACAATATGAGATCTGTCGTGCATGAAATTAAAAAATACCTCCAAAATAGTCCTGGCTGCGTTGGTTTTTGGCAAGCCCTCCTGGAAGTCTTTCTCTGCCTCTCTTTCTGTTTGTCTGCAGGGAAGGCAGATGTGAGATGGTGTAACCTTTAAGGAACGTCCAAATCAATAAAGCTCTCCACTTCCCCAGATCTGAGCGCTGCTGTAGCCTCCAGCTAGAGGCTTGGGCGGGATATGGGATATTCGCTCTGCCACTCGTTTTGCTTTAAGCTGCCTGATATCGTTGGGGGAAACGTTTGCAGGGACTTCTCTCCACCAATCCCTGCGTCCTTGTTTTTGGTTTGTATTCCCAAGGCAGACTGGCCTGTAGCCAGAGTAGATAAGATCCAGCCCCATGCTATGACTTAACCACTGGGCCACATAAAAACAGGCCTGAAGAGCTGGCTCTGCTTCCCAGTGAGACTGGTGAAGGAGGTAGAATCTAGACACAGCCCTATAACAAGGTCACATTTCTTCCTCAAAAGCTCTGGGAGAAGATCTATTAGATTTTTAGAAAAAAGTATCTTGTCAAATGAAGGTCTAATGGTGTCCATCTTCACTGTTTAAATGACTGATATACAACACCTGGATAGTGTTACAGCTGGACCAATAACTTAATTATCTGATGAAGACCTTTATACTTAAGTGGATGAAAGCTTTCCAAAAAAACAGGTATAGTGAGCTCTGACGATGAGCTCTAAAGATGAGCTCTGACGACGATCTCTGACGACGATCTCTGACGACGAGCTCTAAAGACGAGCTCTGGCGACGAGCTCTGATGATGAGGGGAGACTGTGGCTCAGTGGTGAGCAGGGTCGTCCTTTAATCAGAGGATCAGCGGTTCGATGTGTCCTTGTGCAAGATAGTTAACCCCAAAATGCCTCTGGAGCTGTGCCTAGTGTGTCTGAATGTGTATGTGTGTGTGAATCTTAGTTTACAGTTTTTCTCGATTGCTAAAACACAAAACGTGGTTCCTGTAGCACAAACACCCAAACCTTTTCGTCATTCCCAGAAGCACACACACATTTCCCATAACCAAAAACACAATTCACCTGTGTCCACACATGTCTCAATATTCAAAACACTTTCTGCAAAACCTTACACAAAAGTGACCAAATAAATCATTCTTTACACTACGTGTTCATTCAGCAAACACATGCTCTCAATATAATTAACTCAAGTTATCATAACATAAACTCGGAGACCACACACTTCTCAAGGTGAAAACACTCAGCCTGAAAATTGTTAACACACCAATCAGAATTGGGGGTCAATAAATAGAGCTTAGAGGCATGCTCATGTACTTTGGAACAATGGATCCCAACCATGCAGAGGCTGAGAGACAAGAGAGAGGAAGAGGAAGAGGAAGAGGAAGAGGAAGAGGGAGAGGGAGAGGGAGAGGAAGAGGCAGAGGACAGCAAAGACAAGTAATTTCTGATGAAATCCGTGCCACTGTTGTTCATCATGTGGTGGTACATGGGAGGACAATGAAAGAAGCTGGCCAACTAGTCCAGCCATCAATGACCACCCCAGGTTCAGGGTCCTTTTTCTGCCAGCATACTCCCCTTTTCTGAATCCAATAGAGGAATTTTTCTCAGCATGGCGGTGGAGAGTCTATGACCGCAACCCATACACACAGCACAATCTCCTGGAGGCAATGGTGAATGCATGTGAGGATATTTCTCTGGAATCTATCCAGGGTTGGATCAGACACACAAGGGGATATTTCCCACGCTGCCTGGCGAGAGAAGACATAATGTGTGAAATACTATGGCCTGACCCTGACCTGAGACAAGATCATGCTGATATTGATGCCAATGCTGATGAACCTGTATATGTGCTCAATCTGGAAGTGCTGTGAATAAACCCTATTATTGACATTTTGGTGGCAGTGTGTTGAATTAATCCCTCCTGTGTGTAACAAACACTAATGTAGTCTGTGTTTTGACAGCTTGTGTGTATTGTCTGAGGGTAAAGACTGATTGGGACCCAGAAGTTAGATGTTTGGACTGTTGGGTGTGAGTTTTTAAAATTGTGTGTGAAGATTTGAAAAAATGGTGAGTTGTTCTAGGAATTGTGTCTTAGCAATCGAGAAAAACTGTAATGGGCAGGTGGAACCTTAGCCCCTCCCATATGTGTATGAATGTTGTGGCAACCCAGGGGGAAAGCTGGAGCACAGGGGGAGGATCCCCAGGCTCCAGCTGGGGGAGGTAATCAACGGCAGGTACTTCCCCGTGCAGGTGCTGCAGCCAATGGGAAGATGGCAGTGGACACACCTGCAGGCAATCCCCAATCAGGGGAATATATCTTCGGCTGGGAAGCAGGGGGAGGGGGAAAGGAACAGGCGGCCACAAGGAACTGCTGAGCTGTGGAAGAGGAGCCGCATCGAACTGGAGGTAACAGGACATTAACCTCTCGCCTCTGCTCTGCCCCTAGGCTGGAAGACCCGACTCACCCAAGGCGTGAGGTCACCGACCCCGGACGGGAAGAACTTTGTGTTAACCTTACTCCATTCCCCCCCCCCCCAGCCTCGTTATTAAAGAACTCTTTTTGTTAGCCCACTACTGTCTCTGAGTCTCCTGTTTTGTGCCTGAATCTTGCCTCCAAGCCCCTGGGGTGCCACATTGTGTATGAATGATGACTGTATGATTGTAGTGTGAAAATGCTTTGAGTGGTTGGAAGAAAAAGCGCTATACATGTACAGATCCATTTACCATGGGTCTGGCTCTGCTGGCTACCTGGTAACACAACTGCTGTCCAATCCAGTGTTCACTAGGTGGCTGAACACAGTCTGACTTTGAGTGTTTGAGCGTCACTTCCCCTCCACAGGGGATTGCAAAACACATAAAACATGCATGTTGTCTTAGGACACGTTTGATTAGTGTCAAGGAAAGACACTATATAGTGAGGCTGGGGGGGATGGGAGGGACAGATTCCCTAAAGGACACATAGGGAGGCTCAGGGTACGTGAAAATAGCAAATCACCTTTTATTCTGCTCTCGCTTTTGGAAGTTAGCTTAGCAGATAGCTAACAGCAGATCCATGAAATAAAAACCCACGAGTCCGGAGTGGAGTTTATACTTTTTAGTGCGGATCTTGATCATGTAAAACTGTGAACACACAACATGCAATAGGCTTACAAACAGTCCATATATACACATACATGAATAGCAAGCACTGATTCAACACACAGTAACCATTAACATAAGACTCCCTTCGCTAGTTAGCTTCTAAGCACGTTTTTAACATGGCTGTCAATGCAAAAATGCTAATCGCGATTAGCCTTGCGATTAGCATCTACACTACACAGGGTTAAACTAAACCGTTAAACACACAGAAAATACATCACAGAAGATATTTACATGCTACATGAAGAAGTACTTACAGACTTAGATCTTCAGAGGCTACCAGACAGTAAACGTAAAACGTAGCTGCAGCATGTCTTCTCAGTGGAATCTGAACTAACTATGGCAAGAGAGAAGGGACAAATACAAATGCAATTGCGTTCTGCACCACTTGGTGTCTTGAATGCACCACATGAAATGTGGGGCAGAACACTCCCCGCTTGGTATTTTATAATACCACTATATCCCCTCACTGAGGAGCAGTACAACCTCTGAAACAGGCCTTGAATACACCTTAGGGTTGCCTTCTTTAATGATCCTGACATCAACTTTCCGAACTCTACCATCACGGCTGGGAGTGGTTTCAACAATAACTCCCGTCGGCCAATCATTTCTCGTAACCTGAGTGTCTTTGAGGAGTACCACATCTCCAACTTGCAGGTTTGGTCTTTCTGACTGCCACTTCTTACGAGACTGTAGAGTCACCAAATATTCTTGCTTCCAGCGTCTCCAGAAAGTTTCAGCAAGGCTTTGAACTTGCCTCCACTGTTTTTTATATAGATCTTTGAGATCCATCTTCCCTGATGGAGCACATACGGCGTCAGTCTTCTGAGTAAGCAGCATTGCAGGCGTAAATACTGCTGGCATTTCAGGATCCGAAGTCACTGGAACCAGAGGTCTCGCGTTCATAATTGCCATGACTTCAGCCATTAGCGTCACGAGTACTTCATGTGACAGACGACCGTTCTCCTTCAACAACATGGCATCTAAAATACGGCGTGCAACACCGATCATCCTTTCCCACACACCCCCCATGTGAGAAGAGTGTGGTGGATTGAATATCCAGGTGCAACCTTTGTCTCGCAGGTGAGCTTTCAACTCTGGATCTCCTGAGTTGATCTGCAGTTCTTTGCAAGCTCCAATGAAATTTGTTCCTCTATCTGAACGCAATAGTCTCACTGGACCTCTGATAGCGGTGAATCTCCTCAACGCGTTAATGAAGCTGGAGGTTGTCATATTCTCGATAACCTCGATATGTACTGCACGTGTACTCAGACAGGTGAACATGACTGCCCATCGTTTGGCTTCTGCATGGCCACCTCTAGTCCTGCGTGATAAGATGGTCCATGGTCCGAAAACGTCAAGTCCAACATGAGTAAACGGAGGGTCCAAGGTAAGTCTATCCACGGGTAAGTCAGCCATTTTTTGTTCTTCCAACTTTCCTCTTGTTCTTTTACAAATGACACATTTGTGTATCACACTTGATACCAATCCCTTGCTCCCGGTTATCCACAGTCCAGCTGTTCGGATTGCTCCCTCCGTGAAATGCCGACCTTGGTGAGCAACTTGTTCGTGGTAGTGTCTTACCAGAAGGATAGAGACGTGATGGCTTTTGGGAAAGATGATCGGATGCTTTTCCTCCCAGGACATGTCTGCCAATGATGTTCGGCCTCCAACTCTCAACAAACCACTGTCATCAAGAATGGGGTCCAAACCAATGAGTGGACTGCTCATTGGGACTTCGTCCCCCTTTGAGATGTTTTTGATTTCTTCTTTGAAGAAGTCTTGTTGTACACTTTTCATAATTATGAGTCTTGCCTGAAGGAGTTCATCCTTTTCCTGACCACTTTGAAGTGAAGTTCTGGAGAAGGCTCTGGCCTGTTGAATAAGCCTAGCCGTTCCACGGGTAAGGGACTTCCAGCTGGAAAATCGTCCAAACCGATGAGAGCCGAGAGGTCCACTGGTAGCTTTTGTAGCATAGGTTGAAACTTGGGGGCGCACCTCTACATCAGTCTCTGGTTGTAGGAGGTCAAATATCTCTGGATGTGGAACTCCATCCTTTTCAGGTCTTGTCAGAAACGTTGGACCCGAAAACCAATTGGTGTCTCCCAGAAGATCTGCAGGGACAGATCTAGATCCATGATCTGCAGGATTCTGGTTGGTTCTGATGTAGTGCCACTGGCTTGGGTGAGAGGACTTCCTGATTCTTGTCACTCTGTTGGCCACATAGACGTAGAAGTTTCTGGTTGCATTATGAATGTAACCCAGTACAATCTTGCTGTCTGTGTAGAATTTGACTGTTTGGATCTCCACATCAATTTCATCCATTATTAGATCCGCAATCTCTGTTGCCAAGACAGCTGCACACAGCTCCAAACGAGGGATAGTGTGAGCAGGACGTGGAGCCAGTTTGGATTTCCCCATGATGAACCCCACATGGCTCTGTCCTTCTGCATCGACCGCTCTGAGGTAAGCTACAGCTGATATAGCCATCGTCGATGCATCTGAGAAAACACAAATTTCTCTGTGTGCTGTAACGAGCAGAGAAATGGGAATGTAGGTCCTCTGAATCTGAAGCTGCTTAAGTTCCATAAGAGAATCTTTCCAGGCATTCCACTGGGTTTCTTTGTCTGCTGGGAGTTGTGTGTCCCAATCATACTCTTCTTCAGAGAGGTCTCTGACAAGTGCTTTCCCTTGAATTGTGACTGGTGCTACGAACCCCAAGGGATCATAGAGACTGTTGACCGTTGACAAGACGCCTCTCCTGGTGAATGGCTTTCTCTTGTCAGACACACAGAAGTAGAAGCTGTCAGTTTGCAGATCCCATTGTAGACCTAAACTGCGTTGGCGAGGCAGAGGATCAGACGACAGGTCTAGATCCTTAAAACATTTGGCGCGATCTTCAGATGGAAAAGCGTCCATAACACTGCTGCTGTTGGATGCTATTTTATGCAGCATGATGCTTGACTCAGCTAGCATCTCCCTTGTTCTTTTCAGAACACTGATGGCTTCGTCCTCAGTGGAAAATGAGGCCAGCCCATCATCAACATAAAAGTTCCTCATGACGAACTGCATAGCATCTGTATCATGTACTTTGTGTCCTTCTTGTGCTGCACGTCTTAAGCCATAGATAGCCACAGCTGGTGAGGGGCTGTTACCGAACACATGTACCGTCATTCGGTACTCGGTCACTGGTTTTGTGAAGTCGTTACCCTCAAACCACAAGAACCTCAGGAAGTCACGATGGTTCTCACAGACTGTGAAACAGTAAAACATCTGTTGAACATCGGCTATGACTGCGATGGGTTCCTTGCGGAAACGGATAAGTACTCCAAGAAGAGTGTTATTCAAATCTGGTCCCTTCAAAAGGACGTCGTTGAGAGAGATGCCTTCATGCTTGGCACTGGAATCAAACACCACTCGTATTTGATCTGGCTTCTGAGGGTGGTAGACGCCAAATGCTGGTAGGTACCAGCACTCTTGATTCTCCTTCAATGGTGGAGCCAGCTCTGCCTGGCCTGACTCAAAGATCCCCTGCATGAAATCAAAGTATTGTTTTCTCACTTCTGACTTTCTTTCCAGTGTGCGACTCAGATAAGACAGACGTTTGGCTGCTTGACCTCTATTATTTGGAAGACGAGGCCTCGGGTAGCGGAATGGTAAGGGAGCCACCCAAGTGTTTGCGTCATTCATGTAAACATTTTTGTCCATAATCTCTATGAAGGCTTTATCTTCAATTGACAATGCCATTTTCTCATCTTCTTTGGTCCTGACAAAAACCTTACTCCCAAGCTCGTCGTCCTCCAGGAGCTCTGTGTCTTTGAAAGTTTGATTACTCTGACCTGATGTCCTCTCGTTAACTTTCTCTTTGACATGGATAACGCTAGCACATGGACTAAGGAAGGACGCACGTCCATTAGGTAGCACATTGGTCTTGTAGATGTTGATGCTGTTTGGCTTGTGGGCTCCCCTGAGACATACTTCTCCAACAATAACCCAACCAAGGTCCAGTTGTTGAGCATATGGTGCATTGTTGGGTCCATTGTACTGTTTGCGCACCTTGTGTACTCGTAGTAGGTCTCTGCCGAGGAGAAGGAGAATGGCTGTATCAGGATCAATAGCTGGGATTTTACCCGCTATTAGCTTGAGGTGGGGATAATGATGTGCTATCTCTGGGGAGGGGATCTCTGAACGGTCGTCAGGCATCATGTCGCACTCTATGAGTGTGGGAAGAGGGATCTGTACGTTGCCATCCATTGACTCAACTATGAGTTTGCTTGCGCGTCGTCCTGATGTTTCCATAACCCCTGAACATGTTTTTAAGATGTATGGTGCAGCATCTACGTTAATGTCAAAGTGGTCGAGGAGCTCGGTCTTTGCCAAAGACCTGTTACTCTGTTCATCAAGGACCGCATAGACTTTCTCTCTTTGACCTGCAGGATAGACCTTGACTAAGCATATTTTGGAACAGGATCGTGCACCGATGGAGTCCCCGCAGACTTCCGTGCACTTCGACATTACCTCTGGCGTCTCCTCCTTCGATTGCTCCCCGCTTTGATCTTCTTTACTAGCGGAGCTCACTGATTCCCATAACATCGGCCCAGGATGGAGCGCAGATAGGTGTCTGTTGCTATTGCACTCTTTGCACTGAACAGCTTCGTCACAGTCCTTGGCGAAATGACTTGTAGAAGCGCAACACTTGAAACAGATATGTTTCTCTTTCAGGTAAGCCTTTCTGTCCTCTATAGTCTTGTTGCGGAACCCCCGGCATTTCCTTAGGGGATGGGGTTTATTGTGTAATGGACACAGTCTGTCAGGATTCTCAAACATTCTCTCCATGTCGTTTTGCTTCACTTCATCCTCTGAGGAAACCTCAGTCTTCCTGGTGAACACAGATGGTTTGATGTTTTTTAGAGAGGTATCAGTTCTGATGGAACCACCCATGGTAAGTTCAGCAAAGCTGGGGTCATTTCGGGTCTTTGCCTGGTCCTGAATGAACTTTACAAAGATGCTGAAGGGAGGATATTGCACTTGATAGTCATTTTTGTATTTTGAGCCAACTGAGATCCATTTCTCTATAAGGTTATAGGGGAGCTTCTGTGCGATGGGGTTGACTCCACGGGGTGTGTTAAGGTAAGATAGTCCAGGTAAGAACCCATCATTCCTAGCTGTCTCCAGTTCTAGCAACAGGTCCCCTAGCTCCCTCAACTTTTCATTATCTTTGCCTGAGATCTTAGGAAACTCCTCTAACTTTGTTAACAGAGCGTTTTCAATCATTTCCGCTGAACCATAGCATTCTTCTAATCTCTGCCAAGCCATTTGGAGCCCTGAGCTAGCATTATTAATGTTGACTGCGCGAATGCGTTTGGCCTGTTCTGCAGACTGAGGTCCGAGCCATTTGGTTAATAAATCTAGCTCTTCTCTGGGGGTAAGGTTCAGGTCATTGATGGAGTTGATGAAAGAGGCTTTCCATGTCCAATAGTTCTCTGGTCTGTCGTCGAATTTTACGAGTCCAGAGCTAACTATTTCTTTGCGAATTAGGTATTTGGCTAAGTCAGATGTGTCTGCTTGAACATTCTGAGTTGTCGCTGAAGGTTGGTGGTGCTCATGCTCTGATGTTGTGCTGGTAATTCTTGGAATGTGTGGTCGTGAAATTCCCTCAAACCGTCAGTATGGAGACCAGGATTGTCTACATCATCGTTGTCCATGTTAGGCTGGCGTTTTGATGGAGAGAGAGGTTCTCGTTTTGTGAGTTGGTGCTGTTGTTGAACATGGTCCCAAGAATGTTGTTGTACATATTCGTTGGTGCGCTGAGCTGGTGAGTACGGAACTGATTTTGTCACATTTTGCCTTGGTAGTTCTCCCCCTTCTTCCTCATAAGCCGCTTCGAGGATTTCAGCTTCTGTGATAGCTGCTACCGCATCACCCTTAATTTTCAGTGCATGTAGGTTTGCTTGTAGCTCGGATTTCCTCCTTTGCTGTTCCGCTTCAATTTCTGCTCTTCTCTTTGAGTCTTCTGCTTCTATTCGTGCCTGCTTGATTAACATGTCTGCTTCTTTCTGAGCATACGAAGCTTTGACTCGGGCTGCTTCCGCTTTAGCTCTTGCCTTGGTGACAGCAGAGCTGTGTGTTGAAGCACGGCTAGATTGGTTTGAGCGTCTGGAACAGGAGTATTTAGACTGTTCATCTGATGTGTCTCGCAGAGGGTTTTCTTCTTTGTTTTCCTCCATAATAGCTGCAGAGCTGTATTTCTGGACTGCAGTGTGTTTAATCCACCTTTCATCTGCTAGCCGACTGAGTAATAAGTCTTTTTACTATTCTGCTCTCGCTTTTGGAAGTTAGCTTAGCAGATAGCTAACAGCAGATCCATGAAATAAAAACCCACGAGTCCGGAGTGGAGTTTATACTTTTTAGTGCGGATCTTGATCATGTAAAACTGTGAACACACAACATGCAATAGGCTTACAAACAGTCCATATATACACATACATGAATAGCAAGCACTGATTCAACACACAGTAACCATTAACATAAGACTCCCTTCGCTAGTTAGCTTCTAAGCACGTTTTTAACATGGCTGTCAATGCAAAAATGCTAATCGCGATTAGCCTTGCGATTAGCATCTACACTACACAGGGTTAAACTAAACCGTTAAACACACAGAAAATACATCACAGAAGATATTTACATGCTACATGAAGAAGTACTTACAGACTTAGATCTTCAGAGGCTACCAGACAGTAAACGTAAAACGTAGCTGCAGCATGTCTTCTCAGTGGAATCTGAACTAACTATGGCAAGAGAGAAGGGACAAATACAAATGCAATTGCGTTCTGCACCACTTGGTGTCTTGAATGCACCACATGAAATGTGGGGCAGAACACCTTTCCTAAGCCGCCTGTAGCTCCATGACACCAACTCATTCAAGCCAAAACCCAAATATCCCCGATCAATGAGCAAAATCAATATTTCATGAGTAATTCGCGTCCGACTGACTTGACGAGTTTGCCTCATCACAGTCAGGGCTTAACCAGTGCAAACAGCTTATCCCCTCCATCTGAAAAAGGCCCATTCGTGTTTAGCTTGTCAGCTCTGAAATCATGTAGCCTTCAGGTGAAATCCTTTCTGGAACTAAATAAATGAATGATCTGTCAAAGTCGGCACCTCTTTGTGTCGGTAAGGCCTCAGTGACATAACACATATTACATTTGTCTTGCACTATCTTTTTAGGGACTGGATCAGATTGCACAAAGTTACAAGAGTCTTACATGCGATGACATCTGAACATGTGTATTATTCAGGCCTGTTCAGTGTGTAGAACAATATTTGTTGGATTCCAGTCATGTCAGTAGTTTTGCGGGTATTTGGTGATAAACTAAAGTATTATTCAACATTTTGATTGAATATTTAATACTTTTTCTGGTCATATAAATGAGGTCTTTGACTCTCTTTAAAGTCATAATTCTGAAAGTCATAATGATATATTCGACATATTGGAAGTGTCAAATGAAGATGACTTGGAATCTTTCCTCCATGACGGTGTGTCTATAGCCGTGGTTACAATGTCTTTTCTATGCGACTCTTTGTCTGCTCATGCCACGACACACTAACAGGCTAAACCAGACATATTCATGTATACAAATACAAAAGCCACTGCAGCACTGCACAGCGTGTCATCCCTAACACTCAAGATGCCGTACATGCCTGCAATTTATCCGAATTAAATTATAGTGCCCATATGGTAACTTGTGGAAGCTCTTCTCTGCAAAGGAAGAGACTAATTAAAACTTAAGAGATGAATCAAAAAGATTGTAGTCTCTAAACAGCAGACACACACACATACACAGAGAGACTGCAAGGATGAAGCTGGTGGATGTTGCCACAGGATCTTCATGCAAAAAGATGATCAACTTCCCAATGGCTGCAAACGGTTTCTGATGGGCTGCTGGTGAGCACCATGATCAAGATACTGTTTGATAACTGATTTAAATACCTGTCATGCTTATTAAAATCAAATGTCAAAAGTACCTTACTATCTGTTTACACACTTTGACTTATCTAATTTGTGTATTTATTATTGTTTTGTGGATGTGGTGCTGATGTTTAGCAGGTATATTGTTCATCATGTCCACAATGTGAGCATGCTAACATTTGCTTATTGGACAAAACTAAAAGTACAGCCTGATGATAGTGCTAGATGACATGTTAGGTCACTGAAAGGTTTAACAGTTCCTCCTGAACAATTACAGTTATAAGGTAAATATTTTAAGTAATTCATTTAGTGCACATTTTGTGAGCCATATTAGAGAGTCAAAATGCCCTAACTTTCCTTCTGGACTTTGAACGCCTCGTTTCCCATTTTATGCGGAAGCAGGCGCTCATTTACAGGCAAAGCAATGCCGTGTGGAATATCTATTAATCAATAAGAAAGTCATATTTCAGTTTTTTGGCTGAAAAAAAAATGCAATGTGATATCTTGCTAAGCCTTTGTCTGACAAGGGATTTGGCGTAAGCTTTCCCGAAAAATGCGGTAAACATGGGTAGCATCAAGCTAGCAATATGAAAATTGATATTTCCATAACTTGGGGAGCTCTCTCGAGTCACTTTCAAGTCCTCTCAAGTCATACTTATGGTCTATGTTAATATTTATGGTTTTAAAATGGACTTATATGCTCTTGTAAGGCCATACTTTACCTTTCTTTTGCTATGTCACATCAGTGTCTCTGGTATCGGTTCATGGAAATTAGGAGGAATAAAGGAATTAAGAGTGCAACTTTTGAAAGAAGAGATAACGCATCTTTTTGCTTCAACGGTAAGGCATTTTTTAGACACAAATAATTCAAATTCTACAGGAAAAAAACAACCAAATAGAAAGCAGACGCCCGAAGGTCTGAGAGACAATCACATCCAGCTAACACATCACAGCAGCTAGTGAGTGCAGGAAGTTTGAGAGCGGCCACAGACAATGCCTCCTGATCTCTCACAGCATCAGGGTGACAAGCTCCTGACTCCCATCTCCAGATGGAGTGGCTCCCAGTGGAAGTGCAGGGCAGCGGGCGTCTGGTCGATCGATGGCTGGAGTGGAATATGAAGCATGGCCTCACCTCCGATGATAAATCTATCTTGGTGGGCGATATGAAGTATGCACACGCCACACCTGATGTATATGAGTGTGCAGGCTTGAGGCCCAGGAAAGGAGATTGATTAAATGGCTCTCTCGCCTGTGTGTGTGTGTGTGTGTGTGTGTGTGTGTGTGTGTGTGTGTGTGTGTGTGTGTGTGTGTGTGTGTGGGATGCGCTCTGATACGCGCACACAAACACACCCTTGTCATTTTGACTGAAAGCTTCAGGCTGTTGGCTGAAAATCACGTCTCTCTAAAATTGAAAACATCCTTAACTCAGGGGACCTCTCTTCCCTCCTCCTCCCCTGTCTTTGTTGTAGCAGAGCAGCAGTATCTCCAGACACCATGACGCCCACTGGGAGCTGTTGTCTGGACAGGGATTTTATTTTCTTTGGTGGACATACTGTAAGCCTCCCGTTGACTCCGTCCACAGGGAAATGTCCACGTATAAAGGCTTCATTTATAAACCTTCCTCACACTGCAAGGCCTCTATTGTGTGGTGGGCATTATCTAATGGGCAAAAGGTTCAGAACTCATTTATGCAACATCATCATGTTGTCACCTATGGAAAGCTGCTGATAGGCCCGATCAAGTTGTGCCGGCATTAGCCATTCACAAATGTTATTTACTTAAATGTCTACATCTGGAAGGTGGGAGGCTGGGGGAAACCGGGGGTGTATTGGTCAGTGCTGCTGTGTGAGCAGTGTTTCCCACACATAGGCTTTACTTAAGTGGGGCCACCCAGGTATATCAACGACTTCCCCAAGCTTTTAGTGAACTATTTTACAATTTGTTTACATCTATTTCTCTATCTGCCTGATAGAACACTGCCAATCACAATCAATTACCTCCAAGTGGACTCAGGCCTTGCTGCCTCAGTGGTCTAGGCTGGACCCTCCCAGGGACTACGGTGGTGTATCACCACCCTGACAGGCTGTTGCACCTGGGACTAGATGGAACCGCTACAGTTGTCCGTGTACTTCCCTATACCTGGGGCACGATGGGGGTGTGGAACAAAGCTACACGCTAACATGGAGGTGGAGTAAGCAAGCCCTTTCTCCAGTCAAAGCCCAGATTTGTGTTTTTGTTTTGTTTAACACCCAGTGCCGAAGTTTTAACGTTTGGGAAATATGATGGTTATTATTAATAGGTTAACATTTGCAATCCGGAACAGGGCTCTGGTCTCATGCATTAAGTGCATGGAAGTTATGCATTTCACACCCGTCCACCACATGCCTACTCTCTGCCTCACCACACACTTCTTCCTGTACTGCGGTAAATGCTGGCAAAATCAATTGGTTCACAAATGTCTAATATTCCTTAAGATGCAGGCTAAACGAGCACAGCTCATACAACATATGGCCTTTTGTTTTCCTGTTGCAAAACTTCCGCTCCTATTCCAACTCTCACACTGGATAACTGTCAAATGACTTTCTAATTACGTTGTCAGCGCTGTCAGCAGAGTATTGGGGAGTTAAATATTAAAAGCTTCTCCAGCTCAAATGCACTATCTCCCTGTCAATGATGAATAACAGTGCATTTTCTCTAATTACTCACAAACCCTGTTTTCAAGAGTAAAAATAGGAGGGCATTGCATTGAAAGTCCTGCTTCAATCAAAACATTTGCCTGTCAAACACCGAACATCCAAGGTTTCACATCCCCTGTGATCTGACATATGCAAGTTTATTACCAACGTCTATTGATCAGCTCTCAGAATGTCTGTGATCGTTAATAAGGATAGTGCAAAGCTATTTAGGATATTATTAGGATTATTACCCTTACACTTAGATACATGTGCATGTGTATGACAAATGAGATCTGAATAATTCTTAAAGCAAATGTAATCGCTTTGCGTTACTCCAAACTTTATTTGCATTTCTCACGAGACGGAGAGGAGGGGCTTAGCTACATGTAGATACCAACAGGCGGTTCAGAGCCTCTTTGTTACCCGTAACGACTCTTTACCCTATTCATATCCATCATCAACCATGTTCAAAATAAGCACTGTTGCTGCTTTGTTCCTGTGATGTCACAAACACGTTGGACCACCAAGCGTCGTGGCTGGGTTCAGTATGTCCACTACTTCACATGACGGCTGAATTCATCCGGTTCATTGAAGCGGAATGAACCTGATCTAAACAGATTTTCCTGTGATTGTATTGCAGTAAAACTGGATGCAAAGTAAAAACAAAATTATGTCGATTTGTAGAACGTTTGAAGTACTTAGCCAGGTCAGTCTGCAAGAAGACAAGCGAACAACTTTTAAAATGCTTGTTTTCTGAATGGCTTCGGATCGGTCAGGGCTACGCTATGCTAACATTGTAGCAAATTAATGTTTTCTAAAGGATGCATGAATACAGCCGTGACATTGTTGTTTGTACATTGTTTGGTTTGGTGAGGCGTTATATTAGAGCTCTGGCTGACCACAGATGGTTACCGTAAATTCTTTCCTCCATTTGTGATCCAACAACTCTTTACGCTGAAAGGCTTTTGTGTTATAGAGACAGAGGAGGATCCTTCTCCCCGGATGGACAGAAGCAATAGATGTCATGTGACTAGAATGAACGTAAAAGAGACACTTCACTTCACTACATTGAATTCACACACATTATGGAAGAATAATATCTTTGGTTGCACATTGTGGTCGTGGTTTCCACAGTATGGTACATGGTCTTTCTTCATCGCCCAATGCAAACCCATATTTATGTCTTTGTATTGAGTTGGTTCATGTTTGGTGTGAACCGACCATTACAGTGATGAAGGCCGACCACAGCCGCCATCAAAGTTCAGGAAAGGAGATTTTAGTTAAAAAGCTTTTTGTTTTTTTGTTATTCATATTATTCTATATTAAGAGTAAACTCAACATACTTTACATTAAGGCCCTAGAAACATATTGTCTCAATCTGCTTCCTACTATGAATGATGTGGTCCTTCATAAACACAACAAACGCATGCTGGTGTGAAAACAGATGTCTTTGTTTGTATTTTGTCTGTGACTGTTGGAAAAAGGCAATGTCACATATTTCAGTGCACCAAAGAGAATTCAGCAAAACACAAACTTTAATCAAAACTGCATGACAGCTTCTGTTATTATTACCAATATTTGTATTGTTATGTATTGTAATGTAGTATTATTATCATGTTTTAGTAATTGTTATAGTTGTTAATATTGTTATTGTTATCATATTTCTGGTGATAGTATTATTACTATAAGCCCTCTGGTGCGTCGCTCGTTTGGAAGGCGTGTACGTTCGGAGCAGGCTGATTGCTTGGCCATCCAAAAATGTATATGGTATAAATGGTATAAATATACCATCCAAAACCAATGACTTTGATAATGTGATGACCTCATAATGTCCTATGATTCTAAAACAGACAGACACATATGCTACAAGGCTTACCCTATAGATGTTAGACATGGAGGGATCATCTAGTACAGGAAACAGGATTTACACCCAGTGTGCGTTCATCGTTCATCTACAGCACACGGTTACACAAACTGATGGACTGACTTGGCCATGCAGCCAAGCTGCTAGCTCCCTGAAAGTAACAACAACAACAACAGGGATCATTGCATGAAGAAAGGGACAAACTGTGGGCGAGGACCTCTGGATGTGTGCGTTGGACTAAAATGGATGACAATCTGGTGGATGCTTTTCAACTTTATCAGCTGTGGTGGCGAGTTGTGTAGTCCCCCACCCCTCACACACACACACACACACACAAACACACACACACACACACACACACACACACACACACACACACACACACACACACACCTTCCTCGCAGTAATTAGGCTCCGTAATGTCAGTCTGCTGGAGGAGCCATTAGTGCGTAGCGGGGACTGATGGTGCTCTTACCCAGCCCAACTCTTTCCTTGTCCAATCAGCCTGTGTGTGTGTGTGTGTGTGTGTGTGTGTGTGTGTGTGTGTGTGTGTGTGTGTGTGTGCAGGCATGGTTGTGTGAGTGTCTCTGAGCAGTTCATGTGTCTGAGTTAAGCTCTCCCCAGCAAAGCCTGCACTAAATGAACTGCATGCGCTGATCTGAAAGAAAGCCTTTAACATCCTAATCATCCTTCAACTTCTCCACAAACTCGATGATTACGCTCAGCTCCCCTGCTCTGCATGAAACACAGGATATTGGAAAAAGCTCCGCCATGATTTACAGTCTTTTCAAAAGCCCGCCGCATCTCTGTGATAAATCCACTGAGGGTATGAGTGAGAGGATGCTGTGCTTTTACTCCAGGCTACAATGAAAACAGACCTCGCGATACATCAATAACTGCACTGAGGGAGCTGAATATTTCTGGGAAATTACTGGGATGTCTTAATATTCCAGGGAAATGTCACAATGAGAGATTTGTATTTCTCAGCTCCTTCCTTTCATTCTATTTCCACTTTTCCTCTTTTTGTATTTCCTCTTTCAGTCATGATCCTCATCTCACGGGTCAAACTGTTTGTTTTCACCTGTCCGATAACGCTAAATAAAGACGGATCTGGAATCAAGATTACCCGCTTTAAAGGTTTGGAAACGGGGGAAGCGAGGAGCTGACGGTGTCGGAATAAAAGCATATTTATCTTCAAAGAGACACAGGTGCTGGAGTTGCTTCCCTGCATCAGGTATCGGCGTATCAAGAGGCCTCGTATACGTGGCAGTCACGGCTTTGAAGTTGTAAAGAAGAAGCCCTTGTTCTCCGTCTGAGAGGCGGTGCGCTGCGCCCAGAGAGAAGCAGAAGGTCACTCTTTTTTGTCTGACATTCCTCTAACATAGAAAGCCCTGTGAGGTGGGCAGGCCACGCCCCTGAGGATTGTGGGAAAGAGGAGGATAATAATGGGGGAGGGCAGATAGCAAACCCTGTTGGGAGAAATCTAGCTGACATTTGGAGATGGTATCTGTTGCCTCTATTGGGAGTAAAAGTGTGTTAATATGAGTCTGACACGGATACATGCTTCTTCTGGCTCGGGTTTCTGGAATGTGTGCGTGTACATATTTGTACATGCTTTCATTAAGGCAGATGCCAATATCCATGATTCATGTTACATGATGCTCTCTTCAAGTTATAGAACAACAATTACAAATCTGCAATCAAATCTGGAACAGTATTATAATCATGTTTGGTATTTTTTTTTATAATTACAATGACAATAATAATTTATCAAAAGAGGACCATGACATCATTGTGTGTTTCCCTTGGTGTAACAGCAGCCATGTTGCCATGTGGTTGCAGTGTAAACACAGGTGTGATTCATACATTCATTATGCTGTTGTGCAATCTGGCTCACCTTGACCTTCTGACCCCAACTCGAACCAGCGTCCCTCTCCTGAACCTCACCAACCGACAAAGGCATTGAGCAGGCTGCTGTTATGTTAACACACACTGTGATCTCAAAAGGTTACAGACAGGTAACATGGCCAAGGATGAGGCTGTGGGAACACAGGCCTGACCCCGGCATCAGATCCCTGCAGCAAAGCCCCGTTCATGTTGAGATGTCCGTACATTCAACTTTTCATTTGAATAAGACATTGTAAAATTATACATGTGCACTATTTTAAATAACTTCTCAACATAAATTACCTGAAGAAGTGGGTGTCTCTATGGTGAATACATTGACATATCTCCGCTTCGTGTGGACACGTGAGCCAAAGCAGAGTGCACATGTTTGTCTTCCTGCGAGTGTGTGTGAGGAGGAACAAAGTCAATGTAAATAGGCGCGATGGCAATGATAAATTCTTGTCATAATCTGAGCTTACCTCGGGGTCGTCTTTCTTCCTCCTCCAGATAGTGAAACTCTGTGGAGTTCCTTATCACACAGCCAGAGATAACAGGGCTCCAGTACAAAGCAATGATCCCGTCTGTTTGCTGACAAGTGAAGCAGCTTCAATCCTGGCGGAGGAATCCCACCTTGTTCTGGGACAGAGCGCCGACGACAGAGACAATATAGAGAGTATATAGAGAGAGCTCATTTACATGAGGAGTTTGACAGATAGAGGCGAATACACCCAAGTTTGAGTCAAAGCAGCGAGCAGGGATTCACTGCATCTACTGTACCTGCACAACCTTCTCATCTTCCAGCTCTATCGTACTCTCCCATCAGTTCACACACAATCACGTTGTCAAATAATGAAGTCGATTGCAGCGAGCAGCATCCATGTTGGCTTTGTGTCGTCTGGCTTTGATTTTCTCACAACTTATTTCCCACCAGCTTCACCCTGGCACAAGAAGGACTTTGAACTGCTTCGTCACACAACGGCAGGATCAATGTTCGTACAAAGATATTTAACAAAAAGATAGATTTAGGCCAGAGTCTTGTGTTTAGGTCTACAAAAGTTACATTTTATTTGATTTTATTGTTACCGTGACCTTTAGGTTACGGAGGACTATGTATATCGAAAAACACAAGTCATGTGACTATACACTAATGCAGAGTTATACAGAGTTATACACACTATGGCCCTGTACATGACAAACAATTCTTTAACGATTCAAAAAATACTTTTTTAGTATCTTTAACAAGCTAAATTCTGCTGTTAACACTTTAAATTGTAATAAGTTGACTTTACTTAAAAAACAATGAGGCAGGAATCAAAAAGTCTTTCAAGTAAGCTGAACTACAACGTGTCAGCTGTAGAACAGTTATTTAGGAAAAACTGAAAGAGTTTATTTGTTCTGCAAGACAATAATACACTTTTTTTTGTTTTGTTTTGGTTCTCTCACGCTCACATGGGCAATGACAGAGAAACCTGGCAGGGGGTGATTGGGAGGAACGGCTTGCCTGATCTGAAACCGAGCTGTGTTTTGTTGTTGGACTTCTGTGCTAGCCACGGTTTGTCCATAACAAACACCATGTTTGAACATAAGGTGGCTCATAAGTGTACCTGGTACCAGAACACCTTAGGCCGGAGATCAATGATCGACTTCGTAATCGTATCATCTCACTCGGGTGAAGAGAGGAGTAGAGCTGTCAACTGATCACCATCTGGTGGTGAGTTGGATCAGATGGCGGGGGAACCGAGACCTGGCAAGCCCAAACGTGTAGTGAGGGTGAACTGGGACCGTCTGGCGGAGGATCCTGTCCGGAAGGTCTTCAACTCCCACCTCCGGAAGGACTTCTCACACATCCCGAGGGAGGTTGGGGACATGAAAAAAGTGGATCATGTTCAAAGCCTCTATTGTGGACGCGGCCGCTAGGAGCTGTGGTCTGAAAGTCATCGGTGCCTGTCGTGGCGGCAACCCAAGAACCCGATGGTGGACACCGTGGGTGAGGGAAGCCGTCAAGCTGAAGAAGGAGGCATTTCAGGCTTGGTTGGCCCAGGGGTCTCCTGAAGCAGCTGACAGGTACAGGCAGGCCAGAAGGACTGCAGCTGCGGTGGTCACGGATGCTAAAACTGGGGCTGCTGACCCAGACAGAGGATATCGTCGGGCAGTGGAAAGAGCACTTTGAGGAACTCCTAAACCCGGTCAACATGTCCCCCGAACAGGGGGCAGCGCCTGAAGACTTGGGGGTGGATGAACCCATATCCTTGGCAGAGGCCACTAAGGTTGTCAAAAAGCTCCTTGGTGGCAAGGTGCCGGGGGTGGATGAAATCCGCCCTGAGATGCTGAAGGCGCTGGACTTTGTTGGGCTGTCTTGGCTGACACGCCTATTTAATGCTGCATGGGGGTCGGGAACAGTGCCCATGGACTGGCAGACCAGGGTGGTGGTTCCCATCTTCAAGAAGGGGGACCGGAGAGTGTGCTCGAATTATCGGGGTATCACACTACTCAGCCTCCCGGGAAAAGCTTATGCCAGGGTGCTGGAACGGAGGCTCCGACCGTTTGTCGAACCTCGGATTCAAGAAGAACAGTGCAGGTTTCGTCCTGGTTGTGGAACAGTGGACCAGCGCTTTATCCTCGCAAGGATACTGGAGGGGTCCTGGGAGTTTGCCCAACCAGTCTACATGTGCTTTGTGGACCTGGAGAAGGCTTTCAACCGGGTCCCTCTGGGCTTTTTGTGGGGGGTGCTGCGGGAGTATGGTGTGCCGGACCCGTTGCAACGGGCCATCCGGTCGCTATACGCCTGCAGTAGGAGCTGTGATCGTATCCTCGGCAGTAAGTCAGACATGTTCATGGTGGGTGTTAGCCTCCGTCAGGGCTGCCCTTTATCACCAGTCCTGTTCGTGACTTTCATGGACAGGATATCTAGGCGCAGCCGTGGGGCGGAGAATGTCAGGTTCGGGGATCTCGGGATAGCCTCTCTGCTGTTTGCAGATGATGTGGTCCTGTTTGCCTCCTCGGACCATGACCTCCAGCATTCACTGGGGCGTTTTGCAGCCGAGTGTGAAGCAGCGGGGATGAGAGTCAGCACCACGAAATCTGAGGCCTGTTGCTTTGCCGGAAACCGGATTGCTGGATTGCTCCCTCCGGGTGGGGACAGAGTGCCTACCACAAGCGAAGGAGTTCAAGTATCTTGGGGTCTTGTTCACGAGTGAGGGTAAAATGGAGCGGGAGATCGACAGACGTATCGCTGCGGCTGCAGCAGTAAAACGGGCATTGCACCGGGCCGTCTTGGTGAAGGAGCTGAGCCGGAAGGCGAAGCTCTCAATTTACCGGTCAGTCTACGTCCCCAACCTTCACCTATGGTCGCGAACTTTGGATCGTGACCGAAAGAACGAGGTCTCGGATACAAGCGGCCGAAATGAGTTTCCTCCGCAGAGTGGCCGGGCTCAGCCTTAGATAGGGTAAGGAGCTCGGACATCAGGAGGGAGCTTGGAGTTGAGCCGTTACTCCTTTGTGTCGAAAGGAGTCAGCTGAGGTGGTTCGGGCATCTAATTAGGATGCCACCAGGACGCCTCCCTTTAGAGGTTTTCCAGGCACGTCCAACTGGTAGAAGGCCCCGGGGAAGACCCAGGACACGCTGGAGGGATTATATCTCCCAGCTGGCCTGGGAACGCCTCGGGATCCCCCAGAATGAGCTGGTAGATGTTGCGGGTGAGAGAGAAGCCTGGTTCAGCCTGCTTGACCTGCTGCCTCCGCGACCCGACCCCGGATAAGCGGTGGAAAATGGATGGATGGATGGATGGTTCTCCTTTCAGACATTCAGATGTTGTCAAACTTAAATACTCAAAGTGCTCGACATCTGCTAAATTATTATGTAAACCATTGAAATGAAAATACATTTAGTTGGAATGCAGATTATGATTTACTATGATAAATTTATACTATTGCTGGTCTTTTTTTAACAATAACATTAAATATAATTTCTGTTTATCATATTTGCTCAAACTAAACTTGCTCAGGCAGAAGCACAGCCTCACATTCTGGACCTGTTTCTTCTCCTTCCAATTTTTTATTAAAATCAGAAAGTTCTCTTCACCAAGTTTATTTCAGTAATAAGTTAAGGCTTCTATTTTTAATAAAAGTAAAGCAAGGTCAGCAATTACTATTGACAGGACTGCTTTTCAATAAATGCTAATTCCCAGCCAGCTGCTGCTTTAAAGTGTGGGAAAACCACGTATTGATCCAGGAAAATGAACAAGAGAAGTAAGACTCCTGTCTGAAAGCCTAACTATTATGGAAAGCTACTGAGAGAATAATTCATGACAATTTCTTTGTGAAAAACAGAGAATATTTAAAGGAATAGTTCAGGTGTTTAGAAGTGTGGTTGTATGAGGTCATTCTCCATGATGTGTGTTTTACTCCAGTGGATGGAGTTTGGAGAAGCAGACAGGAGCACCGGCATGGGAGTACATGTACCGCTGTACTGCTCATTATGACGGTTCACTGAAATATGTTTTTTCTAAAAACATTTTGAGGCAAGAACAAAGGCGATGCAGTAACACAATCTTGATTCATATCTCAACAACGCTGCCCAGTTTGACAGTGTTATCATTAATCATGAGCTTGATGAGCTGTGTTTTACAGCTGCTTCTCCTCCGCTCTGATTGGCTGTTTTGGCGCCGTGGACCGCGACCTCTTAACAGCACATTACGTGGTCGCACGCAATGTGTTGGAATAACGTCTCCCTGGCTGTGGCTCAGTGGTAGAGAGGGTGGTCAATCATTCCATGTAGATGTGGAGTGGACACTTAACTCCAAACATTGCTCCCGTAGGCTGAGTGTGAATGGGGACTGATTAAATCGGCAGGTGGCACCTTGCATGGTAGCCCCCGCCGTCAGTGATCAGTGTGTGAATGACATTTAGTGTTAAAGAGCTCTGAGTGGGTGGAACTAGAAACTATGCCAATGCAAAGTCAAGGAGAATACTCTTTCGTAGTGGAAACACAAATGAAACACATTCACATGAAACTGCAACGCTCAGAGCTGGTGTTGTATAAAGAGTCAGACTGACCACTGACAGTGGACAGGAGGGGGGGGCACACATCCTGTAGGAGCCAGGAGAGTGTAGTTTGTGTGTTACGAAGTTACGTTCGGGACTTTTTTCTAAACCTAACCAAAGTGGTTATAGTGCCTAAATCATGTGAAAGCTGTGAAATGAACCTTCATCCAGACACAATCAAAGCAAGACTAGCTACTTACTTATCTATCTACATACCTACCTATATACTTACCTACCTACCTACCTATCTACATACCTACCTATATACTTACCTACCTACCTACCTACCTATCTACATACCTATATACTTACCTACCTACTTATCTATCTACATACTGTGACGACCCTCCCATCCTGCAGGAGGAGCTGGGACGATCTGCCTCCGAGAGGGCATAAAAGGCGGCCCCAATGTCGCTCTCTCTGACATGCTCTCTCTCACTCGGCAGGGCCTGCGGCACAAGACACATCCTGAGTTGCTTGATGAAATGGTCTGGGCCTAAAATAAAGAGGTTTTGTGTTGAAGATTGAAGTGTGGCCTCCCTTTTTGTTGCCAACCTTGAGCCAGGTGGTAACAAATGGGGGCTCGTCCGGGATACTGGTAATGTTACTTTTGTTAAAGGGAGTTGTCCACACAGGTCTCTTAGTTAGGTTGTTTCTCACCTGCGGTAGTGGTACAGGCTGAGTCGTTTGGAACCCTCTTCCTGATAGGCATAAGCAATGTGGGGCACAAGCTGTCTCTCATTGACCCTTTATTTTGTTGGTTTGTTATTTTGGTGCAGCATGTGGTTAGAGCAATTGCTCGGGGGCACTTCCATGACTGTCTAGGTGACTTTCAGCTTGCTGAAGGTTAACCGGGTTACTGGGTTTTGTGCTTAATTTATCCTGCCATTAACCTGCATGAAGACTAGGGATGAGTTAGTTAGGTAGAATTGGTTAGGCCGTTAGTCAGAGGAGGTGGGTTCCTTATTAAAAGCAGCCTGTTGACTTTTGTTGGTGGAGAAGTTTGTATCAGTTGTGTGGTGTGCTGGGAGAAAATGGCTTCCATTGAAGACTTTGTTCTGTCTCCAGATGAGGAGTTGCTGACTTCTTATAAAAGAGATCAGCTCTTGAAAATAGCGGACCACTACGGCATTGAGGTTTCTGAAAAGTCGAATAAAGAAGAATTGTTGGCCACAGTGAAGGCTCACTTATGGGAAGAAAAAGTGTTGCCTGTCGTGAGTGAGCCAGGGAAAGTGTACAAAATGGCTTCTGTTTCGACTAAAGTTGGGTTGACGTTTGAGCAACAAAAACAAATAATGCAAGAAGAACATAGAAATACTCTAGAGTTAGAAAAGTTAAGACAAGATGCGCGTCTTCGTGAGGCCGAATTTGTCCATGTTCAGATGAGACAACAGTTAGAGTTGGAGCGATATAAACTGGAGCTTATAAGTGAAGGAAAGCTTAAGGCCGATCCACAGAAGGGAGAGCCGGTGTCATCATTTGATGTTTCTGTTAACTTAAGGTTGGTTCCAAAGTTTAATGAAAAAGATCCTGACATTTTCTTTATTTTATTCGAACGTTTAGCAGATGCTCGGAAATGGTCAGATGCTGAGCGTACTCTCTTACTACAATGTGTGCTCACTGGCAAAGCCCAGGAGGCTTTTTCAGCCATGAGTGTTGCTGATAGCGGTAGCTACCAGTTGGTTAAAGCTGCTGTACTTTTGATATATGAGTTGGTACCAGAAGCTTATCGGCAACGGTTCAGGTCACTCAAAAAAGAAAAGCAGTCTCATGTTGAGTTTGCTCGTGAGTTAACGACTCATTTTAGTCGCTGGTGTTCTGCTTCACAAGTAGATACTAAGGAGGACCTTGAGGAATTGATCTTGCTTGAACAGTTCAAGAATACTCTGCCTGACCGTGTGGTTACCTACATTCAGGAAAGGGCGGTAAGCAAGGTTACGGCTAAATTGGCAGATGAGTTTGTTTTGACGCATAAAGATTTTTTGGGTGAGAGCCGGGGTCGTGGCGGGCTTGGCTTCCGAGGGAGTATGGTCAGAGTTAACTCCGGTAAGTTTTGGTCAGATGGAGCAAATAAGTTTTCAGTTAAAGCAGATCGAGGGTTACGGGGACGAATGGACCCCAATCGTGTCTGTAATTATTGTTTTGGCAAGGGGCACTGGCGAAATGAGTGTCCAATGTTAAAAACAAAGTTAGAGCCTGGGTTTTTACCACCAAAACCGTCTGGGGCGGCTGTTGCTTTGCGTGGGGAGGAAAGAGGTCGTGCCATTGCTGCCGTGCGGGCACACACGAAGCCTTCTTCCTTAAAGTCAGCAATTGAGGATCCGGGGGATCAGGAGGAGCTGAGAGTTTCCTCAGCTCATCAGGAGATTGACCCTGGTTATGCTGGGTTTGTGTCAGATGGTTATGTTTCTCTGGTAGGGAGTGAAACAAAAGTACCTGTTAAGATATTAAGAGACTCAGGAGCTCTGGAATCATTTATTTTGGAGTCTGTGTTGACGTTTTCTTCTGAAACAGACACTGGTTCAAGCACTGCCGCCCGAGGGATGGGTTTGACAGTCTTTTCTGCGCCAAAACATAATTTGACGTTGGTCTCAAATCTGGTGCAGGGTGACGTGGTCATGGGAGTGCGCCCTTCACTGCCTATGGGGGGAGTACAGGTAATTTTAGGTAATGACCTGGCTGTAAATCGGGTGTGGCCTTACGGGTCGGTAAACATTCTACCCTCCCAGGTGGGGTCTGAGTACTCCATGGCGACTTCTGCAGTACATCCTTCCTGTGCTGTAACACGGGTGTCAGGATCCCTGTCTGACCCGGTGTGTGTAACCTGTTTTTCCCAAATCTCCTCCCCTCTTGTGTCTGTCATGTGTCTGTTTGTTGTGTTACCAGGTGTTCGTCGTTTGTTTTCTGTCCCGCCTCCACACACCTCCCACGGCCACATCCCTGATTGGCACGCAGCTGCGGCCAATCTTGATCAGGGGACTATATCTGCCCTGCGTCTGCAGGCCTCAGTGTCGGTCTGTTGTTTGTCCCTGTTGTTTGTCCTCTGCTGTTTGTCTTGTTCGTCTTTTGCTCGTCTTCTGCTCCCCGTCTTCTGCTCCCCTTCCCAGCCTCCAGTGTCGGACCACGGGCTCACCGGTCTGCCATCCTGCCTCTCAGCCAGCCGTCAGTGTCGGACAACGGGCTCCACACCGGTCTGCCATCCTGCCTCTCAGCCAGCCTTCAGTGTCGGACCACGGGCTCCACACCGGTCTGCCATCCTGCCTCTCAGCCAGCCTTCAGTGTCGGACCACGGGCTCCACACCGGTCTGCCATCCTGCCTCTCAGCCAGCCGTCAGTGTCGGACAACAGGCTCCACACCGGTCTGCCATCCTGCCTCTCTGCCAGCCTTCAGTGTCGGACCACGGGCTCCACACCGGTCAGCCATCCTGCCTCTCTGCCAGCCTCCAGTGTTGGGCCACGGGACCCACACTCAGCTCAACCCACACACTACTCCTACAATAAATTTCCTTTATATCCAACTTCCTGTCGTTTTGGTCTGCATTTGGGTCCTACATCCTGTACTCCCGTGACAGAACAGACCGACCACCCATGGACCCAGCAACCACCCTTGCCTGGCAGTTCCGTGGATGCCCGGAGGCATCCGCGGAGGGGGGGGCACCGTCCCCGAGTCCGGTCGGCATCCCAGCCGACCCCAGCTCCCCGGTCCCAATTCCCCGGACTGCGCCGCTGTCAGCCCCGGTCCCAATTCCCCGGACTGCGCCGCTGTCAGCCCCGGTCCCGATTTCCCGGACTGCGCCGCTGTCAGCCCCGGTCCCGATTTCCCGGACTGCGCCGCTGTCAGCCCCGGTCCCGATTTCCCGGACTGCGCCGCTGTCAGCCCCGGTCCCGATTCCCCGGACTGCGCCGCTGTCAGCCCCGGTCCCGATTCCCCGGACTGCGCCGCTGTCAGCCCCGGTCCCGATTCCCCGGACTGCGCCGCTGTCAGCCCCGGTCCCGATTCCCCGGACTGCGCCGCTGTCAGCCCCGGTCCCGATTCCCCGGACTGCGCCGCTGTCAGCCCCGGTCCCGATTCCCCGGACTGCGCCGCTGTCAGCCCCAGTCCCGATTCCCCGGACTGCGCCGCTGTCAGCCCAGGTCCCGATTCCCCGGACTGCGCCGCTGTCAGCCCCTGTCCCGAGTCCCCCGACTGCGCCGCTGTCAGCCCCTGTCCCGAGTCCCCCGACTGCGCCGTTGCCAGCCCCGGTCCCGTGTTCCGCCACCGTGCCGCTGCCAGGCCTGTTTCTTCTCAGCTTCCCCGCCGGGCCCCGTCCCGAGCCCAGTCCCGCCGGGCCCCGTCCCGAGCCCAGTCCCGCCGGGCCCCGTCCCGAGCCCAGTCCCGCCGGGCCCCGTCCCGAGCCCAGTCCCGCCGGGCCCCGTCCCGAGCCCTCGTCTCCGAAGCCCCGCTCTACGGAGCCCTCGTCTCCGAAGCCCCGCTCTACGGAGCCCTCGTCTCCGAAGCCCCGCCCTACGGAGCCCTCGTCTCCGGAGCCCCGCCCTACGGAGTCCTCGTCTCCGGAGCCCCGTTCTACGGAGCCACAGAAGTCTCCGGAACAACCCCCGGAGCCACAGAAGTCTCCGGAGCAACACCCGGAGCCTCCGCCCCGCTCTCTGGAGCCTCCGCCCCGCTCTCTGGAGCCTCCGCCCCGCTCTCTGGATTCTACCCTCCCAGGTGGGGTCTGAGTACTCCATGGCGACTTCTGCAGTACATCCTTCCTGTGCTGTAACACGGGTGTCAGGATCCCTGTCTGACCCGGTGTGTGTAACCTGTTTTTCCCAAATCTCCTCCCCTCTTGTGTCTGTCATGTGTCTGTTTGTTGTGTTACCAGGTGTTCGTCGTTTGTTTTCTGTCCCGCCTCCACACACCTCCCACGGCCACATCCCTGATTGGCACGCAGCTGCGGCCAATCTTGATCAGGGGACTATATCTGCCCTGCGTCTGCAGGCCTCAGTGTCGGTCTGTTGTTTGTCCCTGTTGTTTGTCCTCTGCTGTTTGTCTTGTTCGTCTTTTGCTCGTCTTCTGCTCCCCGTCTTCTGCTCCCCTTCCCAGCCTCCAGTGTCGGACCACGGGCTCACCGGTCTGCCATCCTGCCTCTCAGCCAGCCGTCAGTGTCGGACAACGGGCTCCACACCGGTCTGCCATCCTGCCTCTCAGCCAGCCTTCAGTGTCGGACCACGGGCTCCACACCGGTCTGCCATCCTGCCTCTCAGCCAGCCTTCAGTGTCGGACCACGGGCTCCACACCGGTCTGCCATCCTGCCTCTCAGCCAGCCATCAGTGTCGGACAACAGGCTCCACACCGGTCTGCCATCCTGCCTCTCTGCCAGCCTTCAGTGTCGGACCACGGGCTCCACACCGGTCAGCCATCCTGCCTCTCTGCCAGCCTCCAGTGTTGGGCCACGGGACCCACACTCAGCTCAACCCACACACTACTCCTACAATAAATTTCCTTTATATCCAACTTCCTGTCGTTTTGGTCTGCATTTGGGTCCTACATCCTGTACTCCCGTGACAACGGGCTATGAGCCAGACCAGGGGTGAGTCCAGTTTGGGGCGTTCAGATAAGAAAATTATGTCTTTGGTTCCTGTGCCTGTCTTCCCTTTTCCTGTCTCTTGCAGTGACCTTGTGAGAGAGCAAAAACAGGGCCCCACCCTCCAGGCTCTGTACCAGCAGGTTCTCAAGGAGGATGAGGTGGAGAGTGCAGCCCATGGCTATTTTCTCCAAGATGGCCTATTGGTGAGGAAATGGGTCCCCCAGGGAGAATGTTTTATGGGGGACGAAACCATACAAATTGTTCTCCCCTCTAGTGTAAGGCTTGCTGTACTGAAGACTGCTCATGATGAAGTTGCAGGTCATTTGGGGGTAAGGAAAACATATGATATGGTGAAGCGGCATTTTTACTGGCGTCTTATGAAAAGAGACATTTCTGCTTTCATTAAAACTTGCCACGTGTGTCAGCTGACTGGAAAACCAAATAGGACAATAAAACCTGCTCCTTTGTATCCAATTCCAGTTGCTGACAAACCATTTGAGCATCTGATCATTGACTGTGTCAGCCCCTTGCCACGCTCTAAGGCGGGTAGTAACTTCTTGTTTACGGTGATGTGTCAAGCTACACGCTATCCAGCTGCATATCCTCTCAGAAACATTACCACTAAGTCTGTTGTAAAGGCGCTGACTCAGTTTATATCTATTTTTGGCATCCCAAAAGTAATTCAATCTGATCAGGGGTCTAACTTCAGTTCAAAGTTGTTCGCAGAGGTGTTGACACGGTTAAACGTTAAACATTGTCAGTCAAGCGCTTACCATGCCCAGAGCCAAGGGGCTCTAGAAAGGTTTCATCAAACGTTAAAGTCCCTCCTCCGTGCGTATTGTACTGAGTTGGACCGTGACTGGGAGGAGGGGTTACCTTGGCTGTTGTTAGCAGCCAGGGAGGTGTCGCAAGAGAGCTTGGGGTTTAGTCCAAATGACTTGGTCTTTGGTCACACGGTGCAGGGCCCTCTAGCTTCCTTACACAGGGACTGGCAAGCGGAGGAGGCCCCAACAAACTTAATCGATCATGTAAATGGTTCTAAGCAGCGACTGTACCGGGCGAATGAAATGGCGAAAAAAAACCTGCAGGCCGTGCAACATAAAATGAAGAGCCTGTATGATCGTCGGGCAGAACGCCGTGAGTTCAGTGCTGGTGATCAAGTTCTGGCACTTTTGCCGTTGGTTGGATCTCCTTTTCAGGCTAGGTTTTCGGGCCCCTATACTGTGACCCGAAAAGTGTCTGACCTAAACTACTTAATTGCGACCCCTGATCGAAGGAAATCTGTGCAGCTCTGTCACATTAACTTGTTAAAACCCTACTTCGCCCGCCCCCCTGGGCCAGGGCCTGGGGTTGCCTCTGTTGCTACAGTGGTTCCGGTTGGTGGGTCCCCTCCACCTCCGGTCCCGAGAGAGGAAGCTGAGGATGAGGAGTATACACCAGATGATCCCATTTTGAAGGGACGTCTTAAAAACTCTGAATCACGTGCCAATCTGGAGGTAACACTGAAACATATACCTGAAGCGAAGCGAATAGAGTTGGTGAGTCTTATTGAGGGTTATCCCTGTTTGTTTTCTGACACTCCTTCTCGTACTCATCTGATAGAGCATGATATTGATGTGGGAGATGCACGGCCAGTTAGACAACACTTTTATCGTATGTCTCCAGACAAAAGCAAACGTTTGGAAGAAGAGGTCATTTATATGCTGGAAAATAACATTGCTGAGCCGTGTTCGTCTAGTTGGTCTTCCCCATGTCTACTGGTTAAGAAGCCAGATGGAACCTTTAGACCATGCACTGATCTCCGAAAAGTAAATCAGGTGACTAAGCCAGACTCTTTTCCACTCCCTCGCATGGAGGACTGTGTGGACCAGGTTGGCTCCGCTAAGTTTGTCAGTAAATTTGACCTACTTAAAGGGTACTGGCAAGTTCCCTTAACGGCCAGGGCTAGGGAGATTGCCAGCTTTGTAACGCCGAGTGGGTTGTATTCCTACACAGTTATGCCGTTTGGGTTACGAAATGCACCAGCCACATTCCAGCGCCTAATGAACAAGGTGGTGTCTGGGTTGGTCGGGTGTGCTGTATACTTGGATGATGTGGTGATTTACAGTGACACTTGGGAGGAACATCTAAAACGTGTTAGAGCACTGTTACTTATATATTATATATTATACCTGCTTACCTATCTACATACCTAGATACTTACCTACCTGCTTATCTATCTACACACCTATATACTTACCTACCTACCTATCTACATACCTATATACTTACCTACCTACTTATCTTCTACATACTTATATACTTACCTACCTGCTTACCTATCTACATACCTAGATACTTACCTACCTGCTTATCTATCTACATGCCTATATACTTACCTACCTACCTACTTATCTATCTACATACCTATATACTTACATACCTACCTATATACGTACCTACCTACCTGCTTATCTATCTACATACCTATATACTTACTTACCTACCTGCTTATCTATCTACATACCCATATACTTACCTACCTACCTACTTATCTATCAACATACCTATATACTTACCTACCTGCTTATCTATCTACATATCTATATACTTACCTACCTACTTATCTATCTACATACCTACCTAAATACTTACCTACCTACCTACTTATCTACATACCTACCTTTATACTTACCTGCTTAACTATCTACAAGTGGCGGGCCATGCATGTTGTACCTGGGCCTTCTGTGCCGTCTGATATAGTTTACATAAATAAGCGCATGACTCGACGCCGCATCATTAACACTTTCTTAACGGACAATGCATGCAGTTCACGTCAACAAGAACCCGTCACATTTAGTTATAGCAAAACATGACAAAACAATCCAACAAAACTGTAAAACGCTGCACACTCAAGAGCATGAGCCACAATATAAGTATGTGTTGTTCGTATCTGCACAACACTTTTAAAGCATCACGACCCAAAAAGAGAAAAAAAAAAAAAAAGCACAAACACTGAAGGAAAGCAGCCGGACAGCGAGAGAGAGAGATACTCGTAAAGTTGTGTAGTAACCTCAGTAAAAACAATCATATCTGGCGACGTGTTTGTGACACAATGTGTTGAATCTGAGGTATTTAGGATCAAACTGTCCTCCAGAACAAACGCTGCCAAGAGAAGAGAAGGACCCAAACCTTTACTTTGAAATCCTTCACTGCACGTAAGTGTGGGGGAAACTCCGCCCGCCTGGCACGGAGAGGGAGTTAAATCTAACAACACAAAGTTAGTTAGAGCTAGCTAGTTAGCTCCCCGACAAATACAAATACACTGCAGATGTAAAAACACAAACGTGTGGGCACGGCGGCTACCGTCAGAAGGCTACCGGCAGGAGGCTACAGCGTCGCAGCTAGCTACATCGGCACAGCAACAACAGCAGCAGCAGCAACAGCGGTTTATAACCCGTCTTGGCTTTTTTATGATTAAATACACTGCAGATGTAAAAACACAAACAGCAGTTCACTCACCAGATGCTGTTCACTTGATAAAGAAAAAGTCCATCCGCCTCTTTGTTAACAAACGCGCCAGCACCAGGTCCTCTTGGCTTTGAACGCCAGTGACAGCCCAAGTTTCCATGCGTTTCAGGACCTGAAAATGTCTCCTCCTCCTTCAGCCATTCAGTGTTAAAAAAAACTACACCAAGTAAAACATTCAAAATGTCATAACTTCTCTTATGTTTCAGCCTGAACTGTTCTTACTCGTCATGAATTCTGCTTGCTAGCAGCTATGTAAGTCATGCTGGTCCACTGACCAATCACAGCGCATGTTAATGGTCACGCTGGCCCTGGGACCAATCACACGTACATGGGCCACATCGAAGACGGCCCTGGACGTGAAAGAATACACCCAGCATGTCAAACTAAAGATCAGATTTGTTGAAGTATATGACAATGAACAGCCTCGTTTGAAAGAGCTGCGCCTTGCCTGGAATCCAGACGAGAGCAAGCAGCAGCAGCAGGGGGCGTTAACAAGAAACTGCAGTCAAGTCGGACAGTTTTCACCTGACTTCAAAGTTTACACAGGAAGTCACAGAAAAAAAGACTTCCTGTTAGTTCCGATCTGTAGTCTAATTGTAGTTCACAGATCACGTTTGGATTTATTCACGTGTTCATAAATATATATTCATGTAGAAATGTGTGTGTGGCCGCATCCTTTATTTATATGCCTGCCTGTGAAATACATTACTACTGGTATATGTGTTATATAAATACATTTCATTAGTATCAACCACACACAATATGTTTTCAGATAAAACATGAGACTAATTACCAACAATCGAGCGTTAAGTATTACAACTACACATAAAATAAGGTTTTTCCACAACACATGGTATTTGCTGTCAAATCTAAGAACCAATCAGTTCTCTAATGTGGCGAGAGCCAGGCGTTTCCCATCATGCACTGGGCCACGCAGTCGGTGGAGAGCTACTGCGGCGCTTGGCTCTAAAATCGACGGCCACCTCACTCTCGTGAGATTATCGTTGTCCATGTGTGCATAACGTCAGAGCAAGTCGGGATCAAGTCAGACACAAATCTAACCGGCATGCATTGCGCACCGATCGCCGGCGATCGATTCTGCGCAGAACTGGCTCATCTCGAACGAACCGTACGAGACGGAGACAGGAGCTGTGCAATGAGAAAATAAGCTAATAGGGAAAAATAATTATAATACATGTAGTGTATTTGTGAAAAACACTTAAGGCTTAGCTGGCCCTGACGGCCCACCACCGCTATCTACATACACACCTACTTACCTTTCTAAATTCTTACCTACCATGTATACATATCTATCTACATACTTACCTACTTCTATAGATATGCAAATATATACCAATTGTTAAGTTCTAATAGATTAGTGAGCTTGAAATTACCTGTACATGTGTAATAAAGGATTGTTTAAGTGTACATTACAATGCATAAGAAGGATATGATAAATAATGAAGGGCATTATGAAGGATATGTAATTGTATGTATTAAGAAAGTCACTGTATGTCATATTGTTTAGGTGTGAATGGGTTTTTATATAATGATTCTATAGGAGTTAGGAATGTGGGACTGTTTCTTGAAGAAGAAGTGGTTCCTTCATGTGTTGCTGGGGGAAGGTGGAGTGAGACACAGACATTTGGGACCGGAAGGACGTGCGCATGGATACTTGGAAGATGGACTATTCCTTTGTCTCTAAGAGCCTCCGCCTTCCCGAAAGCAAATGGACCTATGGACAATCGAGAAGAATAACTAACCAATGAGAGGGCCTTAAGCTCCGTGAATGAAAGTATTTAAACTAATAACGCGGGATGTAAAGGTCTCTCTCTCCTGGACGTGAAGCGACAGCTAACTGTTTACAGTCTGTGAATTTGCAGAAAGGAGGAAGGCCTCGAATCGAGTAATGTATAACTGTTTTGTCATCATCTTTTATTAAATCTTTTAATTACATAAATTTGAATATCTGAGCATTTCTCCCACGGACTGGCCGGGATAACGAGCAGAATCTTTCACTACCTACTTACATATGTACACACATACCTATCTACATACATATCTACCCACTTACCCACCTACCTACCCACCTACCTACCTACCTACCTACCTACCTACCTACCTACCTACCTACCTACCTACCTACCTACCTACCTACTTAACTACTTCCCTATATTCCTACTTCCTGACTGTAATATATTTTAAACCTTAGTAGCAGATATTTTTCCCTGTGTCAGGTGTTAATGCATGCAAACACGTGCGTGTTTGTCAGCGAGCTAGAGATAGAGATGTGAAACAGGAGTACGTAAACTGCCGTATGTCAGGTACAAGCACCTCTGTGCATTTTCGGCGATTTAGTGTTTTACTGCATTTGTTTGTGTGTGTGTGTGTTGCACTGCTCGGGCCGTCTGTGCCTCCACCACTTCAAAGGAACCATCACTTCAGAAGTGTCTCACAGACAAATGAATTATTGAGTCCATTTGAAGACGTTTGCCATTGAGCGTTTTGTTCTGCCGTGGAACTCCCTGCCTTTCAGGAAGTGGAGGATGTGTTCTTCCCTTTAGATCAAGGTTGTCGCCTCCTCTCTGCTTCCTCCTCTTACACACACACACACACACACACACACACACACTGTAATGTGTGTATGTGTGTTCCTTAAACTCTACTTTAGTTGTCTTATTTGAAAACTCACGTATGCCTGTTTCAAGTTGGCCCTCCTGCTCCCCAGCGCCTCTCATTGTTGCTGTAGAGTCCCTTTTGCAATGTTTTTATGTCTAAAGGCGCTGACTACCAAAGAAGCAGTGTTTAAACAGAGAATAAAGAGAAAAAAGGAACACCTCTACACACTCACTCATTCATGTGAGCAAAAAAAGGATTTGGAGTATACCTAAATGTGTTGGCAGAGTGGAGAGGTAGAAGCTACTGGCTGTAGTGATTTGCTTCCACTATTTCTCTTATTGAACTTTAGCTCCTCATGTGGATCATATTGTGTGTTGCTGTGATCCAAAGGCTGCAATAAGTATCTGTTTCCCATTAATACCCATGCTCTGACTTACATAGATGCCAATACCAGAAGTTGTTGGAAATCCTCTAAACGTCTAATTTCTGTTAATTTTATAACTAACATTTAAAACCAGGGATGTGCTCAAGTTGCTTGAGCAAAAGCCCATTTGCCTCTATGGCCCTGGCACACACTCATCTGTCCCTGAATGATTTTAGGGGAGCGAAAATGGTGTGATGTGTAAACAAAGTGGGAAAAATGACTAATTTTACTACAACCTTATGCCACCGTGGAAAGAGAGACAGGCAGCATGAGATGATGGAGAGGTGCGATGCATGCACTGCACTGCACTGCATGGACAATTGTGTGTGTGTGTCTCTGTGTGTATAAGAAAGTAAAAGAAAACCTTTTAAATATAAGATCTCAACAAGCTAATTTTAACATACAGTGGCGGCAGAAGTACTCATTGCTCTACTTTCCTTAAAAGTATCATTACTCCAGTGTACATTAAAGTACTTTGCATGTAAATAAAGTGGCAGATCAAAAAAACAGGACACCACCTTAAGAAGTCCAGACTAATCCCCTAATGTCCTGAAGACCTGCATATCTATATATACAGTTAGGTCCATAAATATTTGGACATTGACACATTTTTCATTATTTTGGCTCTGTACACCACAACAATGGAGTTGAAATGAAAAAATCAGGATGTGCTTTAAGTGCAGACTTTCAGCTTTAATTTGAGGGTATTTACATCCAAATCAGGTGAACGGTGTAGGAATTACAACAAATTAAAATGTGGCCACCCTCTTTTTAAGGGACCAAAAGTAATTGGACAAATTAATATAATCATAAATCTAATTGTCACTTTTAATACTTTGTTGAAAATCCTTTGCAGTCAATGACAGCCTGAAGTCTGGATTCCATAGACATCACCAGACGCTGGGTTTCGTCCCTGGTGATGCTCTGCCAGGCCTCTACTGCAACCGTCTTCAGTTCCTGCTGGTTCTTGGGGCATTTTCCCTTCAGTTTTGTCTTCAGCAAGTGAAATGCATGCTCAATTGGATTCAGGTCAGGTGATTGACTTGGCCATTGCAGAACATTCCACTTCTTTGCCTTAAAAAACTCCTTGGTTGCTTTCGCAGTATGCTTCGGGTCATTGTCCATCTGCACTGTGAAGCGCCGTCCAATGAGTTCTGAAGCATTTGGCTGAATATGATATTGCCCGAAACACTTCCGAATTCATCCTGCTACTTTTGTCAGCAGTCACATCATCAATAAATACGAGGGAACCAGTTCCATTGGCAGCCATACATGCCCACGCCATAACACTACCTCCACCATGCTTCACTGATGAGGTGGTATGCTTTGGATCATGAGCAGTTCCTTTCCTTCTCCATACTCTTCTCTTCCCATCATTCTGGTACAAGTTTATCTTCGTCTCATCTGTCCATAGGATGTTCTTCCAGCTGGCATCCAGGACCCAATCCATAGCAATTGGGTGCTCTCAAATCAATGCATTAAAAAAATATCTCTACACATCTTTTAGATGTTTTTTGGCAAACTCTAATCTGGTCTTCCTGTTTTTGAGGCTCACCAATGGTTTACATCTTGTGGTGAACCCTCTGTATTTACTCTGGTGAAGTCTTCACTTGATTTTCGACTTTGACACAGATACACCTACCTCCTGGAGAGTGTTCTTGATCTGGCCAACTGTTGTGAAGGGGTTTTTCTTCACCAGGGAAATTATTCTTCTGTCATCCACCACAGTTGTCTTCTGTGGTCTTCCAAGTCTTTTGGTGTAGCTGAGCTCACCAGTGCGTTCTTTCTTCTTAAGAATGTACCAAACAGTTGATTTGGCCACACCTAATGTGTCTGCTATCTCTCTGATGGTTTTGTTTTGATTTTTCAGCCTAATGATGGCTTGCTTCACTGATAGTGACAGCTCTTTGGACTTAATATTGAAAGTTGACCGCAACAGATTCCAAACACAAATACCACACCTGAAATGAACCCAAGACCCTTTTATCTACTCCTTGTAAATGAAATATCGAGGGAATTACACACACCTGACCTTGAAACAGCTGATCAGCCAATTGTCCAATTACTTTTGGTCCCTTAAAAAGAGGGTGGCCACATTTGAATTTGTTGTAATTCCTACACCGTTCACCTGATTTGGATGTAAATACCCTCAAATTAAAGCTGAAAGTCTGCACTTAAAGCACATCTTGATTTTTTCATTACAACTCCATTGTTGTGGTGTACAGAGCCAAAATAATGAAAAATGTGTCAATGTCCAAATATTTATGGACCTAACTGTACGTATTGATATTAATAATTAAAAAAATAAGTAAAACATCTCTGATAGCTTGATGTTTGTTTTTTTTGGCAAAAGTATAAGCATAAATAATCATAAAAAATGGGTTTTAATGGGAGGAGTCCCAGGTTAAACCAGTTCCCCACATGTGGGGGAAATACAAAAAGTTGCAATGGAACATGGTCTATTCATAGAAGATATGCATGTTGTACTGTTTTGAAACCGTGGGGTCTTCGGGTTTCCATAATCTAAATGAACTGTATGTAAAAATTGTCACGCATTTTACCAATTAAGCCGTTTTTGATCATTTCTCGACAGTAACATGCTTGGTATTGCTGGAAACTAGAAATCCATCTCTCTAAAGCACTTGAAAGACCCTCTACTAGAAACACACATTGGCAGCCGGCAGATTGCAGGCGCTTACGGGCCTGTGGGCCTCGTGCCACAGGCTGCGCCTGCGTTGACAGGTTGGAGCTCACTCAGCTCCTGCATGAGCAGTGCGGCTCAGGTGGAGCTCGGCTGCGTGTCAGCTGTGTCTCCTCTAGAGAAGCGAGGCCTCGCCTATTTCTTCCGCTAAAATAGACAGCGTAAGTCCATCAGCATTTTTTGATAGTACATCATTCCAGCAACATTACTACACTTAACATATCTGTAGAACATGTCACAGGCATGAAAACATTATAATATTCATTTTTATACAAGCTTTTACTGTTAATGTTTCAAAATAAAAGCCCCTCTTGCATCTTTTTGTGGATAGAATACCTTAATTTATTAACACAAGACTTTTATTCTAAAATATGACTTACACAGTTACATTAATGAATAGCTTGTTTGCAATCACATGTCTATTATGATGCACATAATTCAGATGGAGGGCTGGAAGTAAAGAACTTATATACTGCGTGAATTGAAAATAGAGCAAAGTGAATACATGTGAGCATGCAGCAAAATAGATAAATAGAAACACATCTTGGTTGTGATCCCACTATTTAATGTGCGGTTGAGTCCACGACTCAAACTAAACAAAAGTAACATTGAACGACTGCTGTCTTGTTTTTGCCCAGGTGTGTAAATTTGCTGGAGAATTATTACAACCGTTGCCAGAAGTCTGGTGAAACACCGCTAAGAACGTCGGTTGAACTAGCTTTCCCCCGTTAGCATCGCAAAACAAAATGTCACGGTAGCTAGCTAACTAGCTTTCTCCTGCATAAAAACAATGACAAAAACGCCAATAATAAAGACAGACCATGGTGGTGATATCACTGTGAACGTAGCCAGAAACGTCTGCTATATTATCTCTATGTGGTGTTTGTTCTGTAGCTCATGGTACACACTCGATGCAGAAATAACAACCAGCATGGGGAACAATGGCTGGCTGTGTTACTTTTGTTTTACTGTGTTCTTACCTTGTCTTGTGGCCACTGCATACACGAGCATTGTCGCACTCCTCCAGACTTTAGATGGATGTTTTTGATCCATGTCTGTCAGTATTGACCCTGCTTCTGGTTGCTTGCCCTCCATCTGAAAGGCGCGCCAATGTGTGATGTCCTATGCAAATAACCTACAGCAGGGGTATTCAACTAAAACTCTGCAAGGTCCAGTCTGAGAGAATTTCCTCATGCAAAGGTCCGGAACATCACAATAATGTCTAATTTGCACTATATGATTTTGTGCTAAACGTGTTGACGTAGCCAACAGTTGTATTAACATCTGTATGTAGTCAACGACTGACTGTCAAATTAAATAAAGTACAATGAATTAACATCTAAACAATATTTATTATTACAGATTTCAAATTTAACTGGAAGAATTCTAAATAGTACATACTCTAATAATAGATACATTATCTTATCTTATTTCAAGTAAAATAAAGGCTTGATTTAAACATGAAGCTTTTGAAAAATGTGACTATTTATTAATGCAATTTATATAAAGTCCTTAATTTTAGAAAGAATTTAACTGAATTGTCATGCAGCTTCAAATTCAGTTTATTCAGGCGTCAAGTGATGTCAATCAAAGGAGCCAAGATATTATATTGTTATTTAAAAAGAGAAATGTGTGTGTATGGACTTCATCTGTGGTTATTGAACCACTTGTTCAGCTCATTTCTCCTCTGTGTTTACATCATTGTTGGGCAGTTAATATTGAGTTAGGGTTCTGATCATATTGGCCTCTTAGGTTTATTTTTCTGTGCCTTAATCTCAGATGTGAGTCGGTCCGTTTGCTCTAAAGATCTGTGCTTTGTCTCGTGGTGGTGTTTCACATCGCTGCTTTTAATGTCGCTGAACATGAGACATACTGCTCTTGAACAGGCTGTGGGAATAATAAACCTATACGAGTCCATCCATTGTTAAAGGCTCTGGTTATGATTAGCTTAGATATATAGATATTATATAGATAAGCGGTCCACATTTCTCTTTTGGAGCGCCAAGTGAAATTACTTCTCTAACTCACGTACTTTTCCAACTATCGGGTCTCTCTCGGTCTCCTGTCGCTCCGTGTGTGTGAACGTCTCACTCGAGTCAAGGGCGGGGCTTAACGCAATACACACATGTGATTAGTTGAGTAGGATCAAGTGACAGGATTTTCAAGGCGTGTGATTGGTCAGTGTTTCCTGGACCGCTGAATGAGAGCCGTAAAGGCAGGAAAAGCTGTGCCGGTGAAATAGAAGTGATCCATCAACAGTTAATAATTTGGTAATAATTGGTTTTCGGTCCAGGGTCCAGAGTGTCCGGACCCGGGCCGCGGTCCGCCAGTCCATTAATTGTGGATTTTTTTTTTATTATTTACAAATGAGCACGCTTCTGAACCCTTTCCTGTATAAAATAGATGTAAATTACATTCATATCATGATTCAGTCTATAATTAAACAAAACATTCTACTCATTATGAAAGGCAAACTCTGTACAAAGAGGGGTGTCAGCAGCAGATGCAGCAGAGCAGCTACTCTGTCGGTGTGGAGACAACAACGCTGTCAGACGCAGCAGTGTATCTGCCTCGCACTGCACTCACAGGCCGTGTAGCCCTGGTGTTAAGAAGGAGAAAGCAGCCATCAGTTGACTTGCACTGTGGGGAACTATATCTGCTCAAGGTCGTATCAAATGGCCGTATGGCTTTATCAAAGCACTTAGACCAACATTCCGGAAATTGTAAATTACATATTGAAACTCCAATTCTATGAACATAGGTGTAGGTGTAGCCTCTTAAGAGCTGTCGCTCACGCAGGTGCAGTTGTGAAGATTATTTCCATGCCCCTGTGCTGTGCACATGCCTATCTTATATCTGCACTTGTGACATAACACTGCCGCACAGCCACAGTTCTCCTCCCAATTAAACCAGCATTCCTTCAACTGGTGTAGGTGGACCCAGAGGGGACCACAGCAAAGAGGGCTTTGCCTTTACTCATACAATCTAAATGTACTATACGTAACTGCTGTTGTAAATGCATGGGAATGGAATCTGTCAACAGCTGCAGGTATGCTGGATGACCGAATACTGAAAGTGAGTGCAGATGGAAAATGTACGATCATAAACTAAGATAACTTTTAATATATTGAAATGCTTGAACTGGCACTTGCTGGTGTCTGAGCACCTGAGGAAATAATAAACCTGTCATGTATAATAGGGACCAAGACAACACATTTTTGCCCAGTGGCCCCAGAGCAGAATAATCTGGCCAGGTTAACCTGACAAGGGTAAACTTCTAAAAGAAAGAAAAACATAAATTGAGACATAAATATTTAACCACAAACAGCTTTGATCCAAAGGCATTGGGTAGCACTCTTTTGGAACCCCTTATTTATAATGTATAAGCAGTTTATAAATGGTCGATACATGTTCAAGGTGCATTAGCTGTTCTGAAGCTACCTCTTGTCCAAGTTGGAATAAAAGCTCATTTGAAGAGCCGCAATTCTTTTACAACTGGGCAAACTGTACCTGCTGATCAAGACCATGCGATGTGATCAAAACCTCCAGAGCATCTGCTAAATGGACCTCGATGTAAGATCCTTTTTTAAACTGTTGTTATTATATTGTGTTATAAAATGTCCTGGAAAAATGATCAGATGTTTATGTACCCCCATAAACGCCAACTAGTGGACATCTGTGCCGGCGCTGATGAACAGGTGCTCAGCTGTACAGTAGAGCGGAGCATGGTGACATGTGGTGTGTGTGCTGAGATTCAGGTGAACACAGTGCACTGTAGTAGCACAGGTGTTTAATGAGAGCTAATGGCCCCCCATTTCCCTTTCCCTTAGTGACAATAGTTTGGGTGAACCACCATCGACAATGCATCCACAGATGTTGAGAAGCAACGACACAAGCAAGCTGTGAGACAATTTCTCACACACACACACACACACACACACAGGCTGAAGCCTATTAAAGAGCCTGACAGGCTGAGTTACGGCGGCTTCACTCACTCATCTGATGTGACAGTGTTGCTTGTTTATGAGCGCTTAGTGATAATTTACTGGCCTTCCTCTCCTTCCATCATACAGTCACCAGAAGGCCCAGCATCGGCATTCAAAGAAATTATCCTGTAAGTTATAAATATATAGACACATTCAACCCGTTCTCACTCCCAAATACCCACGCATGTTCAGTGGGATGCAGTGCAGCCTCAACCACAATCTTTTCTTGACCCTAACTAAGTTGTTTTTTGTGCCTACGTACTGTATAGAGTCATTTTTAACCGCATCAGCAGCAGAATTAAAGGACCTGCTAGAGATAATGAATTTGGACAAATAAGGAGAGCCGTTAATGCAAAGCCACCTGAGGGTCGTACTGACATAAAGAAGAAATATTATGAAAAACGTCTCGCCACAACAAGGCCATCAATGACTGTAAATGGTCATAGCATCAATAGACACTTTATTTTTTTCGGCTGTATACAGATAATTATAATTATATTCACCTGCTTCAAACAGGATGTCAACATAATCATGAAGTGTTATTTATGAAATGTTTTCAAATTATCATAAATCGCTCGTACAAGTCATTCAAAAGCTACTCTGTTCGTACAAATGGTTCTTGCCATGTTCCGCCTATAGGCTGATAAGAGATATTTCATGTTTATTTTCCATAGGGTACAACCAACTGGGACATTTCAGTCAGGGGTCAAAGGTCAAAAAAGAAATAAGAGCTATGTAACTCTTTCTTGATCTTCATTGATCGTCTGTAATGTCTTACATACATAAGCTACAGATATTAAAATCAAGGTTTTTAAATACAAAAATGTCTTACCCAAACTAAGTTTTGTTACCTGAAACCACGTTTAACAATAACCAACTTGTTCACACCTCTAACAACGTTTGACAACATTAACCACAACTGTTTCCCAATGCTAACCATATGTTACAACATTAACTGTGACTATTTCAAAACGCTAACCACTTTTTACAGAATTAACAGCGACTATAATCACATCGCTAACTAAGTTTTACAACAATATCTTTGACTGTTTCACAACGCTAACCGTATTTTACAACATTACCGTGACTGTTTCACAACACTAACCATGTGTGACAACATCAGGGTAACCAGCCTTGACATCAATAACGTCTGTATCTTACATTATGTAACAAATGATATTACATAATGTAAGCTAAATATGGTAGAATTATGGTTTTAAGCCCGTGTTTCTTTTCAAACACATACTAACACGTTTTGTTGCTTGAACCTAACTACAAAGCTAACCACTTACAGTTACAAATTAACCACGGCTGTTTCAAAACACTAACAACCTTAACCGTTACAGTCTCACAATGCTAAACAAGTTACAACATGCTCAAACTGCAAAATATGTTGAGTAGGGATGAGATCACATTGAGCCATGTGAAAACCTACACATAACTTAAAAACAAACAAAAAACGTATTTCTCTTTGTCTATGTTTCTGTTGTCCACATGTCCTTGCACTATTCTCTGGTTAAACATGTGCTCCTCTTCTTTAAGTAAGCTCTCTATAAGGCCATACTGTACAAGTCCATGGTCTTGGCATTGGGCTGAGACAAAGGCAACCTAAAACATGCTCATGAATGACTGAATCCATTTTGAGCATGATGAATAGATGACTGTCAGGGCCATAGCTAAACGCGAGAACAGAGGTCTTGATATTTTTACATCATGGTGTTTATTTTATAGGCTGATTCTAGCTTCAGCATGCTGTTAACAATTTACTAAATATTTAAAAAACTATTTAATAAATATATACAAAATAATAATAATTTCTAAACAACAGGCTATGGCTCCATCTTATCGCTTCACATGCACAATGTGTCATGTTAATTGGCTGTCAAGAAGTGGTATTGCCCAGCGTTTCACAACATTAGCGTCAGGAATCATGCAGTATCACAAGTCTTCTGGACTGCTACACAGAGGCTGTGACTTCCTACATCAGCTTCTGTGAGGACAGCTGTGTTCCAGCATCAGGGTGAACAACGACAAACCCTGGTTTACAGCAGAACTCAGAAAACTACGGCTGCAAAAGTACCAGACATTCAGGAGTGGGGACAAGGACTTGTACACAGAGTCAAAATACAGGTTTAGCAGGGCGGTGAAGGACGCTAAACGACTGTACTCTGAGAAACTGCAACACCAGCTCTCAGCAAGTGATTCTGCTTCTGTGTGGAGAGGGCTCAGACAGATCACCAACTACAACCCCAGAACCCCCCACTCCATGAACAACCTGAAATTCAACCTGCCAAAGACAATGATGGTGCACTTCTACACTGCCATCATCGAGTCCATCCTCTGTTCCTCCATCACCGTCTGGTACGCTGCAGCCACTGCCAAGGACAAGGCCAGGCTGCAACACATCATTCGCTCTGCCGAGAGGGTGATTGGCCGCAATCTGCCGGCCCTCCAGGACTTGTTTGCTTCAAGGACCCTGAAGCGGACGAGGAAGATTGTTGCTGATCCCTCTCACCCTGGACACAAACTGTTGGTGTCCCTCCCCTCTGGCAGGAGGCTGCGGTCCATCAGGACCAAGACCTCACGCCACACTAACAGTTTTTTCCCGTCTGCAGTCGGGCCCATAAACAAAGCCTGGGTCCCCCACTAACTTGACTGTCACCCCCAGACAATTTCCCACTGGACATTCCCCTGCACATACCCTTATATTTAAATACACTCGACACTTTAACATTACACTTGCCACTTTCACACAACACTTAAATTCCATGTACATTCCATGCACTTTATCTTATTGATATTTTTATATTCTACTGTGCAATTGTAAATATTCATTCATCCATCCATTCATTCATTCTCATTTATTGCACTGCGTTTACTGTTAAATGTGTATGTTAAATGTTAAATGTATGCACCTTCCGCCAGGACAAATTCCTTGAATGTGAGAACAAACATGGCAATAAATGGTTCTGATTCTGAAAATATTCAGGGAAAAAGAGACTCATTATCAATCTCTCATCCCCCACACGGCTGTACTGTCCCAAGCAAAATCAGATCAAGGAGCCTGGTTGTCTCAGGTAGACATCACCAGCTCCTTCAAAGTACTTCCTATACCGGCACCCTTTTGGTGTCCTTTGGATTTTCTCCTGGCCCTCAAATGTTGGAGCAAACTCCAACTGCTTTGGATGTTAGGCCACCACTACGCCATCCACATCATCCCCCAAAGTCGTTTCCACTTGTCACACCGGTTTACAGTTCCTTCTTTTACGATAACTAATACAAGCCAGAAAACATCCAGCTATTCACAGACGCAGCCCTTTCCATCGGCTTAGGTGACATCTACGGCGGCGAGTGGTTCTCAGCCGAATGATCCAAAAAAAACATTGGAATCTATTCAGACAGCAGTACCGTTGTAGATATCATTAACAAAGAACAGTTACATAGATTCACTGCAGTTCATGAGAAGGCTAACCTTGGTTTTCGGCTCAGCACCAGTTCATCTTCCAAGCATCCAACATCCCAGGTCACAAAAAAACTCCATGGCCTGACAACCTGTTCCTTCCTCCCTCAAACTCTTTTTGAAGTAGGATAATGGTGATGGCATATGTTTGTGCACCACTCAAGGCCCACACAAACACATGTGCGGAGAACCTCTCTCAAGGAGAAATCAGCAAGCAACATAAAACAGCCTTAGGAGCATTAACAAGAAGAAATAACTAAATTCCTGTTTTTCGCACATTGTGTACGTGTGACTGTATGTGCGTCTCATTGTGCCCCACTCGACCCGTCTAAAGGCCTGGATTCAGTTCTTCTATTATTATTCTGTGTTTGTCATAATGGCATCTATTGTTGCTTCTCAAATCAAATTACATTAAAACGATTGATGAAAGAGTGGGTATTTTGCTGCTGATTAAAAATGTAAAAAACGAATTAAGATGTGCAACATGAAAGGCTCATAGGGTCAGATAAAACATTTTTTTAATGAATTGCAAAGTATGTTCTTGTAGACCTGGATGAGAGACCAAAGCAGCCTTCATTTACTCTCTGTGTGACTTTAATTCCCAGAAGGAAGCTGCACAAAATGCTTTGCTTTGTTTTGCGGGAAGCTGCTGGAAAGCATGCACATACACACACACACACACACACAGACACACACACACACACACACATGCATTTACCGAAAAGGTTAGCTGGGACATGTTCTTTGGCATTTTGGAGGAAATAAAACCCCATCAAGGAAACACAGCCGTGTGTGACCAACATGGCTGCTCCACTGCTGCCCTACACACTGCTGCCTGCAGAGGACCAACAGCTCAAGGCTTCCTGAGGTGTCAAGGTAAAAAAAAGAGAAAAACAATGAGGCAACTAGAAGGCCAGGTGTGTTTTCAACAACCATTGTTGTATTGTGTGGCTGAACACTTCATTCAAACAAACAAAGCGGTGTATGCAGGTAATCGGCTTGAAGATACGTCATACAAACTTACCAAAAGCCAGCTGTCTGTCCGTATAGCGGCGGCTTAGGTACATCGAGCTACATCCTGGTGTGTACTAGCCATTAGCTGGTGATGGTTAGCCAAACACACAGCAGAGCAGCAATTTAATTTGGTTTTTAATTCCGGTTTAATGGTATTGTTGTTGATGTTTGGTTGCATTTTGATTTTATGGAAATATTGTTGTTCTGTTTTGCTATTTTGTTTAGCACTTTTGGCTTTGAAATGGTCTATACAAAAGTTATCATTATAATTTTGGCATTTCCTGCCATTATTATCCCTACTAGGAGCGCTACTTGGATTCTTGTTTCCACTATGGTGCACCTCTCTCCTTTCTATACATTCTGATCACATTGTACACGTCACAGTATAGAGCAGCAAACACTAGCATATCAAATTGTTGGTTTATGCCACCTGTCTGGTGGCATCATACGAGGTATTACAATATGCATAACAATTCAGTAACTTCATCCTTTTTAAAACACTCAACAGCTTTTATGCACAAACATGAAATAAAACTGAGAAGCAGTTTCAAAAAGATGAGCTGAGAATACCCACTCACTGAATCTATGACCAGCTCTGCACTGTGGAAAACATTCAGGGTCTTGAGGAGCAGCTTTTACCACAAACTCAAAATAAATTAAAACAGTTAAAAACAAAAAGTGCAATTAAAAAAAGATTAAAGTATACAACATTAACTTTTCTTCTGATTACCTCATCAGTAGCTAAATACTGAAAAACATGAAGCAGCATCACTACAACCTGTCTGGAGGAATTCATACCGGGAGAACTGGGGATGCTTTTTGCTCCTGACAAGAGTCTCAAAGTCTGGAGTTATGCTGATTTCACAGCATGGATGCGTGGATACGAGTAACGCACATTTCCGCCGGGCGGCGTGGATAATATGATGAACCCAGACTCAAGGGCGTTTGATGTTCTGACGTTTGTGGGACTTCCACAACATGTACAAAGCAGAAATAGTGGTTATTTATTTCATGGTGGATGTTTCTGGACGATAACGCGGATGAAGCGAAAGATAACAGATAGACCGGCGAGTAAACTCACGGGAGGAAAGCGAGGTGTGAACGCAGCATTAAGGAGTGTGAATAGACGGAACACCCCTTCAAAATAAAACATTGCCTTCAAAATAAAAGCACACAACATTTTTCTTATATTCTTTTTCCGGCCAGGCTCGGACCTGGGACCCACTGAAAACGGGTCCGCGACCCACTTCTGGGTCTCAACCCACCAGTTGAGAATCACTGATCTAAACCACTTGATTTGGTGGTAACACTAAAGGTGAGAGCAGCAATAAAGTTGTGGACTTCAGCCTCCTGATCTGAGCTGACAGTGACTATGCTAGCATGTGTTAGTATATATATATATATATATATATAATCTGTTTAATTATACTTTAATCAGCTCTGTTTTGTCATTCAGGTTCTCTCCCCATATGGCTTCACCAAAATTCTAGTGTATTTCTTTTGAAGAAAGTTCTAAGAAACTGTTCATGTTGTTGATTATCCTAAATAACAGGGACATTGTCTCTGGAAGAAATTTTCTTTTGATTTTCTTTGCTGTAATTCATGCAGCTCTTCCATTCATCGCTATTGCATTTGAGTGATACAGGTATCTCAAAACACTCTATCTCTATCTGCACGATTAGATACCACTATATGATATATATATATAAACCTAAGCATTTAAACATTATGGATGAATCTACAAAACAACAAATGAACCAATGGGCAGAGACCAAAGCACGGACTGCAGTACATACTTCCCTTAAGCCCAGACAAGAGAAAAGAGAGAAACAGTAGACGTTGATGAATGTTCTCTTTGACCAGACTATTGCTCAAGGATGAAATCACAGGTACCTGCAGCCTTGAGTGCATGCAACTTCCTTCAGCAAAAGCTATTTAACACCCAAGGCTAAGTCACTACAAACAAGCCCATCTTCAATTTCATTTCTTTTCTTAAAGCAGTTTAGAGTCAGCTACTCCATTGAAGGCCCCCGAAAGCATTAACAGTCACAGTTTGTTGGACATTTAATTTGAACTATAGGAATAGAAGTCCAAATCCAAAGCTATTTCATTAACACTTAAATGTAACCCAGGGATAACATAGTTCCCTTTGAGAACGAGGCAGTGCAATGCATTTAAAAATAGGTAATGGGAAACAACAGTCCAAAGACATGCATGTTAGGTTAATTGGACTCTAAATTGCCCATAGGTGTGAATGTGAGTGTGAATGGTTGTCTGTCTATATGTGAGCCCTGGATAGACTGGCGACTTGTCCAGGGTGTACCCTGCCTTCGCCCAATGACAGCTGGGATCGGCTCCAGCGCCCCGCGACCCTAAAGAGGATAAGCGGTTCAGATAATGGATGGATGGATGGATGGGAAACAAATTAGCTCTCTCCAAGAATCATGTTGGTAATGTCAGTGCATAATCCTGGGATTGCATTCACTAATATGTCAGTAAAACTAAATTGTTACATCCTCTCATGTTGACCAAATGTCATGCCAATATGCCCAATACATTATGAAATGAGAGAGAAAAGCTTGTGGTGGTCCTAAATAGAAAGGGTTTGTCCTCTGGGGAGTATGATCATGAACGTTAAAGTTAATATATATCAGAATCAGTTTTATTGGCCATGTATGATTACACATACAAGGAAGTTTGACTCCAGACTCACAATCTCCACAGCAGAATGAACAAAAGACGGGCAAGAAAAACACCCCGTGGTGTGAGTGACCACGAGCTTCACAGCATTATTTCTTTAGATTTACTGGCATGGTAAACAAGAGTGATGAAGTAGAGAGTGGTGACCCTAAAAGAGGTCATTAAGTCTGAATAGATTCCTCAATCATTTATACTCATTTAGTCTGTAACAGTCCTCCGATCAAAAGAAACAAAATGATGTATCCAAGTTGTGAATATTGTCAGCGCTCAGTGTGTGCTAAATTTGTGTGCAAACAAAGACCCCACTTTAACTCATATTGACAACATTTTCTCTTCTTCCTGCATGTGTTGTTGGGTATACTTGTTTTCATTACCTCGCTGCCTACAAAATAAGTGTGCTCCCCCTTTCTCTGTTTAGTTTTCATCTTTCTCTCTTGGTATTGACAAAAGGCTCGTCGCTGATGGGCATGTGGGTTTCCAAAGGCGTTGTGTCTGTGTGCAGGGAGCCGTGGTTAACACTGTCAGGGCTATCAAATTAATGATATGTAATTTATATGCTATTCAATGGCATAATTTATATTCAAGAGATATTCATACTGGTTCAAATAACAAGGGCAAGAATGTCAAGTATGAAAGTAATGAAAAGACTGGTTGAGTTCAGTGATTGAAGAAAAAAAAAAAAAGGATTATTATTTGAAGTTTTACTGTGAATCAAAAGCTGTCTTGGAATGAAATGAACCAGAGAAACGGCACAGTTACACAACACATACTGTTCTGCATATAGCAATATAACAACACAGGTGTTTGAATTGGGCAGATACAAGTGGATTAACGGACAGGAACGTATCAGCTCCACATCCCAGGCAGGAAGGCTAACTAGCGTTTCCTTATCCACATCCTGCTCATAATGTTTAGTGATGTCATAGATTACAAACCAGCACAATAATGTAATGTAATGAAAAAAATGTGCTTAACATTTTCTCCCAGCCGCTTTTCAATGTTTTCTGAATTGAGGGAATACATTAAGCGGCCAAGCGTGAAACCCAAATGCAATATCGACTCCTGTCTGCAATTTGTCAAATCTGTTAAATATATGGTGGCGTGCAAATATCCAGCGCCACCATTTATGGGGGCTTTCATAAAACATATTCTTTGGTAATCGTGTTCTGCAGACAGCCTTATGTATTATTGAACAGTTCTCATTTTCATTCAAACAACCTGTAAGTCCTTCACGCAAACACACACACAGACACACGCGCACACACACGCACACAAACATAAACACACATGCACAGGCACACGAAAGCCCTTACAACATTTTGCAAGGGAATTAGTCACCCTGTCCTTTGCAGCCAATTTTCCGCAGCTAGCTGTGACATTTATCAAAGCAGAGCAGGTAAATGTGCACTTGCCAAGCAGTTTTATTGAGCCTTATTTAGTTGCCATTCTTACAGCGCGAACCAAACCCCCATAAACACTCAGTGAAACGTGCACACGTACACACACACATACCGTCACAAATTCACAATAACCATCGTGATGTGAGTGTGGTTGAATACTATTACCTTCTTGAGGTTCAAAGACAGGCCAATTGTGTTTCCTTTGTCTCACTTCCAATGTCACTCTCATTGTTTTCTCTCTCAATCCGTCCACTATTTAGTTTTTATTTTGACTAAGACTGTTGAGCTGGAGCTACAGTAGGGTTTGATTTATATGAAGGACAAGGGGATGAAACGAGATGGAAGATAAGCTAACTCAGCTAGGACTTGAGGCTGCTCCACTACCCAGCATGCAACACTCGGCTGGTGGATAGCAGCACAGAGATCAGGGCCCCGTTCCTCGTACGTGGTTCAACTAAGTCGATCAAATGTCCTATTATCCAGCTTAAATCAACCCAATGATTGACATCAGGCTAACTCGGTTCCTCAAACGCTGATCCGCGCTCAAACGGTCTCGTTAATTCAAACCAGACGTCAGTAATCAGGATGACTGCGCGTGCCCGTCCAACTTCAAAAGGGGGAAGCGTCGATCACCGAAACCATGATTATTTAACGGTACAACGGCAAATAAACTCAAAAGAAGAGCCTCTTTTTTCTCCGCTGACGAGCAGAAGATGATCATGAACGCATTTGAGGAATTCAAGACCATAACTTTGGCGAAATCTAGTTTACAGCGCCACCGCTGTGAGGGCTAGACAAGACGCAGGGCAAAATATCACACAAGTTAAATGTGTAAGTGTTGGGAAAATGTATCGGCTAATTTTAATATCTCATCACTCCAATCAATCAGATTATATTTATTTAAATGTGCCTGCTGGCAATAGGCTTAATAATATGCATCATCAAATGAGATCTTATAGCGAAAATAATTATCTCAACTCTTTCAGAACAAGTAGATAAAAACGAGCCCAAAGAGGATCTAATTGATACGAATTAATATGAGGATATATGTACTGTATGCGCTGATGTAACATGTAATATATGTGTACATTATATACAACTGGGAGTTTGAATACGTGTGTGCGAATCTGTTTATGGGCGGATCAGAATCTATATTTGTATGTATTCATAATCAGAAATTCAATCAATTGAAGCAGTGAAAATTCTCTATATTCTTATCATGAGTCCACCTAAATAATTTTCTACAATAATGATATGCTGTGGTGCACTAATAACCCTGTCATATAATTATGAGTCTTCTTTAATTGCATGTACTCGGACATGAATGTAATGAACACATCCAGAAGTTTCTTATGCTCCAAATCAACTTTACGAGCAGCGCAGCATGCAGCGGCTTTCTGATGTTCTCCACATCGCCGACACTGTACAGACATGTAGCACAAGGCTATGCACATATACAATATATATATATATATATATATATATATGCTATGTACTCAGTCTGTGAGACTCAATGCTCGGCTGCTCGTGTGGTGTTCAATGTACGGCTCGAGAAGGTCTCGTAAATAATCGATAGCGCTCGTACAGGAAGTCATGATGTGATAGTCATGATCGTAGAACTCTCTCCTATGAAACGATAATCTAACTAATATTGCTCCTTCAACGGGATCTCTGATGAAGGAGCTGCCATTAGTTTCCGGGGGAGTGGCAAACTTATCCAGCTTACTGAAGTAAACCTGCGCTGGAGCAGGTTGAAGTTTATGGATGTGTTGCTATGGTGATTTTTCCAAACTTGCTTCGTGGAACCGAAAAGCCTGGGTTATGTAATCTTATCCTGAAAATTATCCTGCTAACTCAGTAAGCCAGGTACGAGGAACGGGGCCCAGGTCTCTGGAGGGACCAGACGAGGTGGACTCTGTGTTTACATCATGATGTTGGTGCTCAAACATATGGGAAGTTGATGAACAATGTTTAGATTTGAATGTAAAGATGTCGGCCATATTATCTGAATAGGAATGTACTACTGTTTTAGTTTGTCAGGTTTGTTTGTGCTAGAAATGGGCTACTACTGCATTTCGTTGTGATCCCTGTGTTGCATAATACATTTCCCATGAATTCTTGATAAATCAAGTGTAATTTTATTTATTTCTATGAGGCCACAACCCAACTATAATGAACCTGACTTACACGTATTGTGTGTGTATCAAAGCCTAACATGCATCATTCCACTGTGCTATAGAGCTCAATTAAATCACTTCCAAGAGCCCCACTGTTGCTTTGGGTGACATGTTCCACAGACTGTAGTTTATTTGGACTCAATCCCACACACAAAGTCCAGCAGCCACAATAGTCACTAGAGCACCAAACGTGGATTCATTTGCTGTTGAAAATAGTCCCCAACCAAAGCACCGTTCCCTACAGCATCTCCTGTTTTGAGTGACGTTTGATAAAAACTACAATGTCCTGTGGTTTTACTGAGCCTTTTTGAAATATAAACTATGGTTATTTGTGAGGTATTTGTAAGGATCCATGTCTTCAGTAGGATGCAATGGGCTCAATCCTGAGAGCCACAGACAGGAAGGGGAAGTCAGAACGTTTTGTGAGCAGGCTAACACATTGTTAGTCTTTCTAAAGGATTTCTGGGGCTATATAAGAAATAACGATGTGACACATTTCAGTCCTTTCTGACATTTGGTACATTGCAACTGACTTTGTAAATAAAGAGTGATACATTTCCTCTGAAGATCTATCAACCTCCGTCTGACATGCCAAAGGGCTCGTGATTAAATTCCACTGAAATATTTGATAATCTTTTATTGTGCAGGTCTAATTGTTTGGGATGCACTATTGACCTAGTTTGTAATTTAATTCAAATTTCAACACATTGTTGTGTTTATTAATTCATGAAGAACAGCCTGCTGCTAATGATTTGGTGCCTTGGAAATTAATTCCTCATTTCTCACTCCATCTCTGTCTAGGCCTCTGACAGGGCCTCTCTTTCATGTAGTACATATACAGAGCCGATCAGATCAAATATCTGTGGATAGTGAACTATTTTAGCCAACAGGCTCCTTAAAGGGATAGTTTGGCTCTTTTGAAGTGTGGTTGCAAGAGATTCTTCTCCACAGTGAGTGTATTACTACAGTAGATGGAGGCTGGAGAGACAGACAGGAGCACCAGCATGGGAGCAAAGCAATGTTCTGCAGTGAATGTATTTTAGACACATAAAAGAGAGGCTCATCTAAGAAAAAAAATCATCAAATGGTGTTATACCAGCATCCCCTTTGGGGATTAATACATTTCATCCTATCCTATCCATGTCTGGAAATGTTTTTTACTACACTGTTGTTTTTCTCCCTAAAATTGCTCTGAATTGCTCTGCAAATATCATGTCTGGCTTCCTTTTAGATTTGAGGGTTTGTCTTATGAAATATGACACGAAAGAGGAAAGGTCAGGGGGTCATTAAAGGGAAAGTAGAGGTAGTCCACACTGAAAATTGCAGGTTTCCAAAAATGTATAAATAGATGAATGGATGGATGAATGGACAGATGATAGGGATGTATTCGTCCTATCACCTGTTCACCACATCATGATAGTGTTCTTCATATCATGTCATCAGGTCATAAGGTCCATTAGTAGGTGAGTGGAGTGATGCGATATTAGACCATTAGATTTCATGTTTTTATAATGCTGCTTTTAAACCTTCACTGTCCACTTTCTTAACCTGGGGTGAACAAAACCACACACCTCTGTAGACAGTGGGTATCCATACTAACCCGAGTATCACACTAAATCACTATTCAGATTGGTGAGCCCAACTATATCTAGCTGGTACCGCTCCATCCCTTGCACCAGCTCTGGTTCTGTCCGCGCTAGCCACAAGTAGTTATGTCTCAAAAGTTAGTTTCACCAGAAACCAAGAAACATTGAATTTATTCTATGAAACTATAGAGAGAAGAGAATTTAAAAGATTATCAAAAGTGTTATAAATATTTTTTCTGTTAATCAATAGATATTTCAGGCTAAGTAATAGAGTAGTAGAACGAGACAAGAGTGGTAGATAAGGGGTACAAAAGTAATGCCTGTATTGTACCCAGCACCAGGTTAGCACTAAACTAATGATTACTAGAATAGATAGAAATCGCAAAAAATAAAATGTAGTCAAACACAATTACATTGATTTTAATTGTCAATGAAATGTGTCTACTAAACCTGTTTACAAAAGCAAAATGATTGTATTATGTTGAATATACCAACCTGCTATTTTTCCTTTTTCTTTGTGAATCCTTTTATCAGCCCGATGGTGTTTGAGTTTAGAACATTTTAGGATCAAGAAATATTGCCAGGGAATATTCTCAATCCTGTCAGGAAAACAAAACTTCAATGGACACAAAACCAAACCCATTTGAATCGTGGAAAAAAAACAAAACATTATTGAAGATATAAAGGACGACCCGCTCTGTCCACTGAGCCACAGCCTCCAAAACAGATGTGACTTGAGAGACCTGGAACCGTGCTAATTCCATACCAAATGTTATAGCATGGACAGGGATGCCAATGTGTTGAATGGACATCAACACACAATCCTTACTGATCAATGCAGTTACAGTGAAAATGAAACTTTATGAATTTCCACACCTTCATATTTTGCAGCACAGAAGGACCTCAGACCAGATAGAGGTGCCACTGAACCTCCCCGGAGTCCGCCACAATAGAAGCACATTACTGTAACAACTGGAGGGCTAGCTGTAAATACATTTAGAGACTCCATAAGTGGTGCCAGGTGCCTGTTGCTCACCGGCTGCATGCTGGGAGTGGAGCCAGTGAAAAACACTGTGAAGCAAATCAAACAAACACAGCTGAAATGTGAAAGTCTGTGAAATGTGAGGGTCTAATTTGTCCTGTTTACTGTGATGGGTCTGAGATGAAAGCAGCAAAAACACTGTATCACTGCAGATCAGGGCTCAAGCGTGTGGGCACATACACACAGAAATACACACCATCATCAGCAGAGTTAGTCAACACCATCTGTGGTGTCTGTTTATTCCTCTTCGAGATCGAGCTCATCAATAGAAATCAGGTTTATGGAAACCGTGTTGCTCAATAAAAAGCTGCACAGGTAAAACTATCATTCAAATGTGTGTGTGTGTGTTTTGGTTTCCAACATTAATCTGGCTGTTTCCAATCTAAGTCCCTGTGTTAAAAGTTAGAGGTGTGGGAATGCCTCGATTCTGAGATGCAGATGTAATCTTCTTGGGAACATAATCTTTCTTTTTTTCTTCTTTACTGTTTATTTTATTATGTTTATTACTGTTTATTTATATTACTTGATTTTTTTTATCTTTACGTACTGAGCAATGCTGCTGTAATCCTGTAATTTCCCCACTGCGGGACTAATAAAGGATTATCTTATTTTATCTTATCTTATCTTATCTTAATCAAGAGTTTGGTTTGGTTTCAGCTCAGTGTGAGTCTTTGCATTGATTTACCATCGCTAACTGCACTAGTTTCTCTCTTTTGCTCTGATCTGTGTGCTTCACTAAAGGGTGGAGCCAGCACACACTGTGCACGCAGCTGAGAGGCGGCACCCAGCGGTCTATGGCTTGTAGCGCTTGCTGCCAATATCAGCTGCTCCGATTAGCTAACTATTGTGCCAAAAAGTACCTGCAAGCAGTCTGAATTTCAGCTGCAGTGTTGTTAACCCTGATGGGACTAAAGTAACGCCACGCTGGACACCGATGCGCCTCGACGGACCTCGACGGACCTCGCTGTTGCTTCAGCAGTTCACACCACAAGTGCATTTCTCAGCGTATTTTATGTACAAACACACTTTTGTAAGTGTGTGTATGTCTATTTGGACACAACTGAACAATATGTGGAATAAGTACATCATTTAAAACCCACAATCACAAACAGCAGTGACATAGGAATAATTCTAATAAATTTGGTGGATGGATTTTGGAATTTGATGATGTGGGAGGGGAATCGGGGGAATTGAAACTCCAGGAAAACAGCAGGGAGAGTGATGAGGGAAGTCAAAAGCGTGGGATGCATATTTCAACAGAATTAGATCTTTTATATCATATATCATTTATATTGTTTATTATATATTATCAGTGTGTATTCTTGCCAGATTTGCGAAAATCGACCAGATGCTAAAACGACCGCTGAAGATAACAAGCTGGTCATGGCTATCCATCAGTCAGACTTGATTTGTTGATTACTTTTCATACAAATGAAATGTAACACACTTCACATAGTACGAAAGACTGAAAAGGTAAAGTCAACTAAATAATAAATAATGCTTTTTTAAAAGCCAGTATATATAATATCAACATTCTCTGCTCTCCTCAGGTCCGTAGGAAGGATGTTCCAGAGACGTGGACCATAGTCATAAAATGTGAAGCTGTCTGTCAACAGCATAGCTATGGACAACTTATGTCATGGCTCCACGTTTTCAAGTGGTGGCATCTAACGTCTTTAGAACACCAAGTGCCACATGTGGGGTGCAGAACCCCTAAAACTGAGCTTTAGTCATGTTTTCAGGTGGTCATATGAACCCATAATCAATATCAGACCCATTTGACGTCAATATCCAAAAGATTCAAAGCACATATGTGAATAAAGAAACACAATTCCACCATAAACATTAACATAAACCATAAATATGAATAAAAATGACCCCAAAGTGGCTGAGAATGCACCCTGAGTTTTGAAAACATGCCAGTTAAAACGTTTTTGGATTCCTTAGAGCCTCCAGAGTTTGCCAATACCGCTGTCAAACAAAGCCTTGCAAAGATACGCATAAGAACAGACCTTTGCATTGTACCTGGGCATTGTACGGCCCGCGGGCCAGTCCCAGCCTGTTGGTTCTCTTTGGATCTACCTACACATGTGAACAAACACTCTCAGTGATGAAGTTCAACAGATCCTCTCTCACTGATGATCACCTGTCAGCTGTCCTTCACATGTCCACCTCAGACATTCAACCAGACTTCAGTGCACGTGTTCAAGCCAACACAGACTGGACTTTTTTCACTGAGTAAGACAAACTGAGCTGGAAAACATCAAAAGCACTTATTGATAATTAAATTATATAAAAATAATTAAATTACATTTTTTACATATTTTCAGAGCAGCTCAAACCCATATAGTTTACTGTTTGTTTTAATAAAGTAATCAAACTAATAGTGAGCAGAATTAAGTTCAGTCTATTGGTTCGGCCCTCCACAACGGTCCAAAATTATCATTTGGCTGAAATATGAATATTCCTGGTACCTACCAATAGCTCTTGCAATGTAGCAACCGGATGTTGTGAAACGAGATGCATTCGCGTACGCCCGGAGAAGTTATGGAGCTTTGAGTGCCGGCAGAGTTGCCGCGACTTCTCGATATGTCTGAACTAAAATTATTATTTAAAATACTTAACTTTACTTAATCAAAGACAAACTTCGCAAAAATACTCCTTACATATAGAGCTATGTTATACAATAAATAAAAGCCTTTGGAAATATGGTTAAGATAATTTTTTTTAACTTTTTTTTTCCTCAATACTTACACAGAAATCTCTCAGATAAGATTTGAACCAATCAAAAATTGTACCATAGAGAACAACCAGATTGTGAATTCTCACTAAAAGAATCGACTGATCTACTGCAGGAAAGGCTGTGGTTGAGTCAAGAAGTACGGACACAAACAAATGTTGCGGAACTGAGCTCATTTACAACCTTTCCAATTTCAATCCCAAAAGGAGGATAAAATGTCTGCTGAAGGGTTGAGTAAGAGATCAATAACATGTGTAGCCACTTGAGTCGTGAGGCTTCCTCACATTTTGTTCAGGTATGTCCTGATGTATAAAACCACTGACAGTAAAGAAGACAGAAATTATCAGAGATGCCAACAGTTGACGAGATATTGGCAGATAAGCTTTGGGTTATTACGAGGTCTAACTAATTAAATCACCTATCTGAGTAATTAAGGGGAACTTGTGAAAAATCTGAAATAAAATAAGAGCATTGTTTGGTTGGCCTTTACTATTAACTATTAAACACATACTAGGAGGTGGTCTAAGAGGGTGTGGTTAACGTTCAATGAGAGCCGATGTGCTTCCTGTTCAGTAATGACGAAGATATACTACAACGTACTCATGATGTGTTCAAATGCAATTTTGTAAAATGTAATTTTGGGGGAGAAACGTGAATAAATACAGATATTAAAGAGGGAATTATGACCTAATAACGTCTTAACCATGGCTCTAAGCAGCTTATACCACATCATTTAGTTAACTAATGCCATCTTTTGTCAATCACATCGTTATGCAAATAACCACTATAAATTACTTCAACAAAGTAAAACAATGTCGTTGATGATGAAAAAATAAATATTTTAGTTTATTGACTATAGGCCTGTGAGACATATTCTGGTTCATAATCATGAAAGCAGTGAGACCACGGTATTTTGATGTAGAATTGTGAGGCCAGTAAAGATTCCCATGGTATTACCACCTGCTTGCTGGTAAATATTCTAAATATAACTTTTCTTTTCATCCTGATTGAGGCCGTGGCAGTTACTTGACAAGGGAGAGACAGAATCCAACAAGAGAGGGAAGCAGCGGCTGTAGAGCTGTAGAAATCATGGTGCTGTAATATTTTACGTGTCCCATTAGGCTATGAATTGTGGGTAGGATTATCTAGGGGGGAGCTCACGAGGAAAGACCTTACTCATCCCAATGGTCCCAGTGGTGGCAGTTGTGGCTTTTATTCGGACCAAATGTGCTATATCAGCTTCACAGAGGAGGGCCGAAGAAGACGGCCAGCTCTATGACCCGTCCGCAGGGTTACAACCGAGCTGCTCGGCGGCCATCAAAAAGGAAAGCTGCCTTTTGAAATCAGTGGGAGGAGCCGCATTGTCACGATCCTCCTTATGTATGCGTTAAATGCAGCCTTGCATCAGTGTTTGTGTTGTGTTCTCAAAGCACAAGCAAGCTATGTGTTTTACATTATTGTACATTTTATGGCTAATGTGAAAATCATGCAATTTGTAAAATGTGTCATTATAGTATATGGTTGGTATTTGATTATGGCTCATTGTACAAAAGATTCAACATGACTACCATGTGACGGGTGTCAGCATAGGAGATTCGATTGGATTTTTTATTTGAACATTTAAAAAATAATAAGAAAAGAAAACAAGAATAATCAATGAAAGGAATTCAAAATGACTTGAACAAATAAACCAAAATAATATGTTTGAAAAGGAGAAATCTGAGGGTCAGTGGTTCGATCCCAGGCTCCAGTAGTCCATGTCGTTGTGTCCTTGAGCAAGACACTTAACCCTAATTGTCTACGGTCTACTGTATAGCATGTAAGTCGCTTTGGATAAAAGCGCCAGCTAAATGTAATGTAATAATAATAGTAATACCCCTGCCCCTAAAGCATACCCTGCTTTCTGGTCTGTTTGACTCTAAATGACCATCATTTACTAAATGAACATCATGCTGTATTGAAGAAGACTTGAAACGAGAGATTAGACATAAACTCATGTTTACAATATTTACTAAGGGAATAAATCAGTTTACATGTTTTTATTTTTCTTTGAGCATTTGTCATACCACCTTTTATTAATACTGCTTAACTAATGTGTTTCTATAACTTAAATAATCAACCGATATAAACTACAGCAACAACATTAAAAGCGTCCTCATCCCGGTACCTCTCAAACACATTCTTCAGACATTTCCTTGAGTTGATGGATATCAAACTTTCTACATCATGTGACCCCACATGCTGATACACGCTTTCTCTTCCCAGTGCTACGAACACAATGTTGATTTTTGTTGAGTAAAATTATACTCTTAGCTTATAACACTACCCCGCCCCCCCTCTATTTCTGAGAATTATGTTTTGTACGTTGCCAGGAATATAATAATTTCTTGCTTTGTACATCATTTGAGCTCTGACGGATTAAACACACTGCTGTGGGTGTGTTTAATTATATGCTACAGTGAGAACTGTATGATAGGCAGCTTTCACTCCATTGAGGGGAACTCTTAATGCTCCAGCGGAGAACATGTCCAGCGCCCGCTCCATAGGGAAACCTTTTTCCCAGTTTGGTGTGGGAGAACTTCACTGGTCTTGAGCCCCGACCTCAACCCCACCCAACACTGAATGCGAGTCAGACTTGGCAACCCGGCATCATTACAGATTGACACTTGAATAAAACGTGTGACAAAACACAACGCCTCATATTTGATTTGATGAAGCGTTGTTAGATCACAGAACCATAGACTTGTATGCTTCACATGGCGTCTCTTCTCACCGGGGCTTGAACAAAGATAACCCAAACACAGCCTCCTTGATTTTTCATCATAAACAGAAGCTTTACTGACTATGATATAGCATGATATGGCATAGAGACCTATGCTAATCTAGAGGAAGCGGTGAGTAAACGAGTTGCCACTAAAGCGTGGGCATGAACAGAACATGTAGGTGTCCTCGTTAAGCCTTCAATTTACGTTTCACTTCGGAGTGAGGACTCATCCATATTACTATCTTTTACATGTGGAGAGACGTGTCAGTCACACACCTGTGCCGTGTGCTGGTGGACCCTCACACAGGTGGTTTCAGGCTCATCAGACCTCTCAGGCCTGTGCGGTCGCTGCAGACTAAGTGAGCGCCATCATCCTGAGTTTCCACTGAGCTCTGTTGAACCTGTTGAGGCGAGATTACACCTTCATCATAATAATTGATAGAATAACATTTGTGACTGAAATAGATTCCCGCTTGAAGCTCGTGTTCCGTCATCAGCTAAGCTAGGAGTGCAATGCTCAGGTGAGGAATATGACGGACCAGTGGGGGGAACCGGCCCACAGTGTCCTGTTATTGCTCTTGTCCTGCACCAATTTATGAAAGGGGCTCAGTGCTTTCTCCTGTTCAACAAATAATGAAGCATCAAAAGAATGGCCTCCAAGAAAACCCCAGAACACTCCCCCAACCTCAGACTGAGTCCCACACGGCCCTTCATGGTGGCCTAAACAACTCTTGCGCCGCTGCTCGCTGAGGGGAGAAGCGTAAAGCTGGCGCCGGGTGAGCGGTCGTTGTTTAACATGAAGCGGGGACACAGGAGTGTGATGTGATTACCTTTGAGGCTCTCGCATCACGATGACCATCGCCGCTGTGCGTGGGCACTCGTCTGTTTTTCCCGTTGTTTTTTACATTTGCACGCCTCTCCAGCAATCATTTTGTGCTTTTAACATTTGGACAGCCTACGTTTAAAGTGCTGTTTAACCTTTCAAAGCGCTGCAGAGGCTCCGGGCAACATTTGAATAATACTGTCTCTGCCAACGTTTAGGGAGAGGCTTGCAGGCAGTCAACGATATACAGCTTACTGCATCAAAAAAAAAAAAGAAGAAAAAAAGCTGTTTCTATATTTAGGGTTCAAGGATAAACTGTATTTATTTTTAAAACAAATGTTTATTATTCCTTTTTATCATCTGGGCTCTTGAAAAACATGTCAGTTACAATCCTTTACTCTCTCCCCTTTGTTTCCCACCATATTAAAAACTCATAAGACATATTTAAACAGTAAAAGGGGTGTTTAAGAGGCGGCTGGAGATAAACTTTAGGGCCCTGTGTATTTTCAATCTCAGCCGTTCCCCCGGGCCCTTCCTTTATCGCCTTTAAGAGAATACAAATCACTTCAATTATTCAAACCTCCAGACAATACAGAGGGAATGAAAACGAATACAGGCGGAAGAAGAGCAGATAAATAAACGTATGTGTAAACAAACTCTGCATGCATTAATTACACCTTTCAAACAAAAAAAGCCCCAGTGAGGAGGCGGATGCTCGTCAAGAATAAAGCACAACTTTCCAGTGTGCTTTTCTGGGCCTGTTGTTGTTTTCTATGTCTCACCTACCGTGGAGTAATAAGCCCACACAGGTAAACAAAGCAACTCCCCAGGTATGCAGGAGTGAAGCATCCTCCTTGTTTTCCAGTCTTTTGTCATCCTTCACTTGATCTGAGGTGCTGTAGTCAAATGGTACACGGGGACGGCTGTGGCTTTTGTGGGAGGAGGATGTTTACGAGATGGAGCGACGTGCCGAGCGTCGAGGAAACGGAGTGACCTACTTCCTGGATCCGTGGTCCCTCCGCACAATGGCGATGACGCCCGCATCAGAGTCATCGGCCCGCGTTGGAGAGCCATCGGCCGGCGTCGGAGAGCTGTAGGCCCGCTGGTCAGCCGGAGAGAAAGGCTCCTTTAGGAAAAGAGAAGCGTCCTGACAATGAGCACTACTGAGCTGTTCACTCCTCAGAGGACGACCTCACCTGATGAACACATTGATCAGCGAGATGGGCTGTGTGTGTGTGTGCGTGTGTGTGTGTGTGTATGCTTTTATTCAAATCAAGGCTGCGGCTCATGATTTTTCTTTTATCTAATCATTTTCTCGTTTATATTATGGCTTGAATTATAAATTCTCAATACAAATGGGTAAAATGTCCATCACGATTGACCAGACCGTGAACTAGTTTTGGCCTTTTCGGTGAGAACAAGATTCTGTACTTAAGCAATAAAGTTTGAGAGGCAGTACTGTATCGTACAATAATGTACTGGTCAAGGGTGTTGTTAGGCAAACCCTTGAACAGTACATTATTGAAGATACAGTACTGCCTCGAGTACCTTATTGCTTTTATAATACGGCCAACGACATTATAAAAAGTAAGTAAATAGTAAGCTGCCTTTCAGCACAACATAGTTGTAGTCACCAAACGTTGTGTGTCGCGTTTCATTAGCCGAGAGAAAATAGTCCTCGTATGTGTGGCTGTTGCTATGCAACACATAAACAACATTGGGAACGTCACGTTTGTTAGCCTAGCTAGATCTCGCACCATCTCATTCATTCACAATGCTCATTTTATACATCCATCCATTTTCGTCCGCTTATCTGGGGTCGGGTTGTGGTGGCCTGCTGGACCTGCCCGAACCACGTCAGCTGACTTCTTTCAACACGAAGGAGTAGCGGCTAGCTCCCTCCTGATGTCCGAGCTCCTTACCCTATCTCTAAGGCTGAGCCTGGAGACTCTACGGAGGAACTCATTTCGGTGAGGGTTGGGACGTAGACCAACCCGTAAATTGAGAGTTGAACTGGAAGGCGAAGCTCTCAATTTACCGGTCGTTTTACTGCCGCAGCCGCACCAATCCGCCTGTCGATCTCCCGCTCCTGCTCATTTTATAAAAGTTGCCATTAAAATAATAAAAATGGCAATTGGACACCTTTTAATAAAATTCTATTTAATTTAAACTGGTGCCCATTAGCTTTGAAGGGATTCATGTCCTCACTGACATGATTTCTCTGCTTCCAACTGTTATTTTGAGTGCCCACTGATATGGAACGCTCTGGTAAATGTAAACAGGTGTAGCTACAGTACTTTATGGCTCAATAAAGTACACCCCGTGACTCACTCTCAACCAATCAGAATGCTTGATTTCATCTACCCGTATTATAATACACACTAATCATACACGGTCATCACGGCCCGGTGTGAGAGGCAGACACTCAGGAGCATAGGGAACAGACAAGAGGCTGGCTGGAGGGCAACGTCAAAAAGGTATATTACAAACACAGATAAAGACAGGGGAAACAAACAAACAAGAATACTACTACTACCACTACTACTACTACTACTACTACTACAACACATTACATTTCATTTAGCTGACGCTTTTATCCAAAGCAACTTACAATAAGTGCATTCCACCTTGAGTACAAACAAGAATCACAACAACAAGAATCAAGACGGTACAATTTCATCAATAAAGTTCAACTACAAAGTGCTATCAATAAGAGCCGTTCCAGTGCCACTTTCTTTATTCAAGTTATAGTCGGAAAAGATGTGTTTTTAGTACTAAAAACTACTACTACTGCTGCTGCTGCTGCTGCTCACAAAGAACAGACATGGGAGACAAAGAAGACAATCCTCCAACTGAAAAGGGACTAAATACACAGAGGAAGAGGGGCAATGAGGCACAGGTGGAAACAATGAGGGCGGGGCTTTACAATCACACGGGAAAGCACACAAGGAGGGAGGAGTCTGGAACGAGAACAGGTGAAGGGAATAAACAATCAGGAAACACTGGGAAGATACACAGAAAACACAGGGTGTTACAACAGTACTATATATTTATTTATATATATATATATGCATATGTATATATACAAACCTTTATTTTGGTTTAAACCTTTGACAGCAAAATGTCGCTGAACTCAGACCTCCATTTGTCTGGAGTGCCGCTCTATGACCTCCGTATGGAGTCAAAGGGTGGATTGATCGGTAGCTATTCTTGTTTATTATTTCATTCATATGTTATATATGAATAGCAGCACACGGAATGTAGCTACCTCGCCCGGACCAGGGAAACCGGGGCACCCTCCCGGAGCCAGACCCGGGAGGCGAGCTCGTCGGCGAGCGTCTGGTGGCCGGGCTTTCGCCCATGGGGCCCGGTCGGGCTCAGCCCGAAGAAACATCATGGTGCAGCCACCCTGTGGACCCACCACCCGCAGGGACAGACATCGGGGTCGGGTGCTATGTAGACCGGGCGGCGGGCCGGGCAGGGGGCCTGGGCGAGCCGATCGCCGGCGACATAGACTAGCTCTAGGGACGTGGAACGTCACCTCGCTAGCGGGGAAGGAGCCGGAGCTGGTGGGGGAGGTGGAGCGTTACCAGCTAGATATAGTTGGGCTCACCTCCACGCACAGCGCTGGCTCTGGATCCCAAACTCCTGGAGAAGGGTTGGACTTTGTTCTTTTCTGGAGTCGCCCAGGGTGAGAGGCGCCGGGCGGGAGTGGGGATACTCACGAGTCCCCGGCTGAGCGCCGCCGTGTTGGAGTTTTCCCCGAAGAACGAGAGGGTCGCCTCCCTGCGCCTACGGGTTGCGGGGAGTAAGGCTCTGACTGTTGTTTGTGCTTATGCACCAAGCAGCATTTCGGAGTATCCGGCCTTCTTGGAGTTGGTGGGAGGGGTCCTGGAAAGGGCGCCGCCTGCCGACTCCATAGTTCTCCTGGGAGACTTCAACGCTCACGTGGGCGACGACAGAGAAACCTGGCGGGGAGTGATTGGGAGGAACGGCTTGCCTGATCTGAACCTGAGCGGTGTTTCGTTGTTGGACTTCTGTGCTAGCCACAGTTTGTCCATAACAAACACCATGTTTGAACATAAGGTGGCTCATAAGTGTACCTGGTACCAGAGCACCTTAGGCCGGAGATCAATGATCGACTTCGTAATCGTATCATCTGATCTGCGGCCGTATGTTTTGGACACTCGGGTGAAGAGAGGAGCAGAGCTGTCAACTGATCACCACCTGGTGGTGAGTTGGATCAGATGGCGGGGGAGTCGGCCAGAAAGACCTGGCAAGCCCAAACGTGTAGTGAGGGTGAACTGGGAACGTCTGGCGGAGGATCCTGTCCGGGAGGTCTTCAACTCCCACCTCCGGAAGGACTTCTCACACATCCCGAGGGAGGTTGGGGACATGGAATCCGAGTGGATCATGTTCAAAGCCTCTATTGTGGACGCGGCCGCTAGGAGCTGTGGTCGGAAGGTCATCGGTGCCTGTCGTGGCGGCAACCCGAGAACCCGGTGGTGGACACCGGGGGTGAGGGAAGCCGTCAAGCTGAAGAAGGAGGCCTTTCGGGCTTGGTTGGCCCAGGGGTCTCCTGAAGCAGCTGACAGGTACAGGCAGGCCAGAAGGACTGCAGCTGCGGTGGTCACGGATGCTAAAACTCGGGCATGGGAGGAGTTCGGGGAGGCCATGGAGAAGGACTTTCGGTTGGCCTCAAGGAGGTTCTGGCAAACCATCCGACGACTCAGGAAGGGAAAGCAGGGCCTTCCCCAGGCTGTTATCAGCGGGGGAGGGTTGCTGCTGACCCAGACAGAGGATATCGTCGGGCGGTGGAAGGAGCACTTTGAGGAACTCCTAAACCCGGTCAACATGTCCCCTGAACAGGGGGCAGCGCCTGAAGACTTGGGGTTGGACGAACCCATATCCCTGGCAGAGGCCACTAAGGTAGTCAAAAAGCTCCTTGGTGGCAAGGCGCCGGGGGTGGATGAAATCCGCCCTGAGATGCTGAAGGCGCTGGACTTTGTTGGGCTGTCTTGGCTGACACGCCTCTTCAATGTCGCATGGGGGTCGGGCACAGTGCCCATAGACTGGCAGACCGGGGTGGTGGTTCCCATCTTCAAGAAGGGGGACCGGAGAGTGTGCTCGAATTATCGGGGTATCACACTACTCAGCCTCCCGGGAAAAGCTTATGCCAGGGTGCTGGAACGGAGGCTCCGACCGTTTGTCGAACCTCGGATTCAAGAAGAACAGTGCGGGTTTCGTCCTGGTCGTGGAACAGTGGACCAGCTCTTTACCCTTGCAAGGATACTGGAGGGGTCCTGGGAGTTTGCCCAACCAGTCTACATGTGCTTTGTGGACTTGGAGAAGGCTTTCGACCGGGTCCCTCTGGGCTTTTTGTGGGGGGTGCTGCGGGAGTATGGTGTGCCGGACCCGTTGCAACGGGCCATCCGGTCTCTGTACGCCTGCAGTAGGAGCTGTGTTCGTATCCTCGGCAGTAAGTCAGATACGTTCCCGGTGGGTGTTGGCCTCCGCCAGGGCTGCCCTTTATCACCGGTCCTGTTCGTGACTTTCATGGACAGGATATCTAGGCGCAGCCGTGGGGCGGAGAATGTCAGGTTCGGGGATCTCAGGATAGCCTCTCTGCTGTTTGCAGATGATGTGGTCCTGTTTGCCTCCTCGGACCATGACCTCCAGCATTCACTGGGGCGTTTTGCAGCCGAGTGTGAAGCGGCGGGGATGAGAGTCAGCACCACGAAATCTGAGGCCATGGTGCTCTGCCGGAAACCGGTGGATTGCTCCCTCCGGGTGGGGACAGAGTGCCTACCACAAGCGAAGGAGTTCAAGAATCTCGGGGTCTTGTTCACGAGTGAGGGTAAAATGGAGCGGGAGATCGACAGGTGTATCGGTGCGGCTGCAGCAGTAAAGCAGGCGTTGCACCGGGCCGTCTTGGTGAAGAAGGAGCTGAACCGAAAGGCGAAGCTCTCAATTTACTGGTCGGTCTACGTCCCAACCCTCACCTATGGTCACGAGCTTTTGATCGTGTCCGAAAGAACGAGGTCGCGGATACAAGCGGCCGAAATGAGTTTCCTCCGTAGAGTGGCCGGGCTCAGCCTTAGAGATAGGGTGAGGAGCTCGGACATCAGGAGGGAGCTTGAAGTTGAGCCGCTACTCCTTCGTGTCGAAAGGAGTCAGCTGAGGTGGTTCGGGCATCTAATTAGGATGCCTCCAGGACGCCTCCCTTTAGAGGTTTTCCAGGCACGTCCATCTGGTAGGAGGCCCCGGGGAAGACCCAGGACACGCTGGAGGGATTATATCTCCCAGCTGGCCTGGGAACGCCTCGGGATCCCCCAGAATGAGCTGGTAGATGTTGCGGGTGAGAGAGAAGTCTGGGTCAGCCTGCTTGACCTGCTGCCTCCGCGACCCGACCCCGGATAAGCGGTGGAAAATGGATGGATGGATGGATGTTATAACTATTAATTTAGCTATTATTATTGTATCTCATTTTAGAAAAAAAAATTGCTCAAACATTTTAACTTATTTCTTCTCACGTTTGCTTTTTTGATGAATCTGTTTCTATTGGCCGTTATTAACGTGTCGTGATTATCTTCATTACATATTTTGTTTACATTATTTTCATCAATCACATAACTATTTAATAAATGATCAGTATCAGTATTGATATTGTTGAAACAAAAAGTATGGATGTTCCATCCCCATGGACACAGCTGTCCTGAGAGGCTGCACTCGGCCGCTGAGCTGGAGCTGAAGATGATGTCAGCATGCTCACTGTAACCATGACGAGCCCACCATGCTGAGGCTCAGCACTTGTAGCACTCCCCGCTTCCACAAAGCACAGCTGGGGGATGAAGGGAAGCGTTGACCAGCTGGGGGCACGAAAGTCACAGTGGGATTCATCCTCTGAGGAACATGAAAGCCTCCACCAAAGCTCATGGCAACCCATCCACAAAGTCTTCAGTACGCACCGTGTGGAAGATAAAATGACACCGCCCTGATGAGACCGAGCATTATTAGCAGTCTAAAAAATATATAGAATGTAGTCTAAAATGAAAACATAAAAGCTAATTGTTGGTGATTTAGGGGACACTGAAGAAAAAGGAGTATTACATGAACCGCTCTATATTCAGAACAATAAAAGCTATACAGTGACATCACAGCTCTCTTCTATAAAACAAACCTTTTTTATTATTACACCTTGTACCTCCTTACTCTCATGTTCCTCTGTCTTTTGTATACATTAGATGATTTATGAACATTATGCAGCTATTATTAGTTGTTGTTCTATTTCTACAACAATTTTAGGATGAGGTTGGAAAGAAAAAAGAACATTCATATCCACGTTGCATGTAATTCAACTCCAACAAGAAAGCAGATCTTCACAGAATCATGAATATATATCACTTTTGATTCTGGAAAAAAAAACAGCAACAATAGAAAATGTCTGCATTCAATAACTCCAGCAGTTGAACTATGTGTTGCCGTTGATTGAGCTGATTACAAAAGCTCATTGACTTTCTTTTTGCTGATATTAAGTGGTGCACTTTTTACACCCGTTACATCCAGAGGGTACATTTATTTCCCTCGACTCTGGAGGATTTCTATTTCCTCTGCGATGACTCATTGATTTACTCTCTGGAACGCTACACACCACGCTATGATTTAAATAGTGGAAAAACACTTACATGCAAAACTGTGTGTATCCCACCTCTTCCATGCGGTGATGAATTCAACGATCCACTTCCTGTTAAAGCTGCGGCCGCAGAGCGCTGACAGTAAAATGCATGTGCGAAGCCTCAAAAGAGGTCCGAGCAGCACAGCTGAATCATTTCCATCGTGCTGGTCTGTCACATTTCACATGAACCATGCAATGCTGCAGCTGTTACTGATGTTAGTGTGATACATCAACGCCCTTCATTAGAGCCCATGTGCACTTTGGACATGTGTGAAATCAACACGTTTCACTTGATATCACCCAGCTACAGTATGTTGCTTTTTTTCTTCTTCTGTTGAACGCTGCATGCTTTGTCCAAACTTAATCAAACAAAAACAAAATGTCTATTTTATTTGAGAAACTGTTGAGTATTTGACAATTTTTAACAACATTTGTTCATTTGATTAAAATACTTTTAAAGCCGCCCCAATTTAATTTTGTGCTCACACATTCCTGACTTTGTATTGCATCATAAGGTTTTTATGGCACATTCTTGTCATTTACACATCTAGCAGACACAGAAGAACATTCACATTCATATTTAAATACTTGTATATTAAATAATGTCTCTTTAGCTGAGTGCAGAGGATTCATCAGAACTGGAAAGTCAGCAGTCTAGTTGCATGTCTTAAAACCAAACCAATGAAGTTTAATGAATTGTTTCAAGCAAAATTACTTGTTTCTCCCTATGAATTTGATCAATACGGTCCAATATGATTGCTTGGCTAACCGGAAGTCTTCTTCTTTGGATTCGGCAGATGGAAAGTCTCTGTTGTTTGTTATTAATTATATTTTTAAAAGTTATTTTTATGCTTCATATAGTCCAATAATGGACAGATTTCCAATCCCTTTGAGTCTATGGTGCGCATGGTCAAAAGTAGTCATATTTACTAAGGACCTGACCTGCTCTGATAATAATAACTAAGAATGAACCTTCTGATTCTTTTAGGCTTTGTCCTGAGGAGAATCATCTTACAACTGCAAATGAAGCACTATTAGTATTGTTAAATATGTTTCTGAATGATTATCAACAATCAATTACTATGTAATCAATATTTAAAAAAATCCTCAAGTCATTGAGTTGGTGATTCAATGACACACACCTGATGGACCTGAGCTTGAGACGCTCTACTCTTGCTCAGCGAATGAAGGAAACCCATTTAAAGGGAGCACTTATCAGCATGGTGGATCACATGAGCCCCTTCACATCACATCCAGTCCTTTCATTCACCGGCAAATTCAAAATATTGACTTGTGCAGCTTTAACTGTTATTGAGATCCCAGCTGCATTCATCAGACATGAAGTCAAAGTCCGCCTTGCCTCAGAGAGCAGAGTCATCGCATCAAAAGATCCCGCTCATCAAGGCTCACAACGAGAGAGAGCACGGCTGACATTTGAGTTGGACTGAGGATGGAAGCGTGACCCGGAGGTGGTGGAGGTGCTCGGTGAGGCCGCGGTGGTATTCACTCCATTGTTTCAACGTGTAGAATAAATGTCACGGCGGTGCACGTCCACAAAGACAGCGCCGGGAACAAAAAGCCCACCGGCATCCTTGCTGGTTATAATCCCGCAGTGACACACGGCCCTATACGTGCCTATTTATAACTGCATTCTCCCAACATGCCTTTGCGAGCAAAGAGAGGCTGCCATATATTTCCCCGACTCATCAATGTCCACCGTTATGAGCTTCTATTGGCGAAACATAGACTGCAGGTGCAGAGCGGCAGTGTGCTCTCTCTGTGTTTTTCCTGAGCAAATATGCGTGTTAGCTCAGCAGACGTTGAGGCACTGTCCGGGTTCACCGCGCACGCCGCTTTCACGGTAATTATTTTTCAAGACAGGACCTTGATTTACGCCGGCACAACACGGGGCTCCGTGTACCTGCTGCCTAACTCCACCCATGCTGAATGAGAGGCTGATTAGCAATGCATGGGAACCCGCTGCAAAATGGCCCCACCATTGTTGATTCTGCTGACGAGGTTGGCTCGCCGCATGGTCGGCCAGGCGCGGGAACGGAGAGCGAAGAGGGATGGGGAGGCTGAAGTGAGGGGGATGAGAAAATTACAAGAAGAAGGAAGAGTGGAGATCGGGAGAAGAGAAATTAGATTGTAGATCAGTAGATGAGTGAGAGGACAATAATTCCCATCCACCAAAAGACAGACCGGTCCATGAGCTCGAGCCGGCGTGTTCTTCTTAGCCAGCGGCGCCACCGCCACATTGTGGTGCGACCGGTACGTATGGCCCAGGAAGCCCAGCGTGAGTACGAGATCAACAAGGGCTTATCAGACACGTGAAATGTCCAACGACAGAGACACAAACAATATGATCACACGCCCGTCTCCCAGAGTAATCTACCAGCAGCGTGTCTCTTTGCCAGATGGCTAATTTTACACTTCAGCCTGTTTTAGGGAGTACTACTGAATGTGAAGAAGTTGTGTGAAAGTGTGAAATGAAAAATAAATGTGTGAACCTGCATGAATATCTGGCATGAACTAATAGTCATCAGTTTGAATTCATCCAGTCTTACATTTTGCAGTATTCCTTCCTCCTGGCACTGCATTCCTCTCGCTGTCTCTCACTCCCTGATCCTTCAGAACAGTGCACTCTGAAGCCCACAGCCACGCTTCTCAAAAGCCTGGCCAATCACTGGCTACTGTCATCTGTCATAAAAACAGGTGGTGATGAGGAATAGGTGGGTTTTCCCTCTGCAAGTGAACCCAACACGGTACCCTGCTCTGCTCGCATGAGAATACTGCGACTACCCATTTGACAGGCCTGTGTTGTCGCAAAGCTCCTCTCCTGTGGTGAAGTCAGACTTAAAGCCAAAGCTTTATCGGCATGTTCAGACGTATTACACAGTAAAACTGGATTTGCAGTGTCTATGACAAATCAGCGTCTATGTGACAAACTTTTAAGGGAGGGGGAAGAGAAATCTGATTCTTTCGTCAAAAAAAAGCAGAAAAATATAAGGCTATTAGCCAGCACATATTTTCCCATAAGCCTCTTAGGGTGCAGAAAGACACACCTAGGATGCCAGGCCGCTCCCTCCGGAGCTAATCCCGATCCATAACATAATCTCGTGTTAGGTGATCAAACGGACTAGAGAAGAACCTGTGAGGAGGAATTGTAAGAGCCACAAATCCGCAGGAACAAATCTCATTATAGCGAGAAACCTCTGACTTTCCCCCAGCATCAACCATATTTACTGCTTCAGGCTTCCTGTTAAAAGAAGTCCTTAAATTGTCACAGTTTCAGCCAAACGGGAAGATATAACAGCTCGTAAACGGGAGCTGTTACGTGGGTTTGCTGCTGCCGCTCCTGCTGTCAGCGACAGAAGTCTGTGCATTGGTTAGCTGCTCAGAGGCTAAAACACATCCCACTGAGGCTGAATTCACACAGGAAATTAGTATTTGATTTGCACCCCGTGAATAAATTGCACTGTTGTACTTTTCTCACCTGCTTCTGAACTTTCAAAAGGAAAATAAATGATTATGCATCAAAACAAAGATCAGCTGGGTGGAATCATCCAGCTGATCGTTGCACAGCAAGAGAGTCTGTAATTGATACATGAAAACAACAACAGCAGCTTAAATGAATGTAATGAATCTTAACCAAAAGTAATCAGTAGTCATTTATACAGGCATTGGCTCGGCCTCCAATCAAAACACTTCCTGCGGCGAGTCCCAATGCAGCGTCAGTGGTTACCCGGTAACACAAGAGCAGCGTTGGAGGTCGACCTATAGGTTCATTCATACACAACATTAACTGATTGAAATGTCCAGACAGGACACACTGCAAGCCCCAGGGTTTGGTGTGTGTACACCATATAATGTACAACACATTCCATGCATATTGTAACTCCATGCTAGTGATGTTAGTGATAGAGGGTGAACACATTCCGGATGGTTTTCCCATTGAAAGAGACTTTTCCTTCACAGGACAAGGCTCACATGTCCCAGGAACATGTGGACCAAAGAACAAGTTCATAGCTCCATTATTTATGTTTTTAATCATGTTTTATTAACAATTCCCAAATTTTCTGATTTTGAGCCTTTTTTCAGGGTCCCCCCATGATACCTGTTTTTAGTTTTATAAAAAGTTCTATAGGGTAAAATAAAAGAGGACTTCAATTTGCCTTATTGTTGTAATTTAATATATTTTGATGAGAAGTATATTTTATCAGGTACATTATATCGGGTAAAATATACCCGACGTTAGTGATACTGTGACTATTTTTAACGTTAGTGTTCTAGGGTTAAGAGCAGTTTCCTTTGGGTGAAAATGCAGCTGACGCCCCACTGTCACACCATATTGAACAAGCACACACCATGCACCAGTTCAGCAACCGGAATAAAGCCAGGAGGTTAGCACCGTGTCGGCTCTGTGTGGAGAAAGCATATTTGAATCTCCTTACATGCAGCACTGCTGCTGCACGAGAGTGGGACCAAGATTACGTATCACAATGGTTCCCATGGAGGCCACAGATCCCTGATGAGGAGATTAGAAGCACACTGTTAGACGCGTGTCGGATCGGGCAGCGCTTTCTGCCGCCGAGCGCTTTTAACACCGAGCGATTAAGTGAGGGCTTAGATACATCTCCAGAAACCAATGGAAGAGTATGGAGAAGTCCAGGATGCCGCTGTCATCCTCAGAGGAGGGCCCTGGATGAGGAGAACACGCTGCTGGAGAGCACCCGGCGGAGGCTGCGTTCCCGCTGCACTGGAGGCTTTGTGTGATGGCGTCACGCAGACAGGGAGACCAACGCTGTGAGGACCGAGCCACTCTCGGAGAGCCCTGAAGTCTGCACGGCTGCTGTAGAAATGAGGAGCGCTGGGAAAACCCAAGAGCGACTTCTAGAAGCTGAAGCACAATACGATATAGAACGGGTGGACACGTTGAAAACGTTTCCAGTCCCTATTTGTTGGCATTTAGCCCTTCAAATACACACATTTTCACTGTTGTGAAATATCACCACCAAATTTGATGAAAGATATTTAAAGCTTTATTCAAAAGGCTCCATAGGAGCTAAAACAAAAGGGACATTTACCTCGACACTTTGTTTGTTTCCCATTAACAGAGCCAGAGCTGTGCATGAACATAGGCTTTCTGTTTTCAGAACACACAGAAGCTAGCGGAGCGTGAGGAGACATTCGCTGAATTCATGACTTTTGGGAGAGTTTTCCCTGATCTGAGGTGCAGGGACATGTGTGTACAGATTGTAAAGCCCATTGTAAAGCACTCTAATTTGTGATTTTGGGCTTTACATAATATATTTAATTTGACAAAAAATGTATGAAATTAGAACCACAGCAGAGGAAAACACTGGCTTTTGTATCATATAAGTTTACACTTAAGTCTCAGGAACTTATCTTATGGCTCACACAATATAAGGCCAGTTAGTATGAATGTATTAATTAATGTATTCACTCCCACTACACATAATTCAGGAAATACATTGTCTAATGTGCACCCTGGCACAGCTGCCCTACAGTGTGTGTGCATCATTTAGTTTTCTCCTCTCGTGTTAGCTAGTTCCCGGTTAGCGGGTGTCAGGCTATAGCGAAAGTAAGCTGAACTGAATGTGAAACATGGACATCACATCGTTTGAGCTTGTTTAGACAGCGCCCCTCGGCTGTCACAAACCAGTCTGTACGGCCATGACAAAGTATGGGGATACACACAAAATGGGTGGGTTTTACAGAAAAAGGGGTTATTTACTTCCACAAAACAAAACAAAACCATGATCTTGTCACCAGTCCAACCTGGTGCATCGGGGAAGAGAGCGAGTGAGCACAGACCCGAGGGCCTTTTAAGTCATTGCCGCTAACGAGCGCAGGTGTCCCCACTTCTGATGACCCTCTCCGCCACGCCCACCTGCACACCTTTAGGGATAACGGCCAGTGGGAGAGGGTGTTGTCACACAGCGTGCACAGCCCACTGGGAGAGCTCTGCAGGGCAGTGGCTCGTTAACATGATGGACAAGCTGCACCACAAATATCAGGTGTCATCTCTGGTACATCAAGTCTGGTTCTGAGAAGCCTGCTGGCAATAACAAAGCCATATTTTATATCATATGTGCCTCTGCTTGTCTTAAATCATTTTTTGTGATCTGTGACAACTGCAAAAATAGCACTTTAACCCTTTGAAAGCTCGTTTTTCACTACCTTTACAGGCTCATGGCATTGTTTCTGTATACCATAAAAAGCCCCCTGCTCGCAGGCTGAGGAGGAAAAGTTAAATGCAGAAGCCAGGTTCCATGTTTGTACCTTTATGTATACCTTTGGAGTCAAGTGGTTTAGGTTTTAGTTCTTTACATTGAATTTCAGTCATGTTAATCAGCAATACATTGTAAGATATAATATATTACATTAATATAAGACTATAGGTCTGTAACAAATAGCTTGAAGCTTCAGCTTCATTCAACCGATTTGATTTTTTTTCAATTCCCCACGCACACACACACACACACACACACACACACACGTCGACTTTTGAATTCTTAATCAACATTCCAATGCTGCTCAGATTTAATTGTGTTGACTAGTACAGAAGTTAAAAAGTAAAAGGCTTACAATGATGTGGCATTAGTTAAACTACACTAAATACCCGGCGACGCCCAGCTGCTAGCTAGCTAACTGGATATGATCGGGGTGCAGCAGTAGCTGCGCTGCGGGCCGTCAACAGCAACAAGAATGGTGTTCCGGGTCCTGGAGGTGCTCCCCGATGACCAGACGATGCTGCAGCTAACACAGCTGTACACCGTTACAGCTGACTAAAGTGTGGGTGCATCACCTTCAAAAGGATCCACAACTCATTCTTAGTGCACACAGTAAACAGCACCTCACCCCTTGCACGCACACACTCCTGATGCATTACTTTATAATGTGAATGGCATATTTCTAATGTTTACCTCACGTTCCCGCCATGAAAGCTTTCTGGAGCCGTACAATCCCATCTGTGGCTTTGCAACCCTTCTGTGGCATCTGATACACCTTAAAAGGCGTTCATCTTTTGAACCGTGGACTCCCTGGATTGCACCTGAAACAACACGCCCCACTAACGCAGGTTTCAGTCTAACTGCCCCCCCAACACTCTGTCCAAGCATCAGACCTGGGGGTGGGGCCTTCTCCATTCCCCTCCCTCTCCCCAGCACCTCAGACATTCTCCATCACTCTCCACTTTCTAAACAGCACTTAGAACTAATTTATTAAAACTATGTTTTTGTTTAGCTTCTTACTCTTATGCCATCCCATTGTGTACATTGTTGTTGATTATAATGTTTTTTTCTTACCATGTAGCGTGCCTTGAGTACCTTTTTAAAGCGCTATACTAATACAATGTATTATTATTATTCCATATGCTTTCAATGAGGAAGTAGTGTTGTGAATTACATCTCAGCACTCTCACTGCTACCCATTTAGTCACTTCACTTTGTAGATAGTTACATGTACTGGCAGGTTGGTGGAAATAGTGTTGCTCTGCTCTCCTTGTGAGAACGCCATGTACTCTGTGATACATCCAACCTTTGAGAATGAGGACTTCATCATCTCCCAGCTCTATTAGCCAATCTACTTTATATTCACAGTGAATCAAATGACTCCGTGATGTGAGCGCGCTACAGTACCATGTTAGGAGATGTCAGGAGGATCACAGGCTTCTTGGTCACACTGGCTGAGTAAGAAACCCCCGAGTATGCCTGTTACCACTTCTGCCTGTCTCATCCCAGCTGTGCAGGATGACATCTACAGGTTCTGAGAGGCAGTTGAAAGATTCGTTGGCTCCCAAAATCGTTCATGCCCCGCTACTGTCTCAGTCCCACACATGCTGCAGTTAGCCTCATCATGACAGTGCTCCTCCTCTCTGCTCTTTCAGGGCTTCTCATGGGTGAGAGGGGCCGCCTCAGGAGCGCGGTGACCCCCCTGAGGGTCTGACGGGGGTTAGAGCCAGCAGGCCCACATGAGCAGGAGCATGCTGTAGAAACAGGCTCATAAGTATTCACTAACAAAGACATTTGTGTCTGTGAATCTGCATCTGTGCCTCTAACTTACAACCTGGCTGGTCATTTGTAAATAAACAGAGAGTTGCACGTAATAACATTCACAGTCCTCATATCTGTTTGTGAATCGTGGAAATGTGTCCTCGATGGTTCGTTGCTGCTCGGTGAAACATGTGGAAGGCCGATCTGAGGTGCCGTGTACTCGTCATGTTCACTACGTCATGGCTCTGAGGGACTTTTCAGAATAAGTTAGGGGTGAATAAAAAACAACCTCTTCATGATATAAAAAAAAGTGTATTGTGAAAAAGTAATTTAATGGGCTTCTTGATCGATTGTGGCGGAAGGGGACAGCCCATTGGTGAATTAATGAGAGCTTCTCACTGGTCTGCTCCAGGGACTCACAACACACACTTGTTTATGAAGTAGAAGGGAGGGGGGCGGGGGGGGGGGGGGGGGCACACTTTGGTCCGAATCTGGAGATGGACCATGTCGGGCGAGAGCATCATTGTGTCAAGGTCTGATAAAGCTCTGATGACACATCAATGACTTTTGGAAGATTGAGAGAAAAAGACCTGTACCCACCATTGTAGAATCCCTCAGACCGTGTTGTGGCCAGTTCAGGCCTCCCAGCATGCTGTCACTCACTCATGGAGAGACCTTTCAGTAGAAGCACTTCGACAAGCCTGATGGTAATTACCATAGAAAAGTAGGAGGTGGGCCACTGGTTTGATTAGTCACCCTGAACATTAAGGGGGTGGGCCACTGGTTTGATTAGTCACCCTGAACATTAAGGGGGTGGGCCACTGGTTTGATTAGTCACCCTGATCATTAAGGGGGTGGGCCACTGGTTTGATTAGTCACCCTGATCATTAGGGGGTGGTTGATGAGACAGATAGTTAAGGTTTGAAGAGCTCTGATCTAACTTCCAATGGTCATATCAATGTGACGGGGGGTTTGCGGGTTGAGTGTATGGACAAGCGGACAAACACTTTTTTTCTTTTATTAATTTCTTTTCAAGATAAGTTCTGGATGCATCAAACCTTTTTTAACTGCACTTACAACTTCCACATACAAAACACAGTAAGGCAAACATTTTAAAAAGGCTTATTATCACAGAGGAGGATTGACCTTTGCCTGAGGTTGAGGAGTTGGCATATTCAAAAGGTGAGGCAGCAATACAGGCTGACAGGTGCACAGGACTTGAGGACTTGTTCAAATACTCCTGATGATCCAGGAGCTGCCTCTTCCTCTCCACCGATGGACAGAGCTCATCCGTTACCGTGAGGCTGAAGACACACCGGGCAGCAGTGGACAGGAGCTCGCCGCAATAATTAATAAGGTGTGTTCATGGGATTCAGGCGGTAAAAAATTATTTGTAAAATAGATCAACATGTCACAGGACTCACTGATTGGCTGCGGGTACTTTCTTTTTGTTTGGCTGCACTTTGCCGCAGAAACAAAAGGCATATTTCCAGACATTACGTGGCACTACAGACCAGCACTCCACCAGAGAGACACAACAATCTGAAATAATCAAAGACCTAATTGAAACATCCCCAGTTCCATCACAGAGTCCTCGTCGCATATCCCCATAGTGGCCACAGGCACAATTGCAGGTCAAAATTCTTCCCCAAGAATAAATGAAAAAAAATACCACTTTAGTATTATTTAAAACCGGGGGTCAGAGTGCACTACGGCCCCTTGTGGCTGGAATACGTGTTGCAACAATACACACTTGGACAACAAGAAAAATGAATCTGACAAAACGATCCTGTCTAAACCTATGTAGCAGCTAATGTGCATGGGCTGTGGGCCTTCTGATGTGCAACTTTAATTTGGAATGAGCAGTACGCCATCTTGGAATATGCCAACCCAGCTGTCTTGTCTATAATAACCACGAGCAGGAAACAAAGTGTGCTTACTTGTTGTCCTCTGTTACTCCCCCTGACATCCATCACGGGCATGTCCATCACATCATCCAGACTTCAGAACCCACTGAAATGTTTATCTCACTATCTAATGCAGTCTAGCAGAAGTACAGGTGATTCATAAAGCCAGTATTTAATGAAGAAAGGGTTTATTCTATTGATTATGAATTCTACTTTTCATTTATGAGACCAAAGCTCACAGAGTTACATATCTATGAGGTTTGGTCGAACTCAGACCTGCAAAGTGAAAGTGTCTTTTTTTATAAAACCCTCCACTGTGTTGTGATTCCGAACTTGGCTTGCTGAGTGAAGCATTCGCTACTGATCCTGAACTCATTCACGGTTTATATTGAAGGGAAGAATTGAGAAGTTGTTAATCCGGCAATAGCTTGCACACAAACACCAGGAAAGAGGGTTGTGGATATGCAACACTTCTTAACTACTGTACATTCACGCTGCATTAATCCCTTTCTCCTGCGGTCCATTGAATAGCTGCACAGCTCCGTTGTTGACCTTGCTGTTTAAATAAATGATGAATAGAGCATGCAATGCTGTACAATGGTTTGTTCAGTCTTTTGTGCAAGCTGTTTCCTTCTCAGCGTATTGCTGCTCAGTGAAAAACCTTTTGTTTTGTAGAGGCAAAGAGAAGCTTAGAACGCATGCCAAACAAGCCTCTCCGGAATGTCATCACACAACATGCGATAAGTATCTGCTTTCCAGTGAAAAATGAAAAGAGCGGTTTGAGCAGCCTCTGAGGTTTTGTCCTTCCCGTATTTTGAAAGCTCACCAGGAAGCGTAATGTGTTCCAAAATCCAAACGGTTATTATGAGTATTTGTCTGTATTTCGGAGAGTTTCTGAGGGCCCCTTTGTGAACCGTAATGGTTCCTGCTCAATGTTGGATACAGGGCGTCCCAAAAAAGCCGGGCCCGTAATCCAATTAGGGACACTTGACTGGTGGAGCTAATTAGAGCCGGGGTCATTGTCTTCCATCTATGGATCAAGTCTCATGGACCAGTGAGCTAACAGCCGGAGCACTGGCCCGACATCTGGACGCAACATGGGATCCATAGTCCCTTTCCATGGGAATGCTAATTACCTCCTTTAATTCATCCAGGCACCGACCCATACCTGAGTCGTCTTTTTATCGTCTTTTATGAACAGGGGACCCAGAGCCTCAGACAGTGTCTTTCTGTTGTCTTTTCAAAAGCGAAAGCCTGGATTTCCGCACAATAAAACATCATGAACTGGACTTGCTTGTTCTCGTTGAAGTGGCTTGGTCCTAGAGCTTTTTCTGAAGCCGTGCTCCGTGCTTGTGCTTTCCAGGGTCAGGGCATGAAAAGAGCTCATCAAGGAAGCGGGGCCGACCTTTGTACCTTGCACAAAGGTAATTGGAGCCCGACAGAAAGAGGACGCATTCAGATTCAGAGAGTGAGAGGGGATTCTTTTGCACTTTTTTCGACTCTGTTCTTGCTTTGCATTGATCAAGTCATGGAGAAAAAAAAAAAAAAAAAGCAGCAGCAGATGCTCAGCGTGTTACCAATGCACTCATGCATTACCATGTCGAGGGGAAAAGTTTAGGAGTGGAGCCGGGGAACGAGACAAAGGCAGCCCCCTTACTCCTTCTCTCTTCTCCTGTCTCGGAGTTCCAGCCGCTGACTAAAATCCAGCCTTAGAGAAGTGTGGTCCAGTCAAGCAGCATAAGAGGATTGGAGCTCAGATACCACTTGATTAGGCCGCGGAGAATATAGCTATGTGCTCAGTCCCAACAGGATTTCCATGGCACTTGACTGGGGACATACAGGCTTTAGCCCAGCATAGAGAAACATGCCATGATCCACTGCGCTTCTTTTTGTGTGTGCATGTGTTCAACATGGGGGGAAGGAGCATCCAGACAGCGTTAAGCCCACTCACAGAGAGCACGCCTCCCCTGCTGCTTACATGAGCTGCGCCTTCGGAGTGGCCATGACACTAACTGAATTACTATATGATGGAGCCGAGTTAGGAGACACTCTAATTAATGTCAGCTTGGACACAGGGGTTGCTGTTTTCTCAAGTGGATAGAGACTTGCTCTCCTATGAAATATAGATAACATATGCAAACATTATGCGTCTACAAATCCTGTGTCTTTTGAAGAGAGATGGGGTGGGGACTGAGCTGCAATCTGCTGCACAGGAGATGGAGTTTGAATCCAGAACCTAAAAGGCCCAATGAGACCTCGCACATCACATGGAGGTAAATGTAGGCGACAGCTTATTATTCACATGGACGTTGGGGCCTTTTCAATAATGCTAACATGTGTCCTTGATGCCTTGTCATGGCTCTTTTATATCCTGGGGTCCAAATAGACTTCATCGAAGGATACACTGTTGTTTCCTCCCTCCTTGTCTCCTCAAGGTGCATTCAAGGGATTGGCGAATCAGTGATTGTGAACAGAGAACAATTTCAGGGTCAAGGAAGTGTAAGTAACCAATTTAAAAAGCCCCCATGCTGTTTGTCTGCAGGAAACGGTCACAGGGACCCTGATTGACAATGTGAAACCAACTACTGTATGTTTCCCTGAACTTCAGGAACAAGTCCAACACTTTGGAAAGACACTCGTTCCAAAGTGTCCTCTCTAGATGAGAAGATGTATAGAAGATGTATTCTCTCAGGAGTTGCTGGAGACACAAACCAAAATAAGGATGTCCACCTGATGAATACGTCTTCACACATTGAGGTTGTTAATAGATCATTTTTTCTGTCTCTGCAAAAAATCCACAGTAATTAACATTCTTTTACCAGACTGTGTTTGCTTGACACGCCCTGTATGAGTGTTCTGACAGACTCAACCCAAGGCGTCAGGAACTGCTGGTGGATGACTAACAACAACAATAACAGTTTTCAACGTGGGTGAAAAAGAAAAACAATCACAGAAAATCTTCAGTGTTGCATGTTATTGTTTATTGTCACAGGTTCCATCCCGGAGGTCCTATAGTTGAGAAATGGTTTGTCCATGAGGATGTGAAGATCTTTTCAAGGATGGAAACATAATATGCTCATATTCCTAACATTTCATTGATTATCAAAATAACGTATCTACCAATATCACAATTCCTGCAGTAGTTTTAATAAAAGCTACTGTCGTATCCCACAGCTGCACTCTTCAGATCGTGAGTCACTTTTCCAGCTGCTTGCAAGATGCTTGTTAAGAATAGCATTCTTTAGCATGCTGATTAACAGTCTCATTATAGAGCACATTAATTGGACCAATTTCAGTTTACTTCACATCACGTTTACTCCAGAACATTTCAGATGTCATAGGAAAGCTCCGATAGATAATATTTAAGATGATGTTAGAAGAAGCATCTTTTTCTGTGGTTTATGTACTTTCACTTTGAAATATACATGTTTTAGTGGAGTTGCAGTGCTTTTTGTATTTTGTGTATGAAATTAACCAAATAACTCTAGTCTATAAGATACAATGTTGCATATCAAACGGCATCAAGGGGTTAAAATGCTCTGCTCTCTTACTTCCTGAAAGGTGCACAGTGTTTTGGATTACAGAGTCTTCTTCTCTCAGCGTGAGCCATTATTTTCCTTTGGACTGCAAAAGATAACTGTTAAAGACAAAAAATAGTTTCAAGCATCTAAACCCGTCTTGATCATTTTGCCCGTCTTGTTTCCCCGGTTGCAACTGTAAGATGTGATATTCATGCTTTCAAAGAGTTCTTGTGTAGATGCGATATGATTAACTTTTAAGCTGCACCCACTGCATGTCTTCAGCATGCCTTGAAAAACATCTGGCACTCTGTATTGGCATGAACTCGGTGTGGAAAGCATTTGGGAAATAAATAATAATTAAGGTTTAAGGGTAGCTTCAAACAAATCTCACATTACACTAATTCATCAACATTTGTAAAGTTATCCACAACATAAGTGTAAATATAAAATATAAGAAGAAAATGTCATTGTTTTTTCTTCATTTAAAGCGATATTGGTATGAGCAAAAATCAAAAATGAGCCTGTCAATAATCCCCAAAAGTGTGGTGTCATCTAATGAAAGCCTTTTGGTCACCTGTCTTATATTACTCATTCTCCTCCATGTCACCTGTGAACCCATTCTTTTTCAAGAAGCACCTCGGTTCCTGACTCTCTATTTTCTCCTATGTTCTCCATCCATTTCTTTGTTGTTCTCAATTTTCATCAGTTCTCCATCACTCTCTGTGCTCTTCCTCCTCAGTCCAGTCGTAAAGCTATAAACGCAAATCAAGAACAAGCTGCTGACTGCCAGTGAGTATCAATGGAATCACACGTTTTCTCTCTGCCACTCTCACCTGAGCCCTGTGAAGGACTCGTGTTCACACAGCTCCACACCTCCACACACCGAACGTGACAGTCGTGACAGAGGAGGAATGTCCTGCTGGAAACGGGGCTCCTTGTTGTCAAATCAAAAAGTTCTGTCTGCTCGCATGAGTAATGTCAGGGGGCCTGCTGTTACTCAAGTCATTGGAAAGTGGGCCATATCAGAAATGTGAAATTAATAAAAAACTAATTTTATTTCATGAGTTAAGAAGTTTGGATGTGGATTAGTCTTCACAGGTGCCAGTACAATGACTGAGATGGTGAACAAAGGCCACCTGTCAAATAAAAAGTAATAGAAGAAGGCTGGGCAGGTGGAGACACAATCAATGACTCGCTGGTAAACCCAGAACAGGGGGCGGCCCTTTGCTCCCACCGAGTCATGTGATTGGACCAGACCCGCTCAATGAGCGCTGATAAAGAGAACAGCAGCTCCGTTAACGGGGAATCTCTCCGCTTTACAGGCGTTCTAATTGTTAATCAAATATCAATGATGATGGTGATATTTTCATTACAGTCACACATTAACGGTCTATGTCTCATATTGTAATGAACTTCAAACCACAGAGATGCACATATTTTTACAAATAACATTTGAGTAAGAAACAAAAAGAGGAGCTGTCCTCCCAGCTTGAAGGCTTTTGTACACAGGGGTGGGGCTTGTTTGTTCGCACTTCTTTTTACTTTTTTTAAACTCTTGATTTTGTCATGAGTACTTATCTCAAATAATATTTGGCAAAAAATTGGCATCATTTCTTTTCTGTAAAGATGTACAATTCCCTAAAATGATGTTATGGATGTTATGGATTCTGGACGAGTGAATGCTCCAGCATCAGCAGCTTTACATTATTGTATCAAGGAGCCTGGAATTGAATGCAGGACCCAGAATTCCTTTCAACTTTGCTCTCGGACTCGAGTCGTGTTTGAACAGAAATATGCATCCTGACACCATTTTTGACAACTATTTTATTGCTCAAGCGACACCACTATGATTTTAGGGAAATATTTGATTAGTCACAAATTAGCTGGAAAATGTAACATCCCAAAGGTTGTCAGTATTCCTGAGCTTTATGAATATCCATCATAAATGTCCAGTAGCTCCTGCCAGTCATACACTGATGCCAGCGCCCATGCAATGTGCCAACCAGGATGGCAAAGGAATTGGGACTCAATTTGGGTTCAGCGCCTTGCCCAAGGACACTTCAACAAGGAATCTTATGATTGTACGATGAGCTGTAGGCTGCACGGTGGTGTAGTGGCTAGCACTGTCACCTCACAGCAGGAGAGGCTGGGGTTGGATCCCCAATCCTGGGAGGTCCTTCTGCATGTCCTCCCCCGTGGCAGCGTGGGTTCTCTCCGGCGTCCTCCCGCAGCCCCTGACCCTGAATACGATAAGCGGTTTGGATAATTTAATGGAAATAGACGAGCTGCTCGACTTTCGAGCCACAGCCGGCCCTAACTTACATCGCATGCATCCAAAGACGGGGAAAAAAAATCACTTGAAAGACGATACAGCGTTGCTTAGTGTTACTCTGCCTGAGACAGACATGATAGAGAAACAGCAGAGATGCAAAAACCTCCTGCCTCTACCTGTGAGGGATCTCATCAACAAGCTACACAGTCTGTTGACTGAAAAGGAGACTGCAACAAATAATGGCGAGTTCTTCTGTCGCATTCAGGTGTACGTTGTAATTGCTAAGAAACTCCAGATGTTGTTGTAAAGTATCCCCTAGTGAATGTTGTTTTTGTTGGTCAACAGTTTGTTCCCAATTGATGGGTTTAATTACATTACATATTCAATTATATTTTTACATTTGATCATACAACCTCAATATGGTACAAGCTGTTTGTGGTCCAGTGTGTTGTTCCCTGTGGTGGAGATGTGGACATGCTGGTGGGATTTAGACAAAACAGATTAAACTGAGGTTGGTTTGATTTAATTCAGCAGCTTTAATATAAATACAATCTGTTCATGTTTCTGCTGATGACCTCATACAGGATCTGAAGGAATGTAAACAGCAAAAACAAAAACATTGGTGAACTCTCTGGGCAGATAATACGGTTGACATCTGAGCATTACATCATCGACATCAGGGAAACTCTGTCCATCGACGTCATCTCCGTTTAAGCGCCAAGCATTATTGATGTAAACACATATTCCTGTTTCTGTAGCGATGTGGGCACAACAATCTCTGATTTCTCGTTGCTGGGTCCGCCTGAGTCTTATTTCATCCATTCTATTCTCCAGGGAGTGGACATTAGCGAGGAGCATGCTGGGTAGTGGAATGACCTTAGGTCCTAGCTGCTCAGCTCTTATCTCCTTCCTTCCTTCCAGGGTCGTCACACCACTTTTGATGATGTTTGGTTCACCGATCTGGCTGAGAGGAAGACTTTGTGGGCGGTGATCGCCTCAAGAGCCGCTGCACCTAATCCTTCCTTTCCCATGTTCATGAGTGTAATTTAATCATAAATGTTATGAAGTCTACGAGAGTACCAGCAACCACATCCGTGTTGGTAGTTGTACATTATATGTTTGTTTGAATTGATTTTGCCATTCAAATGATATAATGTAATATGAACATCCCTAGAAAATGGGCTAGTTGTGCTGTAGATCGAGTCAAATCCCAACAAAGTACTTTCTTTTGGCGTACCTTTTTTTAAGCACAGTTTAATTTAGATTATTTTTGCCTTTTTTTATTTGCATCTTTTTTCTCTGTATAATGTGTATACAAACTCAAAATAACAAGCCCTGAAGATAAGTCAGACATGAAAGTAATATCATGTGCCTTCATAAAAACATGATTAAACCTTGTCAAGGATACATCAGACAGAATATGGGGTCTGAGAGATTTGGGAAGGGTATGGGGGTAACTGGGGGGGCTAAAAGGAGAGGGAGGAGTGTGGGGGGGGGGGGGGGGGTGTTAGCGTTAGGGTGTAATCCACACTGACAGTCCCTGCCTGTGTCTGCAGGCCAGGCCGCGCTACCACAAACACCCAGCTGCCACACTGACAACTAGGAATGGTGGGAGAGACATCGCACTAATGAGTGTGTGTGTGTGTGTGTGTGTGTGTGTGTGTGTGTGTGTGTGTGGATGGTCTGGTTGTCTAGTTTATGTTTATGTTTAGAGTTTTTTCTAAAATGTACCTGGTTGTAACTGACTAATGGATACAAAGAGTCATCATCATCTTCATCATCATTATCCTCCTCCTCCTCCTCATCATTATTGTTATATCATATTAACATCCCCTATTTTAACCATGTCAAAATTAGATACATCATATTTTCAGCAATAACGCCATAGCCATTGTATCATCATTACAGTGAAGAACCTCATTATCATCATCATAATCCTCACCTTCATTGCTTATATCATCATCATCATTACCATTAGCATTATTACCATCATTGTTATTCTCATCGCCGTGATTATTATCTTAAAAATCACCATCATCATCACAATCATTATCATCATTAGATATATAGATGGATAGGTATACTTTAATAATCCCACAAGGGGAAATAGTTTTCTGACAGCAGCATTTATACATACACCTATCATCATCATCATCATCTTTCTCATCACCTTCATCATCAAAATGATCATAACCATCATCATCATAGCCACTGCTATTACAATTTTCATAACCATCATCATCCTTGTCCTCAACATCATCACTTCATTACTTTGATAATCTTCATCATTATAATAGCCATTGCCATCAGCATCATCTTCATCACTACCATATTGTTTCACATACACAGGCGTACAGGTGTTGGAACCCGCCCACAAGTGGAGACATGCTTAAACAAGCATGCAGAAGTGTGGAGAAATAAAGTTAGTTTTCCTCATATCGTATACACGCACACACACACACACACACACACACACACACACACACACACACGTACAGCAGTATCAGTAGCAGCAGAGCTTGTCTCTGTATGTGATCTAATGTTTTATGATGCTGCCATCCATTAAAGTGACCCAGGCAGCAATCAATCTTTGCACTTTATCAACAAGCAGTCTGAGATTCTTAAAGTGACGCTCAATTAATTTCCAGCAGGACTATACAGCTTCTACCTCGCCACTCACAAAATGTCCTATGTGCACAATTTACGAGGGACCTCCATAAAAGGGGAAGGTATTGTATATCTTTCACGCTACACCACGCACAGATGCACATATTTCCCTGAGCCCAGGATCTGTCTGTCGCCGTCCACATAAATATGCAAATCAACCCATGAGAGTGTTGTAAAGTCACATGGCCCGGTGTGGAGCAGCAATGCTAAGGTTAGGCCTCATCCAGAACCCTGTGTCCTGTCTGCGTCATGGAGAACAAGGCCGCGGCTCGAACTTAAACATAAAAACACATTTTCAGAGGGAGAAGTTGGGGAAGTTAGCACAAACAGCAAACATAAAAATATGTGCAATTGTGTACAAGTAAGTGAAAAACTACAGATATCAGAACCACATACACACACAAAAAGAAAACCTTCCTGTTGAATACATTTTTCATTGCATTGCATTCAGCAAAAGAGACGGATTGTGATGAATATTTGGCTGGAAGGTCACCGGTGAGAATGTTTCGTGTTATGGCTGAATGGCATGTAAAAGCAGGTGTAGTGTTTACACTATGCACATGTACATTTACCGTATTCACCTCCTGGGAACAAAATAAAAATCTCAGAGGAAAAAGAGGACGTGTTCTTCTTTGCATCAGGTGTTCGACACAGGAAGTGAATGGCGTGTCTCCGAAAACAAATTGAACATCATTGGTGAATCAGAAATGGAGGATCCGAATGCTGCCGCCGTCTGTGGTCACCCAGAGCTTGTGTTTGACTATTTCAACAAGTTTACCAGAAACCATCACAGGTAGACAATGAAACCAGCCTCTCCTCCAGCACGCCTCACCGCCAGGTCTCTTGCTCCGATATCCAAGTTGATTTTATTCATTACATATCCGCTTCAACAGGCGTCACACAGCACCCCTCTGGGGCAGGACTTCTACTAATATTGAGCCAGGTAGATTTAGACGCTCCAACATTAACAGACTGAAGATATCTGATAAACATGACTGCTGACGCATTAATAAAGACATTTCATTTCTGACAAGTCAATACAAATATGAGTTTCCTGGAAGAGCTCATTCCAGATGTATCCTTCCAGAGTAATGTTTGCTTTGGCCTGTAGTCTCTTGTTTACTCTGCTTCTTAATCCACATTGTGCTGGGATTATGTTATGTATTGCCATTGGTAGGTATGTAGTTAATATTCCATGCAGATCAGATTATGGGATAACAGACCTGATCAGAGATGTATCTGTGTGCTGGCCAACATTTAAGACTGTGTGGATTATACGTGTAGTTTGTCGGTGCAGACTGGTTTGATGTTGTTCATCCGCTAGTGAAGACCCGGAAATGTGGTTGAAAGCTCAGGAATAAATTAGTATTTGAATAATTATTAATATTTGTTTTTCTAAGGATAAGAATGAGCTTGTGCACTCAACGCATTCCTTGCAGTCTCTGTTTTTCTACGACTGTATATTTCTGTATGTTTTAAAGTGGAAAAAATTTAACAAAACTTAACTTTTATTCAACAAAAAAAGGGAATTACAAGTTTAAAAATAAAAATAGAGCTATGAAAAACAAATCCCTCAAAATACTTTTAATCTCTTCTGGAATTTGACATGAACTGATGCAGAAATGTGTACATAAGTACAGTTCTAACATTCCATTTTATCTCCACAGCAGCTTACAGGAAACACGGAAAATCTACTAAGTCCTCGAACTGAAGAGTAACACGATAAGACAACCAAAATGGTAAATAAAACCAGGCTTGAATTATGAATTCTGTTTTTCTCTCTCTAGCCGACAGCGGCTGCCTTTCTCCGTCGTCTCCGCTAACGGACTCAAGGGGCGTTCAAGAGCTCCAAGTGATCAAGGGCACTCACAGAGCTTCAAAACATCTCAGTTCTGCAGCTGCAGGGCCATCAGGCTGATGCACCGTGCAGGTGAACGGCACTTTACATTAGGGATGGATCGGCACTGACACTGACATCAGATACGAAGCCAACACCACTCATCCAGCCGGATCGGGTTCAGGTGGCAATCACATCCAATTCAGCATTGTAAACTGTCACTTTCACTGCTCTTTAAGTTCTGACTCCTTCTTTACTGTGTTTACAGAGTTTGTAATAATTAATATGTTATGTTTGTGGCTACTGACAGTCATACAGATCACCTGACCTCACAGCCTCTCACCTTGGAAAGCTTACAATGCATGTTGCATTATAACTCAATAAGTCATTTTATTCTCATCAGGGGCCTGCCCCCACATGAAGGATCAGGACAAGCTCCGCCCCCACAGGAAGAGGCGATGGGCCAGATCCGCTGCAACAGAGACTGAAGCTGCGTGCTGTCAGTGAGGACTCTTCTGAAGAGATGCTGTAAAGGAGACTGAGAGGGAAGCTGAGAATACAGCTGCTGGAGGAGAGGCCACTTTCCTCTGCTGCCCGTGATGAACGGACACTTCTGTACCACTGTTCAGAGGGTTTAGTCAGAGGCCACATTGGGGTGCTGTTGCTGGTGGCCCACTAAGCAGTCTCTGTTGCTGGTGATGCCTCTTTAAACAATGAAATGCTCTAATAAAAGGCTCATTCTCATTCTGTGTTTCAGAACGCAGGTTGAGTGAAAACTCTGCGTTGGTCAACCGTAAGATGAGGGAAACTGGGTTTTCAGGTAACTTGTTCCCATGGTGACTGACTCTGTGGACCTAACCTGCCTAGTCTAGTTTCCTTCCACAGAGCCTGAGTGTCTCCGTCTCCCCCCTCTGACAGAGACAGACGTGTTTCATTTCCTCTTTCATTCCGTCCATATCAGCATTCATCCGTGGGATTTAAATCCTGGGTGGAGGTTAGTTTGAAATTGTACCTTCGTGATTCTTGTTCTGATTCTTGTTGTAAACGGTAGAATGCACTTATTGTAAGTCGCTTTGGATAAAAGCGTCAGCTAAATGAAATGTAATGTAATGTTCCTCAGGAATCTCTAAAGCTGCTGTGACTCACACAGTTGATGTCAGCTGTCAGTGACAGAGTCTGAAAAGTGAGCATCTTTCAATTGGCTGCATGGAGTGAACTTATTATTTCAGCGAAGGTGTTAAACATGTGGTAAAGTAGCTGAAATAAACCCTCTGAGTGTTGTTCTAAATAGAATATCCAAATAGAATGTGTGACATTTAAAATCCAATGTATTTTAACCTTTAATAAGTCAGCTTGTGTCTCATGTCTGGCAATCAATATATTTTTTAAATTCTAAACAGTGTTTTTCATCCACAGTTGGATGCCTAAAGCTGAACATATATATTTGAAATGTAGACCACAGACTCATATACAGCCAGATTCCTCCACTTTATATCAGTCTGGTAAATTAATGGACGATAGTGAATAAAACCTAATTGTGTTATTTATTGACTTTTTCCCCGCTTTGACTCTGGCTCCTTTTTAAAGATGAATGTGCACCGTCCATATATGTATATATATATACACACATATGTTACATGCATTAATATCTATTCCACTGATTTATATGTAGGCCTGCCTGCCTGCTGTCTCTGCCTTCCTGCTCTGAGACCACAAACTAAACTGTGTTGGGTGTTTTGGTCCCAATAATATTATAATAATGTTGTTACCAATGTCGTTTAACTTTGGAAACGCGTTGCCTGTATTTGCTCCACTTGTTTTTACAGCAGGTTCCACCGCAGTTTTCTGGAAGAAGTTTGTCATTATTGAATTTATCCAATGATTTTATTCTGTTTAAACTGAAACACGTTGACATTTATAATTCACATTTAATAGTTTAAAAGTGCTGAACATCCTGGGTCACAATATTTTGGACAAAAGAAGTCTACTTCCAATCCACTTCTGAGGTGGGAACATGATCCAGAATGTTGGTCTAAAACTGATCCAGATCTCTGCGTTAAAGTTTGAAATACCCAAATGCAGCATTTGGTCCGGATTAAATGTAGGATTTGATTATCAAAATCTGAATTAAAATCTTCCGGATCAGGATTGGACCTGCATTGAAATGTAAAAAACAGATCAGAATTTAATCAAATCCTGAATCAGTTTGACATTGTGGATACATCCTTCAAACACATATTGTAGAGCTTTCTGCTCTCTCTCAAATTGTTCGTTTTTTTCACCCAAAAAAATAAAATAGATCATATTCATTCATGGAGTGATTAGTGACAGTGTGGGCTCCATGGTAACGCAGAGATGTATCAGTTTATTTACACATTCTATGGGTGGAACATTCCAAAGTAAAATAACAGTAAACAAATAGTGAATTATATAATGTACATTTATAAAGAGACAAAACAATAAATTATAATCATGACGTTTATTTATGTAACAAAACTAAAGTTTAGAGTGATTTTTAGGAGGATAAAATAAAATGTATCCATTATGTATCCATAAGTATTCCACATAAACATTCTGATGAATGAATGCACAAACATAAACATACATTTCATACACACATATTTCATATTTCATACACACATACAAACCTGCATGCAATTATAGTGCAAACAAAAGTCTAGATGAGGTCAGCAAAAGAAACATTGGACTGAAATACATTTGGATTCAAAAGAGGATACCAATTTTTCTAAATAAAAGTGAAAAGTGAAATGAAGCATTAATAAAATACCTTTTAGAATAAAAATAACAAAATGAAAATAATTTCTAATAAAACTGTGACATTATGAAAATGAAAGTAAAGAAATCATATTAAATAGAAAAATAAAATTGAAAGCCAGAAACTGGAAGGAAGTGAGAGGACCTTGAGTTGCAAATATGTCGTCAAACTCTTTCCAAGGTCAAGACTGAACCTTCAACACGTTAAGATGTTGTGAGGCATTTACTTCACACAGCAGAAGTTTATTTATGTTTTATTTGTAGTTGTATTCATCAAAATCCTTTAATAACCTCTACAGTAGTGCATTTAAATAATATCTACTTTAAAATATGCAAAGGAAAATACACACACACACACACGGACACACACAGGGACACACACAGACACACACATGGACACACACGGACAAACACACAGAAAACCATTTGCTGGCCACGTGTGCAGGTTTGGGAATCGAACAGTGATCTTCTCCAGTTGTTTACATGAATGAACGACATCCGGCTGCTGTAAACCAAAGCATGAAACCACAGAAGCAATACATGACAATGATATTAAAAACAAGGAAAGGCCAGAAGAGGTTAAGCCCTTCTAAAGCTCCACACTCGGCGTACTGATCCCTTCTCCACCGATTCTGCGAGAGGGAATTGGATATTATTGGAAAGAAACCAGGGGGAGCAGGAAAAGTGGACCAATGTGAGGCCCGGAGGCAAGGCAAGGCAAGGCAAGGCAAGTTTATTTGTATAGCACATTTCAACACAAGGTGATTCAAAGTGCTTCACATACAGCCATTAAAAGCATAAAAACACAATGCAGAATAAAAGATTTAAAAACAATTAAAAACAATTACACAATCCAAAATAAAAGATTTAAAAACAATTAAGAACAATCATTAAAACAATAAAAAACAGTTAGAAGGCAAAAAGCAGAAATAGATAGATACAGAATTGAATAAAAGTTGCAGTGCAGTTTAAGATATAAAATGCAGTAGTGAAATGTAGAATCTGGTTTAATTAAAGGCAACAGCAAACAGAAAGGTCTTCAGTCTGGATTTAAAGAGGCTGAGGGTCTCAGCAGACCTGCAGCTCTCAGGGACCTTGTTCCAGATGTGTGGAGCAGAAAAGCTGAACGCTGCCTCTCCGTGTTTAGTTCTGACTCTTGGAACAGAAAGTAGACCCGTCCCAGACGACCTGAGGGGTCGGGATGGTTCATAAGGCAGCAGCAGATCACTAATGTATTTAGGCCCTAAACCATTCAGGGCTTTATAAACCAGCAGCAGGATTTTAAAGTCAATTCTTTGTTGGACAGGAAGCCAGTGCAAAGACCTCAGAACTGGAGTGATGTGATCCACTCTCGGAGGACTCTAAGGTCAGAGGTCAATCTGTGCTTGATTAGATAAACTGTATCATCTCCATCCATCCATTATCTGTGACCGCTTATCCTATTCAGAGGGGAGGGGGGTCCCAGCTGACATTGAGGGAAGGCAGAGTAGACCTGGACCGGGTACCAGGCTCACAGGGCTCTGTAGCATCTCCTCAAGCACAAATGTTTTTGGGGATTTGTGACCAGCCTGGATGACTGTCGCATGAGAGTGAGCCTATAAAACCTGTGTGTGTGTGTGTGTGTGTGTGTGTGTGTGTGTGTGTGTGTGTGTGTGTGTGTGTGTGTGTGCGTGGTAGTGGCTAGTTTTCATATCCATGCGGGTGTTCAATGGTCCCTTAAGTGCTTGTCACGCTCGCGTAGGCGCTTACTCAGGCGATCCCCGAGGGAGAGCACTCAAAACCAAACAACAAACAGCGGAGGAAGAAGAGAGACGAGTAGAAAAAACAACAACAAACACACACACACACACACACACACACACACGTGAAACAAAGTAGAGCAAATGGAGGAGTAAAGTGACGCCATAAAAGATCCCACCCCTCTCCATCCTGTTATTTCGCCCGGAGGTCTGCCTGCCTGTCACTCTCGTATGAGTTCTGACGCTTGTCAGTTTGTAAAAAAGCTAAATGAAATAAGTGGCGGCGGTTAATATTCTTACTGCGGTGTATATTGGCGCGGCACTTTTACGAGCCTATGTTGTGTTTCATTTCCATTCTTTATTGGCAGCAGCCACAGTTTCAGCAGATGCCTGTTATTTATTGCCTCCCGACACCCTCGGTCCTGATGCATTGGTCAGTGGGGCATTTTTCCGTCGCCCGTAAATTCCCCGTGTTGTTCTTGAAGTCACGCTGTCTCATTCCACGCCGCCAAAGTGATGGATAGGAGCCGGAGCGCGGTTATGAATACACTGTTTGCTAACAGTTCCCCACTTCTGTCTCCGTGCTCCGTATTAATATGGACCTCTTCTCTTCTATCCACCTGGCTGAAAAGCACGGCTGAGATGTCCAATACTCGGCCCCTGCATGCTGAAAGGGGGCTCAGACCAGCTTGTGGTTTCCACTTGACTCCGCTAAGCCCCTCCCTCAAATCAATCATTTGTTAGCATCCATTATAAGGCACAAGAGGCCTTTGTGTATGAAACTTGCAGGACTTACAGCAGATATCCTCAAAGTTGAGAGATGATTATTTCTCACCTTTCTGAAGCCAAAAACCCGAGAGGAGAGGTGTCAGACAGGATGTGGGCCGCATCCACCGAAGACCAAGAAGAACGACACTGGTGCTCCGAGGATGGATGCTCATAATAAACAACGTTGACAGACAAAGACGGCTGAATATATGGAAGCTACAGGAAGTCCTAACTAACCGTTGACTTAGCTTTCAAACAGCACTATGCTGACTGACCCTGCTGGCCGCTGTCTGTCGCTCACATTAATATCTCTCACTAGTTTAGTTGAAAAGGCCAAATTGACGTGCTAGCTTGACATGCCTAGCAACAGTAACCGAGGTAGCATCCCTTCACCAATAAATCCCCTAATACGCTAATCAGAGGCGGCGTTTGTTCAGCTTGTTGTGGCGAGACTGTGCATATCTAAAACACGTGGATCGATACTGAGAAGTGGAGCATGCTCACACAGTGGGTTAGGACATTTACGTGCAGCTTTTGTTGCCATGACACTGAGTCTATTGTCATTGGGAGACCCTCTCCTTGTGTTTGGATCATACTGAACGTATGGATCAACTGCAGAGGTATGATTCACAGTCTGGGCTGTGACTGTAGATCAGCATTGGGACTGTTGTGAGTAACTTGGGCTGCCGTCCTCCCGAAGTAGCGAGCTCCCTATCAAACCCACCAACAAAAGAGAGGGGCACTCTTTAAAGGGAGGAAAACATGTCAGCGTCACACTACTTCAAATGGACTTGTTTTCCCTCTTGGAAGGTTTAAATGTAAAGTGCTGCAAAGTGTCCACACAACATGGCCCATTGTTGCGGCCTATTGTTATTGCTATGTCACAGCCGTGCTGTTGTTCGCTCCGGCCAACTAACCGGTGTTTGTTATTTACTGGCAGAGAAGCTGTGGCAAAGCAGCCCATGCTGCTAATACCTGGTAATCCCTGCTATCTCTGATGAACACATCTGCTGCGCTGTCCTTTCTGCTCAGACCTCCCGTCCCCACAGATCCCATCTCGTAGGATTTTAGGACAATCTCATTGTGTTTTGTGATGCACTCAAAGCAGTGTTCTTGGTTTTGATATTGGTATGTTTATTATTAAACACCTCAGAGTTTATGATTTCAGCAGATTACAGAGGGGTAATCTAGTTCTAGGAAATCTCTTTTGAATAAAGCGAGCAGACAAGTTATGAACAATACCTGCTGCCAGACTCATGAGGGGACCAATTTGGTTTAAATGGAAGCAGATTCTGCCAATGTCGTCAATGTCTGATATGAGAGATGTGTGACTCTGGGCTGTATAGGAAGCATGTCTGAACTTGTTGACTGTATCTTCTTGTTGCATCCTCCATGAAAACCTGTGTGTACATGTAGACACTGTGTTCTCAGTAAATCAGCACGGACACCTCGTCCTTTCACACAGCGAGCAAACTCTGACGGATGGAGCCAGGAAACGTGTCCGGATGCTGCATCCCAATTGTGATTCCTGCCTCTGCTGGTGATCTGAGTTATGTTTATGGAACAAGTTATGGAACAATCTGATGAAGAGGTGTGAAAGGCCGTCCAGACAGAGAGCAATAACTATAAAGATAAGCTTAAATATATTGTTGTAACAATCGTTCTAATGCTGGTGGAGGAAGGAGTCACCACAACTAAAACGACGATGACAGAGGGAAACAATAGTGTTGGGATCACTTTCAGAGCAATTTGATCAAAAATAGAAACACTGACAGCCGATCAATACACAAGAGGGGGATTAGTACAATTATGTTTGACCATATTTCCTAGCATCAAAATGTGTTCTTATTAAAAAAAATGTTTAAAACTCTCTCGATCTCTTCCCCTGTGGTGCTGAAAGTCACAGCTGTTCTTAATCTCATTATTTATGTAAGTTTCTTCCTCTGCACACCGTACAGTGATAACAGGTCATTACAGTCACAGTCACGTTAGCGTTCCAGCCATCATCCTGCCCATGAGAGCCCAGAAAGCCTGTGATCATGTGACCCTATTCTCTTGTTTGGATGCGCCCCTCTGGGTATTGTTCTATTTGACTAATCTCCTTTAATGCTCAGTGTACACACAGTGGGACGCTCTGTGGGTTCTCCATTCAACTGTTGCATAATACCCTGTTACGCTCACATCTGTGACAGCTAGGGGGCCATGAAAGAGCAAAGACATGTTACATATGTCAATAAACAAATGAATAATTAAAGTGCCATGAATGATCAAGGTATAATAACTGTATATTACATGTATGTCTTTAATAACTAATACAGTGTTCTGTAGCAAAAATGAATTAGAATGCTGAACTTAATTTAATAAATATAATAACCCCAAAATGTAATTTTAGGGGATTTGCAAATACAATACAGTAATTTCTCCAATTGCCATAACTCCTGTTGAATCCTGCTGTTGGGCTATTTCAAGCCAGACCAAAGTGGAGGACCAATCTTGTTGAACCTATACATCGCACAATCCAGGAGGTTGTCTGAATTTAACCGGCCCAGAAACCCTGAACCTGAAGCGCCGGATGGCTAGTGCCACGGAACCATCTGAGAAGAGAGCATTGAAAACTTCCATGGAGAAAAGCCTTCAGTGCTGTTGAGTGCATCAACGCTAAACACAGGTGCTGGCATTTAGAACATGTCGTCACACACACCTAAGCCCCGCCCCTATCTGCCTGAACTGGACTAGATGGATTTTTGTGTGATATGTGATCCAGAGATTCTCATGTGAGCTTCTGATTCTGTAAGAATAAACTACTCCTTTAAAAGCTATACTCAGAGTGTAATCCAGAAATGTCTATTTGCAACTTCAATCCAAGGATGTCCAAACAACTAGCCTGAAGAGAAGCCGCTGTGATGCTTGCTGTGTTCTTTCTGTGTGGTGCGATATCTTGTTAACTATGCTGGCGGCTGCACAAGTGTTCTGGAAAGTTTCACGGCTGACCAAACTGTCTAAGCATTGATCTCTGCAACCCCAATCCCTTCCATCCCGGTTCCAACAATCAATAAGACTTTCTCAGACACCCCCGATGTACACAGATAAACACGCACAGACAGTGCACCCACTCTGCCCCTGACACATTTTTCTGCACGCTCTTTTAAAAATAATCTGTCATTTGGCATTTCTCTCTTTCGCTTTTCCGTCTCTTGTTTTCTGCTGATTGTTTAACAGGAAACAAAGACAGCAGCCACCGGGGGAGCTGGTGAAACAGCCGCTCCGCTCGGCACTCAGTTATCCACAAATGTACTTTTCATTTCATCTCTCCCCCTCAAAAGACTAAACTCATGGTTTGTTGCTGTGCTGTTACCGCCAGTCTGTTACTCTACCCCCTCTTGGCGCAGAGCAAATGCCAATCCAAATCCAACCGTTTTTATTTACTTAGCTCAGCAGCGGTGAAAAACGACCTCTGCTCTCCTTCCAGTACAATTGGATTGGAGGCAAAGAGCTGGACACTCAGCTCACAGGACATTACTGAATCCCACCAGCAAGAAGGAAATCAGTTTGACCATGGAAAGCAGTGTGGCGGCCGATTGGACAGCCATTGGCTTTCATCCCGAGGGACAGAAGATACTTATCAGAGCCAGGGAACCACTGGCTGGAGCTGGGAAAGAGCTCTGGATTCTCTGCTAGTGCCCAGACAGATTAGCACCCTGGGAGATCTGAGAGCCGCTTTCTCCATTCTGGCTTTGGAAACTGTATGTTCTTCTGGAAAGAAAAAAGATTGTGGTCAACGTGGACGAGGCGTGGGGACACTCTAAATGCAGTCAGGCAGAAGATGTGTCCCTGTACACGCATCAATTACAGCAGCTCAACCCCTCATCCTTGTTAACTGTTCTTCATCTATGATAGAGGATATGTGCACTTAGTTCAACTAACATAATAAGGACAATCTCCAACTGTCAATGGCTGCCATTGATCCCATCATTGTCCCATATTGTGTAACGTAACAGGAAACACTTTTAGATGATCTAAAAGCTACTATAAAAAGATACTCAAGGTATCAGAGAAACTGTCACTAACGCCATAAAGCATCCACGTGTGGCAATGAAAGCCCGATCGGCTAATTTAACGTAAAGATTAGATTATTTAGTTTGTTTAGTCAACTTAAAAGCACTTGGTGTCTTTTTCAATATTTAACCAAATCACCATTTCTTTCCTAGTGGTGGACAATAACTAAGAGGTATTTGAATATAAATCCATTTGATGTAACTTTATACTTCTACTTGACGGATACGGGTTCAATTCAATTCAATGTGTATCGTCCAATATCACACATGTGCCTCAGAGGGTTTACAATCTGTGCCACATCCTCTGTCCTAAGACCTTCACATTAGAACAGGAAAATCTCCCCAAATAAACCTCAGAAGAAACATCAAGAAGAGCAACAGAGGAGGGATCAAACCCAACTGCCATTCCTCTTGCAGAAGCAGCTGAGACTGCATGGTTTCTTAGCGAGTCCCTGGACATATGGAATTGATTAGAGAGACTATCTCTTCAGCTAAAAGCTGTTCTGAAACGTGTTCCAATCAAGGTTAACAGGAAGGGCCTCGCACGGGTGATGCTTCTGTAACCACCCATGGGTAATCAGTGCACGGTGACCACTGATGATGTGTCTTAAAGAGTATCCACGTCATCTGCCCCCCTGGGGTTCAGCCCCGTATATATAGAACATGAAGGCATGGAGTCTCTCCACTCAGAGAACCTGGGTTACTCATGTAACCATGCACAAGTGCTATGGGGATGGAGCCTTCAGGCTGCTGCGATTACTTCCCCTCTATACTGTTTTACATATGCAGGTTACTGATAACCAATCCATTCCTACTACACTATTATTATGTTTTCTAAACTGCGTATATAGTTTCCCCTCTTTAAGCGGGCAAAGGCTTCTGAAACATAATTTTTATCACAAGGTCACACTAGAACACCCCATCCTCTGAAAGTCAAATTAAAGAAAACTTTCCTGAGTTAGCAGCTCATTAAGTCAGCATGGTTGACCCTGCAGTCTCCAGGTCATTTAGTATCCTCATCACCAGAGTTTATGTGCTAGATAGAACCAGTTACAGTATTTAATTAGTACAGAAAATGAGAAAATGTTACAAGTGGCCCTAATTCCTTTTAATTTCAAAGTAAAGGCCTTGAAATTGTATATTATTTACAAAGAAAACAAAATGGTTTGTAGAGTTCATAAGATTCTGTCAATAACTAGCTTCATGCAGACATTGTAGGAATAGTAATTTAATTGATTGATGAAAAAAGTTATCACACAATATTCAATAACACAGTCCCATGTATTATTCAATGTTTTGTATTATAGTCATATTTCATAATTGTGTTCATTCCTAAAACATATGTCCTACTTAAAGATGAAGATTTTAATGCAGTTTTATTATTTTTCATAGATCTTTAAATATGCTGCAATTATTTATTTATTTTTTATCACAGAAGCCACATCTATTTCTTTCTTCATGTAGATTTGACAGTTTCCCCAATTAAAATAGTTGTGTACACAGTGATAATGCTAGATGTTGGTAGATAGGTGTGGGTGAGTTGACAACTGTTGTGGAAGTGTTTTCCAGGTGGGGATTGTTGAGGGGAAGGTGCCAAAACATAAATCACAACTAATATTACAGGTCTTAGGGGTTACAGTAAGTGGTTCAAAATATAAGTGAGAAATATAAGTGAGAGAGAGAGACAGTCCTCTGAGTCCTGTTCAAGTGCCACAACACAATTAGCCGTTTCTGATCACACCGCTTCCTTTCTTTGCTTTTACTCGTTTTGAAAAAATAAAATAAATTAATAAAATACTGTTACAACCTAACCTCTTCATTTCCAGTTGAATGGCTCTTTCCCTTGAAACTGGAATGAATCCATTGGAACTACACAAGAGACATACTATATATTTGGCATACATGAAGATTACTGATGAAGGTGAACTTGTTTACACACATTATTAATGGCCTACTAATGACTTACTGTGTAAGTAGTATTGTATTACTAGATGGTCAAGCTGGATCTACCTTTGTATGCTATTGGGTTGTTTAAATTATTTGAACCCTGTGATGTAAGTGAAAAAACATGTATTAGTTGACTACATTTATCAGTTACTGTGTAAATTAAGATTTAACACATCCTATGTCCTTTTATAAAACATGATGCAATGGTACAGATTACAATAGCCCTGGTAAGTGCAGTTTTGGCAAAATAATCTCTAAAACATTGTTTGTCAGGATCATTAGCCTTGGGTAATTAGAACATAGGATCGAGCTTGTTTTTTACTCATTATAATAAATAACATCCCCACAGGATAGAAAAGCTAGTTTTTCTCACTTTTCTCAACCATAATAATCTGTACCATTGCAGAAAGATGACACATTATATGTAAAATCCTAATTTACAAAATAACTGTAGTGGAGTAGAGGGTGTTTGAAGGAGCATGCCATAGAAATACTCAAGGTAAAGGAGCATGTTCTCTCAGAGCACAGAAGGTCTGACAAAGCTCACCGTGTTTACCTGAGGGGGAACCGAAGGGAGGGGCTACAGGTCCATGTCTGTAAGCCCAGTGAGAGAGCAGAGGAGCGGCCTGAGCTAACCAGTGGGGCACGATCACATGCACTAAATGGTATGCGGCCGACCCGCCTATCTAAACAACAGCGGGGAGCTCAGTTCGACAGTCTCTCTGTAGCTTCACATAGACACCAGGTGTTCGTTAATGCTGAGTGTTGAATACAGCAAGTAGCACACATGCATGTGTATAGGTACAGTACATGTTTTAGTTCATTGCAATGCTAGTTAGCATGTTAAATATCTCCAAAAGGTCACATGGTGGAGGTATCATATGCACATGTTCATACATTCACCTTAACAACCGAGCCTCTGAGCAGGTCAGGCTCTATATATGTCATTATATATGTCAGGTCACTACACCATATTTGCCTTCATTTGCATTATGATTAGTACATAATGGGCCCTTCCAAGAAATAACATTAAAAAACTAAGTGAGTACAACGATTGTATGAGGTGTTCCATAATGCACACAGGCTAAGTCATAAAGGAAGTACGTCTGGAATATATTGTGCGAGTATGAAATGGTAATAGTAGTCTTCGAAGAATTGGCTCTGGGCAAGTTATTATATTCTGGCCATGCTACGTAGGAATATGTGAACAATGGATATGCTGGAGGAAGTAATTATGAAATTGTGCACAGTTAAGCTATATGAACAGAATTTCATTATTATGAAGAATAAGTGATGTGCTTCAATCATGGGTTTCATTTTGACTTTTGAAGAAGTCTGAAGAAATGCATTCTGCTCAAAACGTGTCTTGTGGAAGTGCTAATAAATTGCACACAGTGTGCAGACCTTTAATTATATTTATATTTTCCTCTTGCCTTTCACATCCCTTACTGCAGTTCCAGTGAACATGTGGCTGCTGTGATCTCCTCTCCTTTGAATCAACCAAGCTCCACCTGATGGTCGGGCTCCATCCTGCCCCACAAGCAGCACAGGTCAGTTTCTTCCTGTTTAACAGCACACTTTCTCTCCTCCCTTTTGTTCTTAGTTTGTCCTTCAGCAAGGAACCGACTTATCTGTGCAGACCCATATGTCTCCCTCTGACTTCACACAGGCAGGAGCTGCAAATGTAAATCAGGCTTGCACACTGCCGGGTGTGAAATCAGATGAAAATAAGGAGTAAGCTGTAAGCAGCTGAGAGATGAACATGAAAATGAATAAAAAGGAAGTGGAGCAACTGCTTCTGACTAATTCCACTGTTAGCTGGAGGTCTAGAACACACTTATCCTGTGCTCACGACTTGTAGCCTTACATTCTTCAGTCCAAGACAACGTTTGGTGCGATGTGTAAGATCTAACCAGTCAGAAATGAGCATGCTCACCATCTACACCCGATCATTTGTCCCTAATGAGACGATATTTAGCTCGAAATACAGCCACCATGACAACCCCTTAGTGGCGGGGGTTTGATCCCGGGAGACCGCCCCGACTCCCCACCGGATCACCTAACTTTCTGCTGTTCACACACACAGGTTGAGTCAAGTTTGCACTCGACTCACTTTTTTCACTTTTCATGTTATAACTGACGGCTGTACATTCAGATTGCATGGACCCAGTAGCAGAGGGGAAATGCTGCCCAATAGGTTTGGAGCAGGTTTGCTTGGTGTTACACATTACACCTTTAAGGGTTAAGATAATACATGTGAAGCCTTACGGTGACAGATCTGTTCTGCTTAACTGTAGTATGATATTTCAGATTTCTTAGAAACTGGCTGATGAGGTTATGTTGCACCACATCATCTCCTTTCAGCTCAGAGGAGTTATTGTATCTTCATCTACTTTCTGGTGGGAGGGGGAAAAAAACAGCTTGCATCAGGAACGGGGCTCGCAAGCTGCCAACAGTTCACGTTCTCCACTCGTTAGACACTCTGATTGGCATAATCAGGTTACATCGAAGCTGAGAGGAAAAGGCCATCAGCAGGAATTAGCGTCACTGTGCTAAACTTACGATCAGTAATGTCAACGGGATCCGTACCAGATACGATGGAGGGAATAAAAGAGAACACGTGGCGACGAGTCCTCAGTCTGGGATCCCACATGATCAACCAGGAAGTGGCTGCCTGATGAAATCTAACATTAACAGTGTCTTTCTAAGACAAGCATGGGAGCAGGGCGGGGGGGAAGTAGAAAATAGCAGTGGCACACAGATTTGAGGTGACAAGGCGCGTACAAAGCCCTGTCAGGAGCCTGAGACGTGAAGAAAGGCTGTCAAAATGCAGGGAAGGCTGGCATGCTGTGGTCTTTTGAAGGAGCTTGTCATTACAACAAATTGTGTCTTCAGGTTTGATTTCTAATTTAGTCGTCTATTTACAGCGATCATTTGAATATTCACTGCTGATCACGGCACAAAATCGTGTTTTGCATGTCGTCTTTGGGAAGGGGTTTGGTGTATTTTAGGAGGAATCACAGCTTCGCACCGTTTAATTACCTGCTTGTGCTGACTTGTAATTGTAAGTCGGAGCGACAGCGCTGGGCGGTTCAGTCAGCTTAATTTATAAGTTGGCGTATTGATGTAATGTCAAACACTTTGACTATGCTGTCGGTCAGCCAGGTAAAACTAGAACTAAATGGAGAGCTGATTGGACCAAGAAAAGAAAGACACAGCTGTGATATTATCCTGAGAAAACCATAAGAGCTGTTATAACCTGGGAAGCGTTTAGAAGAAATACTCAGAGATGAAAAGAAGAAGCGATAAAGGGAAACTGTGCACATGCTAATTAGCACAAGCAAGAACATGTGTACAGGCCTGCTCGAAGCCAAGTGTAGAAGGAATGAATGAAGATAAGGAACCAACAAATAAATCAGGATGACGTGCTGAAATTTAGCCACACATGTTGTGGGACAATAAAACACAGGGTGATGACGAGTGTGTGTGTGTGTGTGTGTGTGAGATCGGATATAAAACCATGTTTGTCATCATCTTTTCTTTTTTTTTCATAACTTTGGCAATTTGAGCTTTCCACAAGAGTTAATTAATATGCAATGAACTGTTGTCTCCATACAAATGAGCAATCTTGAAATGTGATTCATGCGTTGTTTCTGTTTTGTAAATGTGTCAGTAACTGTATTTACACTACTGTAAAAAAAGAAGACAAAGTTCTAGTCCCAGAAGCTCCACACAGACAATCTGAAGAACACGATTAAACATTTGTAATAATAATAAAATTAATATTGCTTAACCACTCATGTGATTTAAAGAAACAACATTCCTAAAAAAAACATTCAGTACAACAATGTAATGAGCTGTTCCATACTGCAGACAGACAAAGTCATAAAGGAAGTAAATCTTGAATATATTGTGCGAGTGTGAAATAGTAGTCTTGGAAGAATTGTCTCTGGGTAAGTTAGGGTTAAATGTGTTACCCAATGACACATTGACATGGACTAGCGGAGCAGGGTATTGAACCACCGATCCTCTGACTGAGGGACAATCCTGCTCTATCACTGAGCCAAGAGTCTCCTGTTATGGTGCAGCCCATCACTAATGCCATCAGCAAGAGGAAAACATGATACATGTGCATAAGTTAACAAAGAAAAAAAAAGAAAAAAGAAAAATATATATGTATTAACCGAAGAAACTAAAGGTTTTAATACAAATAAATAGAACTGAGCTCAAGTGTGTAGTCTGTACCATACAAAATGTTGATGACAACTGTAACACAAATAGATGATTGAGAATAAAAATGGAAAGTCTAAGTGGGACCAATGGTGTGGTCCTACCCACCCACCCACTGTCACTCAAAAATAAGAAATAAAGCACTGTGGGCTAATACTATTCTTATTTTTCACTTTAAAAAAATGATACAATCAGTTTTTAATGACTTTCTGTTGAAACAAGAGCTGACCAAATTAGATTTACAAAATCTAACAAATGAGTAATAAAGCAAAGTTCGAGGCTCTGAGCAGAATGGTTACATGGGAGTGTGAAAGTTACTATTTCACATTCATGCGAGTGCATGATGATCCCCGTGGAGCGGAGACATCAGCCGCTGTCTGTTCCATCCCCGGCTCCGAAGTCTCACAAGTCAACTTGATGAGCGGATGCTGAGGAGTGCCGAGCTGTGGGCAGCGGACTGGGAGGGCGGAGCCCTGTGCTCCTTCACGGCTCCTTCACGTAACGATGCACAGCGCGTGCACACGGCGGCTGAACAAAACGATCTATTTAGCTGTCAAATATGAAGCAGTATACAGCTGATTATCTTAAAATGCTAAGCGAGGAGAGGGAGGAGGCGGCTGGTGGGGAGGGAGAGACAGCGAGAGTTTCTGACTGAATAACTGATCTCTGCCTCCATTATAGGATATATCACATTATGGCCATACGGTGTTTAGCATTCAGAACAAAAAGAAAGGCCACACACACACACACACACACACACACTCCGTGGCGGTTGCAGCTGACGGGGAAGCAGCCGGCAGGTCTTCCAGTGTTATCCTTCACGCTTGCATTCCTCTCGAATGGGATACAATGAGAAAGTGATTCCAATGTCGCCTGCTTTTTAGCAGGTCCTTTAATGCCTCACACATCTCCCACTCAGTTTAAGCTGATGGAATAAATGAGTCGTGCTGCTGCTTGGAGCTGCCTCATACTTTACAGCGTTTTGCTGGAGGTTGCTGAGGAGACGGTGCCTTTTCTGGAACTCTTGGCTCCTTTCAGCGCATGCCGCCATGTTGATATTTGTGTCTATACATAAATCCCGTCTTTACTTTCAACTACCATAGCTCAGGGAGGCTGTTCTCCTTTTTGAAACAGTGTTCTGAACCCATGAGTTTGAAATAATTGATGAAATCGACTGAGCTCTAGGTGTTAGTGAGGTGTTGGTGTGACAGGAAGACACACTGAATTCAATCAACAGGAAAACTTCTGTTATTCACATGAGCATGTCATGTGTTAACAGGAGAGAGAGGCACACACACACACACACACACACACACCTGGGCCCATCAAGGGGTCTGAACAGTGTAATTAACAGGCTCTCCTGGGTCCCTGCCTCGCCGTCTAATGACGCACAGCTAGTGGAGTACAGGTTGCACAAATTGAAGGCTTTTCCTGACCGTTTAACCCTGCTAACACGCCCACCACCTCCTGTGAACACGCGCAGTAATGCGCCAGTACACACACAGCCTCCCAGAGGGCATCAAAACCAAGAGGCCAGCTTGTTTTGGCCTCTGACAGGTTTGTATGTTAATCTACTGCTTTTAAATATTTTTTTTTTTTACCTCTAGCGACAGTTAGCTATGCATCTCTGGGCAGCATCGCAGGACTTCAAAGTTGTCTATCCCCCACAAACACACAAATGTGGCTGTGTGTGAGTGTGTGTTGCTTTTCTAGCCAGAGATAGGCTGTATGTAATGGAGCAGGCATTAGCAGATGCCCAGCAGAGACAGGCTCACAGCAAGCAAGCTGATTTAGCTTGAAAGAGATGGCCCTCTGCAGAAGGGTGGGAGAACAGCCCCCCCCCCCCCCCCTCACACACACACACACAACACATTCCACAAACTCCCCATCGAGCTGAAAGCGTACACCCACCCACTCTCTAGAGGCTGCGGTTATATTTACCTCGGGCAGAGTAAAGGCAGAGGAGAAAAACTGGAAAACTAAGGCGAGGAGGAGAAGTTTCTGGCCGTCGAGAGCGAGTGGCGAACGCTGGAGACAGAAGCTCCCCGGTGACCAGCCTAGCCGGGTGGAAATGCATCACTGCCTACATCCACAACGCTACAGGCAATATTCTCTCCCCGTCTGGCTCAGAGCTGCTCTTCCTCCGCTCATTCTTCTGTCACCCATAATAGACAGATTGTATAAAGACGGCCTCTAAGCCGCCATCCTGCATGAGCCCAACGCTCGAGCATCTCTTTTAACCCGTCCTGTTGGGGTCTCTTTGAGATGTACCCTGATTCACATCTATGTTTTAAAATATATCCGATAAGAGTAAAGTCTTCCTCTGCTTGCCAAGGGAAGCTGCTGAATAAAAGCCTTCATACACCAGGGACGTTTATATATATATATATATATTTTTTTTTTTGCACTTCAATACATTTTTTTATATTTTTGAGTACTTTCACACAAAACATTTTTATTTATTTTTTCCAGTGTGGCCACGGATAATGTAGTGAAACAGTCGTGGTTAGCGCTGTAGCAAATGGCTAATGTTGTAAAACATTACTAGATACAAACTTAACTTAAACTTAAAACTTGCCAAGCAAGATTTAAGGTTTTTTCAACTGATACAAGGTTTTCATCTGAATACCCACACAAGTCACACTATCTGTCCACGATTTCATCATCTGTGATGGAACAGGTCAGTAATGTAATAGTACCGACACCAGTAAAAATTAAGACTGAGATACACTTTTCCGTTAACTCTTGTTACATTTATTGTCACCGTTCTGCACCTAATGCCAAGGCAAATGTCTGATTCAGATTTCTGACACTGCATATGTGACACCTTGACAGTGGCAGGAAACGTCCTCTTCACACCTTTAGAAATGAATAGTGCTAGCCAAGCTGATGCTGCTGCTAAACACTATTACACTAACAGTGATCACGCTGTGGTAGCACTTTATAATAAGTACACACTATTTAGCATTAGTAAAGCATGAAAAAACACTGAATTCATCATTTATACAGCATTATTCCATTACTCATTAGTAACTCATTAGTATGCAATTAATCAACAGTTATAAATGTTTCATTCTTAATTAATAAGCTTGGGTTTTCATACTTTATACATTTTGGATGCCCCATTTGTAAATGAAGTATTAAAGAGTTATAGATGATTAATAAGATAATTTATATCTTAATATAATAAAGGTGTTAGTAAATGATAAAAAAGCTGCAATTCATGATTAATTCAGGTAGTTACTACTTATTAGTTAAGTATTAGTTAAGCATGTTCTGTGACCTCATCTAAAGTGAAGACTATCTATGCCTTACAAAGCATTTATAAGCAGTGCCTCAAAGCTAGCAAAAATCTCAGTTATCTTCTCAACAGAAAAGAGAAATAGACACAACACAAAGTGATAAAGAACATTAATATGATGGTGCTGGGGGCCATGCCCATCAGTGGCACAAGTGTTGCATAGTTTGTTGGCACATAGCTACATAATATTGATTATGCTAGATATAATTAATCATGAATTGCAGCTTTTTTATCATTTACCAACACTTTACTAATTATTAATAATCATCTATAAGTCCTTAATACTTAATTTACAAATGGGGAATCCATAATGTATAAAGTTTGAAAACCCAAGCTTATTAATCAAGAATGAAACATTTGTAACTGTGTTTATGAATTGCATACTAATGAGTTACTAATAAGTGTCCATACGTTGGAATAATGCCTTATAAATGATGCATTCAGTGTTTATTCATGCTTTACTAATGCTAAATAGTGTGTACTTATTATAAGGTGCTACACACACTATATGTCACGTTTTTTCAATTCATCTTTTTACCTTTAAGACATGGCACCTGTCACCTCTGTCTTGCCAGCCACTACAAGCCGGGCAAACCCTCTCCTAGAAGGCAGGCAGAAGCATCCAGAACGTGTGTTCATTACACAGCTCATCAGCAGCATGCCTCTCCTGGGTGTCTTCAGCATGGTTCCAAACTAGTTTAGTCCACTTGGCAAGGATTAGTTTGTATTTGTAGTCTGTATTTATGCCAGCACAAATTGTCTGACAGAGCACAAATAAGATCCCCTAATACAGTAACAGGGCTCACATTTACAGAAGTGGAGGAACAACTTCTTTTTTCGAAACGACTAATTTAACTAGCTCTTCATGGTTTGCTTTTGTAATAATTTAATGAAGACATGTGTATATTTTGGAGCTTATATCAGAGAAGCAGAAGCAGGGAACTAAATGTTTTTTGTTTCTTGTGAAGTTTACTTTTTGATACTGACTCATATTGTATTCATTTTTTTGGGGGGGATCGTGGCTCTTGAGTAGTCATTGTTTAATCAAATCAGATGTTTTGCTTCTATTCAAAGACTAACTTTGGTATTTTTCCAACAATGTAATTGTCCTGCTACTGCTCACTGTCAATATACGTCCACTAAAAAGGGTTTGTTTTTGTCCTCTTGTCTGACAACATCCTGGAAAGAACCCCAAAGAGAAACAAAACGTCTTTTAAAACTTATTCAGCACAATAGACCCCCTTGGGCAGGGGTGGGCAATTCATTTTCCCAAGGAGCCACATGAGAATGTTGGACCGTTGTGGAGGGCCGAACCAATAGGCTGAACTTTATTCTTTCGTTTGATTACTTTATAAAAAAATAAACACAGTAAATTAGATGGTTTTGAGCTGCTACTGGTAAGAATACATGTTACAGTAAGGCTTTGGAAATGTGTAAAAAATGTAATTTTATTTTTTTAACATACTATTAATTATCAATAAGTGCTTTTGATGTTTTCCAGTTCAGTTTGTCTTACTCAGTGAAAAAAGTCCAGTCTGTGTTGGCTTGAACACGTGAACTGAAGTCTGGTTGAATGTCTGAGGTGGACATGTGAAGGACAGCTGACAGGTGATCATCAGTGAGAGAGGATCTGTTGAACTTCATCACTGAGAGTGTTTGTAGGTAGATCCAAAGAGAACCAACATCTTCTGAGCACGCCTCCTCATGTGTGGAAAGTTCTCCTCTTTGAGAGAAGAGTGAACATCCAGGAGTGCTACTGAACTAAATCTCTGACTAGTGAATCAGACTGGAGGCTGAACATCGCTGTATAATCCACACGGCAGGTACAGGGAGAAGAGATCATGTGCAGACTGAGACCTGATGACTAGATGTTTAGCTGATGTCACAGAGAGGCACACACAGGGGCGGACTGGGGGAAAAAAGTGGCCCGGGAGTTACTGTCAGACCGGCCCACTCAATACAAGGCACGTTGCCCACTCAATGCATTGCACGTATCAGTGGCCTACTTGGAATAATACCCATACACTTAACATCATTTTGGATGATTATAAACAAATTACACCAAATATGTTTTTTACAACATTTGGATCCACCAATTTGCCTGGATGGACACATGGAATACAATTATACTGGCTATTGTAACACTCCAGGATATATATAGTTTGCTATATGGAAATGCTTAACTATCAGATGGTAGTATCATATGGTTATACAGTTAGGTCCATAAATATTTGGACATTGACACATTTTTCATTATTTTGGCTCTGTACACCACAACAATGGAGTTGAAATGAAAAAATCAAGATGTGCTTTAAGTGCAGACTTTCAGCTTTAATTTGAGGGTATTTACATCCAAATCAGGTGAACGGTGTAGGAATTACAACAAATTAAAATGTGGCCACCCTCTTTTTAAGGGACCAAAAGTAATTGGACAAATTAATATAATCATAAATCTAATTGTCACTTTTAATACTTTGTTGAAAATCCTTTGCAGTCAATGACAGCCTGAAGTCTGGATTCCATAGACATCACCAGACGCTGGGTTTCGTCCCTGGTGATGCTCTGCCAGGCCTCTACTGCAACCGTCTTCAGTTCCTGCTGGTTCTTGGGGCATTTTCCCTTCAGTTTTGTCTTCAGCAAGTGAAATGCATGCTCAATTGGATTCAGGTCAGGTGATTGACTTGGCCATTGCAGAACATTCCACTTCTTTGCCTTAAAAAACTCCTTGGTTGCTTTCGCAGTATGCTTCGGGTCATTGTCCATCTGCACTGTGAAGCGCCGTCCAATGAGTTCTGAAGCATTTGGCTGAATATGATATTGCCCGAAACACTTCCGAATTCATCCTGCTACTTTTGTCAGCAGTCACATCATCAATAAATACGAGGGAACCAGTTCCATTGGCAGCCATACATGCCCACGCCATAACACTACCTCCACCATGCTTCACTGATGAGGTGGTATGCTTTGGATCATGAGCAGTTCCTTTCCTTCTCCATACTCTTCTCTTCCCATCATTCTGGTACAAGTTTATCTTCGTCTCATCTGTCCATAGGATGTTCTTCCAGAACTGTACAGGCTCTTTTAGATGTTTTTTGGCAAACTCTAATCTGGTCTTCCTGTTTTTGAGGCTCACCAATGGTTTCCATCTTGTGGTGAACCCTCTGTATTTACTCTGGTGAAGTCTTCACTTGATTTTCGACTTTGACACAGATACACCTACCTCCTGGAGAGTGTTCTTGATCTGGCCAACTGTTGTGAAGGGGTTTTTCTTCACCAGGGAAATGATTCTTCTGTCATCCACCACAGTTGTCTTCTGTGGTCTTCAAAGTCTTTTGGTGTAGCTGAGCTCACCAGTGCGTTCTTTCTTCTTAAGAATGTACCAAACAGTTGATTTGGCCACACCTAATGTGTCTGCTATCTCTCTGATGGTTTTGTTTTGATTTTTCAGCCTAATGATGGCTTGCTTCACTGATAGTGACAGCTCTTTGGACTTCATATTGAAAGTTGACCGCAACAGATTCCAAACACAAATACCACACCTGAAATGAACCCAAGACCCTTTTATCTACTCCTTGTAAATGAAATATCGAGGGAATTACACACACCTGACCTTGAAACAGCTGATCAGCCAATTGTCCAATTACTTTTGGTCCCTTAAAAAGAGGGTGGCCACATTTGAATTTGTTGTAATTCCTACACCGTTCACCTGATTTGGATGTAAATACCCTCAAATTAAAGCTGAAAGTCTGCACTTAAAGCACATCTTGATTTTTTCATTACAACTCCATTGTTGTGGTGTACAGAGCCAAAATAATGAAAAATGTGTCAATGTCCAAATATTTATGGACCTAACTGTACGTATAACTACAGAGCCTTAAGGAATGAATGTCAGCAAAGAAAGACCACACAATAAAGAAACTAGAATCCGAGGGTAGAATTAGTATGAACTACAGTGTTTCCCCATGGTTTACAGCTCTCTTTTTTGGGGGGGATTTCGAGGTCAGTTTTTGTCAAGAAGCCAAGAATCGGCGAGTCGCGCAAGCGTAACCTGTTAATAGTGTAAGGTAGACATTTAATTGAAAGTACAGGCTGCAAATATTACCCCTTAATGTAATGGTAGGGGAAACATGGAACTATATTCTAGAAATGAACAGAACAGAACATACGATGGGGTGTGAACAGCAGTGGTATCAGTAGTGTTGCATGCTGGGTGTGGGATTCATGTGTGTGTGTGTGTAGGGGTGTTTAAGGTGCATAAAAACGGCTCAAACATGGCTTGGTTTGCGAGCGAGTGTTGAGTAGACTGGAGTGATTGATATTTAATAACACCTAAAACAAAGTTAGACTGACGGAAGAGATGAGACGAGTAACGAAGATATAAACCATGATTGTGACCACAAATTGCAGGGAGTAGTATAAAAAACAGTCAGTAATAGGAATTTTAATTGTTAGAGTAAATTTAACGTGTTCTGTGAAGCATAGAATAAAGTCGGAGCTGGTGATGTCAGAGAGAGGGCCGGTTGGTGAAGGAGGTGGGCCGTGTTGGACCTGCCCAACCCCATTGGCCTACCGGGGATTTCCCCGGGATCCCGCAGCTCCCGCAGATCGCTGAGGAGAGGAACTGCACACAATTTCTCGAAATGTCTTAATTAAAATAATTAAAAATACTTAACTTCACTCAGAGCCAAACTTCGCACAAATACTCCTTACATGTAGAGCTATATTATACAATAAAGAAACGCCTTTGAGAATATCTTTAAGATAATACAAATTAACGTTGAAATTTCTTTAACTTTTTTTATTTTCTGTGTATTATCATAAATTAATATACCACTAACACATATATGAACGTCATATTATCTAACTTCACAAAGGTCTTCTGAACATTATAGCTGTTGAAATTATTCAAATAGACCTTGTACTTGTGGAGATAATCACTCTTTAGTGTCTGTTAACGTCTTTTTCCGTCCATCAACCGGAGCTGAGAGGACAGCGGCTCGCTAACCTGCCTTTAACAGACTCAAGTTAACTTTAGTTAAAATAGTAACTATTTGCAGGACTCTTCCCATCATCAATGGTGAGAACTCTCTAACTGCTGGCCCAGACCAGGATCAGCTCTTTGCCACCACTGCTAAAAACAAACAAGAGATAGTCAGGAAGGAGGATACTTCCCCCTTCTCTGCTCCACCCCGCTCGGATGCAAGAACACTGCACACTTTCATTGAGTATCACTGTAACAGAGGGAGACCGGAGGAGGCGGACAGCTGGCCAACACGACTACCAGCCAGGTTGTTCCCTAGAATGATGCCCACGACTTGCATTGGCAGTAGTGACCTTTCTGCTTCACAATACAGTCTCCTGTATCAGTACACTGTGAGAAAGGCAGCACAGAACTCACAATAAACAAATCAAAGGCCACTATTTCTACTATTTTTACCAGTACACTGACAGCACTCGTTGCCAGAGACAAATGGCCGTCAGACAAAAAATACTGAGAAATCAGACTGCTCCAGGCTGAAATCCACTCCAGGTTCTTCCTGCTCACAGAGATAACTGACACAGGGAGATAGAACAGGACTGACATTTTGGACAGGAACAGCCAGAGCGGCAGGTTTGACATGCTCACACCTGAACCCACTGTTGGCAGTAGACTTAACAGGGCATTCAGCCTTTACAATTAGAACAAAGTTCACTCGCCGCAAGAGATGGAGGGTCGTCACAACACCTAAAAGAAAGACTCAACTTAAAAAAATAAAATAACAAAATGTGTATTTTCACTGCTTTATCATGTCATCAGACAGCCCTTTCTGATTAGAAATTGAACTGAAGGGAAACGTATCTATGCCCTTACTAAAGCTAACAGAATATTACACACACTTAAACTTATATGGATTTTTTTAGGTGGGTCTTTTTAGATGTTTAGAATACCTCATTCAAAACCCCACAACTATCAATTCAAGCCAGGATTTCCCAGTTACCCTGACTGAATTTAGCCATGACTCCTTTCATGTAAGCAGTGGCACATGAGTTACCACTGAGATTGATAGTGTGCAGCCAGCCTGCTCCAGATCAGACTAACAGCCAGGCTTGATTAATCCCAATGCCTTATCTGTTCAGTCAGCAGTCAATCCGGTTGGAAACCAATGTGTTTTTTTACGGTTCTTCCATACCTGATGGCATTAAGAGCGGTGGCGATCTGTCTTGGCCCCAATTAATCCATCAAGGAAGGATGTCAAATCCAAGAAGTCCAATTCTGCCTTTATATACTCTGCTAATCCATTCAGGTATAGGTTACAGTGAGCCACAGAGTTCCATTCACGTAGGCGGGCTCTGGTGTGAAATGGAATGGTAAGTTCTCCAACAGTCCAGTTCCCCTGACTCAAACGCCAGCAAAGTCCTGTAGTGGAGTCAGGGCCCATAGAAACCAAACGGAACACCTTGTGTAGCTCAGCCGTGAGAGTCCAGAACGAAGTGCAGGCTAGGATGCGTCTCTTCACAGTTTTGCTTTACAGTCAGGTGGTTGATGGTGAAAGTCACCATGGCTTCCTCAGAATCAAAGGTACAGAGAAAACAGGATAAAGTGATTTGCGATGAAAGGGATGCAGCCCTCAGAATGTCCAACATAACGCTCTGGGGCAGCATTGGAGCAGGAGGAGGAGCTGGAATTGACGTGCCTCGGTAGCGGTGGTGGCCAACAGTGCCTCAAGCTGCTGCAGGACCCCATCGATCCACTTGAGGTGGAACTGTGTGGAAGAAAAGTGCATGCTGGGTCCATCACTGTCCAGATTGTGCTGTAACGGGTAGTAGTAGGACCCACGTGAAGAAAAGTGGAGACGCAGAACAATTGGTAATAACAAAGAACACGGAAAGGCAGCACATAGTACAGTTCAGGATCAGGCAGGATAAAGTCGTGGAGGCAGAGGATCTGGAACCAGGGAAGCCAACAGTCCAAGCGGGCAAACCAGTAGGGGAAAGGCAGAAGGTTAGTCGAAGCCAGATAGAAGATCAGGAAACCAGCAGGAAGTTACTCACAGGACACCCAAAGTGTGGCGACATAGTGAGAGTCTCTGGACCACCGGAAACCACAGGGTAGTCGACGGGAACACTCACACTGCAGCGTCATCGTCGGATGGAAACGCCAAGCAGCCACAGGCAACAGGAACCACGGGCACAGAAGCACATCTCAAGGTGGGAGACTGAAGGGTGGTGGGTTTACCGGGAATCGGACGAGACAGGTAAGTCAGATGTCATGGTCGGCAACAAAGTGCTGCAGTCTTGTGTAAGAAGCAAAGAACAATCTGGCAATGAGAGCGGGAGCGGGAACAGGCTTGAATACTGACTTCATTGGAGATGAGCAGCCGCTGTGTGGGCAGGTGAAAGAGTTAGGGATGAGGTGGGAGTGGCTAGCAGGTGGAGTGGAGAGGAGGAGGGGCGAATGGAAAAGTATCAAATGGGAGCTGGGTGGGCAGTTACAGACATATTTACTATGTGCAGTGAAATGATTACCTACTTCTCCATCTCCATTCCTCGGTCCTAGACCTCCATTTGTGTTATCACGTGTGTTCTGACAGACATCTGACAGTTTGTGTGCATTCTGTTGAACACATATGAGCAGGGACTGCACATGCTGTCGACATCCTTCAGGTTCTGCCTATGCTTCCAGGCTGTGTAGTGTCTGGGTACAAATATGATATTGTCTATGAGCACCACATCATGGATCACTGATCCATGATGGACCAAATATGTATTCCCACAAGTTTGACATATGAGCTGATTTCCACAATAGAGATCTTAACGATTCCATCAGTGACTTTATTTGTGCCGTAAACAGATTGTGAATGATACATCAGTGTCATCATGAGCAATGATTAAACACTTAATCATAAATAATCATCTCAGCCATCATCATGAAATTGCTTGAGACAATGAGGGTACATGAAACGACCATCTAATGATAGCTGACACTCTGGATTAAAAGCACTTCAACGGCAACAATTTCTCTGTACATTATAATTGTCTATTAGTAAAGCACGACATGAAACACTTTGGTTTTCTCTGTGAATTTGAGGAGACTCATCCAGCTGCCCACTGAGTGGTGCTGGCAGTGAGTGTCACAGCGAGGCCCACAAGGCTATCTGTGATCTGTGTGTGATGACATGTTGGGTCTACTCTGTGCCAGTAAAGCAGCAGGGATGATATTTAAGCGGAGAATTATCTTGCCAAGATGCGTTTGGATCTGGGTAGAGCTGTTGTTGCAATTGACAACGTGCAAATAAAGCAGCATTTTGAGAGTACAAAACGTGATATTGTTATCGCTTAGACCCCTTCACGACTGCTGCAAACAACTGGCTCGTCCACAGAACGAGGATGCATGAATTCCTCTGGCTTCCAAGCACTTTGGAAAAGAATGCCATTGTTCTGCTATTGTAGAAGTGAGTCAATAATGTCTGTCACACTGGCAGCGGCAATTATTTCACTCCTACCGGCAGCTGTCGGTTTTCAGTCGTAAAGATAACGTTCAGAGGCACTTTGCTGGGGAAAGGAATGGAACGCAATGGTGGGTAAAAAAATCCACTGAGGTGAGTGACAGTGTTGTTGAATTCAACGGTGAGCTTTGAAGCTTGCTCTTCAGCTTGTTTTCTCTCACTGGAGCCTGAAAACATACAAGAAAGGAAGGCGGGTAGGCCGTGGGCAAAATGGCATACTGTACCAAGGGAGAGTGGGGAGGAAGAGGTGGAGGAGAAGCTGAAGAGGATTCATGCAAAGACCTGAGCTGTACGAGCGTCTGATGAGATGAAAGCCTCTTGACAGAGGAGGGCTGGAGGTCGGTCTCAGTGGTCGGCATCGCATTGTTAAAGTTCAGCCTTGCAGAGGCTACTCAAACCGTCTGTCCACTCTCTCCTCGCCCTGGACCTGCCCTCTTCATCTATCATGACCGACTGCCCACGCTCACCGCCACGATTCACTTCCTAGTCCGTATTACAACACGGAGCGGCAGACTTCAATGCCGCGGTAGTCTAAGGCGCTCGAAGGGAGAGGAAGTGAGGAAAAAAAGAAGCGGTGAGACATGAGGGATGTTTGATCCAGAGACAAAAGGACCAAGGAGGAGGAGCAGCAGCACTACCTACCTCAGGCCAGTCTGTCAATTAGCCTGCTTTTACCGGTCAGACAGAAAGGTTTGTAAGGTGGAGAGAGGCAGGAGGCAGAGAGGGGAGGAGGGCAGGCTCAGAGACAGGTAGAGAGAGGATGAGGATGGAGCTCAGGAGCTGACTGGTCTAGGAAGAAAGGTGGATGGAGAAGAGAGCGCAGGAGGCTGACTGCCCTCTGTGAGAGCCTCGCTGGCGATTCGTCTTCCTCTGTCAAAACTTTTGTCTCGTTCACAGCGAGAATGCTCCGTGATCTTTCTCCTCGAATCCCACACGGCAACAGGAACGCTGTCGTTTACCACGACGTCCTCCCCTGACAGGAATGTGAGGCGTGAGGGGGAGGAGGGCGGGGTTGTGAAACAAATTGAGGTCAATCCATGCAGCTCACGGGGAAAAAACGTGTAGCAGGCAGACAAATGCAGTATCTGTGGCATTCATACGCAGTGGGGATTTACATAATGTGACAGTGCATTAAGAAACATCCGGGACACAGATCATTCCTCTAATCCTGGTCGACACAAAACCTACTCACCCTGTCGAGCCTACCTGATCCTGTTGGCCAATCATCCCGGAGTACATTCTGTTTTAACCTGGCAGCTGAATTCATCCAGCAGCCGCCTGGGGAGATCATGTTTGGGCTAGATTGCAGGGTGTTACACCCCCAACTAGGGCTTAAGTTGGATTTGCAATGGCCCTATATCATATAATTTCTGTAATTTGCATTGTGCTCCTTTACCCTGCCATTATCGTGATTGAGGGATGTCCATTGTGGGCAGATCAGAGGAAGTGCTTTGCATAGTCGTCCCAAGCAGTGATCATGCTGGGAGGGAGGTGAGACAAAACGCTAGTTCAGAACCACTACGATCAGATTAAGAAATCCTATTTTGAAATAAAGGCAAAGCCGTCAGAAACAGATGGAGGGCCTGTGAAATCCTTGCCAATCATTCAAGTCAAAAACAAGATTATCTCCAGTAGGGGAGAAGAGAAAGTGGTCCCTCGTTTGTTATTTTTCAGCCAGTCTCTCTCACTGTGATAAAGCCAGACTATCTCTGCTTCAAATACCAGCCTGAGATGATGTCAGGCAACAGCAATCCTTCTTTGGCTCCAACAGACGTGCGTAAATGACTAATGATCCTATCATACTGACGCTATAACAGAAATGAAGAGGATGCTGGAATAACACGGTGAAGATAGTCTGGCTCTTTTTGTGAAGCATGTGTTTTATCTACCCTCCATACATCAAGCAAATGTTGTGAGACGCTCTTTGTGATTTTGACAAAGTTAGTACGGAAGCACAGCCGCCAAGCTGAAGATGTGTCGGGGCTGTAAACACCACAATTAAGTCCTCAAGCTGTCAAACATGACTTGTTTTTTCACACCCTGTGTGAGTATGAAGCCAAACACAGCTGTTTTGGGTCCTGCACAGGATTTGGGGTTCGCGAGGTGACTTCAGGGTTAAGTCTGGGTTCATTCTGTCCTACGACGGAGGATCTCCATGGTTAGTGTCAGGTGTTCTAGATACGAGATCAACTCTTATGAAAGCTCTGCTTACTGACCAATCAGAACGCAGTTTATGGATCGTTAGATATTATGACAGAAATGCGAAGACGTTAAAGTCATAATCCAGACTGGAAACAACACAATTTAGACAGACAAGTGAAGGAAGGACAGATGGTAATAAATCACTGAGAATGTGTGAATTAACAGATTTATAATATCACTGTCTCATCAAGAGCACGATAGATCCGACTATAATTACATGGGTTTATTATGTTAAATTAATGGGTTGCAGATGTATTCTGATGGCGTGTATGACAATATTTTAGCCTTATTTAGACAGCTGTCAGCACCGGCAGTGTGAAACAGACCTGGGAACAAATAGAAGAAAAAATTATCTGTATATATTCTCTTCATATATTCTTATCATATATTCACCTTTGTGTGTCAGCTTCTTGTTTAGATTAGATTAGATTAGATTCAACTTTATTGTCATTGCACATGTACAAGTACAGAGCAACGAAATGCAGTTTAGCATCCAACCAGAAGTGCAATAGCAGTAAATACCAATATACAGATAATAATAAGTATTTTACAGATATTTACAGATGTGCCATGTGTTGCATTTTTTACATGTCGGAGTCTTGTCTTATTAAATACTAGATGGAGGGTTACTTTGCTCCAGTTACTTTTTGTTATGCTTTGGGTGGGTGTATAAATTATGAAAGTACTACTTTGATCTATGTTTTTATATATTTTTTTATTGTTTTATTTATACTTGCCAGCAGACCTTCCTGCATTTGTCAGTTTCTACAGCCTTAACTATGTGTTTTCATTTCTCTAATTTGATAGTTTTAGTTTTTTTTGTAGTGTGCCACTCTTCTGACAACAGTCTTTGTTTGTGGTCAGTCAGAAGCTGCAAACACTGCCCTTTATGTGAAAACCCTGACCGCCAGATTGATATATAAGTATATAATAAATACATTTGTTATGTAGTTGAAACTGTTTTAAACCCCACTTTTGGTTTCACACAGGACATGGTCAAAGGTGTCCTGGGTGAAAGTCCTGTATTTGTTTAGCTTTTTAAAAGACATAGAGCGGCATAGTTTGAGAAGTAGGACCTTGGATTAAGCTGCTGCATCTGATTACCTGGGCGGGAGAATGGGTTGGTTTAACAGCATCCAAATAAAACATCAGGAGGACAGATTTGACTCACAGAAAACCACAGAAAAACAGCTGCCAAGTGTTTATGCCAAGTCCAAGGTTAGAATAAGAAAAGAATCAAATTCAGAAGTTCACATAGAGGCAGCACATGAAATACAGAAACACAGATCAGCAACACTCTGTGACACACTGTGGGTCAGTGGTTAGCAGATCATCCTTCAATCTGAGGATCGGTGGTTTGAGCCCCAGCTCCACTAGCCCATGTTGATCTGTCCTTGAGCAAGACACTTAACCCAAATTGCTCAACGTTGCTGTGTGTAGACAACCTTTTTTCAGTGATTTACCCCTGAGGACATTTTCTTCCAGCCAAGTACCCCCTGACCAGCACAAAGCATTTTTGGTTGAAAAAAAAAAAGATGTAACACACAGCTCTGTGCCATCAGTGTCTGATTTAACATAATATATACAAATGGGTTTATAAACTTACACTTATATTGTATTGAATATTTATTAAATAACTGTTTTTAAAGGATTTCATGATACTTTTCAGAACGAAGAGGACTTCTTCACATTGGCAAATTATAAGAAAAGGTTTTAATGCTTAGTTAATCATTCAATCTCTTTTTCCTATTTATTTAATGTAGCGCCGCAGCTTTAGTGTGAACAGTAGGATACAGTTCACAGAGGACACAGCAGTTGGTGTCATCGCTGCCAGACGTCCCACAATGTGCTGGTTGAAGCTGCAGATATGAAGCTGCTACCTTAGTGCACATTTACCTCCTACTGGTTGTTGCAGCACATTGCAGCTGGTGCTGGAACTATTTGGCTAAATTATTATCCAAATTCACCCTCTGCCGGCACTTTGACTGCTGCGGTAATTGGGTCAAATAAGAGCAACAACATCTGCCATCTGCATAAGCCCCCCCCCCCCCCCTCCTCCCCCAAACACACACACAAACACACACACACACACACACACACACACATACACACACCTGATGCCCGTAATTGCTGCTATATGTCAACACTCACTGTTGACTGCCAGTTTGCACATGTGTAAAGTACAGCCCTTAAGAGTGTTTGCAGCAGGTTGTGGAGCAGCAATGTTAAGTTTGCAATGATTATCTCAATGTCCCTGTCAACTGCTGATGCTGCTTTATTAGAACAATTGTCATTGAAAAAACGTGGCACTTGCTTATTTAGCATCAATTTGCTCAAGCATTCTCAATCTGTCAGTGCTTACTGACTATGCAGTGCAATGAACTCACTACACTTTGTGATGACATTCACAGAGCACATCATACTTTACCCAAATACATTTAGGGAGGAAACTGAAATATGTTCCCTTGTTGTCCTCAAAGTGCCACATTCTGAACACGCTGGAGTTGTAGGGATGCTGGCAGTGGATGGTGGGCGTACAAAGCACTCGACTTTGACTACAGAGACGAAGCGCTTCAGGAATGAGTCTTAAAACAAAATGAGTCAGCATTCTGCACCTCTCGTCACACCGCCTCGAAGACAACGTGTTCATGGTTTCAATGTCTGAGAAAAGGTCTGTGGTTCAGACAGACTGAAGATATTTTAATGTTTTTTTAATGTTTTACTCAAACTCAATGTTTTATATCAAAGGTCAGTAAATCCCCCTCTGGGGAACTTACAAGCTTTTGTAGTGCTGTGAAGTCATGTGACCGCGCTGGAGTTCCTTTATAACACCTTTACTTCTGCTGATAGTATTCATGCTTCAACAATCATAAAAGTGGTGTTCATATGTGAATATTATCTTGATGAAGAAAACTTGTTTACCACAGAGCTTAATTCCTGTAAAAATCTGAAAGCGTTTGGGTTGTTCTACAAGAAACACGGTCCCTGCAGCTCCATACTGGGTCCACAGCCTTCGTGTGGTGAGGTTTAACCTCAAACATGTCATTACGGTTCCAATGTGGTGTTTTTAGATGAAGAATGAATAAGTACGTAATCAGGCCCTGTCCAATTCTTTAACATTTAACCAAGAACTTGTTTTTCTAAACTAAAGCAAGATCTTTATTAATCATAAGCATGTGTTAGTCTCCAGGAGCAGACATGGAGGACAACAACTGAAGTACATTGACAGCGACATGTTGACTTCTTTTGCTAACATTTTTCTACTTTTGGAGAAACATTTCAAGCTATTTTAATTGGATGTTGGACACTACATTGACCTATTTCACCTCATAATCCTGATCTGGCCGACATGTCGCACACATTAGCAGACAAAGTAACATAGCTTCCAGTAAGATGTGTGTGTCACATGATGAATGTCCAACCTTCACCCTCTTTCAACTCTTTTGGAAAATATCTGTCCCTTATGGTGCTGAATTAGCCAGTCTCTAACTGTGTCTGTGTATGGTACTTCACTATAATTGAATTACTTCATTGTATTTTACCAGGATAATTCACTCAGTTCCAATACTGCTCTCCCTGGTGTATTCATTACAAAAGGCATGAGGACTATAAGACATGAGTTTGTAAAACTGCTAATAGCTTGCTGATCAAGTGTTCTGCTGTCCAAATCTCAGCTTACCTTTGATTTCCAGTAGATAGTGTATTTCCTTATAGAGCTTTTCAGTTGCTTTCTGTTCTTGGAACCACGAGCTACGCCGAGCTACGCCACGAGCCTCACGCCGAGCTACGCCCCGAGCCTCACGTCGAGCTACGCCAGGAGCCTCACGCCGAGCTACGCCAGGAGCCTCACGCCGAGCTACGCCCCGAGCCTCACGCCGAGCTACGCCAGGAGCCTCACGCCGAGCTACGCCAGGAGCCTCACGCCGAGCTACGCCCCGAGCCTCACGCCGAGCTACGCCCCGAGCCTCACGCCGAGCTACGCCCCGAGCCTCACGCCGAGCTACGCCAGGAGCCTCACGCCGAGCTACGCCAGGAGCCTCACGCCGAGCTACGCCCCGAGCCTCACGCCGAGCTACGCCAGGAGCCTCACGCCGAGCTACGCCAGGAGCCTCACGCCGAGCTACGCCAGGAGCCTCACGCCGAGCTACGCCCCGAGCCTCACGCCGAGCTACGCCAGGAGCCTCACGCCGAGCTACGCCAGGAGCCTCACGCCGAGCTACGCCAGGAGCCTCACGCCGAGCTACGCCCCGAGCCTCACGCCGAGCTACGCCACGAGCCTCACGCCGAGCTACGCCAGGAGCCTCACGTCGAGCTACGCCAGGAGCCTCACGTCGAGCTACGCCAGGAGCCTCACGCCGAGCTTTATGGATTTGTGAGTGAAGAGAGGGACTTGAGAAGTGATTCCGTTGTGGGACAGGAAGCCATGGAGGTTTAGGAGGACCGAGCAGATGTGATTACAGGGACGGGTGAGCGGCCGAGCTCTGGATGTTCTGTTATTTAGGACGTTGGATGATGCGTCATAAAGAACTGTTGCAGAAGTCAATTATTGATTTGATGAAAAGTTTGTGCAGCTTAATACTAGAGTTCCCTGAAAGGTTTGGGATTTTTTTTTTCTTCAGAATGATGAACAATGGACAGGCGGGAGACCATAAGCACGGCATTTAACAAGGCCACGCAGTGGTCACAAGGAGATTCACAGCAAACCAGGCAATTTAGTTCCAATGACGGTCTCTGCTGAGGAGACCATTATTAAAGGTAGATTTATTGTATAACTGCAGTGATAAATATATAACTATATTTCTCAACCTCTGAAGGTGTAAGAAAAAAAACCAGCCTCAAACTTCCAACTGTGTCTAATCAATGTAGAATTAAGTCAAAGGAAGAAGTAAATCTGACAATCCACTGATCACTAAGCTAGAGGGACTTCATTCCCTTTTATCAGAATATTCCTGCAGGTTGCTTGTTCTTGGAAATGTGAGGTCTTTGATCAGTCAATCCACATAACTCCCAGCGGTTGAGAAATATGGCTTCATCCCCTGAAATAAGGCTTCTGTGATTGATTGTAGGTCTGGAAAAGGAGGACATAAAAAAATCTAACATGACAGGAGACAGAATATGGCTCGAAATGTTAATTTAACTCTCTTTGAGTGGAGAGTTAGATGGATGGAAGAAAAGATAGATGAAGTGACCTGAAGGTAATTAGTTGTCACGGTAATTACTCTGAGAGTCCAGTTTGCACAATTCGTAGTAAGTGGTCACATATCATGTTTACTTCATGACAAATAGTGTACAGCAGTTTGTCATATTGGCACTGCTTGATTATAATGTTGAACTGTATGGTAAGAAGCCTTTTGGGCACATTTGCAATTTATGCATAGTGCAAAGAAATGCTGTATGGCAGTATTGGTGCCTGCAGTAGCTCCAGAAGCACATGCAAGTCAACCCGTAGCGTTGTATAAAGCTCCCTGTGAGGCTGCAAGTCTCCCGTGAAACGGCTTGCAGAGTGCTATTGGCTCCACACATTTACCACTTTACTGTTCGGGAGGGACTTAACGCTGAATTTGTTTTATGCGCTCCCCGTCAAATTTCATATTGACAGTAGCTACGGGCTCAACATGGGGAACAGCCTGCTTCTGTTGTTGAGAACTTCTCGCCAGAGATATTACCGAAATATTGGACAGGGAGGAAAGAGAGGAAGAACACAACCATGAGGAAGTCTTTTTTTGGAGTGAGGCCACTCATGTATGTGCTCTGAAGCCGGCAATGATGCTGGGGATGAGCGTATGCATGGTAATGCTTGTGAATATTTCAATATTTAGGGTGTTTAATTGGATGCATTATTAGTGTACGTCCAAGAGTGCAGGATGAGTCAATTGCATTTTTGTATTGTTTTCTAGGAAATTAAAACTCTAGAAATACAGGTCAGATTAAAAACATGTTGCTGGGCCAGACACTGGCGTGTAGATCACAACCAGCACAATACATATGTGAGGAAACAACTTAAAAATCTATTTTTCATGCAAAATTGAACTTGTTGCTCTGGGCTCTGAGCATATCAATACACATTAAAAAAAAGTGAATTTGTCATGTTTATAACACTATTACACACTACAATACATATGAACATTAACCATAAGTATGACCATACGTGACCCCCAAAGTGGATGAGGATGCACCCTGACTTTTAGTTTTGAAAAAATGGTGATTAAAAATGTTAGGAACTAGCTAGAATGCTAAACTCAACAGTTTTTGAATCCTTTGAACCTACAGAGTTCACCATACCATTCCACTCTCAGACAAACATGAAATATGAATATTCCAGGCCTTCCTGCTACCTCCTCACAGTTAAGGCCACGGAGCACCCAACAACAAGCCCCCTTCAGGGACCACCGAGCACTGTGGGAACCTTCTAGCTTGAGCGGAGTTGACACGATTTCTTGAAATGTCTGAACTAAATTAATTATTAGAAATACTAAACTTCACTCAATCAAAGCCAAACTTTGCACATATACTCCTACAATATTGATATTATATATAAATATATATATATATATATATATATATATATATATATATAAAGTTGTCCTTTAATAAAGTTCAGATGATACAAATTAACTTTTTTTAATTTATTTTTTGTGTACTATCATAAACCAATACACCACTAACACATATATGGCTTTATTATCTATCTTCATAAGGGTTGTATGTATATTATACCTTTAAAAAAAATTCAAATATACCTTGTGAATGAGGTGATAATCAGGATTTAGTATGAGATGCAAACCATTCGCAATTTTTGCACAAAATGGCTGAGTTGGTGCTTCAAGTTGAATCCTACTGTCAGCATGCTAACAAACGCAGGGTGGCAACTGTTTAACTCAACCTGATCTCACAGAAATACGTGAAATGAACACGTTCCCTTAACCCCAATATGCCGTGGTGTCGGCACGTAATGTGTTGAAATTACGTGTGGGTACCACGTAAACGACACCCATACAAAGTCAATGAGGCTCATTTACGTGGTGGACACACGTATTCCCTGATTCAAATAAACGTCCTCCTTTTATAATGTATTAGGTTCAACAACGTCACGCAGTGGGCGGTGGTAAATGTTGTTTTGTAGTTTACGAAACGTCCTCCTTTTATAATTTATTATAGTGAGTTAGTTGCGATTTCTCTTGTCTAAATAACAGTACATTGTTTGAAATAGATTGTTTCCTTTACGTTATTAAACCCTCTACGATATTTTATTATTCTCAAATGTATTTTCTGTCACCGCAGCGAATATTATTAGGCCTATTAATAATTATACTTATGAATCAGAAGACTTTCAGTGGTTACCACGACAACGATACGTCACGTTACGCTGGGCGCATTCAAAGCAGGTATCCCATATCCCACAATGCAACGCGGTCATTCATTCAGAGACTCTGACAGCGATCAGCGGGTCTTTAACGCCATTATCGCTTCAATGTTCATATATATATAATCTGTGGTTTTATCACCAGCAACAACACGTTGCTCAGTTTTCTTCAGTAAGTTATGCACCGTAATAACATTTTAAAAAACAGCTGAAGACTCAGGAAGTGACGTGGTACGTGCCGCTCGGCAGATAAGAAGATACAAAAATACATAATATTCGTAATATTGATGTTTTTGTCTAACATTGTATTTGAGGATTTAAACAATGAAGATAATAATAGTAATAAAAAACAGTTTCATGTATTTGTCTCATGTACTGTCTGCTCGGTCGGCCGGCGGGCGGCGGCAATCTGAAATGGAATGAAGCCCATTCACGGCAGACGGCAGAAACACAGGAATCGAACACGGCAGCTGCTGTAGTTCACGGCAGAACTACAGATACGCACGCTTGTAACAGGTTCTGGGCCGCATATATAATGAGAGTTGTAGTTTCTAAATATATTGGTATATTTCTCATAATTAGAAGTTAAAAGTGTATCATTGTGGATGCCCCCTGGGTTTTTTTGGGATGGGGAACACACTGGTGTCATCAGATTTTAAAAATTGAATCGTTAAATAGGTGAAAATAGCTTATTACCATATTATACAGTGCTTACAGTGGTTAAACATTGGTGACCATATCTACATGACAGCTAAGGTCCAGAGCTTTCTATAACAGCTGATCCTATGTCTGTAGCACCTTCTGTTGATAAATGACAAGCCTTCAAACATGGACTAGGTTCAAGGTTCAGAGGTCAAGATCTCAGAGTAGGAGTAATGGATCCTCTTCAGACTGACATATGTTACTGTGGAGGTTGAGACCTTTCCAACAATATGTTTGATATAGTCCTACGACAATGTTTTAATTTTCACATATCATGGAGAGACCAATTTGCAGGCGATACTTTATTATCCCCGGAGTGATATCTGCCTTGAGTTCAAATTCTTCACACATAACACTTGACATATTGTTTTATCATACAGCTGACATATACTTACAATAAACAAAGTGATATGTAGCCAGACTGAAGCACATCACACAGCCACAATCTATTGCTCATCTTTCACACACAGTGACAAGAGCAACCTACACACAACCCTATGCATCATATCATGAAGGTATTGCAAACCTCCTGCAGCCTCAAGCAATATTATTTAAAGTTGTAATTGAGGTCCGACTAGGCCTATAGTTTAGAAATGTTAAGTTTACATTGGAGTAACCTATATCTTCTGCTAGAGTATAAGAACTCATACTTTGCATGGAGAATAAAGATAGATCAGGTCATATTCTCTGTGCTTGCCTGGAGAGACTGGTTTCTATTCCTCTCCACAACCTTCATGACAGTCATATATAACATAAACCCTCTGATTCACAGGTGAAAAAAAACTGAAAAACTGAAAAAAAAAAAACTAAAAACTGAAAAAAAACTGACAGGTCTCTATTTCAGCAGAATATGCAAAACGTACGTTTGTCTGTGTGCAGTAGGCTGAGGTAGAAGTGTGCCAAAAATGCCAAAACACATGTTGTATATGCAGAGATACCCAAACAAAGATATATACATCTTACTTTGTGAGCAAAAACCTCGGCAACAATCTGCTTATCCTTTTAATTTCCTGAAAATGCTTCCTAAAACTAGTCCCTTCTTCATTTTGAAAAAATCTCTCAGTAAAGGCAAAGGTTATTGTTATAAGCTGTAGCCATGGTGATTGATATGAGGATAATCTTATGAATATAATAATTAATATGTTAGGCCTGCCATCAATTTAAATTAAAAAAAAAATTCTAAAAAGTAATTTGTTTAAAACTAATGCAGTGCAATGCTTACAAAGTCCCACACATAAATATGCTCATGCTTTTTCCCCCTTCAGTCTTTGCTATTAACATTAATCAACTACAAAATTAGAAAATTGCATTTTTAAATAATGATGCATGGAAAATGAAATAAAAAAGCTTCTCTTTGTAGGCCTAACTAGTTTATCAACAAGTCAAAACAAATGTTAAGTAGTCAAACAGGCCATCAGGCAGTATTTCTAACACTTAACTCTAGGTTGGTTATATAGTATATACAAGGCAAATCAACGTGCTTAGCATAAAACACTGTTTTTCATTATTGGTATTTTTATTGTATAAATTCTCACGTACAACGTGCAGCAATCTTTCACAGACTCGGAGCAGTAATTATCACGTCACTTCCTGAGTCTTCAGCTGTTTTTTTAAAATGTTATTACGGTGCATAACTTACTGAAGAAAACTGAGCAACGTGTTGTTGCTGGTGATAAAACCACAGATTATATATATATGAACATTGAAGCGATAATGGCGTTAAAGACCCGCTGATCGCTGTCAGAGTCTCTGAATGAATGACCGCGTTGCATTGTGGGATATGGGATACCTGCTTTGAATGCGCCCAGCGTAACGTGACGTATCGTTGTCGTGGTAACCACTGAAAGTCTTCTGATTCATAAGTATAATTATTAATAGGCCTAATAATATTCGCTGCGGTGACAGAAAATACATTTGAGAATAATAAAATATCGTAGAGGGTTTAATAACGTAAAGGAAACAATCTATTTCAAACAATGTACTGTTATTAAGACAAGAAAAATCGCAACTAACTCACTATAATAAATTATAAAAGGAGGACGTTTCGTAAACTACAAAACAACATTTACCACCGCCCACTGCGTGACGTTGTTGAACCTAATACATTATAAAAGGAGGACGTTTATTTGAATCAGGGAATACGTGTGTCCACCACGTAAATGAGCCTCATTGACTTTGTATGGGTGTCGTTTACGTGGTACCCACACGTAATTTCAACACATTACGTGCCGACACCACGCATATTGGGGTTAAGGGAACGTGTTCATTTCACGTATTTCTGTGAGATCAGGTTGGCCAAACTGAAGCCTGTATGCCAACAAATACCGAAGAGATGACTCTGAGCTTTTGGCCTCGGCAGATTTGTTTATAGTCAGAACAAAATTTCATCACCGAAAACAAAAGCCCATCTGATGTTGGTGCAAGCAGGTTTTTAGATTTATTATGTCAAACTATGTATGTTGTTAGGCGGTGACCTGTAGTAATTATGGTGGATGCAAAGGAGGAAGTCAGCTGATGTTTAAGCCAACAAAGTCCACATAGGGAGGTCTAGGTGGATAAATGGTTCAAACAAACACAGGACTTTCACCCAGGAGAAGGCTGTTTGTGTCCTGTGTAAAACCAAAGTCAACATGTTGAGTTATTTAATTATACCGTTATTTTAAGTTACACTGCCTGTTAGACAGTTAAATTAGTGTTTTTTTAGCAATTAACCTCAACATGTTTCGATTTGATTTCAGTATCATAAAAACTAAAACATGGAAAATATCCATTTTTTGGGTTGTTTTTTTTATAATATTGTTCTCCTTTTTGGAGAGATATCCTGGGACCTGCTTTTTGAAACAGATCTTAATACTGGTGCAAGCATCTCATTCCCATGTCCACATATCTAATGTGTACTGCCTACTGGTGTTAATAGAAGAGCAATTTAAAAAAAGTTGGAGTAAAGATAAGTGAAGATGGACACTATCACTGTGGCTAAAAATGATTTGAAACTGTTTCCCGTCTGCTGGCCTCGCTACGCAGCTCCTTCACGTTCACATCCTGTCACAGCACATGTATGAGAGCTGCGGTCCAAAGAGGATGAAAGAGGACCTGACTCTAATTGAATGTGGTTAGCACTAACTGGAAACAAAACAGCATGTAATAAATGTCCATTTTAAAGCGGAGCTTACATGACAGAATGGGGCCAATGAATTAGGCATACAGCAGAGATAGGATGTCTGCTGAGTGCTAAGAATCCGCTGTGCACGGCAGTGCTGTTTAAAATACATTCATATGCTCATGTATCAAGCAACATGAATTCCCTCTGCTCGTAGCTGTGATTACAATTATATTATTGTACTGTAAGAGCTATACGATATTTTGCATTGCACAAATGATTCTGTATGATATCAAGAGCTTCAACAATTTCTTGCTTGACATCAATTTTGACAACTGAATAATTGAGTCATAATTGTCAGGCAAAAATGATAAACGCTGGACTTTTTTCCCTCTTCTGTTTCTTTGAGTTTTAAAAACAAGCATGGTTAACACGTCACCTTGGGCTCAGGGAAATGGTGATGGTATGGTCAGCCTTTTATATTGGTTAAATTACTACCAATTCAGTTGGTTTTCAAAAAACACAACCAAAAGATAATAGAATAATAATTGTTAAAACAAAACAAAAAGCACCTTGTGGATAGAGGACATCCCGCTCTACCCACTGAGATGTAATACATTACTTTAGGTCCTGCTTTGGATTCTTCTTGCTTTGCTCAGGTATGCATAATTATTATCCTCCGTTGTGTTTAACTGAGAGGTTGACACAGTGTGACATGCAATTGGTCAAAAGAAAGGAACACATACGATGCATTTAGAAAACTAAACTATCACATGTACTTAAGGGGTCACGTTCCTGTGAACAAACGAGAACATTGAATGATTGTTTGTGTCCTTGAGGTCTAACAAACGGCTTGAACGCCTTTCCTTCCTCCTAACATTGTCAGTCTTTCTATTTTTGAACCCACACTATTTACATCTATATTTTGATCAGGGGAACAGCATGAAACCAGTGGCTGGAGATGTGTACTGTATGGCATCATCCGCCTGCGTCTGCGTGCACCCTCCACTGAACACATCTCAGCTCTTATAGTCCCCTGTGACAGTGTGAAGGTGCTGGTGTCAGATGGAAGTACACACACTAATGAATCCATTGGTTCCACCTGTCTTATGCTAGCTTCAGGAAGGGGGCTGGATAAGACTCCACATTTAGGCAAACCTTTGGCGAGGGGAAACTTCACATTTCCACGGGTGGAAGTGCTTGGCATTGCCGTGAAATGCAATTCTTTCAGAACATTTTTGTTACTAACAATATGGATTTCTATCGTGTTCCTCAAGGTCTTAGTGTGTTAATGTGCTATTTTGGAGGGATTGTTATTTATTTTTTTATCAATTATAGAGTGATACGTTTTTTATTTAGCACAACATCTGTGTAACAATTGGTTTCAACCCAAACATGCTTGAAACATCTCATGAGACATGCTCAAGCATGGGAATGGCCATCATTCTTTTATCACACCATATTTATTACAGCTTCATGAGCTGAAAGAGGCTAAAACGTCTGTTGGTGATTACTCTCTGTCGGCTTATCACTACCAGTGATCCAGTTCGTATATCCATGTTATTCATTGTTCAGCCAATAATACAGAATGGTGCAGCTTTAAGTTGAAGGGACCTCGCTCAGCTATCAGGGTCTCCTGAATCACATAAGCAGCCAATAGTAGAAGAGAATTGTGGCATTTTGGGCCACTTTTGGACCACAGTAAGGCATTAACTAAGCCATTAAGCGCATCTTTAAAGAACTCATATTTGACATACTGCCATGCATCTCTATGAATATTAGCATTTTTTTCTTTTTTGTTGGTGCTCTGTTACAATTCACATATTCATTTTTTTCCTTACAATTGTTCTTTTTCAAATCATCCCACATAATGCAAATCACTAATGGCTTGTTGCCCAGAGAAGCCTCTTCTAATTTAGGAGGGATATCAGTGTACAGTGGTATCGGCTGCATGCTGCGGTGCTCCAGTTTATTATGATTTTACCCATAAAAAGCCAGCAAGCAAAGAGATTGTGAGAACAGAGAGCGAGTGAAGACATACCTGGAGGGAGGCAGAGAGCGAGATGGCAGGCAAAGTGAGGGAACAGCTGCCGGGGGGGAGAGGAGTGGAGGAGGAAGAGAGCAAGAGAATGGGGGAGAAGCTGGGGACCTGACACATCTGGTTAAGGTAAAACATAAAAAAGGAGCAGATCCAAAGTAAAACCCCAGACTCTTTCTTAAATAGAGCATGAAGACCACACGCTTGCTGAGTGGGACCAGCCTGTTGCCGGCAAACTGGGCCGTGATTGCATAGTTTATGGCTGAGGCATGATGGGTACGGATTAAAGATGGCTGCCCTGAGGGCATACAGCAATACCATTACTCTTGATGGATTCCTTCTTCGCTCACATATTCTTTGCAGACGTCAGAGGGGCCACAAGGCTTGACTAATGCATGGTGTGATGATGGGATCAGAAGAGGCAGGGGAGGGAGGCTCTGCAGCTTCACCAAACCTCCTGTTCCCTTCTCTATTTTCCGCTCTCTCCCCCATCACTGCTGCACTCTGCACAGCGCACAGCCGATAAGATGATGCTCAACATTCACAAGAGTGAAAAGGCGTTGCTATCGATTATAAGTCTGACAGTGACAGTGTGATGTATGCCCAACAGAAAATAGTTCCTGATTTGTAAGGGAGTCGTTATTAAGACCAGTTGCTGGTGAACGTTTATTGCACTAATGCTCAAGGTGCAATTAAGGGTATATTTGTATTTTTAGTGTGCTTGTATGAGGTACTTCTCCAGTCAATGTGTGATACCCACAGTAGATGCAGTTTGGACAAACAGACAGGAGTAGCAGCACAGGAGAAACGCAATGCAGCAAAACCTATTTTAAAAAACAAACAAAAACTCGATATCAGTTAAGTGTGCGCTGTATTTACAATATTTACACTGCTTTAAATCCTGGTTTTGGTTAGTTCGGATTTGACATAGTCCTACAATAAAACAAATTAACCAATGGAAGCACTGGTACACTGAAAAAAATGACTTTTTGGCCATTGACGATACGTGTAAATTCTACAATAAAATATGATTTCAGTCCTTTTACTTTAAAAGGTCACATTTTATTTAACGTGTTACTTTGTTTTTGTTTGTGAATATGTATCCTTGTTTTGATGAGTAAATTTGATCATTCACACCAAGTAATATTTACTAAACTACTGAATTGACTGTACAACCTGACACAACAAAGTAACATTTACTTGAAGTATTAAGTGAACCTGGCAACCTCACGCATGCTCAGGGGGTGACGTCACAGAATAATTTCTTCAGCCAAACACGTAACAGAAGAACTTGGAAAGGACGGCCGAGTTCAACCTGTCCAGAGAACATGCATGACCGAGAGCCACTATGGTAAGTTATATGTTTAATTAACTTTTAATCTTATTTACTTACAGCAAATCCAGTAATATCTAGACAACCTCAATTTACCATGCCACACCAAGCTCTACCATATGAATACATAAAGTTGGGATGACATGGAGGGAGCATGCCTCCGAGAATAATAGTCAAGCTACGTTACCACCACTACAACTAAAGAGACCTTGAGAGTGTGTTTCTACCCCAGCATATGGCATGTGACGTTGTGTGAGATGGGTCCAATACAGTCCTGTCACTCCGTGTCAAACTATAAAGCACGGATTATGTCTGTGTGCATGTGGCTATGATTGTCTTTCACATATCTCAATAACAGTTCATACAGTCTCCTTCACACTTGGCGGGTGTACTTCAAGGGACCCAAGGGAGTGCCATGTCAAATTCTGTGCAATTTAAACACGGTTCAATATTGATACACTTTGAATAAACAATCAAAGAGCACTCTATGTCGCAGCAGGGGGCGGAGCTACAGGGCTCTGTGGACTGCAGTGCATTTTGACTGCTGGATGGTGGAGATGCTTACCACCACTGGTCCTGTAGGCAGCTGCTCTTCAGGGGGCAAAGCAATCAGCCCGCTCCGAATAAAGACTCGCTCCAAACTGGCACGTGGCCACACCCCGAGCAGGCACTGCACGAGTAATATCAATGTGTGGTGTGATGAAAAACATATATATATGGGAGCAGAGGAGATTTAATATCTTATGGCATCCAGCACTCGCCTGAAAAAGCAGCCCTGTGCAGTTTTCTTCTTTGCTGGAGCCTCGCAAACGTCTTTTTCATTTGGTCTTCATCGATTTGGTTTGTGTGTGTTGTTTTCCTTTTCATTTACAAAACTTTTCTCCGGGAACCAAAAAGTGTATATAAGACGTGGACACAGTGACGTCTCTGATTGGTTGGTGGATGCCATGTTCAGGCCGTGAATAATCATGAACTAAGAACACACGGGTTAAAGTTGGGGAGGAAAACAAACAACGCCACGGTAGCCTAACCCTAAAGCATGCCCTGCTTTATGGTCTATTTGGCTTCCGATACAACCATCATTTACAAAATGAAGATTGTGCTGTATTGAAACTAGAGATTGAGACCATAACCTCATGTTTACAATGTTTACCTCTGTAATGAATCAAGAGAGAAGAAGAGAGCCATTTTCTCATAGATTCCTAAACAATCAGATTATTTTTGCAGCTGTGGGGTCTCTCCCTGATGGCCATCAGAACACACTCAGGTTTAAGGTACTGGAAGATTTACTTCATTTTCACTGATTGCTAAAAGACAAGATGGCGAAGTCCACAGTCCAAGATGGCCAATATGCCGACCTCGAAGCGCATTGGCCGCGGTCCAAAAAAACAATGGGTGACGTCACAGAGACTACGTCCACTTTTATTATGACAGTCACTATCTCTGGACTAGACTTAGTCTAACATGTTCAACTAAACAACCCCTCTGCCCAGCCTCCCTCTGCTACGGGGCATGGCAGGTTAACAAGGGGGATGCATTTTGCTTCAAAGGGGAAGGGCATCTTTCCTCACATTTCCCCAGCATATTGACTGTTCCATAGTAACTACTCACATTGTTGAATACCATATTGTAAAGTGTTCATATGCAATTGCTTCATGTTTTTATATGTTATTCTTATGAATCAATAGTGGAAAAAAACAATCCAGCCTGAGGATTATCTATGTATGCGCTATGATCAATATTCTTAATGAATAATGGTTCTGTCCATCTGTTAAATACGCGATCTGCCTTCTTGATTACCAGCTTGTTTGAACATTGCATGACATGTGAGTGAGCATGAATTACTCACACAGGTTAATTATCACAGACGTGCAGAGTAACTTCTGAAGTTGCAGAGAGAAGAAATGTCATCTCATCCTCATTTTATCCACGCATCTTGTTCTCACACACCTCTGAATGAACCAGCTGAGTCACTGTGCCTTTGTTTCGTGATGCAGGTGTGTGGAGCGCTGCTGCAGCCGCTGGAGGAGCGCTGCCAGCCCTTTGAGCTGTGAGACGCGTTTGATACAAAGGGTTTTGCATCTTAAAAAGCTGAGCGAACTTGGTGGAAGACTGTCGAGTTCCATACACAGCCCGGGCATACAAAGCGAGCTGCGGTTAATTGATGCTGCCGAGCTGGAGCCCTGTCCGTCTCCGCATTCTCTTCCAATGTCCGCCGTAATGAATGACTATTCTCCGAGACAGGCCTTGGCCCGCTGTCTATCTGTCTGTCTCGGCTACGAATGTTGTTTTGCCCAAATTGCTGTCACAATCGTTTAATCTGCTCACCCCAGAGAAAAGAGATACCCGCCTCGACATCTTTCACAGGTCCTCTATTGGCCTCTCTCTCTCTCTCTCTCTCTCTCTCTTTGCCCTTGCTATGTGCTCTTCCACCCTTCTTGTTTTCATTCTTTTCACTGAGTGCACTGTGTAGAATTCCTATTTGTCTCTCTGGTGACACTAATTGGAAAATAGCTAGAGGCTTTCCCTGGGCTGTAACCCCACCAGGCTCTTTGTTGATTAGTGGCAACTTAAGAAAGTTGGACAAGAGAGTGGTGACATACAGCATTTTCTTCTTTCAATCTATCCCTCCAAGCTATATTTTGTCCTGGTGACCACTGGTCCGAGGTAGACGAGGATAAGCAACCAACATGGGCAATGTCCACAACAGAATCCAAACAAAGAGATACAGCGACTGGATTGAAGGTTACACCGACCATGTTGAAGGAATACAATGGAAACAATGCCTTGGCTTACGTTGTGTACAGAGAAGACAGTATACGCTGCATTTCCATTCCTTATATGTTTGATTTACTAGTAATATGGCTTCAGCTGGCGAACACGCATTGCTATGTGTTTGTTTTCCATTTATGTGACTTTTCCCTGACTGCCATAGTGATGTTTGAAACCAAACCAAAAATGTCATACACAGTATGAAAGACTAACACATATCAGCTGTTTTGTTAGGGATCCTACATGAAAGTTGTCATCCAACATCATTCAAATGTGCTATAGCCGCCAGATTGAGATAAATGACCAGTTACAGGAAGATTTTATCAAATTGATGAGTGAACTCAGACAGATCGCATTCAGACAAGTCATTTGTATTATACAACCACATTTTACTGTCAAAAAAGCTAAAATTATGTTTGCATTAAAAACAGTCAAATGCAACATGTATTCAAAGTGTGTCTTTATTGTGCTTGCTTGTTGTGACATCCTGGATCTGGAGACTTGAAAATCAAATATTCCCTGCATTTTTAAGCTTCAGCTGCATGATACAAATCTGTCTCTTGTATTGCATGATAACTTCACCTGTCAATATTTTGTCAAATATTATGAGCATAATATAATATCATAAAAACCAGCCACTTTTCCGTTTTAGGGAAATTTTACAGGAACGCTATGCTCATTAAAGATTACAAAGGTGAATACAAATTATATTAGGGGAACTAGGGAATTATAAAAGGGGTTGTTAAGACCTTTTAGATTACCATACTCCTGATGTCTTTTTTATTTTATTTTTTCAAAGTACAGTTTAATTTCATAGATGAAATGGTGAATATTGTAAAATGAAAAAGATTTATAATAAAGACAACTTCCCTGAAATATTACGAAGAATAATATTTGCTCAAAATGCAGCTGCACTATGGCCAGCTCAAAGCTCCAGTATCCAGCTCCTCCCATACAACTAACATCTCCCACTGGACAGTCGCCCCCCTACAGCGTGCCCTCAAGCAGAGGAATTTCGAATTTCACCTGAAATGATAACAAAGCCGGTCTTTTCCAGCACTTCATATCTTCTTCTTCCCTTTCTAAACAGGTCACTGCTGCGGGTCGCCGACAACAGTTTAACCAGTGCATCACTGGGGTGCTCCTCTTCAACCAGCCAACCGCCCATCCCACTGTCCTTCTGCCCTGACCAGACACGTTCTTCTGTCTTTTCAATGCTTTTGGTTCTGCCTGTCTCCTCCTCCCATAATGACATCCGTCTATTCTCTACCTCGTTCTGAATGATCTTTAACAATTTCAACGACCTGAGATACAATGTTTCTAGTTCCTTCTGCAGCGTGTCTACTCGCCATCGTATCTCACCATACATTGCCTCTGACTATATCAATACCTCAAAACATCCATAAATGTAATTGCCTTAAAACCTCTTGCACCTCAGCCACTTTGTGGAGAAAATTGCAAATGGTTTGCATCTCATACTAAATCCTGATTCGGTCCTCGCGCCGCTGTAAGCTTGTGCTCCAGGAGGATAGCAAGCCATGGAGACAAAGAAGGCCTTAATTAATGATATTTCAGGCATAAGTAAGTCAATTTTAATTTATTTTGCTGGACATAAATGTCATTGTTGTGCGTATCTTGGCGAGGGTGGATTCAGTAGGTTCTAAGGATTCCAAAACTGTAGAGAACCCCTGTGTAGCTTCATGCTATCGATATGAAATGGCATACTTTCAAAACTCGGGGTGCTTTCTGGAAACACTTTGAGTCATACTTATGATTTATGTTCATATTTATTGTGTAATATTGTTATAAACATGACACATTAACTTATATTGACTTGTGAAGCCAGGATGTGCCATTTGTTTTGCTTTTTTCTGATATTTATTGATATGCTCAGTCCTAGAAGCTGAACCCCAGCGGCCCCATTTTTTGGGGCCGCTGGGGTTCAGTGCAAAAGGATAAGTATATGACTGTTTTATGATAGGTGCATTCACCAACTCCTCATCTACCACGTCAGCACATCAACATCGCCACCAGGAAGTACTCTGGTAAGAAGAGACTATTGTCGATCTATGTTCTCCCCATGACACTGCTACACCAAGAATGAACAGCCTCTTCCTCAGCACAGATCTTTTTTCTATGCTTTACGCTACCATCTCACATGCCATCAAACTCTTCCTCCTGGTTGGCCAAAGGCTCCATCACCAGTGCCTTCAAAGTGTTTCCCACGCATCCATACTTCTGAAGGTTCTTGGGCATGCACTGAAACATATCATTTTACATTGCCGTCTGTCTCACTTGCAGGTGTAAGAGCAGCTCTAAAATATTAAATGATCTCTCAGTCAGGGGTGACTCTGACTCAGTGGGAGAGCAATCAATTAAATCAAAGGATTGGTGATTCGATCCCCGCCTGCTCTAGTGCATGTCGGTGTGTCCTTGGGCAAGAAACTTAACCCTAATTTTCCCCTGCAGACTGTTTCTGAGGTGTATGAATGGTTAGCTAGTCCTGATGGGCAGGTGGAACCTTGCATGAATGGGTGAATGATGTCATGTAGTGTTAAAGCGCTGGTTGGAAAACTGTAAAATAAAACTGAAAATAAATGTACAAGTATAGTCCATTTACCATTTCAGAAGGACTCTGCTGGATCCTGCACAACAACTACAAACGTCAATACATCATTTACTTTCTGCGGCATTTTGATTTTCTTCGACGTTTACATAACTCAGCCTGAAGACAATTTACACCAAAGCAGAACCCACCACTGGTTTCGTATGTTGCGATGCTGTAAGATGGTTCCCCACCATTTGGCCTTGGGAAGTATCTCCTCCCTTTCCTCCCACTGACCTTAATGAACTTTACCCCATTATTATTGTGGCACTTCTTTGAAAGCATGAGTGGTCCAGAAAAGGCAACCGTTATTATCATAAACAAAGGTTTGATCACAATCACTCAACGCTATGAAGTGATGATTTACCTTAAACCAGGGGTGTCAAACTCATTTTCACCGCGGGCCACATCAGCATCATGGTCGCCCTCAAAGGACCGGTTGTAACTGTAACACTGTATAAATTTAACTACTACCGAACATATTGTTAAATAACTGTCTTTGTATTGTTTATTCAAGTGTAAAAATATTGTACATGCATTTATTTATATATATATATAAACCCACATTATTCTATCAAAGATCAAACTTAAAACAGAAGAAAATAACAAAGACAAAGATAAAACAATCGTTGTTATATTAACTTTGTTCAAAGCTTTTTTTGTCACAGTTGAGAAGGTCATAACTAGCCAATAATAACATGCATGTGGTCTGGGGCAGTGGTTCTACTGGTCTGGCTGCACCATCACCCCTGAATGACCCGAGATCCAAAGCGAGGAACATGCTCAACTTCTCAAATGGATTTAATGAAAAGATGGTGCAGTTTGAGCCTGAAATGGTACAGAATCTCACATGCCAACACAAAAAAACTAGTTTGAAATATTCCCTTTTACACTCAATTAAAAACCCAAAAGTGCATCTTAAGGACACAAAGTAATACAACACACATAATCATTTTATAACTTCAGCCTTTTTTAACAGACTCAGCAGCGCTTTCATGCACAAACATAAAAAAAAGGTCGGGAATGAAGTGAACTATCACAAATAGTGCGTGTGTAAACTCATGCAAGTAAAGTGTGTTGTGAACGCAGCACTGAGGAGAGTGAATAGACGCACTCTGCTGCATTCAAAATTCCCTTCAAAATAAAATCACAGGATTTTTATATTGCCCATGCAAAGGTCCGCAACCCACTGAAAACGAGTCCGCGACCGACTGAAAACGGGTCCGCGACGAACTGAAAACGGGTCCGCGACCGACTGAAAACGGGTCCGCGACCGACTGAAAACGGGTCCGTGACCGACTGAAAACGGGTCCGCGACCGACTGAAAATGGGTCCGCGACCGACTGAAAACGGGTCCGCGACGAACCGGAAACGGGTCCGCGACGAACCGAAAAACGGGTCCGCGACCGACTGAAAACGGGTCCGCGACCGACTGAAAACGGGTCCGCGACGAACCGGAAACGGGTCCGCGACGAACCGGAAACGGGTCCGCCACAGACTGAAAACGGGTCCAGGGTGGTGATCATGCCTTCCAAGCCATCGCGGGCCACATAAAATGACGTGGCGGGCCACATCTGGCCCGCGGGCCTTGAGTTTGACACATGCCTTAAACCATGATTTACCTTAATCTCAGCCCAATAATTCATTATTGGCACCTCCAACATTCCAGGGTACCAGAACTCCACAGCTGACTCCCTCTCTGATCTCTCATTTCAGACATTTAAAGCCTTGGCAGAAGAGGTGGACGTGCATAAACACCAGTCTCTCCGTTTTCAGCAACCATCTTTACCTGAACCCTCAGCTTCTACACCTGGTCATCACTTCCGGTCAAGCAATTATGAATCGCTCACAAAACCCTCTCATCACACTAACAAGAAGTTCCTGAATCGACACTTGGGGAACGCGGGCAAGGGGTGGGGGGGAGTGATGACCCACGGAACTCATCAGGACCTGGCCTCACCCTGAGTCTCAACCCCCCGGGATCACAGCTGCAACATGAAGGCCTTGTTCATCCCCATGCAATCCACCCTATTTCATCCTTTGACCCCCACCACATCACCAGAACACGACCCCGACCAACCTTCACCTGTCATTCATCCCCTTGCAACTGTCGCTCTTCGATTCCTCAACCCTTTCATCCCTCCCCTCGACCCCCATCGATACACCAACACGGCCCTTACCCTGCCATCCCACCTAACTCAATGCTTAATCAGTCTTTCTTACGTCACCAGCCATTCCACATGAAACTACTGTTAATCCTCACTCGTTGAGTGGTCTTTATTACTGGAGCAAACACTGGACGGGAAAAGTGCATTCATTCAGCCTTTCTTTGGAAATATCTTCAGGCAATGTGTGAGGATTCAACCGGAACCTTCTACTATACCAGCTAACACTGGTTATAACAGGAACTGCTACAGACAATAATGAAGAGCCCAGAATTGTGTGACTGTGGATCTCCATCTTTACCTTTGAATGTTGAACTTTAATTCTGTCTGGGAAACGAAGAGTGGACCTTAGGAGCAAACCACAATGCTATTTTAGACATTTTTGAGAACAAATGTTTATTGTGTGTAACTCACTGTGACAGCACAAGCTTTCTATTCCGTTCTCCTAAGAATAATATTATAAAAACCAAACCCCTTGCATCCTTGTCCAGTGACAATTTGAAGGATTGAGAAGGTGGTCTATTTGCAAAATCACATCACTGCATTCTTACCCACCTAAATCTGCAAGCTATTCTCATCCAGCATTCATAGCTATACCTACATTTGTTTGTTGATGGTATTTATTGTAATTTTTTGTATTTATATTTTCAATTATGTCTTGTGCTATTGCACTGTGTTTATTGTCATGCACCAATCACCAAGTCGTAGTCCAATAAAGCAATTCTGATTCTAAAAAAAAATGCAATGCAATTTGTTCATATCTCACAGAATCAAATCGCATGCAATCCACGTTATCATGAACCAGACTGCAAAAATCCACACAGCCGGGTAGGGAGGGGCGGTGTGGAGCCGTCACCCGGGAGACAGCTGTTCTTTCCCCTCGTGAAATGAGCAGTCGATGTTGATTCAATTGTCGCACAGCTTTCATACCACGGCCCTCACATTGTTAACCCAAAGGATGATGTTTTCCTAAACAAAACTAGTTTGTTGCCTAAACCTAAATAAGTTGTATCCTGTGAAGACCTTTAAAAAGGCTGTGTGCATGTAAAGAGTGAAACCTGGTGCCGCCTTTCAAAGGAAAATGTAAAGAGAAAATGAGGATGAACATTTCGTACAGTATCATACGACCTATTGTATGAGGATACGTTGGATTCTGCTCCAGAAGAGCGGCATGTTAGAGGCACTGATGAGATGAAAAGAAGCTGCTCTCACTCTTTCACATTACAGTCCACAGTCCAATGAAGTGTTCAGTTCTATTACCGCCATGGAAAAGACCCGGCTGTTGACTCCCTCTCATCTCACATGATCTACTCAATTAATGCACACAAACGATCAAATAACAAAACCTGTACACAGCTGTATGCTACTTTTCCCCATAGGTTAATGGAACATAGTAGGTGATCTGTGGGACTTGTTAAAGAAAAACATGAAAGCATTACTGTCCCTTATTTTCTCTTTACAAGTACAACAAAAAATTTGAATTTGAATAAATTGGATATGTTATTAAGATAATAGTAATAACAGAATGGCCTCTGTGACAACTAATTTATCACAGCACCTCCCCATGACAACGTCATTAGTTTCAGGGAGCATACTTTACATTAAGGGGAAACACTGTATCTCTGAACTGACAGCTGAGAGGAGGAGGAAAGGTCCTGACTCCTCCGTTGGTGATGGTATAGGTGAGTGAGAGTGGATGGAGAGCAAGGTCTGGTCCGTCTAAGACGTGCTCTAAGGTCGCACAGGGCTCGGGGGTCACGCGCCACTGACTATAGACTGTAGACAGCACACTCAAATAGAATGCATCATTCTGCAAACATGAAAAAATGCACAAATGAGACGACCGTTTGTAAAAGACTGAAAGAAAAAACGGATTCAGGGTGAGGCATTCGTTGCTTCTTCAGTTCAAGGGAGAAGCAATGAGAGTCTGCTTCGACATGTTCATGGGAGGGAGTTGGATGGAGGCCGTTGGAGCACCTGGAAGGTGAAACATGGTATATTTAGGGATGGTGTCATCAGGACTTCATCCATACGTTTACTCATCCATACGGCTGCTCCACAAACAGGAGAAAACTGAGTCTTTCTGCAGGTGGATGTTCTGCTTGTTGGTCACATGTTGTGATAAACTGCTGCTGTTTCCTCCTCTGACGTGTGAGGCTGTTAGTCAGCCAGTTCTCAGCATCTACTGGAGTCACATGTATGTCTGCCATCATGTGAGTCTCACACTGTGCTGTGTGTGTGTGTGTGTGTGTGTGTGTGTGTGTGTGTGTGTGTGTGTGTGTGTGTGTGTGTGTGTGTCAGAGTAAAGCATGACTCCGTCCCTCGCTGCGTAACTTCTTCGTACCGACATCAGAACCGTTAACTCTGGACCAACACTGGGTGTTTACGACCGTCTGGTCAGTTCCAGTTTAGAACGCATCCCTATCAGTCAAATTAAACCAGCTGCAAATTTACCAAATTGGTCTATGGTTTTGGAAAAAAAATTGTGAAAATCAGCAGACAGAATATGATAATGATAAAATGATCTTGGTCCTCCCCACTGGGATCATTGAAGTGCACCGCCTCATCTTTCCTCTGTGCCCCACCTCAGCATGGCCTAAGGTTGTACCATCAAGGGGACAGGCTCATGTGACTGACATCTGATTAGCTACAGGTAATTGTTGAGAGAATGCATTTGTGTGTCTAAAAAAACAACACACTGAGCAGTGAAGTTAACACGACTTGTACATTTGTAAATGCATGGATGAAACCCATCCCAATGGGTTGATGAGGAATTTTAAATACATATATCTCTGGATTTCCATTACATTTATTTAAAACAATGTAATATGTGTGTGAGCATCAAATATATTTGTGAATAATATATATGATAAAAACTATTTTGAGTGTTTGAAAATATTTTTTGGTTGAGAGATCCCTTTATCTATAAATCCCACAATGGATTTGTGAATCCTTCTGTGTGGCTTCGTTAATATTGAGAGTTATAATCCTCCATATTCATGTGGTCTGAGATTGGCATGAAGCTTTGATAATGCAACTAGCGCGTTGCAGCATGCAAATGCCTCACATGGGCTATTTTGAGTGTATTATGTAAATGTTTAGAAGGGGCCAATGCTTAATTTGTGAAGGCAGGGGAGTGTGTCGCAGTGTGTGAAATACTGGACAATATTTTAACCAGAATATCATCCCAGCATACTAAATAATTTACACAAACACACTTTGAGGGTTTGCAGTGAAATCTGTTGAGCACTAATTGGGCCTAATTCATAATTTGTTTCTAATTCTTTTTTGGAGAAATAGAATAAGGGGAAAAATAAGAAAACTCTTCATCTAATTCATGTAGTGTGTGCATACTCTGATCGGCTGTCAGTTTCAGCTCTTTACATGCAGTGTCTTTTCAAAATATGAAATAATATAAATAATATATATGTAACCAGGTAGATAATTTGAGTCTCTAATATTTTTATTTATTTAATTTTCTGGTTGTGATGTAACCAGACTGATAATTTGGGTATTAAATGTCATTCTAGACTAGTGTGTTTCTGAATGTTGAACAGGATGTCAATCAAAGCAGTTTTACTTAGATGTGCTTTTCATTGGTTATTGGAGAAAGGAAAATAAGTCCCGCCCTCCTACCCGGAGAAAAAAATAGACGTTACAGAGTGAGAAAAGATCTGAGTGTGAGCGAGCGCTAACCGTTATATAAATGAGTTCAGCCGACCAAATTAACAGCAGGTAAAAGACACATTTTATGTATTGTGAGACTGGGAAAATCTAACATACCACGAGACGGAGTTGATTCAGAGAACAGCACCAGGAGTTCACAACTTTTGGCAGCGTCTTGGTTACAGCTGGGCGGTATACCGTTTCAACCAGTATACCGGTGTCAAATTTACGTACGGTATATGATTTTTTCACATACCGGTGCTCAGCCGTAACATTTGTTGTCACTAGCGCTACGGTCGGAGTTACTTGTGTTACGTGCATTGAGTTAGAGTCATGGTTTTAACTTTATAACAACAATTAATAACCCGCAACTAACACTATTTAACAGGGTAAAACACCACAACACAACGGTTTGTGACACATAAACAACTTGTAACACTAATAATTGTACATTTATTAAATTTACACCGCCGAACTGCATGCTGGGTACAGCCCGCCCACTATCACAACAAGAAGAAACTCCATCGCTACATTAAACAACGTAAAATAGCGATGCAGGAGGAACAAGAGAGAGCAGAGATGCACCAACACAACGTGTTGCCCAGAGAGGAGCTGTGTCTGCTGGCTGGAGGGTTTGAAAAGTCCGACGTAGTTTAGAAAACAATGTATTGCAAAGAAGGTGAACACTGAGGGACTCAGGACCCAGGGGAATGCAGGTGAAAAAACCCCGGAAGAGACAGACCAGAAGTCAAACCACACAAACAGCTGTTCACAACCCTCACACCGTGAGGGCTGCCGTTGATACTGTGAAATGGACCGTTACATGTTTAATCAAAGTGGCTTATTTTTCATTGATTGTTTGCTTGATATGAGTTGTTGCCAAATTATTTATTCTTTGTTGTTTGGTACTTTTGTTCTACTGTACATGTTTAAAGCATGACTGCTCTGTTATGAACTCCATGTTAATAAGAATATTAAGTACATTTAAGAAGAACTGCATTGAGATTATCTTAAAATATGAATATGAAGTAGGTGAAATTATTCTTTTGTTGCTCAGTTTGTGATTTAAAAAAGGGAAACACATATATAACTCATGGTTAAATAGCTAAACATAATTCCAAATTGGTTAAAGGAGGATACAATGATCCATGTGATAATTGCTGTGTTCATTTTGAGAATTTTGATGTGACATTTATTATGGTCATATGGTGATATGGTTAGATATAAATGTCATGTTAGTAATAGCCTTGTTTTATACAGGCTAGGTTTTTGAGGTTCCCTGGAAACCTCCTGCTATTGGAAATTGAACTCTCCTTGACAAGGGAGATGGCGAGTCACCATTGAACCAGATCATCTGACTGAAGATATTCTTTGTTGCTGAGGAGACGGCAACATCTTGATTTCCCATCACCTGAGTGCACCAGTGTGGTAGGACTAAGAAGGCAACAGAGCTCCTGACTGACTTATTCTTTTGATTTTTTTAACTGACTCACTAGGAACGAACCAGGAACGAACTTGAACTTAAAGGAACTGGATCTTAAGGAAGGAACACTGAGACAATGCAAGTATATGTTCACCATTTCAATGGAATTGTTTGATACTATTTCAAAAAGAGCATAGTCATTGTTGTACAGGACTTTACTTGAACGTATTTTTTTTATTATTTTCATATGGTTCAATATCATTTTTGTAATCAAACCATTCAGCGGCTCCATTTCCTTTGTGTGTTGATTCTTACCTTCTAACCTCTCTCAACGAACCTAGACCTTGGCCCAATAATAATTTGAATATCCTGCGGACACTACGCGGGCTACAATTACATACGAGCGTGTTAGTCGGTGGGAGTTGGGAGTGAGAACGGGTTGACGTCAATCAGGGCTGACCCTAAATGTGAGGCATGTTCCAGACCATCAGCATAAGAGAATGCCGACATGGACCTCCGTGCGGGTGACAGCCTCAGTAGATGATTGCATTCTCCTCTCCTGCAACGCCTCCAGTGCACTTGGCTGAGGCGTCCGAGGTCATCAGAAGTGGTGATCCTGTTACTCTCATATTGCTTTTATTAAAACATGGACGGTGCCACGCTCAAAATCCTAACGAGGCGTGCATACACCTGCAGAGCTAATAGCGCTCTCATCAGCCTCCGCTGGGCTCTCTGTTGCATGGCTGTGTCGTTTCTCTGCTTTGAACCCAGCGTGTCTTTCTCTCCTTCCTTGAGGCCATCTCTGCTCAGTCATGAGAGGTGAGGTCATTCCAACACCTCCAATCTATATGCTCACAACTTATTTAACTAATGAGAGGGCTTATTTTGCCAGCAGGGAAGGCACTGGTAGGACTTTGATGCTTTGGAGAGCGCCGTCTCCCTCACAAGACTCCGTCTTCACATCATGATTCAGGGGACACTCAGCCCATACATTGATTCAAAAGCCTGATCATCGCTTATCATGTTTGAGCCTCCCAGATATTTATTGGAAGAAAGCAATCATGCTTTTATACCCACAGTGATGTCAACACCTCATTCACACTGTGCCACTGTGTTTTCGATAGATCAGACATGTGCAGTAAATGATGTCAAAGTGGAAATGCAAATAAAATGCACAAAGATATTTCAATGGTATTGCTTAAACATTTTAATTCAAAGGACCCATCTAAGCCCTTTCTGATCCGACAAACTGATTTGGGTTTAAAACCACTTCAAGCATAAATTATGACAACATCATTCAGAAATTTATGCAAAGTGTTTGGATTCCTCTCTCTGCATAAACTAGATTTGTTTTCAAATGATACTTGTATCGGTTTTTCAGAAGTCCTCTTCATGTGTTTGAGTTTTGAGATTCTTAAGAAATATGTATTCAACAAACCAATAAATAAAATGAAAAATTATGTGAAAACTGTCAAATATATATATTTTTAAATTTTGTTTAGCAAGCGTGTTATGCACATATTTCTTCATATTCAAGTACTGTTGGATGCAGTCAAAGCAAAAAGATGAGACCTTGCTCCTGATTCCTCAGCCTTCCCCTCCCTTTCTACTCCTTCCTTCCCTGCCAGCCTCGCTCCCTCTCATTCAGCTCTTCGCTCTTGACTCCTCATCCCCTCTCTACCTTCCCTTGTTGAACTGCATACTTTTTTATGAAAGAATTATGCCAAGGTCCATACACACTATATAATCATTCTCATTGGACTAAATAGCCCTATCCATTAAAAACATATTAAGAAATAGATAATACATTAGCGAAAGAAAAAAAAATCATCCATCGCTTTATAAAACAGAGATTCACCTTTAAACTAATTATGGCCGTACAGGTGAAATGTACAATGTACAACTTTCCCATCTTTTCAAAAACTTGTCCTGTTGGAGTTTAGTGTTAGTGTTTAGTGTTTCCATCCTGGAAATATCACAAATAATGTTAATTTTTAGTTTTTGTCACTTTAAAGTTATGGCTTTACTTCCAGGTGTGCTTGGAATCCGAAGTACCTACGAGGGGTTAACCAACAAAACTCTCCCCGACAGCCTAACTCATCATTGGAGGCGGTATGGCCGAGGCTAGCTTTGGTTGCAGGCTTGCTAGCTGAAGAGGGTGGCAACACCGATGTCATTATATCATGGGATAAAATAGGATTAAATAAAAGTGTCGTTAGGAAAAAGTTTTATAGCATAAAAAACAACTTTTGAAATGAAAAAAGGCTACTATGGAAGAAACATGATATCAAATAAAACTGTGAATATGAAAAATAAGAAAGAAATCACTTAATGATGTCACACCCTCCTCTGCTGCTTGTTAAATCGTGTCTGGATCTAACACTTGAAAAGCGTAAATGAGGTGTATTCATGTTTTCTATTTGCATGCATGTCCTCGTTTCTTTTTCCCCATTTGATGTTTTCATTCCTTCCCTCTAGAGGGACAGCTGCCCTTTGCATGGAATATAAGTATGTAGCACATCAGCAAGGCACTGACCCATGAGAATATAGTGACAGAAACCTAGTCGCCTTTGTGTTATACATATGCAGCACAGCCGCAGTGCCACTTCGATCAGGAAGCAGTGATGCTGCCTGTTCATACAGCAGGAACAGCAGCCATTGAACACGATCATCACATGTTCAATCCCAGCTTCGACTAGTGCACAGCCATCTGCACTGCTTAAACTACAGTCTATACATCGCCAAACAAGTGGATCTGGGATTTCATTATGTGTGTGTGTGTGTGTGTGTGTGTGTGTGTATGTGTGTGTGTGTGTGTGTGTGTGTGTGTGTGTGTGTGTGTGTGTGTGTGCACCCTGGCTCCAGCTGTAGGCAGAGTTGACCTTGACTAGTGCCATTCATCACAGTGGGGAAAGGAAACCAAGCAGAGACACAGAGCCGCATCGGAGGAAACTACTCTTGTTGTCGGAAACAGCAGTGATGAAACTGCTGATGCCGCAGCTCTACTGTAGTTTTTCACAGCATTGGCAAGTTGAGCCACTCAATGGCTGAACACGCTCACACTCTTCCACCCTGATGCAGTACTTTTGATGCGGGCCACCATTAGCTCTGTGGACGTTTTGCCGGGTTCACGTTGGGTAAGGCCTCGTCAAATTGAAAAATACCCCTTTGAAGGGTATTACTCTAAACAATTGCAAGCAAAAGATCTTGCAACTAAACCTCGGCAAAGCAAGTACATTTATATTGCACATTTCAGCAACAAGTCAAAGTGCTTGACATAAACACAGAGAAAAGTTAAAGTGCAAAAAAAAATGCATTCTAAAATATAATGGAAATACAATGACAGCTAAAATACAATAATAACAGTTACAGTGCAGTGTAAGAAATACTGCATTTGAAGGCAGCAGCAAACACAAGTCTTTAGCCTGGATTAAAAGAAGTGAGGGTTGCAGATGACCTGCAGTTTGTTCCAGATGCATGGAGCATAACAAGTGAATGCTGCTTCTCTGTGTTTAGTTTCACTGTGGGGACAGAAAGCAGACGTGAACCAGGCAACCTGAGAGGTCTGCTAGTTCACACTGAACCATTCAGTGCTTTATAAACCAACAGTAGTACTCTGAACTCATCCTTTGACAGTAAATGAAGCTGGTGTAATGCCCTCCGAGCTGGAGTGAAGCAATCCACTTGATCTTAGTGAGGACTCCAGCAGCAGATCTGTGAATCCACTGCAGCTGTCTGACTGCTCTTTTAGGAGACCTGTGCAGACCTGGTGCAGTACTCAAGTCTACTGGAGATGAATGCATGGACAATAGTGCTTTAACCCTTGATGCATTCTATGCCCCATCAGTGATTATTTTGGAACATTGGGTTCAGCCTCTGGGACTGAGCATATAAAAAAATATAAGAAATAAATAAAAATAATAAGAAATACAAATAAAAAAATGTCAAATCAAGTCAATTTAAGTTAATTGTGTCATGTTGATAACACTATTACACAATAATTATAAACATAAACCATAAGAATGACTCAAAGTGACTCAAAATGAGCCCCAAATTAACTCAAAATGCAACCAGAGTTTTGAAAAAAATGCCCATTAAAAATGTTAGGACTAGCTAGAAGGCTAAACTCTACGGTTTTGGAATCCTTAGAGCCTACAGAGTTCCCCAATACCATTCCACTCTCACACAAAGCATCGCAAAGATACGCACAAGAATGTTGTTTGTGTCCAGCAAAAAATATGAAAATGTACTTACTTTTGGCTGAAATATGAATACTGCAGGCCTTCCTGCTCACTACTCACAGCTAAGGCCATGGAGCACCCTGCTGCAGTGAAACGAGCACTGTTCAGGGACCACCGAGGACTGTGGGAACTTTCATGCTTGAGCAAGACTTCGCACAGATACTCCTACAATATTGAGCTATTTTATATTTAAATAAGAAGTGTTCATATTATTATTTATCTTCACAAGGGTTCTCTGTATATTATAGCTTTTTTAATTTTTCAAATACACCTTGTGAATGAGGAGATAATCAGGATTTAATATGAGATAAAAAACATCCGCCATTTTGGCTGAAAAATTGGTGGCTCCTTAAAGGTTAAGGTGAAAGAAGGCTGACTTTACCTATACACAAAGCAGTCTTTGTCCTTTATGTAGGAGTCAAACCACCGATATGGATGCACTGACTGATTTGTCAGTGAAGAAGGAGGCAAATTAATTCCAAGCCCTGGTGGACACACATTCAGAGGCTTCAGACACAGGAGGGTTCGTTACCTTTCACTATTGTTGTTTTTGGCAATGAGGTCAAAGACGAAATTTTTTTTTGTATTTCTCAGTTCCAAATTATAAACGTGAAGCTATAAACCTATATAGATATTTTTGACACTCGTTGAAAAACATCAAAGTTTCTCTTTAATATTCTTAAAGTCGGGGGCGACTGTGGCTCAGTGGTTAGCAAGTCAGTCTTTCAACCAGCCAGTCCATGTCGTTGTGTCCCTGAGCAAGACACTTAACCCCCAGTTGCTCCCCGGGCGCTTCACGAGGCTGCCCACTGCTCCTTAAAGGATGGGTCAAATGCAGAGGATAAATTTCCCCACTGTGGGACTAAGTGTGGGACTAATAAAGGGGTTTCTTCTTCTTCTTCTTCTTCTTCTTCTTCTTGCTCCCAGCTTCACCAACGCTCACACCATATCTATAGGTCTGGCCTTCAGAAGTGCCGTTTTACATTTTGAGATCAGCCATGAATCTTTTATTTGATATGGGAATTTTGACATATATATATATATATATATATATGTGTGTGTGTGTGTGTGTGTGTGTGTGTGTGCAAACCAGATCTGTCAATCACTGTCACATGATGTGACCTGAACTAAAGGAATAAATTATGCATTTGAATCAGACTGGGTCTGGGTTAAGAGGTAAGGTTGAGTCACAAACACAGCACCATTTTATATGGATTCTCTGAATTTTTCAGAAGAAGAAAAGTAGAATCCTGGCCAACTGAGCATGATTATCCGAATATAGAAAGGCAGTAAAAAGATCATCCAACCGTGAGCTGCTGAGCTTATTAACGGTAGTAACCACATGAACACTTGAGTTAGCTTCGACTGACATTTAAGGATGTTAAGTGCATGCTTGTTAGCTTCTTCCTCAAACAGAAAAGTTTCATTTTCAGACATAATTTTCTTTAAACATGCAGAAATGTGTTTAAAGCCAGACTTTGACATTCATTTATTTTACATCTACCATGTTGCCTTTTACTCATGTGGTAACAGATGAGATGGTGCAGAAACTAAATAAGTCTTTCTTTTGATATTATACTTGGTTAAACTGGATGTGGGCATGCATGGTTTATCATTTTGTTGTTTTAAATATAGTTGCATTTAAAACATTGTTTTTGAAGTCACCTGTTAAGTAAAGTTTAACATGAGAACCATCTGCAGTCTCCTTTTTCAGATCATCCTGTTGGCTTAAAGGGAAATTTTGGCTTGAAATGTTTAGTATATATACATATAGATATGCAAACATATAGGAATATTATTTCCCCAAGATCTTCCTCATTTAAAAAAAAAACAGTTCTTCAATAAATCTTAAATAAACAGGTAAAAATTCCAAAGTATTGTTTAGATTTTGTACTTGTCATTTGCACATGCCTTTATCATGTTAATTGTAAAATTTAAAAATGATAAAATGTTATTTTATCCATACCTATGTTTAGACAAAGACACATGAAAGTAACACAGTACATTTATACCCATTAATATGACTAAAATAAGTTGTATTGTAATTCTCCTTTTTCATTATTATCATGATTAGCAATACTGTTAGCAAAAGACTATGTCTTTAGCGTCGGTACATGGACGTCAGCTCTACCAGGTGAGCTACCTCGGCACCCACATTCTCTTTTACTGAAGTAAAGAGAGATGATGAACCCTGTAAAAAGAAACAAAAGACATGAGACAAATCAGCTGCTATATGACTTGACAATGTGACGTATGAGTAGCTTCTGCAAAGGCCAGCTGGTTTTAATGATGTAAAAGGCCAACAAGTGGCCAACTGAAGTGGGGAATAAAGTGAAGTATATTTATTTACATGATTTTGTCATCCAGACAATGTTGGTTCATAAAAATAAAAAACATATCAGGAAAGAAAGTCAAGATCTACTTCAGTGCTAAAATGACATGTCTTTATTAATGAACAAGGGATATTATTTAAAAGTAAGAAAAGAGAACAAGAGGGAATAACCCAGAGAGCGTTCGTGTCCTATCACACGAAACTCCTGCCTCGCTAATTCAGATTTTTAGCTGCAGATTAGAAGATACAGGTTTTCAACTGTCGCCTGCAGTGCAACACATGACCCCATGGGGTCAAATACTGCTTAATAAAGTCAGTCTAATGAGTTGCTCTCTCCCACATGGACCCATTGGACCAGGAGAGATGAAGGACTTTCCGATTGAAGGGTTAACCCGTATAGCTTCAAGGGTGCAGCAATTAGACAGATCCCGAATCCTTAGGAATGCCCTGAGAAAATCAAGCTATACCTTAAAGACTGTGGACACACATCACTGGGGAGACTCACACACTCACTAGGCGGACGTGCATGCTTTTAGAAGCCTCTTTGTTAATCCTGCTTTCCCCACCCAGGTTTGAGTATTGTCTCCAGGCTCTTATTGCTGGGGTGGAACTTGAAGCTCTTGGATGTATTGACGGCCAAATAATTGGACAACTTTGAAAACACTTGATGTTCCAACATGGTGACAGGTCTTTTTAAAACTGTTTGGCCGATTTTGAACCACCTCAAGCTAAAGTTTATAGGTGCTTAAACGGAATACCGAGTCTGTATTCAATGTTTGCTTTAATATTTGCTGGCATATAGACCCGTCTGAATGAGGAGAGTTTAAGCTGATTATTTGTGGATAGGAAGAAAACTTTACTTAGAACAATCCTTGTTCTTATATTTGAAGTTTACTGTGTACCCTTGAGTCTGACCAAACATGTTAAATACAACTCATTCCCCATTTGCAAAGTAGAATTATTGGAAGCATTTCTCTGCATGTTAAAGTCACCAACTGCTTAGTTTAGCATGACACCACGTACTCCCCTAGTGCGTGTGTGAATGTATGCTTACAGATATGAGAGACAATTATTCTGACCAGTGGTCAAAACGCCACATTTTGTATTTGAAAAATGACAGACGTTTGTTCCTATAAGAAAAACTAAATGTGAAATACAAGTACTATTTGACTTTGCAGAGATATGGATCACAACACCTTTGGCACAGAAGCACATACTGTGTGTAGAATGTTGGAGTATATACTTGATGATTGCTTGCACCTGAATTTTGTTGGGGGCAAACTTCAGCAAAAGGGCCTGTGGGGCAGGGGCGTGGTTAGCGCGGCTGCACGAGAGGAAGAGAGAGGGGTGGCTCAGGGAACAGGTGTGGGGAATGGTGGCGAATGAGCCACACCTGGGGCTAACAAGCGGGTGTATGTGTGTGTATGTGTGTGTGTGGGTGTGTGCGTCCCCATAAATACCCGGAAGTGACGACAGCCGGGGGACGGAAGCGAGTGAGTGCTGACGACGGAGGTGTGCGACGGCGGCGAGCGAGCGAGCAAAAGACAAAAATAAAGAGCATTTGTGCAAGACACTGACCTGTGTGGCGGCTGGTTTCTCCGGGGCTACGAACCCTTTGTTACAGTGGCGCCCAACGGGATCTCCGGAGAATGGACCAAGGGGACCGTCTGCAGGACGCGCCGGCGCAGCCGCTCCTAGCGCTGGGGCAAATGATGGCCGGCATAGCCGCCATTCAGCAGGAGCAGGCGGTGGTTAATCGCGCCTGCCTGGACACGAACCGCGCGATCCTGGCGGCGATCCAGGACTCGGCGGCGCAGCAGACCCAGGCCTTCGGGCGCCTCGTCGCCCGGGTGGAGGCGGCGCCGGCTCCTGCCGAGCCGGGCCGTGGCCCGACGGGGGTGACGCTGCACCGGATGGTCCCGGAGGACGACGCCCAAGTGTTTCTGGACGCCTTCGAGGCGACGGCGGAGGCCTGCGCCTGGCCGCGGGACGAGTGGGCGGTGCGCCTCCTGCCGCTGCTGGCAGGGGCGGCGCAGACGGCGGCCCTGAGCATCCCGGCAGCTAGGCGGGACTACGGGAGCATCCGGAGGGCGGTGGTGGACCGGCTGGGGCTCGGCCCGGAGGACCATCGCCAGCGATTCCGCGGGGCCACGCTGGGGCCGGAAGACCGACCGTTCGCCTACGGCCAGCAGCTGATGGACGCCGGCAGGCGGTGGCTGCGGCCCGCGGGGGACGAAGGGCCGGAGGCCATGCTGGAGACCCTCGTGGTGGAGCAGTTCACGGAGGGCCTGCCGGCGCGGACCGCGGCGTGGGTACGCTGCCACCGGCCCGCGACACTGGCGGACGCCGTGGCCCTCACGGAGGACCACCTGGCCGTCTACCCGTTGGCGAAGGGGGGTGGTGGACCGCCACCAACGCCGGCCGCCGGGCAGCGGAGGGGCAGGCAGCCGCCGATCCCGCAGCAGAACCCGACGGCGCAATTGCCCCCCGTCACGAGCCCACCCGAACCCCGCACCCTTCCCAGCTCACAGGGGGCCCCTCAACCGCCAGGGCAGGTGTGCTGGAGGTGCCAGCAGCCCGGACACTTCCGGAGGGAGTGTCCAGCCATGGAGGTGGGGCAGACGATCCGGGTTGCCGGCGCCCCAGCACCCTCCCCCGGTCCGGGAGCGACATACCGCGTTCAGGTAAGAGTCCAGGGGGGTGTACGCCAGGCGATGGTGGATTCAGGCTGCACTCAGTCCATGATCCACCAGAACCTGGTTCGTCCCGGGGCATTGGTGGAGGCAGCACGGGTGAGGGTGAGGTGTGTGCATGGGGACATTCACGAGTATCCTGTGGTGCCAGTGGAGATTAGATACGGGGGGAAAAAGCATAGGGTGAAGGTCGCGGTTAGCTCCCGCCTTACGCACCCCCTAATCTTGGGAACCGAGACAGGTTAATGGGGGAGGCCGCGGGGGGTGCGGGCACGACAGCCAGGGCCGTGGGATATGTGTGCGGTGCTCAGCGGGGACGCGGGTCCTCCCGACGCTGCATCCGGGGCGGAGGAACCGGCCTAGCCTCCAATGGAGACTCCGCCGGCGCCTGAGTTTCACGCCATGGAAGATTTTCCACTGGAGCAGACTCGGGATGAGACTCTGCGGTCGGCCCTGGACCAAGTGAGCAAGGTTGATGGTCAAGTGGTGCGCCCCGCCGCGGCGCAGACATATCCGCATTTTTCATTAATCCGTGACCGGTTGTACCGGGTGAGTCGTGACACCCGGACCGGGCAAGAAGACACCCAGTTGCTGGTGCCGAAGAGCCGTCGGGAAATAATTTTCCAGGCGGCTCATTATAACCCGATGGCTGGACACATGGGTACTGACAAAACACTGCACCGGATAATGACCCGATTTTATTGGCCGGGCATCCGGGCGGATGTGCGCCGATGGTGCGCCTCCTGCCCGGAGTGTCAATTGGTGAATCCCCCGGCCATTCCGAGGGCGCCATTGCACCCTCTACCATTGATGGAGGTGCCATTTGACCGTATCGGCATGGACCTCATCGGGCCATTTCACCGGAGCGCACGCGGCTATCGCTTTGTGTTGGTCCTGGTGGACTATGCAAAGCGATACCCGGAGGCGGTGCCATTGCGCAACATCTCGGCAAAGAGTGTGGCACAGGCGCTGTTTCAGGTCATCTCCCGCGTCGGGGTCCCGAAAGAGATCCTGACCGACCAGGGCACCTCGTTCATGTCGCGCACACTGAGAGGGCTTTACGGGCTGTTGGGGATCGAGTCGATTCGGACCAGCGTCTACCACCCCCAGACCGACGGGCTGGTGGAGTGGTTCAATAAGACTTTGAAAACCATGATCCGTAAATTCGTTAGCGATGATGAACGTAATTGGGATAAATGGCTTGACGCTCTTCTGTTTGCAGTGCGGGAGGTACCCCAGGCCTCCACGGGGTTTTCCCCTTTTGAGATGATGTTCGGCAGGAAGCCACGGGGAGTGCTCGACCTCATTAAAGAAAGCTGGGAGGAGGGGCCGAGCACCAGCCAGAACGAGGTGCAGTACATCCTGGACCTGCGCGCAAAGCTTCACGCCTCGGGTCGGCTTTCACGCGAAAATTTGCGCCAGGCCCAGGAGCGTCAGAAACGCCTGTACGACAGAGGGGCCAGGTTGAGACGATTCGCACCGGGAGAGAAGGTACTTGTATTGCTCCCTTCTTCCAGCTCGAAACTCCTGGCCAAGTGGCAAGGGCCCTTCGTGGTCACACGGCAGGTCGGGGAGGTCGACTATGAGGTTGTGCGGTCGGACAGGGGCGGGAGCACACAGATATACCACCTGAACCTCCTAAAAGCGTGGAGGGAGGCGGAGTCTGTTTCGCTGGTGTCCGCAGTCCCGGAGAGGGAGGAGCTGGGGCCCGAGGCTCCAAAATCGGCCGGTCCAGCCTCGCTCCGTGTTGAAGCCCGCCTCTCCCCGGCCCAGCAAGCAGACATTGCCGAGCTACAGACGCGTTTCGCGGACGTGTTCTCGCCCCGGCCCGGTCGCACCAGCCTCATAGTGCACGATATTGAGACACCCCCGGGGGTGACAGTGCGGACCCGCCCCTATAGACTCCCGGAACACAAAAAGAAGGTGGTCCAGCGAGAATTGAAGGCCATGCTGGAGCTGGGGGTAATAGAAGAGTCCAACAGCGCCTGGTGTAGTCCCATCGTTCTTGTCGTGAAGAAGGATGGGTCTATACGGTTCTGTGTGGACTACCGCCGGGTGAATGAGGTATCACGGTTTGACGCGTATCCGATGCCCCGGGTTGACGAGCTCCTGGATCGACTGGGCACTGCACAGTTCTTTTCCACACTGGATTTAACCAAGGGTTACTGGCAGATTCCCCTGTCGCCAGAGGCCAAGGAAAAAACGGCCTTCTCCACTCCGTACGGTTTGTTCCAGTTTAACATGCTTCCCTTCGGGTTGTTCGGGTCTCCGGCCACCTTCCAGCGTCTCATGGACCGGGTGCTGCGTCCGCACGCTGCATATGCGGCCGCCTACCTGGATGACGTCATCATCCACAGTGACACGTGGGCGGAGCATGTGCGGCGGGTGGGCGCGGTACTCGAGTCCCTGAAGGAGGCCGGACTCACCGCCAACCCGGGGAAGTGTGCAATTGGACGGAGGGAGGTACGGTATCTGGGGTACCACTTGGGCGGAGGGCAGGTGCGTCCCCAGGTGGATAAGACGGCGGCCATTGCCGCCTGCCTGCCGCCCAAGTCCAAAAAGGAGGTGAGGCAGTTCTTGGGGCTGGCGGGCTACTACCGGCGGTTTATCCCCGCCTTCGCGGAGCTGACCAGCCCCTTGACCGACCTCACCCGGAAAGGTGCTTCAGATCCGGTCCAGTGGACGGAGCAGTGCCAGTGGGCATTTGAGGCGGTGAAACAGGCCCTCTGTGGGGAGCCGCTGCTACACACCCCTAACTTCTCTCTCCCTTTTGTTTTGCAGACTGACACGTCGGACAGAGGGCTGGGGGCCGTTTTGTCCCAGGAGGTGGAGGGGGTCGACCGGCCAGTGGTGTACATCAGCCGGAAGCTGTCCGACCGGGAGGGATAGAAAAGGAGTGCCTGGCCATCCGGTGGGCGGTCGACTCCCTGCGCTATTACCTCCTGGGGCGCCAGTTCACCCTCTGTTCGGACCACGCCCCGCTCCAATGGCTCCACCGCATGAAGGATGCCAACGCCCGGATCACCCGGTGGTATCTGGCCTTGCAGCCTTTCCATTTCACGGTGGTCCATAGGCCGGGGTCGCAGATGGCTGTGGCTGACTTCCTGTCCCGGCCCCAAGGGGGGGAAGGGGGGGAGTTGGCTAGGCCGGTGGCACCCCGGCCTAAAGCGGGCGGTGGGGGTATGTGGGGCAGGGGCGTGGTTAGCGCGGCTGCACGAGAGGAAGAGAGAGGGGCGGCTCAGGGAACAGGTGTGGGGAATGGTGGCGAATGAGCCACACCTGGGGCTAACAAGCGGGTGTATGTGTGTGTATGTGTGTGTGTGGGTGTGTGCGTTCCCATAAATACCCGGAAGTGACGACAGCCGGGGGACGGAAGCGAGTGAGTGCTGACGACGGAGGTGTGCGACGGCGGCGAGCGAGCGAGCAAAAGACAAAAATAAAGAGCATTTGTGCAAGACACTGACCTGTGTGGCGGCTGGTTTCTCCGGGGCTACGAACCCTTTGTTACAGGGCCCTCTTGGATTCCCCTACCACAGATAAGACATGATGAAGTTCCCTCTCTGGATGCCCTTTCATTGGACAATGTGATGAATTGCCCTGCAGGACTCCCTCACAGTGGAAAAAAAATTGTTGATGTGCAGGCAGCTATGGATCAGCGGGTCGTCTTCCCATCGGTTCGATCCCCGGCCTCTCCAGTCTATGTTAATATGTCTTTGGGTGTGAATGTCTTTAGTCCTGATGGACAGGTGACACTTTGCATGTTAGTCCCTCCTATCAGTGTATGAATGAGTGTGAATGGGTGAATGATGACATGTAAGCCCTTTGAGTGGTCGGAAAAAACGAGAAAATTAGATGCAAATGAGAGTCCCTTTTCTATGAAGTTCCCTCTAGAGATTGACCATTTGGCCCTCGTTATCTTGGATTTTTGGAACCATATTTGGATGTGAGGGTGCAGCTGGGAATGAGTGAGTCTCGAAGGGACCAGGTAGCTCATACACTGACGCTAGCACTAACTAGCTAGGTGCATCCGTATTTACTAAATGAACATATTGCTGTATTGAAGAAGACTTGAAACTAGAGATTAAGACATAAACTCATGTTTACAATGTTTATGTCAGACAGGACAACTGATCCCATGTGATGGACCCTCAAAGACTGACAGCCTTGTTAAAATGCATTGCAGGGGCTTGAAAGGACTAAATGAAGCTTGTAAAAGAAGGGGAATGGAGTGCAGAGGGAAAAAAAAAATCAACTCACTGACAAGCAGTTTGTCTAACAATGTACCGCCTGCCGGGGTTTTAAAAGATTAAAATGTCTGAGGTTCATTTTTTTTTTGTTCCTGCTCATTAGGACATGTCTTGTGTGACTTCTCATTGTCAAGAGCGTTTGATACTGTTACATTTTGTTCCCGTTGATAGCAATTTGCATTTTTCTTTGGTGAAACATCTTGTTCCATGTGTCACTACAAAGGATTGGTTCCTTTTTTTCTAAAATCCTTTTCTGTTGCACTCTTCCTTCCCCCTGTACTGCCAAGCCCAGGTTCCTTTTCTGCTGGATTCCAGGCTGTGACAATGTGGTCCCCACTGTTTGAGCTAAAAGGAGACATGTATCATGTGGCTGCACTTATATCTATCAGGATAGAACACAAGAGGTACAGTCAGCCTGGATCCTCCACTGAAGAACAAAATGTATCATACCTGCCGTATTGATGTGTGCAGGTGGAGGTAAAATGAAAGCCTTTGTGGAGATGAGACTCACCCATAATAGTGTCACTGGACTCTGGTGGTATCCACTCCATCAGAACCTCATTAGGGGAACACGGCGGTGGAGATGGAAGGAGAGGCTACAAGAGGCCTGTGGTCTGGACAGAGATTAATCAAAGTGGAAAACACAACCTGCCTCCACCTGATTCAAAGAACGCGCTGTAACTGTGACGGCCATAGTAATTCTTCAGCGACTTAATTCCTGTAAACAGAAACACCGTTTTAGTAAGGGAATCATTTTGGAGGAGCAGCAGCAAGTAGAAGTACTGTGCCTTTGAATGTTTGGCTCAGTATGCAACAACCTGAGAAAAAAGAAAGAAAATCCTCCTTTAAGCCAAGGGACCGGGGTTTATTGGCACACGTTGTACTCTTGTAGAGTTCTCCACATGTATTTATCTATTGAGATTAATAACAAGATCAAGAGGAGGCTTAAAGTCTTCGGTGTAAAGTGGTACCTCTTTCGTCCCTGTCACACATTTGATTAAAAACGTTAAGCACCAAAGGCACTCCGTCACACGGGCAATGTGCACCATCTCTTGGTTATGTTGTCACGATGAAAATGTTGGATTCAACCTCTATTTTTCATTTGGGGTAACTTTTGCTTTTCAGATTGTCACTGTTTCATCTTATTGTAGAAACACCAAACTTTGCTGCACTGTGATGGCGTGCTATAATTCTGAAGAACCTGATTCAATAGCAATTGATGTATAAAAAGAAGTGGGTACAGAGCTGGAGGCGGGGCCATGTTCGTTCCTGTTAAAAGTTACTCAGTGTTGCATGAAGTGAAAAAAGGTTTGCAATAAGAGAGACAATGACAGAGGTGGTGTCACACGGTGTAATTGCTCCCCATGGTTGGGTTATGTTCAAAGCAGTGCCATGTTCAACTCTACTGGGTGGAGACCGGCCTTTGTGAAGCTGATGTTTGACCCCCATGGTATGGACACCGTAGCGTCAAGGTCAGCCTCTGTCTGTCCTTTCGTCTCGTGCAAATAAAAGACACATTTTGCCCAATTTCACATCCATCAAAATCCTGGCCGTGCCTCTTTGTGGGCGATTTGAGTGAGAGGCATACACTTCTTCCCCTCTCACATATTTCAAATGTTTTTGAGTTGCGATCGGCTGTGAATTGGCACAAAGGCTGAGCATGTAGATCACACCAGCCCTTCCATCGGGGAAAACCGGCTAATTCCAGGAGTGTATGCCACCGGTTTGAAACACGCAAATTTACAGATTAGAAGACATATGCTGAGAGAGAGAGAGGGGAGCAAAGCTGCAAATCAAACGCTCCCCGTGCTGTTAACACTGCTGGATGCTCTCGCTATCCGCACATGATCCCAGACGACCCTTTGGCGGCTAAGAAAGTAATTTAGGAGGAAATCCAAAATGGTTTTGCTCCACTTGTCTCATGGACCGTCTCGCTAATAGCCAGTCTGACATCGGCTGAAGTTGCCTTTCCTCCTCACCGTGACAGAAGCATCACTTTTCCAAACACTCTCGTCTGCCATGTCCCTGACCCTTTTTATTTGGAGGCTCCAGATAATAATAAAGATCCCCGGCTGGATGTGTCTCTCTGGTTCTTTCAGGTGTTTTAGTGTTTGAATGTTAATTACCAGCCTGGAGCACAGAGGTCAAGTGGGTTATTAGTGGAACAAATTGAAGAGGTAACACCTAATTGTGCATATTTATTGGACAGTAAGAACAAGAGTTGCGTCACCTTGAAAGCTCGGCAGTAGTTACACCGGCACACGGAGGTGAAACTGCCACTAATCTGCTGATGAAAAAGAGCCTTTGAGAGGCGACTAGAGGGGAGTATTGGAGAGTTTGTTCAGCCCAGTGACGCATTGAAGTAATTAGCGAGAGTATTTTAGAGGAAAGACATTGCTGGGGAATTCTCTTCATCACTCATGTCTCTGCCTCTGTAGTTAAATGAAGTGTTATCTGTCATGTAGGCGCAGGCAAGAGAGGAGCGTTCAGGACACTCATTATCTCTCCAAAGTGATGGTCATGTTTGAAAATGACTGAATATTTTATGCCTCCCTCTCAAACTCAGGTTAAAAGGACTGCCACATTAGCAATAGATCTCGGTCCAATTTACTGCCCCCGGAGACTTTCTTTCGCTCGTTGTCTTCCTTCCCTCCTAAAAAACAACCCTATTCATCTATCTGACCACAGTAATTTATGCAGAAATGTTGGTGCGTCCGTGCCAATGCCAAGACAATTATGCCGATGCGCCTTCAAAGAGCTGTGTGTATTCCAGATCATCTCGTCGTACCTGGTGGGAGATAGTCGAGGCCAGCACCGGGTGAAGGAGACACAGTTTGAGCATGCAGAAGATTTTCTGATGATCTACCACAATGATGCTCCGAGGATGGAGGTGAATCGCAGCCATGTGGCCCTAAGCACGTGAAACGCCATTATAGAGTGTAAGCCTGGCTCACTGAAGGGAAAGGGGCTGTGCAGGTCAAGCAGGGATCATTAAACATAGCTGCTGCTGCTTATCTGCCCAGAGCACGGCCTGAGGGGAGGAAGAGAAGAAACCGAGCAACAGACAAACATAAAGCCTCGGGAGACCTCTCACTCCCAAGTGACGTTTCTAACTAACGCTCCCTTTCAGATTATTATTCAGGTTGAAGAGAAAATGCACCAATGGACAATTTGTTCACCTGCAGATTGCCAAGACATGCATCATGCTCTTGCTTCTAAGATTCCATCAAGTTTAAAATTCAATCAGCTATTACATTTCACAAATATGTCACTACAGTATACATCAACGTAAAATGAATGTCCACTTGATTGACAGCCATAACCTTGTTTCTAAATTGAAGCATAGGCTTTTATTAAAAGGACGTGACAGGAGACGAGGTAGTATGCTGAATGTAATCAATGAAAGCTGGCGATGCTGTAATGAAACCGTCACTTTCATCAGGCACCGCTCGAGGAAACAGGGGGCCCTCGGCACGATTTTCTTTGGGGCCCCTCCATAGTTACGTGTGTGTGTGTGAAGAGTTCAGCAGTTTTTATGTGTGTGTGTGTGTGAGTAAGACACACACAAACAAAAAGTGCTGAACTATTTCTTTATAAATCTGTGAAATAGGGCTAAGAGCTGCTTCAAGGCCGCTAAAACGCTGCAGTGGAATCGCGGGCTGTCTTGAGCGGCCATGACCTGGTGCCTCAGCAGCACGGCGGCCACAATGCGGCCCAGTGAAAGATCTAAAACCCACCTGCAGCTGTCACCAGCTCAGACATGCGGTACTCATAGAATATCTCTGCTTCCCTTCATGTTTATGTAGTTCCACCTCTCCTCTCTCCCTCACAGTGTGCTGCTCATCAGGTAATTCATATCTAAATGAAGGCACTGACGTTCATGTTGTATAAGGTACACATTTCTGACTTTGAACTTTGCAACAAACTAGTATTTTTCACAAAATATGGTCTGGGATTATTCCACTACTCACAATGCTATAATGAAATAGTTTTTTTTATTTTTATTAGCTACTGTTGAAACTATCTTTAAATCAGTAAACTTGTTTGATATAATATTTAATTTAACAATCTCATGTTTCATTCTCATATTATGGTTACATTATGTATAATTGAGCAAAATAAACAACTATAATAATAATTATAATATATTTAGATATCAATTCATATTCATGTATAAAATCTGCCACAAGTCATAACGCAACAGTTGTGTTAGCAAACACAAGGAGACAGCTGTTGCTCGTCAACAGAGGGAAACGTAAAACAAGAACAACTCAGTCATGAAGAGCTAAATAAAAGTGTCTCACTATTTGCATGCTATAACTTATTTTCTAACAAGATTCAGACATATTTGTTCTTAATCTAAAACCTGTACATTGCAAGATGTTAAAGGTAGAACGTTGAGAAATATAACTAAATACTTAGTCATCTAGCAGTTGACACTTGTCTTCTTTTAAACAATAAAGATCAAGTGTTTGTCATATTAGAGTCTTTCAAAAATTTCTATTAGGCCTTTTTAGGTTTTACAATAACTGAAATTTAACGGTGCATAACAATTTGTAAGATATCTGTTAAGCGATAAGGGAGTCTCAGACAGTCTCCGCCAACTTCTCCAGATAGAAAAAGCAAAGTCTTGGTCCTTTGGGTGCAAAGAGACTTCCCCATACAAAGCCGTGTTCTGCTGTGAAAGGCCCCAGCTATCTCAAGAAGAGTATATCCTGCCATTTAGCAGCCATTGATTCTCTAATATTAAATTTTATTTGGAAAAAGAACAATTCGAAGTATTAGTATTAGAAGTTACCCCACAGGGCCTTTAACCCTAGAACACTAACGTTGGGTGACGTTATTCGGGTGTTGCTTTTGTCTGAGCTGTGTGGGTCCTTGTGTAGCTTCATGCTGCTAACTGACGTTATGAAGGTGGGCGTGTCTTTATTGAAGGTGGGCGTGTCTCTCTGCTCATATCCCTGGTTGTTTCAACAGGCACGTGTTCGGGTGATTTTCGGGTGAAAACATTCCGGATGGTTTTCCCATTGAAGTAGACTTTTCCTTCACAGGCTCATCCAGGAACATGTGACCAAAGAACAAATTCATATCTCCATTATTTATATTTTTAATAATGTTTTATTGATGATTCCCTAATTTTTCACCCAATTTTGAGCCTTTTTTAGGGTCCCCCCATGATACCTGTTTTTTGTTTTATGAGAAGTTCTATAGGGTAAAATAAAAGAAGAGGACTTCAAGTTAACTTGTATTGCTGTATTTTAATATATTTGATGAGAAGTATATTTTATCAGGTACATTGTATTGGGTGAAATATACCCAACGTTAGTGATAGTGTGACTATTTTTAACGTTAGTGTTCTAGGGTTAATGCATTAGGTTTTCAAACAATCAATTGTGTTTGTCGAATTTATTTATATTCCTGATTTATTATTTTAAAAGTGTGGGGGCCTAGGATTTATGTTAAGAGTAGTAAATTGCCTCTCAACGGGCCAATGTTCACAAATAAGCTCTTAATCCTTGGATGGCTGCTCTCACAGATCCTTTCCTCCTCACTCATGCATAATTTGCAACAATCCGCATTTATTATCAACAGACAAGTCCAGATACATAACGGTCGTTAGTGATGAGGGTTTAATCTTTGTTTTAGATGTACTGATTGAAGAGTATAACATTGTTGTATATATATAATAATAATTTTGGATTGAAGTGACTTTATTGTTTGAGTTAAGTTGTATTAGTTTGACACCAACATTAACCTTGTTTCTGAATAGTAATGCAGGCTAACAATCGAGGAACAATACCCTCCAGCTTATTTGTCTTGTTGGCAAATATCACATAGATGAGGTTAGAGTGCTTCAGATAACATCCGTCTGTTTTTTATTGAGCTGCAATATCTCTTGACTCTGTAAGATGGCTAGAAAACTACTAAAAGTACTTCTCAATTGGCAACATTCCAGATAACAAAAATGAAGAAATCTAATATATGTGAACACAATATATATATATATATATATATATATATATAATTATCCATACTCATTTTACATAGCGCTTTTCAGGACACTCAAAGACACAAGCCTCTGAGGCAACACACTCTCAGTATGTAGGGGAGGAGCCAATCCCATCAGGGGTTCAAATATCAGAACCATCTCAACCAATCAACTCTAAATGTGACAGGTGCTATAATATTTAGGATCTATCTATTTTAATTGCATATAAACTGTCCATCCATTTGGAATACAGTTTTTACATAAACGTAATATGATGTATATTTGTTTGTCAAAAATTATTAATAAAGAATGACATGTATGTAGTAATACTAATAAACCCAATGTGTTTTAAATACACAATAAACAGGTTAATGCATTTAGTAAAAATAAAGCTTACCAGTTTGATATTTATAATATTCAAATTCATGCAATAAACTCAATAAACTTAAAATACATAAAATATATGTAATTTATAAAAAAACTGGCCTATTTTTTTAGGCCTCAGCTCAAAAATTCCATACCCATACTAAAAAGAGTATATCTCTGCAACCACAACCTATTTGAATAATGTTGGTGTTATAATAAAGGCAACACTTGTGAGATATGTTCAGATCTGTAAATCAGTATATCAGTATATATTTCAGGTTAAGAGTACATGAATATGGCACACACAAAAATGAAAAGATTTTAGGTATGCCTAATAAAAAGCACTTTCAGGATGATTATCGCTTTGAAATTATTCTACCAAATCATAGCACAATGTGTTAACAATCTCTGCAAAGGTTGACTTTGATAAAGTGAAGCAGAACAGAATTAGTTTTCAGTAAAGACAGTTTAGGCGATGTCTCCAAAATATCCTTTTTGGCACAATGTGTGCCATTTCAATTATATCATATAACAAACTATATATTTTACTTCAATATCACTTATGTTCCATACATCCGAATACAGCAGTAACATACTACACCATCCAAACCAAACTGCAGCTCTGCGCCCAGAGACACCGTTCCAATGCCCTTACCATACTGCTCGGTATGCCCCAATAGTGCAGTTTCCATAAAATAGCAAGAAGTCCAACTGCATCTGGGCACATTTTGCAGCATCCAAGCTGGCATGCTTCTCTGGCTATTCTGACCCACAATCCTCGCGCAGCAGAATATGAGCAAGAGGGTCACATTTCAAGGTGCGGTGTTATGACAAAGTTTAACAATTGTCTCAATTAAAGGCATATTTCCTTCCAGCCCATTGGTGTCTAGACGAGTTCAGTCAATCCCAAACTAGAGCAGTGGTCGTTGCAGACACACCACTCTACTGTCTGCATTTTTCCACTCATAATAACACATAATGAACAGTCTGTCACACCGACCTGCCATTGGTCCAAGTGTAAAAGGTATGCACTAAGTTGAACCTGATGAGATCTTTCTGACCAACTATAACTAATCTATACAATGTTATGACTATAGTGAAGAGGTAAGGCAAGGCTCTCTATTCTGGGGATCGTTATGTCAGCACACAGGTAACAAACAGGATGGAAACTAAGGCAGCCATGCAGGAACATTACAAGGCTTTACTAATAAAAAGTAAAGTCAGATTGAATGATACCTAATTCATAATTGTTTTAACGGAGACCCAGGCATCGGCCACATATAATGAATACTAGTCACATATCTACTACTCACAAAACTACTTAAAAAATCATCCAAATTTGGATCATCCAAATCATCCGCATTTGGATCTGCAGATAAGGCATCAGAGACTTATTGGATGGTCCTTGAGGCTGACTGAAGATGAAGAAAGAATCTGTTTGTGACTGTTGGTTCTGTGTGTTGGCTCCAGACTTGCTTAGTTGCATTTTAATTTACATCTGTCTTATTTTTGTTGAATTCTCGTTTTGCACCTGACATTTCCTCAGAGCTCTGGAAATAAAGCGCTGTATTTTCTTTTGCAGTCAGTCTTATCTCCATGCATACGCATCTCCTGCTTTTCTACAGAGCATGATTAAGTGTTGGTGTCACTTGTTCCCTTTTTTAAAGTGGAATCAACTCGAAAGGCTAGTTAGTATTCGTAAAACACATGCCCTTTGCTCGTGAACATTATTTTATATTTTGCAGCATTTAGCTGCACTTTCCTCAGCTTTTTTCCTTCAAATGCTTTCATTTCTCAGCTCCATCTTTATTCTCACCTTCTCTTTTCATGTAAATTACAAAAAGGCCACTCAAAAGGTCCAGATAATGTTTAATTCCAGAACAAAACACAATGCCGTATTCCAGTATTGCTACAAAGCAAAGAGTGGACTTAATCACACAGATGATTGACACATTGATAGGGTTTTAATTGATGAGATTGACACATTGCCTGAACTCTAATATCTAGTTGTTTGCACAATTAATATGCAACTATTCTCTAAATATTTCAACTTCTTATATTTGCACTACTAAAATTAACAAATGTGACCAAATGTTACATCTGTCTTTTCATATTGACCAGAGTAATCTACATTATTTACATCAAAAGAATATAACAAGCCCACATTTGTATTTACCCATCAGTCTGTCGTTATTTGAATAGTCAGCAAAGACCGTTGTAATTATTAAGGAAATCATTTCAATGTAAAAACCCCTCCCAACCACCTAGTGTACCTTCACCCACCATGTTGACCCCTGTGTGCCCTGAGCTCATTAAACGTACAATTATACATATGACGGCTCAGCTGTGGCTTTTACATTTCACTCGGATAGAAGTCGGCATTTGCGGAGGAGGCGTTTGATTTGTTAAGAAGAATCAGGCACATGGTCATAGGCCCTGAGGAAGCCACATCTGGGGAGGCATGCCACCCACCACCTGCTGCTGCTTCCTGCTGTAATCCCTGATCACACTGTCAGCAGGCCTGCAGGCTTCCAGTTAATGGACGTCATCCTTTACTATGTGTGGATGTGTGCCTCTGCGTGTATAGACCTGCCTTATTATTTTTGCGAAAAAAGGGTTTTGATCATGGAGAGTGTGCGGGAGGCCTGCCATCACACGGGAGAACAAACGTTCCTCCTCTGCGCTCTGATGGGATGCAGCAGAGTACGGGGAGGAGGGCCACCCTTCACCCCCAAGACACCCAATAAGATGGCAAAGAAACATTAATATATTCACACTCTTTAGTGTGCCGTGGTCTCGTACTTTTGTCAGGACACACAGTTAAATAAATAAATAAGTAACTATTTAGGATAGTATGCATACTTACTGCACCCAATATGATTAATAAAGTTGTAATTGTATGTTAAAAATTGTGTTGTAATTACATAATTAATATATTTCATAATAAATATATTTCATAAAAACATGATTTATTTGACATTGTTCTTAATATTCTGACTTTGTCCCTATATTACCTAATATTACAATTATTCAATATTCATATATTTTATTTTATGACATGTTTTTCCACTCAACCTTTGTGAAGTGAGGCACAATGGGTGAAGTAAATACAAACATGAGTAGCAGTAAATGAAAAAGCTTAACATAGTTAACCCTTCAGGAGGACGTTCATTCCCTTCACACTGTCTCTTTGTGTTACAATAATGGACATGCTGTGTTTATAGCCATGAACTGGAGCTGTTAAAGTAGACAGATTCATGGTGTACTGCATGTGGTGACGCAGCGCTGCCTTACACGCTCCATGCCCATGACCTGTGAGCCTTATACATTATGGTAGATTATATTACTGTATGCTCATCAGGCGTAACAAATGAATAAAATTAGCCTTGAACGTATCATTGTAGCTCACATGCCAGCCGATGCATTCCTGAGTATGCTGTCAAGTAAGATTGCACATGTTTATTGTGTATATATATATATTACATACTAAGATGTTTTATATCCCTATATGTATCAACATTCAAATGAAATACATATAATAAACCTTATTGAATACATTTTTACATGTGTCATATAAACACAGTCCCTTTGTTCAGCAATAAACTGCTCAGAGGATTGATGATTGATGAAGACAAAGACGTAAACATATTTTCAAAGTAAGAATTATTTGCATGTTTTATTTTAAGAGAACAAACACTGCCAATAAAGATGAAACACTGTCTTCTGAAGTCATGTGAAAGAAGCACTCCACGGCAGAAGTATGGAGCATATGAGTAGGCGGGACCAGGTTTAGTTGGCTCGTGGTTGTGTGATGAAATTAAATGTAACTAAACAGCTGATGTAAGAAACATGTGTTTATTGTGTGACAGGGGGGACATTTTAATATTACTCACCCATTTAAATTATGTTAACTCTTTTAGGTAGGTATAATTGAGTGACAGGTGGTATACTGTCTCATGTTGCTAGCGTCTAGAGTCAAGCGGCTAGCGGCTGCTCTGCTCCAAGACGATCCAACTCTTTGACCATTTTTAGAGTCCGGCTGTGTAGTCACGCCCAAGATGAGGACACAGCCCGCTCTGAACGCCTCTTCACACAGACTGCGTTGATGAACAATACATCATCACAGCTGGAGGATATGTGCCCCATTTTAGTATCAGCTACTTTGAGCATGCTTGCGAGATGTTAAAGCACTCCTATTGCGACTGTCCTCCCAAGAAGAACCACAGCATCAGCTGTTCCAGCCAGAGACCTGAAAGAACAAGCGCCATCTTGTAGAGGAGGTCAAGTGATGCTGTTACAGAAGCACACAGTCCACACGGGGAGGGCGTCAGGGTGGACACATTGGTTAAAAAGCACTGGACTTTAAAACAGGGGGGCAGTGTTTGGTTCCTGTTTGAGTGACAACCGCAACACTTCCTCTGAGCATGACCACAATTGTTCTATAATCATCATAATGTCAAAGGTCCCCTCACCTTGACGAAATAGTCTTTTGTACCCACATTTGTAATAGGAGAACTATGTTTGTCATTTCTTTTGGAGGACTTTTTCCTTCAGGGTGCAAACATCAGAACTAAAGTTGGCACTGAGTAGACATAACTCCCACTATTGCTATTGTCCTCATCCATCCTACCTCCAGTGTGGTTTTCCTTTTGTTTCCAAAAGACTGATCTTAAATAAGAACGGGATACCGATTTGTATTATCTACCTCTTTAAAAGACAAACAACTAGAAGATATTTCCATGTGATTATTTTTGTGACACCTGTTGTGAAATGTAACTAATTCAACTTCGGGTAAAGTTTTTAATTCAATTGTGTGTTAATAAACCACAACGTTGGACGTGTCCTTTGACATACAATATAAGTATCTTTACAATCTGGATTGGCACTAATCCAGTTCCACACAACTCCTACTTTGATGAGGAAATGAAGCTGTCCTGGAGCTTCACAGCTTTAATGACATTTCAAGCTTGTCTGGAAGAAGGAACACTGTTTCCTGACATGAAACTAATGAAATCCAGAGAATGCTGGTGTTCATAGCCGCTTGTTTAGCAATCTGAATGTCACTCACTACTTCTATTATTAGAGGCTGCAGCAACCTACTGCGGTGTCCTTTGTCTCCATCTCAATACGCTTCATTCTCAATAACTTGTGTTTCCTGCTCTCTTATTATAAAAATACATAAATGTGTCCTAAATGTTTATAACTAAAATGTCACTTTTCTGTTATTTCAAGGTTTCTCAGTCTCTTCTGGTCTGGGAACCAATTAAAGTTATAATTGTGGTGAATTTTTTTAAAAAGGCTTGTTACATTTTTAAAGGTCAATACGATTAAATCAAACTCCCATCACTGAAAGAAAAACCGGGACATTAGCACAATTCAGCTCATCCAGTCATGGACAAAACACATTTTTCAAAAATATAAATTAGTCATGTCCATGACTGTCCGGTGCATGCTTAGAGCTGCATATTTTATTCTGTTTGATAGCTGCAGGACATTGTTTTCTTGAATGTGTCTTTAAAAATGGGAATGTTATTCCAAAAAAGTTTTTCTGAACTGAAAGGCCACAAGAATGATGATGATGATGGAGGAGAACATAAGTCTTTTAACAACGCTCACCAACAAACAAAGCTGCCTAACTTTAGTGGCTCGTAATTATCTGTACTGAACTGATCCTGAAGTTCTCAGTTGTCAGTGTTTGAGCCATGACAAGGTCCAACATGTGCTCTAGCATTGTGTGCATTTGTTTTGATGAAGAGCTCCAGACCGGGTTATGTTTTGACTCAAACGTTCCACCTGTTGACTGTAGTGAGCTAAGATGTCAAATTAAAATATTTACACAGATGTTGTTTAATTATAAGACTTGATACTTAAAATACACACATTGCCGTATCATTTAATCTTTTACACTAGCCTTTTACGGCGGAGCAGTTGTTGATCGCTCCGGCCTCTAAAGGTGAATAGAGTGAGGAGTCAGCACACTTTTTATTATGAAACAGTCAATAAAAAAAAATATATATTTTTTAAACAAACCATAAGAAGTCATTGAGTCATATGGTGAGAAATGAGCAACAACACTATTATGGTAATGGGTCCAGTAGTATGGGAGATTAGCTGTGGACAGACAGACAGACACACACGCGCATCATCTCCCCACAGGTGTACATGAATAGTCATCCATGTTTGGAAGTGATTGCAACTATATGGATGTTTAGAGGAACCCTGTGCCCACAAGGACACTAAGTATTGAGTATTATCTTTGAGTATTGGTTCATGAGTACTCTTTGACTTAGCTTTACATTTGTCCAAATATTAGCTTGGTATACATTTGTATATGTCCTCTGTGGACCACATGTGCTCAGGTTATATGTATGGAATCTGCACATTAGATTTTAATATTTTATTTTTAAGAGTCTACACAAATTGTATAATTACAGAAATTAAGACTGAAATAGAGCTACTCATATTAACATGACATTGTACCCCCTACTTGTGAGTGAATATTTTACTGCATAACATTTAAGACGGTAGTAGACGGCTCTGTCCCGTCCTCACTCCACCACGTCCTGGTGCACGTAACCTGCAGATAATGAAATACTGGAGCTCACACGGACACCTGAGATAAAGACATATTTTCTAGCGGCCCAGGGAGCAAAATCATCAACAGAGGAGACGCAGCGCGCTCGCTCCATGTTAAACAGTCACTTAACGGCTTGCACCTTGTCTCCATGGCAACTCCTCCAAGGTGCCCGGCGTCGGTTGGTGGAGCCGGCAAAAGGCCGGTCAGGTGTGAAATTACCTCAGTGCCCGGCGCCACGTGGAGCATGACGAGAGTTTAACAAAAGCAACATGGTTAAAGGAGAGCCGTCGCCCACACACACACACACACACACACACACACACACAGCTCTTTCTTTGCTGTCATACTGACGCAATTCACTGCGTTTCTTCTAAGTGCAAAAACACCACCGACAAGTTAAATTGTGCGATAGATGCATGCTAATGCAGAATGCTGGGATGAGCATGAAATGAAGTGAGATTGTCCGTGACATCTCTATACCACCGATCCAATGCTCTGGGTTTCTCTCATCTATGTTGTGTCAACTTGGATTGAAACGCCAGTTTCTGTTGATTTGATCGAAATAACCTGAATTCTTAGCAGACGTACGTTTGTATGTCTGAGTCCATGCTTCTGCAGAGACGCACTCTGCCATGCAACTCTGGTTCTGCCTCCCATGTCGTCATTTCTTACTTTATTTGTTTGTTGTTGTTGTTGTATTTTTTGCGCGCAAGCGTCATCAGAGCTTTCAGGTTCAGGCAGCAGGAGTGTGAGCCGACTGAAATGCTAAGGGTGACGTAGCCTCGTTTAAAGCTGTAGACTTTTCCTGTTCACACAACTAGTGACACAGCCACAGGACTCCTCAGCGGCAGCCGGGGATGTGGAGCTCCAAGATGGCCGACCCTAGAGGCGGTCGCCCAATCTCGTTGACCAATCCCACGGTTTTGTTCGCACTGGTTCCGTTCTGTCTGATGGAATGGCATCAGCCAGCTCCCAGTGCTGTTTAACCACATAGCCATGTCAACGATGGCTCAACGGCCACGACCTAGCTGGCCACGCTCTCGACCGCTTTGTTGCTTTTGCCGCTCGTACGGTGAACACAGCCACAGATTTGATGATGCATTTCCCTTGATCTTTCAAAATACCTTTCTATTGATCCTTCATTGTGTACATCTTCCAGTTTCTAGTCCTCTCCTTTACTGCCTTTGCTGGCACAATGCTGCTATCACCTGTGGATCAGTGGAAAAGTGTGACACCATTGGCAGGAAAGTGTATTGTGCACTCAAGCGTGGGTCCTGATGTTTGTGGACGAGACTAACCAAACAGGGACCCACACAAAGGTATACCTAGTGTTGGGTTGAAACATGGCGGTGTCAGAAGTCGCAGTGACTGATGCTGATTTATTCGCGCCAGTAGATTACATGTAAAGTCAATGCACAGACGCTAATGGTTGCGAACAACGTAAATTTCATCCGGGCAGCGCGAATAACGCAGCGCAAATTTTCCAACTCTGCCGAAAATGTTTTGTTGCAAAGCCAATCAGCGTTGAGAGGCTCTGCGCGCCGTCCTGCCGCTGCTGAATCAAACTGCTGCTGGTCCGCCTGAATTAACACTGGAAGCGGTCGTCATTCAGACGCAGTTGTGCGACTACGGATAATATTATGAACCCGGACACGGGGGCGTCCGATGGTCCGATGTTTGAGGGACTTCCACAACAAGTATAAAGCAAAACTAGTGGTTAGTTCAATGGTGGATGGGGGAAATGGTAACTATTTTTACAGAGATCAGCCACAGGGATAAGCCCCGCCCCCTTTCCACCCCGAAAAAGCTAATTAAGTGAAAATTAACCACATAAAGTTGAGCGAGTAAACTCATGCGAAAAAGCGTTGCGAAAAATCACCACGGGTTTGGTGTAAACGTAGCATTACAAGTATGAGCTGGGTAAGGAGAAGCAATCAGTGTCCACTAGCTGCTATCCGACTTTTCTATTTTTTCTTAAAAAAGAAACCATTTGCAGTAATATAGAAAACCCAGACATGCAATACGTTGAGATGCATCAGGAATTGTTGAAGGTGAATCTTATTTGAATCAAATTGGGAGCCCAGTGAAGATTCACAGCTCTAATAAATAATTCAATTCAATTGTAGAGCCCAACATCTTTACATTCTGTACACATACGACATCCTCTGTCCCGGGACCTCACATCTGTTCAGGAAAAAAAAAACAGAGGAGGATCCCTCTATCGGGTGGACAGAAGCAATAGATGACATGTGTAGGAGTTAATACATAACATAATAATAATAATAATAATAATAATAATAATAATAATAATGTTAATACATACATGTGACAAATGATTCATATAATGAGAGTAGTAGGCATGATGAAAAAGTTACAGCAACCAAAAATAGTAGCAACAGTGGATATCGTAGAATAATTAAATAAATACAGAATCTAAACCTTTTAGTTGGGGGCCAGACCCTCTGCCTCTCCCTACACGGGACTTGTGGCTCTTTTGGGCTCGGCAGCTGCTTGGCAGTAGGCTTCCCTCCCAGGTCTGGCTCCCAGAGGGGCCCCCGGTTTCCCTGTCCCGGGTGATGTGCTGCAGCTCCTTCCGGGCCGATTCACCTGTCTTCCCTGACACAAGGACATAAACGGACAGGGAAGACTCGGCCTCGCTGGCTTCACTGTGACTTGCTTTACCTTTTGGTTGAAAGCTGCTGGCTGCTGGCTGTCAATCATGTAGACACCCACACGGCCCTGAGCAAAAGTAATATCAGCTAAATATGGTGAAAACTTATGAGTACCCACAGCACCCAGGTGCCTGTTCAGGCTTTTAAAATCCCTCCGTGTGCACAGCCAACTCAATAGTGTGTACTGAGTGACAACCTGGGTGCAGTATGCGGTCCATGCTGAGTAGTGCCCATCCAGGGTTTAGAGATACAAATGTCAAAGCTTTCATGAAGTGGATGCAGGTCGAAGCAATCAGTGACTTGGTGGGTCATAGTAACTTAACGCTTTCTGCACCACATCTGAATCGCTCGGCCGGCACAGTGGAGGCTGTGATCTGACACCGCAGTGAGCGCTGTCAATAGGATTTACAGTAGGGTGACAAATATCACAGCCGCTGGAGGAAAACATCACAGAGAGAGGCATGTGTTGGCTGTACAGGGCTCAGAGGAGTTCAATGTGACGTAAGCATGCACACACACACACACACACACACACACACACACACACACACACACACACACACACACACACACACACACACACACACACACACACACACACACACACAAACACACACACACCTACACACACAGCAGGAAGAAGCTAAATCAATGTATAGAGACATTTCATCTGTAGACCAATCCCGTTGAAATCTTTGTCATGCTGTGAGGGAACATTGGTTTGGCATTCAACAACTGCAACATGTACCTCAAGGTGTTCTTATCAATATCTGTCATATTTATAGAATCAAATGTGACAAACGCACAGAGAATTATCACAAAATGCACAAGTTCCCCTCTCCTGTTATACATATATATATATATATATATATATATATATATATATATATATATATATATATATATATAATTTTAGAATAGGATTGTATCAATTATATGTTTTTAGAATTTTAGAATAGGATTGTATCAATTATATGTTTTTCCTGGAAATGTATCTCAGATATTATTTAATTCTGGATCAAAAATGGGCACAGGAAAAAAAGTGTGTAATTATAATGTCTTTGTGGGCATCTGAGAGGTCAAAAGGAAGATATTGAATTCCTGTTATCTGCATCATAAATATTCTAGCTATTAAAGTTTCAGAGGGCTGGCCATAAGAGGAGGATCGACAGGTAAAAAAAAACACGACAGCCCGCTGTCCTGTGTGGAAGCAAAAGTCAAAGCTGACCTCTTTAAGTAACGCAGCCGGCTCATTAATAACTAGGTCACAAACTTTCTTATTTAACCCAAACCACAATCTTTTCCTGGACCGAACCAGGTGAGGGTGGGGCCACTGACCCAGCTGCCGTATCTGAACACTTGAGAGTAAGAGAGTGAGAGCGTGTCCACGCGTTTCATCATTGACGTCGATAAGAGAGCCTTAACTCTCTCTGGAAAGTGCGGGTGTGTCAATGATTCCTGCTTCACTGGTTACGTGTCGAGAATTGTGAAGCCGAGCGCTTCACATGGGTTGAAAAAGTGAGCTAAAGTTCCTGAGCACTCCCTCTCACTGCTGGTGTTAAACACAGTGTGTCTGGGTGGTAACGGCTGGGACTTGGCTCTCAGAGCCCTGCTTTGATCCAATCCTCAGAAGGAGCATTTTCTAGCATGTTTGCCAAAGAAAGATAAATAGGATGCTCTGGATATGCATATGTTTTAAAGCCAACGTAAAAACAATGAACACCTTCCTCGTCTAAGCCTAAACGCTGACTTGTGCCTCTTGGAAGCAGCAACGCGCCGATGACGAGCTTGTTCCGCTCAAGAAACGCTGAAGAAAAAGGCGACATGAGTGTTTTGCAAGGTGAATAATGTTTTATCATCTCTTTTGGAGTCTTCTCAAGGTTTTGTCGCTCACAGTCGACGTCTCTTTGAACGTACTCATCAGTGGAGCATCAAAGGCTGCGAGGATGACAGAGGAAGCACTAAGCAGATCTTTGGAGGACGAGAAAATCTGCACAATGGCCGAGCGCCAGATTCTCCCCGACTCTGAGACGGAGAGTTGCCGTATGTTTGTCCTTGCCTCGCCCTTGGTGAACCAGCCGCGAGGGGGCGGCGACCAACAGCAGCATGTGAGCGCCACAGGGACTCCGCAGAGCTACTGTAGCGTAAATGTTCATATTTAACATGAAAAGGGAATTGCTGAACAGATTGCACTAAGTCAATTAGAAGAAGGAAAGGGTGAGAGATCCTAAAAATAGCATGTGTTATTTATACATATTTATTTTTATAATTGTGTTTGTAGTACTTTGTAGTACTTCCCTTAAAGGTCTCTAAAACGCTAAAGTTTATTCTCTTTAAAGTTCAGTTATCCATTTATTAATCCATTCATATGCAGATGTCCCCTGTTCTCCAGGAGGAGAAGCACTGGTTGAATACATTTATATGGGATTCTTTTTCCGTCACAAATCTTGTTTTTCTTTTTTTACCAGAAAAAAGTTGATTGCTATCACTTTTCTCCCTGTACTTGATTACAGTGATCTCCTATACATGAATGCCCCAGCAAACTGTCTGCGTTCTCTAGACACTGTTTATCATGGTGCCTTAAGGTTTGTCACTGGTTGTAAAGCCCTCACTCACCGCTGCATCTTATATGCTCGAGTTGAGTGGCCATCTCTGGCAGCACGCCGCCTTATACATTGGCATATTTTTATTTATAAAGCTATCTTGGGTCTGCTCCCCCACTACTTATGTAACTACATCCTTAAATCCCAGAGCAATTATTGCTTACGTTCCAATGAGTTTTATTTATTAATTATGCCCAAAGTTCACTCTGAATTTGGTAAGCACTGTTTTACGTTCGCTGCAGCTGCTGCTTGGAATGCACTGCAAAAAACTCTAAAGTTAAAGGAGCTCATCAACCTTGAAACTTTGAAGACTCGTGTGAGAGAAATTGGAGCGGCTTCATACCGCATTTGTTCTTGTTTTGGTGTGAATCCGGCGCTTTAGTCCTGTTGCCTTATCCTTTTAATGTATTTTATCTGTGTTATGTGATTTCTGTGTGTTTGTGACTGTTGCAATTTTTTCTATGCTGCTGTCTTGGCCAGGCTTCCCTTGGAAAAGAGGTCATTGTATCTCAACAGGACCGACCTGGTTAAATAAAGGCTAATTAAAAAAAAAAAAATACCACATTGACTGAACATTTTACAAACCACGATGTTGTATTTCACATGTTTGGGTTCCTGTTCATTTCTATATTGCATAGAAATCATTCAGCAGACGTTTTGTGATCCCTCACAGTGAACATACAGAATGCTTAAGTTACAACAAGTCAATATCGTGGGTCTGCGTCAGGCTGTGTAGCCTAATAAGGTCAAGCAAAGGCTGCTTACACAGCTGACTTCATCCAGGAGATTTTTCCAATAGCCAATACTTATTTTTTTACCCACTTTTTTAAATCGAAATTGGGTAAAAACTAAATCTCCTGGATTAAGTCAGCTGTGGTTGCTTGTGGATTTGTGACACAGTCAGTAGAGAGCCTGATGGCACTGAGTGATGGATGGGGGGGCTGGGCCCCAAGGCTCTGCTCCTCCACAGAGACCAATCTGGACCTGGGGATCCGGCTGGAGGGACACTGCTCCTCCATCTGGAGGCTGAGTGGGCCTCAGGTAACCGGACACCCACAAGTGAACAGACAAACAGAGCACACATATGTGGCAAACACACACACCCACACACGCATGCACACACACACACACACACACACGCACGCACGCACGCACGCACACGCACGCACACGCACGCACACGCACGCACGCACGCACGCACGCACGCACGCACGCACGCACGCACGCACGCACGCACGCACGCACGCACGCACGCACACACACACACACAACACACAAACACCTCCCTGGATGCCTCTGAGAAAGAAAGAAAGAAAGAAAGAAAGAAAGAAAGAAAGAAAGAAAGAAAGAAAGAAAGAAAGAAAGAAAGAAAGAAAGAAAGAAAGAAAGAAAGAAAGAAAGAAAGGGAGGTTATTATCTCCGCTGAGACATTTTGTCTCTACATGGGAGCAGCCTGACGCTGAGTGCCAGTCAATGCCAAACATGTCTGCTACTGTGTATGTGTGTGTGTGTGTGTGTGTTATCTTACCTCCATCAATTTTTTCGCACTCATTCTACATCTCTTCACCCTCTCCTATACACTGAAAGATACACTTTAGAATCACTTTGTACAGGCCTGCACAAATGATCCAATAATAATGGTTATTTTGACTCCCCTCAATGAAACGAACATGTTGGTCTGTGATATTGCGTTTTAAAAGTGAGCTCAACTCACGGAAAGCTGGTAGCTATGACCAAGAAAACGGATGTGCCTCAATCCTTTGATATCCAACGAAATGATTTTGCTTGTATTTAGTAGTATGAAGACTGCACAAGGCGGACGGGTCCAACAACCAGCTGTTTGTTGCCCATGTGATGCGACAACGTGCGTGCCTCAGAATCGGCCCTCCTGTAGCCAGACGAGGCTCTTTCCTCAACATAGTCTGCCCGGCAGGTTCAACGCGGCAGGTCTGAGACGGTGCTCGGTGTGGGATCGCGATTCAAATTAGGTTCGTCCATCGCAAGGCAGGCCGGCTTGCAAAACACAGAGCAAACAGTGACGCTCAGCAGAAAATAAATAAATATAGACTGCATTGCTTTTTTTTGCCTCAAATAATTTGAAGGTATGTCTAGCTGTCTCACCAATGATCCTTTTCCTGCCACGATCTCCACAGTTCAATAACCTCCTCGTACACACACCCCCTCCCCCCCTCCCCCACCTATATGGGCAAGATACACAGACCTTAGAGTTGGTTAGCCTCTTTTCTGTTGGTGTTTCAAATCTCTTTTTAATTGTTTTGGCCCTTGTGTAGTCATGTTGAGTGTCTTTGCAGTCGCGTTGTGTCTCAGTGTGGTTGTTCTGAGTCTCTTTGTAGTCTTTCTGTGTAACTTTGAGGACCTTTTGAGTCTCTTTGAGTGTCATCTTGGAGATGAAGGCCAGGGCGGCCCGTCCACTGGGGACGGTTGGTTCTGATCTGTGCCCCTCAGGATATAGCTTGTAATCCTCTAGGTACACACAGAGTGCAAGTTGAAACCTTAGAGCAGGGGTGCCCACACTTTTTTGGCTTGCGAGCTACTTTTAAAATGACCTAGTCAAAAAGATATACCTACATTAATAATGCTAAATATCTATCTATATAGATATATATCTATATAAATCTATATAGATATATATTAATAAATAGCATTATTAATGTATTAATATACCGAGTATACTTTATATTTACAATATTGGCGTACCTTGCATAACTTATGACACAATATAATTCTGTACATTTTTGGTCATTACATTTTACTCTGACTTGCACTGAATAGAAACAGCCAGGGTTATGCTGCGTTCACACTGAATGCGGCACGTATTATTCGCGAGTAGATTACATGCAAAGTCAATGCACAGACGCGAATGACGCAAATTTCCGCCGGGCAGCGCAAATGACGCAAATAACTTGGGCGAAAGATTTGCGTAGTGAAAGCCAATCAGCGTTGAGAAGCGCCGCATCATCACTGCTGTCCTGCCGGTGCTGAATCAAACTGCTGCTGGTCCGCCTGAAGCAACGCTGGAAGCAGCCGTCATTCAGACGCTGTTGTGCGGCTACAGATGATATTATGGACACGGGGCGTCTGATGGTCCGACGTTTGAGGGATTTCCACAATAACTATAAAGCAGAACTAGTGGTTAGTTCAAAGGTGGATGGCGGAAATGGTACCGCTTTTACGGAGATAAGCCACGGAGATATCCCTGCCCCTTTTCAGCCGCGAGTAAAGCAAATGGCGCAAATTAACCACATAAAGTTGAGTAAACTCACGGGAGTAGAGAAGCGCAAATAATGCATTCAAGCGGCCGACCATGCGGGCGCACCGTCCGTGGTGATGGACATTGATTTACACACTGGCTGGTCTGTATATCAATCAAGTGGCAAATGTCGTAGGGAAGATACTTTTTTTTTTTTCTTTTTTAATGGCATGCGATCTACCCGCGCTACCCTGGCGATCGACTGGTCGATCGCGATCGACGTATTGGGCACCCCTGCCTTAGAGCATGTTTTATGATTTAATTTGTCATCTTGAGGTTCCTAAAAAATGCTTCCTTTTCACATGTGTGTTGTGTGTCTATTGTCTCAGTGTTTCCAACAGTTTGTGCACACAAACCAAAGCGTCTCTGTTTTCCTCCTCTCTTGGCCGGGGTAGACAGACAGCTTGGATGAGAGTTATGTGGCAGTTGGTGGCGGGCGACTGTCTGTTCCTTTCTCCCTGCCGTATGGCTACACAGACTGCAAACACGCCCTCACCGTGGTGGCTTGTGGCTGCGAGAGCGCACACACAGGAGCCGGCACAGACACACTCTGGTGAGCTCTGACATGGCCCTTTGGCCTCTGTTCTTCCACAACAAGCCACATTAGCTCTGCTGCTTTGGCTCTGAACACCCACCTTCTGCTCACTGGCTCTTCAGTGGTCCCTCCTCAAATAGGTAACTGGTCCATGCTACAGGAACGAAGGTTTGTTTGGCCCCCCGGGAGTGTGTTGGAAGACCAGCAGGCTGCACACATCACGTTTCACTGTCAAACCCCCCTTGTGGCTTCAAACGCGTCCACGTGATGTCACCACAATTACAACCGGAAAAACATGCTGTTTAGTCACCATCTCCTCTTGAAAGGTCTGATAGACTGACTTTCAAAGATGGCTTGAAGACCTGGCTAAGACCGCGCATTATTAGTTTTAACAACCAGGAGGTTAAAGAGTTTCAGTCCGCCTTCACAGCAGCATATTCCACAGACGCTCGCTTTATTTATCTTTCTGTTTTCGTAAGACCAAACCTTGATCTAGGAAAACATGTTTGGTTTGGCTTGATTCGCATAAACCCGCCGACACACTGTGATCAAAGATACGGTGTATGAGCTTAGGACACACTGCTGTGAAATGGTTTATCTTTTAGCTCACAGGAAGAATTCAACACTGCTGCTTCGAAATGACAGTTATATACTACTGATTTGTTTGGCCAAGTATATTTTTGGGAAAACAAGATTGCTAAGAGGGTTAGGTTCAGTGGCAACCAGTGAAAGAAGTATTGTACATGTGTGAGGAGATGGTTGGAGCGGATGGAGAACATACAATGCACAGAACCTTGACACAGGAGAAAAAGGTTCATATCCTCCTCCTGCATGCGGTAATTGTGAGTTCAGTTTGAAGTGAATTTAGAAAAACGGGTCTCGTAAGTGTCGGCTTTATCAGTATTTAACCAGACCGTTCCCTCATCATCCTCAAGGGTTGCCTAAACATAAAAATATATTGCTTAATTTACAGATATCATAGTAGCAATACCTTTGTTGTGAACATTTTGAATTGTAGCAGAACGTTTCCTCACATATTTTTTTTATTCTGGCACTATAATTTTTTTCTTCCTTTACAGATATATTCTAGGAGACTAGATTGTGTTGAAAGTACTACATCACAACCATTGTTGCCAAATGTGGGGTTCCCTAAGGCTCATTGTTAGGGCCCTATCGTTCTCCTTGTGGAAATTAAATCTTAGACATGTGAACAAAAAACATCACGTCATCATAAATCTGTCATAAATGTGTAGATTGTAAACATTTTTAATTTGTTCTTTGTTTTTACATCTTGTTGTGGTTTTGTTGTCATTCTGTCATTTGGATGTGTGTCTGTGCTCGATGCATCAATAAATAAAATAAACAAAATATTATTTATATGTAAGCGAAGTGGGTGTATCAGCAGGAATAATTCAGTCCAACACGTTCTGGGTTTTCCTCATAACTTTAATACCACTCAACATCCCAACTCCTTCAATCCCGCCCCGTCTTCTTCTTCTCTCCTCATTTTTACCCTCTCACCTCCAGACGTCCGAACAGCACCGACTAGTGGTCATAACTCATACATTAACTTTATAACATACAATTTGACTCTTACATATATATATATATATATATATATATACACATTGTATAGTGTATTATATTAAATAGATTATGATTAATACCTTATATAATTGTAGTTGCAATCCAACAGCCGATAACGTAAGATGTGAAATAGTGTGGGCCAACTCAAGAGACAAGTGCAAATGCAAAGTGCCCCTAGTTCACATCAACAACTAGTGAAACTGACACAAAGTGGGACACGCACAGCCGGCTGCAGAGCACACTGAGCTCCTGCAGACAGCAGCAGCTCAGAGACATATCTGGTGAAGATGGACTGATGGATGGGAACAAGCCAGACAAGGTGTTAGCTGTCACTTAGAAGGGGTGTGAATGTAATGAGGGGAAGGCAAGTACATGGTGTTAATCCAAAATGCAATTGAATAAACACGACTAAGTATTTCTGCATAGTGGTAATACAAAATAAATAAAGAACAAATGTTTGCTGAAGACAATGATTATGTTTTAGAGTGCAACTGTTTATTATCATAAAAGTTTAAGATCAATTTAATAGGCTTCTTTCAAAATATCACTCTAATTTCAACAGATAGAAGTAGTGATCCTTCCTTTTCTTTATCTTCCAGTTGGTTATGTGGTTGGGATGCTGATGACTTTTAAAATGTAGGTGTTTCATCGACCACAGTCTGTTGGTGGTCGGTCTAATGGATTTTAAAATACATAAACATAATGGATTTATAATAAAGATTCTCTTTCTACTCTTTTTCCCACCAGCTGGCGGGTGGACAGATACTTGCTGGAGAACCCCTCACAGATCTGTCTCATGGAACCCGGCGTGCTCTGCCAGCTTTTAAACATCTGAACTGCAGGGCAGCATGAAAAAACTAAAGTGAGAATCTATAATCTCTATCTGAATAAACTATTCAAACAGGCAGCACATTTCAGAGAACAGGGGAATGGGGCAAAAAAAATGAAATAATGAATGATACAAATAATGAACACTATGTTGATTTTTGGCGACGGCAGAAATCAGATCAGCAAGCTGATATCACTAGCAATATGCAACAAATTAATAAAGCAAAGTCTTGGTGTGGGAGAGATTTGAGTGAACTGTGGCTTGTTCATCCCACCACTGAGGGTCATGCTGGCTGCGTTGTCCTGCGCGCTGCCATTAACTGGGCTGCTATGTGTGCCATTAGCGTCGTCTCTTGGCTCTGCCTCGTCCTCCAGCTCTGTTGGCTCAGACGGTGGCACCCAGTAATGAACCCTCCCTGGCTCCTAACCTTTCCCATATTAGCCAGGATAACACAGGCAGTCTTTTGGCTGTCACCCTCCACAGTCAACTAACAAGCTGCTATGATGCCCCCCCCCCTGGCTGGCAGCCACAAAGCACTGGACCCTTAAATGTCTACAGCGGACGCTGCAATGTGTTTATCCACTGTTCGAGAGATCACATTTTCCGCTCTCTGCTTGGGGCCACGGATGTTTATGCATTGTTTTCTTCCATCGTGCTTGTGTGTAACAATAACCTTGACGTAGGGCGCCGCCTCCTGTTGCCCCCACCATGTAGTCTTAAGCCCTGTTCGTCTCTCTGTCCTCGTCTGTGTTTCCTGGCCTCTGGCCAGTACTGAGTGTCATTTTTCCGCTGTTACAAGCCCCCGTTGCCCCGGCCACCTAAAACCCTGTCCTCACTCGATCTCTTCATTGCACCTCTCCGCCCCCCTGATGCATTATGGTCATCTTCTGTGTGGTTTGTTTTGGCAGCATCTCAGTGAGCCGTCACGGCCATTTAATGGCTGGGTGCTCCCTGGCTCACCGGTGTTGTTTCTCCTATTGCCAGAGTCTGGCATCCTGACACACAGACCTGCTCCACCTCAGTCTGTAAGAGTGATGCACAAAAGGCTGCAATAATTATCATGCTGTAGTTTTACATCCACAATACACATGTGGTTCTTTAAATGGGGCCCGATGGAACTAATGGGGCACATACTTAGACTGGGAAGATTCAAGAGCTCCTGCATACAGAGGCATACAGCACATACTCTGTTGTTGCATGCACGAGCACAAGCATGTGCACATCGACACAGCCTTGTTAAGCCCAGTTTACACACAAACAACGCACAACATCATGTGTGTAGGGGCAAAGTCACAACACCGGACCAAATCAGTGGTGATTGGCTTGCAAGGACAAAGGAAACGTTCAACGTTTGGTGTACTTTGACAAACAAATGTGCAATACTTACCAATGGCAAAGCAATTTGTCAGTGTTACAAATGCTAAAGAATGGATGAAGGAAGCTATCATGCTGTGATGTTCCATGCAATGTATTTCCTTAGGGGATCAGCCATGTGTTTGTAAAAAGTAAATAGATGGAGCAGAGGCAAAAGAGGCCAAATGAAAGCAGACTGATACGATGTGGTTGTTGGATGGAGCATGTTGTGTGTTGTATTGAAATATATCTTTTTCAGATTTATTCTGGGAAAGAATGTTTTTTTTTTTTTTTACTTGGATAGGAGCCAACCTCGCCAGCTGCGCTCCTACGGTCTCCCTTTCTTTTTTGGTTACTTCTCTGTTAACTCCTGGGTTTCCAGCCACGAGTGAAAGAGGCTGGTTGTTACATTACAAGTCACATTATCTGAAACATCAATGAAGCACACACTCTCCCTTCACTTGGTTCACACTTTGTTCACTACAAATGCTTGTACTCGCCCAAAATATGCAACAGCATCGTGACAAATTCAATGTTGTAGCAGTCTGGCGGAAACCACGTATGTCCAAAACTGTTACTTTTCAGAAAAATAAATAAATATATATATATATTATATTTGTCTTTAATTCTAAGAAATAAAATCCATTTGTCTATTTGTTTTTTTTCAATCTCAACCAAATCTCTCATCTCTTACCTCTTTCCAATAAAGCTGATTCTGATGATTGTGGAATGCTTTCCATAATAATCCATCTCTGTATTGTTAATGCACTAAATCACCTTTGCACGTATCTAAACCCCGTCCTGCCTATCTATCAGAGGCCCAGCAGGTGGGACATAGAGCTGCTCATAATGCAGCTGCTGCTGTAGATGGCATCACTCTGACTTCATGAAGAACGTATATATATGTATTTGAAATAATTTAACCTTAACCCAGCCATTTTCTTTTAATAATTGCGAATAGTTTGCATACCCATACTAAACCTGGGTTATATCCTCAACCACTAGGGCTATTTGAATAATTTCAAAAGGTATAATATACAGAAAAAACAACAACTTGTGAGATTAATTAAGGGGTTCATATACATGTTACTGGTTTATTGGATGATGATGATAGTGCACAGGAAAATAATTAAAACATGTTAAATATTGTCAAGTTATCTAGGTGTTAGGTATTTTCAGCTCAGCCCAAACTTGAAAACGGCTTGTTCACGCCAAACAGTGCGAAGGGACAACTCGGTTCCGTTTCGACAGGTTTTATTTTTCTTTTTGAAGGAATAGGAATGGGAATAGGAACGGCAACGGGAATAGGTTGATAACCTTAAACAAACAAAAAGAGTAGATTAAATTCTGCACCAAAATGCTTTACACAATAATTCAAACTACACATTCTTTCTCAAATAAAGTAATTACAAAAGCAAATCAAATTCGAAGAGCTACTGAAATTGCCATTTTGCAAGTATTTCCATTTTTTCATCCCATTAACTTAAACTTTTCCTTTACGTTTAAAGATCAAAATCAACAGAAAATGGTACCCAACCGATTGCTTTAAACAATAGTTGAACTGAATAAAATCCATACCAGTTGCGTCTGTGGCTGAACATGAGCTGAGTTGTAGAGAAGCGCAGAGAGGGCGACTAATCTAACGCCAACCATTTTATACCCATGCCTGTTAAGGAGTGTGCTTGTCAATTTGGTCCCTCCAGAAACATGGGTTGCATTGTTTGGTTCCACCTTTGTTTTGGTTAATTGTCTGCCCCCTACAGGCTTGGAGTTCCTTGCTTCCATGCGTGCTCACTTGTTTTGACGCAACACCTCCCACTTGACCTCCTGGTTCTTGAACCCAAGGAGGTCACCGCACCTTAGTGTTGGGCAGGTTTGGTTTAAGTTGTAATTTTTTCCCTTCAGTTTTGTTCTTCAATTGGAAGTAGGACGATGATCCGTCGGACATCCCTGTGAAGAATGGTAGCTGAGATTTTGGTTGAGAGTCTCTTTGCCTTCTGCTTTTGAGCAGGCTTCATAGATGGGACGGGGTAACTTGGAAAAGTTCTGACATGCACATCTCTGACGATGCCCTTCTTGTCAGCGTTGACCTTGGTCACTCTGGCAAGCCTATACTGACCCCTCAGGGCATTTTGGTCCGCCACCCAGACAACATCTCCAACTGCCACATTCCTTTGCATTGTGGGCTTCTTGAGCGAGGAGAGTGGATATCCATGCATCATATGGTAGAATTGGTACTGCAGTTTGTTCCTCATTAAAGATTTGGAACCTTCCTCCCCAGAGTAAAAGTCCAGTGTCTCCCTCCTTGTACACAACAAGTCTGTTCAGTGTGGTCGATGGAAAGGTTACACCTTCTTGAGCCGCCAGGAACAGATCCCGGAGTGCAGCTTCACATTCTGCATTGGTAAGCACTGCTTCTTTAGCACGGGTCGCTACCTCTGGTGCCGAAGGAATTCTCTCCCACTTTGGCTTACGAGAGATTGAGGTCTTTGCCAATAGTGTTTTCCACTTCTTCACAGCTCTCCATACCCAGGCAATTACTCTGGTCAGCTTGGTCAAATTGCTGAACTTCCTGATGTCGAGGATTTTTTCCATCGCAGAACCAGCTGGTGGCCTCTGGGACTGGATCTTTGGGTCCTTGTCCATCTTTTTCCCCTGTGCTCTGGTCAGTGCTGCTGTGAAAGACTTCCTTTGGAGCTGGTCTATGCCCTCTTTGGCAAATACAGCGACTTCTTGGGCTGACCTTTTTGGCCACTCTTCCACAGGGTCCTTCAGAAATCCTGGTCCATTCTGCCACACAGAATCCTCTTTAAGGTCTTCTGGTTTTGCGCCTCTTGTTACAAGGTCAGCAATGTTCAGGTTTCCTGGGATCCACCACCAGTCTTCGACCGAGGTGGATTTCTGGATCTCTCCGACTCTGTTCGCGAAGAAGGTTTGATATCCATAGCTGTCTCTTTGGATTGCTCCTAGCACAGTCCGACTGTCCAGCAGGTGGAGCCATCGTTCGATTTCCAGTCGGCTGTGGTTTTCAATGTATTTCCTCAGTCTTGCTGCAAAGACTGCGCCACAGGTTTCAGCTTTCACTGGTTCTCCCTTCTGGTCCAGTGGTGTTAGCTTTGCTTTGGATTCAGCGAGTCTGACTTGGATGCCTTGCCGAGTTTCCCATCTGAAGTACACCACCGCTCCATAGCTCTTGTCACTTCCATCAGAGAATGTTACTCCCCAAGGTTTTCCAATCCAATCAACTGGTGTGAGGCTTCTGTGGAAGGTGATTTGGTTAAGGCGTGCGTATTCCTCAAACAGCAGGATGGCTTCTTCCCTCAACTTTTCGGACAGAGGTTTGTCCCAGGTGTCTCTGGTCAAAGATTTGCCTCCAGCTTCCTGAAATGCCTTTCTGACAAGAATAGCACCCTTCTGTTTGGCAGGTGCGACAAGGCCTATTGGGTCATACAGACTAGCTACTTGGCTTAGCAGTTGCCTTCTTGTCAGTGGGTTTGGAGTTTTCCCTCTCACCTCTTCACCAAGGAGATTCTGGCCGACCCTCATTTTCCTTCTTCTCTTTGAGAAATTGATTGCGGTCTTGAGGTAAAGTTTATCCTCTTCTACGAGGTATCCAACTCCAAGGGCTTTGTTGTCTCCTTCCCCCATCTGGTTTGGAAGAATGAATGTTCTGTTTGCTCCTGCTCCTTCTCTTGCCACACCCTCCTGCCTCCCACTTTGGCCTGACCGGATCCAGGGCTTGAGGAAGAACCCGCCTGCTTTCAGGATTTCTTCAACTCCTTTGGTGTTCTGGTCCAGCTTTATCAGGTCATTATGGGACGTTAGGACATCGTCGACATAAGCATCCTCTTCCAGGATCCTCCGTTCCTCCTCCAGGTGAGCAAACATGGGCAGCTTTGCTGTCTCTCTCATGGCCAGCTGCGCGATGCACCCTGCTGGTCGATCGCCAATGTTGACTCTGGTGATGGCATACTCTTCGATCTCTCCCTCCTCAGTGTCTCTCCAGAGAAATCTGTGGAGGTGCATTTCGAGGTCTTCTAGCCACACAGAATTGTACATCTTCCTGATGTCTCCAAGAGCAGCATGGACACCTCGTCTGAACCTGAGTAGTACACCTCGGATGGGATTGAGGACATCAGGCCCCTTCAGCAGAAGGTCATTCATGCTGAGCCCTTTAAACTTTTGGCTGCTGTTCCACACCAGTCGCACGGGTGTTGTGAGCGAGTGCGGATTTGGTGCCACCAAATGGCTGACATACCATACTGGTCCTTTCCAGCTTATAGTGATGTCTTTGGTGACTTTCTTTGCTGCTCCTCTTTCCACCATCTCGTGGACTTGAGCTGTGTATGCCATTCTCCAGTCTGGCTCTTTTTTGAGTTGTTTTTCTGTTCGCAAGAAAGTGGCTTCCACTCCACTCCTGTTGTTGGGAAGGGAGCTTGGATCTTGAATCCAGGGGTACTTTGTGTCCCAGTGAGGTCCATCACTGTGTTCATCTGCTTTGATGTAGGTTAGGCCTTTCCTTATGATCTCCAGTTCTTTTTCTTCCTTCAGAGTCATTTCCTTGCCTCCTGGTTGACAATTGCCACACCGGCATCCCCCACACTTTGGCTCGCAGGCTGCTCCGATGCTGTCCCATTTCCACCAGTCCAAGAACTCTTTGTCAGCAACTGTGGTTTTGCTTTCAGCTTTGGCCTCCGGTGCTTCAGGGATTTCTTGATATTTCACTGCTGAGGTTCTCATGGATCGTGCAAAGTGTGTTTGAGATGTATGCGCAGCTATATCAACATCTTCAAAGAGGTCTGGATGTGCTCCTCCCACTGTCTTTCCTAATGGGCTTTCCCAAAGGACAAGGTCTCCAATCACTTTCACTCTTTGTGGAGCAAGTCTTCCCTCCCGGTGACTGATGAGTAGCTCGATGTGCTTTGGTCTTTTGAGGTCTTCCAGGTCGGTTTCTGGGAAGAATTCCTTGAGTTGCTCCGGTTTGATTACCCTGCGCACTTTGGCAATTTCATCCAAGCCATAGCAGGTAAGCTCATGAGCTCTCTCCGTGCCGGTGGGTGTCTTGACTCTCACTCTGAGTGAGTATCTTTTGGTCTTGACCTTCATCGCCATTCCTCCGACTCCATGGACGACTAGCGTGATGTTTTCACTTTGCAGATTCAATCTCCTGGCAGCTCTGTGGGTGACGTAGTTGGTGTCTGATGCCAAGTCAATGAGAGTTCCAATCTTCTGTCCTGCATTGGCAGTTACCTCTAACAGCATTAGAATGACTGGTAGCTCGGGTGTCCTTGACGCTGCCACTCCATGTTGATCCTTCTCGACGCAGTTGGTTCTTGCAGTGGTGTTGGTGAACGCTTTCTTGAACCTTTCTGCCATTTCTGGGGTGAGTTCAGACATCAAGTTTCTTTGCTCCTCTGTGAGTGGTTGTTTTCTCCAGGTGGATTTTCCTCCATCAGATTCCTTCATCTTGAAGTCTCCTCTTGAGCAAAGAAAGAAGTGGTGGTCTGAAGAGTTCCCTTTATTGCAGTCTCTGTTCTTGCACAGGTAAGTGTCTTTACAGTATTCACCTGCTCCGTGACAGACTAAGCATCGCTTGCATGCTCCCAACTTCTCCACAGCATTCAGCTTCTCGCCAAGCTTCAGTTCTTTGAACCGCTTGCAAAAGAAAATCTTCTCCCGATGCTTTTCATCTCCACAGACAATGCATCCTCCCCTCCTTGTGGATCGTGTGGAGGCATACTTCTTGTCCAGGTAAGTAGGTTTTCTTTCAGGCTTTTCCCTTACATCAAGCTGCTCCAGTCTCTCAAGAACTTCCTCTTGGGTTTTCAGGAATGCAAGAAGGCTGTCGAAGTGAGTGTCTGGTGTCACGCCATTTCTTGGGTTGACCATGAATACGAGCCAGTCTCTCTTCAGGTTATCTGGCAGCTTGCTCTCTATGGATCTGATCACCAGCGGATTCTTTATGGCTCCAGTGTTTCCGAGCTCTGTGAGATCACTCAGGGCCTTCTCTATGGTTTGAATCATGTCCATGACCTTTCTTGGCTGATTTGCTCTTAGTACAGGAAATTTCTCCAGATCTTCAATTATCTCCAGGGCGATTGTAGACTTGTTTCCATACCTGATTTCCAGCACTCTGAACATCTCTTCTGCAGTGTTGTACGTTGACAGGCGCAGTTCTCCGCAAATTCTCTCCCCGACGCTGTCCAGGAGTTGGAACTTCTTTGCCTCCGCTGAGCCGGTCGGTTCCCCCTGCCTTTGCAGGTTCTCCCAGTCCTTTCTCCATCGATGGAAATTCCTTTTGAATCCGTCGAATTTGGGTAGGCTGATTGGTCTTATTTTCACTACTAATTGCTGAGTTGGCACTGGCAGTGGTGGTGCTCTTCGTCTTCTTTCCTCTTCTTCCATTCTTTGTGCTGTGAGAAATTCGGCCCTCCTTGCTTCAAGGCTGGAGCTTAGAGCTTTTAGTTCCTTTACTCTGCCCTCCAGATCTGCCTTCTGTGATCCTGGAATCCACATCTCCCACCCTGCTAGGCTTGTAGCTGCACCTTGGATTTGCTTCTTTACACCGTCCCACCTTAGCTCATAGCCATCTCTATTCACGCCGTTAACAGGTATTCCCCGAAGTTCATCCCCGGCTGTCTCTGCATCTTCTATTGCCGCTCCGACCTCGCTTTCTCCATACCTGGACCAGAGGTTGTTCTGGACTGTCCTTCTGACCTTATCCCGTGTTTCATCACACTCCTCCATTGCTGTGTCGAGGTCTGCTTGCTTGCCTCCATCGAGCTTTACTTCCTCACCCTCATCGGTCTGAGCTTCGAGGTCAGCCAGTAGGCCAGCTCTGTAGCCATCATTTGCTCCCCCGAAGTTCCTTGCCAGTGACATGAGCTCCTTGAACTCCTCTTGTAGTTCCATCTTCGTCAGATTTTCTGACGTTCTGCTCAGGTAGTTGGCTTGCTTGGTGAAGGCAGTTCTTGCCGAGGTCCGCTCTTGCTTTAGCTGCTTCACTGTCTTTCCAAGAGCTTCCTTCGCCATTGTTTCCCAGTCAATTCTCCCTTTGCGATGACAGCTTCCTTTCCCTCGGGCCTTTGATCCTGGGGTCTTCACTGCCACGCTGGATGAGTGGTTATCAACTGTCAAGTTATCTAGGTGTTAGGTATTTTCAGCTCAGCCCAAACTTGAAAACGGCTTGTTCACGCCAAACAGTGCGAAGGGACAACTCGGTTCCGTTTCGACAGGTTTTATCCTTCTTTTTGAAGGAATAGGAATGGGAATAGGAACGGCAACGGGAATAGGTTGATAACCTTAAACAAACAAAAAGAGTAGATTAAATTCTGCACCAAAATGCTTTACACAATAATTCAAACTACACATTCTTTCTCAAATAAAGTAATTACAAAAGCAAATCAAATTCGAAGAGCTACTGAAATTGCCATTTTGCAAGTATTTCCATTTTTTCATCCCATTAACTTAAACTTTTCCTTTACGTTTAAAGATCAAAATCAACAGAAAATGGTACCCAACCGATTGCTTTAAACAATAGTTGAACTGAATAAAATCCATACCAGTTGCGTCTGTGGCTGAACATGAGCTGAGTTGTAGAGAAGCGCAGAGAGGGCGACTAATCTAACGCCAACCATTTTATACCCATGCCTGTTAAGGAGTGTGCTTGTCAATTTGGTCCCTCCAGAAACATGGGTTGCATTGTTTGGTTCCACCTTTGTTTTGGTTAATTGTCTGCCCCCTACAGGCTTGGAGTTCCTTGCTTCCATGCGTGCTCACTTGTTTTGACGCAACAAATATAAAAATAAAAAAAGACTTCCGGGATTCATTTTTACTTTCACATGACGCATGTGGTTGCATTTTCTTCTACTGTAAAATAGCACAATAAGTAAAATATGTGTGTTTATTTAGTACAGAAGTTTAGCTGAATCTCCAAAATCAACCATCTATGATAGTGTGTGATATTGCCATTTGATCATATAACACGCTATTTGTTTCACTTTATATCACTAATGGTGTTCAATACATCCACATACAGCAGTAATATACACTAAATCAACCAAAATAATGGTTCAAATTATCATAAAAGATTGGCAGTCATCTGCTCCTAACTTTGCCATTCTGAGGCCGTTTTCAGACTAAAACCCCTCCTTCTAATTGTGCAAGCCTATGGGAGCCGTCTAAAGCCATCCAAATGAGACGGACAACCCTTTTAGACACTCAAAATGTGTCAAGCACCACATTTTGTGAACCGTAGTATTAGAGCTGCTGCAACTCAAAGTGCGCTCACTTTTTTCCTGTAGCTTGAACGCCTCCCAAAACACGACCAGGAAGTGCGCAGCCCTTTAGAGTACAAGCAAGGCCATGTGGAATCTTGTTTGTATATTTCAGTTTTTTTGCTGGGAATTTTCTTCTGCTCTCAGTTTCGGGGGCTCTGGGGCTCAGAAGGCACATGTTGTCAAAGTTTGGTTGTCTCTTCATATATGGTACACTTGCATGTGTCATTATACAGTATTATTGTATTATACATATATATATATATATATATATAGTATATTATAAAATGGCAACTGCAGCAGATGCAATGGCCAGTAATAAATAATAATAATACTAATATTGTAATGTTATACAGCACTTTTCAAGCCACTCAAAGACACTTAACATACAACAAAATTAGAAAGGGAACGATTAGAAAAACATCAAGTAAAAACAGAACATTTTTTAAATAAAAGAAAACAGGATAAGCTGTGTGGAATGAGTCCTGTAGTGGAGGGTAGGGAGCAGGGGTTAGCAGAGGAAGGGTAGGGTAGTAGCTCCATTAGACTTTGATACAAAAATCCATTCATGGGAAAAAGAAGTCCAAGGATTGTATTAAGTGCAGCGCATCTTCAGACGATCACAGCCCACAAAATCTTTCAGATTAGATGAACCAAAGGTCATAGAAAGCGGTGTGAGCACTAAGGAAGAGAGAGAAGAGAGCGAGGACAAGAGCTAAGCAGCTGGGAGCCAGGACCCAGAGAGGAAAAAAGATGCACTTTGTGTCTTGCCCAGATAATTCACCAGTGTTTTCGTTATTTTTTGTAGTTGCTGTTTTACATCTTCCTACGCAAATTAGAAAAATGCACTAGCTACAGGAAAAGAGGTCATTAGCAAACACATGTCTAAATGACAGGATGCTATTTTATATTATAGCTGGTGATTTTAATCAAACAAACTGTTTTACAATGTTAACACAAATATTCCTGGCAGCTACAAAGCCCGACCCCAACCCCTCTTTAGACAATTAGACTATAGAATATTTCCCTGCTTCTGCTGCCTGCCCTAGCAAGAGTGAAAGCTGGCATCAAAGAGGCAAAGAGGAGTCAGAGAGACTGGTGAGAGAGCTCAACAACAACACTAAAGATATGCGGCAGGAGATCCAGAATGTCAGGCTATACAAGCAGGAGCCCCCATCATGTGTGAGGCCGCGTTGCCAGTTGAGACGATCTCCTCAACAAAGAGTCAGCTGTCAGTCTGCCCCGCCTCCAGAGGACCGCCCACTGTCAGTATCCACAGAGATGTAATGAGAGTGAGCTGCTGGGCCTGATAACATCCATGGGCGTGTTCTAGGAGGATGTACCAACCAGCTAACTGATCACTGATACTGTCAACATATCACTGTTACAGAAAATAGTTCCCACCTGCTTCAAGCCTCCATTGTTCCTGTACCTACAAGGTCTGCAGGTCCAGTCTAAAAGACTCCTGCCCTGTGGCACTCACAGGTGGTTTGAGAAACTGGTTCTCCAGCACATCAAAACCACATCCCAGTCCGCCTGGACCCTCACCAGTCTGGAGGATGTCTCCACTGCTCTCCACTCAGCACTCACTCATCTGGACAATAACAACTCCATCACAATATTGGTTGTTGATTTCAGCTCAGCCTTCAGCACAATCTCCCTCATGACAAACTTAGAATTCTGGGCTTGAGTACCTCACTCTGCAACTGGTTATTAGACTTCCTCACAAACAGACCCCAGGCAGGTCGGATTGGCAGAATTGAACAGCACTGCTCAGCCCTCTCCTGTTCCCCCTATACACTCAGGACTGCTACCCCCAACATGAAGAGAACTCTGTATTGAAGCGTGCAGATGACTACTCCTATACCGATTTCTTCCAGATTATAAACAACAATGAGACTTCATATAGAGAGGAAGCAAAGAGTCTTGGAGAGAACAACCTACTGCTCAACGTCAGTTAAACCAAGTCACACACCCCTGTCTACATCAATGGAGCTGAGGTGAAGCAATAAATAGTTTCATGTTCCTCGGAATTAGCTTGACAAACCACCTGACATGGTCCTCACACATCTCCAACCTGGTAAGGAAAGCTCAAATATTCCAGATGAGCAATAGAAAGCATCCTGACTGGAAACAGTACATACTGGTATGGAATGTGCACAGGCCAGGACGGCGGTTTCACAGCTGATACCATCACACTTCAGAGCAGCTTCAAGCCACCTTCAAACCCTTTCCAAGTATCTTAGAGGTCAGAGGACCTTCAGCTCGTCAGTGAGCAACACCTCATTCAAGAAATATCTGCCATTTGAGGGGCCGATAGAGTTGAGAGATATCGTCACAAGCTCTTTTTAAGATCTCTTCACTGGCTGGACGTGTGAAAAGCCTACATACATGTAAAGGCTGACCAATAGCACTTATTCATGACACAATTGGAGAAATACGTTTTCCACCAGACAGCAACGAGATGGAGATGGCACACGCTGCTCTACTATACTGTAAATATCCTTTAGCTCTGGTTTGGATACCACTATGTTGACTGGGGAAATCTAAATCATGAGCTAAACGAGGTTTGAGGTTCACATTGTATGTAGCTGTTGAATAAATTCACTTAAGTGGCATTGATATAAGAGTACTAAATATCTGGATAAAAATTATTTGGATTGACTTAATAAAATAAATTATATCAATTCATATTGAGCAAATCTCTTCTCAATGGAAGACATTTACATTGTTATTATTATTTATATGTATCTAACTTAATTATTTTTAAATATACGTTTAGAATGGTATCACAGGACTTTAAATATATTGAATAATTTGAATTGCCACTTTGTTGCCATAATTTTTCTTATCAGCCTAATATCAGGATTCCATGCTGGCATCGTCACATCATCATGTGCGGTGTCAAACTGGCTTCTGTGGAAAGGGCCTATTAGAGGACAATGACTCAGCAGCTTGCCAAGAACCACTGTGGGAAATGTAGTTATGGTTGTATCTTGTAATTTGATCTACTTACATCATACTCTTTTAAAAGTTGAACTGTAGATTCCTCAAACACAGAATGACAACATTATTGTCATGTTGAGGCACGGATGGCTTGTAGCCTGAAATGACAGAAGTAAACATTAGAAGCTCATGGAGTAAGCCTTCTTCTTGCTTCAACTTTTTCAAAGCTGCAATTTAAACAGAGGGCTTATGTTATGGTTCAACGAACCCCTTTGCCTCAGGGACCAGCCTCATGAAACATTTCATTGCAATAGTTTCAAAAAGAGTCATTGGTCCCAGCAAATACATGTTCAGTTTTATCAGTTTTTGTTGATGCCTCATAGAATATTAAAGTATATATTTTTGCTAGTGCGCAGAATAAGAGGGCTCTCAGGGGGTCCTCGACCACTTGATTGACACCCTGAAAACCGGACTAGCAAGTCTCCAAAATCATACGAAAATGAATTGGCATTTGTCACTCAAATGTCCTTTTTTTAGATGGGAAAAAACTAAACATATCTAATTATATGGCCATTGATTGTATATGAACTATTCAAAAACATGCAATTATTCAATACTCTTTTTGTGGAGAGAATCAAAGGCTAATATTACGTCCTGTCGATGAAAGTGGAGAAGGATAGCCTGCTACCTCAGCCCCACGGTTCCATCTTGAAGGGCAGAAGGTTCAGAAGTCTGGGAGTGTATCCGGACCCCTTTGATTCCAGGTGCACTGCTGTGATTCTGTGAACTTCGTCCTCCAGCTGAAAAATAAATATTCAAACCAGCTTTGAATCTTTGAGTGTTCATCATTTTATATCATTTTAAGAAACACAATCTTCACAAAAGAAGCTCAGTGTAATGAGTCAGCATGAGCTGCAACCGCTGTTTAAAAAGCATACTGTATATGCATACACTGAAAAAGGGCGGGAATCCCATCTGAATCTCCTTCTGTGGCGTTTATGTACCGTGAACGGAGACATGAAACTAACAAATAAAACCTACAGATGTCTTTACCTGAATCTACGAAAGCTGAACGAAATGCAGTGAATGTACGTGACTGGTAACACAGCAAGTACGCATGTCCCTACATTTGTGCATTCAAATAATGAGGCCTCTACTCGGTTATTTGCTAGCTAACGCTAGCTTGTTAAGGCAGGGGATGGTGTCAGCTCCCACACTTTTTTCAGTCGTAGAATCAATGGAGATTTCTTTGTAGACTGACTTTGAATCATTAGGTCAATTTTGATTGACAGCGCAGTAAAGTTGTCATGTTTGGTAGTTTAAAGAGTCAGACAAAAATTCAACTGCAGCAGCAACTTGGATAAAAACAGTTTCTTATCTAATAATAGTTAAACATGTCTTTCCTTTGGGAAAATGGCAGGCTCTTAGCCTGATTACTGATCTATGTCCATGTTGTGTAAAAATATCATAGGTTGATGTATAAGCTGATTAAAATCAAAGACCTCTCAATGAGTAAAATTAATACATGTTCTGCATCTTTTATATTCTTGATGAAATACAATTAAATTAAACTTAGCTTTAGTTTGAATAAAAACTACACAGTCTTTTTTTATTATGTTTAGGTGATATTATTCTGTTATATGATAAAAAGCCATCATCTGTGTTAGTGTAGAGGAAGAGCAGCAGGAGGTGTTGGCATGCAGAGAGCTCCCTGGGTTTCATGTGAATGATGAATGGACCCCATCAGACAGGATCATAAACACAATGCTGTCATGGATGCCATCGGTCCTCACTCCCTTTTCAGACAGCACTGACGGGCGATAACCAACTCGTTCCCACTGCCAACTCATATCATAGCGCAGTGGTCAGTGCCGCCACCCCTCCATGAGGCTTTCAACCAGCTGCATTGTAAACCCATCTGCGTCATTATTCTGCCGTGGATGGGCCAAACAAACACTCCACTTTCATCCAAGAGGTGGCTATTCATGTCTTTCGTCTGTTCAATATTGACTGATTGTGTTGCGTCACTCTCTGATCATGTGAGTCATTAGTCCATAATCCTTTCCTGAACCTAACTTAGTAGTTGTGCTGCTTCATCCTAACTTCCAGAAAAGTCAGACATTTGTTTCTCAGTTTCTCACGATGCCGCAATGAGCCAACTTCTTTTTGCGACCAGAGCAGTCGCCCCTGATGGCTGGTCGGAAGGCACTTCAGCATTGGCTTCTCCTGAGGTTGCCCCAGAGTTATCCAGTTAGATGATCTATTCTGTCATGTAACATAACCATGCACTGCTGTTTACTGTGGTAATGTGTCTGAATGTGACGTGAATGGGAATGGTGTGCGTATACGTGGATGTGTGCCAGCCGGTGGAGGTGATTGGTCCAGTACAGTCCCCTCCACCACATTCGGCCACATATGTCGTCCCCTTCCCCAGGAGTTTGTAGGGATGGTTGCTTCTGTTGAACTTATTTTCTTTGGCGAGGTGAATCGTTGTTATTTGGTTGCTTTGCTTTTGGTTATGTATGAAACCAAATTAGATTTGTTTGTTTGTTATTTCGGCCTTTGTCCACCTGAAAGTCAATTCTTGGCTCCATGTTTTCTAAAAGACAAATTAAATAGAAACCTCAGCAGTCTGTCTCTTTGGCTCCACAGAACTTGGAGAAGATAGGTCTTTGGCTGGGTCTCAGCCAGCCATAGACGCTGGTGTTTCAAATCCAGCTTTTGTCACTCGACAATTAGTGGCCTGTAATTTGTCAAATCTGTGATTAATCAACATCCATAAATCAGAGCTCCGCCTGTAGATAATTAGTGGTAATCTGATACTCCCCCTGTGTTGTGACTCTGCGTCTCCCTCTGCAGACGTAGCTTGCTCAGGTAATTGATGAAATGAATTGATGAAATGAATCATCGATGGAAAAACATTCATCAGTCTCCCAGTGTTCTGCCGGGCCATGTCCCGTGCTTCCCGGCTGCTTATTGGATGCGTTGATATCTGTGTGTTTCTAGAGGACGCCTGGCCGCTGTGATCAATGGACCGCGTTGGGCCCACGGCGTCACATCTGAGAAGGTAATTATGCACATCATAGATTTTCCATATTCCTAAAGGTGTCTAAATTAAACACAGATGACCTTACTTTGCTATTGGAAATCATTGGCTCCCCATATTTCCTCTGACACTTTATTTTGCCTTTGAGGACGACGTGCCCTGAAGTATTCGTGTTCACGGATTCATAAAAAGCATGACGTAACCGAAACCCACGAGAGGCTTTGTTCTTTTTTTGTCCTCTAACAACACTGGTTCAAAGCAGGAAGCTTAAATGGTGATATGTTAAGATATTAGTCTTGTCATGTCATGATTATACTTCAGCTTGTATCAAGGCTTAATGGCAAAAAAGTTACTTATCAGGTGGTTACAGTATTGTGTATCTGCTATTATTAATAGGAATATACAGATTTGTCTGAAGATTAATGTCCCTTATTTTATATATTTTCTTATACTATTAGCATTTATAGCAATGATTTTTTTGTTTTCTTAATTCTAATTATTATTTTTTTACCTTAAGTTTATTGTAATTCTGTGTGGGGGACCTGGCAAAATAAGCTTTTCATTGTACGGAGTATCTATTATCTTTTCATATGACATTACAAACATCTTGAATCTTGAATGGTACCTAACCACTCATCCAGGCTCCACCCTTTTTTCCCCAATATATATGTTTGGAAGTGTGTTGGGATACCTCAGCGTGAGAAAGTGATACACGCGGCCCCTTTCCCAGCAGACACCTGGGTTATGTCGCCGTACCTCCGACTGAACCTTTTGTACATCAGAACGTCCTCCACATCTTGCAGGCTATTAGTCGCCATGAGTTACCAGCATCACGCCATGCTGTGCCGACCGCTGAGGTTCATTTTCTTTAGGCCGTGACGCCGCCTTCTGATATGAGAGCAGCAGCCGCAGAGAGCTAACGCCCCCCCCCTCCCCTCCCACACACACACACACACACACACACACACACTCAGCCATTAGGGAGGCAACTCGGCGAGAAATTGAATTTTGTGCCGTTATCTGGCGGATGCAAAGCGGATGGTGTAGTGTCTGTGTGAGAGAGAAAGAAAGAAGACAAACAGCAGAGTGGAGAAGGAGGGAGGATGGAGGGAGGGAAGTGGAAGAGATACAGTGTAGATGAGTGTGTTATAGACAGATAAAAACACAAGCACAGAGATAGCAGGAGAAGGACGAGGAGGCTGCGGAGCTCAGCCTCATTGGCATGATGAGGAGTGTGTGGCAGATTAGCATGGAGTCTAACTTCACTTAATTATGTGCATACTGTTAATTCTGCATGGCTGGCTGTGTGTCTGTGTCTCCTGATGCCGTAGACTGTGTGCATGTGTGCGTGTGTGTGCGTGTCTCACATAATGAAAGTGATGGCTGGACCTTTGACTCCTTAGCAACGCTTTAAATGAACAACTAAAGTCGTGAATCAGCATTTGCTGAGCGTAAAGAGCATCTGTGTGTGTGTCAGTAAGAGAGTGTGTAAGCATCTGAGAGAATGTGTGTGTGTGTGTGGGGGGGGGGGGGGGGGGGGGGCGCAAGCGCAGGGACTTGATGCATTAACCTAAAATAGAAACGAGTTCTCCCAGGAAGGTTGTCCTCTAATTGACTGGATTCTGTGTGAGCAGCACTTTTTAAACACCTTTTGTTGCCCATTTTGCGGTGATTAAACAGGCATTGCTTTTAATTGGCTGATCTTACTAGCATTGGCTTCAATCGGCAGAGAAGAAGAAGAAGAGGGAGAGGATGAAAAGAAGAAGAACGTTACTCATCCTGCATCCCCTGAACCATTGTCTGGGTCCTGTCGGTCAGGCGACAGAGGCCTCCGGGGGCTTGGTCCCATATTCCTGGGGTTCCGGGACAATACTCTCTTTTCCTTGAGCTGCTCATTGTTTACAGTCCAGTGGAGTTGAGAGATGATTTAAACGACTGGATTGTTTCACAAGTTCACAAGATAATTCTAAACCAATAATAAACTAAATCATGGTCAGATGATAGCCGCTGGTTTCCCAGATTGCATTTCAGCCAATCTGTTCTGGCTCATTTGCTCCCTACATGGACTGATTAGCTGCATTAAACCAAAGCCTGCTGCAACCTGATTGGTCAATACATCTCGGACTACAAACGGAAACCAGGACACTGCTTATACCAACATCTCTCCCTGTTGTATTAGTAGGAGTACGGTTTTTTATTCAGTCAATCATTACATACAATACAAGTAATGTATCTAATATACAAAAAAGAAAGACATGCTTGTACATTCCTATTCTTAATTCTCATCAATTAAATCAGATAATTAATTAGATTTAAATAAAAATGTATATATATATATATACACATATATTTAATTCACACTTTCACACTAGTTTTATAAACAATCCTCTTGAAAACCAAAAATGAGTTGACCTATCTTACATTCATGTTAGCGTTGTTCCATATTTGAACTACATATTGTGCATGTGAATGGTGAGGCTGACCAAAGAAAGAACTCATACTGTTGATTCAATTGTAAATCTGGTATTGTGTATTTGAGATGATTGACAGGTGTATGTAGCTGTGTGTGGTCTGACCAGCTGAGACGGAGGGTTAAACGTGGTCAAACATCCTGTGTAGTTGTGTCACATGTATCATTTTTTTTTTAATTACATAAATACTGCTGCTGTGCACATTTAAACATGTTCTGACTATTTTGAATTCAACACTTTCTCCATTGGCACAGTGAAATCCCTCCAGTTTATTGACTGGATTCTGCCTTCTTCTGCTTCTCGCTGGTCTGACCAGCACTTTGACAGACCTGTGCATGGATTCCAGGCTAATAGGCTCAAACAAATGTATTCTGCTCTTATTCTGTAGCTCCCGAGAGTGTGTATAAAGGCAGATAAGACTAATACTGTGCCTGGTGTCACCATTTCATTATAGAGGAGACTTGGGTGGGTGGGATATCAGAGCTGCTAAAATGCCACTTTGGTGGGTGTGAAATGAGTACTGAACCCTGACCAATATCACCAGAGCAGTACCAGTGTGTGTGTGTGATCGAGACAGAAGCACCTCTTCAATGAGTTAGAAGTCAACTGAGCCCCATCTTCCTTTTCATTTAACGCGACCCCCAGTTTACAGCCAGCTCACCTCCAGTTTACACGGCTTCTCTGTAACCTCCAGGCTCATGGTCATTTACAGCTCACATAACTCACGAGCGTGGTCTATGTGAAAGAGTTCTCACAGCTCAGTATTTCATGCACATAGATCCGAAATAGCGGACTAATTTGGCCCTCAATGACATTAATGGAAGAGTAATTTTTCTTTTCATGTTTCTAAATTAGATTAGCATTGATTTAGTGTCTTTGGGGCATAACACATGATGAGGAGAGGCTGCTTAATTCACATGTGATAGTTAATATTTCACAGTGACTGACAGAAATGTCAAATTATAAAAATAATGTATGCCAAACACCATGGGCACAATCCCTCATACCGCTCTGATAGCTCTGCCTTCAGATGTTTATTACTGCTGCAGTTTGCATGGCCTGCTCATGACGACCAATTAACAGTAGCAAGTGAATTCAAATTACCATTTTGTAGAACAAAATTATGTGAATAAATGCATACTGAGCGGGGTCACTTGAATTTAATATATAAATTGGTTGGACTGGGCTTGAAATCACCCTGAATTAAGACACCTTTTCAATGAAAATCCACAGGGTTTAACCAATTTGAATTGGGACTGAAGAATGAGAGCTAAAATTAGTTAAATGTATTGTAATGGTTTAGTTCAGATTCACCAAAGACCAGCAGAACTTGGTCAGTTGTCATGGAGATGGTGCATTGGTAGGTATGGTATGTTGGTCACATGATTTTGAGGTGGTTGTATCGGGGGGTGGTCGGATGTTAATGATCTCTGGCTATCCACTGACTCCTGCTTGATGACATTTGACCTTCCCAGTGGGTGCTGTGAGAGGTTTGGGCCTAATGTTCATTAAGTCTTGTGTTCATGTTATTCTTCCAACCACTCAAAGCGCTTTAACACTACATGTTGTTGCACTTTGCTAATGTCATGATAACTTTATCTCTTAGCCAATGATACCCTCCAAAACTCTCATCCATCATACTTCCATTTTGAATCTGAATCCATGCCTCGGCATGCAAGTCTGGTTGTATAGAAGTCTATGAGAAAATGACTCTACTTCTTTCTTAATGTATTCCCTCAGTACACATTGTAAACACGAGTTTATGGTCTCAATCACTAGTTTCATTCAGCTGTATTTCTGGTTCCAAAAAAAACAAGATGGTGATGGCCAAAACCCCGGTACATAAACCAATGGGTGACGTCACAGTGACTACGTCCACTTCCTATATACAGTCTATGGTCTCTGCTGCCTAAAACTGGCTACATTCAGTCATCACCGTCTATCCTCACTCCTCACCACTTGACTGACCTCAGTCTGTCAAGCTTGTATAAGCTTGTACAAGCGTTTGTATAATATACAGTATGAGCTGTAGCTTATTGTCAGTGAGTCCAACAGTAACTTGTGAAGAGTTTGTAAAATTACAATTTTGAAAATGTGCTCTCTTCAAGGTTATTAGAGAGGTGATGTGAGTTTGCTCATCCGGTCTTGGAGAAGACTTACAACCATGTGCCCCTAGGAGTCTTTTCAAGGCTGCTGCCATGAGAAATTGGGTCTAATATATAAGTGAGTGTTTTGTCCGTTTTCTCGACAGGGAGTCAGACATTTCAATGGCCGTTGGGCTCAGCCAGGGTCGTCCCCAAGATCTCAGAATTGTGTCTCTGCCTTTTTTGCAAATGATGTATATGTTATGGACTGTACTTGTATATCTCTTTTCTAGTATTCCGACCACTCAAAGCTCAGTACTTGTCATCATTCACCCATTCCTACACTGATGGGAGGAGCTACCATGCAAAGTGCCACCTGCCCATTAGGACTAACTAACATGCATAACTATTCACACACAGGCTACGGGGATAAGTGTCTTACCCAAGGACACATTGACATGGACTAGCTGAGCAGGGGATCGAACCACCGATCTTCTGATTAAAGGACGACGCTGCTCTACCACCGACCCAGAGTCACCGCACACATATGGTTCTGTTGGCCCTATCAGGCTATGACCTTCAGCACGCACTTGGATGCGACGCAGTCCAAAGTGAAGCGGCCAATATGAGAGTCAGCACCTGTAACTCCGGGGCAATATTATCCACAACTTACGGAAAACGGTGGATTGCTCCTTCTGACTTGGGAGTGAGTTGCTGCACCAAGTGAAGGAGAACACATATCTCAGGGGCTTGTTTGGGTGTGAGGGTATAAGCAGGGGTAGATCGACAGGCAGATTGGTGCGGTGTCAGCTGAGCTGAGCCAAAAGGCAAAGCTTTGGATTTACCAGTCTATCTATATTCCAACCGTCACCTACGGTCATGAGCTTTGGTGAGTGACCGAAGTGATGAGATTGCTGATACAAGCAGCCAAAATGAGTTTCGTTGGTAGGGTGTCTGTGATGAACAGTAATCTGACATCTCCCACATCGGACAGAATACTGAGTTCTAGCCGACTGGTTTGATGTGTGTAAAACAAGGGACAGTTATAAGACTGAAAACCAGAACCAGTGCAGTTTTCTGGGCGGGGCTATCATGTCATGTCACCATTCGACAGTGTTTCCAGTTCATGAAAGTTAATTGAAATATGTTGTTTGACTAAAACATATGTATTTAATTGATTGTAATTATTATTCAACATTTGCTTGGACTAAAAGACAATCCAAGGAGTCAGCTGTTTTTTTCCGGTAACAATACAATTAGTTTGAAGCATACATAACTAACAAACTAGCTGACTAGTGCTATCAGCGCCAGGCCTTACTCCTCCTCAGCTCCACCCTCATGTCCAAATATGGTATGACCAGGCATTTCTCCAACTGTGAGAAAACTAGGTTTAAATAGCGCTCTTAGTGGTAGCTATTTTGTATTACAATGTGTTTACTGAGTAAGGCTCAAGCGAAAGAATTGCCACTGAATGTATTATGCAAGTAAGTAACATTGAATGTATACAACTATATCAAAGAAGTAACACTGGATGTATCATGCAAGTATATTAATGAATAACACTGAATGTAATGGGTGAGTTTAGCAGATGGAATTATTTGAATGCAAGTGGTAGAAAGCAGAGAACACACTCAGGACTGTGAGGTGCTGAAGCCCTGCTGGACATGTAAGGAGGAGGACTTTCTAGACATTCTGAGGATCGACGACTTTTCTAGCAGACTATCAATCAGACTATAGACAACAGTAGTCTGGACAATGGGATGTATTTAAGGCCCTGTTCTGCAGAATATTATTTGTGGTACTTCAAAGTGTTATTAAATCTGTAATTGTGCTATACTTTATATATAAATAATTTTTATTATAACTGGAACCATCGATTTGGCTCAATTTTCTTGGTGGACCTTTTGAGCAGGGAACGCGCCTCAGAGAAGGCCGGAGACCCAACACAACCAGAGGCTGCTGTAGAGATATTAAATATGATGTTTCGATGCCAATTAACACATACTGTTTGGAGGGTGTTTATTCAAATTCATATTTCTGAAGCATAATTCTGCTATTCTTTTGTATTTGAGAACTTTACGCTCAGTAAGATATTCAACATGTCAGAGCACATGGGCGAGTGAAACCCCTACATCGTGGTGTCAGGAGCTGTGTCTGGTGCTGCTGCTGTGTGCAGTGACCTGCACTAACCAAGAGAACATTCAAAAAATAGTCTGGCACTGGTGATTTGGTTAAATTCTGACAATCTAATATTTCATTGAACAGCAATATCTTTTGGTCGTGAAAAGGTGGAAGTGGTGTGAGAGTCTATTCCACAGCATATCTCAGAGAGGAGGTTGGAGTGGATTGGTAAATTGATTTGTATCGCACTTTTCTAGTCATCTAACCACTCAATGGCTGTTACACAACATGTTTTTCACCCATTCACAGCCATTTATACACTGATGACAGGGGCTACCAAGCATGATTAAAAGAGCACCCGCTGTACCACAGAGACACAGTCGGCTCGGATCGGATAGCGGTCATAAGTGTTGGAGTCTCTTATCCGAAAGTAGTTTCTCCTCCATTGATTTCTTTAAATCCCTTAACGCATAGCGGTCACTGCTGTGGACCGCTATTCAAAAGCTCTTTTCTTGTTTAAACATGGGTTTGCTTTGAAGGCTTTCCAATGGTGGACGCTAGTGCATCATCCCGTACACTGCCACCCGATGGCCAGCCGCTGTAAGTGCAACACTAATTTCTCAAAAGCAAATTCTGAGCAGGTCAGGAATGTCTTGCTAATCCTTCTACAGGAGGAGAGCCCTGCAGCTAAAGAGAGTTTGATAACGTCAGGTAACAAACAAGGAGTAATACAGTTGTTTCAGTTTCCAAGAATGGATTTTATGCGTCGAGGAAATTACGAATAAGCATTTATCCATTAAATTGGACATTGTGCATTGCTGCATATTTCCATTACAATTTACACTAAGATGTGGATTTAGAGGATAGATGTACAAGTCAGTAAAACTGATTGTTTGAGAGAGCCGTGGACAACGTTTTCAGTTATTTTGGCAGAAAATGTTTATTAAAAAAATATACAGTTTAACCGAGGGATGGTGAGGAGTTGGATGAGGGAGGGGAATGGGTGGAGGAGTAAGAAGAGAGAGGAGGGAGGCGAGGAGTCTGGAATCAGGTCCATCCTTTTTAAAATGCTATGAACAGTTTGAGAATATGTAAAACAAAATGTACATCTTGTTCTAACCTGAACCAAGTAGAACCAAACCCAACCACACCGATCAGGAAACAGCCCCAAGGATAATTCTCCCAACCAAAGAAGCTGATCCAAGACCATCGTAGCCTAGCTGGACACAATTAGATTGTCTAACAGCAGGCCCAAATGTCGGGCCTGCTGATCCAACTGTGATTGTATCATTATTTGCTGCATTTGCTTGGTCTAGACTGCACAGAGAGTTCAAACAGCACAACGAGATGTGGCTTTTTTAAATAGCACTGTGTTGGAGTTCATCTTGCCGTTTGATTTGAGCCTGCGGGCTGGATGTGGCGGCGGAACACCCCGTCTCCATCAAAGGAGAAAACATCACAAAAAGCAAAAGGAGCCTCCGCCGTGTGATTTGTGAGTCAAATGGACTGAGCTGCAGTGATTCACTGCACCTCAGCGGCTCACTGCAAGGTGATCCAGGAACACCAGAGTCCAGACAAAGCCCTCTGACTTTAACCCAGCTCCTCCTTCCTCAGTGCTTGAGAGGCACTGACAGCCTCGACCTAAATTAGACCCCTTCCCCTCCACTTGCCCTCCATCTTCCCCTCAGATTTCATCTCAGGCTCTGCTGGGTTTTGTCTCTCTGAGAGGAGGAGCGGTTTGGGAAAAAGCTGTCGGTTCCAGGCCAGCGTGCCACAAAGGGTAAGGAGGGGAATGTGAGCTAATGAAGTCCGACCTGAGTGGGAGCAGCAGCGCCTTTCTTTTCCAGAGCTCCACTTCCACTTGTTAACATGACAAGTTAGACCTCTGTAACCGCTCTTGTCTCTTCTCTCACCAGCTCTCCGTTTTGGTTTTCATTATCAATCAGTCTTCATCCACTGCTTCCCATTTCCTCCCCTTTCTCCTCATTGCTTTCTCTGGGCTTTTTTCTCCTTCCTGCCATTCCTCCGACCCTCCCTGTCATCCCGTATATACGTCTATCCCCGTTAATATGGGAACTGAAAAGGGCCTGAAGGTGACACTGTGACAGGCGAATCAAGCTCTCGTTGGTTGGCATCACTCACACCCGTCAGGGACTTTAATATGATTTCAGAGGCCATTTGCATTCCATTTGTGGCCATCGAAAGTTATCAATCTGCCTTGTTTCCCTCGGCGATGTTGACTGACTACTGAAAGTCATCGCCCAAAGAGAAAAGAGCAACTGTGAAGTTGAGCAATAGCGTTCTGATGTGAGCGGATGATCTGAACATGAACTCTACAATGTCTGAAGTACAAACGTGCAAATGCAGTGTATTTAGTGAGGCCCTTTAAGGCATCACCAATCTGCAGACTCATTAATGCATCATGTGCAATAAACCCCTTGAGACGCTCCATCTCATTTCAACAGGGTCCTCCGGCTCAAAACATGGAAGTTAACAAACATTTAAGCACATAAATAATACAAATTGATTATAAATGTAACAGTTCAAAGACACAAAACTATTTTCTGCTCTCTCCATATCGGGTTCTCAAGGCGATTCCTAATTAAATACGCAGTGGCAGCACTTTTACGCTGCGTTCACAGCTACTGGACCATAAAAACAACGTGGAGGGCATCGAGAAGAACCGCCGCACAGGGTAGGGGGTTGAGAACGAGGGGCTGTGATACCCCTCCCCTTTTGTTTTTTGTGTAATGATTAGTGAACTGCTCTTCATAACTTTTATCCAGGAAAAAATGAACGGAGCAATATTATTTTTCTTTCTAGAAGAATCAAATGCTAACACACAGGGTGTGAGAGTAGTGAATACTGGAATAAAGGTTAAACGATTATCAGGGTTTGTCTTTAAGTTATTGACAGTAATAACGCTTGTCCAATGTGATGAAAGGTGGCATAGTTTTAAGTCAGAAACCTTCACACTATTATAAAGGAGGACATCTCCTAGAAGCTTCATCTTTATCCTGCTGTATAATGCAAGCATTGCACAGCCTCTTCACACGTAATGTTTCAGTTGGAATATTAAGGGAGTATTTGAGGCTAAGTATTGAAAAAACGTACATATAAAAATATGACAATCAAACCACAACGTAAATATGATATGCAAAATACATTATAAATAAACAGGAATAAGAAACAAGAGTTTGCTGATGCCAATCTACACCAAAATGCGAATGAGGAGAGTACCAGCATTTATTTGATTCCACTTCAAGCACTGAGTAAATTAGGCAAATTATTCCTGTCTGATGTTGTGCTTTGAACTTAAAAGCAAGTCTCCCAGATTCTTAAATATATCGAGGCACAATACAAAAGGTTGTTGAGTATGTCTCAGAGAATATGATGATATGAATAGAACTAAAAACGGTTTTATACATTTATTTTTCTCTATGCACCAGCTATCACAAGTTTAATGTACCTTTTCTTTTCTTTTGGCAGCGAGCATTTTTTTAGTTTAACAAGACTTTGCGAGAACAAATAATGCATCTGCATCTCGAGTGCATGAGAAGCCATAACATCGAGGGCAGGATTGGATCTTGTTATGAAGAGAGACAAAGCATTCGCTCACGTCATCTTTATTGGTGGAGACAAGAAACTCACATTAAGCATAAGGCTCGGAAGACCAACTACATCAAGCAAATGTTAGTATTCAAGTTACACATAGCGTTCCTAATGCTCGGTTTGTGAGAGTAACACATGTTTCAAAACCTCTACCAATAACATCTGTGAGCGTAATGCCGCTAACTTTGAAGTACCTTACCTTTTAGGTAAACAGTCTCCACCAATCCAACTCCAGAAAGGTATGCAACATGAATCCTGACAATGACGCTCTTGAGTCAATTGCCAAGGCTAAATATGTAATAACTCCATCCTTTCTCAAAGAATGAGCTCACTGCTTGCTAAAACACTACAAATGCATTTTGAGCTACTCCTAACAAGGCAGCACTCGCAGGCCACTCGAGCCATCCATGAAATAAGAGAGGTGCCGTGGGGCTCAGTGGTGAGCAGGGTCGTCCTTCAATCAGATAATCTGGGGTTCGATCCCTGGCTCTGCCCATGTACATGTCAATGGCAACACCAGAACCAGCTGTGCCTACTGTGTGTGAATGCTAGTTAGTTAGTCCTGATGGACAGGAGGCTCCTACCATCAGTGTATGAATGAGTGTGACTGATGTCATGGAGTGTGAAAGTGCTTTGAGTGGTCGGAAGACTAGAAAAGCGATTGACAAGTACAGGTCCATTTACCAGTCCAACCACTGATTCCGCGCTCACGAACCAGTAAGCACATAAGATGGAGAAGCAGCAAAGCAGACGAATATATGTAGATGTCGCGTTAGACGAGATTAAAACTGCTACACCTCAATTCCCTTTTGAAAAAAAGACAGAGACCTTTTAGAGTAAGTGATGTCATCATCCCATCCAATATTGCTCCTGCAAATTGGAGTGTAGGCAAACAGACTATGCTAATACATAGCTAGCATATCACATCCGATCAAACAGGTTTTTTATCGACACTTGTACTTCAATTTACTTTGTCTCTTCAACATCATGCATCATAACCTTACAAAAGAGTTATTGCCTTGGACTCAGAAAAGGCCTTTAATTGCATCGAATGGTGAGAAGTTTATGTCGTCCACTTTCAAAGATTTGGCTTTGGTTAAGAGTTTATTAACTGGATTGGTATGATTTGTGATTGATATTTGTGAGGCATTGGCCAGGCTTCTTCCTGTCCACCATCTCTCTTTATTAAATCTATCTATTGAGGTTCTAGCCAGCCAAATCAGAGTGAGCCAAGATATGGCCCCAATTCAAATCTACAACAATTTTAATTTGGACATTAGGACAAAACTTTTTTGGTCTCGCCTCAAAACATTCATCCCAGCATTATTATGCTGATTAGATACTATGGAACAGCTTAGTATCAGCCAAACTGATGCCACACCTTTTCAGATTGCAGGGGAATTATACAAAGTGTTAGGCATAAATGAGAAGATGATACCAGAAGGAAACATATTGCTTTATGTACTTGGTATGACTTGTATGTGCCCATCAATACAATATTAATGTGTTTTTACGGGCATGAAAGTGAGAATTGTAAATTGTCCTTAGACAAAGTGCTTATGATCTGCTTCAAAATAAGATTAAATCAAAATAATCTGGGCACCTTAAAGTTTGACTGAGTATTCTGAATTCACGTGAACCACATTCATCACCAATGAGTCCAATCCGCCCAACCAATGAGTTTATGAATAAGGTGTTTTTGAGAGCAGCTTGTTAAAAACCTTGTTACAAGTAAAAGTCCATTTACCGGAGGCTTATATCACTGGATTATAATTATTGATGCAATAATGTGTTCTTTATGTCAAAGTTATAGCAAGTATATATATATAATTTAAAAATGTAATACTTAATTATTAAACCATATACAATTTAATAATACATCATATTGTATTAGTGGATTTATATTTCTGCATTAAGTATCAGAGAGAGGCCTAAAGAGTCCTAACTAACTAAATGCCGTGAAGAGCCATATTTCCCTCTGAGATGTAGTGGAGTAGAAGTATATGAAGAAAGTCAGGTTACATGTACTTCAAAAGTGATACGTACGCGCTTGAGTAAATGTTTGTGGGCTGAAGAAAGAAACCTCAGGGAGGATGGACCTGAGACAAGTGTAACAGATTTATTAACTCTGTTATGAACAGATTTACATCACATGCAATAAATATAACATAACTGATACATAAGATGAGAGCAGTAAAAGCAGACGGCTGTATCTGCGTTGTTGAAATGCTCCCAGGGTGAAGATGGCAACAGTTCATGTATGTGTAGGTCAATACAAACATCCGCAACAGGCTGCAGGAGACTCTCTTGCAGCCTGTACTTTTGATTACTTTGTTACAGTGTACTCTTGCACATGCGCGACTCGCCATTTCTTTGCTTTTTGCCAAAAGCCGACCAGAGATCCCCCCAAAAAGCAAGCTAGGGGAAAGTAGTTCATACTCATTCTACCCTCTGATTCCAGTTTCTTGGTCTTTCTCTGCTGACACTCATCCCTTAAGGCTCTGTAGTTATACGTATAAAATCTGATACTAGCCAGAGTGAAGCATGTTCATCTAACTATATCTACCTTGTGTGAGTGACAATAGCCAGTATAATTTTATTCCATGTGTCCTTACAGGCAAATTGGTGGATCCAAATATTATAAACAAAAACTTTTGATGTCATTTCTTTGTAACCATCCAAAATAATGTTAAGTGTATGGGTATTTTTCCAAGTAGGCCACTGACTGGTCGATATGTGTGATGCATTGAGTGGCAGCGCGCTCAACAGAAACTCCCGGGCCCCTTTTTTCCCCCAGCCCGCTCCTGCCCTGTGCTGCTGTAAAACTGCATCTCTTCATTTCAGATGCTCTTTATACGAGCCTCCAGAGGAGATCCTTAACAGATTCTTCCTCAATTACAGGATGGGGATGGAGTTAGAAAGCAAGCCATTAAAACCAGCCAGGCTGGGGCCAGGCCAGCAGAGCGACTTGTTAGGAGGCAGCGTGGTAATGAGGAGTGTTTAAGGCTCGGGCTTCAAAAAGAATCCCAGAGACAAGACAGACTGTTAAGATGGTCTTAACTGGGTTTCAAGGCCTCGCTTTCTCTTTCTTTACACACACACACACACACACACACACACGCTCCACCAAGATTTGTCCTTTGTGCAGTTAGCGGGAGCAGGCAGGCCTGAACAGCTTCATTTAGATGTGTGCTGTTCTGATTACGAGCTTGTCTCCTCGCTACCTATTAGAGAGCCGAGCGGAGGGAAAGGAGGAGGATGCACACGCAGCATATATATATATATATATATATATCTGTGCGTGTGCATATAGTATGTATGTCATATAATTACTTCATATGAAAGGCCTATAAATGGGTTTACAAATGTCTATAAAGGTTGACCTGCTGCTCAGCATTTATGATTAAAACCATCAGATAGAAGGAAGGTAAACGCTATCATGAAATGCGTGTTGGACCAATACCTCATTAACCTATGATGTGGGGACCACAGGCCTGTTTGTTCCACTGTATGTTCATTGTGTTTATGTGTGTGAAGCGATGCGGTTCCTTGACCAAAAACAAACCCATCATTCTTTTCTCGTTCATTTATGAATCTCAGAGAATATGCGAGTGCGTTTTTTTCTTCTTTGAATATCATCCACCGCCCACTCTGCTTTGCCTCCATGTGCATGTTGCCTGTAAAGTCTGCTCTGGACACGAGGAAGGAGAACGGCATAACGACTGGTAGGCCAAGGCTTCCCATCTGGAAACAAAACAAATACCTTTAGGACTCCTGACCCTGTGGTCTGTGGAATGCTGAGGACACGTTGTTGAGGAGCGAGAGACGAGAGCGAGTGGAGAAACAACGCATTGTGACAGACCAGAAGCCGCCAGGGGGCCGGCCGAGCACTCGCTGTTTGTTTACAGTTGTTCTACTAATGTCTCGCACCGAATACGCCAATCATTTATTGATGCAAAAAAAAAGATGATTTTAAAATGTTGTCTCGTCCGAGGGCGGGAGGAGATGTGAGCAGATGTGAGGGGAGCTGGGGGGAGTGGGGGGGCCGAGTCTTCTTAGGTGAGTTGATGGAAAAACAGCCTTCAGCCAAAACTCTGTCAGAGCCGGGGATTCAACATCACCGCTCTCATGGGGAAAATGATCCATTCAAGCACACTGGGTCACTTCAGATTAAGATGGAGGGAAAGTACATCTGAGTGCACACGTGTACAAACAGTGACACACACAGACACACAGACACACACACACACACACACACTAATACACAGTGGGGAATGTATTCTCACAGGAGGATCAGCTGATTTGTTTTTATAACAGCGGCATGACCTGTACACCGGATTCTCCAAAACATTTGATGAAAACTTTTTAAGTGGGAAAAAAATACAGGGGAAAAAATACACAAGTTACCAATTTCAATATGTTTTGTCTTTTGTTTAAACAATTACACACAAATAAAGGAACAGTAAGGCTGGTTCCTTCATCCATTATTATCCATTATTATCGTAAATGTACAGTTCACAATCGACTTGAAGCCAGGGGTGTGGTGGTAGTGTGTGGGGAGGGAGGGGTGGGGGGGGGGGTTATGGGTGTTATATATTATATGTGGAATAAAAGCTCTCGGTGAGATCTGAATGCTGATCCATATGTTTTAATTAATAGCAAACCAAAAGGCAGACCAGCATACGTGGGGTTAGGGTCCATTGAGTTTATGCCCTTTTGGCACTGAGCAAAGCATTGTGGGTAGAGCCCGCTAACAACACTTGGGCTTGGAGCCAAAAGGGCGTAAGTGCAAACTTTGATGGGATTCGATTCAGCTTCTGTTGCTGTGTACTGAACAACAATGTTTCATGGTGTCCTGTATCACATGGAGCTTCAGAAGGAAGACAGCATTGCTGTATGTTGCTGTATATCCATCCATCCATCCATTATCTGAACCGCTTATCCTGTTTAGGGTCGCGGGGCGCTGGAGCCGATCCCAGCTGTCATTGGGCGAAGGCAGGGTACACCCTGGATAAGTCGCCAGTCTATCCAGGGTGTTGCTGTATATGTTTCTGACAATATTTTTACAAACATTTTCCCAACAGACTAATCCAGAATATGAGGGTTTGTGAGAACATAACATTCACATCACATAGGTTGTAATTAAAATGTATCAAGTAGACTTAAAGCAACTGAATCAGAAGGAGCATCTAGGTCTTGAAGTAGTGCTGAGCATCTTCCACCAGGCTCAACCTTTACACCCTATGAACATAAACTAAATATTATAACTGCATGTGCATCAACCTGATTTCATTCATATGATTACCTACACACATCCATGTTCTTTTTGAAATATGGAAGAAATATTTTAAGTGCCTAGCAATACTTTTTTAATAGTGGTTACACTATAGTTGTATTATTCTGATTACACTAAACAATCACATAATATATTCAGTACATGGCGACAGAAGCGGATTCAAGTTTGATCAAAGTTGTTTTTGTCTCTCCTGTAAAATCTGATGTAACGCTCCAACGCCCCTTTGGCTCCAAGTACTCATAATTATTAACTAGTTTTTGGTTAATTAATTAACCGTTAAATTGGTAATAAATCAACATGATTGACTCTGGATTATGGAGGTGCTGAATTAAATCAAACACAATTTTATTTAGGAATATGTGAAACAATAACAATTTAAATGATTAAGCCCTTGAAACTCAATGCCCTGCTTAGGTCCAATATATAATGTAAGTATATTATATATATATATATATATATATATATATATATATATATATATATATATATATATAATGCCAAATGGTTAGTTCCACTTTTCTATGTTAGAAACATGAATATAGAGAGAGGATGAATACATTATGGGATTGAAACAAATAAAATATCAAAGGACAAATAAGTTGTCTTGCTGTTGTTGTAAAGAAAAACCTGATGTATATCCTTCCTCTTGTGTTAGGGTCGGCACCAACCCGTTTTAGATTTTAAATGCATAAAAGAACCACATAAATTTGTTTTTATGCATCAAGGCTTTTTGACTTTGTCAGGAACCTCTATTACAACAAAATAAAACAAAAATCTTTTTTTAAATTAAATTATAAAATGCTCTGGTTGAAATTATGACCTTTGTGTTGTTAGGGTCGGTTTTGACCCAGTTATAAAAATAATATTATAAAGCAATAATTAGAGCTAAAACTGAAATCATAAGTGCACTGTCAGCCAACACACTGACAGACAGCTTCTCTCCCAATCATGTGAGCTTTAGGGGATTCTCATTTTGCCTTTTTAGCCAGTATACCTGCACAAAAACAAAACAAACTAAGTCGCATAGCGATATGGATGAGCAGGTTTCTGAGGAGGAAGATAATGTGGAGTATCATCCAGAAGACACAGACACATCGGATGAGTCTGATGAGGAGGACACCGGTGGTGAAGTTTCTCCCACTGAAAAATGTTAAGATTTGTTGGAACTCAGTACCTCATGATGTACGTATATGGCAGGTTAGATGCTGCAAATGTCATCAAAATGACCCCAGGAATCACAAGGCTTTCTGTGACGAGAGTCAGTGACATCAAGACAAGTTTTGAGCTATTTATGCCATTGTCACTAAAAAGAGTCATCATGACAAACCTTGAAGGAAAAAAAGTCCATGGCGACATGTGGAAAGACATTATGAGGAATACCTGGATGCTTATATTGGTCTTCTTCTTATTGCTGGAGTGTACAGATCCTGCAATGAGGGCAATGATAGTCTCTGGTACACATCGATCGGCAGAAATATTTTCTACAGAATCTACAGATTGTGAGTGGCATCAGTGAGCAAAACTAAGGAAAACGTGTGAAATGACTACTGGACTGCACGGTCACAATATCACTTGTGACAATTTCTTTACCAGCTATGTCTTTGGAAACTTATCATGGTGGGCACAGTGAAGAAATTATTCCTGGAAAAATACTTTTTAGCCTTTTTCTTGAAGTAAATATATATGGGTCGAAATTGACCCGTAACACCATAGATGTTACTATAGTTAATAATATTAAAATGAAAAAATAAATAAAACAAATTTATTTAAGAGATGTGTTCTAATACCCCTCAGTAATACTCAGGTAACAAAACAACCTTTTATTTAATGAAATATTTCACTTGAGGTTCATTTTACCATTTTCTTTCATTGAAATCGAGGGGTATACTGACAAAGAAAAGGCCCAGAGGCCCACACCAAAAATATTAAAATCAATATTTTCATGGATAAGGAAGCCTAACAAGGTAACCAAGATATGGGAAACAAATTGGATGATGAATAATAGTTTTTAGTGTATTTTACAGCTGATTTAAGACACGGGTCAAAACCGACCCGCTAACATAAGGGATGGTAACAGAAAGCTAACACAAGAGGAAGGATATATAAATAAATAAATAAATATATATATATATATATATATATATATATATATATATATAGAGGCCCCATCAGGCCCGATCTCGGAACATTGGGTTCAGCCTCGGGGACTGAGCATATCAAAAACATATAAGAAAAAATCAAATAAATAAAACAAAAAACCCAAAAAATGTCAAATCCCTGCCTCACAAGTCAATATAAGTTAATTGTGTCATGTTTATAACACTATTACATAATAATTATAAACATAAACCAAAAGCATGACTTTAAGTGACTAAAACCGACTAAAAATGCACCCTGAGTTTGGAAAAAAATGCTGATTAAAAAAGTTAGGAACTAGCTAGAAGGCTGAACTCAACGGTTTTGGAATCCAGCATCGCAAAGATACGCACAAGAATGTAATTTGTGTCCAGCAAAAAATATGAAAATTGACTTACTTATGGCTGAAATATGAATATGCCAGGCCTTCCTGCTCCCTACTCACAGCTAAGGCCACGGAGCACCCTGCTGCAGTGAAACGAGCACTGTTCAGGGACCACCGAGGACTGTGGGAACTTTCATGCTTGAGCGGAGTTAACATGAGTTCTCGACATGTCTGAACTAAAATAATTATTAAAAATACTTAACTTCACTCAATCAAAACCAAACTTCGCAAATATACTCCTACACTATTGAGCTATTCTATCTATATGTGTAAGGTAATACAAATTAACTTTTAACCTTTTTCTTTCGAAAAACATTTTTCTTTATAAACCAATATACCACTAACACATATACTGCCTTATTATCTATCTATCTATCTATTATCTATTATCTATTATCTATCCTGCCCTTTTGCCCTGAATAAGAAAAGTGCCCCTTCTACTGGAGCCCAATTTTTTCTTCATTCATCAGTATTTAAGAATACAAATTACTCTCTCTGTCATCAATTCCCCCAAATGATATCTGACGGGGCATTTATTTGAGTTCTTGTGAGAATTTCGCCCTGACATGCTCCGTGGCGCTCACAAGCCCCCGCCGAGCCCCCCCGCCCCCCCCCCCCCTCTCCCTCCCTCCCTCCTCCTCCACTTAGTGCTCATGCAGTGAGCGCCAGGCCAAACGGGTGCAGCACTTCTTCTCTGACCCGCAGCATCAGACAAACAGGTAATGACGGTGTTTGTGCAATCCCCCGACGTTGTTTGGTGATAAATTAACCACAACATTAGCGCCGCTGAAAACATTACGTCACAACTGGTCCGACGTTTCCTAAAAAAATAAACAAACAAACTCACGAAATCTGTGATTTCAAAGCCTTGTCCAGCTGTTTACTGACGTTAGTCATGTTTAATGAAGAGATAGAGGGAGAGATATACAGGCAGGCATCTTCTTTGTGTTGTTGTATAAATTCCGTTTAGACAATTTCGAAAGTATGTTGATCAGTATGTAGTATGTAGCCAATCATCTTTATTCATAAGGAAAATGTAAGATAGCCGTCTAATCTAGCTAGCTGTCTAGTCAGAAAACAGTAAAAACTGTGTGTGTACTGTGTTGTCAGCTTTATAGAGATTATGTAAGTCACTCTTGATTATTATGCAGTGCTTAATAATCAAGAGTGACTTACATAATATTAATTTATTTATTCAATTTGATAATTTGAGTTAGTTTGTTAACAACAATAAATATATAAGTTGAAAATATCCTACTGTGTTTTTTATTTATTTATTTATTATTATTATTTTTAATTTCATAAATAATTTTGGCGATGGGTGCCCTTTTTTTTGGTTTGAGCACCTGCCCCCCAAAATGTCTGTGCACGTGCCTGCTATCTTCACAAGGGCTTTATGTATATTATAGCTTTTAAAATTGTTCAAATAGATCTTGTGAATGAGGAGATAATCAGGATTTAATATGAGATAAAAAGCATCCGTAATTTTGGCTGAAAAATTGGTGGGGAACATAATGTAATATAATAAATATAGTGTAATCTCAATTCATTAAATTATACAATTACACACTATATATGCACACAGTAAACACTCAAAATAAAAATGCAAGGAGCCATTTACAATCAGAAAAAGTAAATAAATATATGGAAGAAATATGTACATCCAAAGTATTTACATAAGGTGATTCATATAATCCCTGTTATTATATAATAATGTAAGTATATTAATGGTATAATTATTTAAAGGTGTGGTTTCAAGAGCCTTTCTATCCTATTTGAATGAGCAATGTTGAAATGTTGTACAATAATCCAATGACGTGAAAGTGAATGGCTTCCATGGCATGGTATGCGGTATAAAAAGTGTGATGCTTATATAATATGGATCTGATGGCCGTCGTGTGTGTTATAATCGATCAGAACAGATAATCCTATTCCACCTCATGCGTGATCCAATCTGAGCTCAACCAAAGTGCACACAATCCCCTCACGCCTCACCTGAGGAGTTCCTCACGTGAGAACACGACACACATGCCTCTGCTGTCTCCTGTAGAAGCACTCGGGGCGTGATGCCCGGTGAGTGGCAACAGATTACACCTGAGCCTCTAAAAACTCAGGTGTGGTCTCATCACAGCGGCACGCTCCAGAGCGCCCTCAGCCAGCACGGCAAAGAATCCGGAGCGTCTCTCCCGGACCGATCCGCCCAAGGACATGTTTTCCGTCTCCGCGTGATGAAGACGATGAGAGTATTTATAGAAATGCCCACTGCTGAACTCCGCTCTGATAGGACGCTTTCTGGGCCAATTCTCTAATCTGCTCTTTGTCAGCATTTTGATTTAACCCTCAGATCCAGGACACGTTTAGGCGGCTGTTTGCTAATTAATACAGACTCTCTGGTGGCAGATAACACGGCGTGTCATTCACACAGGCAGCCAGCAGCGCTTTCATCTTCCTCTATAACGCACCAGATAAAACACACAGTACACGCCTTCCGCTCAACTCATTTCTCATTTCTTCGAGTGTCTAGTCAAGGGCCCCATGCACTTCACATTAGTGAAGTGTGAGGGGAATGGAGTGTGTCTTTTTTGTTTCCCTTCATTGAGTACACACACACACACGCACACACACGCACGCACGCACGCACGCACACACACACACACACACACACACACACACACACACACACACACACACGGCGATCACTCCCGAGGACATTGCTGTGGAGTGTCTGTGAGTTGTAAATTCTGTCGCAGCTCTTTTTCTTTCTCTCTTCCCATCAGTAATGGCGCACGGCTTACTTTTGATTCTAAATACTTATTTATAGTTTATTGTATTGAGTATCACAGCTCTGTGCATATGAGTTTGTCTCTCACTATGATAATCCAGATTACAACAGAGTCCCTGCTATTGTTGGAAGACGTTGCTAATGATGGTCCATGAACACCACAGCAGGGCAGGACCAGGGCACTCAAAGTACTGTTTCAATAGATATTTATAATGACTATTTCTCTGCTCTCAGACACAGGCGCATGTATTACAGTCCCACGGGCGCTCAGGGATGATGTCAGCTATCTGTCAAACCTGACTTTGAGTTTAGAAATCTACATTACAGAATTGTTGTGAAGCTTCTTCAGCTTCCTCCTGAAGAGTTTGGGTCGCTGAGTTGAGTCACAATAAACTCTTCTCAGTCCGTGTTGGTCTGTGACTCAGAAGAAAGAACGGGTTGTCTCTCTTTCAGGGGATCGGTGGCTCGATCCCTGAAGTAACATCTATTTTCCAATAAACATTGGCAATCATAAAGGCACTTTCAAATGACAAGATAGAAAAACAAATGTAAACCATACGTTAGTGTTTCATTTGTTTACTTAAGATTATTTTTTTTCAAAATGCACTATAACACTGGCGAACACGAGGAAGATCTTGGGGAGGTAATACAAGGAATAAATATGAAACAAAAGGTAAATCATGCTGTCTAAACTAAAATCAAACGCTACGAAGCGTGCTTACAAGATAGTTAACTGAGGCTGAAGGAACCATAAAGTGCATCAATGTGTCCTTGGGCTAAACATGTCGGGGAATCACCAGCTCGCCCACGACCAGGAAGCGCGGAGGCACCCGAGACTTCAGCGCGCGCGGCCAGGGAGCTGCGCGCCAGGCGACGGGAACGAGCGGGGCGCGTGCTGGCGCACACCTGAGGGCAATCGGCGTTCCCCGCAGCTGAGGATCATCAGCGGGGCGGCCGAGGTTAAAGGCAAGCCAGCAGAGAACGTCAGACGTGGGAACGTGCCTAGAGATACGGCTACATGCTGCTGTGCTTAAGGAAGCACGGAGGACGTAAGAGCTAACGGACTGAGCAAGGAGCCAAGTAAGCCACGCTGCCGTTTACTGCCGTTTCTAGTCACGGGCTAACAGTACGCGGGCTATTGTCGTGCTCTTGAGATCAGAGACAAACTATAACAAAACACTTACCATTAGTTAACCTTTAACCCCAAATTGCTCCCGAAGGCTGTGCCACCAGTGTATAGGTGTGTATAGCTGAATGACATGGAGTGTTAGTGCTCTGAGTGGTAGGAAGACTAGAAAGGCGTAATACAAGTCCCTTTACCATTTACGTAGCCCTTTAAACAGACATCACTGAAGAGAAATTACATTTATAAAAAACATCAGCATTGTTTTTACATGTTACGAGCTTGACCAAGGCCTTCAAATGTATTTGGTTCCTAAAGTTTAATGGTGAACGTGTGAACACAGCACAGTAGGAAGAAAAGACCATGCAGGATCAGCAGTTCCTGTGAAGAAAAAAGAAGAGTTTTGAGGGAAACTACTCCCCTCTCTAACTCATCCATCATGCGCCTGTCTTGCTTTTCCCCCATCCTGTCCTAACTGGTGTTGATGGGACAGGTTAGCCTGGTTCAGCAGGGCTCCCTCCACTCAGCAGGTCTGTCCTCGTCCCACTGTGACCAGCATCTGGTCGGCCAACGGTTGCCATTACGTCCCAGCCAACAGCAGCAGAGACCGGGCCAAGCCCTGCCAGAGCCCCGTCAGGACCTGGACCTGAGCCGGAGAGGCTGCTGTACGGACCTCTGCCTGGATCCCTCAACACGCGCTATGGCGTCAACATTCTGAGATGCACATGCAGTATGCTGTAAAACATGTATGGATTTATGATTGTAAGTAATATAATATGAAGATGATTGACAGAGTAAATAGACTTGCATTTGTATATACTCTACATGTCATCATCCACACATGCACACATGCACACACTGATAGCAGAGGCTGCCATGCAAGGTGACCATTAGGATGTCAACTAAATGGCAAAAAGGATACGTGACTGTGCTTGTATAGCTCTTCTCTAGTCTTCTGACCACTCACATCCCACCCAGTCACACACCGATGACAGGGGCTACCATGCAAGGGGCCATCTGCTCATCAGGACTATCTAACATTCATACAACATTCACACCTGTAGGCCATCAGAGGAACCACCACAGTCACCTATAATTCATATTCACACACATTCATATTTAAACCAGTTTGAGGATGACCCGGAAAAACTAGAAAGTATGGGGTACTGGTCTTCCTCACCAACAGACCCCAGAATGTGAGGCCACATTTCTAATACGCGGGTCAGGTCAGTTCCCAGAGGAAGAACGAGACCCCATGACAGGAGGACCAGCAGGTAGACGAATACATTTGTATACACTGATTACGCGCTACATTTGACTAAATGTTCCAACACTTGGTTAAGTAGCTGAAAAACAAACACCTAACTCCATTTTGATCCACTTTGATTTAGCGCTAAATTAAATTCACAAGTTGAAAGACGAATTCACTGAATGTAGATTGGAAGATTAAACACCTCGAGTCTGATCAAAGTAGTGACTGACACTACGGTGAAATATAACATTTAATTAGCTGCACAGACACACTGGAGAGAAAGGAGAGACATTTCACCAAAATGTGAAGTGACTACAGACCTTTCTTGAGTACATTAAAGCCCAAACACATGTCCAATATTTAGTTAACCATTGTTGTAGTGATGATGTTACACTGATGTCTTTCTTCCACTAAAGTGTGTCTGCTATGTTCATTCATCAACTGATCTTACCACTAACACGTTTTAGGTGTGTTCTTATATGTATAGAAGATATTTTGTCACTTAACACTGTGGTCCTGAACTGAAGTAGATTGAAGCACGCGTCCTACCCTGCGTGTGTGTGTGTGTGTGTGTGTGTGTGTGTGTGTGTGTGTGCGCGTGTGGATGTGCGTGCGCGTGCGTGTGCGTGTGCGTGTGCGTCTGCGTGTGCGTGTGCGTGTGCGTGCGCGATCCATTACATCCATACTTTGTCTCAAGTGTGAAACATGAATGCCAGGTGGCAGGAGAAGGAACGCCTCGTGTTTGGAGCTGCATGTTTGCTGCCATTCATCTCGTTGTGGAGAAGAAATGCTGCATGGACCACATCCCTACTTCTCAATCGGGTTGCGATGATGATGAGGATGATGCCAGGGAATCACTTTCAGTTCATCTTCCTCGAATGAAAGGACACCGCAACATTTAAGCAGTTTGTTATTCCGTGATTCTATCTCTTGACTTTGACTTAAAAATAGTGAAGCGGCATTCAATAATAAACAACATCACATGTGAAAGCATTCAAAATGTCTTCAGTAGAAAAAAAGGAACTGGACAACCAGAAGTCCACCCAGTAGTGAAAGGTGACTGTTAATATATGTGTACTGTGTAATAGATGTGTACTGTGTACTGCTGTGTAATAGATGTGTACTGTGTACTGCTGTGTAATAGATGTGTACTGTGTACTGCTGTGTAATATATGTGTACTGTGTACTGCTGTACAGTATCACTTTAGAAGTACCACAGAAACTCTGCACTATGCTGAAGAGCTGAAGCATTAAGCTTTAGTTATTCATATGTCCTTATGGCAATACAGCTCATGCACAGTAGTTTAATTATACAGATTTTTTTTATTTAAATATGTTTTGAATGTGCTTTTGTAATTTGTGATTAATAATAATCACAGTTTCCTGTTATACTGCATTTTAAATGAACCTAGATGGATTAAACAGTTCCCATTACCCGCAGAACCCTCTTGTCTAGTTGTTCCACATGTTCCTTGTAATGAACAGGACACTTTGGTGAATTAGTGTTTTCACTGTTATTAATATTGACAAGAACATAAGAGACACTTAAGGAAAGCACAAACTCTAATATCCATCCTGTGATCCTTCGTTGTGGAGATTCAAGAAAGGCCACATTTAATAATAATTTCTATTAATTCTGTTGTGGATTGAAGCTGACATAGAGACAGCCTTGTGATTACCAATTTGGCAAAACCTAATTGTCAAGTGTAAATACCTGATATTAACATGAGGGTGTGTGTGTGTGTGTGTGTGTGTGTGTGTTTGTGGCCACCACAGAGTGCACTAACAGCCACAGAGCCTCTCAGAGTGTGCTTAGCTGAACTTCAGCACACTTGTGGGCTCTCTCTTCATAACTCAAAGACAAACAAAACAGAAAACTTGGCGAGTGCATCAGCTCTTCTTGTTTTATTGAGAGATCATGAGTTTCAGCTCTCTCTCTCTCTCTCTCTCTCTCTCTCAGGCCCCCTCCAGGCCTCCCACCAAACCCAGAACCCTGCGCTGCTCACCCCCACCCTTCACCGCCCCACCCGATGAGCTGAGAAGTGGAGCTAAATACACTTGACCTTGGCAGACCAGCGGGGGCCACCCTGGCATCTCGGGTCCCTGGCTTGGCGCCAGTGCTGACGGTGCCGGGAGAGGTTGGCAGGGATTATGGTCTTTGGGTGAAGACCACTATGCCGTGTTCAAACAGGAAAGGAGGCTGCCAAGAGGAGAGCAGAGCGGAGGCCCAGGGTGTTTATGGTGCGTTGACACGCGCATCCACACACAAATATAGAAATATGCACACATCCTGCTGCAGCTAAGGAAGCGATTGTGACCATGAACTCATGTTTACTGAGGTAATAAATCAAGACAAAAGTAGAGTCATTTCTCATCGACTTTTAGAGAGGCTAAGTCCCGCCCCTACTATATATGTATTTTGGAACAGTCATGCACAGTACCCTCGATGACGAAAGATTCTTATTTTTTGGATCCAGCTTGAATTGTATGTTGCGAATTTGCTAGCGAGCTAACTTTGCTACTTCCATGCACATATGTCATGATATCCTCCACAGTGTGTTTTATATTGATATATAATATTCAGAGCCGTAGTAATGAAAACCCCCTGGTAAGACACACACTTCACTTTCTTTCTTTCGAATTACATATTTTCACGGCATTGTACTTTACGATACAATGTGACTTTTCTTAACATACAAAATAATATCTTAACATCATATGTGTAATTCATAGCAGTTATTTCTCTCTGGGGCTAAGTTACCCGGTAGGTAGTGATCATCGTCCCTCCTGCTGCTTCACATGGGTGGTGACCAGGTCAGAGTCGAGAGACACCAAATATCAGCACTTTACATAATCTACATCACATAATCATGAATTCTACGCGAGTTAGCAAAGTCATCTATGGAGTCTGGTTGACCTACTCTGTGACTTTCATAGTTCTTTAGTGAAGGCATGAGACAGGATATGCACTGCAGTCACTGAGCAAATCCTTCACTGCAGGCTTTATCCTCATGTGTCTTCCATCTACCTGAATTTAAAATAAATAAGCGTTGAGTCACGAGAGAGGAAACAAACATGTCCATCACTTTTTTCTCAAAGTCTGACTGCTTTGGAGGATAGAGGGTCCACAGGGTCGCTGGCAGACATGTGCCTTCCCAATACTCGTTCACTGAGGTGGAGCAGCAGTTTGCCAGTCAAAAAAATAAAAATAAAAAAGAGCCATTTGGAGCCACTTGCAGGGGCAGCGGTAATGATGGCAGACATTGGCAGGGGGGCAGTGAAACTCATTAGAGTCATTAGTTTCAGCTCATTTCTGTGTCAAGTCTCCTTTGCCATGCTGGCTAAGCGGCTGATGGGGGATAGAGTGGAGGGGGTGGGTGTCGGGGGCCGATCTGGGAATGGTGGGGAGGCTGCAGGTCTGTAACAGCCATTAGCATCAGGGCGTGATGGATGCGGCTGGCTGGGGTGCCACCCAGGCAGAATCTGCACCGTCAGCAGCCCAACTTCCTTTCTTGTTTCCTCCATCCTTTCTTCCCCTCCCTTTTCTTTTCTCACTCCTAACTGGCTGAAAAAAAAGGTCCAAACACATGAGGACGGATGTTGGACTGTAGAAAACACAAATAAATCATAAGAAAACTTAAAAGAGTAGAAAAAAATGTCAGCAGTCCACTAAGTGTGAAAAGGCTGTCTTGATATGAGCTCGTTACAAAAGGTCAGAGCACAGTGTGAACTGGGCAGTGACATGAAAAGGTCATCTTTTTAGACCTTCACATCCCACTACAGGGACTCCAAAGAGAAGCGAAGGCTCCGGGGCTATTAGCTGCACCGCCATTTCTGTTCCCACTAAATACTGTATCGAGATCTCAGGGAGCCCCTTCCGGAGTGTTTTCACAGTTGCTTTCCAGCAGTCGTTTCAAGCACTGCCACACTTGATTGTGTGCGCTACAGATCAGAGTCTGCAGTGATGGCTGCTTTCCATCAGCTCCTCCAGCAGCTGAGTCTGAGGATGACAGATCCAGATCACAAGGATCAGGTTTGTTCGGAGCGGAACAATATACAAAATACATACCACTAAATATAATGCATGCAATATATGTAACATACAATTTGTTCAGGTTTATTAGTTGTAATAAATGTATTTCTTACTGGTAAAACAAATATATTAATGGTTTGTAAATTTGTTTAAAGCAAATGATAAGAACAGCTTTTGGGTTGCCAGGTTCTACAGAAATTTGCTGGCGGATGTTCATCCTCTACCAGCATGCCAGATCTTTAGCCTTCAGGGGGAAATGCATATACCGTGGCAGAGAAATACATATTCTAAATTTTACCTGACATTTTTATTCTTGAAATATGGCAAATATAGCATTAGTAGCTTTAATGCAGGTTGAGGCCCATCCGGATGCTGGCTGCTTTATTCCAAATCATTAGCCTGGATAAAAAAAACCTGTGGTAGAGCATTGTAAACTTGTAATCTCTCTGAAGTGGAGAAACAATATATATATGTATATATATAATAATAAAGAGAGAAACAGCTGCTGTGTCGGGTGCATAATTTCATGCACACAGAGTTTCTTGACTTTCCTGCTGCAGAACTCGATGTGCTGCTGCTCAAACACACGCTCTTTAACATCCTCTGCTCTTGTGTTTCAGTGCCTTCGCCTCTCTATACAAACAAGCTAATTATTATTATTATTATTATTATTATTATTATTATTATTATTATTATTATGTCCAGTTTTCTTTCTTTACATGAAAATAAAATCTGCTGCTTCATGACATTTACCTGTGGCTTTGTGGGCTTCCTACTGCACGTTCTTCAAAGTGTGTTCCGTGTTTGGCAGTAAAGTGCATTGTAGACCAGCCACATGTTCCCACAGGGCTGAGCACTCTGGTGCCGCATGTACACGTCTCATGTCAGCTTTGGATGTGCTGGGGACCGCATGTCAGTTCACGCTCATTACCTGCAGTGTCTTTTCAAAATAATCATATATATATCTATGTATATATATCTATATACATATCCAGGATGCTGAGGAGGAGAAGAGGGGACACTGTGTAATTACTAAAGAAGCCAAAGAACTGTGTACGCTGCAGTGTTTAACCCCATCTGACCCCGCAGCATCACTGCAGCATCAATTAAAGTGATTGCTTTTCTCAATTGTTCCCCCTGTTGTTTATGCCATTCACATTTCAGGCAGATTGCAACCATCATAATTCATCCCTGAGGTTGTAAAGGCCTCACACAGGCATTTGAATCACACAGAGGGAAACACAAAGCTGCATGAATAAATGCAGCCCAGCTCCCCTGCGTCGCTTTTGTTCAGTCTCCACTTTGCCTGTGCGGCCCGCAAACAGGGCCGCGCTGTACGCTCCCAACGGGCAGCCCTGTTCCACGGACACCTCTTGTTTTATTCTCATCTTCCTCTGTTTTCAAGCTGTTTCTAACACTTCGATCACACGTCTTTAGTATTTGCCTGCTCCTCCTGTCACTGTTTCTGCCTCCCTCTCTCCCCATCTCATCACAGTCAATCACAAGCGTTCCTCTTTCTGCAGCGCTCTGTTTGGCTGTCTGTCTGTTTTCCTTCTCTGGCTTGTTCACCCTTTGTTTGTCTCCAAGGTTAAAAGCTTCCTTGTGGATTTGCCTGTGGCCCAAAACTACAGTAACAGTAACATGACATCAAAATGCACACCTACCCCAGTCACCGGGGCTTGTTTGCGCTCTTGATTTTGCAGGAATGTTGGACACACACATACAGGGCCACTTTTCAGCCCGGGAATTTCAGGTCCCAGACCGGCCCACTTTTTCCATGGTAGTGGACATTGGATAAATGAAGCAACATTTTTCTGCATGGGTATTATATTGTGATTTACTCCTTTAATGCATATTGGTTCATCAAGTACTGTCACATACTGCTCTTTCTTACGTTAAATAACTTGAATTCATATTGTTTACTCTGTTATCCTCTCTTCCTGTCCCTGTAGTCATGGCCTCCTCATTGCAAATTTCGGGCTCATCATTTTCAGCAGGAGACTGGCTTATGTGCTGCTCAGAAGCTACAAAAAAAAAATAAGAGTAATTTTACTGCATACACAGATCAAGTTTGAGTTTTGTTATCAATATTTGCATAATATTTTCAAAGTCTAAGGATCGCCATATATTGGGTGATATAAAAAGGCTAATATTTTAATTCAATTTAATATTTTGCTTGCGAATAGGTTGACAACGCTACAACGATATTTGTGTGTTGGCGATATACATGAGAGGGTTCTCTGCAAGAAGTGACACGTGCAGAGAACTTAGGTTAGCTCTCTTTGCAAAGTGGACCAAAAACATTTTCACAAAATGTTTCCACAACACGTAGCGGTGGAGCCTCGTCTGTAAAGCGGCCCAATAACGAGCCCACAGCCTCACTAGCTAACCTAAACTAACCTTCACGTTGCTGTTAGCGTTCAGCGTTCAGTGCTCAAATACTGACTTTCACTCACGAGTAAATAATAATAAAGGTTAATTAAACATATAACTTACCACAGTGGCTCTCGGCCATGCATGTTCTCTGGAGAGGTTGAACTCGGCCGTCCTTTCCAAGTTCTTCTGTTACGTGTTTGGCTGAAGAAATTATTCTGTGACGTCACCCCCTGAGCATGCGTGAGGTTGCCAGGTTCACTTATTACTTCAAGTAAATGTCAGGAGGAAAACTTTTTAAAGAATATCTGTATGTGTCGACAGGGACTTTCATCGTTGTTCAGACCAAACCCATCTCATGTTCCTTGAATCCTCAATCTACAGAGAACTAAGTGATGTTTAAAATATGAAAGTGAACTGCATTGCTAGAAAAGCTCCTATGGATATTTTCCCATGGATGTTTTGTGCTGCAGGGCCTGTTGGAGGCTCTCCAGTTTAGGAGGAAGAATTGCTACTTTTTTGGCTTTCCAAACACCGACCCCTCTGTGTTTCCGTCTATCTGTCTCTCTGCCTCTCTGCCAGTGGGTCTCCGGGGAAATTGAGGCCCTTTGCTGACACACCTCTCTCTCCCCCCCCCCACACACACACACACACACACACACACACACACACACACACACACACACACACACACACACACACACACACACACACACACACACACATCCACTTTCTCTCCCTTTCTGTACATCACTCTTGTTCTTTCCTTCAATCCATCCATCTCCCTGCTTCCCCCCATTCTCAGGGGTATTTGAGGCCAGAGCAGCCGCTGTCGCATCAGGAGTCGTCCAGTATAACAGAAGGACGAGCATCAGACAGACTCAGACCTGCTGGACCGGCCACAACACACACAAAGAGATAGAGGAAAAACAAACATGTTGATTTTACCTTTTTCTATTCTGTCACCAGCCCATCCTGAGGCCCAGTCGACTGCACAATAAATAATAAATGCAAAGCTCTTCTCTCTGAGAAAGTGTCTCTCTTTGCATTCATTGTCTTTCATCTCTGCCTGTTATGCAGGAATAATCTCCATTCGTGCAAAATTCTTAAAAGACTGAATGTTGAAAGCCTCCTTGGTGCTTGATGATAATTTCACCAGACCAAAATTAAAACATACTCATCTGTGTTTATTATACATATTTAATATACACAGACATTTCCATGCAACCACAGACGCATTGGACTGAAAGTCACCAGGTAACACGGTCACTTGTTAAACTGAATCAGAACTGTAAAGAAGATGGCCGCGGAGCCTCGATGTTGAGCTCTTGTGTTTTTTACGTTTTTGCCTGCTTGTTTAGTTTTAGCGCTGAATATACCTTTGAATATCTTTAAACATTTGACAATCTTTCAACCTAACTCGGAAGAGTAATTAGCCCGCCAGCTCCAGGACGTCCGGGTTTTGTCCATAGTGCTGCTATTGCCCTGAACCTGGAACGGTTGGTCGTCTCACCCTGGCTGCCACGTCACTCACCGGCACGAGCCCACCTGTTTACCCTGCCGGGATCTTTCCATTCCGGCGTGGTGAGCAGGCCTGGGCTGGTCTCCGCTAGCCACCACCGCACCAGGTCGACCTCCATTCTCTGGGCAGGATAACAGGCGGGTAGCCCCTCCAGGCTAACACTCTCCTCAACGGACGGCTGGCGTCTTCCTGCTGGTATGCTGTGGATCATCTCGCTGCTTCTCCTGGGCTTCACATCTCTTCTCGTGTCGTGGACGGCCGGCTCTTGGTCACAGGCTGGCGCTAGCTTAACACTACTACTCCGCTACCGGACCATGCCGCCGCTGTACTCCGCGTCGGATCTTCGCGGCTTCAATAACCACCTGCGCCCGGACTGCATGGACTCTACAACTACATGGAAAACTTCGCCGAGGCCATCCTTCACACAGAGGCTCTGGCCGCATGTTCACCTACAACTTCACGTCCCATAACTCCATCCCATCCCTCTGATCCTGTCGCAAACAAACTTCCTCATTACGTCATCACAACAAACAACGCGTGAATCTGTCCAATCTCCGTCTCCTTCCTCAGTCTTCACAGCCTATCACAACACATCGTCTCCTGAAACTGGCCTTGCTCAACACGCACTCACTCAACAATAAAAGCCTCATTCTGAATGAATTCATAACGGACAGTAACCTGGATTTTCTCTGCCTCACTGAAACATGGCATAAGCCCCTGGACTATGTCTCACTAAACCAGACCACCCCCACAGGATTCACATACATCGGTAAACCTCGTACTGAGGGCCGGGGAGGTGGTGTTGCCGCTGTCTATAGGGAGGACATTAAAACAACCACCATTCCCATTCCTGCCATTCATTCTTTTGAACACCTTGCCTTCAAACTCTCTGGTCCCACTCCTCTGGTAACTGCTGTTATCTACCGACCCCCCAAGCCAAACCCCTCCTTTCTCTCTGACTTCTCTGATTTTCTGACCCAACTCTGTGCCATCTCTCCTGCCGTTCTCCTCATAGGTGATTTTAACGTCCATGTTGATAACACTGAATGTAAATCTGCCACAGAATTCCTGGAACTATTACAACGCTTCAACTTTACACAACATGTCAACTTCCCCACCCACAGCCGATGTCACATCCTGGATTTGGTCTGCTCCACTGGTCTCACAATACCTCAGCTCTCCAGTCTCAACCTCAATATCTCCGACCACCTGGCTATCACCATGGACATTGACATCCCAATCCCCATCCCAAAAGCCAAGCGCAGGATATCCTTCAGAAATCTCAATAATATTTCCCCCACAACTCTTTCAGCCTCTCTTGCCAGTATCATGTCTGCCTCCCCTTCCCCGCTGTCTGATAATCCCACCAATCTTGTCAACTACTACAACAACACACTCTCATCCTGTCTTGATCAGCTGGCTCCCATTAAAACCAAAACAGTCTCATTCACACACTCTGCTCCCTGGTATACTCCTGAACTCCACCACATGAAATCCCATAAGCGCCAGCTTGAAAGACTCTGCAAGTACATAACAGCTTGGAGATGGACATAACAGTCTATCTCCAAGCCCACACTGATTACCTCCAACAATACAAAGACGCTCTCATCTCAGCCCGGTCCACCTACTACTCACACCTCATACACTTTGGCTCCTCTAACTCAAAGGCTCTCTTCTCTACAATAAACAAGCTTCTCAAACCCAGGGACAACACCTCCAAATCCTTTACAGATGACAAATGCAACTCCTTCCTTTCATTTTTCAAAACAAAAATTTATATAATTTAGAGCAACCTGAACACCTCCTCCGCCCCTACCATCTCCCCACCTGTCCCCCTCATATTCACCTCTCAGCCCCTTTCTAAGTTATCCCCTGTGTTCCCATTGGAGCTCTCTTCTTTCACAACAGGAATGAGAAGCTCCACCTGTATCCTGGATCCCATCCCATCGACTCCCATAGCAATAATTAACTCCTCCCTCAACTCCGGCTCAGTCCCCGACACACTTAAACTGGCTGCTGTCACCCCCATCCTCAAGAAACCTGGACTTGACCCTGACTCCATGAGCAATTTCCTGGCCCATTTCAAATCTTCCCTTCCTGTCAAAAATACTGGAACGTGTCGTTGCTGCACAACTCAAAACCCACCTCATCTCCAACGATCAGTTCGAGCCATTTCAATCCGGTTTCCGCTCACAGCACAGCACTGAAACAGCCCTTCTCAAAGTCACCAATGACCTCCTCCTCTCCTCAGACTCTGGCCACCTCAACATTCTCATTCTCCTCGACCTCACTGCAGCCTTTGACACCATCAACCACAACATCCTTCTCTCCCGCCTCGAATCGTCCCTCAACATCACTGGAACTGCTCTCTCCTGGCTCAAATCATATCTAACAAACAGACAACAATTCATCAGCATCAACAACTGCACCCGCTCCACCGCTCCTCTGTCTCAAGGTGTCCCCCAGGGTTCGGTGCTTGGTCCTCTCCTGTTCATCCTCTACCTGCTCCCTCTTGGCAACATCATACGGCAACATGGTCTCCACTTTCACTGTTACGCAGATGATGTCCAGCTCTACATCTCCACAAAGGCCATTACCACTGCTACTCACTCCACTCTGACCGACAGCCTCACTGACATTAAATCATGGATGCAAACCAATTTTCTCAAACTCAACTGTGATAAATCGGACATGCTCATCATTGGCCCCAAATCTCTCACCAAAACCAGCCACAACTTCTGCCTCACCATTGACAATTCCACTCTGTCTCCCTCCCCACACATCCGCAACCTTGGAGTCATGTTTGAAAGCAACCTCTCCTTCGAACACCACATCATCAGGCGTGCTGGACTGTACTGACTGGGATGCCTTCAGGACTGCTACCATCAGTCTGTTTGAGTACACAGAGGCTGTGACTTCCTACATCAGCTTCTGTGAGGACAGCTGTGTTCCAACCAGCACCAGGGTGAGCTACAACAACGACAAACCCTGGTTTACAGCGGAACTCAGAAAACTACGGCTGCAAAAGGACCAGGCATTCAGGAGTGGGGACAGGGACTTTAGATTAGATTAGATTAGATTCAACTTTATTGTCATTACACATGTACAAGTACAGAGCAACGAAATGCAGTTTAGCATCCAACCAGAAGTGCAATAGCAGTAAATACCAATATACAGATAATAATAAGTATTTTACAGATAATAAGTTAGTGATATAGGTACGGGATATACAGATTGATTGCGGTAATATGTACATGTTATACAGGTTGATTTGTGCATTAAATGTAGGTAGACTATAAGCAGGAACTATAAACATAATTTACAAAAGGCAAATGGGCATATGATAAGTTAAGTAATACAGATTGAGTGAACGTTAAATAGTGCATAATAATAATAAACAGTAGCTGCCTAACGTTACTAGACTAGTGCAATGCTCAGTTTTTAGTGCAGACAGTTCAAAAGTGTTTGAGTGCAGGTGTAAAGTCTTTGGTCAGTGGGGGGAGATGATGAGGAGATGGGTTTGTGGGTGGAGGTGGTTGGGGAGTGGTTGGGGAGACTTGTACACAGAGTCAAAATACAGGTTTAGCAGGGCGGTGAGGGACGCTAAACGACTGTACTCTGAGAAACTGCAACACCAGCTCTCAGCAAGTGATTCTGCGTCGGTCTGGAGAGGGCTCAAACAGATCACCAACTACAAGCCCAAAACCCCCCACTCCATGAACGACCTCCGCCTGGCAGACGAGCTGAATGAGTTCTACTGCAGATTTGAAAGACAATGGAATAGTCCTGACGCCATCCCCCACAGCCCCATCAACAGCCCCACCAACCAGCCACAGACCACCAGCCCTCCCTCCCCCAGCCCATCAGGGGCTCACGCCTCTGAACCATCGTTCACAGCGCCCCCTACCCCCTCCACAGTGACAACCCTCATTATCCAAGAGAGAGACGTTAACAGGCTTTTTAAAAAGCAGAACCCCCGCAAAGCAGCCGGCCCGGACTCTGTCTCCCCCTCCACCCTGAAGCATTGTGCTGATCAGCTGTCCCCGGTGTTTACAGACATCTTCAACACCTCTCTGGAGACATGTCACGTACCAGCCTGCTTCAAGGCCTCCACCATCATCCCCGTACCCAAAAAACCTAGGATCACAGGACTCAATGACTACAGGCCCGTCGCCCTGACCTCTGTGGTCATGAAGTCTTTTGAGCGCCTGGTCCTGTCCCACCTAAAAACCCTCACCGACCCACTCCTGGATCCCCTGCAGTTCGCCTACAGAGCAAACAGGTCTGTGGACGACGCAGTCAACATGGCCCTCCACTCCATCCTCCAGCATCTGGACACCCCAGAAACCTACGCCAGGATCCTGTTTGTGGACTTCAGCTCTGCCTTCAACACCACCATCCCGTCTCTGCTGCAGGACAAGCTCTCCCAGCTGCACGTGCCCGACTCCACCTCCAAGTGGATCACAGACTTCCTGTCTGACAGGAAGCAGCACGTGAGGCTGGGGAAACACGTCTCAGCCTCTCGGTCCATCAGCACCGGTTCCCCCCAAGGCTGCGTTCTTTCCCCTCTGCTCTTCTCCCTGTACACCAACAGCTGCACCTCCAGTCACCAGTCCGTCAAGCTCCTGAAGTTTGCGGATGACACCACCCTCATTGGACTCATCTCTGGTGGGGACGAGTCCGCCTACAGGTGGGAGACTGACCACCTGGTGACCTGGTGCAGCCAAAACAACCTGGAGCTCAACGCTCTGAAGACAGTGGAGATGGTTGTGGACTTCAGAAAGATCTCAGCCCCACCAGCCCCTCTCACCCTGTGTGACTCCCCCGTCAAAGCTGTGGAGTCCTTCCGCTTCCTGGGCTCTATTATTACCCGGGACCTCAAGTGGGAACTAAACATCAGCTCCATCTCCAAGAAGGCGCAGCAGAGGATGTTCTTCCTGAGGCAGCTGAGGAAATTCAACTTGCCAAAGACAATGATGGTGCACTTCTACACTGCCATCATCGAGTCCATCCTCTGCGCCTCCATCACCGTCTGGTACGCTGCAGCCACTGCCAAGGACAAGGCCAGGTTGCAGCGCATCATTCGCTCTGCCGAGAGGGTGATTGGCCGCAATCTGCCGTCCCTCCAGGACTTGTTTGCTTCAAGGACCCTGAAGCGGGCGAGGAAGATTGTAGCTGATCCCTCTCACCCTGGACACAAACTGTTGGTGTCCCTCCCCTCTGGCAGGAGGCTGCGGTCCATCAGGACCAAGACCTCACGCCACAAAAACAGTTTCTTCCCGTCTGCAGTCGGGCTCATCAACAGAGCCCGGGTCCCCCACTGACTCTAATGACTCTGTCACCCCCAGACAATTCCCACCGGACACTCCCCTGCACATAGCCTTATACTTGAATACACTTGACACTTTGGCATTGCACTTGCCACTTTCACACAACACTTACACTCATGCACATTCCATGCACTTTATCTTATTTTTGGTATTTTGCTGCTGTTTCAATGTAGATATTCATTCATCCATGCATCCTCATTTATTGCACTGCGTTAACTGTTAAATGTGTATTGTTAAATGTTAAATGTATGCACCTTCCCGCCAGGACAAATTCCTTGTATGTGTAAGCATACATGGCAATAAATGGTTCTGATTCTGATTCTGATTCTGATTCTGGCACATCATCCAAAATCCTTAATAAACTTCAATACATACAGAACGTTGCTGCTCGCCTGCTCACCCACTCCCGCTCCCGTGACCACATCACCCCTAATCTCCAGAACCTCCACTGGCTCCCTGTCCTACAACGGATCCATTACAAAATCCTTCTCCTCACTCACAAAGCACTCCATAATCAGGCCCCCTCCTACCTCACCGACCTGCTCCACCACCACACTCCATCCCGTCAACTCCGCTCCTCTGATGCCAACCTCCTATCCATCCCCCATAGGACCAAGCACCGGACATGGGGTGACAGAGCGTTCTCAATAGCTGCCCCCTCCCTCTGGAACTCTCTCCCAAAACTCATCAGAGACTGCACTGACCTTTCCATATTCAAATCACAAATCAAAACCTATCTCTTCAGAACTGCTTTTAATGTGTGACTGTGTGCTCTATGTTCTTATTGTTTGTATTTATTTTATTCATTTTATTGTTTAGCTTATAGGATGATTTTAAAATGTTGTGTAAAGTGTCTTTGAGTATTTAGAAAAGCGCTATATAAATTAAATGTATTATTATTATTCTTATTATTATTATTATTATTACTGTTGCTCCGTAACGGTCTTCATCCGTTCAGAATTCTGCTGCTGGAATGTGGATACCAGCCCTTAGCAGAGCCACTGGTGTGATGTAGCAAAAGAAATGGCACATCCTGGCCACACAAGTCAATATAAGTTAATGTGTCATGTTTATAACAATATTACACACTAACATAATATAAACATAAAGTATGACACAAAGTGACTCAAAGTGATGCAAAAGTGACTCAAGAAAGCACCCCGACTTTCGAAAGTATGCCATTTCATATTGATAGCATGAAGCTACACAGGATTACTATACATTACATTACATTTCATTTAGCTGACGCTTTTATCCAAAGCGACTTACATGATATACAGTGTACAGTAGACCGTAGACACAGCAACGGTGAGCAATGAGGGTTAAGTGTCTTGCTCAAGGACACAACGACACGGACTGCCGGAGCCGGGGATCGAACCACCGACCTTCTGATTGAAAGACCGACTTGCTAACCACTGAGCCACAGTCGCCCCTGTACAAATACAAATACATATATATACAAATTTGGAATCCTTAGAACCTTCTGAATCCACCAATACCGCTGTCAATCAAAGCCTCACCAAGATACGCACAACAATGCCATTTATTTCCATCAAAAACAATGACAATTGACTTACTTATGGCTGAAATATGATTATATCAAGGCCTTATTTGTCTCCATGGCTTGCTATCCTCCTGGAGCACAAGCCTAAAGTGGAGCGAGGACCGTTCAAAGACCAACGAGGAATGTGGGAACTTTTAAAGGATTTGACACAATTTCTTGAAATGTCTGAACTCAAATAATTATAGAAAATACTGAACTTCAATCAATCAAAGCCAAACTTTGCAGAGATACCCCTACCATATAGAGCTATTTTATATATTAAAAATGCATTTGTTAATATAAAAACTAACTTTGAATTTATTTTTTCCAAAAAATATATATATATTCTTTTTTCTTTTCTGTGTACTATCATAAACCAATATACCACCAACACATATATTAACTTACTATCTATCTTTACAAGGGCTTCCTGTATATTATACCTTTTGAAATGATTCAAATAGATCTTGTGAATAAAGAGATAATCAGGATTTAGAATGAGATGCAAACCATTCGTAATTTTCATTACAACATGGCTGGGGCGCAATATGTTTTAAGCTCCTAACTCGTGGGTCACGGTGAAACGCCAACTCTGTTGCCATCCTGTGTGTGCATATTACTCTATAGACCTTAAGTCTTGGACAGGAGGAAATGTTAATAGTTGGTGGAAGCTCAGAAGACTATTGGAGCCACACTGCAAAGCTAAAAGTAGAGTGAGAAAGATAAAGATATCACAGTAATAAGTGAGTAAGTGACCTCTTGAACCAGCGTATTTCTTGTGGTATCGTAACGTGTTCACCCTGGAAACAATACCTATGAGAAGTCAAGCGTTATCTTTGTTGTAGTGGTCCCACAACCTGCAAGTTCAACAGAAACACCTTTACATCCAAATCTGCGTGAGGAGGTCCGGGTGGGTGGATGGGTCCAACACAGGACTTTCTCCAAGAGGACCTGGTCCCTGTCCTGTGTGAAACCTTTTAAAATACTGTGGTAACATCATTTACCTGAACCAAATCCATGATCTTTTATATTCCTAAACATAAGCGATCACTTTTGTTGCTGGAACCTATTCATTTGAACATATCACATGGCACCACCACATATTGTGCCGTTTAGAGGTTATTTCACATGTTTCTGTGAGAACATGTTGGGATGGAGGTAGCTCAGTTCCCCTTTGAATAAAACCTTCTAGAAATACTGGAGCAGCAAGCCAATGAAATACAAACTAAACATTTACAAGTCACAGTTGTGTCTCTAATTATTTACTAATTACTATTTTTCCAACCCGGAAGTGAGCAAATGTCGGATTCTTTTAGAAAATAAGCTGCGGGACAAACATAAGTTCATGACACATTCAGGTTTTGTTCAGCAGGATCATCTACACTAATGAACACCACATTTTGGGATTTTTGGAACACGAAAGCAATCGGCAGAAGTATAAAGCTAATGCCTATAAAGGAACTACACCACGGTGGCACGAGTGTGACAATAGACGAGGCGTGAAAGCTACTCATTAGAAACCACCTTTCTAAGAGACGTTCGAGCGTCCTAACTCAGTAGAGGGATATCTACTAAACAGTTTCATATCATAGAGCAGGGGTGCCCAATACGTCGATCGCGATCGACCAGTCGATCGCCAGGGTAGCGCGGGTAGATCGCATGCCATTAAAAAAGAAAAAAAAAAAGTATCTTCCCTACGACATTTGCCACTTGATTGATATACAGACCAGCCAGTGTGTAAATCAATGTCCATCACCACGGACGGTGCGCCCGCATGGTCGGCCGCTTGAATGCATTATTTGCGCTTCTCTACTCCCGTGAGTTTACTCAACTTTATGTGGTTAATTTGCGCCATTTGCTTTACTCGCGGCTGAAAAGGGGCAGGGATATCTCCGTGGCTTATCTCCGTAAAAGCGGTACCATTTCCGCCATCCACCTTTGAACTAACCACTAGTTCTGCTTTATAGTTATTGTGGAAATCCCTCAAACGTCGGACCATCAGACGCCCCGTGTCCATAATATCATCTGTAGCCGCACAACAGCGTCTGAATGACGGCTGCTTCCAGCGCTGCTTCAGGCGGACAAGCAGCAGTTTGATTCAGCACCGGCAGGACAGCAGTGATGATGCGGCGCTTCTCAACGCTGATTGGCTTTCACTACGCAAATCTTTCGCCCAAGTTATTCGCGTCATTTGCGCTGCCCGGCGGAAATTTGCGTCATTCGCGTCTGTGCATTGACTTTGCATGTAATCTACTCGCGAATAATACGTGCCGCATTCAGTGTGAACGCAGCATAACCCTGGCTGTTTCTATTCAGTGCAAGTCAGAGTAAAATGTAATGACCAAAAATGTACAGAATTATATTGTGTCATAAGTTATGCAAGGTACGCCAATATTGTAAATATAAAGTATACTCAGTATATTAATACATTAATAATGCTATTTATTAATATATATCTATATAGATTTATATAGATATATATCTATATAGATAGATATTTAGCATTATTAATGTAGGTATATCTTTTTGACTAGGTCATTTTAAAAGTAGCTCGCAAGCCAAAAAAGTGTGGGCACCCCTGTCATAGAGCAACACATTGAAATATATTAAGCTTGTGTTTACCACAGACCTTATTTCAGAAACACATTCAAAACCCTGTTGAGGTGGAGGTGAAACAATGATGGCTCATTCCTGCAACAAAAAAAAGGACTTCTTACTTTGTGAGTTTTCCTCTTGGGGTTCAGTGTGTTGCAGAGTCTAGTTTCCCATGCCCAGCAGTGGTCATGTCCATGAGTGATTCATCAGCAGCGCAGGATGAGCACAGGGTGATCCTCTTTCTGTGTTAGGATGATAAAACAGTGCATTTGGATGTGAAAACACGGCATAATGATTCAATGTGTGAAAAATTCCAAATGCGTATGAGACGGGTGAGTATGTGGGCTGTACTCGCTCGCACTGCAGTGATTGATCAATGTTGTGTCAGAGGGAAGAAAAGGTGAGAGCGCTGTTAGTCTCACCTCGGTCAGACAGCCACCAGCAAAGAGCACACACTTCCTCGTCAGCCTCTTGTATCGCTGCAGTTGTTCTCCACCACTCCTGCATCTGTCTTCTCGCTTTTCATCAGCCAGCAGTTCTGCTCCTCAGAATGTCAAATTCACATCAAGGTGGGACATCTGAAATCCTGTAGCCTGTAATATCTCCATTATTGACAGATAAGGCTCAAACCGTAATGATGAAGCTAGTTATTCTATATTTTTCCTATCGTCAACATGTCCCTTGAACTACCCAAACTAACAAACAAGCAAATGTAGTTATTTATATCATTTTTTTTCAAGTTTGGTAATTTACCATCACTTCTTATCTCTTTTATGAACTTTTATGAAGAATAAATTCAAGAGATGCTTAGTCTTGCCAGTATATACAGTATATACTGGTACATGGTGAACAGTTTATGATCCAGCAGCATGAAGTTTGAAAAATGTTAACAAAAATATGTAAATGTAAATGTAACAAAGTACCTTATTTTTGTTTATCAATATGATTGTGTCACCTCACCTGAAAGGGTTCACACATTTGACCTCCTCGAAAAATACATTTTAACAATTTTTTCTAAGAATGACCCGATTAATAAAGTTTGGAAACTCACTAGCTTACCACACACACACACACACACACACACACACACACACACACACACACACACACACACACACACACACACACACACACACACAGAGATTGGAGGGTAGCTGTGGCTGCAGGTTTTAGCTCATAACAGCAAACACACTAACACAGTAACATGGACTGCTATCATAATGTTGCCAGTGTAATATATATATATATATATATATATATATATATATATATATATATATATATATATATATATATATATATATATATATATATATACACCACTAGGGCTGTACCAAATAGTTCATCATGTTGACATTCAAATTATTGGTATTAATAACTACAATAAACAATGTACACACCTTTGTGGGTGACAAATGGAAGAGAACCTCAAAGCTGATTGGCTTTCAGTAAAGTTTGTGTGTGTGTGTTTATGTAAACGTGTTGTGTATGTTATCTGTGCCAAAATGTGCCAAAAAGGACATTTTGAGACCTCGTCTGAACTGTCTGGACAAAAAAACTCTAATTTGGTTTTGTTTCAGTTTTTTAAAGTCAACCTTTGCAAAGAGAATGTTTACACATTGTGCTATGATTTCTTTTAACCTCCAATTCCAGTCTTTAGGTTACACTGAGCTAAACAAAGCTCAGCTAAACTAAGCTAAGATTAAATCTTAGTAGATGGACAAAATGACGACACTGATGTTTCAGAAAAACATTGTATCAAAAAAGAACTAAATAAAATACTATCACAGGGCATGGCAAGAATTCACTGAGAATTCCAGCAATTTAGTGTTGCTCTTCCATGAAGTGAGGAGACTCACAAGAGGGTCCAACAGCATCTTGCCTTTTAATGGATCAAGCTCCCAAATCCCTCTATCCTACATGTCCCATAATGTAACCAATGTGTATATTTTAGTTTGACCCTTCCTGCCTCACCTGCTAACCCCTGCTCCCTACCCTTCACCTGCTAACCCCTGCTCTCTACCCTTCACCTCTTAACCCCTGCTCCCTACCCTTCACCTCTTAACCCCTGCTCCCTACCCTTCACCTGCTAACCCCTGCTCCCTACCCTTCACCTGCTAACCCCTGCTCCCTACCCTTCACCTGTTAACCCCTGCTCTCTACCCTTCACCTGCTAACCCCTGCTCTCTACCCTTCACCTGCTAACCCCTGCTCCCTACCCTTCACCTGTTAACCCCTGCTCTCTACCCTTCACCTGTTAACCCCTGCTCCCCACCATTCCTCTGCTAACCCCTGCTCCCTACCCTTCACCTGTTAACCCCTGCTCCCCACCCTTCCTCTGCTAACCCCTGCTCCCTAACCATTCCTCTGCTAACCCCTGCTCCCTACCCTTCACCTGTTAACCCCTGCTCTCTACCCTTCACCTGTTAACCCCTGCTCTCTACCCTTCACCTGTTAACCCCTGCTCTCTACCCTTCACCTGTTAACCCCTGCTCTCTACCCTTCACCTGTTAACCCCTGCTCTCTACCCTTCACCTGTTAACCCCTGCTCTCTACCCTTCACCTGTTAACCCCTGCTCCCTACCCTTCACCTGCTAACCCCTGCTCTCTACCCTTCACCTGTTAACCCCTGCTCTCTACCCTTCACCTGCTAACCCCTGCCCCCTACCCTTCACCTGCTAACCCCTGCTCCCTAACCATTAATCTGCTAACCCCTGCTCTCTACCCTTCACCTGCTAACCCCTGCTCCCTACCCTTCACCTGTTAACCCCTGCTCCCTACCCTTCACCTGCTAACCCCTGCTCCCTACCCTTCACCTGCTAACCCCTGCTCCCTACCCTTCACCTGCTAACCCCTGCTCCCTACCCTTCACCTGTTAACCCCTGCTCTCTACCCTTCACCTGTTAACCCCTGCTCTCTACCCTTCACCTGTTAACCCCTGCTCTCTACCCTTCACCTGTTAACCCCTGCTCTCTACCCTTCACCTGTTAACCCCTGCTCTCTACCCTTCACCTGTTAACCCCTGCTCTCTACCCTTCACCTGTTAACCCCTGCTCTCTACCCTTCACCTGTTAACCCCTGCTCTCTACCCTTCACCTGTTAACCCCTGCTCTCTACCCTTCACCTGTTAACCCCTGCTCTCTACCCTTCACCTGTTAACCCCTGCTCTCTACCCTTCACCTGTTAACCCCTGCTCTCTACCCTTCACCTGCTAACCCCTGCCCCCTACCCTTCACCTGCTAACCCCTGCTCCCTAACCATTAATCTGCTAACCCCTGCTCTCTACCCTTCACCTGCTAACCCCTGCCCCCTACCCTTCACCTGCTAACCCCTGCTCCCTAACCATTAATCTGCTAACCCCTGCTCTCTACCCTTCACCTGCTAACCCCTGCTCCCTACCCTTCACCTGTTAACCCCTGCTCCCTACCCTTCACCTGCTAACCCCTGCTCCCTACCCTTCACCTGCTAACCCCTGCTCCCTACCCTTCACCTGCTAACCCCTGCTCCCTACCCTTCACCTGCTAACCCCTGCTCCCTACCCTTCACCTGCTAACCCCTGCTCCCTACCCTTCACCTGTTAACCCCTGCTCTCTACCCTTCACCTGTTAACCCCTGCTCTCTACCCTTCACCTGCTAACCCCTGCTCCCTACCCTTCACCTGTTAACCCCTGCTCCCTACCCTTCACCTGCTAACCCCTGCTCTCTACCCTTCACCTGCTAACCCCTGCTCTCTACCCTTCACCTGCTAACCCCTGCTCTCTACCCTTCACCTGCTAACCCCTGCTCCCTACCCTTCACCTGCTAACCCCTGCTCCCTACCCTTCACCTGCTAACACCTGCTCCCTACCCTTCACCTGCTAACACCTGCTCCCTACCCTTCACCTGCTAACACCTGCTCCCTACCCTTCACCTGTTAACCCCTGCTCTCTACCCTTCACCTGCTAACCCCTGCTCCCTACCCTTCACCTGTTAACCCCTGCTCCCTACCCTTCACCTGTTAACCCCTGCTCCCTACCCTTCACCTGTTAACTGTTAAGTTCAAAAATCTTTGGGTGGTTGTGTGAAGAGAAGTCCCAGATGCAGAAAGTTATAATAAAAATTGATTTAATAAAAAGATGATGAACAGCATTTCAAAATGAATCACACTAATAACTACACAATATATATACAAATATATCCCATGGGAGAGAGAAATCCCATGAGACAGAGATCCAGTGCCCCCCCCCCACCGGGCAGCAGATCGATACATACCTGCCCGGCAGAAGGCACCCAGAGATCTGCTGATGTTCTCACAATGTCTCAGCTTTGCCAGGTTTGGGGTCAGCCCCCCTTCCTCTGGCTAGCCTCTCTTCCAGTCCATTGATTGGACAAGACCTCGTCCTTTTAGGTGTTGGTCAACCCAAACCCCCTCTCGCTTAAACAACAGTGCTCAGGACTTCAATCAACCCCCTCACATTCCTGAGCACGTCCTCCTTATCTATCTGCTCCAATCTTCAGGCTGTGTAACTGTTTGTGGGCTCCTGATGTTTTCAGGATTCCTTCCACAATCACTCAATACATTTCATAATTCTAATTAATACATTTGTGTAGTACATACAGTGTCATTCATTCGATATTTGATAATCCATACAGAGTTATTTATTTGTCTTGACCCTCCAATGTAAACTCTCTAGCTCTCACTAGGAGCACTAACAATCATTATTTTCTAACATAACCCCTGCTCTCTACCCTTCACCTGCTAACCCCTGCTCTCTACCCTTCACCTGCTAACCCCTGCTCTCTACCCTTCACCTGCTAACCCCTGCTCTCTACCCTTCACCTGCTAACCCCTGCTCTCTACCCTTCACCTGCTAACCCCTGCTCTCTACCCTTCACCTGCTAACCCCTGCTCCCTACCCTTCACCTGTTAACCCCTGCTCCCTACCCTTCACCTGCTAACCCCTGCTCCCTACCCTTCACCTGCTAACACCTGCTCCCTACCCTTCACCTGCTAACACCTGCTCCCTACCCTTCACCTGCTAACACCTGCTCCCTACCCTTCACCTGCTAACACCTGCTCCCTACCCTTCACCTGTTAACCCCTGCCACTTCCCCTGCCACCTTCCACTACAGGACTCATTCCTCACAGCTTCTCTAGTTTTTTTTTTTACCTATTTCTGTTGATAGTATTAACTTTACATAACAGCCCGCTGTACGATGTCAATGTCAACATTCAATGTATCCGTGTTCAGTTGTCGATGGCTGGTGTCATTAGATTAGGATTAGTGGTGTTACCATCGCTCATCACTGCTGGTCTTGAGAGGAAGACTCACCTCCAATGTGATATTTGCAACCGAGTCATTGCTGTCAGACAGGTTGCTGTTCGACTGCTATTTTAGGGACGTGGAATGGAAAAATATTTTAGAGAGATGCACTTCAAATGGCTGCAGATATAATATGGGGCTGAATTACAGTCACTGAGGAAGGACAATCCATTTTTCTTTGATATGATTTGATCAAACAATGGCCCTCTGAAGCCCGGTCTCGGTACCCAAAGATCCGTTGCTCTTCTCCGTTGGTCGTTTCAACCCGTCTGAAACCAGCCTCGTCTCTGTCACTCACTCATCACTGCGTCCCGCTGCACTTCAAGTCCGTTTTGAGGCTCTGTCTGTCCAACGCTTTGGTCTGGGGTCAAACAATACCACAACTACTGCTTAGATTACTGTGAAATGTACTTGGGATACTTATGACATTTGTATAGGATGACTTTCAATATTCTGATTGTTTTTTTTCCAATTGTTAACAGTCCCACGTGGCGACTCCAAACAACGGTGAATGTATCCGGTTGTTTGTGTTTCCACAGCATTGCCTTCCTCTGTGAGCTCCACTGTTCTCCACAAGCTCATACAACACATCAAAGAGCCACATTGTTGCACTGGGTGATGTGTTCCTTCATCACCATGAAAACACACACTGTAGTTTATCTGGACTCGGCCACACACGCCGCCATGCTGCCACAAATACTCAGAGCACCAAATGTAGATTAATCCGCCACTGAAAATAGTCCCTTGTATGTCTTCAGTAGGAAGGTGAGAAGTGAGAATTTAAAACACATTGTTGTTTTGGGTATTTTCCTGGGATTTGTTGACTGTAAGGAAAATATAAAATAATGCCAGCCTTATTTTGTTTATTTTTCATTCTTTTTTTTTATTGATAGAAGGCATCAATTAGACATTTACAGATGTTTTTCAGAAAATTGACATTGCATGTGCAAATCTTTGTATGGTGCTCATTTCTGTTATACTTGTAGCCCTCGGGGAAATATTATTATAGGTGTTGCATCACCTTTTGATCGTAGGTGAACCAAAATGACACCTGAGTGCTCACCCACAATCATTGGTGAGCGGACATGGTGGGGGCGGGGTTTAAGAGAGAAAAGCTGAGGGAGAGAGGGGGAAGGGATGACAGGTGTGGGTGGAGAAGGGCTGCGCGACAGTAAGGACACGTGAAGCCGACGTTGCGGCGGGACTAAGGACACGTGAAGCCGACGTTGCTGGGCGACAGTAAGGACACGTGAAGCCGACGTTGCGGCGGGACTAAGGACACGTGAAGCCGACGTTGCGGCGGGACTAAGGACACGTGAAGCCGACGTTGGACGGGGTCGGCTGATAGGAGCTGCAACAGGCCTGCAACGGGCCGAGGAGTGCGTGAGTGTGAGTGAGCGTGTGTGTGGGCCCAATGGGATTTAGAAGTAAGCAATTGCTAGTATGGATTTGTTTTTGAGAAGTCTGTTTTCTTAGTTTGAAAGTTTGTTTGTTTTGTATAATGGGGCATATGATTTGATCAGTAAACTGATTGTTGTATTACTAAAGCGTTGTCTGTGGTCAGTCCTCTGAACATCCGGTATGGTCGATCATTTGATCACTCAGTTCAATGATTTAATTACTGACATGAACAAGGTCACTCCATCAGTCAACAGCAGATAGGTAACCGAAGATTTGCTAGAGTGTTGGGGTGTTACATACTCATAAGGGGTGAAACACATAGAACAAACAAAAGAAACAGAATGAAACGGTCAGCCTTATTTAATGTGCCCTGACCTGTTTTGGTCTTTATCTTTATTACTATGAAGTGTTCCAAGTCGTGATCGGCTGAGTGGTTTTCTTGCTTTGGATTCGAGGTAGCCTGGAGGTGAGCAAACCTGGCTTGCTTTTCTGTACCAGCTGAGAAAGAGTGATTCAGATTCTCCCCTCAGTAATTTCCATTGTGGGATATGCCAATAATATGTGTCTTTTAGGAGCATTCTTCCGACAGCATTTGTAATATGTGTCTCAACAGGGTTTGGGACCACAGCCTCTTGCCCTTATCCAGATTAGTTCTGTCCATTATAGTTGTTGTGGCACTCCATCCGTTCCGAGTCTTCTGTACCACGATTTTGAGTTCAGTCTTAGAAACTATTAATTGACACGCGAGTGAGACAAGTAAATCTTCTATAAAAAAAATGTTTAATAGAGAACTTAGAGTTACGAGTTCACACGGTCAAAAAACTGTATCGCTTCCAACCCTTCTGAGCTCAAATCTAAACTAGAAATCCAACACACAGGCATTACGCGGACGTGACGTCATCTGATTGGAAGCTTACATTCTGACAAGTTATTCAGCTTTTAAATACAATACTAAATTACATAGTTCAACCTAAACATTCTTTCAAATCCTAATGAAATTATTTATCTTCAAATACTTTTATAAATCTTTTTAAACAAAATTATTATAACACATGAAATCATGAATTTGGCTCTTACAATAGTTATAGACTAGTTATAGACATACGACCAACAGTTTGCAGAGATGCATGCCCACGTTTGTGGTCAAAAGGAGACCATGATGAAATACTTGGAGCTCAAAAGATGTGTTAGTGTGCACATGTTTCTCAAAGCCGTCCTTTTCAAGAAGGTGCTTGAAAGAATGAAAGAGACGGGCTGTGTTTGCACAGTCGAACAGCCCGCCACAGGTTATTAATCGTATGAGGGCTGCTAGATGGTAATATTAGTGGAATATTCATGTCTATTAGCTCATGTAAACAGCTTAGTCGGAATATTACCGTTTTAGCACAGAGCTGAAGCTGAATCTCAGAGTGAAGATAAAAGCAGGGGGAAACGCTATCGTGAAATATAGCCACTAAATGTGAATATTTTCTATATTTTAAAGCTGTGAATTTAGAAGTTGTCAAAATACATTTGACAACTGTTTATTCCTTCCAGTATTTCAGTCTCTGGTCAAATACCTAATCCCTTAAAAAATGAGGTCCCTTATTACGAAACATTGTCAAATAGGTTTCCGGGGAACGTTTTGTAAGTGCTCACAGTGAGGAAGTTGAGATGGATGGTTGGGACAAACACAGGACATAACACAGGAGACACATTCGTCTTCTTGTCCCATGTAAAAGCAAACGTGTTGTTCTCATTTTAATCCAAACCATGATTTTGGACCTAACCAAGTAGTTTTGTTGACTAAATCTTAACCTAATTGAGAATGCCGTTTCAAAGCTCCAACTTAAAAAACTATGACGTTGAAATGAAACATCACCTGTGGCTTTACAGACATGTGCAATGCCCACGTTTTATTCTGGCAACTGGGTTGAAGATACAGATCATGAGCACAGTTGTGGTGGAGGTGATTTTACCGGCTCTGGTAGCAAACCTGAAAGCCTCACCGTGAACATAAGACCACAAGAAGCTTCACACAGTCTCTAAGCCGGGCTGTTCAGTTCCAGCTCTTATATCTCCCCAAGAAACCACAGAAATGTGGGTTTACATAGCTTAGGAGGGATTGTTTAACCTTCCCTGCCTCCAGCCTTATGCTAAGCTAGTCCTGACCTGACTCCATCTCTGTACTGAAGTCAGACTGATATCCATCATCTCAGCCAACTTTTTGAGAATCTCTTTTTTTGATAATTTTTTATTGTATTTTTTATATTCCAAAACTATTCTTGAAAAAAGAATAATAAAGACTCATCACGTGCAACAGAAAAGTGAACAATATCCACCTCAGCTTCAGTGTCGGTGTTGATTAATCCCGATTTGACCAGTGACGAGACAAAAGGAGATAAAGCTTGTTTATGTGCAAAATATGACAAGACTAACATTATGACATGATGGGGCCCCTTTGTCACAGCGCACACTGGGGCCCAATGTTACAGCACACACTGGGGCCCCTTTGTCACAGCACACACTGGGGCCAGATGTTACCGCTCACACTGGGGCCCAATGTTACAGCACACACTGGGGCCCAATGTTACAGCATGCACTGGGGCCACAATGGGGCCCAATGTTACAGCACACACTGGGGCCCAATGTTACAGCACACATTGGGGCCCGATGTTACAGCACACACTGGGGCCCCTTTGTCACAGCACACACTGGGGCCCCTTTGTCACAGCACACACTGGGGCCCAATGTTACAGCACGCACTGGGGCCAGATGTTACAGCACGCACTGGGGCCCAATGTTACAGCATGCACTGGGGCCCCATGTTACAGCACACATGGGCCCAATGTTACAGCACGCACTGGGGCCCAATGTTACAGCACGCACTGGGGCCCAATGTTACAGCACGCACTGGGGCCCAATGTTACAGCACGCACTGGGGCCCAATGTTACAGCACGCACTGGGGCCCAATGTTACAGCACACACTGGGGCCCCTTTGTCACAGCACACACTGGGGCCTGATGTTACAGCACACACTGGGGCCAGATGTTACAGCACACACTGGGGCCCAATGTTACAGCACACACTGGGGCCCAATGTTACAGCACGCACTGGGGCCCAATGTTACAGCACGCACTGGGGCCCAATGTTACAGCACGCACTGGGGCCCAATGTTACAGCACGCACTGGGGCCCAATGTTACAGCATGCACTGGGGCCCAATGTTACAGCATGCACTGGGGCCCAATGTTACAGCACACACGGGCCCAATGTTACAGCACACACTGGGGCCTGATGTTACAGCACACACTGGGGCCTGATGTTACGGCACACACTGGGGCCCGATGTTACAGCACACACTGGGGCCTGATGTTACAGCATGCACTGGGGCCCAATGTTACAGCATGCACTGGGGCCCAATGTTACAGCACTGTGGGGGCAGGGGTGCGATTAGCGCACCTGCGGCAGAGAGAGGGAGGCGCGCTCGTTGGAGACAGCCGTTCTCATTAGTGGGAGCGGCTGGTTCTGATGAGCGCGGGGAAGGGGTGCGGCTATAAAGAGCCGCACAGTGGGGTGCACAGGGTGGTTGGTGCGGGTAACGTGTGTGCAGAGTGTCTGCAGGTGAATAAAGCGTGTTAACCCGAAACTCAGCGTGTCCGAGTGCTACATGGAGCGGCTAAATCCCCCGGGTAGAGAGAACCTATGCTACAAGCACACACTGGGGACTGATGTTACAGCACACACTGGGGACTGATGTTACAGCACACACTGGGGCCTGATGTTACAGCACACACTGGGGCCTGATGTTACAGCACACACTGGGGCCTGATGTTACAGCACGCACTGGGGCCTGATGTTACAGCACACACTGGGGCCTGATGTTACAGCACACACTGGGGCCTGATGTTACAGCACACACTGGGGCCTGATGTTACAGCACGCACTGGGGCCTGATGTTACAGCACGCACTGGGGCCTGATGTTACAGCATGCACTGGGGCCCCATGTTACAGCATGCACTGGGGCCCCATGTTACAGCACACACTGGGGACTGATGTTACAGCACACACTGGGGCCTGATGTTACAGCACACACTGGGGCCTGATGTTACAGCACACACTGGGGCCTGATGTTACAGCACACACTGGGGCCTGATGTTACAGCATGCACTGGGGCCTGATGTTACAGCACACACTGGGGCCTGATGTTACAGCATGCACTGGGGCCTGATGTTACAGCACACACTGGGGCCTGATGTTACAGCATGCACTGGGACTCATTGTAACTAGATTATGCCAGTGGGGAATCCTGGTGTTTCTGGAAAAGAGCAGGTTAAGTAAAACGACTTAATGACAACCGCAGGAGTGTTCTAAGTGTCTGAGGAGGGTGTTTTATAGAAAATCAACCGTCTCACAGTCAATCTCATCGATGCTAATGGCTTGGCAGCAGCAGCAGGCCGTTTACAACGCTCACCTGCTCCCACAACAATGAAACTCTTTCTTGATCTGTCTTTGTGTCTGTGTGTGTGTGTGTGTGTGCGTGCGTGTGTGTGCGTGTCAGCTTTTCCTCTTGTGCAAAGAAAAACTAGAGGCTAAAAGTTCAACCGAGCAAACAAAAGTGAGAGTGACGGACCGAGTGAGGGAAGCATCAACAAGCCTCAGACTAAAGGAGCTGAGAGTTTGAAAGATAAAGAGTGAAATAGTGAGTAGAAGCTGATAGAGAAGGCTGAGCATAGGGGCGGCCATGACAGCCGTTTGAGACTCAATCGATTGACAGATAAAATGAAAGTGGCCTGCCTCTGTCCGTGTTCTTCATCCAGAACTGTCGGCCTGCTATTGACAGCTTGATAGAAAATAGGCAACGGCAGAGTGATGAGGCTGAATAACCTGCATTGGAAAGAAAGGCAGAAACAAGTTGAAGAAAGAATGAGTCTCAAGCTCAGTTTATTGCCACCGTAGTGAAGCCGTGCACCAACCACAAAGTGACCTAATGGGGCGAGTAGCGCTGGGCTGTTAGATGCTTTACAAACAGGTGGTCTGAAACATCTTCATGTGAGTAAATATTTTGCAGCCGAATCAAACTGTTTTCAGGAAATGTTTTGTTGAAACTTTTTTCTTGACACGCTTGTACAGAGGTCAAAGTATTCCATTAATATGAGATGAGTTTACAGATAACTACAATGCCACCTCGTCATTGTGGAGGTTGGTTTATGGACGGTTGTTTATGGGCATATCTCTGAGTTATCTGTTTGATTCTTTGTAGCTTTTTTTTACGCCCTCTGGTGTTTCGGAGAATAATGCAGTGCACAACGTAAAGAGTTTACATGTCTCTGTTCATCCTACCTGCTCACGTTCTCATGTTCTCATGTTCTCATGTGCGAGTCGCGGACCCCTCAACCCCAGGCCGGAGGTGGTGGCGGGGGAAACGGTGTCGACAGCGGGCGCGAGACCACGGTAGGGACAGGAAGGGCCGGCGGAGCCAGCTGGTCGCCCTCTTCCGGCGAGAGCAGGAGGCAACCGGAGACCAGCGGCGGTTCCCCTGGAGCAACCCGGACTACGGCCGGCGGGCCGATGCGGGCCGGCTGCACCGCGAGAACCGGAGGCTGCGGGGCGAGCTCCGCTGGGCCGTCCAGGACAGGCTCCGGGACAAGGAAACCATCAGGCAGCTGGGCCGGCTGCTAAAAGGCGAACAGACGGCTCGGGCCCACGTAGAGGGTCAGCTGGCCGAGGAACGGCGGGGAGACCCAGAGGCGCCCTGGTTCCAGATCCCCTAATCTCTCTCTCTCTTGTGTTGCAGGTCGCCGCGTCGGACGGAGGGTGGGGGCCGTTTTGCCCGGGAGAGGAGGCGAGACCGAGACCCTCCCTCCCGGGGCGCCAGTTCGCCCGCCGTCCGGACCCCGCCCCGCTCCACTGACCCACCAGGAGGGATGCCAACGCCCGGGCCACCCGTTGGCATCGGGCGAAGACGCCAGTTATCCTCATGGTGGTCCATAGGTCGGGGACGCAGAAGGTCGGGGCCGACTCCCTCGCCCGCCCGCAGGGGGAGGGGGGGAGTTGGTTAGACCGGTGGCTCCCCGGCCTAAGTCGGGCGGTGGGGGTATGTGGGGCAGGGGCGGGGCCAGCGCACCTGCGACGGCAGAGAGAGAGGGAAAGGCACTCAGGGATCAGCTGCAGCTCGTCATCGAGCTGCAGCTGAAACCAATTGAGTGCGGGGACGTGGGGCTATTTAAGCCTGGCAGGGTTAGATAGCCGGGGTGGTGAAGTACAGGGAGAGTGCCAAGAGCATGAGTGTGTTGCAGAAGCTTGTGAGTACAATAAAACCTGTTAAACCCGCAACGCTAACTAACAGTGTCCACTGGACACTGTTAGTCAGGCTGAAAGTCTATTGCAAACAACCCCCTCCCACACACACACACACATATTCTGTCCAGTGCCGGATTGGCAATATTAATACTGCCATGCACTGGCCATGCATCTGTCTGGGATAAGACAGATACTCAAAACTTGAGTATCAAAACTGACAAAGTGTTTGAGACATATTTCATATGTCTGATGGTTTAAGCCAGACCGGGTTGGATCAGCCACCCGGGAGCCATGAAGGGCCCTTTGTGCTGGGCCTGACACACCTGCACGACTACATACGGGTTGCAGAGGAACATTTTTGGAAAGGAAAAGGGCATTCTGAGAATATATGATAATATTGTTTAATTTTTTTGCTTTTCCGGGTCACCTGACCACTACTGACAGACATCGTCAACGGGCTGTGTGTAATGTGAAAGGTGCCACTCATACTGTTCCTAGAAGAACGACCAACTCAGCTGTGTAGCGCACACCAGCAGCTCCAGCTGTTCAGTGACACTCTGATGACCCTGGTATGTCTGCTAAAGTGATCTCTGGGTCAGGAAGCGGCCGGTGTTCTCACAGAAAGGGTGTCGGTGGATCAGGAGGTGAAGCGGGTTGACCTTTAACCAAAAGGTCAGTGATTCCATCCCTGGCGCCCCCTGTTCTGAGTGCTTCACAGCAGCCCCATTGCTCCTAAAATGTTAAATAAAGAGGTCAGATGTACGTAGCTTTATGTATATGACAATAACAATGCAGATAAAGGTTTAAGGATTTTGAATTACCATGTTGATGCGTTTGACGTCACAATTTCGCCGTAAAGGTTAATAGACAGTGACGAAGATGGCTTTGAGACTTCTATTGTGTTTCTGAATGAAGATAAACTACTTCTCTGACTTGAGTCAGGAGGGTTAAAGTTGCCGGTCCTCATGCAGCATCCTGGGAGCTCAGGTGTCCTCTCTGGCTCTCCCTGCTCAGCTCCCTGGGCCTCTTGTTCCAGACCGGTGATTTGATTCCCCTTCTCTTCCGCTTGGAATCAAATTGCATTACTACTGGCCCAGCGTTCACAAGCGCACCAGGACATCAATACTGATTACCAGCCATAATTACAGTGTAATGTTTGAAAGAAACATCATCTGAATGAGACATTATCAACATTTATGCCAGTTCTGATTCCATAAGCTTCGTATTTTAAGGTCACAGGGACACATTATGCAGAGTTATGGACTATGATAAAACAATAAGTGGAGCTCAAAGTGCTGACCTCACAGATGTCCTTCGCTTGCTTTGTTCAGTGTTGCTGGTGATGCAGATTAAAATGCAGACGACATGATCTAAATACTGTATTACTCTGGAGAGAAAATATTCTCTATATTTGTAAATATATATATAGACAAATATATATTTGTCTTTAATTCTAAGAAATACAATGTATTTGTCTTTAAAGATTTTTTTTTTCAATCTCAACCAAAAATCCTCTTACCTCTTTCCAATAAAGCTGATTCTGATGATTGTGGAATGCTTTCCATAATAATCCATCTCTGTATTGTTAATGCACTAAATCACCTTTGCACGTATCTAAACCCGGTCCTGCCTATCTATCAGAGGCCCAGCAGGTGGGACATAGAGCTGCTCATAATGCAGCTGCTGCTGTAGATGGCATCACTCTGACTTCATGAAGAACACGGTGCTGTCCACCCGTCCAGACATTTCATTGCTCTCGATCACACACACTGATCAAATTGGTTTTGGGGATTCAATTTCCAACTGGTTGTGATCGTATCATGCTGGCCCAGTTCAAACTGTTTCTGCAGATGGTTTCAAGTTCCCAAAATGGTCGACAGAAGGGTCCCACAAGGATCAACATCAGGCCGCCTGCTATTCACGCTGTACATTTACTTCCAACATGCTGACAATAGCCCTTTGTATGGACTCCAGCACAAACCAACCAGACCACCTGCAGGTCACAGTTAACTTCAGAGGGCCTTCAAGCCTCTTCTATTCATTTAAATCTTGTTCTCCTCTCCAAAAAGACAACATGTTTGCATTTCACCATAAGGTTCCATCCATTTTGGTTTTAATGCATTTTCTTTTCTTATCACGACGATCACCAACGATCACCGACTTATTCCTCCGAACACCGAAGCTGAGCTATCCCAGCTCCACCAGCCAGTCTGCCCCTGGCTATAGTGTTTCAGGAACCCGGCAACGACAGGTTGTGACTGTCCTGTCCACATCTCTGCAGATATCTGGCTCCATTGCAGTGGGACGAGAGGAACATCCATGATGCCTGCTGCACAAACGTAGTGAAGGTTAATTGTGTTCCGATGGCGTCCATATTATCAGCTCAGAGATTAGTTTCTGTTGTTCACATTCCTCCTGCAGCAGTTGCCCTGTCCATGTCCAGGAATGCTCTCCTGTATTGGTTTTGTTGTGTCGTGTTTTTTTCTTGTGGGGTGAAAACGGACGAGGCTCCCTGCGGTGCACAATAACATGATAAACAGTTATCTCTGAACCCTGTAATCTTTACAGCAGGGAACGGAACGGAAGGCAACGCAGATGAGCATATCTACATTTTTATCCGACACATTCAGGTTCCACACTTGTTGAACCCTGTCGCTTGGTCAGTGGCCCTGTATGCATCAAACTGTGACGCTCTAGGTTGCCCTCTGATGCCAGTTTATGACGTTTCAGTTTAGGTCTACTTCTCACCAGTTTTTAGGTTTACTTACCCAACAAAACTTCTCATTGTGTTGCTTTTGTCTGTTGCGTGGGTCATTGTGTAGCTTCATGCTGCTCACTCACACTAATGAAGGTGGGCGTGTCTTTATTGAAGGTGGGCGTGTCTCTCTGCTCCAATCCCTGGTTTTTCAACAGTCATGTGTTCGGGTGATTTTCACATGAAGTTAGTGTTAGAGGGTGAAAACATTCCGGATGGTTTTCCTATTGAAGGTTACTTTTCCTTCAGACAAGGCTCACATGTCCCAGGAACATGTGGACCAAAGAACAATTTCATAGCTCTATTATTTATATGTTTAATCATGTTTTTGACGATTTCCTATTTTTTCACCTATTTTGAGCCTTTTTTCAGGGTCCCCCCATGATACCTGTTTTTTTGTTTTATGAGAAGTTATATAGGGTAAAATAAAGGAAGAGTTCTTCAATTTGCCTTATTGTTGTAATTTAATATATTTTGATGAGAAGTATATTTTATCAAGTACATTGTATCGGAGGAAATATACCCGACGTTAGTGATACTGTGACTATTTGTAACGTTAAGGTTCTAGAGTCAATAGTCCTATATGGTTGTAGTTTTTGGCTCGCCACAGACTTTTGACTACGTATTGCACTGCAGTACATTTGCAGGTACCCTGATTGTGATCGTGGAAAAGTGAACCAATGCAACATCGTGCCTCCCGTCGTTAAACTGTAAAACCCTGCAGTCAGCGTCTTCACTCCCCTGGGTCGGTTACGTTTGATCAGACGTGCTCGTCACCACATCACTCGAGCTCCTTTGTTTACTCTGTAAACAAGAGAGGCTCCACATTAACAGAGGTTCATCACAGCCAGTTGCAGCGCAGTTAGTAACAAGCTAATGACCAAAACAATTAATAGCACGAATGAGAGCTCCCTCCCTCCTCCCCCACCTGCTGGTACATTCCTTAAATATGAGTGTTTAATTAAGCAGCAATACTAATTAGGACTTGACGATATTAAGATGTGTGGGTGCAGATGAGGAGGAGAGGGAGCAGAAATGAGACTGGTTAGAGTAAATGAGTTTAAGACGGATGACATGCAAGAAGACGTGCACTCTGGCCCTGCCTTTAATGGAGCTCAGACCATCGACAGAAGGAGGAGGAGGGTGCACGTTCCACTGAGGTAACAGCAGTAATTACTTTATTTGGTCGCAGCAGGTTAAACAGTTCCGTGAGGTTTAGTGTGTATTACCTGACTCAACATAACAATCCACCAAAATGATTTGTCTGTGTAAACCAACTGGAATGGGTTTGTTTGGGAGGACTCAGGAGTTTGAGGTTTATCCATCTCCACTTTGTCAATATTTGCCTGGGTGTTAAGCACTGAGCGATGCTGAGTCTGGGTCAAATCTTGTTTAATAAATGAAACAAGCAAGCCAAATGCTTTTTAAAGATGGAGCGCTGTTTAATTTGCAGCTGAAAGGCTTTTCATTATTAAATTAAATGCTTTTTGTATAAATATTCTAGTGCATTGAGTGATAAATGAGGTGCGCCACGAGTTGCATAATAGAGTTCCCTATCTCGCCACAGCACATTAATGTTCCGCCGAGCTCAATAAGGAGCAACCCTGTACACAATCAACCCGGCAGCAGACACGTTTGTTTAATTTGATCTCCTTGGCATTCGAACAGTAAAGCGGTTTTAGAGGTGCAGATTTAATCAGATGTCTGAATTTCCCTTTGAGAAATTTAACTTGATTTTCTGTGTAGCCCACCATAGCAGCTGATGAATGCATCTACTGTGGTTTGAATAATTTCTCCACTGATTGATTTACTAATGTAAATCATTTACAGGCAACCGGGGATTAGAGGAAGGTAGTTTGGAAGTCAGTATGTTCATACCGGGATGTTAGTTTGGTTACAAAGTTGGCACAAACAAGTCTGCAAATAAAACTGATTGTAAATTTACGAGAAGAGCCTCTGCGCTTCCACTCCTCAAGCTTCCATGGATCGTGGTTATCTGGAGCCGATCCTGCTCCCTGCTCCCTGATGCCCCTCATCTCTACCTCCTTCTGCTGACATGGAGCGTGGTTATATGGATCGTGGTCCATGCCTACTTGTCATTGCATGAATCATTTCTGTGATTTTCATTGAATGTGCTGTAACTCTGTGTAACATTGATTCTGTACACATGACATCTATTGCTTCTGTCCATCCGGGGAGGGGATACTCCTCTGTTGCTCTCTCAAAGGTTTCTTCCCTTTATAAAAGGATTTTCACTATTTTTTGGGGAGTTTTTCCTGATTCAATGTGAGGTCCTGGGACAGGGATGTCGTATGTGTACAGATTGTATAGCCCTCAGAGGCAAATTTGTATTTGTGATTTTGGCCTATACAAAAAAAAACTGAATTGAATTAAATTTACCAATTTCACTAAAATAGATCTGACAGGCACTAACAGCCACCAGTCAATCAATTCAATTCAGTTTTCGGACTCAGAGGGCTTTACAATCTGTACACATACGACATCCCTCTCCCAGGACCTCACATCGGATCAGGAAAAACAGGGAAAAAAGAAAGAAACCTTCAGGAGATCAACAGAGGAGGATCCTTCTCCCCGGATGGACAGAAGCAATAGAGTTACAGCACATTCAATGAATATGACAGAAATTATTCATAATGAGTAGTAGGCATGGACTCAGTCATCCAGGTCTTCTCTGAAGGCACCTTTATGACATCTGGGTCTGGAACTGTCCATTTCAATGGCCCTTTTTTCTGGAAGTCTATTTATTATCTGAAAACAAACTCCCATTGATCCAAAACTACACACTTTTCATGCAACGAAACAAAAGCACGTGAATGATTCTGACATCATCTGACCTTTCTGGGATGGTTTTCCTACTATGGTGAAGGCACAACCTATCCAACACAGGACACGCCGTACTCTGCTTGTGATTGGATAGGTGGCATATTAGGATCAGCCAATCGGAGGCAGAGTCGGTCATGCCTTCACCTGGAAGGTCCAATGAGGTTTTTCAGCCCAATAATTAGCCATGTGCTGTTTGCTTTAGGTTCACGGGACATTTGACGTATTGATGGGAGTTCTGAATGATGGGCCATCAGAACAATGGGGTTTGGGTGGCAATGTGTCAGAATGTACACAATCAATTTAAAGCATCCATCAGGGCCTCCTCCCCAAGTACAGTATATTTGCTATGTAGACAAGCCTCTCCGGTCTGATTACATGCTTTCAGACGAAGCCTTGATAAGACATTTGTACGAGTATCGAGTGAGAGAGAGACTAAGTCAGAGAAAACAAAGACCAGGACATTGTTCTCGCTAAAGCGTAACAGATGCTCCAGGGCTCAACTGTAATATGCTGAAAAACGATCAGACAGCAGAGTAAAGAACAACAATATAGTCGTGGAAGAACTGGGTTCAAAGGTTGATGCTCTGACCTAAGTAGTTGAATCTCTCTCTGCCATCGAGCCAAAGCCCGAACAAACAGCAAAGCGATGTGGCTGACCTGAGTGTGTTGAAAAGTGACTCCCACACTCGCAGACAAAGAGACGGCAGCTCATTAAAAAGAGTGGACCAGCTTGTTTGGAGGAAGTACAACATCAAGTGCTGCATTTAATTTGCAGTGGGCTGTTTATTTAACCTGCTCCCACTCCCAACTCGTCTCATACGTTTGTTCAGCGCCCTCAGCCTCTGATACCACGGATGCTCTTAGCGTGTGTAGACACCCTTACAAGCAACCCCAATGTAAACCCACTGCTCATTATCAGGACATCGTCTAAAGAGTGAGGAGGAGGTCACTGTGCATGGTTGGGTTGGAGTCCGCTGTTGGTGTCTATGTGAAACCAGCAACATGAACTTATTTCACCTGACTTGTTCGGCGACATACGGATTGAATTAATACTGCCGACGTGAGATATGTAACAAGTGTATACATTTTTTGTAGCAAACATATTTTAACACAAACCACAATCTTTTCCTCAGCCTAACCAAGTCGTTGTGTTGACTAATTTTAACCAAGGATTGCTTTAAGACTAAATAAACCTACATTGAAAGTTTATTTTTGAATAGACACTTTGCACTGTAATGAGCGACTGTGGATCAGTGGTTAGCAGGTCCGTCTTTCAATCAGAGGATCGGTTCGATCCCCGGCTCCGCTAGTCCATGTCGTTGTGTCCTTGAGCAAGACACTTAACCCTAATTGCTCACCGTTGCTGTGTCTATGGTCTACTGTATATCATGTAAGTCGCTTTGGATAAAAGCGTCAGCTAAATGAAATGTAATGAATGTAATGTAATGAGTAGAAATGTCGTCCTTGACACGTACAAAACTGGGATAATCGTGCTGGTTTATTGGGAGATCGTTGGTCAAGTGAGTCATCTAGCCCGCCAGTGGGAGCCTGCAGGGACCAACATGTACCAGTACGAGTGCTCTTCCCCCCCCCCCCCCCCCCCCCATCGATTGGTTTCCAAGCAACCTTATGAATCACAAGGGGTATACCACTTTAACTCAAAGCTGCATCTCTTTATTGTAATTTTTATGTTGTGGCACTGGCCCATTTTTTTACGTGAGAGAGATTGAAGAGGAAGTGAATAGGGACGTTTGATTGGTTGAGTGTAGGAGAGGTGAAATGTGTGGGTGTGCGTTTGAAAAGGTGAACATTTGTGTTTTGGTGGCCAGCTGAGAGCTCCACTTAACCCTTAGATGCATAAGTGGGTCAAAAATGACCCGGTGAGGTTGTTTTCTTGAAATATCTTCGTAACTAAAAATGGTTATCATTTCATATTCCAGGTATTCCTCAAAAAACATGTTTTTGATATAATGCCATTTACATTTTTAACTTACCGTTTATACATTTTAAGAAATTGTAGTTTTTGTATTACTACCCCAAGCTTCCATAAGTGGGTCAAAAATGACCCGCATGCATTTTCTATGGAATCCAATGGGAACCATTGATTCTTATCAACTGTGGCTTACCACTGTCTCACCAAAAGATGCATGGGAGCTCTTTATCACTTATGATATAATACAAGAGGTGATGAAGTGCACAAACTTGATCGGACCTACCGGGTAACCTGGAGAGGATCTGTGTCTGAACCTTGTCCTCTCACTACTGGGGTCCCTCAAGGCTCAGTCCTCGGTCCTCTCCTCTTCTCCCTGTACACCAACTCTCTTGGCTCCGTCATTCGCTCGCATGGCTTTTCCTACCATAGCTATGCTGATGACACCCAACTGATCCTCTCGTTTCCCAAATCGGAAACACAGATAGCAGCACGAATCTCTGCTTGTCTGACTGACATTTCACAATGGATGTCCGCACACCACCTGAAAATTAACCCTGACAAGACGGAATTACTTTTCCTTCCAGGAAAAGTCTCCCCCACTCACAACCTGACGATTACTTTCAACAACTCAGTCTTGGCCCCGACCCCGACTGCCAGGAACCTCGGTGTGACCCTTGACAGTCAACTCTCCCTGACTGCCAACATTACCGCAACAACTCGTTCCTGTAGATTCATGCTGCACAACATCAGGAGAATACGTCCACTTCTCACCCAGAAGGCAGCACAGGTTCTCGTCCAGGCTCTGGTCATCTCGCGTCTAGACTACTGCAACTCCCTCCTGGCGGGTCTACCTGCTGGTGCCATCCGACCGTTGCAGCTCATCCAGAATGCAGCAGCTCGACTGGTCTTTAACCTCCCGAAATTCACCCACACTACTCCGCTCCTCCGCGACCTTCACTGGTTACCGGTGGCCGCCCGCATCCGCTTCAAAACATTGGTACTGGCGTACCGTGCAACGAACAGATCTGGTCCAGTCTACATCCAGGACATGGTAAAACCTTACACCCCAACTCGTGCGCTCCGCTCGGCTTCTGCCAATCGGCTTGTAGCTCCGTCACTGCGAGCTAAACACTCAACAAAGTCTCGACTGTTCTCTGTCCTGGCTCCTCGATGGTGGAATGAGCTCCCCATTGACATCAGAACAGCAGAAAGTCTCTACATCTTCCGTCGCAAACTAAAAACACATCTTTTCCGACTATACCTTGAATAAAGGAAGTAGCACTTTAGTAGCACTGAAACGGCTCTTACTGATAGCACTTTGTAGTTGAACTTTTTGTCGAAATTGTACCTTCGTGATTCTTGTTCTGATTCTTGTTGTAAACGGTAGAATGCACTTATTGTAAGTCGCTTTGGATAAAAGCGTCAGCTAAATGAAATGTAATGTAATGTAATGTAACTTGGAAGGACGAGAGGGTAGCAACAGCTAGAGGAAAAGAATGGAAAAATGTCACCAAAGATGAATTCATGGCCTTCATTGGATTGACCCTGCTTGCAGAAAGTGAGAAGAACTGGGCTGTATCAGTCCGTGAGCTGTTTGGGAGTCCTCTACAAAGATTTGAAGACATTCGCCGTACCTTGCGCTTCAATGATAAGAGGACCAGAGCCTTCCGACTGGAAACAGACCATGTGGCAGCCTTCCGCTATGTATGGGACCTGTTCCTGGTCAACTGCAGACAACGATTCATCCCCAGTGATTCTACAGTACATGCCAAGCAAGCCCGCCAAGTACAGCCTAAAGATCTTCTGGGTTTGTGATGCACGCATCCCCTATGCAATAGATGGTATAGTTTACACAGGGAGACAACCAGGGGAAGAAGTTCAGAAGAATCTGGGGGGAAACATTGTCCAGCAGTTGTGTAGTAGATTTAGAAACACAGGTCGCAACATCACCATGGATAACTTTTTCACCAGTGTGCCTCTTGTGCAGCATCTCCTGGAGAAGGATCTCACTATTGTAGGGACTCTACGTCAGAACAAGCCAGACATCCCTCCTCTGTTGAAGCCTTCCAAGTCCAGGGAGGTTCACAGCACAGAGTTTGGATTCAACGACAGCCTTACCATGGTCAGCTATGTCAGAAAGAAAGGAAAAGCTGTTGTGCTCCTGAGCACGATGCTCCACGACAAAGTAGTGGATGAAAATAGGGCCAACCAAAGAGAAAGAGGTGTCAGATCTGCCCAAGTAACAAAGATCGCAAAGTCAACAATAGGTGTGGGAAATGCAATGTACCTGTGTGCAATGATCACAGCCAGAAACAGGTATTTTGTCTGAACTGCATACAGTGATGAGACAAGGCAAAACAAGGAAAAGAGAGATGAACTGTCAATGACTGGACAGTTACACACATACATACACACAAACACACACACACACAGACACACACACACAGAGACAGACAGACAGACACACACACAGAGACAGACAGACACACAGACACACACACACACACACACACACACACACACAATGGATGTTCACATTTTTCTATTGCTGTTCTGGGTAATTTTCTTTTTCAAAAATGTTAAAAAGTGAAAGATAAAGATATTTCAAACATGAAATCATTCTTGTGTGGTCCTAAATATAATACTAAATATTATACAAGTGATTATTCTTAACCAAAATGACAAAAATGGCATAAAAACACATTGATTCTAATATGGGTCATTTTTGACCCACTTATGGAAGAGTGTAGGGTCCAGTCACTCGTGCATCTAAGGGTTAACCCAGTTGGAATGTGTGTGTGTGTGTGTGTGTGTGTGTGTGTGTGTGTGTGTGCAGAACAAGTGTGTTGGATGAGATGGATGTTTTTTAATTGTGGAACAAATATATAATATCTGGTTAAATGATATAGAAATGTCTGTCTTCTGTGTAAGATTAAACGATAGCATTAGGGTAACGGAATAGACAATAACGCCTGGGGGCCAGACAAGGTGTGAAGGAGATTGTTGTGATATCAAATGTTTGTGCAGTTTGAAATGCGGGAAGATGCATTTTCTTGTCATGCTAGATATATGAAAAATACTGTGTTTAATATTATGAATGGTGACCACTACCAAACATGTCCAGCCATCAAACCACTGCAAGTACTTTATGATTTTTGTATTGATTGCCCTTCACTACCCGACACCCACACTCATATCCACTTGGGGGAGATTTCTCAAAGAGCTGTCTCCATGCCCTTTCCAAGCGGGAATGAGATTAAGGGAAATTTACGAGGCTCCTCTCAATGAGCCAACACTGTGGAGAAGATGCACGGAGGAGACCCGAAGCTGCATCATGAGATTTCCAACGAGCTCTTCCCAAAGAGAGAGTTAGAGGGTCACTTTGTGCTGTAATGTCCCCCGAAAGGCTCTTACTGGCCATCGAATCCCATTAAGTAGGCGGCGGATGGAAATTGACTGGGCCCTAAATGTGGATCGTGTTCCCTTTTATGACGATTCGGCATCCGACTTCTATTGTTTTAACGTGAAATTAATACCGCAGAGGACCCGGCTTTCAAAGGATTCCATTTTATCAGGCTCTCTGTCGGCACAGGCCTGTAAATAACACGTCTACGGGGGGAGAATGCCCTGAAGTTCCAGAGAACCGAGAGGACAAAGACGTGGGAGTTGGTGAGCGGGGAAAGAGAAGAGGTGCTAAAAAAAGAGCTCTCGGGGGACTTTGGAGAGTCCTTGACCTCGCCTCAGGGGTCAAGTCTACTGCATTAGCTCAGCCCAGAACGTGGTAATGAGCAGTCATATACTATAAGGGTTGTTGAGAAACCAGGCCACATGAGAAGGGGGGGGGGGGGGGGGGAGCTCACACCCAACAAACCCCAGGAAAGACAATCAATGGAGGCGGTTGGCACGCCGTCCTCCCAGTCTCTGGGCCAAGGTGAGTCACACCACCAAGAAACAAAAACCTCCAGTTTGAGTTCTGGGAAATATTAGAAGCAAAATCTGAAGAATCAGAGGAAAGAGACCGCCGAAGCCCCATATGTTCTTCTGCAGACAACAGCCACTTTGTTGTATAAAATATGAGCAGGGTGTTTGGAATGGGAGGATCCTTTTCTCTTTTTTTCGTACTTCTCGAGCTGTCACGCCAGAGATTTTGAATTCATGACATGGACCCGCATAATGGGTTGCAGGGGACATGGGAAGTGAAAGGGAGCAAAAAGGAAAAATGGAAAGAGACAGACTGAGAGGAAAAGTAAACTCATTTGCAAAGGGGACTACACTTGTAATTAAATTTCAAGCTAAAAGCCCTGTTCATCATGCACTCTCATTTGCATCCTCCTTAAATATGCATGAGTTTATTTTGCATGAGTGGGCACAGTGTCTACACACGAGACGTCACACACCATTTGCCGGGGAAAAGAAAGGATGAAGGGGCAATATTTAACTGTTGGTTCTGATGTGAGCTATCAGAAAAGCTTTTTGTTTGGTTCCACATCTGGCTTCCATTGTAATTTCAAACCACTATTGAGCTAATTTCTTCAGGGCAACATGTACGCTTCATACGTTGTTGATGCATTGTGTACATACCATCAGGATCACTGCTCTCAAACAGCAGAAACACCAAACCTCAGCCTGCTGTAGATGAAATTGATCTGTCTTGCAATATGTATTCATGTGTTGCCATGGCACAGTCTCCCCAACACTGCTGTGTAATTTCTGGCCTCGATCTAATTTCTTACTCGATCTAATATGCCTTTATAAGAATGTAATGAGCTCCAATTGATTTCTTCAGTGGAAAGTTTTCAGGGAACATATATTAAAAGACAAAAGAAGAGAAAGAAACAATATTATTTCACTCTGCAGTCGAGGTGGAGGAGTTTCCATGAAGGAAGGCCTCTGCGGCTGAAGAACATGGACGCCTCATACGCAGGACACAAGCAGGCGCTGAACGTTGTTTTGAAGTTATTCAAACGTATGCCACTTTGTTTAGGTTTTAATTAGATTACATATTTACTTAGAGCTCAGCCATGGTGGTTTTAGATTATTTTAACCCCGATATTTGAGGAGCTGTTGTCTATGCAGGCTTACTTGTTTCTCTATGTACTTCATGTATTTTTTCCTAGGTTTATTGAGCCCATGTTGCATACGTTGACATGAACAGATGATTTTTTGTCTTTTGTTTCCATGTTGGTATGGAACAAGTGAAGAACTTTTTCTTCTTTTAACTGTGTTTTCTTTTGTTTTCCGGGACCCGTAACCTGACTTTTCTATCCTGATATGGAGGCCAGTGCCTGAACTCTCCAGTATGGCACATAGTGACAGACAAGGGGAAAGAGAGAGAGTGGATGAACACACAATTATTTGATGACATTGATGAAGAAACTGAATTAAAAAAAGGGGCATCCAATCCACATAAGGCCAGTATTGATCTCATCTGATCCATCCATCAGGCTGTGATACACACACAACACGTATTAGTCAATACGTTGAAGTCTACACACAGAAAGAACATTAGAGTACTAGCAGCTATTTTCTTGAAATCGTGCGTTGAGCTCTGTGGGCCACCGTAGAACAAACAAGCCAGACAGAAACAAGACAAAGGTGGAATCCCATGCGCTGCCAGACACTGAATGAAAAGCATCCCATTGTGAAGTTTTAATAAATCACCAAAGCAAATGCTTTGTGTTCACTAAATGGTCCGCTCTTCCTCTCTATTAGTGTGACATTTAGGACCGGTGCACGTTGTGGATGAGTGCACTCCACACACCAGCATTCTACTGCATATTTAACAGTGTGGGACCAGCGAAGAGAGGATCGCACTCTGTAAATAAGTAAAAAACAAAGGGAGAGAGAGGCTGGGTTACATGAGAGAGAGAGGGACATAGGGATTATCCACGGCTAAAAGTGTAACAATGCTTCTCTGTTCCAAGTTGCATAATTCAGAAGCCGCCCCACCCCGTTGTGTTCTGCTTGGCTTCAGGCCGGGTCCTGAGACGCTCGGCTGAGTCCTCCCCGATTGAGCCGTAACTGTACCGACAGAGAGGGGGAAGCGTCTGGCTCCGTTTTGCTCGGCTCTCGTCGGAGCAAATCACAGCTCCATGTTTACGGCGCAGCAACTATTTTTTATTTTTTTTCCCAGAACACACTTTGCATTTTAATGAGGGCCTGGCCCGCATACTAAGTGCACATTAAGCCGGCTCTGTGGGGGTGAGCGCGGCGATACATCACGGGTGAAGCAGCACTCTTGAAATTTTTAAATGAACAAAGGCTGAAGTTTTTCAGTCCTGGGGGGGAGCTGTAAGTAGATGTTGTGATGATTTTAAAGAGGTTATTTGGTTGCACTGGAGAGTTTTTTTGGGGGGAGGCTAGAAGTGGGGTGAGAGCTGGTGCAGGGGGAGAGCGCTCTAAAGGGATAATAGCAGGGGTGGGGACGTGCTGAAGAGTTAGATTTCAGGGCTTCCTGAATACTTTATTGTGAGGATGATTACAGCCAAAGTGGCTGGCAGATAGTGCTGGTGATGAGGAGGAGGAGATGAAGAGCGGGGCGCGCGCAAACAGAACAAAACCGTTTTCTTTTACAGCAAAGAGAGATTGTTGCAGTGTTTGCCGTCATTACAAAAAAACGTGACCAGTTTGCACTGAGAACTGCATGCTTAAGCCCCCGCTGACCGTCACACGACATGCACTGATCACTACGGCATGTGTTTTCTTCCTCACTCTGTCTCCATACGTTAGTTTATTTTCGATTTACAGATTCTGTATCGAAGCTCCTCCGTTTCCGTTGTGCATTGTGGGGTCAATAGTGTGCATTCAAAAATCAAGTCAGCATAATTACTTGTTTGAGGGTACTTCATGTTGCCACTGGCCAGTGTGGACATGACTCATACATAAAGCTGCTTAGAATTAGTGTATTGGATTGGAACGCGGCCACAATCTCATATTCTGCTCGATACTTTCTCCATTTATTTTGTCTCCAGTAAAGCCAGTCTTTATTACATTTATTAAAGCACAAGATCAAATATCATCCAAGGAATATGACGAAGGCACATCACCTGCTGTCACATACTGTAGATGAAATGGCAGTATAGTTCTAACACTGTGTATAAAATATCCTCACCGCTTGTCTTATCTTAACTTAGGCTTCAAAGATGGATTTGATCTATCTTCTTATTACAGAAGCAATTCCTAAAGTCAGGACTGTATCCTGTATTATCTCAGAGCTGCCATCTTATTTTAATGTAAACATATATGTCTGTAAACGGGATTCTTGGCGGCATCTCTGATCAGAATGTGCCGGTAGGGTACTCGAGATGGACGAGTTTTAATATCAACCACTCCCACTGGTCTCTGGCTAGCACGCTGAGGGAGGTGCGTTTGAATCGTAGCTCCATGCAGTGTGGGCGCGGAGCTCGGGGATCGAATTCAAATGAAGCTTGGTGGCAGGTGATATAAACACTTCACCACACGGTCAGAGAACTCGAGAGCTCCGTCAGACAGTGTTTGTGTTGTTCTCCATCTTCATTTCCATGTCAGTCATCTATAATTTAAGACAGGGTCTATTTTTATCCATATTCCCAACTAGGGAAACCCGTAAATAAAAATGGTTCTGTAATTCCAAAATAAGATGCAGTTTTGAAAAAGGTTCCTAAAATAGCAACAATCCTAAGAGAAGATCTCAGTGTCTGTAATGAGGTCCGGACACCAAGCTGTGAGGAGTTCAAAGGTTCTGTTATGTGACGGCATGCGGCCATGCTGTGTCCCATTCAGCTGCTTGGCTAGCAACCTACTAATGATCCCCATTTAGTCACGTGATCATCTATCAAACAACAACAAGCACCCGGATTGAAGTTTCAAGAAATGTCCTTCAGCAGCATGAATCCAGATCTAAATGTCCGTTAAGTGCAGTTATGACAACCTCCGCCTCTCGGCCCTCCTTCCCTCCACATCCCTGTTCCCCCCCAGCTCCAAACATGTCCTAGGAATTCCCTGCACTTGTCATTTTCCACCCATGCAGCAGAGTGGAACCTGCACCGGGACCCTTCACCCTGGAACCTGTACCTGAGCACATTTCTTGCTGCTCCCCTCCCCCCGCTGACCCAGGACTCTCTGAATGTGGCCAGCAGGCCTGAAGGCCTCTCAGCCCGGACTGTAGCCTTTGTGTCATTTCCTGCTGCCAGCGGACAATACATTTCAGGCTCACGTCAAAGCATTACAATGCCACTATGTTTTTTATGAACCCAGTTAGTAGCCCTGCGAAATCAGAAACAATGGATTGTGTTTTGCTAATGCTACATTTGCTTATTTATGACTTATTGATCTGCATGCATAGTGCAACACACTGCAAAGCCAGCTGCAGAGCAGACAGTTTCTCCTCATCTATTTCTATTGTATTTTAACCTTTTCTGATCCTACTCTGTATTACTAGCAGACAGGGACAAATTAAAGCCTGGGAGTCAATCCTTTAAAGCCCACTCACAATAAAAGAAATGCATGAACAAATCCTTATTGTATTAGTAACCTTTCACAATCGATCAGCAAATTAAGACTTAAAAGACAAAGGCAAGAAAATGGCCAGTTTTTTCCAATTAGTATAAAAAGGAAGATGGTTAATTAAAATGTTAGAGACAGTTAATATATATTTATTCATAATTATTATTTTTTTAAATGCCAAAGATCGGAAAAAGAGCAAAAAAAACACACATGAGATGACCCAGTTCTTACTGTAGTAATTACCTCTGTGTCACGCTCACTGCTGTAGTGACTTCCTGGTTCTGTTGTTGGTTGGCATGGCGACAGCATTGACACACGCCAGTTCTGCTCAGACTCAAGCCGAGTCCTCCGCTGAGCACCGGGAATCAAACCGACACCGATTTGTCCCGTCGCCTAGTGGGAGTCAAACAATATCAACTATTTCCTGGGGCTGTGAGAGTTGTCAGCGCTCAGGAACACATTAAAGCTAAATACTACTCACTTCTACTCACTGTTAGGCAGCGAGGCTTTCTGTGTGTATAATGTATCAGCACGGCTCGGGGCTCGCTCTGCATGCTGCTGCTGTATGCAGATTGCAGCTCTGCAGCTTGCAGCTTGCAGCTCTGCAGCTTGCAGTTGGTATACATGTGTGATGGAGCAGAGAGTGAGCGGAACTTTTGGGGGGCTATTCTTTCTTTAAGGCAGTGGTTCTCAAACTTTTTTTGTCAAGCCCCACTTTGGAGGACGAAAAATGTTCGGGCCCCACCGCCCCTACAAAATTATAACAAAATGGTCCATGCTGAATTTTTATTGAAATAACGACATTTTGTGACTCCTCTATCTGTGCTTTTATTAATAATAGAACAAATAAAATGTAAGTCACTTTCATGTAAACCAGATTGCTCCATCGGACAAAAACAAATAAAACGTGCAATCACTTTGTTAGAACAATACAAAGTTGTGCAAAAAAATAACTAATATTTGGCAAAAATAGCTCATTGTAATAGCCTAATTAACATGTTTTGTACTGAATATCTTTTCAGGATAGTAACAATAAAGTTCAACCTGTGAAAAACTAAATAAAACCAGTTAAAATATTTGGCAATAAAGAGTTTTACACTGCATATCTTTTCAAAACAACAATAACGTGCAACCGGTGCAAAACAAAACAAAATTTGTGCAGATATGAGCCTGCTTTCCACTACAAATCTTTGTAAAACGGGGTTGTAGATTTGATACGGCCACTCTCAATTCATGCTCAAAGTTGAGCTTCGATCAGTATTTTGTTTTGAGAGAGACAACAGCAGAAAAGCCGACCTCACAGAGGAAGCTCTGCGCGTCATCACAGCCGTCCGGCCGGTGCTGAATCAAACAGCTGCTGATCCGCCTGAAGTATCGCTGGCAGCGGCCGTCATTCAGACGCTGTTGTGCGGCTACGGATGATATTATGAACCCGGACACGGGGGCGTTTGATGGTCCGACATTAGAGGGACTTCCACAAGAAGTTTAAAGCAAAACTAGTGGTTAGTTTAATGGTGGATGGGGGAAACGGTACTGTTTTTACGGAGATAAGCCCCGCCCCCTTCTAGGGGCGAGTAAAGCCAGTAGCGAATGACGCGAATTAACCACATAAAGTCGAGCGACTAAACTCACGCGAGTAACACACCATTAGGTCTACAAGTGTGAGTCGCAACTTGCAAAAGGATCTGTCGCGGTCGCGCATGCGGAACTGTAACGGCGTAATTTAAACCACAGATTTGAAAATGCAAAATGCATTCTGGGATATTGGCTGTCTCAAGTACGCACAAGTCTCATCCTATGCATAAAATTGGCGGATCAAATCACATCCGGGCATTTTCACAATTATTTAAAATAATAAAAAATAAAAAAAATATCTACATTTCCCCAACCCTCTCGCGCCCCACCTGTAATACCTCCGCGCCCCACTAGAGGGTCGCGCCCCACAGTTTGAGAACCACTGCTTTAAGGGGAGAGCGAGGCTGTTCTACGATGTCAAACTGTATTTTACAGTCATACAGTCGGTGCTTGAAGATAATGAACCTCCCTGATCACTTTACTGACACAAAAGTTCAGCCAGTGCAACACCCAGCGCCGGAGGTCTGATCCTGGACTGCCCCGACTCCTGTCTGCGTCAGCAAACTGTTTGCTGCTGCTGGTACACAGGGTGACACCCACCAGCCCGCTGTGACCCCTGTAACCCCTGTAGTCCACAAAGTGTCTGTTTCTGAGACTACAGATTTACAGCTTTGAGTTTGACTTTCACACAAAGAACAGAACCATTCAACTCTTGAGTCGTATGTCTTAAAATATAAACGCTAGGAAATATACAATTACCATAAATAACAAAAACTGAAAATATACAATCTTTAAGCTGGAGGAACGAGTACTTGACCTCATCCACAGCTTAGGTGAGAGGCTTCCTGATTTCACACCCGCCAATAAATAGAACACAGTGAAATAAAGTGGGCACATACATACTGAAGATGCCGTGCACCCTACACTTAATTAGCTGTGACCACCTCTGTTCTCAAATGAATAGTTCGCTCAAATTCAAATCAAAACTTTGAAGAAAACTAAATTATTATTATCATTATTTTAATTATTATTAAATAAATCCTGCATGACTAAAATCAAGTCACACACGTCATGCAAATGAATTCCACTTTAAATCCAGGTTTAATAGAGATTACCAGGCAAGCAGCATTGGCAGTTTCTGCTCTTGGCTGCAGCGCTGCAATGATCTGAGACAACGCTCGGCACCGGGCGGACGTTGGAACTCGGTAGTGTGTGTGTCACCATGCGGCAGCGGGAGAGAGAGGCTGAGCTCCAAATCACTACTGATGAGCTATTAATACCAAATATGACGTCGGAATTGAGTAACTAGTGTGTTTATGTGGCATAGTATGTGGATTTTGTTTATGCGAGAAATGTATTCCACGTTATCATTTATCATTTATAAGTGTGCATCATGAACTCACTGCACATACTGTACATCCCCAGAATGCATTGTGGCGCTTCAGACTGCAATGATCTTGAGTGATAGGCTAAAAAGGCTAAAAAGCTGTTAATATGTCACTTTATTAAATTTGAATATGTTTCCATCAATAAAGTAACCATTTTGACGCACATGATGTGAACAGTTTCCATCAAGTGGAGGCCTAAAACAAGGAATGGTTTAAAGGCACGCAATGCTGTGATGCAAAATAATTAGATGTGCATGTGCAAGGCTCAATATATATTATTTTACATTTGATATAAATTGTTTTGCATTTTTATATTGAATCCATGGGTGCCTTAATGTGAACAGAGTACTGGTAGTAAAAGGTTGAGCTAAATATCCGTTGTTCTTTGTGCTGAAGGCATCCGGGAGCACAGAGGGAGGAGGGGCCTCTCACTGCTGCCAACTAGAAGTGGTTTACTGCCATGATGAGGTGACGGGCCAAAGACCATCTAGAACCCCACTGAACCCAATCTCCTCCTCCACCATGGCACCCCTGCTGCAGCCAACTCCAAGAAGAGCCGTCTGATTGGTTGGAGAGAGCGAGAGCGAGAGAGAGAGAGAGAGAGAGAGAGAGAGAGAGAGAGAGAGAGAGAGATAGACTTGCGTGACGCTGTGTTGGGAAGGCCAATCAGCTTTGAGGTTCTCCTCCATTCGTCTCACGGTGTTGAATCAGAAGTGGTTGGAAGAAATGGCATCCAGAGCTCTGCCTCATATTGGTACAGAAAACAAATCTCTGTGTATAAATGTATGAACCATGGACTGTCTATGCTATAATAAATAGTGTTTATGATATGGAGACGCTACAATGTTAGCAAAGCTGAGCACTAACCGATCCAACCTCTGTTGAGAAAACAAGCTTTTTGCTTGTCGCCTTGTGGCCAGACCTGACGCAGCAGGACTTTGGACTTAACATTTAAAAAATAAGGCATTATTATGCAGTAACATCAGCTTCCTTATGATCCGTTTATGGCAGCTAAATTACAGCATGAAGCAATTAATCAAATTATAGCTGCAACAGTGGTTATTTGGGCCGAGATTGATGAGACGCTGGCGGCATGCAGGTGAGGTGAGCCCTCTATGCACCTGAGAGCGCACACAGCCACGGAGCCTCCGGCAAAAAGCAACCGCTTTGGTCACAGATGGCTTTGAACTGATTTAAATAAAACAATTTCTGGTTGAAACAGTCCGCTTCCAACGGTCTCGTGATACATCACAGGCATGGATGAGCCTCTTGAAGACACCTTGGATGACCTCTGCTGACCCGATGAACTACATCATGAAAGGTGGTGAAGAACATGAGGATTCAGCCGGCAGTATGGCCGCCTTGCACAAGGCCTGTGAAGGAATACTTGCTATTCACAAAATCACGAATTAATGTAATAATACCATTTATGGTATTATTACATTATATGTATATATATGTGTCTGATTAATTACATATTTAGTTATTTATGCAGATCTATTAGTGATCTCATACATATGTATACATTTGTATGATTTGTACTGAGGGTTTTTTCAGTATTTAATGTGTTTGATGCATGGAGTTTTTTCATTAAATGATTCCTTTAAAGATTAATGAGTCCCCCAGGAGGAGATGAAAACAGTTTCTTTTTTTGTGTGTGTCGGGCTTCTGTTGCTATAAAGATAAACGTGTTGTCTCATCTCAGCTGTTGTGATTAACAGTAATACACTGGGAGCTAGCAAGCACACTGACATGAGATAATGTGCTAATATTTTCTTTTGAAGGAAACTCAAAGTGCATGTACATCTAAATGAATTACCACACGGATGTCCTACGTACAATCATAACCCAACGGTCTCGGATGATGATGGGATCGAGGCCAGTAAACGGAGCTACTCGTCACACAGGGCGTGTGTCATTTGTGATATTCAACTTTCATCCAACGGCAGCTGAGACGAGATCCATAGAAGACATAATATAGCTTGAGTATAGTTCAGCTTGAAGGTCTGCCAGGTATGGCATAATTCAGCATTGATTGAGTATACGGTATGCAGTTCATATAGTGAGGATATGATTTGGAACGCAGCCATCGATAGTTGCTTGTTAGGTGATCACCAGCATGATAGAAACTCTTGAAGGAGGTGGACAGGAGTTCACTCATCGGTGAAGAGAGCCCACAAAATGTGTTCTTTTATTGTAATATTACTCAATATTTGGTCTCTCTACTTTTGAACCCTTATTTTTATTGGGTGATGTTTTTTTTCTTCTTTTCTTTGCGTATTGGTTTTGTTGCTGGTGAAGTCAAATACAAATGTTAACGCAATAAGTAGTGCAACACATGCAATTTACAGGAGAGCATGGGCTATACAGCTGTATGTACACGCCCACAAAGTCCTGAGAAGGGCTCTGTTAACATAAGACAAGCGAAAACATCTGTTTACATGAGTGCAGCGGTTTCAATGTTTCAACCTTCATTCGGCTAAATGTCAATGCTAAAAAATGCTAAATATACACACATCGACATGGACTAGCGGAGCCGGGGATCAAGCCACCGAACCTCTGATTCACCCGTTCTTCTACTGAGCCACAGTCAGAGGAGGAAGTTAGGTGACGTAAAGGACGACAAAGTCTGTAAAGGCTGGAGCTCTGTGTGAATTGGTAGGTCAAATAAAGACAGAATTTTCTTCCTGGAGACTGCTGTTCAACTCCCATGTGAAACCAAAAGACTCATTCAAAGTTAGGCAACTTTGCGCAACATACTTAAGTTACATATGTAACATTTTACGTAACTTAACTAAAACAAATGTTCTTATTCTTACCCAAACCCAAACCTGTTCCTGAACTTAATCAAGTATTCTGTTCTATTCTATGTAGACTATGCGTATAGTGGCCCCTATTAGCTTTCTCCTCCCCTTCCACTTTCTGTGGTATCTACTGTATCTACCGTAGCGGTTGGCGGAAATGGTAACTGTTTTTACGGAGATAAGCCACGCCCGCTTTCCAGCAGGAATTAAGCAAATTAAGCAAATGCCTTTCGTGCAAAATGACTCTTCTACAAAGTGTCCTTTGCATAAAACGCTTTTAAAACTATGAAATCTAGTATTGTTGGTCAAAGTGAAAAGTGGCTTATTTCCTCTCATTTGATACTCGTCCTGCAGGATGAAGAGAGGAGTACCACCAACTCCAGTCTCCCCCACTGTATGATTGACTCATATGAGCTAACATGTCGTGTAACACATCCAAAATGCTTTGCCTGATGGATCTCTGTTATTAAATGTACTGATGTCCAACAGCATAACAAATCTCCTGATGTTTTCTGACCTGCTCCTAATTATCGATGTAAATAATGACTCGCACTGCAAGATCCTTCTCTGAGGACAGCGGGAGTTCACTGGCGACTTTCCCTCCCTCCACATGCAATCAAACCATGTGTGTCAGATCCCCGGCTGAAAGAAATGCACACTATTATGAACCTGAATGCGACTTTTTATGAAAACAAATAGCCAGTGGTGTGTGAGTGATTGGGGCTGTAGGTGAAAAGCCAGTGAGGGGGAAGGAACCTGCACTCCCTCTTATGCTGCCATGTGTTTTGCCAGGAGGAATATCACACATGAAGTCCTGAACCACTGGGAGTAAAGTCTGGACCAGAGGTGGGGGGGGAGGAGCTGCTTTGTGTTCGTGTGTGCCTATGCATGTCGATGTCTCTGGATCATATCACATTCTCAGAGAGGTTATGTGGGCCCTGTTTCGGGCCCACTCTGCTTTAATCCTCTGTGACAGGCGGTGTGCACATACCACTGCCGTTTGGAGCAGTCGGAGGCGGCTGTGGGTCGAGAGGGGAAGGTCGAATCCCGAGCAGAGAGGTGATGTGTCGGCCGCGTCGGAAACGGGCCTGCTCCACGTTTACACAAACTCAGAGGACAGGAGGACAGAGGCCGAAATGGCAAGGAGTAAAAGTTGGTAAAAAGGCTCATCTTTCTTTGCACACATGAGGGAGTGTAGAGATAATATACACAAGGCTTCTATTCTCCTCATTTGTCTCCATCAGTGATGCTGGCTGAGTGGTGTAGCGCTCTGTTGTGCACCGCACCGCTTCCAGATCATCAGTCAGAGGAGTCTTTATTACCGTCGGTGTGATGTGTTTCGGTGGACTTCTGAACTCCAGTGATTTTTTCCAAAAATATAGAATATATGTATATATCGATATCTGAATTCTTAAAAAACGTCTTGTTTTCTTGCAGAATGCTATTTTTGATACATAATACAAAATAAAGAGTATACAAAATAATAAAAACAAATACACTAAGTGCAGATAGGAGGTTTCCCCCACCTTTTCTGGATCATTTTGCAGATATCAGGTTTTGCACTTTGGCCATTGATATATTATTATTATTATTAATACATCCATTAAAACTATACTGATATAATTAGTGTCCATAAAATTCTTTCTTAACTTGTTTTGGCCAGCTCACTGAGTAGAGCTGGCGGTAGTGTGGGTCGATCACACCAACACAAGATCGTCAGTTTGATCCCCAGGCTCCTCCTGTCTGCATATCCAAGTGTTCTGAAGCAAAACACTGACCCTTCAGCAGCTCACTGCTGCTGATGCTGAGGCTGGGTCAAGTGCAGAGGTCAAATGTAACATATGGACCTGTATGAATGTGACCAATGTGATATCGTGTGGGAGTGTGCGTCATTACATCATCTGCATGGACTGATGGCTAGTCTGGGTCGTGACACCACACTCCCACGGTGCAGGTCTCTGGACTTAGTAGTCCGGGGAGCTTTGGCTTCATTACATGATCCCAGAATAAGTGTGTGTGGATCATATGTTATTCTGTATGTTGTTTCACTGAATGTAAATGCTAAGCTAAGGGGTCAGCACATTAATAAAGTGAGGTTTTAAGATAATTAAAAGAGGAAGCTATTAATGTCTTAATAAGGGGTGCACTAATTGGTGAAATGTATCGGTGAGTCTCACAAGATAATGTTGAACAAGCAGCAAGCAGCCAGAGGGACCTTTTTTTTTCTGTCAGTAAACGTCGAGTTAGAAAATGTTAAGACCGGAGGAAATTAATGTGTGAGTGACAGTTTTTAGGTTTGATCGTTGCAATGTTGGTGAGCTGGTAGAAACAGGCCTGAACCACAGACTGCAGATCAGTGTTATATGACTGTAGTCGTGAGTCACTAGTGTGGTAATGATTCAAGTCACATTTGAAATCTGGGTTTGCCCAAAGAGCAATAATTAGGATGTCAGGGTTTTATTTTATATGAACTGCAGGGAAGTTTGAGACATTTAGCTATAAATATCTTCAAAGCAATTGGAACAAAATGCTAATTTCTTTGACTATTTATCGGATCAGATTAAGATCTCTTCGTCCGCATGAAAATAAAAACTGATATTATGTATACAACATTATAACATAACATTACATAATATCCCAGATTCTGATAATGTTATCTGACCAGACATTGACCCTCGGGGGAGACCACAGCCAAACCGGTCTTCCAACTGGTCAGATCCAGCAGCTTGGTCCTTGACCCTCCGCTTCAAACCGCTCTCGGTTCCCATCCAGCACCAGTGTTGGACCTGCAGGGTTAATGAACGGATCAAACAGACACATCCGCGTCCCGTGGTTTAACCAAGTAGCAAAGTAAAGCCGGCTTACCTAACTTACATATGTTAACCATGTAGGCTACCTACCTAGCTGACCACCTCGCACCTTGACAAATGCCACTAAACATGACACCAAAGGGTCCTGACCAGAAGCTCACGTGACACATTGGGAGTGAGAACCTAGCAGAGTCTCCAATACTTGTAAAGAAGTACTTTCCAGAAGTTACATTCTAATGTTTTACTTTTGATACAAAGTTACTTAGATAAAAACTAAAAGGATTATTGCTAATCTAGAGTATGGTTTGAGCATATTTCCATTAAACTGTGAGGGTTGTACTTTGCACATCCTAAACACGAGAGGAAAATAAACTTATGAAATGCTCTCTACATTTACCTCATGGCACAGAAACCAATTTTGTATCATTTCTGCCTGTTATATTGATATTAGACTTACAGATGTCCATGTCACATCTTTTGAGTAGACCTTTTGCCATGAACAAAAAGCAATATCTGTCTGTTTCTGACAGTTTTAACTTTACTCCTTTACAGTTTTACTCACATCATCATATTTGGGTTTAAACATAAATGACTATTAAATGTCTTGAATTCAATTCAGTTTATTTTGTATAGCCCAAAATCACAAAAAAATGTTTCCTCTGAGGGCTTCACAATCTGTACACATACGACATCCCTGTCCCAGGACCTCACATCGGATCAGGAAAAACTCCCCAAAAAATAGTGAAAACCCTTTCACAGGAAAATGGAAGAAACCTTCAGGAGAGCAACAGAGGAGGATCCCTCTCCTTAAACTGGTTAGTAGTATTACCAAATGTATTCTCTTTGGGCCGTGATGGTTTCTGGTTTGGAAACATTGCATTTCTTGCAGTGTAACTGGTTAAAAACTACACATTCACTATGTGACATTTTCATCATATGGCAAAGTATATTTTAAAAAAGCAACCCCTGGTCTAATGAGCCAAACCCAGACAGTTTTTTTATGCCAAAAAGACCGAACTAGGGTCAGAGGACCATGAAAACATGCAACATGTGTCTAAAGGCCATTATACAATGCAACATGAATAAAGCTTTTAGAAGATAAATTACTTTAAATAAACTATTTTATTTAGCAAGGAAGTTACTTTTAAAATCAACAACACAGATTATTAACTCACCACAACACTTATTAATTTATAATTTAGCTTCCCCATATTTCGTATAATTAGTGCAACATTTTAGAAACAATATAATGCACCCACACTGCTGAGTGAAACAACACGTCTATTTAACTTTGGTTCCCATGAGAATGAGTTAAACGTGGGAGGAAGGGGTCTAGCTAAACTAAGCTAAACAGGAAAAAGGTTTAGTGACATATACACATTAATAATTATCATAAATGCGGTGACAGGGAGCAAGGGTGATGAATAAGTACAGGGACAATGTCCACCAGCAGAAGTCTAAGAAGAAGCCTGAACTTGGTTTGGAGAACCTGTGCTATGATCTGCTTTATTGATACAACACATCAACTGTAACTCCATCTGTTCCTCCACTCTATCTCTGTCTCTCCAGCTCCCGGTGTAATTACTATAATCAACTGGCAGCCTCACATCTCACATCTGGAGAACAGTTGCTGTGACCCCCAACCCAATATAATACGATGTAGAGCTCGGAAAGCAACAACAATACGAAGCTTTCTAGTTCGCTTTCTGTGAAGTTTTCCAAGCCATGAAATAAACACATCAGAAGAGAGTTGGAACTAAAGAGAGAAAATAGAAGTGATTCTTCCATTCATCCCACAACCTCACTATTGAAAAGGTTATCGTATATTTAGTTGAACGTTAGAGGTTGAGAAAGGTAGAGAGATGCAGACAAAGAGAGGGAGCGAGAGAAAAGTCCTGCCTGGCTTTCCTCCATTTGGGATCAGCAGGCCATGAAGCGCCTGAAGAGAACGGCTACGTTATCTCCCTCCACCTACGCCCCTGAACCTGCCACGGCCCCAAAACATACTGTGTGTGTGTGTGTGTGTGTGTGTGTGTGGGGGGGGGGGATGAATGTTTAGAATACTTCTTCTACCACTGCCAATACCAACATTCCCAGTAAAGAAACGCTGCGTTGGCCCTGAGGCCCCAAATCACTAAATCTCCCCAAAACACACCCACATCGCAGTCAAGCGCTGTCAGAAACATCAGGGATACACTCAGGGTCACGGGAGAGGACACCAGCGGCAGACTTTACAGTTAAGCAACGCAGGCAGCCTGCGCCTGGGGGCTCCAACTATATTACTATCTATGTTTACATATGAAAAATATGAAATGATTTGACTGTCCTAACCTATGTGACCTGAGATTACTAAAATATGCAACTCAGCTGTATACTACCTAGTGTGTAAAGTGTGAATGCAGGTCTTTTACTGGGCGGTGTAAATAGATTTACGAGTCAATAGTTATTAGATACTTGGAGAGACTTTGGAGAAAAGACATATCTTAGTTCAGTGTAGCGTTATTTCACTTTGGAGCGTTTGTGGATGGAAGTGTGAGTTAAAACCAACAAAGGCCTCTGTGATGAGATCAAAGAAACACAGCCTACCAGACAGGAAAGCAGATGACTGCTGAGAAAAAGGTGGATGTGATACAAGATTTAAAAGGTAGTCTATGGCCTCAAAATGACATAACGGTTGGAGTAAGTAGGGATACCAGGTGCACGTTGTGAAAAGGTTGCAGTTTTGAAATCGGGGTTCATTGTGTGAACTGAACACAAACTACGTGTTTAAAATAAGTATGTTTGCTACTCGCTACGTAACTTTGGTCACATAGGAAGTTAAGTAAGTGATGTACAAAGCAGCACGTTAATAAAACAAATCAACATTCATTTTCACACGGGACACAAACAGTGGTCTCCTGAGTGCAAGTCCTGTGGTTGTTTGACCAACTTGTTCCCACTCCTAACTCGTCCTAATTCTGAGGCTTGGTCACCGCCCCTCTGCCTCTGACGAGGGAGCACAAGGCCCCTATAGCGGCTGTATGAGACGCACCGGTCTTCAAGCTAACGCCAATGTAAACCCACCCACGCCATTGTTAGACACTTAGGTAGTACACAGGGCAAGGAGCATCCATCAACCCTGACCTTCCAACGCTGAGGGACTTTATCCCGTTTTACGCTACGTCCCGTGGCTTTCTCTTTTGCTCCCGTCAGCCACTAGAGGTCACCGCCTAACAACAAATGTAAAAATGTGTCGTAATAAGCTGCTTGCACAGACGACATATACAGCCCTTTTGTTTGGGAGGACAGTCTGACTAAAACATGAGTCATAAGGTGTGTACATACCTAACCGGAAGTTGCCCTTCATTTTTTGACAGGTTTTTAAAATTAAACTTGGGAATTTAATTGGGAGTAGCTAGCAAGGAACTTACGCACCAGTAAATCATAGAACCATAGGATGAGAATTAGAACCACAACCTTTTCCCTCACAACGGTTACCCCTTTATGAATACAGATACCAGTATGGACAGATCTGGATCTGACCACACTTGCAGAGCTGTTTGGTTCAGTTGGGAAGGTCTTTACTCTCTTCCTGTAACAACACAACCTTTAGTGACAACCATTCAGCAGCAGCTCAGTGACTTTACCTCTGCAGCTTTCTGTTTTACTCTTGCTTAAGTGTATGTGTGCTACCTCAGAGTTGATTCCCTTGTAACTCCATTGCCCCAGTCCCTCTAACTGTTCCAGGCAGCAATGTCAGCCAGTCTGCTCTCCCGAAACAAACTATTACCTGAGAGTTTATCGCCATCCATTTCTACCTGAAACCCTGTAATCCTCCAGCTCTTTCGGCTCCTCAGTGGCCCCTCTGGTATGCTAGAAACAATGTCTGTGTGTGTGTGTGTGTGTCGGTGTGCGTGTGTGTGTGTGAGTGAGTGCACTTGCACGTTTCTGCTCAATGCTTCTTCCTCTCACACTTGTTGATGAATAAGGAATGAAGTGCTGAGCCCATCACCGTGGGGGAGAGCTTCCCCCAGCAGACACACACACACACACACACACACACACACACACACACACACACACACACACACACACACAAACTAGCACAGATGCACAAACAGGCATGTACATGCATATACAGATGCTCACGCACGAGCGAACACAAACACTCACACACAAACACACACACTAGAGCCTGCTCTCAGGTGGTAATTATGTGAATGCTGAACTGTCTCTCTGATGCATCTCGGGGATTATTTAAATGGTCAAATTAAGTGATGTACCACGGACTAAGAAGTAGCCTCAGGGGAGCTTGAGTAAAGGACAGAATGTGATAATATGTGTGTTTGTGTATGTCTGCGTGTGTGTGTGTGTGTGTGTGTGTGTGTGTGTGTGTGTGTGTGTGTGTGTGTGTGTGTGTGTGTGTGTGTGTGTGTGTGCCTCTTTACACTGCCATCATTTCTTTCAAATGAGCTGTGGAGAACATGTTTCTGTCCTTGAGTCCCCGGAGCTCCTCCGTTGTGTTTTCTTTTACAAACAATGGCCTCTGTTAGTTTCTGCCTCTACTCAGGGACTGAATTATGACATTATAAAGGACATGTGTGTGTTATACTAATTGGACCAGCAAGGCCCATGTTGACCTTTTGTTCAACTTGTGCATATACTGTAGTTCCCATGAGGGTCATCTGCCTCTGATGATGATGGATATGAAGCACCAACGGTCTGCAGAACCATTATGATGAAAGATATACTTGTTGTCTTTGACAGTTTTTTTGTTTTTATTCTGACTTTATTGCACCAAATTGAAACAGCTGCCCCTCTGAGCGTGGGGATGTGGCTGAAAGGAAGGACAAAGAGGCACCAAACAGGACAGAAGCCTTCATGGGGACATGGTCCATGGGACTCACAAATTAAATATTGGCCTTTAAAGTCCCACATCAGTCAAACCCCGGGGAGTGTTTGAGTGAAAGTGGCAGAAACAGCCCACATTGCAACCAGTGTTTGTGTTAACTGTCATCTACAGAATTTTAGGAGTTTTGACAGACAAGTCCAACCGCTGTCTGTCATTCTGACGGATTAGAACATAATAAGTGCCACTGTAACCCGGCTGCTCACGGTAATCTGTCTTTAAGAGAATAAAGCTGAGCAGCATACTCCCCCGGAACTTCTTCTAGGGACTGAGAAACTCCTTCAGCATTTGGATACTAAAGATTTAATTCACGTTTCACTTCTAGGTCCAGGGCACTTTGTCTTGACCCAAAAAGTAAATACTGCACATGGCTGTTCTAGACTAGGTCCACGGCTATAGCACTTCCTGAAGGCAGCACTTGAATCAGAGGAGCTTCTACCGCCTCACCTCTTATAGAGATCAACTCAAAGAAACACTCAGTTCCTACTGTGTACTCTCCTGTCTCCCATTCTGTTCCTCCAAGCTGTGTGTGACGAATGAAACAATGGACTGTCGTTGAACACGTCAATGAATCTATCTGAAGTGTATGTATTAACCAGTGCATCTGATTGTGTGTGTTGAATGTTCACGTGTGTTGTATGTTATTAAAATGGATTATGAAATAACAAACATTGTACAGATATTTGTCTCAGGACTTAGTGGAGACCAAAAGCAGAGCTGATAGAGAGAGTGAACTTTGAACTCTGCTGCCCCATAACTGTTGGATGTGTAAATGAGCAAGTGTTTGCCGGATGAAGGTCGAAGGTGATAGCATGTCAATGTTGTGATCGATACATTTGAGCGTGGTAGTTCGGCATAGCGCCCCCTTGATCCAAGAGCATTTAAAACAGCATTTTGAGTAAGTATTCTATCAGATCAGAATAATGATTAAATAACAGCAGCAAGTATGTTTCATGTCACGCATTATACCAACATTATATTTATTTCTCAGTTTAACCACACTTTTTTCTTTGTCCCAAACGACCCGTTGCTTTTACATATATTCATTAAACAAAAAAAAGTGTTCTTTTCCCTCCTCCCTCTCCTGATCCTTCTTCAAGATTTCAAAGTGATACTATTCAGATTTACCCGCCTCTCCCCCTCCAGTGGCCTATTACCTCGCCCATATGCTGCTCACTCCAAGGCGAGCTTTTAGCATTGGAAATTGTAATGGCTGGTTCCTCTGTTTATAACGACAGGCCCCTGTCACTCACACTAACTGACAGACGGCCCGCATTAGCATAACATCTGTTCCACTCGATGATCACTTTCTGTGATTATCAAGGGACCTCGCTGGTCAAAGCTCACTGTCAGTTGATCGGATTCAGCCTGAAGTTAGGGTATTGGGAAAAGAATGGGAAGTTGTTGAGAGCGGGCCAATTAAAGGGGCCCTGCGGAATTTTCTTGTGAACAAACAAAAGTTGTTTACATAAAGTCTTACTCCCCAAAATATAGCGTGTGTGTATCTTTGAAGTCTAACCAAGACAGGCTTCACCAGCCCCCCCACTCCCCTCCACACACAAACACAGACAAACACACACACACACACACGCACACACACACACACACACACACACACACACACACACACACACACACACACACACACACACACACACACACACACAAATGCCTATGGAAGCTAAAAGAAAACTAATGTACTCTCCTAATATTCAGTGTGAAATGAGTCCAAAAATACTGGACGAGCTGCTCCTACTTCGTTTGGTTCAGCTGGACAACCGGCTTTCCAGCATACACTACAGGTTTTGGGCCGCTATGTATCCACTGTGGTATCGGTAGGTAGGTAGGTAGGTAGGTAGAATGTTCTTTTTTTGTCAGAACATTTGAGTTCATGATTGTTGGGAAGTAAATATAATTTCAACATACATTACCAACCCTAGTTGAAGTCATAATATTACGAAACAAAAGTCCTAATCATTTCATAATAGTCACAATTCTTACAGAATAAGGATAAAACATGTGCTGCATGATAGATTCAAGTCATACACGATGCATCTAGGTTGCCTGTATTCCACGTGCAGGCTTTAGCCCTTGTGCTACTGTACAGTAACCTGCAGTTCCTGTGTCTTGTGTCTGGACCGCAGCGTGGCGTCTCCTTTGCTGCCCCCTCACTCGTTAGACACTCTGTGTGGCACCGTCTTCCTACCCACAATGTTTCCCTTTGACAAGCTCAGGGACGCAGCTGTGTGCTGGCCTTTGATCACGGGTGATGAAGTCAACACAATAATAGCCCACTAACAGGTCAATAAGCCGGTCCAAAGTGAGATCTATGCCTGTTAGTTTGTCTTGTCCACATCTGACGACACAACCACCTCCCTCAACGCTGTTTCATGGCTAGGCCTCTCAGAGACAGTGTCACAGTAACGTGAGGCTACATCTCACGTCGTTTACATGGAGCCATTTTAGTTTAAGCCCTCAGTGCAGTTGGTTGATATTGGTTGGCAAAATAGTTGCTTACTTTTCTATCAATTGACCTGTTTTATTAGCTTTGCGGCACGAGTGTGGAGCGGTCGCGATGACAGTCAGTACCTCCACGTCCGAGTGCCACGTTTCTCTCCGATGCCCCGACGCACATCTCAGCCGTCTGGAGAGAAGCCGGTCCCAGCACGACTCCAGCTGTGGCTTCAAAACACATCTGGTTATTGGCTCACGTTGACCGGTAACTGGTTTGATTTGCTCTGACAGTAAGGTAAGGTCAACCTTCTGTTGACACACGAAGGACAGACTGATCCCATCTGTGTGCGACAACAGAGTATTCAAATCTCAATCTTGATATTTTTCCTGTGATATTATAACGTTTTGGTCTCTTTTTCTTCCCTCTAGGGGGGCCTACTACTCTGGCACAGTTGTGAGGTACACATATGGTCAGGTGTTGGTCGATGTAACAAGCTGGAGGATGGTTAGAGTTTCACACTCATGGGGACACTGAATAGTGTCCTCTGTGTTCTGTGTCTCAAGGGTAATTTATCATCATGGGATGCACAACAAAATACAGTATTGTCTACTATTCTAATTATATGAATACTTTCTGTTATATTCATCGAATGTGATGTAACTATGTTAAGTTCATTCTGGTCACATGACATCTATTGCTTCTGTCCATCCGGGGAGATGGATCCTCCTCTGTTGCTCTCCTGAAGGTTTCTTCCCTTTTTCTTGAACCGATGTGTACAGATTGTAAATCCCTCTGTGGGAAATTTGTGATTTCAGGCAATACAAAATAAATGTAATTGAGTTGAGTGGAAAAAACAAGATGGCGGCAGATGTGTTGGGTGGTTTGTCAGGCTCCACTTCAACGGCTTCTAACGCATTTTTGCAAGTAGTTACTGGTTCAAGAACAAAACAAAGAAACCGGTCGGGTAAAACTCATGGAGAAGGGGGAAATGTTTGCGTGTTTTTGCTTTGCTGTTGGCTTCTATTGTTGCCACTTGGACAATACCTAAGCGCAAACAAACAGATATCCCGGGCTGACAACCACCAGTCAGTAAATATGAATGGATTACCGAGATTAAACTTTTTCGGACATGGATACCTTGTCATCTACTCAATCACCAAACAACCTGATCACCCCCGTTGCGGCACGCCGAGCAAACAAAACAACATTGCCACCTGCGTGAACATCAAACAAATTGAACTCACCCACAGCTGCACGCGAAGAAAGCGGGATTACCAGAGAGGATGCAGTTGGCGTGGCTTCGGTGTTTTCCTGGCTTTGATTTTGCTATCTGGGGATATACAATTGAATCCAGGCCCGTTTGCTGTTGGCCTTTCCCCGGAGGGTGTACCAGCGGGTGGATTGCGCGTGCAACGGCTGAGCTCCGCAGTGACGGACATCCTCCCCGAGGAAACAGGAATTTCATATGGTGACGATATACAATCAATAAGGAAGCAACGAGAATTTAGATTTTTTCAGACTGTAAATCACGCACGGGTAATATGGGAGCCTATGTCTAAACCTAAGGGTATTCTAGGTGGACATTTGAATATTCGCAGTTTATTGCCTAAAGGGGATCAGATCCAACATCTGTTAACTGACTCAAATTTAGATTTTTTAGCATTAAGCGAAACTTGGCTGAACAGTAACATTCAGACTAGTATGATTGATGTCCCTGGATACATTTGTCATAGAAAGGATAGAACATCTAAAAAAGGTGGAGGGGGAGTACTATTCTATGTCAGAGACACTCTGAAATGTAATGAAATCAAACTGGATACGCCATTAGAATGTTTGGTTTTAAATGTTGTATTATCCCCTAAAATGAATTTTAACATTATAGTACTGTATAATCCACCATCACACGATGTTTCATTTTATGATCATTTAGATAATATTTTCAAATGTATAAATACTCGCACCGAATCTATTTTTCTTGGTGATTTTAATATTAACTGGCTAGAGAAAAGCCGTAGAAAAAAATTAAAGAGACTGTTGTCAAAACACAGTCTTCATCAGATAATTAAAGGTCCAACAAGGATCACACGAGCGAGTAAAACTATGATAGATCTGATAGTCACTAATAGTCCACAGAGAATCATCAGAACCTATAATTTATTAACAGGGCTCTCTGATCACAATATGACCATGGTTGTACGGAAACTCACTAAACGGCGTTTACCCAAATTTACGAACGAAAGTAAATCAGGGAACTCGGGTATCCCTAAAAATAAGTTGAAACAAGTTAAAAATGATTTAGATAATTTAGATTGGAATAATGTTTTACTATCGAATGATTTAGAAAATTGTTGTAACTCCTTGATGAAAAGCCTCACAAATCTGATTGAGAAATATACTAAGACATTCAAAGGTACGCAACGACAAACCTCTTTACCATGGCTAAACAATGACATTCGTCAGTTAATGAAAAAAAGAGACTATGCACTGAAAAAATCATTGCTTTCCAAAACTAATACTGATTCTCTCATCTTTAAAGGATTGAGAAATGCAGTAGTCAGAGAACTGCGTAAAGCAAAGACAGCCTATTTTATGCAATTGATAGAGGAATCAGAAGGAAATAGTGCATCCCTTTGGAAGCACCTCAATAGCCTCACTAAACTTAAGCCTGGTCAACAAAAAACAATAGCTGAATTGGAAGTGAATGGAGTTATCAGCACTAACAATTCAGCTATTGCAAACGAATTTAATAATTTCTTTGTTCAGTCTGTGGAGGAGCTTGCTGGGACTTTTGATCCAGCAACCCTATCACAGACCACAAAGTCTGACCAATCAGATCTTTTTCGTATTAAGGAGGTTGGTCAGGAAAAAGTATATACAATCATTAATACATTAAATAAATCTAAGGCAAAGGATGTATTTGGGTTGGACACTGCCTTTATTACAACTCACTGCTCAGCCTTGATTAAACCTGTAACCCACCTTGTAAACCTTTCCATCAGAATGGGCACATTCCCACAAAGTTGGAAACAAGCCATCATTACACCAATTTTCAAGGCTGGTGCAAAGAACCAAGCAAGTAATTATAGGCCAATCTCAATACTGCCGGCTCTATCCAAAATTTTAGAGAAAATTATTATAGAACAGTTAGTAGAACATCTTCAAGGTAATAAACTTGTTAATTCTAAACAGTTTGGATTTAGAGCAGGGTATTCTACAGAAATGGCTAATTGCTATCTTACCGAGAACATTAAAAGTAAGTTGGACAAGGGTAATGTTGTGGGAGCTGTGTTTATAGACCTAAAAAAGGCCTTTGACACCGTGAACCACACCATACTCTTGAATAAACTTTCCACCTTTAACATCTCTGAGCACGCTATCAGTTGGTTTGCATCATATCTGGAGCATAGAGAGCAACGGGTCAAAATAAATACCGAACTCTCAACATCATTACAATCCACAATGGGTATTCCACAAGGCTCCATTTTGGGGCCTCTGCTCTTTAGTTTATATATAAATGACTTGCCTTCATGCTGTCTGTCAGCCAACTGCCAGATGTATGCTGATGATACAGTTATTTATGCATCAGCTAGGACACCAACTGAAGTAGCAGAGACCCTGACCAAGGAAATGGAGGGTATAGCCCAGTGGCTTAAAGAAAATCATCTGACGCTTAACGTCAAAAAGACGGTATCTATGTGCTTCTCAATTAGAGGAAAAGCTAAATGTACTATTAAGTTAGATCAAGAAGCAATAGAGGAAGTTGAGGAATTTAAATTTTTAGGTATTATTCTGGATTCCCGACTCAAATTCAATAGACACATTAACAAACTCTGTAAGACTGTCCGGACAAACCTGAACTGTTTTAAATTGATTAGGCATCATATACCTGTTAAGGCAGCTTTGCTGTTTTTTCATGCTATGATACTTTCCCATTTATCTTATTGTGCTACTGTATGGGGCCAAGCTTCCCAGACATCAGTTAAACCCATCATATCATTATACAAACAGGCACTGAAAATAATGGATCAGAAATCAATTATGTGGCACCATTGTTTGATTGTACAGAAATATAAGTTTTTAAATTTTGATAGTTTTATTAAGTTCTCTTTTCTTAAACTGATTTTTAAATGCACTAATAATCTAGCCCCAGCCGTACTCTGCCCTTTTGTGACAAAAATAAACGCAAGGAGAGTGGCCACTAGGAGAGCAGTGGGTGGCAATTGCATAGCAGAAGGGCGCAAAACCACTTTTGGCCAGTCAAGTTTTTCAGTGATAGGGATACATTTTTGGAATGATTTACCAACGGAATTAAAAACAGAAACCGACCTGAAAACATTTAATAGAAAGGTGAAACATTGGCTGAAAGACAATCAAATATGTAGCCACTGAGAAATTCTGGTTGTAATGCATCTATGCTGGGCTCTTAAGTGATGTGTTCTTTTGTGTAATGTGGTCGTGATTATGTAAAATGTTAATGTCTGTACTTATGTATTTGTTATATGATTGAGTAATTTATATTATGTAGTTTTTTTTATTTTTTATTTTTTGGATTATGTTTTTAGAAAGGTCTGACCAGGGACTGGGGTTGCAAATTAGCCTATTGGCTAGAAACCTTTTATGCAACACATCTACACATATTGTTATGGCTTTGTCTATGATACATTATGTATGTAATAATGTGCGCTGCATTGTCCCTGACAAATTAACTAAAAAAAAAAAAAAAAATAAAATAAAATTGGATTGAATACCCTGCCTTCGCTCAAGGACAGCTGGGATCGGCTCCAGCCCCCCGCGACCATAGAACAGGATAAGTGGTTCAGATAATGGATGGATGGATTGAATACTTGAAAAAAAAAAAAACAGTGGTACATTTTTTTATTTTCTTCGGGAGAAATGTAAAAAGCAGCAACCAGACAATTATCTTGGTGGATGACGATGGCCGGCTGGGCTAGCTTAGCTATTGGCTCTCCTCGCTCTCCTCCTGAGGGGTCGACGCTTTGGGGATTAATCTGAAAATACAGACAAAAGCTGACTGTTTTTTCAAAAAAACAACTGCTTTTGTACAAACTGTATGTCAGGTGTGTGCACGTTTGAATTGTTCTATACAGAAAAGCCTCATAAAACCTCAGCCACTCAAGTGGTTTATAGACCGTCCACGCCCACAGAAAACGACCCCCAAGGTCCTCCTGACAAGTGTTACCGCTCATATAAGGGTCATTGGGATGGGAGTTGATAGAACTTTATTGATACTTCCACTCTTAGCGATATTCCTCTTTGGATTAGTTCTTTATACAGTTAGGTCCATAAATATTTGGACATTGACACTTTTTTCATTATTTTGGCTCTGTACACCACAACAATGGAGTTGAAATGAAAAAATCAAGATGTGCTTTAAGTGCAGACTTTCAGCTTTAATTTTAGGGTATTTACATCCAAATCAGGTGAACGGTGTAGGAATTACAACAAATTAAAATGTGGCCACCCTCTTTTTAAGGGACCAAAAGTAATTGGACAAATTAATATAATCATAAATCTAATTGTCACTTTTAATACTTTGTTGAAAATCCTTTGCAGTCAATGACAGCCTGAAGTCTGGATTCCATAGACATCACCAGACGCTGGGTTTCGTCCCTGGTGATGCTCTGCCAGGCCTCTCCTGCAACCGTCTTCAGTTCCTGCTGGTTCTTGGGGCATTTCCCCTTCAGTTTTGTCTTCAGCAAGTGAAATGCATGCTCAATTGGATTCAGGTCAGGTGATTGACTTGGCCATTGCAGAACATTCCACTTCTTTGCCTTAAAAAACTCCTTGGTTGCTTTCGCAGTATGCTTCGGGTCATTGTCCATCTGCACTGTGAAGCGCCGTCCAATGAGTTCTGAAGCATTTGGCTGAATATGATATTGCCCGAAACACTTCCGAATTCATCCTGCTACTTTTGTCAGCAGTCACATCATCAATAAATACGAGGGAACCAGTTCCATTGGCAGCCATACATGCCCACGCCATAACACTACCTCCACCATGCTTCACTGATGAGGTGGTATGCTTTGGATCATGAGCAGTTCCTTTCCTTCTCCATACTCTTCTCTTCCCATCATTCTGGTACAAGTTTATCTTCGTCTCATCTGTCCATAGGATGTTCTTCCAGAACTGTACAGGCTCTTTTAGATGTTTTTTGGCAAACTATAATCTGGTCTTCCTGTTTTTGAGGCTCACCAATGGTTTACATCTTGTGGTGAACCCTCTGTATTTACTCTGGTGAAGTCTTCACTTGATTTTCGACTTTGACACAGATACACCTACCTCCTGGAGAGTGTTCTTGATCTGGCCAACTGTTGTGAAGGGGTTTTTCTTCACCAGGGAAATGATTCTTCTGTCATCCACCACAGTTGTCTTCTGTGGTCTTCCAGGTCTTTTGGTGTTACTGAGCTCACCAGTGCGTTCTTTCTTCTTAAGAATGTACCAAACAGTTGATTTGGCCACACCTAATGTGTCTGCTATCTCTCTGATGGTTTTGTTTTGATTTTTCAGCCTAATGATGGCTTGCTTCACTGATAGTGACAGCTCTTTGGACTTAATATTGAAAGTTGACCGCAACAGATTCCAAACACAAATACCACACCTGAAATGAACCCAAGACCCTTTTATCTACTCCTTGTAAATGAAATATCGAGGGAATTACACACACCTGACCTTGAAACAGCTGATCAGCCAATTGTCCAATTACTTTTGGTCCCTTAAAAAGAGGGTGGCCACATTTTAATTTGTTGTAATTCCTACACCGTTCACCTGATTTGGATGTAAATACCCTCAAATTAAAGCTGAAAGTCTGCACTTAAAGCACATCTTGATTTTTTCATTACAACTCCATTGTTGTGGTGTACAGAGCCAAAATTATGAAAAATGTGTCAATGTCCAAATATTTATGGACCTAACTGTATATCCTTATCAGTAATGTGTTTTAATACATTATTTTTGAAAAAGATGAGTTTAAAATTAATTTTAAAAATAACTGAATGTTGTTTCTTTGGAAACATAAACCCAATAATAACTAACTGGAAATTAATACAAATATGAATCAAATATATGATTTATATGAACTGTCCTCTGAGGCTCCTCCTCCCTGGCAGAGGTGGGAGGAGCCTCTTTGTCCCAGCCAGAACTGGTATGAACAGTCAGACAGTCAGAAGACAGACGGACGGCTTCTGCTCCAACGTGTCTGTAACAACGAGCTATTAGCCGAGCTGGTGTAAACATAGAGACTGCAGACGGAGCAGATTGAATTATTGATTCTTCATCATGTTCACGTGTTGGTGCTTGTTGAGCAGACGGATTGATAAAGGTTTGGATGTTTTACTGCGTTTACAGTAACGACTCAAGTTCACTGTCTCCACCACGACCTCTCTGACTCTAGGCTCCTGCGTGATTGTCTGTGTGGTCATGTGTTTGTGTGTGTGTGTGTGTGTGTGTGTGTGTGTGTGTGTGTGTGTGTGTGTGTGTGTGTGTGTGTGTGGTAAAGTGTGTGTGTGTGTGGTCATGTGTGTGTGTGTGTGTGTGGTAAAGTGTGTGTGTGTGTGGTCATGTGTGTGTGTGTGTGTTTGTGTGCGTGTAGTTAAAGAAGCTCACATAGAGCAGAGTGTGATATAAATTACAGCAAAACATTTCACTAACAAAGACCACGCCCATAGCAATGCGAGTTTACATATAGTTTATTGCGAGGTGGAAGAGAGTGTCGGGTTAAGGAGCCGGACAGGGGTCGAGGGATGCGTGGATGAATGTCGGCGCTGGAACGAGAAGGGTAGAAGGGTCGTGAAGAGGGTTGGAGGGTTGCGATGAGGCTGCTGGCGTCCGATGGCTAGCGGGAACGACGGGGGTGGAGACTCGTGAGTGGGGGGTATCTCTTCTGAAGCTCTGGCTGTGCAGAGTCCCCAGTTAGCCCACTAGTCCTGTGGGAGAGAGAGAGGGCGAGAGAGAGAGATGGGGAGAGGAAGAGGGGTGAGAAGAGAAGAACGGGGTTGGGTGGGAGGGATGTCAGAACAGAGTCGAAGCGGAAGTGAACGGGTTTGATGCGTTTAAGTACGTAGGGCTCGAATGATTGGCTCAGTTTGGGGCGTGGTCTTCGATCCTGAACTCCGTTTTATAAACACCATTAATAGCAAAATAATCGATAAAGTCAGAGATTATCAATACTTCAACTTTTAATATTTTTGCACTAGTTCCTATTTCATACCAAGTTTCCGTACCGATATCTAGGCAGGAGAAACATTTTAAATATGTTTTATATGATGTGCCAAAAAGTGGTAAGAAGTGTGACAAGAAAACACTTTGTTGGAAGATGGAAGCGGAAGTACATAAAAAACAGATAATCAGACAATCAAATTAAACCGGACCAAACCAAAAGAGAAAACAAACCAACGAAAAGAGAACCGGAGAGAAAATGAAAATAAAAGCAGACATGATGATCTCCTGCCACCAGTAGGTGGCACAGGGGCTGTTTCAGAGGCTGGAAACAATATTCCAACCCGCTTGGAAACATTTGCAAAGGAGATATCTAGCCTTCCCGTCGTCCACATTTACTAGCCCGCTGCCTTCTTCGTCCCTTGCTTTGCGGGCGCCTTCCACCTGATGATCAGCGGAGTAGTGCGACACCGCTGGTGGAGCTGTGTTTTACGTCTGTGCATGACCTTTATAAGCATGACCTCATGACCTCGTCCATGTGAGATAAAGACAGCATAGGTCTCAAACCTCGCGCTGAGCGAGAAGCAAGGCAGCTGCCATTAACTGGAGAAACTATAACGCTGATGCACATGCAATGCCCAAATCCAACGCCAAGTACATTAAATGGCTTCTTAAGGTATGTTTTCACACGTGTGTGATTTAACCTCTGTGGAAGCTTGATTGCTCAAATTAGTACACAAGTGTGTGTGTGTGTGTGTGTGTGTGTGTGTCTGTGTGTAAACTCTCCTCCAGAGCAGGGATTAACTAAACAGCATCTGGATGCTCACTAATTGGCTCTCCTCTCCACACAACCATGAAAAAAATAGCACACCTCACCTCCTTGTGTTTATGTGTGAGACACACACACAGAAAGTGCCGCTTGTGCCAGTAATTGGGGATTACCATGGTAATATGGTAAACCATGTTCACTGGGGAAAAAAAGACAAAAAAAAAGACAATTATGGCAGGTAAATAGCGCACAATTGTTAGAAATGTCTAAATGGTCACTCATGGCGCTCGCTGCATTCATTGTTGTCTCTTCTGTATGTTTCTCCTGCTGATTAACCTGGCTGTGCTGCTGCTATTGTCTTGTGGTAAGTAGCATCGCCACTTAACAATATAATGGGCCCGCTGCCAGCGCTATTACACACTAGTTGCTGTAATTAAAAGGCTGTTAAGCGAGGCTGACTCTCTGTCGGTCCAAACTGAATCCCAGCATGAAAACCAGTGCAGATGGAGAATCGTCACATTACGTCATCGGCAGTGAAGGACACAAAGCCGAAGATGTGATTTTCACATGCACATTGATTTATGTATAGCGTGTACAAATACAATTTTCAGTGTATGCAGACATCTTTACGGCGCACTGCAACTGTGTGAACGGAATTATTATTCACATGGTCATGCCCATTTAAAAATTGTATATCCATTAAATCCAAAATATGTGCTTTTTTCCCCCATAGCTGAATTTAAATTCCTATGTTTCTAAGTCACATAATTCAACATCACATTCATTTGATTGCCCTTCTGTGCGTTATTAATAAACCTGGGCATCGTCTCGTTGATCTAGATCACAGGGGCGACTGTGGCTCAGTGGTTAGCAAGTCAGTCTTTCAATCAGAGGGTCGGTGGTTCAAACCCCGCCTCAGCCAGTCCATGTCGTTGTGTCCCTGAGCAAGACACTTAACCCTAATTGCTCACCGTTGCTGTGTCTACTGTATACTCTATATCATGTAAGTCGCTTTGGATAAAAGCGTCAGCTAAATGAAATGTAATGTAATGTTTTCTCCTTTCCTTTCTCGTCGTTAGCAACTGGTTTAAAAACATATATCCCATTGTGGTATCTATCCATCTATCCATTTATCCATCTATCCATCTATCCATCCATCCATCCATCCATCCATCCATCCAACACAATTAAAAAGCACATGAACCTAACCAGTGCAGTCCCAGTGAATCAGGATTCTGAAATATTCGGACCAGTCCGTCTGTCGGCAGCAGCCATGCCACCTTCTAGGTCTCCCTCTCATTCTGATGCTTGCTCTGACCTTCAGAAGATGTGCATGCCTGAATGCTGCCTCGAGATTGGCTAATTAGAAACATGCGTTAACAAGCCGTTGAAGAGGGATGTGATGTCTGTTAACCACAACGTATACAGCTAATTTATGGTTTACCCTTCACCGTAACCCTAACCCATTTTGACATATATACAGTATACACACTATGTATTAGATCATTTACTCATGATGGGGCCTTTTGTGGGAATAAGCGCTTCAATAAGCATTAAAGCCCAGTGTTTTTGAACATTGAAAAGAAATCCCTGCAAATCATGTGTATTTTTTATATATATATTTTTTTATATATATTTTTCTAATTGTCTTAAAGTCCTTTGAATGAAGGAATAATAGTGCAGGTTGAGTACTCGCATGGCCGCATGCAGGATTTTTAGAAGTCTAGAGGTCCAAAAGGTATTACTCAGGGGGGTCCACTTCAGAAAGGTTGATTTCCTCAAACTAAACATGTGCTTTGTAGGATGTTTGGAGAACACAGATTGGATAACAATATCTTTAATAGCATGCCAGGGAGGATTAGTGTGACTGATATGTCGAGCAGTGATCCATGAGAATCAGGTGAAAGATCCCCGCTGCCATCTGTACTCACTGAATATCTTTCTCTGGAACTCCTCACTTGTCTCGCATGCCAACGTGTATTCAAAATAACGTAATAATAATGTGCCTATTTTTGTGTTCGAATCATTTTGGATTTGAATTATGGGAATGTGTCTCAAACAAGTAGTTAGATGTGTTTGACAGTAATATTGTATATGCAAGCAATAATATCACTACACTATCACTGTGCTTGGTAATTGTGTTGATAAAATGAGCCTTAAGAATCATGGGGTTGTCATAATGAGAAATTCATATATATATAGGGGGCGTGTCCTCTTCACCATGTAGCAGCATGGTGCTCCATGTTTCTACAGGCCAGACTCTGACTCTGGAGAGAGGTCGCCATGTTCGCATGTAACCTAAAGAACACCATACTTTTCTACCTGCTTGGAAAGGGAGGGGTTCTACGGTTCATCACTAGATGGCGCTAAATCCGACACACACTCCTTAAAAACTGGATTAATTGATTTATCTTTTTGACAGCAGGATGGGAGAGGGGGCGAGGTGAGAGGTGAGTAATTAGTGAACGGTTTATATCTAAGCCTCTTTTTTTTTTTATCAAGCATGAAGTGATCATCCTCCAGAACCATGCTATCCATTTTTTGTTGTGACCACCAGTTTGAATTATTTTAATTTAATCTCCAAGAAAGGGCTAAAACATGACTATAATACCCATCATCTCCATCCGCGTTCCATTGTGGAAAGTCATAAACTCACCATTCGCAGTGATATTGGTTTTGTAAAAGGCATTCGGAGTGATTCCGGCTAACTGGTGATTGTATAGCTGTGTAATCAGAGGAGATTGCGACGTTATGGAGTCGGCTTTAGCTACATCAAGTCCTGTCTCCTGTCAGTGGCCCGCGAGGCTTTTAAAGCTCCCCCTATGAACTGATGTCCAGCACCCATATCTCATTCTCACTGTGATTCCTCCTGACCCAAATAAGTACAACAATCTATTTGTGTTTGTGTTGCATGTGTTCCCCCCTTATTCTTCTCTCTGTCTATTTCTTTATTAATCTGCCATCCGTGCATGATCCTTTTAGGAAGAGCCTCTTCTGATTCGATTAGATGGGCTTTCATTATGGTAATGGTGGATTAGGCAACGAGGGAGATCAGAGGGGATGTTTGTGCCGATTCAGCTGCGAGACAACACAAAAGATGCACACATTCCATGTATGCTTTGTGTGTTCTGGTGGGCTGAGTGTGTGTGTGTGTGTCTGTGTGTGTGCTATGCTGCATATTTTGCCAGTGAATGTCATCAATTGCTAATCTTTGTCGCACATACTGGGTTTGGGTCCGCAGCTCTTTGATGGATCTTTGCCTTCCGTCAGCTCTCTGGCGTGTAGCCAGCGAGCTACACTTAGCTACGCTTATCTACACTTAGCTACATTTAGCTGAAGTTAGCTAAACATATCTACATTTAGCTGAAGTTAGCTAAACATATCTACAGTTAGCTACAGGTAGTTACACTTATCTACAGTTAGCTACAGTCAAAGAGTTTGCTAGCAAAAGAAAAACAATACTGTGTGTTGTTGTATTTTACAGGAGGACATAATAACAACTGTGTCCATAATACCAATATTTTACTTGAATATTAAAACTAAATCTGTTCAAATGAACTACACAGCGTTTAATAATAATGTTGAGATTTGTATTTGTGTTTAACAGACATCTGAGCAAACACAATGTTGTTCATTGAAAGAGAGAGAGAGAGAAACCCACGGTGTGTATGCTGAGGCAGCTTGGTTTGTCCCCTCTGGGCTACTGTAGAAACATGACGCTCCGTAAGTAGATATAAACGTCTCTCTCTAAGGCAACAACAACACAAAGATTATTATTTTCAGGTGATACACTAAATAAAAATACTTAGATATTATATTCTAGTATATCTGCCCATGCTTCTCCCCTCTGCCCTCAGATCAGCAAAACCACATGCAGGAGGAGTTTAGTGCCATCAGCCATACCTGCTTGAACTAACCCTGAGCACACTGTCATAGACGTGTGATGTTGTTATGTTCTTATAAAGGGCAGCAAGCACACAAGGCACGGACCGGAACACAATAAAAAAACTAAACAACAAGCATGTGTCTTTGTTGTGTTGAGTCCACACTCAGTGAGCCGTGAGAAAGCCGTGGAAAACGTCTTCAGAGGGGTTTCCGTTGATGTGCAGCATAATCAGCCGCCCCCTAGCACGCTCTGTGTATTTGCCTTGTCAGTGTGCATTAGTGGAAGCACATTGTGGGATGATGTGTCCTGCAGAAGACCAGAGGTGAGAGCAGAGGTGAACGCTGTTCTCTGGAAACGGCAACAACACATCTCATATAATGCTTACGTGCTACTCCGAGAAATTGGATGTTGTTTTGGTGAGAAAAAAATACAACTAATGAGACATAATCATCATGATTTTGCCCAACAAAGTCTCCACCAGACTTATTTTGTAATTGAAAAGACCATTTGTTTTGCAGGCTCAAAAAATAAAGCATTGCTCCCTGCCACCACAACAGCACATATGCTTGTGTGTTTTTTTAATCTTTTATTTCCCGACCTCTAAGTGGAGTTCATTAATATTCCTAATGGCAGGTCCATTGTCTTGATTGCCTGACCTGGTGAGTAAGGGCAGGCCCCTGGAGCTCAGGGGGAGCACGGTCTTAACTGCGAGTCGCCATCCCGGGGAGTGCACGCTCCACATGTTCACGCACACAATCGGAGCTGCGGCCCAATTTCACCGCTGCAATTATTAAAGTGCCCCCCAACCTCCAAATTGAGAAATTCATCTTAATTCAGACAAATGGCAATTCGGTGACAGAGGTTTGAGCCGTGCCAGATTATGGATTACAGTAATCCCAGAGGACCTGCGAGGGAGGTAGGGAGGGAGGCAGTCTTTGGGCACAAGAGGAGGATATTTTCAAACATTCATTCAAGTGAATGTGTCTGGAGGCTGAACAAAACAATCACAAAAACAGGCTGAGCATTGTACTTGTGCCTCTTCTTTCCTTCAGACAGACTAGACTGATGTTTTTTTTGTTTTTGCTCATTTATCCCCCCTCGGTGTCATGCATCTATATAAAAATAGCAAAAAAACAAAACAAATATTGGCTGAGATATATGTGACTGTCAATGAGCTGTTTGGTGTGTGTAGAGTGTGTGTGTGTGTGTGTGTCCAGTGTAGTGACACAGAGCGTCAACTTTTGGATCAACAAACAAATTGTATGTGAATGTGAATTAGTTAGTCCTGATGGGCAGGTGGCACCTTGCATGGTAGCCCCTGCCATCAGTGTGTGTGTGTGTGTGTGTGTGTCAATTTAAGAGGGAATTTAAGAGGGTCTATCAGTGCAATATTTGGATAATATCCGGCAATACCATCAAATCCCTTGTCAGACAAAGCCTCAGCAAGAAATCAACCACATTGCATTTCTTTCCAGCCAAAAAACTGAAATATGAATTACTTATGGATGAAACAATATTCCACATGGCCTTGCTTGGTATGTATTGGTGCATCAGCTTGATCAGAGCCCCTCTGTTGTGGAATCAGAGGCGTTCAAATTCCAGGATGAAAGTTAGGGCATTTTGACTCTCAGCGGATCTAAAAATACGGTTTACGAAATGTGCAGTAAATTAATTACTAAACATATTTAACTTCACTTAATCAAAGTCAAACTTTGCAGATCTATTGTTAACACATAGTGCTATTTTATAGTAGAAAAAAGCGAAGATATGCATAATTAAAAAGAGAGAATTATTATTATTATTTTGTATTTCCTGTGTTCTATCAAACAATACACATTTACTGCTATCTGAACCTCTTAACACGTCTCACAAGAGTTTTCTGAATATAATGCCTTTTGAAATTATTCAAATAGCCTTTGTGGTTGAGGAGATATTCTGTATTTAGTATGGTTATGCAAACCATTCGGAATTATTGAGGAACATGGCTGGAGCTCAAGTGGGGTTAAAAAGGTTTCCATACCTTTTTTGGGGTGACTTGTCACCTGGAAAAACACACACTTGTGTGTGTAACAACCACAAATCAGGGCTGATGATGATGATAAACTGCGTGTCTCTATTTCTTTTCATGGTGACATGTGATTGAAGCAAACACCAAGAGGCATAGTGATTATCTGCAAACACTTGCTCGCTGCAGTGTCGTGGCAACAGAACCCCGCTGGTGAACACGCGTAATGTTTCACAGGAAACGTATGGGACAAGGACCACTGGCCTTCACATATGTGTCGAGCCCACCAACGGAAGCAGGCCGTCTTTAAGTTGTATCGTTGTCCCTCAGTCTGGTTGTCTGTCTAGCTCTCTCTCCGTCTCTCTGTGGACAGGCTTCAGACACATGTCACATTACATCACTGTCTCCTCCTCTCTGTCCCACTTACAATAACATCCCTCCACCTCCTCTCTCCACTCATATCTGTCCATCTGGATTTCTGTCTTTTCCCCTCACTGTCGCCCTGGCTCTGTCTCTCTGCCCGTCTTCCCCTTCACTTGAACTCAATTGCTGTTTTAATGGCATGTCAGGGGATTCCATATTGACATCTATTGAGTTCAATGAGTGGAACTCTTGTGAGAATAAAGATGTTTTAAAGGGACAATAGTGAATCCAATGTGGAGGCGCTGTGTGCTCTCTCTCCTGACCATCAGGGGGCGACTCCTCTGGTTGTATAGAAGTCTATGCTTCATGTGTTAAAGCTGCATTCTCTCTACTGACCACCAGGGGGCGACTCCTCTGGTTGTATAGAAGTCTATGCTTCATGTGTTAAAGCTGCATTCTCTCTACTGACCACCGGGGGCAACTCCTCTGGTTGTATAGAAGTATATGCTCCATGTGTTAAAGCTGCATTCTCTCTACTGAAGTCTTCTTCAGTACAGCATGATGTTCATTTAGTAAATTATGGTTCATTTTGATTAAAATAGACCACAAAGAGTATACTTTAGGGCAAGGCTACAAGGTGATTACCACAGCATTCACTCGTACTAAAAGAAACTATAGACACTGTTATTTTTAGCTGCTGTTTGAGCGTTCGCTATGCTAACTGTTTCTGGCCCCACTGGGCATCGCTCTTCCTCACCAGCCTCTCGTCCAAACAAACAAACCAGATGGAGACGGCCAAAATGACAAACTTAAGGCTTTCTTCACAACGGCCAACCCCAAACCAATGGGGGAGGTCACAGTGATGAAGGATATGTTTACACAATTAGCAATGAACAATTAGCAATTTCCATTTTTTAGAGTTCCTCAATTGTCTCTCTTAGTTCTACCACTACATTACATCTCTTACTGCCTCATATCCAACTTTTAGCCTCTCACTCTCTCTGGATGTGAGATGTGGCTGCTTGCCAGTCTGTCAAACTGCCTGACGGAAGATGAGATTCACCCAGTCAGAGGTGGGGGTTTTGGGCCAGCGGTATCACAGAGAGACAGCGAGATGGAGAGGGCTCACTCTACTCCACACACGGCTAATGGGAGATGTAGCTGGGTCTTTATGTCTGGATAGTATTTTTTCAGAGTTCTCTGCAGGGTACAGCATGTGATATTCTGGCTGTTAGATTGGGGGTAACGTAGAGGTGGGTAAAACAGCAAGATCACACAGATGAGTGCTGAGGAGCGTAACCTTTCCCATCTGTCCTCCCTCTCTCTCTCTCTCTCTCCCTCATGTCTTGGCTCGCTGGCCCAGCCGCCCGGTGGAAGAGACGTACATGTTTCCATGTTGTTCCACCTGTCTTTACCTTCGTCTTACCTCCTGTCATCCTTCATCACCCAACACCAGGTTGTAACAACATCATCTGAGAGTGGCTGGGACATTCAGCGGTTCATCACATTCATTAGGAATTTGAAAATGTTATTTCAAATGTGAGTATTGACTGAAAACATTGTTGCTTAACTTAGAAATTTTAACTTGCTGTGAAAGCATTTCAGTTTAATCCTGGTGCCTGTTTATGACCCCATCAGTAAACGAGAGATCATCAGAGAGAATATTGTCTGTTTCTATAGTTATTGTTAAAGCTCGTCATTGGTGGCACCAGGTCAGACCTCCGGGCCCCGCTGGGAGCCGACACCACGCTACTGGAGACCCAGAACGTATTGCTGGGCCCGCTGGAGGGAAGGGGGGCACACGAGAACCAGAACCAGGACTGAATGGAGCAGGAAACACTACCACTTTCGTCCAAAGGGGCCGCCAAAATCACATTACTCGTGAAGAGTGTTGTGTCAATTTTGTTATATAATTCTGATGGCTGCACTGTCACCTCAGGGCAAAAGGTGTTCATATTCGGTTCCCGGTCTGAACGGCCCTTCTGTGTGGAGTTTGCATGTTCTCCCTGTGTCAGCGATGGTTCCCTCTGGGTTCCCACAGTCCAAAGACAAGCAGCTAACTTGCCCGAAGGTGTGAATGTGAGAGTGAATGGTTATCTGTCTTTTTATGTCCTGTGATAGTCTGGCTTCACCCAATGTCAGCCGGGATCGGCTCCAACCCCACTATGACCCCCGCATCTGTTAATGGATTGATGGATATCATTCTGAGATACTTTCAAGGGGAAGATCCAGATAAGATATTAACAACTCTTGGGAGGGCCCAGCTATTCAAAAGATGCTGTGCTCCTATCATAATCCTTGTCCACTCTTGCTGCACAGTCTCTTCCTTCCGGGCCTCAACACCTCTTTCTTTCCTCTCCCTTCATCTGACACTCTGCTGGCAGCTTGACCTGCATGCTGACAGGGCCTCAGGGCTGCTGGTGCAATCCTCCACATGGACAGGGGGGGAGATATTTTGCGAGACGTAATGTTTTGACGGCCACGAATAAATGCATAGAGAGTGAATTTGCTCGGGCGATGTGTAAGTGTGTGCAGGTGTACCTGCACAAGAATACATTAAACTAATTTAGCTTTGTGCAATTAATTGTTTGCAATAACAACACCTCCCTCTCCTGCCTGCATTCATTTCATTATCCTCACACACCTTTTTCAGAATCACATAAGAACAATTAGCAGTGACGAAGTCACCGCCTGACATTATCAATTTCTAACTTCATCTGTGACAGTGAGTGCCAGAGCTCAAAGAGCGTGTGCAGGCGAGCATTCACACTCTGCCTCCTCGTAACCTCATTTCTCCCCACACAACAGCAAAGCACTCTGGCAGCGAGTGTTGAATTCAAATGGAGCCCAATGGCAACAATCTTAAAGGGCAAATGAGTGGCAAGCAAGAGAAAACATTAGCAGCAGTTGAAAGGCATTTAGAGGCATTTAGAGGGGGGGGGGGGGGGGGTATGTTTATATGATGGGGGGAGGAGGGGAGCTGTTCATGAAGCAGATTCAGGGTCAGCAGGATGGAAGAAAAGTCTGTCGGATCAGGATGGAGGGGCTTGACTCAGAGCAGCCTGCACATGAGGAGTCCTGTGAGACCGGAGCGATGCATCCTGTTCTTAGCCGTGGGGGAGTTTAGAGGGAAAAGTTGGAGTGAAGCTCCACAGCAGCATGAAAGCCATCAGAGGCTGTTGGAGGAGGTGCACACTGCAGCACCGAGAACAGCACCAGGCCTGAAGTGATATTTCAGCTTGGTATAGAATATTCATATTATATCCAATATATGGAATATACCATTACAACAAATATACATTTCCTGGAATTACAAGTGGTGCTGGATCTAGCCATTTGTAAAGGAGAAGCTAGTTAGCCTGTCTTGCTAATGTTAGCAGCTTTTCCCACCATACGACCTCCCGGAGTCTTGTTGTCAATGTAAGGTTGCCAGACAACCAGCTGAGTCTTCAGAATTGTGTTGCACCCAGCCAGCAAGAAGTCCTGCACACCAATGTCTTGGTTTCAAACTTGTGTGTTTCTCAGACTAAACAAACAAGGAGTAATGTTTTTTTTTTATTTTTCTTAGCTTTGGAGGTGCTGGTAGGCAGATTTGGAGGCCGGTCCCCACTGGGAGCCAACACCACGCCACTGGATATATAGTCCAAAACATGTATGGCCCTTTATCTTCTCATGGGAGTTTAGTGGCTTATTTATAGTTTTAAAACAATGGAAATTGTATCAATACAATATGAACCTTCCTAAAATTATAAGTAAAATACTGCTTGGGTTAATACATTCTGCCATATATGCACACTGACGCTGCCAGCTGGGAGGGAATTGTTATGGTAATTATATGCAAAGCAAACAAAATGACCTGATTCCTTTGATAGTTATATGGACAGAAATAATGCACCTTGAAAACACATTATATTTACAACGATGAGTCATTAAAAATCAAAGCATTCTTTTCTTAAAATTGGGCTTTTTAATTGCTTGTTAATGATGAACAAGTCAGGGAGTTTTATTCTGTTTTGTGGCACGTCAGCACTGAGAAGAAAACATTTTATTAAAGCCAATGTGCATCTGAATGTTTTCGCTGCAGGTTTAACAGTTCAAATGTGGAGAACCTCCACAGTGCTCCTGGCTTCTTTTGAATTAGTAGCTGCTCAAAAGCTGAAGGTTCAACTGTGCTCTGCAGTGCAGAGGTGAGAAGTGGTCTGGCCCTGCGTGCTACATCCGCAACGCTGAACACAACCTTGAGAGAAAAATGCCTTCCTCAATGGCATTGCGTTCTACGAAACTCTGAGAGTCAAGCGGAGAGGGGAACAGCATGGAGAAGGTGTTTTATAACTTTTCTGTGGTGCAGTGTAGTGTGAGACAGATTGTAGTGCTGGTGTAGGAACGGGCTCTCTCCGTGTCTGAAAAGAAAGGAAGGACTGAATCTTCATCCATCACCATGCAACATTTGGGTGGGTATACATTCAATCTGAAAGAAATTTTGCATTGATAATATAGAGCATGGGTGTCAAACTCTGGCCCGCGGGCCAAATTTGGCCCGCGAGGTAATTATATTTGGCCCGCGAGACAATACCAAATTACTACTAGAGCTGGCCCGCCGGTATTATACAGCGCATTCACCGCTAATAGTACGAATCCCATAATGCTCTGCTGTCTTCCCATAATGCTCTGCTGTTTTCGCGCGATAAATCAGGACAGGACCCAGAAACGCTCTCTCCTCTGTGAAAGTAGTCATAGCAACAACTGTCAGCGAGCTAACCCTTCCCAAAAATGGCGAAAAGAAAGGCAGAAAACAGGAGCTTTCTGGACAAGTGGGAGGCAGAATATCTGTTTACATATGTAAAAGACAAACCTGTTTGTCTTGTTTGTGGAGTCAACGTGGCTGTAAGTAAGGAGTACAACATTAGACGACACTATGAAACGAAACACCATGACAAATACAAGGACCTGGACATGACTCAAAGGAGCCAGAAAGTAGAGGAGATGAAAAGAAGTTTGGTTTCACAACAGAATATGTTTAAAAAAGCCACATCACAAAGCGAGGCAGCTGTAAAGGCTAGCTATATAGTGGCAGCAGAGATCGCAAAATCTGTCAGGACCGCCGGAGTCGGGAAGCGAACCCGGGTCGCTGGAGTGGGAACCCACGAGTTACCCAGTGGGCTATTGAGGACCCAGATGCAGAGAGTAAGGTCACAACTTAGTTTTATTTCTTCGTCAGGCGGGGCTTCACAAAATGCCAACAGTTTTGAGGCGGCAATAACTCAAACACACTTGGTGGATTCCAAAAGCATAGAAACACTCCAAACAAAATCGTTAATTCCAACACAGGGTAGTAATCCAAACAAAAAGGTAATCCCAAAGCACAGAAGAAGGGATAGCTCTTGCTCACCCAGGCGAAGAAACAAAAAACAGGTATCCAGAAAGCACTGCTTAGGGAAGCAGCGAAACAGCGGCCGAGAACCGCGTTAACAAGCACAAACTGTTACGAGAGGGTAACGTGGAACACTTCATCTAATCAAACGTCGCGATGACGAGTCTAGCACACTACCAGGTATTTATACTCTGGTCAAACAAGGTTGATTGAACACAAATTACAAATGCCAAACAGGTGTGGACCAGAAAGGCAAAGGCAAAGAATCCAGTAGACCTGAAATAGTGTCTTTAGGCCAGCAGAGGTCGCCAATGACCCAAGTGGCGCAACCAGAAGTCCCAAGTCATGACAAAATCAGCCCGGCCCTTTAATGAGGGAGAGTTCGTGAAAAAGTGCATGATGAAGGTTTGTGACCTCGTATGCCCAGAGAAAAAACAAGCATTTTCAAACGTGAGCCTGAGCAGGAACACAGTAGCTGATCGCACATGTGATCTTGCCACCAATCTGTATGACCAGCTGATGGACAAGGGAAAAGATTTTGTTGCGTTCTCCCTCGCTGTGGATGAGAGCTGCGACGCATCTGATACTGCTCAGCTGTCAGTCTTCATCCGTGGAGTGGACTCAAATATGTGTGTTACGGAGGAGCTATTGGGATTCAAATCAATGCATGGCACAACCACAGGAAAGGAAATCTTTGAGGAGGTTTCCAAATGTGTAACTGAAATAAAGCTGCCGTGGGATAAACTCGTTGGATTAACGACAGATGGTGCGCCAGCGATGTGCGGTAAAAAGAGTGGACTGGTGGGCATGGTTCGGGAGAAGATGCGGGAAGAGAACTGTGCAGGTGAGCTAACTGTTTACCACTGCATCATACATCAGGAAGCACTGTGTGCCAAAGCCCTAAAGATGGAACATGTTATGACCACAGTAACACAGGTAGTTAACTTTATAAGAGCCAAAGGTCTAAATCACCGCCAGTTTAAATCTTTTCTGGAGGAGTGTGGTTCGGAATACGCAGACGTGCCGTATCACACAGAGGTGAGATGGCTAAGCAGAGGAAAAGTACTGAACAGATGTTTCGAGCTGCGTGAGGAAATATGTCAATTCCTGGAAACCAAAGGGAAGGATACAGCAGAGCTCCGGGAGCAAAGGTTCCTGTGTGAGCTGGCCTTTCTCTGTGACATCTCGAGCCATCTCGATGCGCTGAACCTGCAGCTTCAGGGGCGGGGGCGCATCATCACAGACATGTACGCTGCAGTGAGGGCCTTCAAAACTAAACTGTGCCTGTGGGAGAATCAGATGCGGCAAGGAAACCCTTGCCATTTTCCCTGCTGCCAATCCATAAAAGCGCAGATCTCTACCGCCGTGTTCCCATGCGCACAGTTTGCTGAAAAACTCAGTGTTCTCGCCGCTGAGTTTAGCCGGCGATTTGCCGACTTCGATGCCCAGAAATGCAAGTTTGAACTGCTTAGTAATCCCTTCGCAGTTGATGTGGAAAATGCACCAACCAACATCCAAATGGAGCTGATTGAACTCCAGTGCAACGACACGCTGAAGTCAAAGTATGATGCTGTGGGCGCCGCACAGTTTCCACGGTTCATCCCTGACACAATGCCTCAGCTCCGCACCCAAGCTGCTCAGATGCTCTCCATGTTTGGCAGCACTTATCTATGCGAGCAACTTTTCTCCTCGATGAAGATGACCAAAACAACTCACAGGAGACGTCTGACTGATGAACATCTTCGCTCGATACTGAGGATTTCTTCAGCTCAGAGCTTGAGCCCAGACATTGATGAACTAGCATCCAAGAAGAGATGCCAGGTATCTGGCTTGGGCACATCAGATTAGACCAGTGTGCAATAATTAACGTTTTCTTTATGCACTTTTTCTTGCTACAAGGCATGGGCTTGAATGGTTGATTGATTTATTATCATTTTATTTGTAAAATTATTAGCCAGTGGAAAAAGTTTATTTTGGTATTTAAATCAGAAGGCTGCAAATAGAAAAGAGGCATACAATTTTTATTTAAATTGTATTTATTTAATAAATGAATGCCATTGATGTGTTTTTTAATTTGAAATTCGATTTTGCATGTCTCCACTATTAAATTATATATTGTATGTTAATAAGCGATGCTTGTTCCATATTCAATGTTAAAGCAAAACTTGTTTGGGTCCATATTAAAAGGTTAATTTGTTCAATGTTGGCCCGCGACTTTGTTCAGGTTTTACATTTTGGCCCACTGGGTATTTGAGTTTGACACCCCTGATATAGAGAGCCACTAACTAAAGGTAATACTTTGAAGGACTGTGGTACATGGCTTGTTACTACAGACACATTGATAATATCTAGTAGAGAGCCACTAACTAAAGGTAATACTTCTTTCAGCAGCCCCGCCAGGATGGGGTCTGAGACAGGAGCATGACTTGGATGCTAAAATCGTTGAAGTAATTTGGTGAAGGTCGATGTGAGAAAAGCAGTCTAAATATATACCAGGGTTTACAGCTGTTTCTAAGGCTCCTGTGTTTGAAGATAAATCGTTACCAGCTGAGGACAGGAGGAGATTAATTTTGTCTCTAATAGTTAAAATCTTATCATTAAAGAAGTTCATAAAGTCACTACTACTGAGAGCTGTAGGAATGCATGTGTCAGGGTGCGTGACGGGACCCAAAAGCAGACGGCAAGAGAAGCAGGGAAGTTGGTGCAGAAGTGGACGTTTATTTACAGTGTAAGCACAGGGTGACAGGTGGTGGTGGCAATACTCAAGGTGGAGTGTAGCGTAGCACAGGAGTCCGGTTCGTAGCGTAGCCACGTAGCTCAGGAGTCCAGACAGACGCTCGGCGTAGTAGCGTAGCTCAGGGGTCAGGTTCGTAGCGTAGCGACGAGACGAGGCAGAAGCTTGGCGTAGCACGGGATGTGCCCGGACATGAAGGGCAAGGCAAGGCATGCAAAGGAATCACCCGACGCCGGCCCTCCAGGAGGAGAGCGCCTTTAACTGTGCCCTGACGACATAATGCGCTACAGCTGCGGGCGTCCCCCTCCCGATTGGCCAGCTTCCGTCTGCTTGTACGGGGAGAGAGAGAGACATTTTTAGTTGCGGCCAGGATTCCCATAGCACCCCCTGGTGGTGGTGCCCTGTACCACCACAGTACCCCCCCCCCTCAACGGACGCCTCCTGGCGTCCCTGGAACTGCCAGGCCAGGGTGGGTGGCGGGGGAACGGCCGGAGGGGCCGACGCCTCTGGCGGGAACTGGCCTGAGGGGAGGAACCTGGAACACAGGGAACAGCGACAGAGGGGTACGGGCCGGAGAACGGCCACCGTGCAGAGACTCGGGGGGACGGGCCGGGGGACGGCCACCAGGCGGGGACTCAGGGGGACGGCCTCCAGGCGGGGACTCAGGGGGACGGCCACCAGGCGGGGACTCAGGGGGACGGGCCCGGACTGGACTGGACTCGGGACGGGAGCTGACTGGACTGGGCTCGGGACGGGACCTGACTGGACTGGGCTCGGGACGGGACCTGAACGGACGGGGCTCGGGACGGGACCTGAACGGACGGGGCTCGGGACGGGACCTGAACGGACGGGGCTCGGGACGGGACTTAAAGGGACTGGGGGGACATGTGTCGGCCGGACCGCCGACGGGACTCGAGGGACATGTGTCGGCCGGACCGCCGACGGGACTATATCTTCTTGCCTATATCTTCTGTGCACTGACTTCCACTGGCTCAATTATCAATAATTAATTATTTTGCATGTGCACCAAGTAATGAATTTGTACTACACTAAAGAGTTCTTCGGGTATTAAAGGATTTTTAAATGGCAACCCTGTAAGAATGAAGTCCAGTTATAGACTGACTTTACCAGATGCACTGCTATAGGTTTGTCTGTAGTTTGAATGTCTGCTAAGTATGTCGTGGTGGTGAACAACCGAACACAGTACGGGTGTATTAAACGAGTGTATTAAAGGAAGAAAACAAACAAAACGGAGCAGCTGAGAGAAAGAATCCTATAGTCAGAAATAAATAGATCATGCATGTATACAACACTGTGAAAGAGAGTGGAAAAAAGACCAAGAGTGGCCATACAAAAGACATCTTCAGGAACAAAGCAGAGAGAAACACAAGAGCAGGAATGCAACAGAGCACTGCCATGCTGCTGTGGAATTCAGTAGGCGTTGATATAATAGACTAACAATCATGATAAATGCATTAATAGTGGCAGTACGAGACATACAAATGTGACTAATAAAAATAGTAGTAGCAGTGTCAGGCAGAATGCACGCTCACGATCAATGTAAACCTAAGAGGAGAGAGGCAGACAGTTAGTCAAATGCATTAATGAGGCATGAATGTAAACAGATGGAGAGAGGAGAGGAGTGGAGAAAGAGGAGTGAAGAGAGAGGAGAGAGGAGCTCACTGTATCCTAGGACATCCCCGTCTGGGGCTGGTTGGATATTTATGTGTTAAGTCGTTCATATGTATGTTTATGTTATGTATGTGTATGTCTTATGTTAGCATTCACAAAAGTCAAAGTTTGAGTTCCCCTGTAAGCAAAGCGCTGTTTTAGTTTAGGGTGGGGCTCAACAGAGGCCCACAATACAATATTATTACAATATTTCAGTCACAATATGACAGTATTGCAATCTTAAACATGTTGTGATACATTTGGAAATACATAATTGATCAAACAATCTTTGCATTCGTAATTTACATCATTATATTCTTAACTGCATCGAGCAGGTGGCTGGAAGTTAAACAGGTATTAGGAGGTAATAGGAAGTTAAACAGGAAGGTAAACAGGTATTAGGTATGTTAAACAGGTGTTAGGAAGTTAAAGGGGTCCTCATTCCCTCTCTAATATCTGTTTGTGTTGCTATGAAAAAACATCTCCCTCAAACAGCTGTAGTTATTCTGGTTTCTCACCAAAACTACATTTGACAAGATTTTCATAATTTTGCTTCGTTCAATAGATATTTTTGGAATCAGAATCAGAATCAGAATTTTTGGAACCGATAGACCCTCCATTTAAAACTCTTGTTCACGCGATGACGGTGAAACTGAGATGAGACATGACCTGTCCTGTTCTCTACAAAAACGCTCTCTCACTGGGTGTCGGGCTGGAGTGTTGGTTCCCTCTGAATTATTTACAGCAACGCTTCAGGTGAGAGGCTGAAAGACTCTCTGAAGCACACTCAACAAACCAGATTTCAACGCACGCACAAACAATGTGTCTCAACGCAGGAATCTGAACATCACGGAGATGGTAGTTGGTTTTGAAGCCGGGACTTATAGAACCGTGTTCCTATTTTAAATTTGTATAGTTTACATGTCATAAGATCAATACTTGGGAGTTCGTGGATTGATACAATTTTGCCCAGCAGAATATTGAGATACTATGGCGTATTGATTTTCTGGTTTGAATGTGGTCAGTGTGTCTGATGTGATGCAATACTGCCATCCTCACTTAATTAATTAGTCTCACTATGTAAGCAACCAGGGGCAAAAACAAAAAAAGGCTCGGCAATGAATTAATTTAATGTTAAGAGTTCCAATTAGAATGTGGCCAGGGACACATAAACATCATATTTCTATGCTGTGTTTTAAAACACACACACACACACACACACGTTCCAACAGCCGTGGACAAAAGGAAGACATCTGTCTCCTTGGCATCTAATTCTCCTCTTGGAGTATAACACAGATTAGTATATCTTTCATAAGAATAAAGGCCCGTCTTCTGGGCTGCAGCTTCACTTTCCTAAACCGTGGAAGCAAGCGTCCCTGCCCCTGATATCATATGCCACCAAAACTACTGAACCTGCTTTTACTGAAAGGATTTACATAGTAATAGCAGTGAGATGACTAATGACTGACGAGATGCTATTAAACTATAAAATAACTATATTTTCTGGGAAAGTCAAAGCGTTTGATTTTTTCTCAAATTTGGAGCAAAAGAAGACGTGCAGATTCTAGGAGGAGTGGGCGAACATTTATGAGTGCTTTGGAGGAATATAGAGATGGATACAAAAATGAGGAATTCAGATGAACTTACAAACATGCATACGTAGGAATGATATTGGACATCATAACCGCTTGTACAGACCGGACCACGATGGAGATGACTAATGGCTGACAGGACATCTTAAATGGTTAGTCATAGGTCACCATGCTGTCAGAGAGAAGGGAACATTGCTCCCAAGCGCTCATCTATCTCGATAAGACTTGTCAATAGAACTCTGCTCATCTTTGCTTTAATTAGTTTCTCTCGGCTTCATTGATGAATAGACTACACCGCCAGAATACAGTCCCAGAATGGATAGTTTGTTCATTTAATCAATGTACCACCCACATATGACAATACTTTATATATTAGTTGACCTGTCATGAATGCAAATCTTATGGCGTTAAAAAGCGGCACTCATCGTTGAGGTCCGTTTTTTAATAATTTTTGCACAATCAGCGCAAATAATGGCATCAAACGATCACGATATGCATCCGACATATTACATACGTAAACTAGAGTTTACCAACGCCGCTTTAAATCTCCTTTCAACCTCAGCGAAGGCGGCGCAAACCAGACCCACTCCTTCTGTCCAACCTTTCACAATAAAAGCCCCATCCATGCACACTGTACCCACTGGTAACGGTTTACCAGATGGAACTCAAAGTCCCTGAAAGCATCTTGCGAACAGGAAAAGTGTTGCAACTTTTGCTTCTGGAATGAATTATCATTTTCATGTTGTGTATTCGTCTTGCCCCCAGTGCTTAAAGGCCTTAGAGTCTACAGCCATGCTAGGGGGTCTAAGAGGCTGTACTTTGAGTTCTTTGAACATTGGAGTTGGATTCATTGTCACGTGGTGGTATCAGATAGGATGCAAATGCCAACAACTGTGAAAGTAAATGTATTAATCCAAAACTGGATCACGCACATGGGTTCACAGGGATCAAAACAGGGATAAAAAAAAAAAAGACAAACTGACACTGGGGCAGGAGACAAACAGGGTTTAAATACACAGGGAAGGTGCAGGTGATTGGACACAGCAGGAAACAAGCAGGGACAGGGCAGGCAATCAGGAGCAGGAAGTGCAGGGACACAAGAGACACAGACCTTCAAAATAAAACAGGAAACCAGAAACAACCAAAAACCGTGACATTCCAGCCGGAGACATTTGTGTGTGTTGTTCCATCATCTCTCTCTCTATCTCTCTCTCTCTCTCTCTCTCTCTATCTTGCCTCATGTCTTTTCATCTTACTCACCAACAATTCCTTCCGAGGGGAACAGAGATGTCTGCACCAAATTACACTGCAGTCCATCGATTAATTATTGAGATATTTCAGTCAGGACCAACTCAGTGGACAAGGGGACCGGAAATAAGGTATAAGGTGGTAATCGTTTCAGAGGGGTTGGTTGGTGTATGCTGGAGCTAGACAGGCTGGCAGCCACATAAACTCTGCATAATTCCGCCAGGGAAACACTGTCCTTCTGGTTTGACAGGTTTGATCAACAAAGGCATGTTCTACAAAGCTAATTTGGTAGCCTGTATTTTGGAAGGCCCGCTCTAGATATTTTAAGAGCATTATAATTTTAGCTGATACTTTGCGGCCTTCTTATTATAATATGCAGTTATGTGTATTCAGATTATCTCAAATTGTATTACAGACAGCAAACTGGAGTAGCACTTGGTCGTGAGAGGTGTCTGGAGGGTCACATACTACAATATAGTGGGGTCAAAAAGGCAATGTATAATATAATAATATTAATAACTTCTCTTTCCAACACACACAGCCGGTGATGTGGCATCACTTCTTGTCTCTGTAATCGTCACATTCTTCAGTCGAAATATCGACAAAAAAATAGATGTAATAATTTCTCAAATTCAGTTTGTATCTAACAAAACATTATGCTTCAATCCATTTATTGGATATTACATTTTTCCCAAAACAACATTTTGTTCCAATAAACTATGGTATTTTTGCTTCGTTGTGGATCATTAATGCTCTAGGTGGTAGCGTGAAAGTAGTTTTTCTAAAATTAGTGCCCAATAAATATTAAGCCTGGAGCCCCTCTGAAATATAACAGTTGTTTCTTTGCTGTTTGGATACTGTATATTTATCAATTCTGTTTTGCTGCTTTTATCTGCTTTTATTTTCACATACAGCTTCTTTCTCTGAATTTTCATTTTCATTCATGTTGTATCTGATGAGCATGCACGGGCCTATGGGCGTACACCGGGCTATGGGCATGCACAAGGCTATGGGCGTACACCGGGCTATGGGCGTGCACAAGGTTATGGGTGTACACCGGGCTATGGGCGTGCACAAGGCTATGGGCGTTCACAAGGCTATGGGCTTTCACAAGGCTATGGCCATGCACAAGGCTATGGGCATACACCGGGCTATGGCCGTGCACAAGGCTATGGCCGTGCACAAGGCTATGGGCCTGCACAAGGCTATGGGCGTGCACAAGGTTATGGGCCTGCACAAGGCTATGGGCGTGCACAAGGCTATGGGCGTGCACAAGGCTATGGGTGTGCATGGGGCTATGGGCGTGCACAAGGCTATGGGTGTACACAGGGCTATGGCCGTGCACAAGGCTATGGCCGTGCACAAGGCTATGGCCGTGCACAAGGCTATGGGCCTGCACAAGGCTATGGGCGTGCACAAGGCTATGGGCGTGCACAAGGCTATGGGTGTGCATGGGGCTATGGGCGTGCACAAGGCTATGGGCGTACACCGGGCTATGGGCGTGCACAAGGCTATGGGCGTGCACAGGGCTATGGCCGTGCACAAGGCTATGGGCGTACACCGGGCTATGGCCGTGCACAAGGCTATGGGCGTGCACAAGGCTATGGGCGTACACAAGGCTATGGGTGTGCACAAGGCCATGGGTGTGCACGGTGCTATGGGCGTGTACAAGGTTATGGGCGTGCATAGGGCCATGTATAAGCTCTGGCGGGATGACAGTCAGTATCGTGACGTGTTATTACAAAAACAATCATCATGTCATCAGAAAGCAGTGTATGAATCTCTAAATGCTTTGTCATGGTCTTGGGACTGATAATGACAGAGGAAGTCACAAATCACATGCAATTCACCCCGGTTGATCCTTAAATAAAGACAATTTGTTTTTGTATGAGAAGGTTTCTGAAATAATATGTATAAATATGCAAATTAGATATTGTCTAATGTTAACGTTTGGTGCATTTAGCAGAAATCTACAGAAGCAAACAGACACCCGAAGGTGTGCGTTGAATGCTTTAATTTTGCTCGTCTGAAAGAAGACATTTTATGGATGCAATACTAAAAAATTAAAGAAATGTATGCTGTCACATTGTAATCATAGGTTTGAACCACGATAGGCCGAGTCCTGGTGTCCTGCCATGACGGCATGATGTCCAGCCATGACGCCATGATGTCCAGCCATGACGCCATGATGTCCAGCCGTGACGCCATGATGTCCAGCCATGACGCCATGATGTCCAGCCATGACGTCATGATGTCCAGCCATGACGGCATAACGCCATGATGTCCAGCCATGACGTCATGATGTCCAGCCATGACGCCATGATGTCCAGCCATGACACCATGATGTCCAGCCATGACGCCATGATGTCCAGCCATGACGCCATGATGTCCAGCCATGACGCCATGATGTCCAGCCATGACGGCATAACGCCATGATGTCCAGCCATGACGTCATGATGTCCAGCCATGACGGCATAACGCCATGATGTCCAGCCATGACGCCATGATGTCCAGCCATGACACCATGATGTCCAGCCATGACGCCATGATGTCCAGCCATGACGCCATGATGTCCAGCCATGACGCCATGATGTCCAGCCATGACGCCATGATGTCCAGCCATGACGTCATGATGTCCAGCCATGACGGCATAACGCCATGATGTCCAGCCATGACGTCATGATGTCCAGCCATGACGGCATAACGCCATGATGTCCAGCCATGACGTCATGATGTCCAGCCATGACGCCATGATGTCCAGCCATGACGCCATGATGTCCAGCCATGACGCCATGATGTCCAGCCATGACGCCATGATGTCCAGCCATGACGGCATAACGCCATGATGTCCAGCCATGACGTCATGATGTCCAGCCATGACGGCATAACGCCATGATGTCCAGCCATGACGCCATGATGTCCAGCCATGACACCATGATGTCCAGCCATGACGCCATGATGTCCAGCCATGACGCCATGATGTCCAGCCATGACGCCATGATGTCCAGCCATGACGCCATGATGTCCAGCCATGACGCCATGATGTCCAGCCATGACGGCATAACGCCATGATGTCCAGCCATGACGTCATGATGTCCAGCCATGACGGCATAACGCCATGATATCCAGCCATGACGTCATGATGTCCAGCCATGATGCCATGATGTCCAGCCATTACGCCATGATGTCCAGCCATGACGCCATGATGTCCAGCCATGACGCCATGATGTCCAGCCATGACGCCATAACGCCATGATGTCCAGCCATGACGCCATGATGTCCAGCAATGACGCCATGATGTCCAGCCATGACGTCCAGCCATGACGCCATGATGTCCAGCCATGATGTCCAGCCATGACGCCATGATGTCCAGCCATGATGTCCAGCCATGACGCCATGATGTCCAGCCATGACGCCATGATGTCCAGCCATGACGGCATAACGCCATGATGTCCAGCCATGACGTCATGATGTCCAGCCATGACGGCATAACGCCATGATGTCCAGCCATGACACCATGATGTCCAGCCATGACGCCATGATGTCCAGCCATGACGCCATGATGTCCAGCCATGACGCCATGATGTCCAGCCATGACGGCATAACGCCATGATGTCCAGCCATGACACCATGATGTCCAGCCATGACGCCATGATGTCCAGCCATGACGCCATGATGTCCAGCCATGACGCCATGATGTCCAGCCATGACGGCATAACGCCATGATGTCCAGCCATGACGTCATGATGTCCAGCCATGACGGCATAACGCCATGATGTCCAGCCATGACACCATGATGTCCAGCCATGACGGCATAACGCCATGATGTCCAGCCATGACGCCATGATGTCCAGCCATGACACCATGATGTCCAGCAATGACGGCATAACGCCATGATGTCCAGCCATGACGCCATGATGTCCAGCCATGACGTCATGATGTCCAGCCATGACGGCATAACGCCATGATGTCCAGCCATGACGCCATGATGTCCAGCCATGACGGCATAACGCCATGATGTCCAGCCATGACGCCATGATGTCCAGCCATGACGCCATGATGTCCAGCCATGACGCCATAACGCCATGATGTCCAGCCATGACGCCATGATGTCCAGCAATGACGCCATGATGTCCAGCCATGACGTCCAGCCATGACGCCATGATGTCCAGCCATGATGTCCAGCCATGACGCCATGATGTCCAGCCATGATGTCCAGCCATGACGCCATAACGCCATGATGTCCAGCCATGACGCCATGATGTCCAGCCATGATGTCCAGCCATGACGCCATAACGCCATGATGTCCAGCCATGACGCCATGATGTCCAGCCATGATGTCCAGCCATGATGTCCAGCCATAACGCCATGATGTCCAGCCATGACGCCATGATGTCCAGCCATGATGTCCAGCCATGACGCCATGATGTCCAGCCATGACGCCATGATGTCCAGCCATGACGCCATGATGTCCAGCCATGATGTCCAGCCATGACGCCATGATGTCCAGCCATGACGCCATGATGTCCAGCCATGACGCCATGATGTCCAGCCATAACGCCATGATGTCCAGCCATGATGTCCAGCCATGATGTCCAGCCATGACGGCAGTGCATTGAGAGAACCTCTATAGTGATGACGGTTCCTCCAGATGTTGCTGCAGATAAACTGGTTCCCAACATGGCTGCACCAGGAAACCAGGGGTTTGTGATCTCACGGTACTTCATAAGTGTCTGAATGTTTTTGGTTGCCTGACGACCACTGACTTTATACGGAGGCAAAGCGGTGCTGTTCTGCGCTGCTTCTCTATCCTGCAGCTTTTCTCTCTCCTGCAGCTTGTCTCTCTCTTCCTTCTTCCCTCTGCATACTTGTCCTTTCAACACACGGGCACACACACACACAACACACACATACACACGGATAAAACACACATACACAAACACACACACACGCACACATACACAAATGGGATGTGAAATACATATAAGTCCAGGTCATAAATGTTACATTGCATTGTCTCTTCTGAGATTTGACGCAATGTTTTGTTTGAGTGCTTTTCTGTCGTCTTTTGTTTTGGAGTGGGTGCCTGAGTGCCTCGGGGTTGTCCCTGAGTGTGTGCATGCTTGTGCCTACGTGTGTTTCATAAAGATCTTTGGGTAAAAGGTTGAGTGCAGAACGCCTACTTTTACAGAGGAATGCAGCTCTGGCGATGCTCGGGTTTTGGACCCCTCCACCTTCACCCGAGGAGCACAAACGCTGGCTCGTATCCGTCTACGGCTCGCTGGGTTCTCGTCCTCATTTTACTTCCCTTCTCTTTATCTTCCTTCTCTTCACCGCCTCGCGATCCACGTAGACGGAGAGTACAGACATCACAAAGGCCAGTTTGATCTCCTCTGCCGAGCTCTGCCTGGTTCTTGGCTTTGTTCGACATGCACTGGTCTCTGGATGAGGACAGATGGCGGCGGCTACGACTTTGGAGGAAGGCTCAGATGCCGGCAGGCGGCGGCATATCTGCAGGTTTCACACATCCACATTCCAGACTTCATTTCAAACCCTGCTTACCTGGAATTGAAGTTGAGGGCCATTTAAGGAAAAGCATATTTTAGCAACATTTAAAAGAACGTTGATGTCAGCAGACGACAAACTGACGACCAGCTGAAGAGAGGAAAGGTCTCAGGGCCTCAAGATTAGCTGAAGATCAAACTGTACGTTCAATTCCATTGGTTTTACTATAAACAAAATCAATGTCTTGAAAATGTGACAAAAGAACAGACGATTCACCGAAGCCAAAATAAGTCTTTCCCTTTGGAATGTTAATAAATCGCAGCAATAAGCTAGATATCCTGCGTTCAGGTGGACAACGTGGTATTTTTGGAAAACGGACAGAAAGACTTTGAGTGAGCAGAGCAGTATGATGACATTAAGGGCAAAGTTTTAGTGCGTAGTACACCTGAGGAAGAACGTCAATTCACTCTCTGACGAGAGCGACGTCATGTCTGTGTGGTAAGTACAGGACGGGGTTAGCATTGCTTAGCATACAGACTGGACAGGAAACGTCTAGCTTGACTCCGACCTTCAAAAAACAAACACCAACCAACACATGTGAAGATCACTGATTGTAATCCGTACTCACATAGAACAATATCATTTCAACACCAGGATCCATATACACAAAACATCGAGAGGGCAAAAAAAACTCCTTAATCGCTGACAACGGTACAATATTTAAATTTTCCGTTTTTGCACAGGCAAAATTATAATTAGAATTATTCGAACACGAAATGCTCTTCAAACCTACTTTGTTCAAGAGTTTCTCCTTTTACACCAACAGGAACTGGGCTCAATTCTGGTTTGCACATTTGCAACCATTTGGAACCCTTTGGAACCATTTGGAACCATGTGGAACCCTTTGGAACCATTTGGAACCACGTGGAACCATTTGGAACCCGTTGGAACCACTTGGAACCCTTTGGAACCACTTGGAACCCTTTGGAACCATTTAGAGCACTTCGACCAAAAACTAAATGTTTCAAATCCCAGAAAGTTGAAGTGTGAACCGTGTTGACGTCAGTGGGAGTGTCATATTCATAGTCTTACTTCATCTCATTAATAGTTGGCCAATGCTTGTTTTTTGGGATGAAAACAGATATTGCTGGATTATTACAGTTTTTCTTGATTGCTTTGACCTGCTTAAAGAAACTGGGATCCACTCGGTTTTCATCGTCACTGTCTCAGCAGAGCACAAGACACCTCTTGCAAATGTGTTAACCCTTTCTCATTGGATTGACACATTTTCTCCACCCTTTTGCAGAACAGTTAACACGGATGTCATTCAAGCAGTCCAAACTGCATTGTTTTAGCTATGGTAACCAAAAAGAAACCATCTGTTCCTAACTATTAGAAACTACCCACATCAGTATGAAATCACTGAAGCACCTGTTTGTCACTCCTTCACACAAATCTTCAATTAGCGATCAGTCTGCAGGCCTTAAAAGGTGCAGCGTCTGGGTTGCAAGAGAGGATATTGAATGTGATGTGGATGAGGCCATGTGGCCCCATCGTCAAGACAGAAGAGACTGAGTATCAATAGTGGCTATTTCTTATACTTTACTGTAATAGATTTATTTTGGTTTACATGTATTTTGTGTAATATTTAAAGTATTTCAGTTTTCAGCCACAGTTTGAAAAAAAGAATCAATGGAATCAATAAAATTTGCATCAAAGCATTTCTGATTCTGGATCCAATTCTTTGCAAGAAGGCAAATTTGACAACAAATTTGACTGGCATGAAAGCTACGTACAGTAATTGGCTACAATGACAAGTAATGGTGCACTGATTCTCACTGAGTGCTGTATTTTGTATTTTGTTGTCCACTGTGTAATGGTTGATTGGAAGAGCTCATACACTTGTTTGCAAGTTGTGTTGTTTGAAGGCAAAATTTGCTTTTGTTGCATATTTTAAATGTTTTGGCGCGGTTAGAGCCTTTTGCAAACAAAATGTGTCATTTCGACCATGAGTGCCACTGTTTCGGCCTGTGTGTTAACTGTTTTGAAAATGTGGAGTTTGAGTTGACTGCTGCATCAAAGCAATCAAGAAAAACTGTAAGTAAAATGTAGAATCATCACGTGACAATCTGATGATTTGTTTTCTCACCCGAAAAAAATAAATCGGAAATATGACCTCAATAAGTCAATTGTTTATGTATTCCTTATGCTTCTGTGCATTGAGGATTATGGTATTTCAAAATTGCAATAACATATTGGTCCTGCAAAAGAATGAAATGATCCATTCAGTCACTTCCAACCAGCTGCAGCAGAATATGCCTGTTTTTAATATTACACACTGGAATCTTTTCAGGGAACATGAACACTGTGTTCACTGACATTTACAGAGATGATTCAGATAGCTGAAGAACTCCCCCAAACACCAGCCTGCCATTCACCTGCGAGGAAAGGAGAAATATATCATCAAACAACTCATCATAAAGAACGCATCTCTCACCAGCATGTTCTTTTGAAAAGTCTGCGATGGCGTATTGAGTGGCGCCCCGTGAGCGCGTTGTTTTCGACGCTGTGGCTGCTGCTCCGAAGACCTGAAAGGTCCCGCTTCCGTTAGATTGGCAGCCGGCATGCAGTCGCTAATGTGCAATTTGTGTTAAAAGTGGTGGATGTTTAGAGGGGAAGGTGACTGTGTGTGTGTGTGTGTGTGTGTGTGTGTGTGTGTGTGTGTGTGTGATTAGATGGAGGATGCTACATCAGACAAAGTGAGAATGGCTCCATGTCAACCTCGTGTCACGCAGCACACCTCATTTCAGCACATTGCACATCACATCGTCAATTAGCAGCAGGAAACGCGCCTAACGCGTCTCAACGGGGAAGAGGCACAACCAGATGCAGTTTGATGAAGAGCTGTCGCTCTGAGCGTCGCAATGTGGTCGAGGAAGAGGAGCAGCTCTCCAGGTATGGAGATATGTGCATTCTTCTGAACTGTAAGCACTTTGTTAATTTCATCCAGCGCCGTGTCTAAATGTGATTTCAATAATTTGGTGTATGACTAAATACCAGCAGAAAAAATAACATTCATCAGTGTCAGCTGTACACTGGGTTTAGCGCTAATTAGCAAATGTTCACATGATAAACGGAGATGACGAACAGGGTAAATATCACCTGCTTAATATTCGCATAGGAACCAGTGATGAAATAATCTCATATTTTCAAATGTCAAACTACACCAAGTGAGCCTGCGGCTGAACAGCGTTCCACCAACAGGATGCTGTGTGATGTGTGGCTCCAGACAAAATATAATTACATACATTCTCCCTTGAATCTCATAAAAGACTGAAACCAGAGTACACACACAGAGCTGGAGCTGGGGAACAGAACTGGGGTGAAGGGGGGGCAAATACCCCCCCACCCCCCCGCAGGTGTATCCAGGCCCGGATCCAGACACACACTTGTTTGAAGCAGCCATTCAAAGAATTTCTGGTATGTGCTGGTCAATGAAGACGAAGGGGAATGGTGAAATATTAATAGAGGCTATTGTATTCCAGCTTGCTGGCAGCAACTGATTGTCTGCGTTTGGTGTGTGTGCGTGTGTGTGTGTGTGTGCAAGGGTTGTGGGGGTGTATTTGTGTATCTTTCAGCACACACATACAATGGCTTGTTCTCTTTTCATTCAGCAAGGTGCAGCTGGGCTTCCGAGAAGCACATGGCGCCGAGATAGATTTGGTTCAATATGATCGAGTAAACTGATCAGCTCTGAAAGGAAGACGGGAGTGTGTGAGTGCGTGAGTGTGTGTGCGTGCGTGCGTGTGTGAGTGTGTGTGTGTGTGTGTGTGTGTGTGTGTGTGTGTGCAACCATCAGACATCCCAATCTGCCCCGGAGACAGTGTGTAAAGATGTCTATGATAATTCATCCACTATAAATGAATCTCCATTTATAGATTTTAATGAAATCCTAATTGCCAGTTTAATACACTCCCCCTTCTTTTATGGAGACATAAGTAATCTGCAAGGGGACACGGAATTATTTTATTCTGATATTTATTACACCCATTTGACTCCTTTGCAATAAAGTTCAAAATTAGATCCAGGCTGAACATTATCTAACAAATGATATAATTTAAATCACCTAATTAGATGGGACAATCTGACAGAGGAGGTATAAATTTCATAATGAGACAAAAAATGTGATTGATTGATTGGAACCAGTCCAGGTAGGATCAGATAATCCCTTATTCATTTGTAATTCAAATACAAAAAAATGGATATGCAAAATGAAGAAACAAAAACAGTCCAGTTATTTTGCTAATTCATTTTATTTGGTAATTTCTCCTTTTGAATTGAAGAATATAGTGCTACAGGAGTAAGCCCCAAAACCCCCAAAAGCACTTCTAAAAATCAATGTGGTTTTTGGTTCGATGGCTGAAATAATGCCTGTGGTTAACACGCGCTTTAGAGGTTGAATGTGTTGTTCTCCAATGTCAAAGTGGTGAGTAGATTCCTCTCTCACGGTTTCTAGGGCTGAGTCTGAATGAAGTACAACACGTTACAGCTTGTTGTGTAACCTGTGCAGTTTGTGTTGTTCATATGTGAAGATCAACTCGCTGAACGGAGTGCGTAAGTATCAGAAACTTGTGTTTTCCACCCAGCTTATTTTCTGAAGAGCCAAGAGGATAGCATGCCCATTCTTTATGAATGCAACCCGGAGCCTGTAGGTGAGAATTTGATTTGAATAATAATGTAATATAATTTCACAAACCCTTCAGGTTTTCTTTTTTTTTTTACTCCCATTTTAATTGTTTTGGTGCTGGCTGCGCTCCTCTCTATTATTTGAGACAATTTAATACTAACTTTTACATGCACTTTTACATGCATTATCTGCAGTATCTATTTTTCATTGTCCTTGGCTCTCAGCTCCAAGTTTATTGGTTCCTCCGGAAGACATACATCTACTCAGAAGTTTTAACAAACTGGAGGAACCAGTAAAAGAAATAAAGAAAAAACTATATTCAACGGTGGATTATTGCATTGTTGGTGATCTAATTGCTATTCATGGATATTGTCATCCAGTGCATCAGTGTGGCTCATTGAAGTGTGTTTGGATACAATGGAGCTCTATGACCCTGTTTGTGATACACACCATAGGTGTCATGGTTTGTTTTTTTTAGTTTCCTGTTTTATTTTGAAGGTCCGTGTCTCTTATGTCCTCTGTGTCCCTGCACCTCCTGCTCCTGTGACACACACACACACACACACACACACACACAAACACGCGCAATACTTGATTGAATAAAGTCCTTCATTGTTGTTGTTTTTTTCTTTGAATAAAGACAGCATAGAATTTGGCCAGCTGGAACCTTGATAATAAGGGAAATGGGAGAACGCCGTTCTCCACTGTGACAGCTGAATTTTTGAACGAAAGCTTGACCTTCACACTTTCACTTCCCACATGAAGAATAATGGGCTCACTACTTTTGCTTTTGCAGAATGGAGCAATATTAATGTGAAGTTATTCCAGGGAAGACTTTCATTCATGACACACAGCTGCATGCATAGCTTTCATTTTAAGCATATGAGCAAAATAATTGTAAAATATATAAGAGTATAATTAATTATAGCTGTTTGTATTCACCTGGTCGACTTCTGATTTTTAAATAAAACATTAAAAAAAAGGAAGACAAAGGTGTCTTGTCATTTAATAGCAGTTCACTCATTTCCTACAAAATGTATTTTCATGCTAAACAATGGCCACATTTATGAATGCAAACTGAGCAAGGCGTCCTGGAGAACATAGATCATTTTGAGGACTAACGTGCACTAAATGGTACTCAGACGGCCCGACAAAGCGAGCAGGAGCTCTGACAACAACACACACAGAGGGGGAGAGACTCCCTTCTCTGCTCAGGGAGACATTACTACATTAGATCATACATGTATTAATGCTCTGAATGTTGTAAAGAGCCCTGGATAGACTGGCGACTTATCCAGGGTGTACCCTGCCTTCGCCCAATGACAGCTGGGATCGGCTCCAGCGCCCCGCGACCCTAAAGAGGATAAGCGGTTCAGATAATGGATGGATGGATGTTGTAAAGAGACCCTGAAGCTCTCTTTTATTCACCCTCCCTTCCTCTCTCGTGTCTACTGGATCAGCTGACTATGTGCATTTAGTCTTTTAGTTAAACCAATCGAATGTTTGCCACAGTCACCGTGAGCCAATTATAACATTTCTGTCAAAATGTAAAACTCTTCCCCCCTCGGCCTGTGTGAGACGTCATTGGTTCCACATTCTCCGGTTATCACATCCAGTGGCCAGGGTTCCAGCTCCCGCTCCACAAAGCGCTCTGAACAAGGTGTTGGAGAGGATGGACATGACAGAGGAGAAAAACAGCAGATGATCGGGGAGTGGGGGGATATATTGAGCGGTGAAAGAAAGAAAAGCAGAAGAACAGATAGAGGCTCCGTTCCACTGCTGATCCTGAACAAGAGCGTACGTCTTCAGTGAGAGGGCAAATCAATGTGAGGCCTGTTGTGTTCTTTCCTGGTCGTTATACCTGTCCGTGTGTGCCAGGCCTCTGTGATCTTCCATTCACAACCCAGCATGGGGAAGACACACCGAGCAGTTCTGCGCTTCAGCTCAACAGAGGAATGTATAGTACGCTTCATATTACATATACACATGGTACATATTGCACATGAGTGAGACATTGAGTTCAATCCAAATTGAAAGGCAGGTAATTAAAGGGGAAGCTAAACACCATGCACTGACTGACTGCTTTCTTTAGACTTGTATTTGGAGAGGTTGAAAGTGCAGAGCTATTCCTCCTATTGCAGCAGCCAAGCCTGTGTCACCACCTGAACCACGGGGGCCCCGGACCCCCAGGAGCTTCAAAAGGCCCTAATGTGTCACCAATTGCAGGCTGAAGGCTGCTATGAGAGGCGTCCTCCTCTCTGATCGTCAATGAATCTCAACACTTCAGAAGAAAGGGGAGCGCTGCTCAGACTCTTCACACATTTCAATGGTGTTCATTTCAATAAAAAGCAAGGCCACAAAGTGACAGGAAATAATTAGTAATGAATCATTGTCTCTGTAAATAAACAAAACAACTCAGATCTCACTCCTAATTTGTCAAATACAGCAGCTTGGTGCGTGGGCATACGCTTCAAACTGCTGCCCTTTCTGTTATGTGCTGACACGTCTTTTCAAAATAAACTTCCATGTTCACGAGAAACAAGTTGGTTAAGGTTAAGCAACTAAAAAACATTATAAAGTTTCGTAAACGATTGCCATTTGGGTTCAAATATAAGTACGTCTGCGACATCACAGACACAACAGAGGCTGAGTGATATAGTTGACTTGAACATATGACTCGAACGTAACTTGACTTTTTGCCAGTCTCCTGGGAGAAAGGGTCATGGTTTGAGTTTTTCTTGTTTCCTGTTTTATTTTGAAGTCTGTGTCTCTTGTGTCCTCTGTGTCCCTGCACTTCCTGTCCCTGTGATTGTCTGCTGATTTCCTGCCCTGTCCCTGATTGTTTCCTGCTATGTCCAATCACCTGCACCTTCCCTGTGTATTTAAACCCTGTTTGTCTCCTGCCCCAGTGTAGGTTCGTACTGTGTGTTTGCCTTGTCAGACTCTCTGTTCAATGACCTGTTTGTTCCTCTGCTTTTTTAAACTGGTCTTTTGTAACCTTGCTTTGTTTTCGATTAATACATTTACTTTGCACTTGTCATTGGCACCTGGGTCCCTTTTTCTGGGTCCCTTCCAACCACCCACACAACACCTCTTTACTCTACGTGGCCTGACCTCCTCCTCTACCCTCTACCCCTGATGACCTAAGTGCCACGTAGGACATCACAGTTTGAAATGTGGGCCACTGACCAAGCTGCTGACCACTGGTCAGTGAGAACCTGCTGAAATAGTGAAATGTTGAATTGATAAGACTGCTAAACAGATTAAGAGGAGTTCTGAGTGTCCGTTAACAGCAAGCAGCATTATCTGCAGATTAAAACTGGAGCGGACCAGAACACAGCGTGGGTTCTTATTCTCACACTTGAGTGCTGCAGGCGAGTGTTTGTAGGTCAATCAGACAGTTAGCGTTGCCCTGCTTCCCGGGAAAAAAGCCAACGCGATCTTCCTATTAAATTTTGGATTATTGCATAAAAATGTGCTCTGGGGCAAACAAACCATTCTGATACTCACATGCTTTGTTCATCAAGATAATCTTCACAAAATGAACTGCACTGATTTTTGAAGCATGGATGAAATCCCCAGAAGTAAAAGCCAAACAACGTCAGGCTATACGAGGCTCTGAAGGCGGGCTAGTTGCTGTGATGGTGTTTCATATTCTCTTTCAGACACCTGTGAACAACCGACTTTTCACAGAGGTGTGTTTACTGTCTGTGACAGGGTTCTGACCTACCGTGGGTCTCCCGAAGCTCTTCACAGAGGACAGACACGAGCTCTCGTCTTTTACGGGTTTTATTTGGCATGTCCACACACACCCCTCACACAGGCGTTCACTACGCCTTGCCTAGCTCCACTCTTCCCCCTCTGCGTGGCTCTGGGAGCTTATCTAGCTCCCTCCCCCGCCCACGCAATCCCACGATCATGTGGATCAGCTGTGCCGCCTCACGCGCCGCACAGCTGATCCCCATGATCGCCTCTCTCTCTCCCTGCTGCAGGTGCGCCAACCACGCCCCTCACCCCACACTGTCATATTTTAGACAGAAGAGGAAAACTTTAAAATATCTAGAGCTCGGGATGACCACAGACCTTATTCAAAACACATTAAAAAAAAATCAATACATTTGAGTGAGAGGTCGCTGTGTTGCTGCAAGTGAGCCGCTGCCTTGGTCAATTATCTCTTTCTTCTGTCCAACCCGGGCTGTTGCGAGTTGGCATTTTGTTGGCGACAGTGAACGCCTTGGCTCATCTTTTGTGAGCTCCTCTTGCACTCGGTATTTGATTTCTTTGCCTTGTCAAGCCACTGTGAGCATGCGACTCCTGTAGTGTGTGTTTGCTGCCAACCAACCTTGATTTAATAATGATGTTAAAAGAAACATTCACATTCTGTTTTTGGTATGATGACGATGAGACAATGGTTCGTTCTCTGTTGTGGTGTCCCCCCAGGTTCCATTCAAGGCCCGGTTCTTCAGTGTTCTTTGTGACGTTTCAAAAGCTGAACATTTTCTCATAATGTAATACACAACATGATTACTTTATTTGTTCACCCTTACACTGATTGACCTGTTTAGTGACATGTTATCTCTTATTTGTATATAACGTGACGTTTTTAGTCGTGCTGAAATAATCTGGCTACATTAGAAGAAAGCTACATTCCTCTTAAACTGTTTTTATTTTTTTTAAATAAGCATTGAGAGAGAACAACACCAGCTCTATTAATAAGTGATAACTACCTTTTAAAAGGTTTAGTTATGTATTTATGTTTGTGAAGAGAGACAGTGCAGCACCATGGGTTTGTGTGAGCAATTGTATTTGTTGTGTGTGTTCAGTGTAGCATGCCCACAGCTGGACATATGTTTCAGTGTGTTTTCCCTTTTATGTCCAATCCCTTGTCACCCAGCATGCACCCCCAGGCGCACACCCTCCCTCCAGCCCCCAACGCGTTGGTGTGTATGACCCCGGGAAGCAGACGGCCTGCTGGGCGGCGCCTCGTGTCGGGGGGCTGGTCGTGTTCGCAGCCATCCGCACACCACTGCTCCCTGAACCAGAGACAACACGCTGACCCAGATTCATGTCTCCTCTGTCTGAGCGGGTCCCACCTGTTTGTGTACACACACACACACACACACACACACACACACACACAGCAATGTTCCTGCAGCAATATCATGTTAAATTATATTCAATGATTCAAGCTTCCGAAATTAAATTAAATAACATTGCACATAACAATGCTTCCTTTGTCACACAGAACCTTTGTTGAAAGGGTTGTTGAGTCTTTTGAAGTATGTATCTCCAGTCAGTGTGTTACTACCAACTGATGACGGCGGGCGTGGCCCGGCATGGAGAAGACGCAAAGCAACGTAGTGCTGTGGACCGGAACGTCAGCGAAACCTATTTTAGACAACTAAAAAGGCCACAGCGAAATATCATTTCATATATTATGAATAATGATGTGCATGGGTAGTAACAACCTGTTCTCACCGCTAATGCGTTAACGGTGCTCCTCAGCATCTGATACGACGCAGGGAGGCCCCCCTTAGCGTCTGAAAGACCACACCGCCCGCTGAGCAGCATGATGACCCTGCTGGATACTTTCTGCTGCGCGGTTCACTGGAAGAAATAGATAGACAGTGAAGTTGATCTTTTGACCGTGTAATGACGTACCGGGAACATCACTACGGTTTCAATGCTTATATCTGTGGAACATGTTACGGAAGCAAAGAAGGTTATTAGTTGTTGTTTTCAACTCAACATTTCCTGTTCTTGTTTCAAAGCCCTTAAGCGTCTTTCTGCAGACAAAAGCTCTTCATTTGTAAGGCTTTTGTTCTGAAATATTCACATTGCTCTGCTAAATGCAGCGACAAAGAAACATGGAACTTTCAACCAGGAGGCCGCTGTTTGTGTCCCAAAGTAAATGTGGACCTTTTGTCAGATGAGAGCTTAGTCAAGTTAACGTCGACCATACTCTTTTTGGAATTTTAACTAATAATCTAATTCTATATTTATTTATTTTTTAAGTGGTTCCTGGAGCTGTTGTAGTCCTCGGTTTCTTTAAAGCTTCATCAGCTGTGCAGCTCCTTAATTTGAGTTGTACACTCACAAAGTTGAGCGTGCACATGCCTGGTTGGGTTTAATGTGCAATTGGAACACTCGCTCCGTATTGGTTTGATTCAATCACCACAGAATGCCTCGAGAGACAATGGAGACATACATATTAGATCTGTTTTCTAAGTCACAGGAGAGAAGTCTAAAATTCTCTCCTGTGTTTATGACTTAACAACAGGTTGAAAAAGCCAGGATACTTTTTTAGGTCCTTAATTTTTTCACCTGTGAAATATACATATGAACCATGTGTGCAGATATTGTATGTTAGTTAAAACTCACCTTGAAGAATTGCTTTTAGTCCTAATTAAAAGACGGGTAGTGGTGCACTTCAGCCTCATTTGACTGAAATGAATATTACAACAGCCATCACCACATCCTGAAAAGAAATGAACCTGTCAAAAACATTTTTCCACCTGTTCTTACATATAAAATTGTGAAAATTATCTTGGCAAAACTTTTTCTTCACCCTTTTTGAGGATAAAAAGAACACAAAAAATAAAACTTTGAAAGATCATCCAGCAAAACATGTTTTTTTAATTTTTTTTATGACTTACTCTTAAGTCATGAACACAGGAGAGAAAAACAATTTACATTCAGATACATATTTTATCTTCACATGCCTTTCAGGGTTTCTGATACGTGACAGAAAATAAGAAAAAAGAGAAAGAAAGTATTGCGGATGTGCTTCATTCTGCCCAAAACACTGCTTACCAGCAGGCTGCAATGACAGTTTGCTTATTGCATATGTATGTAAGGGAGGATCATGACATTAATTGGAGGAGATATGTTAACAAAGGTTGATTATGCATTCTTGATTCATCCGCCTCCGAAGACAAGGTGTAAACACAATGTAGATGGGAAATGAAAATGCATCATTATGAACAAAAATGTGTGCTTTGGATTGCATTCATCAAACTTCAATTTGGACTTGAGCATGTCCTATATAATCACCGGACTTGTTTTTCATGTGGAGTTGAACTCTTTATTGCCTTAGCGGTTGCATTATTAGTTCTCCTTCACCCACAGAACCAGGATCAGTCCGGGAGCTGACCGGCTGTCTCTCAGATGCTGACTCCAACTCAAACAATCTGTAGCGTGAATTTGTGCAACTTGATTTTTTTCTTGGTTGTAATCAGCTGGTCGGACCCTCATTCTTGACTAAAACTGCCTTTGTATCGCCTCAGAAGACACCGCATAGGTCGGCCTGCACCTTGTCCGATGCTGAGAGGCTATTATGCAAGCCTCCGTCTCAGGCAGACGGGATTACTGCAATGCACTTCCTCTGGCCTCGCTCACGGATCAATAGCAGACTGCAGCTTATTTAAATGCAGCCGCTTGCATACAACAGGAAAGAGAACGCGTCCCTCCAAGACTGAGCTTCTCTAGTTTTAGGGTCTGATTTTGAAATGTTATCGATTGTTCAGGTGTTGCGTGGGTCTGACTCTTGGCTGCATCCTGGACCTTTTAGCCCGCATGAGCTGGCACACACTCACTCACAAATGTAGACTAAAGAAAGAGAGGCTTCAAGACACCCTGGCCACAAAACGTCACTGAGCAGGGACTAAATAACACATTTCTGAGTCTTTGCTTTGGACTGCATGATATCCATTAAAAGAACCCCAGAAAAAGCATTTAAAATGGTATGAATGAGGGTTCAGTTATGCATTAGCCTTGCATTCCAGGCAAAAAAAGATAAATTAAAGTCATTCCACATGATTCCCGGTCAGGCTGCACAACGAGTTACGGTCCAAAGTTTGAGGAAGAAGGAGAATCAGAAGAAGAAGATGATGAAGCCCGCAGGAGTACATGCAGTGTGCTTGCCATAGAGTGGCCTTGCTGGCATCGCCACACTAATTAGCCCATCCAGATACTACCATAACTCTTTACATTCCAAATGAATTTGGCAGTTTTGCGCGAACAGTACAGCCTATGACAAGAGTAAAAGAGGAAGTCATGTGATGGGATATGAAGAAAGACAGAGTCCATGTAGAGGGCAGGGTGGATGGAATGGTCAAACAAAGAAAAAAATACCAATATCTTTTATTCAAGTGGGATTTAGAAAAATAACAACATGCCTTTATTAACACTTGTGATGTTTGAATGCTGTACATTTCCGTCGATTGGAGCCATTGTTAAATTACCCATGTGTTATTGTTTTTTTCTTCTGTGACAAATTAAAATGTCTTTTATAGACCCACTCAAACTCCGCAATGGGAAAGCCACCAAACAAAGGCTTAACGCTTAGACACTAATTCCACTAATATTTCAAAAATAACATGTCAATTGAGAAATACCGGCAATGGTTGTAGTTTCATTTTGTATCTGCCACAAATAGTGTTGATTCGAATTCCAGTCAACCTGAACAAACACAGCAAAAACAACCGCCGTGCCCCGCCTTGCAATACAAACATAAACACGGGACTCTTCCCCTTCCACAGACAGACTCAGAGAGGAGGCGTCCATTCAGGCCGAGCACACAGAGAGGCAGACAGACTCAGAGAGGAGGCGTCCAGTCAGGCCGAGCACACAGAGAGGCAGACAGACTCAGAGAGGAGGCGTCCAGTCAGGCCGAGCACACAGAGAGGCAGACAGACTCAGAGAGGAGGCGTCCAGTCAGGCCGAGCACACAGAGAGGCAGACAGACTCAGAGGCCAGCAGAGAGACAGCAGGGAGACTCACTGATCAATTATTCAGTTCAGCACGAGGGTTTCCTGGAACGGGCGGTGAGCGGTCAGGGGTGTCTGTTTGGTGAGGAAGACACAACATTGACCCCAGTGCACCACTGCCAACCACTGGTACTAATGGCTGAAACAGGCGGTTCTCATTCACCGTTCGTACTGTATGAAAAGTAATGCACTGTAAAGTGTATAACCCATGTTAGCATGCCGGGCTGCCTCTATAAGGAAGTCAGGTGACCTTGCACGACGATGGACAAAGTCAGTGCAGGGAGGAGGTCAGGGTGGATGGTTGAGTCATATAAACACAGGACTTTCACCCAGGAGACCGCTGTCCACCAAACCAAAAGTCAACATTCGTCCTATTGAACCTTACTTTTGTTGCGTAACAAACATACGTATTTAGACCCAAACTACCGTCTTTTCCCATACCTAACCACGTGACTTTGTTGCCTGAACAGGCGCACTAATCACACGTGTTGCTGGACGTTCATAACCGAATGCTAGAAAAATGACATCCTTTAATTATGCTGTATGATGATTCGTTAACTGAAACCACCCAAAACACACTTTGTTTCTTCCTCTCTTTGTACGTATGTGTTGATTCCATCACGACTTCAGAGGTCGAGGAGTCCTCTCTGAACATTAATTACCCCCCCTCTGATCAAACACTTAATGAAGCAAACATATTTGTTTAATTTGTTCTTATTCCATTTGTTTCTCCCCCAGTTAATTTGACAAGATACGTTTTTCAATTAAATAGTACATTCTCTGCTTTAATAAATATGACCGCGAAGGATGTTAAATTATTTAAGAGATTCGGCCGGCCGTTTCCCAAAAAAGCGCCAAAAACTGTGAAAAATTGTCCCATTCACTTGAATGGGGTTTCGCACGAAGAGAGCAAAGACAATTATTACGCCTCATCTTTATGCCCATAGTGACTCGCCATACTTAAATGTAGAGAAATGATTGAACCTTTGAAATGTTAACAAAAGGATGGAGTTTATTTTCCTAATTGGGCATTTTTTGATAGCTAGCACAGTTTTCATGTAATCATTGTTGAAGTTTAGGAACAATTTCGGACCGTTAGTTTACAATGAGTGTGTATGGCGCAGCTCAGAGCATGTGATGTCATCGCTAGAGTGGGGAGAAGCTTCAGACTTGCGAGATTTTTTTTTAATAAATTGCCATTCACGCCACAATTTCTGGCATCATTTGTAGTACAAAACGTAGGAAATCTTGTGCGCATTGTACAAATGCGTCGTGGAATCCCACAAACTTTTACTTTTTTGTCAGCAAGCCTGAAAGCGACATGAAGCCAACTGCTCCATTAGACTCCATGTTAAATCTGATCTCATGAAGCAAACGGGGCCACTTTCTGAATTTCCTTTACTCTCATTTCTAAACCCCACAAACATTTAAGTACACAGAAACGTTCACAAAGGTCTTGTGCCTTTATTGGTTCCGTTATTTTCACAATCAGAGTCACGGTTTTATGTCAAATTCAGTAGTTTGACAGGTTGTTTTCGTTAAATCCACAGTCCTGTCTGCCACTAAGTGACACAGGTGCTTCAAATAAGCTAATCAGGGCAGTTTCACACACACATACTTATTTCAGATACATAGAGAGACATACACATATGCTTATTATCAGTGGCGGACCGTGCATTTTCTCCCCTGGCCTTCTGTGCCAATGAAATCGTATACATGTCAGACGTACCGGGTAAGTCACGCTGGCCCTGTGACCAATCACACGTCCATGGGCCACATCGAAGACGGCCCTGGACGTGAAAGAATACACCCAGCATGTCAAACTAAAGATCTGATTTGTTGAAGTATATGACAATCAACGATACCGTCTTCTTCCATAGAGACATAGAGGTGAAAGCTGATTGGATGAGAGCTCTTCTCAACAGAAACTGGAGGCAGCGTGACTGCAAGCAGAGCAACAGACGAAGACAGGAGCTGTGCAATGAGAAAATAAGCTAATAGGGAAAAATAATTATAATACATGTTGGAAGAAAATGTACTTTTTATTTTTTCTGTGTACTATCATAAACAAATATACGCGTATATGGCCTCACTATCTATCTTCACAAGGGTTTTATGTATATTATACCTATTGAAATTTTTCAAATAGACCTTGTGAATGAGGACATACTCAGGATTTAGTATGAGATGCAAACCATTCGCAATTTTCGCCAAACAATTGCTGGGGAGATCTCGTCTGCCCTTCACCCTGGTGCCCCAATCACCATGGTAACCAGTGACATGTGTCTATGAAGCAATAGCTGCTCTCAAGTCCATCACAAATACAGAAATGACTCCTCAATAACCTCAACAACACATCTCACTACCGATAATATATATGTAAGGCGACGTCTTACGGCAGTAGTCGCCACACATCAAAATTTCTCAAGTATTATAATGTAATTGTCTTTTAAACAGTATATTTATCATGTAGCTTTGTTGTGTAGATTTCTACTTTGATTGGTGTTGCTTGATGATAACGCAGTCTGTGCCTTTAAATGTTTGAAGTTTTGTACTACGATGATAGTGAAGTGGGAGCTCCATGCTTCCTCTAGTTAATGTTGTTCCAACATGTGCTGAGCCATCAGCACCTCCACCCACGAGGCCTCCCACAGTCACGAAGTACCGAGGCTCGGGCCCTATAAGGACTAAGGTGCGAGCTGGCCACACGGACACCTTGACTAATAGCTGTTTGCGTCGGCTCGTGGGATGTGTGAGCGTGTCTGCATGAAGTTTGACGTGTTTGGAGACGACACAGAGTAGGACAAATATTTAGGTGTAGGGGCAGTCGGTGCTGTGGCATCAGGGAGGCACCGGCTGCTGTTGATTATATCAATCTCTACACAGTCAAGCTAGAGAGATTGCCTGCTCATGACCACACACACACACACACACATACACACACTTACTCATCGGTGATTCATCAAACTTGGCCTGGGCCTTCTTTGCCGTGGCCCTCAGGACTGGAATTGCTGAACACTTTCTTTTTATTTTTCTTTTGCAGATGAAGAGCAACAGAATGATTTGTTAAAATAAAAAAGTGTGAGGAATCACCTGTGTCATCCATTTAATCCAACCGCTGTGTGTCCCCACGGGGCCCCTCGCCGAAAGGCTTTTGCGTGTGTTTGGGAGCTGAGAGCTGTGATTAAGGCCGAGCCGCTGAGAGGCACGAGCCACAGCCAAAGCCTTTTCTGTGTTTGGCTGCGGAAATGGAATTAGTGACTTGATGGGCTTTGATTCAACCAGCGCGCAGTTTTAGGCAAAGCTTCTGAATTACGACGACACACAGTTATTAAGTAAATACCAACATGCCCGTTCATAAGATGAATACACTCGTGGCTGATTATGCTGCGGCTCCACTCAGTGAATCAAGTTCAAGTTTGCTCACCAGTGTTCATGCGGCGTGCCGGAGGGAAGCTATCTTCTAAGGACACGTCCTTGGATTTGGGGGCGGGGTTACTCATTGCCACTTTGAATGCAGAGAGCTCAGTTTCTCATTCACTACCTCAGCCGAGGAGCTGCGCTTTCAGGCTGGTTTATTTGTGTCCGTTTCTCAGCATGATTACAGAAAAAGAAAAGCTTGCCAGATGTTCATGAAACGTGGTGGAACATCGTAGAGCATGAGCTGCAGAAGAATTCAATGTTGGGCTTTCTGTATTACCTTTTAAAACGTGTGTTCCCTGATTTTGTGTCTTGGCTATGTTCACCAACCATTATGGGATGGCGGGCTGGGCCCTCGCTGTCCACATGGTCCCATTGCTACACTTTCACAGTAATACATGTTTCACTTAATCCAATCATGCCCTGTTATCAGTTTGTATGTTTTTATTTAATTCATTCACACAATCATATTCAACCCCTTTGAACCAAGGCTGTTGTTGCTTTATTTTTATTTGTTGTTGTTCGGAAATACCACCAATTCTGTGTTCTGAAAATACATGTTTATTCACATTTAACACATTTTCAATAAAAATCAGCCCTCACAGAATGAGAGATTCACTTGAACGCACAGGTAGTTTGGGGCCATTGCTCAGAAAATATAAACTCTATGTCCATGGGATATTTCTCTCAGACTGCTGGGGTTTTGAATAATGAAGCCGCATGTTTGGATGTTTCACATGAAAAACATTTGAAAGAATCATTTACAACACATTTATCCTCTATCCATATACATGTTGAGCATTTACTGAATCATACTGCAAAACTATTTTTATCTTGTGTTCATTTTAGTGGCTATCAATGTCGCCTCACAGCAAGAGATGGAACATGCTAAGTAGCCGGCAGGTGTGGATGTGAGGTGTCTGGTTGTCTGTTTCACCCTGAGATAGATCACCTGGTGTTTGTTGGTGGTTTTCCTCTTTGCCAATATACATTCTGGCACAATCTATAACATGAAACATAATTCTGCATGATCTACAAGCAGCTCATAAAAAATATAAATCTATACATGATACTACAGTTATTGGGAAGTGCAAGCTATATGGATTTCTGGATTGTATAAGATGGCTGTGTTATGAAGAAGAACACCATTTGCACCAACTACGTATATTGATGATGTTCCATTGGATCCAAGGGGTTAATATTTTGCACACAGGGCTTTGGCTCAATTTCCCTTCCAACACAATTGAACCACACTAAACTTTCCCCTCAGCTCGAGCTCACATCGATGGTTCAGTCAGACAGTGTAGCAGCCATGATCTACTGCTAAACAAATGTGTCCAGATTGAGAGATGAGTGGGACGAGACACATATGAATGGAGAGTGGGTATTGATATATCATTAATCCCATCTGTGTTTCAACAACTGATGGAGCCTCTCTGGACACCAGCCAATATTTCTACCATTTCAACAGAGACTTATTACATTAGGCTACATTATTACTCCTGCATCTCTTCTCCACTCGCCACAGTTTGGACAAACATCATGAGTCAGATCTGGATTGATTCACACTGTAAGAATGATAACTATTGATATTCTTTCTCAAACCCTCATCCTACTAAGTGTGGTCCCTGCAGACCCCAGAGGTCTACTCCTTGTTTGTGGAGAAGAATGAAATGAACGTTTCTTACAGTGGTTTATTCAGTTGGTGGTCCTTGTATGTTTAACATGTTGGTAGGAGGAGGGGTAAACTGATATAAAAACAGCCAGCCTATGTTGTGCACAAACAATATAATGCTTTATTTACTTCATATTGACAATCATATTTCAGGTTCATGTGAGATGTGGCCGATCCCATATTATCCAGGTTAAGCCAATTGATGGGAAAGGCTGTCAGAAATTCTACATGTAACCCTTTTAGATAAAACTATAGTAAACTAAGCTCCCCACTTAACAGATCAGATCATAGTGTACATTCTCAAATAGCACATGTGGCCTTTAGGGTGTAGGAATGCTCTTTATGTTGAACATGTTTACATCAGAGACAAGCCTCGAACCTGTCTGTATTGACCTCTTTGTAGGCCTTTTCCAGGTCTGTTATTCATTGCAACAGTTTATTATTCATGGAAAAATTCTGTAATAAAAGTATAGCGTCTCTTATTCATATAAATGCTTTGTTATGCATAGAAACACTAGAAAGACGACACAAACATACAACCTTGTTTTGAAAACTTGAATAACGGACGAAAGGTTTGGCTTGGTGTGTAAATGTGATTGACTTGAGGTCTGAGTTATTTTCAACTGACAATGCAACCAAATTGACCTGTTGTGCAAGGACTTCAAATCAAACAAGTAGTATTGTGTTTGGAGAGTGCCTGAGGCCAGAAGCAAACACAGACACAAATTCACGACAGGTCTCGAGAGCACTTAAGTCAGCATTTATTAGAACGTTATCCCTTCGGGTGTGTGGTGCTGCACTCAGAACACACACCCACAGCCGTTGTTTCCATATCTACCAACCACTGATGACAATAATACAAATTAAGTTGAAATTTAAAAAATCTGCAATTGAACAGTGAATGTTGGCCATCGCAGAAGGAAAACTCAAAGAGAACAATCTCAGTTCCTACAAGCTGGAATTGTATTCATTATAACCTTAAATTGGCCTATGTCTTTCTCTCTACCATCAATTTTCAATTAACCTGAGTCTAGTGCTGTCAAATAAACACAGTGAGTGTTTCAGTGACCGTTCTCTCTGGACTTCCATCTGTCACACAAGGTCAGGTCCTAACATTTGGTCTCCATCATTACCAACACCACAATGCTTTTTTTTATTTTTAGACAACCTGAAAATATATGAAATAAAATGCCCATGCATAACCCAATACCACAAGCCAGAAACATGTACTCTCTGAAAGCTCCTTAAAGTGGTCCTTTTCTTTAAAACAGATTAAGGGCCTTATGCCAAGTAAAAACCCAAAGCAATAAACAATGTGTCTCCTGGAAGCATCTCGAGAGCCACACACTTATTCAATCCCTCCTCTCTCCCATGTCTAATAAATTAAGGAATGAGCTGGGTTCAGGAAGTCAGATCAGTGAGTGCATTAGATTTGATTATTGCCTTTGCCTCTGATGCTGTATTATTGCTTTGGGATCCCCAGAGGACTCTCTGCACCAAAGGTGGAACTCAGAAACTCGGATTGGTGAAATTGGGCAGCCTCGAAGAAGCTGTGAGAGCAGACGAGGGCAAGGTGAAGGCAGAGGGAGGGAGATACAGGGGCCTTGGAGGAGTTCAGCCTTAATAAGAGCGTCTGGTTCCGTGGGAGACGGAGGGTGGGAGGCAGGTAGATTGACTGAGAGAGAAAGAAGACAAATAGGATGCAAAGTGGGGTTGAGCTGAGAAGAGCCGAATCAGTAGCAGCTAGCCGGAAACGATATGGCGATGTATAATAATCACCAGGACGGTTTTAATGTCATCAAGGATATATAGCTGCACAGCTATTCCTCACTAGGAGAGGATCATCATCACTGTGAATTTGATACAACAGCCCAGTATGAATCCCAATCGATCATAACGCGATGTGTCGAGGTAGAGGCCTATTAGTCGTCTTCGTAACTGAAGCCGGTGCATGCTGCTGAGCCAGAGCTGCAGCTTCACACCCACGGAGAGTAAATGTCTGATGAGGAGCTGGAAGCCTCCTTAACTCCATCAAGATTGATTGTGTCAGTTATCCTCTTTATCATGCCTGTAAGCAGTGGCACTTTAATGCACATACGGTAAGCATCATCGATACCATGTCACTTACAGAGCGCTGCATGCAAGAGAAGAATTCCCCCAAAATCCTCGGAAACAAAAGAATGGGAAATAGATGAAAGGGTCTTAATAATAATAATAATAATAATAATAATAATACATTTTATTTGGAGGCGCCTTTCAAGTCACCCAAGGTCACCTTACAATAAAAATACAGGATAAAAGATAAAAGCATGAAAGATAGAAACAACATTAAAACAGAACATCAACATAAAAACAGGTGAAGTGCACAGGATCCAGTTACAAAGAGTATGCCAGTTTGAACAGGTGAGTTTTGAGTTGAGACTTGAATGATGTGATGGAGTCTGACTGTCTTATGTGTGGGGGGAGGGAGTTCCAGAGCCTGGGTGCTGAGCAGCTGAAGGCTCGGGCACCCATGGTACTGAGGCGTGACGTGGGGATGGTTAGCAGTCCAGAAGAGGATGAGCGGAGGGTGCGGGAGGGAGTGTATTCCTGAAGGAGGTCATGGAGGTAAGTGGGGGCTAGATTGTGGAGAGCTTTATAGGTGAGGAGAAGGTTTTTGTAGTCGATGCGGTGTTGTACAGGGAGCCAGTGAAGTTGGATGAGTACAGGAGTGATGTGGTCCGATGATTTGGTACAGGTGATGATCCGGGCGGCCGAGTTCTGAATGATTTGCAGTCTGTTGATGAGTTTGGTGGGGAGACCGGTGAGGAGGGCATTGCAGTAGTCGATGCGGGATGTGACAAATGAGTGGACCAGGATTTCGGTGCTGGACTGGGTCAATGATGGGCGGAGTCTGGAGATGTTGCGGAGGTGGAAGAATGCAGTCCGGGTGATGTTTTGAATATGGGGTGCAAATGAAAGGGTGCTGTCCAGAATGACGCCAAGGCTCTTAACTTGGGGGGAGAAGGGTACAGGGAATCCGTCGACAATGATGGGTGGGGCTGGGGTGTGTTGGGATTTGGTAATGACGGATTTGGAGCCGATGAGCAGGGCCTCAGTTTTATTGCCGTTTAGCTTTAGGAAGTTCCTGCTCATCCAGCTCCGGATGTCATCAAGGCAGGTGATGAGGGAGGTAGGAGGGATGGCAGCAGTCGGTTTGGAGGAGATGTAGACCTGTGTGTCATCGGCATAGCAATGAAAATGGACCCCATGGTGACGGAGGATTGTGCCCAGGGGGAGGAGGTAGATGGTGAAAAGAAGGGGACCCAAGACTGACCCCTGGGGCACTCCCAGTGAAACACCTGAACACCCAGACTTGTGGTTCCTTAGTTGCACGAATTGTTGGCGGTCAGTGAGGTATGATGTGAACCAGGAGAGTGCAGCGCCAGTGATTCCAATGCCAGCCAGGCGGTCCAGGAGCAGAGGGTGCGAGATGGTATCAAATGCTGCGCTGAGGTCGAGGAGGATGAGAATTGTAAGGAGTCCGGAGTCAGCTGCACGGAGGAGGTCGTTGGTGATTTTGACCAGGGCTGTTTCAGTGCTATGTTTTGGACGGAAGCCGGATTGGAAGGGTTCATGGAGATTGTTTGTGTCAAGGTGGGACTGTAATTGTGCGGCAACCACCCTTTCAAGTGTTTTGGAGATGAAGGGGAGGTTGGAGATGGGCCGGTAATGGTTAAGGACAGCTGGGTCAGCACCGGGTTTTTTCAGGATAGGTGTGATGGCAGCCAGTTTGAGAGTGGGGGGTATAGTACCAGTTGTGAGGGAGGAGTTAATTATGTTGGTGATCATGGGGGAAATGGATGGCAGACATGCTTTGACAAGGGAGGTGGGAAGAGGATCGAGCTGACAGGTGGTGGTTTTGGCTTTATGGATGAGTTCCGAGATGGTGTGTTCTGATACTGGGGTGAAGTCGGAGAGGGAGCTGATGAGAGGTTGGCCAGTGGTGATCATCCAGGGTGAATTGTTTGAGGAGATGCAAGATAAGGCCAGTTGTTGGTGAATGGTGTTGATTTTAGAGCTGAAGAAGTCCAGGAAGGCAGTGCACTGATCAGTGGAGATGTCTGGAGGGAGGGTTTTAGGAGGCTGAAGTAAGTGGCTGACTGTTGAGAAGAGGACTCTGCTATTGCCTGTACCGGTGTTGATTAGGTTGGAATAGTATGAAGATTTAGCAGTGGTGAGGGCTCTCTTGTAGTGATGAAGGTGGTCCAGGTACATTTGGCTGTGTACCGTGAGTCTTAACAGGGACAGTTTGTGTAATAATTGGAGTCTTTCCTTAGACTGACCTGTGGATTTCCCAGGATTGCAGCAAAGAACTCATTATCGCCAATAGGATGGAGCCAAACCTATGAAAATGGGTGTCTGTAGTTACTGTGCGACTGTGGCTCAGTGGTTAGCAAGTCAGTCTTTCAATCATAGGGTCGGTGGTTCAAACCCCAGCTCAGCCAGTCCATGTCGTTGTGTCCTTGAGCAAGACACTTAACCCTCATTGCTCACCGTTGCTGTGTCTACGGTCTACTGTATATCATGTAAGTCGCTTTGGATAAAAGCGTCAGCTAAATGTAATGTAATTGTTCTAATGTGGTAAACGTTTCCGATTATACCTCTCACTTACAACATTGGGCCTTTCAGTACCTCTCAAAGTACTTCCTGAAATATTCCCTTCTTACAGAGGATGTTGGAAAAACGATATTTGAGCTGTTTCTAAGCTGTTTGTGGTTTTATATAAAATTTAAAAAAATCTAGTAATACTACTTGGCCCAACTTTGGTCTACTACTTCAGGCCAAGTTGAAATATCTCCACAACTATTTGAGTTGCAATGGATTTATTCCACTATTCGTATTTAATTTCACAGTTTAATTAACTTTCAAAAGGAACACTATTCCCAGCCCACAACGAGCAACCCTCACCTCACTGGATGATGGCTCCACATGGTATGCGTGTTTACCAAAGTTAAAGACCAAGGCACCTAGTAATGCCAAGTGAAACTGAGAAACAAGTGATGAAACTGAGAAACTGTATATGAGAGTTATAATGTAGAAGCATCATATATAGGCCTTCAAGCTAAAAAAACACATCTCTTCTCCAGTGGGAGACTGAGGGCAGGGCAGCCTTCTTCCACCTCAAAGGTTTTTGCATCCCTTCGGAAACAACTCCAAAAAATGACATAAGAGCTTTGGATCAATTTGAACTGTAAAGACTGAAGAGAGAGCTTTGATAATAGCCTCCAGTCCTCCTCCAGGTTAGGACAGAGCCAGCCATGGCACCCGCAAACTTAAACATATCACTTGTTTCTGGGTATTCTTAGCAAGGAGACATTCATGTTCCCTAAAAGACACATTCTAGTAACCCTGTGATTCCTCCACCATCACTCTATTGAGGGGTTGACATGGATGACATAGATGACATGTTATGACGTTTAGGATTTTTCATGTCTAATACTTTGGTTTATGACCAAACAGATGGACTGTTTTTAGTGTTTATTGATAGCATGCTACCACACCAAACTAAGATGAACCTGGTAAACATTATGGTGGGGGGTGCTCTCAGTGGGTGGAGGAGGTTGTCCCAAAGGTTGCCCTTTTGTTTAATGCTTGTGTGGACAAGTGAAGCAACCACTACCGTTTTAGGCCTCCACGCTCCCAAGCTACGACTCAGGCCTTCAACAGGGGTTTGGTTATTTGGAGTGTGTGAGAGTGTTTACTATATATATATATATATATATATATATATATATATATATATATATATATATTAATGTTCACATGTTAAAGCTGCTAGTCTGATTATTTTAGAGCCTAAGTAGAGGTACAATGAGAATAAGCAAATGACTTAAGGTTCAGCAAGAGGGATTTATAAGTATTTTTTATTGTGTAGTATCTCTATTGATATTGTCTTCTATAAGGGATTTGCATATCATTTTGTTTGTGGCATACTCGCTAATAAATATCAAACTGTGTTTCAAGGCAGTTATTGTATCTTGCGTGTGTCAACGTTATAGAACTGTTTAATGTTTAAAAAAGGGTTGAATACAATTACAACACAAGATAAAAGGACTAAATAAGAGGCACCGACCTTTTATTTTACTACCTAAATTATATTGGAGGCACCGCAAGTTAATTCAGTTTCAGAATACGAGAGTAACGGTTGTAGCCATTAACCATTATATTAACTTATAAAAACAGGTAACAGCGCCATCACTTTTAAAACTGTACCCAGGACCCCGCCCATAGTACTACTACACCTATCAATTTACATCAAGTTGTATAGCTACATGGGACGGGTGTTACATTAGCATTTAGCTCAAACCATTATGTCAAAGCACAGCCTCGTAGAGCTGAATAGCCTTTCTTTTACTCTTGGTTCTGATGTCCCTTCTTTACATCTCCATGTGTATGTCTCTACTGCTGCATTCATCCTCACGTCTGTCCTGTTTTCCCTCACCCATTCCTTTCTCAGTGTTAAAGGCAGTGTCTTCCGGCTTAGCGATGCTAAGCGGTTCTCCCTCTACAAAACAAAGCAGAGGTGTTATTTCAGAGCCAATCAATATGGTGTTTGTGGCTCAGGCAGGCCTCATCCTCCCATGTGCTCTGACAACACCACCAAAGGACTTTCATCTTGAGAAGTTACATCAAAGTAATTATGAATTGCTTGTTGATTTAAAGAGGGCATTACCCAGATTGCATCATGTGGAGCAATGACACACTGGTATTACTCAATAATGACATGCTGTCATTCTTCAAAGAACTACCTGACATGGTACAATACTGAAGGTATTAACGGTATGTTCTCTGTGGGAGCATTAGCAAGTGTGCTTCCATTAAAGCAGATAAACAGTGTGTGTTCAAAAAGAATGACACACTCTTTTTCTCGCTCCAAACGGATTAAGGAAAAACATCATCGTCTCAGCTAAATGTGGGAAAACGAACACACACACATTTAAAGGCACACACAGAGCCCAACACACACAAAGACAAACAGAGGAGAATAAAACGATTTGAAATAGAATTATTTCTGGTCCAGTGCACTAAGTAAAAATCAATTCCCCATTATAGAAATAGGATACAGAAAGGAATTAAAACTTAATGAGGTTTTCCAGCTAGAGTCCACCCACTTTTTAACCCTGCACTTGGCAGTGCTGCGAGGCAGTGTGTCACGGCGTGCACATGCCAGGCTGCGTGCGTCGGAATGTTCCGCACTCGCATGCTCCCGAAAGCCTTCTCTCCTGTGCGCGGCAGGACGACAAGATGACAGTAATGCCGCCGCATCCTTCAAAGCTTCTCTTTCCTCGCAGGTATTCAAACTCATTTGTCTCCCACACACACACACACACACACACACACGCCTCACTCTCCCTGTTGGCAGTATTGATCTCCAGTTGATCCACGGTGACAAAAGACAAAGCTTTTCATGTGACAGGCAATTAGATGGCTGTGGAGCCCGCGGAGCCCAGCCTCAGCACGGGCTGGGTAAATACTAACAACATCAGTCCTGGCGTTGTGCGGAGATGGAAGCAGTGGAAGGAGGAACAGGAAGAGAAGGTCTACAAACACCCGCAGAGTTATTTGTGTCTCCTTCTGGTTAACCTCACAGCCTTGCAGCACATTATTGATTTTTGTATTATTAGCTCTCAAAAGAAACAAACAGTTGGGTCCCACAGCTCAATCAATCAATCCATCTGTCCATTATCCACCTCCTCATTATCGCCCTGATCCTGGCTCAGGCGTCGGCATCGTAGCATGCTGTAGGCACATGTGTACAAGAAGTGGAGCATACTTTACAACCGAGAGGGCCTCTTGATATTTATATCTAAGCATCACATAAAAGGAATGGCACATGCCACACAATATTTTTTTTAAAATCATACTGGGAAGTACACATATAAAGGCACAGTTCAACATTTTTGTATGTGCACATTCACTTTGAGTTTGCAGTCTTCACAACACTGCACAAATAGAGAAATGACGCACACCTACTGGACACATGTTCTCCATTGTTCCAACAAGCAATAATCCCAAAACTCAAATAGTCCAAAAACATTTTCCATTGGACCAAAAGCCCATTGATTCGAATGGCGGATTCCTTGAAAACAAACAAACATAGTTACGAAGAACCATTACTTCTAAAAACACACTATCCCTGCAACAAACAGAAAACATGACTACATGTCGTGCAGAATGACATCAGAACTCCCTGGTGGCTAAACAATTTGACCACTATGGTGAAGGCATGACCTACCCTACTGTGCTTCTGATTGGCCAACTGTAATATTCTTAACATAAACATAACCAATTTCATTTTCCATGCCTGAACTCACCCAACCGAGCCTTCAAGTTCTAGCCAATCAGAGGCAGAATAAGGTGGGTCTATTTCACATGTCTATTCCCAGTAAAATAATCTGGAAGGTTCAATGAACACATTCTACATAATAGTTAGCCATGCACTCCTGTGGACGTTTATTTTTTTGGCGGGCTGTCAGACCAAGAAAGGCTTTCAGGGACGTTCTGCGGACTATTGGGGCTTTGGAATAATGGGCCGCAGATCCCAACACAGTATCCTTGTCGCTTAAAACATCCATGATGGAACGTTCGATGCCCAATTCAGGCGAAGAAAATCTGACTTAATCTATTCAGTATCTAGAATGTCATCCATCCATGTTTGATATGCCATCTGGTGAAGGAGCCAGCAAGTTGTGTGAAATATTTGCTGATCTGGACTAAGCTGCCACATATAAGAGTAGCATGTGAGCCACTTCCCTTTAGAAACCGTTGGACGTACACTTGGCTCCGAGCTGCTCTGCTAGGCGGCTGCTTTTCTTTCTGGACTGAGATCTACGGGATATTTGGCAGCTTGGTGACAGCCTGTCAACATCCAGTAGGTTTAATATTGGAAGACCAAACAGATACAACAGCTTGCAGTTACATTTCTATTTAATGAGCGAGATGGTGAACAAGCTGTGTACAAGTGCTGTGGAAAAGATCCCTCCGAGCTATCATTCCCTCTCTTATCTTAATGAATCAGTTGATTATCTCCAGTTATGACACCATAACATTTGTTATCTTAATCCATCGATGCCCAATGGTCCGCCCCGCTATACTCCACACTGTTTACAATTAACAATCTGATATAATCTCATTCAAACTTGTGAGAGCATGAGCCAGGGGAGTGTGTGTGCAGTTCCTGAGCCCTAAACTGCTCCTTTCTCAACAGGGCTTTTTCTCCCCAAGACGAGAAATGTGCAGCAAAATGGACTTTAGATTTACTGCTATTGATTAAAAGATGCTATACCAAATGGATGTGGCTGTAAACAAATTATTTCAGTGTCGCAAGGAGTTATGGATCCCCGCATCAGAATATTTAAACCCTTAAAAGGTTGGAATGATGATTATGATGAATTGTGCTTCGCTGGATAGATAATCTATTCTTAATTATGATGAAATTGAATATGTTTGAAAGGCATTACACGCTGGCCCTCGGCCATATACGATGCTATTAATGGAGGGAGAGCGAACGAAAGGGTTTTGTTTTGTCGGGAAACAGGTCGACAGCCTTTCAAACATTGTTAGACTAGATGGGATGTGATCCCCACAGAGCGCCCTCTGCCCTCGGCTGATTCATGGGAATGCTGACGATTAGTTTTGTACCTGTATGTAACGGCGTTCCAATTCATTGGGATCATATTTTTTGGGGGGGTGCGGTAATGCACACTAACTCTGAACAAGAAAATACCTTCTTCTGTCACAACAGAATTCGTGTTTGCATCATGAGGGATCTAATACCCCCTTAACACCTTGCATTAAAAGGCATTTTGGGTGATCAGATGCGGTTCAGGTACCGGTGTAAAGGCAGTGAAAATGCAATCAGTACCCATTGTCACCTTGTTGTACACAAGTATCAATGCAATTGTTTTCAATCCACATACAACAACTACATGGACAGAGTAGACCTAAGCAGCCATTAGACAGCTGGCGAACAAAGTACTAGAAAGAAAACTTGGTATTCAAGACACTCGAGTCAAGAAGAGACCAAGTGTCCAAGCAACACTTGGCAATTCATATCTCAGCCCCCGTCATTTATGAAGTATTGGCTCTGCAAATGGTGTAGAGCGGCTACAGCTGGTCCTGGCTGCAATGTTAAGGGAGAATTAAACACATTGGACTCGCACACCGAACAGCCAAGGACAACAGGGTTCAGTGACTGGATCACAGGATACCTGAGACACAAAGCAATAGCAGGTGTAGATGTGATCACGTTGAATCATATCTAGATATGAGACACATTTTAATGCACAGCTTAAAGTAGTCGAAGTAATCTTTTTAGTTGTTACCAGTATAGTCAGAGTCAGTGATTCCATTTTAATTAGAAAGGGTCTGAAAGGACTTATTCATGCACACATTAATCTTAACTATTCATGTTATGCCTTACGTATGTAGGTTAGTTCACCCGCCAGGAGGTGGTGAAACAACCAGAGGAAGGGAATGTGTTTGCCCACATTATCTCTGAAGAGTTGCTCACTGCTGAACATTTTATTCAGTTCCACTGAACAAGAAAGCTCATTGCTCATATAACCCTCTCCTATTGACATACGGAAACGAGTAAGAAAATGAAAGGAAAGTTGTAGTGTTCATCCGGATGTGTGATCTGATTCGGTGGATGTGCAACATGGGTAGTGAGATGGGCACACAAGGTTAGATGCTCGACTAAATCTTTCAGACATGGCAGCAGCATTTAAAAAAACGTATTCAGCGTGTTTGTTTCTGTTTGTGATGTGTATGTGTGTGTTGGGCGGCAGCGTCTGTGATGACAGCTGTGTACCATCATGCACCAGGGTGAGCTACAACAACAACAAACCTGTCTGCGTCTGTCTGGGGCGCTCTCAGGCATGATCACTGACTTCAAGCCCAGAGCCCCCCTCCATGAATGACTTAAGTCTGGTGTGGCAAGACTCGTCTTGCCCCGGGAACAAACACTCGCAGCCACACAGTGGGGTCAGGTTTCGTAGGCGTCTCTTTATTATTGTTTTCATTTGCCGTCGTCTGCACGCTCCACTCCGTTCCACATCCGGCGCCCCCGACTGCCGTCACTTCCGGGTTTAAGTAGAGACACACACACACACCCACACGCACACACTCATCAGTCCCCGGTGCGGCTCATTCTCCACTCTTCCCCGCACCTGTTCCCTGAGCCGCCCTTCCCCCTTCCCTCCCGCAGCTGCACTTAACCATGCCCCTGCCCCACATACCCCCACCGCCCGACTGAGGCCGGGAAGCCACCGGCCTAGCCAACTCCCCCCCCCCCCCCCCCCCCCTCGGAGCGGGACAGGAAATCGGCCACGGCCATCTGCGACCCCGGCCTATGGACCACCTTGAAATTAAAGGGCTGCATAGCCAGATACCACCGGGTGATCCGGGCGTTGGTATCCTTCATGCGGTGGAGCCACTGGAGCGGAGCATGGTCCGAACAGAGGGTGAACTGGCGCCCCAGGAGGTAGTACCGCAGGGAGTCGACCGCCCACCGGATGGCGAGGCATTCTTTTTCCACCGTGCTGTACCGGCCCTCCCGCTCCGAGAGTTTCCTGCTGATGTACAGCACGGGGCGGTCGTCTCCCCCCACCTCCTGAGACAAAACGGCCCCCAGCCCCCTGTCCGACGCGTCAGTCTGCAGGACAAAAGGAAGAGAAAAGTTAGGGTTGTGGAGAAGCGGCTCCCCACAGAGGGCTTTCTTCACCGCCTCAAACGCCCGCTGGCACTGCTCCGTCCACTGGACCGGATCTGAAGCACCCTTTCGGGTGAGGTCGGTCAAGGGGCTGGTCAGCCCCGCAAAGTCGGGTATGAACCGCCTGTAGTAGCCCCCCAGCCCCAAGAACCGCCTCACCTCTTTTTTGGTCTTGGGCGGTGGGCAGGCTGCAATCGCTGCGGTCTTATCCACCTGGGGACGCACCTGCCCCCCGCCCAAGTGGTACCCCAAATACCGTACCTCCCTCCGTCCAATTGCACACTTCCCCGGGTTGGCCGTGAGGCCGGCCCCCTTCAGCGCCTCCAGGACCGCGCCCACCCGCTGCACATGCTCCGCCCACGTATCGCTATGGATGATGACGTCATCTAGGTAGGCGGCAGCATATGCAGCATGCGGGCGCAGCACCCTGTCCATCAGCCTCTGGAATGTGGCCGGCGCCCCGAACAACCCGAAGGGAAGCATGGTGAACTGGAACAAACCGTACGGAGTGGAGAAGGCCGTTTTTTCCTTGGCCTCTGGCGACAGGGGAATCTGCCAGTAGCCCTTGGTTAGATCCAGTGTGGTAAAGAAGCGCGCAGTGCCCAGCCGGTCCAGGAGCTCGTCGACCCGGGGCATCGGGTACGCATCGAACCGTGACACCGCATTCACCTTACGGTAGTCCACGCAGAACCGGATGGACCCATCTTTCTTGACCACAAGAACGATGGGGCTGCACCAGGCGCTGTTGGACTCTTCTATTACCCCCATCCTCAGCATAGCGGCCAATTCCCGCTGAACCACTTTTTTCTTGTGCTCAGGGAGTCTATAGGGCCGTGACCGTACCGTCACCCCTGGGGTGGTCTCAATCTGATGCACTATGAGGTCCGTGCGCCCTGGTTGAAGCGAGAACACGTCAGCAAAACGCTCCTGCAACTTGGCTACGTCTGTTTGCTGGGCCGCGGAGAGGTGGGCTTCACAATGGAGCGAGGCGGGAACCCCCGATTTCGGTACCTCAGGCCCCAGCTCCTCCCTCCCCGAAACTGCGGACACCAGCGAAACAGACTCCGCCCCCCTCCACGCTTTCAGGAGGTTGAGGTGATATATTTGCGTGCTCCCACCCCGATCAGACCGCACCACCTCATAGTCGACCTCCCCGACCCGCCGTGTGACCACAAAGGGCCCTTGCCACTTGGCGAGGAGTTTGGAGCTGGAAGAAGGAAGCAATACAAGTACCTTATCTCCCGGTGCGAATTGTCTCAGCTTGGCCCCTCTGTCATACAGGCGCCGCTGCCGGTCCTGGGCCTGGCGCAAATTCTCTTGTGACAGCCGACCCGAGGCGTGAAGCTTTGCGCGCAGGTCCAGGACGTGCTGAATCTCGTTCCGACTGGTGCTCGGCCCCTCCTCCCAGCTTTCCTTAATGAGGTCGAGCACCCCACGTGGCGCCCTGCCAAACAACAATTCAAAGGGAGAAAATCCCGTGGAGGCCTGGGGCACCTCCCGCACTGCGAACAGAAGAGAGTCAAGCCATTTATCCCAATTACGTTCATCGTCGCTAATGAATTTACGGATCATGGTTTTCAACGTCTTATTGAACCGTTCCACCAGCCCGTCAGTCTGGGGATGGTAGACACTGGTCCGCACCGACTTGATCCCCAGTAACCCGTAAAGCCCTCTCAGTGTGCGCGACATGAACGACGTGCCCTGGTCAGTCAGAATCTCTTTCGGGACCCCGACTCGGGAGATGACCTGAAACAGCGCCTGCGCCACACTCTTCGCAGAGATGTTGCGCAGCGGCACCGCTTCCGGATATCGCGTTGCGTAGTCCACCAGGACCAGCACAAAGCGATATCCGCGTGTGCTCCGGGGAAGCGGCCCAATGAGGTCCATGCCGATCCGCTCGAACGGCACCTCCATTAATGGTAACGGGCGCAAGGGCGCCCTCGGGATGGCCGGGGGATTAACCAATTGACACTCCGGGCACGATGCGCACCATCGGTGCACATCCGCCCGGATGCCCGGCCAATAAAATCGGGTCATTAACCGGAGCAACGTTTTGTCCGATCCCATATGCCCAGCCATTGGGTTACAATGAGCCGCCTGGAAAACTATTTCCCGACGGCTCTTCGGCACCAGCAATAGGGTGTCCTCCTGACCGGTCTGGGTGTCACGACTCACCCGGTACAACCGGTCCCTGATTAATGAAAAGTGGGGATATGTCTGCGCTGCGTCGGGGCGTACCAGCTGACCATCAATCTTAATCACTTGGTCAAAGGCCGCGCGCAGGGTCTCGTCCCGGGACTGCTCCAGTGGAAAATCTTCCATGACGTGAAACTCGGGAGCCGGCGGAGTCTCCGCTGGAGGCTCAGCCGGTTCCCCCGCCCCGGCCGCAATGTCGAGCGGACCCGCGTCGCCGGTCAGCACCGCACACATATCCCACGGCCCTAGCTGTCGTGCCCGCACCCCCGCTGCCTCCCCCATTAACCTCCCAAACCCCGGCCAATCGGTTCCCAAGATTAGGGGGTGCGTGAGGCGGGAGCTAACCGCAACCTTCACTCTATGTTTTTTCCCCCCATGTCTAATCTCCACTGGTACTACGGGATACTCGTGAATGTCCCCATGCACACACCTCACCCTCACCCGTGATGCCTCCACCAATGCCCCGGGTCGAACCAGGTTCTGGTGGATCATGGACTGCGTACAGCCGGAATCCACCATCGCCTGGCGTAAACCCCCCTGGATTCTCACCTGCACGCGGTATGTCGCTCCTGGGCCGGGGGAGGGTGCTGGGGTGCCGGCAACCCGGATCGTCTGCCCCACCTCCATGAGGGAGCACTCCCTCCGGAAGTGTCCGGGCCGCCCGCACTTCCAGCATCCCTGCCCTGACGGCTGAGGGGCCCCATGTGGGCTGGGAAGGGTGCGGTCGCCGGGTGGGTTCTGGTCGGGCGCGGTCGCCGGCGTTGTCGGCGGGGCCCGCGGTGCCGGCGGCTGCCCCCCCCTCTGCGGCCCCGCCGTCGGTACAGCAGGTTGGGCCCACGCTCCCCTCGCCGGCGGGTGGACTGCCAGGTGATCCTCGGTGAGGGTGACGGCGGCCGCTAGGGTCGGGGGGCGATGACAGCGGACCCAGGCCGCGGTCCGGGCCGGCAGCCCCTCGGTGAACTGCTCGACGATGATTGCCTCTAACATCTCCTCGGGCCCCCCAGCTCCCTCGGGCTGCAGCCACCGCCTCGCTGCGTCCCTCAGCCGCTGGCCATACACGAACGGGCGATCCTCCGGCCCCAGCCGTCCCATCCGGAACCTCCGACGATGGTCCTCTGGAGTCAGGCCCAGCCGGTCCACCACCGCCCTCCGGACGGCCCTATAGTCCCGCCGGTCCGCCGGCGGGAGACTCAACGCCGCCGTCTGCGCCTCCCCCGTTAGCAAGGGGAGGAGCCGCACCGCCCATTCCCCCGCCGGCCAGGCGCAGGCCACCGCCGTGGCTTCAAAGGCGTCCAGGAAAACCTGGGCGTCGTCCTCCGGGACCATCCGGTGCAGAGTCACCCCCGCCGCCCCCAGTCCCGGCTCCGGACGCGCCGGCGCCGCCGCCATCCCGGCGACGAGGTGCTCAATGGCGGCGGTCTGGCGGTCCGCCCGGCCCTGCAGCTCCTCCAGGACGGCGCGATTCGTGTCCAGGCACGCCCGTGTCGTCGCCGCTTGCTCCTGCTGCATCGCCGCGAGCTGGGCCATCATCTGCCCTAGGGCCACAATCGGCTGCCCCGGCGCCTCCGGCTGCACGTTCCCGCGGTCCATACTCCGAACCCTGTTCAGGTGCCACTGTGGCAAGACTCGTCTTGCCCCGGGAACAAACACTCGCAGCCACACAGTGGGGTCAGGTTTCGTAGGCGTCTCTTTATTATTGTTTTCATTTGCCGTCGTCTGCACGCTCCACTCCGTTCCACATCCGGCGCCCCCGACTGCCGTCACTTCCGGGTTTAAGTAGAGACACACACACACACCCACACGCACACACTCATCAGTCCCCGGTGCGGCTCATTCTCCACTCTTCCCCGCACCTGTTCCCTGAGCCGCCCTTCCCCCTTCCCTCCCGCAGCTGCACTTAACCATGCCCCTGCCCCACACCTGGCAAACCTTAATGTGTTCTACTGTCACTTCCAAAGGCAATGGGGCAGTCCTCACTCCATCTCCCATGATCTCATCTTATAGCCCCAGACCACCATGACCCAAGCCCCCAAATCAGCAAGAGCCCGCTCCACACAACCACCCATCCCGAAAGCTCACCCCCCACCACATTCACACCTCTCTTTATCATGGAGAGGGACTTTGACAGTCAACATGGGCCTCTCCTTCCTCCAGCATCTGGCCTCCTCAGGGACCTACACCAGGATCCTGTTTGTGGACGTCAGCTCTGCCTTCAACACCATCATCCCGTCTGTGCTGCAGGACAAGCTCTCCCAGCTCTCCCAGTTCAACGCTCTGAAGACAGTGGAGATGGTTTTAGGGAGAACCACCTGCCCATCACTTTGTGACGCTGTCGACGCTGTGGCCCTTCCTCTTCCTGGGCTCCACCATGACCCTCAAGTGGGAGCTGAACATCAGCTCTGGAGGACCAGGGCAGACTGCAGCGTATCAATGTGATTGGCTGCAATCTGCAACAGATGGGCCCACCTCTTAATTGGACAATGAGAAAAAACGCAAATGACTTCAGGCACTTTGTTTTGTTTATTTTAAACATCTTTTTATTGACCTTTCCACATATGCAAATTAACATTAGAAAACACACACACCAACACACACACACACACTAAATCATACATACAGCTACACATATCGATTGCTTTCCTGCTCTGATTTAAAGTTGTTTCAACTCAAGGCGCAGTGGAATAACCTGAGGCACTCAGCAATGCAAAAGCATCCGGAATAGGCTTCACTTTCATTGAAATAAATTATAAAAAAACAACCTGCATAAAAGTGCTATATCTGATGACACACATACACACAAATATATATATATATATATATTTGTGTGTATGTGTGTATATATATATTTGGTGCTTACAGTGGCCCTGATACATCTAAGGTTAAACATGTTTATTTTCTATCAGAAGCAATGAATGGTTTCTACTGTTTGCAACACAAGCCTAACATTAAGAACAAAGTAATAGGCAATCTAATTCCTGTAGCCTGTGTTACACCGGCAGAGAGGATGCAGAGGGAACAATTTCAGAAGTGACAAGCAGTTCCATGTTTGATGGATGAGGAGATCCTGAAAGACTACCAAACAACGATAGCAACGGAGGAAAACACCAAGCAAAGGTCACCACACTGAGAGAGAGCTGTAGGATTCATGGTGTTGACAAATTACTCATGTTATTCTGTCAGTTTGGAATACGTGTGTGTGTTTGCAAATATACAATGTGTTCATCCTGAGTGGGTGTCTGTGTGTGTGACAGCTGGGACACATATTAGTGTGTATTTCCCTATTGCGCGTGTGTGTGTGTGTGCGTGTGTGTGTGTGTGTGTGTGTGTGTGTGTGTGTGTGTGTGTGTGTGTGAGTGAGTGCATGTGTGGGTGTGTGCCTGTTCTCAAAGCATGAAATAATTTGTGATCAACATCAAAGTGAGTCTTTATTTTTTTCTTATCTGTTGCCTACAGGCCTCTAATTATACATTCATGCCTTCTGCACCAAGCAGCAATGTTGGGAATTCAATTTTGTCTTTGCACAGCAACACGCTTTTCTTTCCTCCCCCCATTGAGATGAGAGGCTGTGTTTGGGAAATAATAGACTCCGTCGCTCCATTCTATGGAAATGAACTCACAACTGTGTGAAGAATGGCATTCCCTTGATGTGGGGAGATGCCACATGAGAAAGACCCTGTTCCCCCGGAGGCGACGCCCCTCTCGAGGACAGCGACAAAACCCGAACGACAGCAACCTGAACCTGACAACGGCTTCATGTTAAGTCGCTATACACACACACACACACACACACACACACATCAGGCACTTTCAACGACACAAAAGACGACTTAAGGCAAACAAATAAAGAGTCATGAGAAAAAAAGCTGTCTTCACATTGTTAATCTTCATTTTAAGATAAATGGACTTTTCTGGTCTCTCGACCCCTCAGAGGTCTTTAACACTACATGCCATCCATCCACTCACACACTGATGGCAGGGGCTACCATGCAAGATGCCACCAGCTCATCAGGACTATAACCATTCACACCCATTCATACCACAAGCAATTTGGGGTTAATATCTCGGCCAAGGACACATTGACATGGACTAGGGGAGCCGGGATCGGCCGGTTACTGCACAGCTCGTAACAATAAATAAACGATAAATAAAGTATTTCCATCTTTACTACACACTGACTTTACTGTCTAACAGTTTTTTTCAATCGCTAACAAGCGCTTACCCATACTTCAGATACTTTTTCTAAACTCTTAACACAGACTCACACCTACAAACCACAATTGGCCAAATGGATAATTTTCTTCTCAAAAACACATTTTGTTAAATATATACTAACTCTTCATTTCAAAATAGAACACATCTTTCTCTGCACACACTAACTTTACCAAAACACTGGAAATCTGACTCAAAATGAAATTATTCTGTCAAAGAATAACTCTTGTTTTCACTTCACAAGGTCCTTCCAGTCAATCAAAGTACACCAGGTTTCAAAATACTGGCTATTGCTGACATTACAAACACTGCATAGACTTCTATGTTTCAGTTTTACAGGTATTTGCATGCAAAACATGCAATCCACTGTTTTTACATTAAGTTTATTGGTTGGGAACTGTATGTCCACATGTAATGTTCACATTCAAAAGCATTCCAGTAAAAACCAAATCAGTTTTGTTCCCTTTACTGTTTACTACAGGAGGTACAGTATAAATACTGTTTACAGTATGATAGAACAGAAAACGTTTTACAGTATTGCTTACAGTGAACAAAATATCCATGAAACACACAAGAGCATTCTGAACAAAAAAACAACGGCAAAAAGCCCAGATAAAAAGGGGGGAACATGACTCCTCAAAGTCCTCCTTTTACTGTATAAGTAATGCCACTGAGTCTAAGCCAGACTGGAATCAGCTGTGGTTTGCCCAATTTACCCAACATAAATCAGCTGTGTGTCAATTATTCAATTGTTTGATTATTATCAGCTGAGATATATTGTTTTAGAACTGATATCATTGCAGAAGAGGTTTTTAGACTGTATCTAAGGTTTGGAATATTGTGTTTGACATTGTGGGATGTTGTGTGTTAACATTCGTAAATAATACAAAAACAATCCATAATTTTGTTGGGAGGTATAGCTTGTCTGTTAAGAAAATGTAAGCATTGTGGAAATGTGTTCACTGACTGCATATTGTTTGAAAACGACATGAAATGTGTGAATGGTATGGCCACAAAAGACCGATGCTGTGCTAATTGTGTTTAGAGTTTTGAAAATGTGACCACTGTTTGGACAAACGCTTGGTAGCGCCTGAAAAAAACTGTAACGCTAATGCACAATGTCTTTTGAAGATTGACTCTATATCGAACATCCATCCATCCATCCATTTTCCACCGCTTATCCGGGGTCGGGTCGCGGAGGCAGCAGGTCAAGCAGGCTGACCCAGACTTCTCTCTCACCCGCAACATCTACCAGCTCATTCTGGGGGATCCCGAGGCGTTCCCAGGCCAGCTGGGAGATATAATCCCTCCAGCGTGTCCTGGGTCTTCCCCGGGGCCTCCTACCAGATGGACGTGCCTGGAAAACCTCTAAAGGGAGGCGTCCTGGAGGCATCCTAATTAGATGCCCGAACCACCTCAGCTGACTCCTTTCGACACGAAGGAGTAGCGGCTCGACTTCAAGCTCCCTCCTGATATCCGAGCTCCTTACCCTATCTCTAAGGCTGAGCCCGGCCACTCTACGGAGGAAACTCATTTCGGCCGCTTGTATCCGCAACCTCGTTCTTTCGGACACGATCCAAAGCTCGTGACCATAGGTGAGGGTTGGGACGTAGACCGACCAGTAAATTGAGAGCTTTGCCTTTCGGCTCAGCTCCTTCTTCACCAAGACGGCCCGGTGCAACGCCTGCTTTACTGCTGCAGCCGCACCGATACGCCTGTCGATCTCCCGCTCCATTTTACCCTCACTCGTGAACAAGACCCTGAGATACTTGAACTCCTTCGCTTGTGATAGGCACTCTGTCCCCACCCGGAGGGAGCAATCCACCGGTTTCCGGCAGAGCACCATGGCCTCAGATTTCGTGGTGCTGACTCTCATCCCCGCCGCTTCACACTCGGCTGCAAAACGCCCCAGTGAATGCTGGAGGTCATGGTCCGAGGAGGCAAACAGGACCACATCATCTGCAAACAGCAGAGAGGCTATCCTGAGATCCCCGAACCTGACATTCTCCGCCCCACGGCTGCGCCTAGATATCCTGTCCATGAAAGTCACGAACAGGACCGGTGATAAAGGGCAGCCCTGGCGGAGGCCAACACCCACCGGGAACGTATCTGACTTACTGCCGAGGATACGAACACAGCTCCTACTGCAGGCGTACAGAGACCGGATGGCCCGTTGCAACGGGTCCGGCACACCATACTCCCGCAGCACCCCCCACAAAAAGCCCCGAGGGACCCGGTCGAAAGCCTTCTCCAAGTCCACAAAGCACATGTAGACTGGTTGGGCAAACTCCCAGGACCCCTCCAGTATCCTTGCAAGGGTAAAGAGCTGGTCCACTGTTCCACGACCAGGACGAAACCCGCACTGTTCTATATATCGAACATGCTTTATTTATATATTTTACCTGAAAAGTGTTTTCTTTTTTTCACCCTGAGTAGTGTCTGCAGTCTTCACCAGCATGTCTTTTACGTGGGTACGTCAGGTTTGATGATGAAGTAATGAATGAATATTATGAGCGTGGATGGAGGGTCTTAGATTCTCAGAGACGCCAACAAGTCATTGTTTCTAAGTCCCAGTCAAGTCTCATGTCTCTTGAGGTCGTAGTGAACGCTCTATCAGACTGCATTCTATCTGGTGCTTAAAACCTGCAAAGCTATATTATTGCTATATTACCACCCACACATTCACTATCTCACTTATTCACTATCTCACTCATTCACTATCTCACTCACTCCCTCACTCATTCAGTATCTCACTTAGCCAGTCATTGTCTAAATCACTCACCCTTTCAGTATCTCACTCATTCACTATCTCACTCATTCAGTATCTCACTCACTCACCATCTCACTCAATGGCCTACTCACTCTCTCACACTCGCCTGCTCACTCATTATCTCACTCACTCACACTTGCCCTCTATCTCCCTCACTCAGATCCCATGATCCTCCTGGAGGAGATTCCAGTGGATGATGATGATGATGATGAGTAGAACCTCAGGACACACCGTGACTTCATCATCTGTTATTTAAAACTGAATCTGCCATCAGCAGCTGGGCCAGTCCTCAGAAAGTAAAAGAAACGATGACCTTTCCCTGTGAAGGTAATCTCCATCCACAGACTTGTTAAATTATGTGGGAGTTATAAATAGCTTTTTTCATGAAGGAGGTGACATTGTATCAGTATGACCAAGGATAATTCCAGGCTCTACTACCGTATATTATTGTATAACTCTGAATGGCACCTGGGCATTGTCAAGAGATTAACATATTCACATAATTGTTTTGTCTTAATAAACAGTTTAGTGCGAGCAGTGCTGAGGGCTTCAGAGCTGAGCATGTTTAGTATGCACCGCAGAACTTACCTCTTTGCACAAAGGAAATCATCATCTCTGGCACTGTAAACACATGTGCTGTAATCTATGTTCGCTGGATATTGTAATACCTTTTATGACTGAGCAAACAAAAAGCCTCTCATTACTTCCCAAACATCACCTAGAGAGTTTACCTTGAAAAGACGGCGCTGGATGATGGGGTCGCATTCATCTCCACAACAACATTGTATCAGGTTTCCTTGTAATAAAGCAATTCTTTCTCATTACAGCTGCTCTCGTGAGATCTTGTCCTGTTATTACCCGTGCTTTCTCCATCTTTCCTTCATTGATCTCTTCCTATTATTATACTCAGATCCGTTGTTGTTATATTGGGTTACTTTCTCATCAGATCCGTTCTGGTTATAAGGTGTTTTCTTATCATGATCCAAGAAAGCCACATTAACTTCAAATGAAGAAACGATTGGAGAATAATGAGAAGGAGATCGTCAATATTGGCAGGAATGGCAGAATCCGTGGGTGACGTCTCAAGTTCCACATTTGAAGGAACAGGTGTGGGGGTGTCTTCAGGTGCTCCCTCAGAAGACCGGAGGTTTTAAAGCATGAGATATGCATAGACATATTGGGTAAACTCTGGCTCTCCCTCATCCCCTGTGCTCTGGGGTAGCCTAAAGGCTTTTCCACTTGTAAGTCAACACACAAACCCACTGACATGTAGTGAGGCACTGCAAGCTTATAATTTGTAGAGTAAGCTCGGAAGCCTTGAGAGCCAGGTGAAAAAGAAAAATTCAGTTGATGCATTTTATAAGTCTAATCTAGTTTTTTTTTTTTTTTCAGTGTCATGACTCAAAAACACGTAACAAAAAAGTGTTTACCAGAATCTTCAGTCTAAGTTTTTAAGAAAAGAAAGTTTAGCAGGTGATGTTTATTTATTTATTTCTCATTTCAGAGGAACTTCTAGTTTACACGGTTGCTCACACCTTGTGTACGTACCTCGCAACAACCTCAGTTCTGAAAAGGGAAGTCAATGTAGGGTTGCAGTACCTTAAACCTGCATTATTTCTAATATCCAGCAGAGGGAAACTCTTAGGGTTGTAAGAAAACAAAGTTTTGGAAAAAGAATGAACATAATGACCATATTTGTCTTTTGATTTATTATTTACTGTCGGAGTGATGGTCAGTACACACTGTAAACATGTGTTTATCAATTGTAAGTTGTAAGTCTTCAACACAGCATGATGTTCATGGTCCATGTAGAGTTAAATAAACCATACAGCAGAGTGGGTCGGTAACACGGCATTGTTCGGTCTGGGGTTTGTCGGTGTTTTTGTCTATTCAATTTAGTAATACATTTCATTTTGGAAGCGCTTTTCAAGAATGTCAAAGACACTTTAAAAAGGAGATGAAATACAGACCAATATAAAAAAATATACATCAGAGGGAAAAAAAAAGTGAGCAATTTCAACCAATAAGTAAAATGGTTATAGATTATGAGCAGACTTGTGTTTTAAGTGCTTTTTTGAAGTAGTATAGTAAATCCGAGTTCCCAATTTGAGTGGGAAGCAGCAGAAAAGGCCCTGTCACCCCAGGTCCGGGCCTTGGTCCTTGTTGTGGGAGTGAGGAGGTTAGCAGTTGCTGATCTGAGGGTTCGTGTAGGAGTGTGCCAGTGAAGGAGTGCAGAAAGGTAGGAGGGGGCCATGTTATGGAGAGCTCTGCAGGTGATGAGGAGAAGTTTGAAATGGATACGTTTTTCTATAGGGAGTCAGTGGAGGTTTTAAAGAACAGGGGAGATGTGTTTTCTGGAGTGAGTGTGTGAGCATGCGGGCAGCTGAGTTTTTGAGAAGCTGTTGGTGTGATTGGTGAGGGATTCTGGGCCGATGATGATGACTTCAGATTTGTAGCATTTTATTTTGAGGAAATTGCTGCTCATCCATACTTTGATGTGGGGGTAACTGTGGCTCAGAGGTTAGCAAGTCTGTCTTTCAATCAAAGGGTCTGTGGTTCGATCCCAGCCTCCAGTAGTCCATGTTGTTGTGTCCTTGAGCAAGATACTTAACCCTAATTGCTGTGTCTACGGTCTACTGTATAGCACGTAAGTCACTTTGGATAAAAGCGTCAGCTAAATAAAATGTAATGATGTCCTTAATAAGGCTTCTTCCTGAGGAGACTGAAGAAAATACACATCTCCTCTGATCCTGGTCAACTTTTACCACTGCACCATCATAAGCATCTTCACTAACTGCATCAGTGTTGGTACGGCAACTGCTCTGCCTCAGACCGGAAAGCTCTGCAGAGGGTGGTGAAAACCGGCCAACGCATCACCGGTACTCCACTCCCTGCCATCGAGACCATCCACCTCAAGCTCTGCCTGCGGAGAGCGCACAACACTGTCAGGTACACCTCACACCCTGGCCATAGACTGTTTGCCCTCCTCCCCTCTGGGAGGCGCTATATGAGGACCAGCAGGCTCAGGAACAGTTTATTCCCCTCAGCTGTCAACCTACTAAACTCTGCCCCATGGTGACAGCCCCCATCCCCCCAACCAACTCCTGCCCACCTAAACACACACACCAGACACCTTCCTCCAATGACTATAGACACTTGCACTTTACTATTTATATTATATATAGACTGTATATATCCGCATTTCATATCCACTGTTTATACTGTCCGATACTGTTTATACTGTCTGTATTGTATTTATCCAGAACATTGCACTGCACTTTTACTGCTCTCTTTTGCACTTCTGGTCATATACTAAACTGCATTTTGTTGTCCTAGTACTTCTACTCTGTGCATTGACAATAAAGTTGAATCTGAATCATCTGATTGGGTGGTGTTGGTGATATAAGTAGAGGTTTATAATTGGATATCGTCTGCATAACAGTGAAACTGGAGGCGATGCTGACGAATTGTTAGGGGGAGGATGTAAAAGATGAAGACGAGGCTACCAAGCCCCAAGCTTTGGGGGACACCTTGCTACATAACGATGATGTCAGATGTGTAGATGATACAACTGAAGAGAGAGATGTATGCCTGGGAGGAAGGGTTTAAACCAAGAGAGGGCAGTGTCTTTGATATCATTAGAGGATTCCAGGTGGATGGAGTAGTTGATGTTGTCGAACACTGCAGTTCTGATTCTGATTCATACACTGATGGGAGTGACTAACCAACATTCACACCCATTTATACACCACAGGAACAGCCTGGGGGAGCAATTTGGGGTTAAGCGCCATGCCCAACACATGACCAAGACATGAGTAGCGGCGCCAGGGATCAAACCGCCGGTCCTCTGATTGACGAACGACCCTGCTCTACCACGGAGACACAGTCACACAGTCATTGTGAAGCAACAGTGTGTTCTAAGCACTTTTGAGAAAAAAGTGAGATGTGATATCGGTCATTCAGGATTAGACAGAAGTGTAAAGGATGGGGTCAAGTCTACATGCCAGATATTTGATATTAGATAAATGCTGATTTTGAATTATTTTATGAATATGGCGTCAAATATATGTATATAAATGCATTTGCATCTATCCTTTTCAGAAAAAGTGCTGACGTCAACTGTCCAAGGGGCTCTGTTGCTTCAGGATGCCAGTTCACTGAAGGTAAGATGCCAGTAGCCTATGATTTGGAGGATATTTCAGCTTTAGGAGTTATAATTAGCAATAGAGCAGATTTTGACAAAGCGTTTACAATGCTACAATTATATGAGAATCAATACACTTTCCCCACTTAAAATCTCCACTTAATAATAATAACGTCTTGCAGATAAAGTGGACCTGTAAGCAGTGTATTTTTTCTGCATTTTGGAAGCCAGACCTCCGGTGACAACATTAGAGTAGCAGTGGCCAGGTCTTTTTACAGAGAGTAAGTAATGACATTCATAGTCTTTTTATGTTTTCCACTATGATAAACTGTATTTAGTTTTAGGCTTGGGCTGGTAACCAGTATAGTATTGACCAGCATAGAGCAAAAAAAGAAATGTGTGTAATCATATCTTTTGTTGAACTTATATGTATTGTAATGGATAATCTCTTGAACCTACCTCAATCACTTTGCCTCTTGTTTGCCTCTTGTATCATATGCCTTAATGCCTAGTGACCTCTTGAGAAACCAATGCCAACTTTTACTGACCAATTCTGTTTCAAAATGTGTTACCAACAACTGTGCTACACTGAAGCTCCTCCTATACTACTACCTCAACTGTTTAAAAGAAGCAGCCAAGGATCACATTTGATTAATCAATTCTTGAAGTCTTGGTTCTGATACAGGAAGTTCAGTAACTAAGACTGGTTTGTTGTTGCAATCGCAAATGAAAAGGAGCAATGTCAGTTGTTATGAAAGGGAAAATAAAAATTAAAAAAATAATATAATTGAACTTTGTCTCTACTTTGATGTATTATGTGTTACTGTAAATGGGATTTTTTGGATACAATATAACCTGTTTTTCATATGCACATTGTAGGATTAGTATAAAGTAACAGTAGAAAGACTGAAGAGTGAAGTAGTTGTCTAAGCTTTTAAATAGACATAAGGTCACAATAAGCTCCAGTGGGGACTATACATATTCTGAGTCTGTATCATGTTTGATCTGACTTTACAGCAGTAGAACCTTTTATACATGTTCAGTTTTTACCACACACCTTTCAGGAGAATCCAACGGTGTCCTCATGCATAAGGATTAGCGATGTGCTTCTGTTTGTTGCATGGAAAGTGTGTATTTCAGAGCAATGGGTCTTCAGAAAAATGGCCGTTTGACAAATGGGACATTTCTCCAGACTTTTGAGGTTTCGGAACAATGTGCCACATTTAATGCTTTTTGATTCAAAGCTGTCTTGTTTCTCTCTGGTTTGTATCACACAGGGTAGAACGACCTCATAGAACGACCTCATCAGGCAGGGCGAGATTCAAAATTGGGACTGCTTCTTACTGAAGTCGTGCTTTTACCCCTAACATAATTGTTTCTTCTTGCTTCACGAAGACTTTTTCCTTCTCTGACCTCTGGCCCTGACAGGAACATACATACTAGTGCTACATTAGCTGTGTAATTAACACTGCCACAATTGCAACTCGTCTGAACTTTAGCCTAAGACCTATCCATTTCATTAAATGTCCCTTAATGGGACAAACAATGAGGAAATGAAGATCAACAATCAATCAATCCTACTACATGTAGGCAGGAAGCACATGCACACCCATGTATGGGTCACTGCTAACTGCATGTCTTTCAGAAGACGCTTCTGAAGCCTGTTCATTCAGATAATAGTGGTTTCCAATATCATGAGTTGGGCTGTTCTATTCCAAGGGAGCATATGATAAGTCATCCTTGACAAACATTATGTATTATTTAATTATATTATTAATATAGTAAATCTTTTAATTTCATCTAACAGTTTCTTGAAGTTCCTTTATTTATTAACAAGACTGAAAAATACTGATTACTATAAACACAAAGTACAGTTGAGTCTAATCGATATGTCACTTTGCGGGAACTTGGTCATTAGACATATTTTGATTTGAGGATGGCATTTTCGTTTTTAATTCGACGGGGATCATGTCTGTGTAAACCAAACGTCATCGCAATCCATCAAATAATTATAATGATTCAGTCAAAGCCAATAATGTTAATGTCATCGTTTCAGAGGAAAAGTCAAGGGATCTCCAAAGTCATTAGGCTGTATCATCTGGGAACCAATGTGAATTAGTTTTCTGGACACTGTGGATGCAATTACCAAACTCCATGGCAGCCCATCCAAAAGATGGGTCAGTGGTTAGCAGGTCTGACTTTCAATCAGAGGTTCAAACCCCGGCTCAGCCATTCCGTGTTGTTGTGTCCTTGAGCAAGACACTTAACCCTCATTGCTCACTGTTGCTGTATCTACGGTCTACTGTATATCATGTAAGTCGCTTTGGATAAAAGCGTCAGCTAAATGAAATGTAATGTAATGTTGTGATACTTAATATGAGTCTCATGTCAGCACCAAATGTCAGAGGATCACCAAAGTCAATCATTCAGCCCGTGGGAACAAGAATGTCTGTTCAGAAAGCTATGGGAATGTCCAGCATGCCGCTACATGCTGCATCTGTCCAATAAGAGCGATAAGGAGGATGAGACCCTAATGCCTCTTCATTTCTTGGTCTGACTACATATACCATAAAATGCAACCATAAAAAAACAACAACACCAAACACTATTATAAAGAAGGCAAGAGAAATACAAGAGTAATACAACTGAAGTACTTAAACACAACAATACAATTAGATAAAAGCTGGTAAATACTTTACAACCACTGTGTAGTTTCTACTGGATGAGTAAATCTAATTAGGAGACCTCTGGTAGAAGGTTTCCTTTACATTTTATTAACACAGGAACGTACCTCACTTCAAGTTGAACCAAATCTAATAGTGAATGTTAAACTTACTACCTGCTTACAGGACAGCCACATTTTAACACCTCATCATATAGTTACAGTACAGGAATCTTGTATTAAGCACTCAATGTGGATTGTTTTAATGCTTTGCAGCTGGTAAATTAAAGAGTAAAATTGATTTACATTGGAATAATTGACAGCAAAAGTACAGAAAACCTTAGTTGAATTTCACCAAAACATTGGAGCCCCAGCAGCCCATGGGGGCTGAATTCTTCATCAGGAGCTCTTCATCACTCTAAATCCTCGTACTCCCATGAATTGATACCAGAGTCACTGATGTGACATAGCAAAGAAAACTACACAGCTTGGCCTTACAAGAGCATATAAGTCCAATGTACATGTTAATAACACAATTCAACCATACATATTAACAAAAAACATAAATATGACTCAAGAGGACTCGTAAGTGACTCGAGAGAGCTCCCCAAGTTATTGAAATATACATTTTCATATCCCTAGATTGATGCCACACATGATTATCACACCTTTCTTGAAAGCTTACAACCTACGGAATCTGCCAATACCATCAAATCTACTGTCAGACCTCAGCAAGATATCAACCAAATTGCATTTCTTTCTAGCCAAAAAACTGAAGTATGTCATACTTATGGATAAAACAATATTCCACATGGCCTTTCTTGGTATGTATTGGTGCATCTGCTTGAGCAGAGCACCTCTGTTGTGGAACCAGAGGCGTTCGAAGTTCAGGAAGAAAGTTAGGGCATTTTGGCTCTCAGCGGATCTAAAACTACAGTTCACAAAATGTGCACTGGTGGGGTACGAGTGGGGTACGAGTGGGTATACGAGCAACTCCCTCTTCTCTAGTCGAGCTTCAGTGTGAGCATTAAGGTTTATTTTTTCAAACATCTACTGGTTGATGTTGTTCTATGGACTTTAGTGGAGTATTATGGTAAATGTCTAAAAATGCAGTTTACTCTCTCCAAAATGCAGTTTGACAGTACATTACATTTCATTACATGTAGGCTACAGTTAGTTATCCAACAATTATGGATGACTTGGACACATTTTATTAAAATGCTATGGTCAGCATTATGACTTGATGAACAGCAGATTTAGTGCACTATGAGGTGTGTAGAGGCTGACAGGGACTTCACTCAGGTCAAGAGCCACTGAAATAGTTACATTCAATTTCCAACCAGACACCTGACACGTTTAGTGTTGTGCATGTTAAATTACACATGGATGTTAAACGCAAACCTAAAATATGAAATTTAACTAAATGTGTTTTCTCTTTTCATATATATGATGTCTTTTACTACTACTTTTCTATTGTGGAAATACGAAAATAGCGTTTCACACTTTTCTTTATGTGTTAGAACTATTTTAAAATGTAGCAACCCTGTTTTCATACTTATGTTAAATCTGTTCACACAACAAGATCAAATATTGTTTTCAGTACATGGCAACAGAAGCTGATTCAAGTTTGATCATCGTTTGCACAACAGTGTTGATAGCGTGTTCTACCCACAATGCTTTGTTCGGTGCCAACTGGGCATAAACTTACTGGAACAAAACCCCACGTTTACTGGTCTGCTTTTGGTTAGCTTTTGATCACAATCTATCATTTGCGATGTGCACATTTGGCATTGAAAATATTTCACTGAGATTTTTAATTTATAGTTTATACTCATATTCGGCAACATGGCACTTTCACCCCTTTTGACTTCAAGCCCCTCGTTAGAGATGCTTTATGATATTGCTTTCTTGACAGTTCACAGCCAGCAGATGGATTTTATAGTACTAAAGAAATTTGATGTTATCGATGTCACCATGTTTCCAGATCTCAGCAAATGATTTAGTGAGTAAAATCCTTGCCATTACTGGGAGAAATCAAGAAAATCATTAAAATGAAAAATTGACAATCATGTGGTAACAAAGTGGAGTTTTATGTTTTAAAGGTATAAGCTCAAAGAGCTCTGTTCCTTTCTCTTTTCTCTAAACGATGATGGGAGGTGTGTTTTTGATCTCACTTCCTAGAGATCCTAACAGTGTTGTCTTTCCTGGCAATGTTTCTGCAGACACCCAGTTTGTATAAGTGCATTGCTATGTTGATGTCATCAGTGGGCCATGTGCTCCATCAGCATTGTTACCTCCTTCTGTAGTGATTTAACAGGCATTTATTTAAAAGGAAGTATTCAAGATGATTACTTTTAGTGCAACATGCTTCAAGTCTGAAAAAAAAGGCTTTACTTATAATGTTGGGCAACTGCATGCACTGCACAGAAAATAATACTGTTCTCCAACATTCTTCTAAGGCAGTGTGGCTCTAGAGTTCCCACCCCCACTCTGTTACCCTAACAAGCAAGAGCTAATACCATGTAAAGCTCTAAGTCTAGGGATGCCCCTGGACACAACAGACACACTTTTATAATTGGCAGACCTTGATTAATGCATGACTACACTCTGCCTCCAGAGGAGCTCAGTGGATCTATCAAAACTCAAAATGTTCTTCCAGCTATGTGCGACTCTGGTTGCTCTCACACAGGCTGCTGCGTTGGAGAGGATTGTAGGTGGGCGTCCCTGCAGCATGCTGAAGCCCTGAGTGGCAGCAGCGAGAAAAACATCGGAATTAACTGATGTAAAGAACAAAGAACGACAGACGAAGAAAAGAAGCTTGCTTCACTCGTTAACATACATCCTATGAACTCACCGCGACAAAATATTTGACAAAGTCTTAACTAAAGGTCTTATTATCATTATAACACATCCGTCAATGTCCATCCATTAGTGATGACCATGAGACGTGGCTAAGTGGACCATAAGTTCCGATCAAAGGTCAAGATACTAGTCCAAAGGTCATGTTCAAACAAAAGCACATTGTGTGATCTGGGGCAACAAAATGATTTCTCCAAACTGAAATGGTCCGGCCACTACAAAACTGTATGAGAACATGAAAAAGCTGCAGATTCATTCATCATGTTCATTGTGATGTGATCTTGATTCAAGGTCCAATCTCAAGGTCTTCATCAGTGGATTCAAACTGGTAGGTGCAGCTGAAAGCTCACGGGAAAGAGTTAACATTAATTTGTCAAATTGCTTTTTTCAAGGTCAAGAGGGAACATTTCTACTGAAAACGTTTTGAAATCGCCTTCTTTTTTTCTTTTCTTTTTACAGTGCGAAGGTGTTTCATTCAAGGTGACGATGGAGGCAAAGTCTGGTACATTTCAACCCTGTCAGTCTCTCCCTCAGATTGACCCGTGGTAGTCAGGTGAAAGGGAAGAAGCAGGACTTTATCCAATGAACTCTTCCAGCACACAATGACGGGAAGAAAAAGAAGAAAAAATGACTCAACCATGAATCATTGTGGAATATTAGATTTAAAACGTATTTTTTTTCAAACAACCACCGAAGAGCTGTGTTGTTCCCGGGTGCAGAAAGTCAGGAAGTGGAGATTGTGTACTGATTTGTAGCAGTCTACTAGGAAAGAGAGTGTGTGTGTGTGAGAGAGAGAGAGAGAGAGCGGCAGGGGTCCTGATGGATGGATGGATGGCAGGGTGACAGTGAACAGATGGAGGCTCTGATGGATTGCAGCAACATTAAACGTGAGAGAGGAGCGGGGCCCTCGGTCAGAATGAGGAGACGCAGCAGCTCTGCACGCCTCGTCATTCTCCCATTTCAACTCTGCCGCTTTATTGGCATGACTGTTTATCAGCGGCGCCGAGAGAAAGCAGAGCGCTGAATGTCAACTGTCAAAACAACAAGCTTGTTCATTCACACCGCCGCCCTCTGTCCGTGACACGTCGCTCTCTTTTATTCTCTTCTATCGGTCTAATTTTCTTTTTCACTCTGCGACTTCGAGACACACATTCTGATGAGGCCTTCAAGATGATTTTTTTTTTTGGGGGGGGGGGATTGTATGTTTTGTATATGATGGTACAGAACACACAGCATTTTAAAGTCCTTCAAACTCGACATACTTTGCTTGAAATGTGACACATTTTAGGATTTTATTTTTACAAGATGACCCTCTCTTCATCTGCCATCCCTTGCTTGGGTTTTGATTGATCATGCACAACATCTCCACAGTTAAAGGGATAGTTTGGATTTTTTGAAGTTGGGTTCATAAGAACAATCTATTACCGAGTGTTTTGGAGAAACAAGACACGAGCAATGGAGCAAAACCACTGCTGTGGATGTACTCTAGACACCCAGCATCTATCATCACAGAGGTATTAATACAATTAAACAAGGTCAAGTTAGAGAGAATGTCCTCATTAAAAGTCCAGAACATCACAGTAATGTCTAACTTGTGTTACGAGGTAGTTTCATATGTATTGAAGCAGCCTAGTAGTTGTATTAACGTCTGTACAACTGTCAAATCAAATAAAGATTGTTCAATTGAATAATATCTCAACAACATTTATTGTCAGACTTCAAATTGAACTGGATATTATATTTAGGCCTGCTCTAATAATAAATGCATGTTATTTCATTTAAAGTAACTTAATACATGCATTTAAGACTACATTACTTAACAGAAGGCTTATAACAAATTATCCATCTAATAATAAAGTATTGAACTGAATTGTCCTTCCCCTGCAGCTTTAAATTAATTTCTTTCAGGTGTTAAGTGATTCTAAAAAGAGAACATTGTATGAAGGGACTGTATCTGTTGTTATGGAAACCACTTGTTTCAGCTGTATCCTCTCTGTTAACATCATTGTTGGACAGTGAATTAATGTGTCAGGATTCTGATCATATTGGGCCATATATTGTTTATTATCTGTGCCTTCATTGCTGATGTGAGAGGCTACATTTGCTCAACAGACTTGGGCTTTGTCTCGTAGTGGAGCTTCACATTGCAGCTTTTGATAATCCCCACGGCCTCTGAACACATGACCCATACTGGCTTTAAACTGCCCGTAGGAACAATTAACAGGTACTCTGGCTCGGGTTAAGCTGTCCACGTTCCTCTTTTTGGAGAACACCATGTTTTGCCATTGTGTTCCGACTGTTCTGTCTCTCGCCTGCTGTGAGTGAACATCTCACTCATGCTTATCGGAAGACACACATTGATACTTTATCTAGCTGTTATCTCTGCGTTCTTCAAAGCTACCATTAACAAAAACAAGAACTTTAGCTCACAGAACATGGTGTTGGTCTACCGCTGCCTCCATGGGTTTGTTTTGTGACTTTAGATCCCAATTCACCAAAGTTACACCTCAGACCTCGTCACCTTGATATTGTGTGACTTTGGTCTGTGGATTATCCTGATTAACCAGGTTGGAATTTCTAGAAAGAGACATATCTTTCAAGGGTATTTTCTTCTTTTTTGCCACTTTCAACCCCACAAGCCGAATGCCGGCTAGTCACAATATAATGGAATAATAATAATGCCTTTAAAGCAATTAAAATGCTTTAAAGGCAACCCACCCTCTGGTGGGTTGCCTTTAAAGCATTTTCAATTTTGTTTTTTAGAGAACTAATAATTTTAATTATTTCAGACGAAGACAAGGAGATAATTAATAGCAATAGATTTTTTTCTTCTGTTCATGCTGTGACGGTACTTCTGGTCAAATGTGCTTTCTGCACCGCATGCTCCAAAAAGTAACCTGCTCGCATTCACAAGGGAGCATCTTAAAGGCCATGCCGTAAATTCTTTCATGTGCTAAAAGGCAATGTGTATTTATATTTACAACTGTGTAAAACACACTGCATGAGAACACCACAGAGGGTCAACTTGAAGTTTAGAGAGGACATACAACTACGGTTTTCAAACACATTACGACACAACTTTTGATCTAACCCCTTCATCGGCTTGTGGAACACTCAAGTGGGCCTTCAGTTGGAATGGAGAGGCACCGGGAAATGGGTTAAGACTCTGTATCATGCTATTAAGTTTTATTATGTTGTTAAAATGCCTCTAGGCTATTGCAAAACACTTTAGAAATTGTGCTTGAATACAATGAATATGGAAGGAAAGGAGAGCCGGAGGAAGACCTTGACACTCATTTATCTGTGTGTGGATGCGCTGGCGTGTCCTCTTGCCATCTGTTGACAGAGATGCTATGTCTCATACTGATCACCTGCCTCATAATTACCTCATCAGTCACAGTTCCTCAGCGTCACACACACACACACACACACACACACACATACAGTGCATCCGGAAAGTATTCACAGTGCTTCACTTTTTCCACATTTTGTTATGCTACACACACCCCATAATGATAATGTTAAAAAAAAAACTTGATATTATTTTTTTTAAATGTATTAAAAATAAAGAACTAAAATATAACACGTACATAAGTATTCACAGCCTTTGCTCAATACTTTGTTGAAGCATCTTTGGCAACAGTTACAGCCTCAAGTCTTCTTGAGTACGATGCTACAAGCTTGGCACACTTATTTCTGTGCTGGTTCTCCCGTTCTTCTTTGCAGAACCTCTCAAGTTCCATCAGGTTGGATGGGGAGCGTCGGTGCACAGCTATTTTCAGATCTCTCCAGAGATGTTCAATCGGGTTCAAGTCAGGGCTCTGGCTGGGCCCCTCAAGGACATTCAGTCTGAGGTCCAGAGCTCTGGAGCAGGTTTTCATCCAGGATGTCTCTGTACATGATGCATTCCTCTTTCCCTCAAGCCTGACTAGTCTCCCAGTTCCTCCCGCTGAAGAACATCCCCACAGCATGATGCTGCCACCACCATGCTTCACTGTAGGGATGGTGTTGGCCAGGTGATGAGCAGTGCCCGGTTTCCTCCAGACATGACGCTTGGCTTTCAGGCCAAAGAGTTCAATCTTTGTTTCATCAGACCAGAGCATTTTGTTTCTCATGGTCTGAGAGTCCTTCAGGTGCCTTTTGGCAAACTCCAGGCAGCCTTCATGGGCTTTCTACTGTGGAGTGGCTTCGTCTGGCCACTCTACCAAACAGGCCTGATTTGTGGAGTGCTGCAGAGATGGTTGTCCTTCTGGAAGGTTCTCCTCTCTTCATACAATCACAGCGGGGTGGAGTCCAATCAAGTTGTAGAAACATCTCAAGGATGATCAGTGGAAACAGGATGCACCTGAGCTCAATTTTGAGTGTCATGGCAAAGGCTGTGAATACTTTTGTACCTTCTTTATTTTTAATAGATTTGCAAAAGTTTCGCAAAACCCTTTTTCACTTTGCCATTGTGGGGCATTGTGTGTAGAATGTTGCGAAAAAATAATAATTTAATCCATTTTGGAATAAGGCTGTAACATAACAAAATGTGGAAGAAATGAAGCGCTGTGAATACTTTCCGGATGAACTGTAAATGCTAACATACCAGAGAGAAGAGAATAATGAATCTACAGATATGTTTATAAGTGTCCTCTGTTCCTGGACAGGTTTTACATTACACTAAGTCACTGCCAATACACTTGGCTGGCAGATTATCAGGTTGATTAGCACTGTTGTGCGCTAACTGAAATGAATAGATGCTTTATTTCTCCTTGATAAAAGTAAACGACAGCTGCACCAGCTCAATGTATCCTCACACAATGGCTCGTGTATCCTACAAAAAGTATTTGTTTTGTGCTTTTTCATTCTTTTACGAATCAATCAATGCATCTATGCACGTCGGACCTGTTTAGGCTACAATACTACTTGGTTAGGTTGAAGAAGAGATGAACATGTTTGTATTTGGAAATTGTAAATCAACAGTACTTTTGTACTTTTATAGCCTTCTGACCACTCAAAGCTCTTTCACACTACATGTCGACATTCACCCATTCACACCCATTCACTCCCAGTCACACACTGTTGACAGCAGCTACCATGCAAGGTGCTACCTGCCCATCAGGACTCTAACTAATGATTTAAACCTAACCACACACCGATGACACAGCCTTCAGGAGCAAGTGTCTTGCCCAAGGACACATCGACATGGAATGAGGAGCCCTAACCCTAACCCGGGGATTGAACTGCCAATCTCTTAATTGAGGGATAACCATCATCTAATGCTGCGTTCACACCAAACGTGGCACGTGAGTTCACTTGCTCGACAATATGTGGTTAATTTGCGTTGTTCGCGTCATACGTGCCTGAAAGGGTGTGTGGCTTATCTCCGTAAAAACAGTTATAATTTCCGCCATCCACCATGAAAAAGATAGACACTATTTCTGCTTTATACTTGTTGTGGAAATCCCAGAAACGTTGGAACATCAAACGCCGTTGTGTTTGGGTTCATAATATTATCCGTCGGCGCACACAGCTCGGTGAATTTCACCGACTCCTCCAGGATCTGCGTCTAGATGACGGGCGCTTCCAGCGCTACTTCAGGCTGACAATTAGCCAGTTTGATGACCTGTTGGCTCGGATCGGTGCCAGGATTTCTCAGATGGACACCAACTTCAGGCGTTCAATCTCAGCTGCGGAGCGCCTGTCCATCTGTCTCCATGAGTGGCAGTTTCATAAAATATATTCATGCTTTGTCCGGTTTGTCCACAAGACTTCAAGCAAGCCCCTTTTACATTTTGTGATTTCTTAATTAATTTGGATCCATCAATCTGGTCTGTAACAATACACTTATGTATCTACATACTATATAAGTTATTATGTAAACATATTATTCATGATAGCATCTGTGAAGCCATAGCAATTGTAGAGTTGTAATAGTTTATTTTAACTTGCACATGTATATAAAGAATGTCTGTTTAAATTACAATACTTATGAAGGCTAATAATAATAATGAATATGGAATATTAATTAAGATTACGTGTATTGTAGCATAGTAGAAAGACACTGTGGGTTTTTTGTTACTGTGAAATGGTTCAGGTGTGAATGGAATAAATTAAAGATGGAGGGCATAGACAGATGGAGGTTGCAAGTGGTGAGGGGTTGTAACAAGCATGTGGTAAGAAGGGACTATTTTGTTGAAGCTCAGGAGGGCGGAAACAGTAAGAAAGTAGGACTGTTTACCTGAGTAGGACTCCGCCCCTGTGAAGGGTTTAACCATTAGCATGCTATGTTATTGTTATGTTATCTTGCATGCTGGGAAACTAACCAATGGAGAGGCCTTAAGCTCAGCAAATGAGAGTATTTAAGAAGTCGCACGAACATTTGTACGGGGTGATTATCCATGTGGCCTGTGGACTGCCTGAAGCGAGACACCCCTGGCGGGAACTATATTCTGTTCATCATCATCTTTTTATTAAATACTTTTTTATTATAACTAATTGAATCCTGGACTTCTCTTCACGCGATTGCCCAAGATTTTTTGAACACAATTAAAAAAAAAATATTAGCACCTACAGTATCTTCAATACAACTCACTTAAATTGAATGTTTTCTGTGCTGCAGATATCTTTCTATTGGGGACTCATTTAGGACCATTGCCAACAGCTTCCGTGTTGGGGTCTCCACTGTCTCTAATGTTGTACTAGATGTTGCTACAGCTATTTGGGACTGCCTTGTGGAGAGAACCGGAGGTCAATTGCTGTGGGGTTTGAGGAGCGCTGGAATTTTTCTCTCTGCTGTGGAGCATTAGATGGGAAGCATGTGCTCCGCAAAGCGCTTGCCAATTCAGGATCCCAGTTCTTCAACTACAAGGGAACCTTCTCATTGATTCTCCTGGCAGCTATTGATGCGCAATATTGTTTCTGGCTGATTGATGTTGGGGGCTACGGCAGAACCAGTGATGGTGGGAGTCTGGACAACTCAACCTTTGGCCAAGCTCTGAAATCTGGCGCCCTCCAACTGCCTGCTGACATGTCACTACCAGAAGCTGATCACCGAGGACTTCAGCCACACGTCTTTGTTTCTGAGGAATTCTTTCCACTGAGGAAAAACCTCATGAGGCCATTCCCCAGCCGCATCCTTCCGAGGGAGCTCGGCTGGTTGTGGAGAATGCCTTTGGCATCCTCTCTTCTCATTGGAAGTGTGTGAAGGCTACATGTGTCCTACATGTGTGATACATATGCTAAGATGGCGCCGCTGATGGCTGCCTCGGTGTGTCGGTGCGCGTTGTTTTGTATTGTTTTTGTTTTTAATTCGGTCTTCTGCTGCGATTCCCGGAGCTCTTTCACCAGAGATGAGCTCATGAACATCAGGGGAACAACTCCAGCGGAATTACTTCCTACTTTTTTAACTTCCGTGGAACTTCTGGACATTTTCGTTAAAGGTGTGCTCACCTTAACTCACGCGGTGAGACGCCGCAGGAGAGGGAAACGGGCCGGCGCGCTCGTGCGACTCCGCAAACGTGGATCTCGCACATCGCTGCCGGGCATATTTCTCTCCTACGTCCGCTCACTGTGCAACAAACTGGACGAGCTCCAGCTGTTGGTGGGGAGAGACAGAGACTTTTCTTCATCCTCCGTTTTGTGCTTCACGGAGACCTGGCTCAGCGGATCGATACCGGACTCTGCGTTCCAGCTGGCGGGCTTCCAGCTGTTCAGAGCGGACCTATGACACGGAGCTCTCCGGCAAAGCGAAGGGTGGAGGAATCTGCTTCTACGTCAACAACAGCTGGTGCAACGACGTGACAGTGATTCTACAGCACTGCTCGCCGGACCTGGAATCATCCATCATCCACTGCAAACCCTTCTATTCCCCCCGTGAGTTCGCTTCATTCATCCTGGCCGGAGTTTACATGCCACCGCATGGCAACGTGCAGGAGGCACAGCGGACCCTCGCCGAGCAGATACGGGGTGTGGAGCGGACCTACCCGGACTCCTTAGTTATTGTTCTTGGTGACTTTAACAAAGGAAACCTCAGACATGAACTCCCTAAGTACAAACAGTTTATTAAATGCCCGACTAGAGAGGAGAGCATTCTGGACCACTGCTACACCACCATCAGCGGGGCCTATCACGCCGTCCCTCGTGCTGCACTGGGTCACTCTGACCACGTCATGGTCCATCTGATTCCTGCATACAGGCAGAAACTAAAGCTCTGCAAACCTGTGGTGAGGAAGTTCAAGAAGTGGACCAGTGAGGCTCTGGAGGATCTTCGGGCGTGCTTGGACTGTACTGACTGGGATGCCTTCAGGACTGCTACCATCAGTCTGGATGAGTACACAGAGGCTGTGACTTCCTACATCAGCTTCTGTGAGGATAGCTGTGTTCCAACCAGCACCAGGGTGAGCTACAACAACGACAAACCCTGGTTTACAGCGGAACTCAGAAAACTACGGCTGCAAAAGGACCAGGCGTTCAGGAGTGGGGACAAGGACTTGTACACAGAGTCAAAATACAGGTTTAGCAGGGCGGTGAAGGACGCTAAACGACTGTACTCTGAGAAACTGCAACACCAGCTCTCAGCAAGTGATTCTGCGTCGGTCTGGAGAGGGCTCAAACAGATCACCAACTACAAGCCCAAAACCCCCCACTCCATGAACGACCTCCGCCTGGCAGACGAGCTGAATGATTTCTCCTGCAGATTTGAAAGACAATGGAATAGTCCTGACGCCATCCCCAACAGCCCCACCAACAGCCCCACCAACCAGCCACAGACCACCAGCCCTCCCTCCCCCAGCCCATCAGGGGCTCACGCCTCTGAACCATCGTTCACAGCGCCCCCTACCCCCTCCACAGTGACAAACCTCATTATCCAAGAGAGAGAAGTTAACAGGCTTTTTAAAAAGCAGAACCCCCGCAAAGCAGCCGGCCCGGACTCTGTCTCCCCCTCCACCCTGAAGCATTGTGCTGATCAGCTGTCCCCGGTGTTTACAGACATCTTCAACACCTCACTGGAGACATGCCATCTACCAGCCTGCTTCAAGGCCTCCACCATCATCCCAGTCCCCAAAAAACCTAGGATCACAGGACTCAATGACTACAGGCCCGTCGCCCTGACCTCTGTGGTCATGAAGTCCTTTGAGCGCCTGGTCCTGTCCCACCTCAAAACCCTCACCAACCCACTCCTCGATCCCCTGCAGTTCGCCTACAGAGCCAACAGGTCTGTGGACGATGCAGTCAACATGGCCCTCCACTCCATCCTCCAGCATCTGGACTCCCCAGGAACCTACGCCAGGATCCTGTTTGTGGACTTCAGCTCTGCCTTCAACACCATCATCCCGTCTCTGCTGCAGGACAAGCTCTCCCAGCTGCACGTGCCCGACTCCACCTGCAAGTGGATCAGACTTCCTATCTGACAGGAAGCAGCACGTGAGGCTGGGGAAACACGTCTCAGCCTCTCGGTCCATCAGCACCGGTTCCCCCCAAGGCTGCGTTCTTTCCCCTCTGCTCTTCTCCCTGTACACCAACAGCTGCACCTCCAGTCACCAGTCCGTCAAGCTCCTGAAGTTTGCGGATGACACCACCCTCATTGGACTCATCTCTGGTGGGGACGAGTCCGCCTACAGGTGGGAGACTGACCACCTGGTGACTTGGTGCAGCCAAAACAACCTGGAGCTCAACGCTCTGAAGACAGTGGAGATGGTTGTGGACTTCAGAAAGATCTCAGCCCCACCAGCCCCTCTCACCCTGTGTGACTCCCCCGTCAAAGTTGTGGAGTCCTTCCGCTTCCTGGGCTCTATTATTACCCAGGACCTCAAGTGGGAGCTAAACATCAGCTCCATCGCCAAGAAGGCGCAGCAGAGGATGTTCCTCCTGAGGCAGCTGAGGAAATTCAACCTGCCAAAGACAATGATGGTGCACTTCTACACTGCCATCATCGAGTCCATCCTCTGTTCCTCCATCACCGTCTGGTACGCTGCAGCCACTGCCAAGGACAAGGCCAGGTTGCAACGCATCATTCGCTCTGCTGAGGGGGTGATTGGCCGCAATCTGCTGTCCCTCCAGGACTTGTTTGCTTCAAGGACCCTGAAGCGGGCGAGGAAGATTGTTGCTGATCCCTCTCACCCTGGACACAAACTGTTGGTGTCCCTCCCCTCTGGCAGGAGGCTGCGGTCCATCAGGACCAAGACCTCACGCCACAAAAACAGTTTCTTCCCGTCTGCAGTCGGGCTCATCAACAGAGCCCGGGTACCCCACTGACTCTAATGACTCTGTCACACTTATACTTAAATACACTTTAACATTACACTTGCCGCTTTCATAAAAAAGAAGTCACGCACATTCCATGCACTTTACCTTATTTTTGATATTTTTATATGCTACTGTTTTCATTTGTAAATATTCATTCATCCATTCATCCTCATTTATTGCACTGCGTCAATTGTTAAATGTGTATTGTTAAATGTTAAATGTATGCACCTTCCCGCCAGGACAAATTCCTTATATGTGTAAACATATATGGCAATAAATGGTTCTGATTCTGATAACTTCCTGCAGTGAGCATACCGGTTGGAGAGGTGGAGCCACTGCCAGATCTGAGAAGAATTGCTGCCAATAACTCATCAGTCTCAGCCCAAGTACTGTTCCAATTCAAAGTTTGCATCAAGCCAAGCACGGTCCAAATGCCCGGATGCGGCAGGCAGTCCTCTGGGAGCCGACATCTGAGCAGCAAGCCTTCCTCTGAATCAGAACAGGGAAACAATTGTGACATGGTCCTTCAATTGCGCATAATTCTGCACAGGACTTTGGTCCTATTAAAAAAAAAAAAAGGATATTATTTTAAAACATTGTTTATTACTTGTTGTAACATTAATGTATGTAGTATATTTATTTGTGTTTTGACTATTTAATAATATATTATAAATATGAATTGTTGAAGTCTACCAGTATTACATGTCCCTAATATCTGACCTGCGTGGTCAGGTGCTTGCTTATGCTTAGAGAAGGTTTTTATTATTGTATTGCTCGACAGGCAGTGTGAAAACACACACATATCTTACCAGAGTCCAGAAGTGACTGTAGCCCCCATGATCTGTGTATCGTAGACGTGAAATGTCCTGTTTGTGTCTGTCCTGGTTAAAGACTAATGTAGGAGACACAGATGAGGTTCAGGTACTTAAGTTTATTGTGTAGTTATATTTGTGTATCTAACTGTACAAGGACAATTGCACTGATGATAAACCTCTTGATGTTTGCGGATCAAGAAGATAAATATTAGGTGTGTATGTGGAATAATATTGAAATACTGTTATGTTACTGTAGCAAACCTCCTCTGTACCTGCTTATTATGCCTAGATAGATCATATATTAATATTACAACAGCCATGCAATAAATGCAATGTTCTAATGCAAATATATTTTCTAAGTAATCTAATTTGAGGTATTTCCTTCATCCAATATGAAAGAGAATATTAGATTAGATAATATTATTAGATACACCTCCCAGTATAACCAGTACAGTACAACAGCTTTGCCTCAAGGTGCTCAGGTGACTGATCTTGTTCTTTAAATATTAACAATAAAACAAGGTGATCTGAATTTTGTATAATTTACAAGACATCACAGATACACTTTGGTCTAGTGTTCTGCCATATGAATTGTCTTCACTTGTTGACTAACCTGCCCTTTCAATCTGAGATGGCCCTGCTGCTGCCTCTGAACCTTATTCCTGGACTGGTCCTGCATCTGCATCGTACTCTGCAGCCCTGTTTTCATCGACCCTCCGCACCATGTTTCCGCTCTGAGTATTAAAGGGATCGAGAAAAGACAGGACCGCAGAGTACTTCCATTTTTTAAGTGACCCTGCTTCAGATCCACTTCTCTTCTCCATCTCCTTTCTTTTAGGTTATGTGTCCCTGATACCTTTCCATTTTTACCGGCATAATTCCTGACATGAAACATATATGCCGGTGGTTGGTTCATAGTAAAAAAGTACAACAAATAGAATCAAAACTATATACATACAATCAAAACTTACCAGATAGTCTGACGTCCTCACTTATTTCTCTCTAGTGTAGAGAAAATAAATACTACATGTAACAATATGTCAACACACACTATATTAGTCACGTGGTAGATTAAGCGCAACTCAAGGCTTATGCAGAATATATATATGTATAAGTCTGTTGTTATATGCACTCACTTGTCACTTGTCAATACATAAACATATACACCCTAGTCACGTGAAAAGAATGATAAGATGTGCCTCTTAGAGTAGTAGTAGTAATGAATAAAGTTAGATTCTTAGAGTGGCCAAGGATTAAGGCCTGGAGTGGAATGCCAGGGAGGATAGAAGACAGAAGGCTGGGGGAGGACAAAGACTCCCTCAGTGGTCAGAAGGTGAAGAAAGGAATGTGAGCCTGAGTAGATAAACTAAACAGATAACGACAAGAGACAGGGAAACCAAACATGTATTGACAACAGTTGTAAATCGTGAGACTCTGCTCGACAACAGAGAAGAGAAGAAGGAAGAGCGATCGATCGGGATCCAGTGTGGGCGGAGTATGCTCAGTGATCCAATCAGGTTGCGCGACGAAGGATAGCGTACCGCCTGCAACACGACTCAGAGCCAATAGGATCCCTCGAGCTTCCAATACAAAACTTCAAGCACACTCTCTGTTAGGGGCCTTTTGCTGGAGATTCAACCTGGTTGTGTCTTCCGTGGGGACCGTGCACGTTTAAATGTACTGGATGTGATAATTCTGCCTAGAATAGATTAAATACAGTGTGATCCAACTTAAATTCTTTCAAGTGTTTTATTGCACCGTCGCCTCCTGAATTATTGTTGTTTTTCCGCACAACACTAGGCAACATCGTTCTTTAGTCATATGATGTTATAGTGTTATACAGCTCCGGATGCCCACACAGCAACTATGAGAGGATCCTCCATTTTGGTTGATGCAACAACGGCAGGACGGCAGTAATGATGGGCGAAGCATCTAAACACTGATTGGCTTTCAGCACACACATTTTTGCCCGAGTTGGAAAATTCGGCAATGTATTGCCCTGGCCACATCAGCAGTCCTCATGCCTCCCTGCAGCCTAATGCACGTTCACGCAGATGAGCAGGGACCCTGGGCCTCTTTCTTTGGGTGTTTTTCACAGTCGGTAGACAAGTCTCTTTAGTGTCCTGCGTTTTTAGAACTGTGACCTTAAATGCCTACTCTCTGTAAGCTGTTAAGGTCTTAACGACCATTCCACAGGTGCATGTTAATTGATTGATTATGGTTAATTGAACATGCATGGAAAACATTTTTTAAACCCTTTACAATGAAGATCTGTAAAGTTATTTGGATCATTACAACATTATTGTTGAAATACACAGTCCTGAAAAAGGGACGTTTCTTTTTTTGCTGAGTTTATGACTCAAGAGGACACAAAAGGGATTCGAGAGAGCTCCCCAAGTTATGGAAATATACACTTTCATATCCCTAGCTTGATGCAATACATGATTATCACACCTTTCTTGAAAGCTTACAAACTACGGAATCTGCCAATACTGCCAAATCAACTGTCCTCAGCAAGATAAAAACTGAAATATGACTTAGTTATGGATAAAACGATATTCCACATGGCCTTACTTGGTATGTATTGGTGCATCTCCTTAAGCAGAGCCCCTCTGTTGTGGAACCAGAGGCATCCAAGTTCCAGGAAGAAAGTTAGGGCATTTATTCTCAGCGGACCTAAAACCTACGGTTCACGAAACGGGCACTAAATGAATCACTAAAAATATTTAACTTCACTTAATCAAAATCAAACTTTGCAGAGATACTGTTAACACATAGTGCTATTTTATAGAAGAAAGCGATGATATGAATAATTAAAAAGAGGAAATACATCCTGGAAGTATCTTTTATTTTTCTGATTTCTTTTTGGGGATTTTCTTTCCTGTGTTCTATCATCAACCAATAAACCAGTAACACATATACTATGTGCTATATTAACCTCTTAATTAGTCTCACAAGTGTTTTCTGTATATTATACCTTTTGAAATTATTCAAATAGCCCTTGAAGTTGAGGAGATATTCTGTATTCGGAATGCAAAACCATTCGGAATTTTTGAGAAAAATGGCTGGGACTCAACTGGGGTTTAAAAGGTGTGGAACACCACCTAAATGAAGATTTACAATATGTTATTTCCAAGGCCATCGTTATGTGTGAACATGAGCTACTGTCGTTCAAAGCGAGAAGAAGAAGTACCCGGGTCACACTTCCTGCCTATGTGCATTGCTGATCTGTTGAAGTTTGCTGTGCTGCAAGAACATCTTTCTCAATACTTAGCCTTTCTTTGTGGCCAGAATGTTTCATTTAATTTCAATATAAACGACATTCATATTGATTTTTGAAGGAAAATGGTTTAGAAGGATGTGAGTGCTCATGTGTAAATAATTATAATCCATAATTATAGACTTTTTTACTCTGTTCATTCATGGAACCGTGCAAGTCACGGTAATTTCCACAATACTGCCCTGCAGATATTTCCGAATAAAAGCCTTGTGTTAACAAATTAAGGGATTCTGTCACTCAGAAAGAAGCTAGAGGGCTTTTATTTTGAAACTGAAACAGGAGGAGACTTAAAAATGAATATTAACTTTTTTCATGTCTGTAAAACTAGTATTGTCATAGGAATGAAGATAATTTCACTGTCTGCGTTTGCTGTGAACTGTGCTGCGGTTAAACCTCAAATCTGTAGAGAACAAGCAGCCGGCCGAGAGATGAGCTGATCTGCTTCTGTGGGCGGTGTGTCTTGAGGGTCTCGGGCATAACAGTTTGTTCCAGTGTTCTACTTTTTGAATGGAACTCAGTCAGTTTTCCAAATTGTGAAGTCAGACGAACCTCACCAACCCTGACCTTAAAATCCAAGATGGCTGCTCCTTGCATCAACAATAAAAGAGTACCAGTAATAATGCAGGTTATGATGCGTACTTGTGTCTTTTATAATCAGTCTCACACAGCACTGTCCACCTTCTATTTGTGAACATGTTGCTGGGGTGTTTGAATGTGCAAATCACCAGCCTAGCATTGATATGAACTGGTATTGCTAACAATGGCAACCTGGATCAAATCTCATTTAGTTCTCCCACTAGTTATACTGGAAGGCAGTCAGCTCGGATTTGAAGTCATTCAGAGGTCTGACTTCTGATTTCCGATGTAAATTGTACTCAGAACATTCCTCTGGTGTTCTCAGTATCATCTCTCTCAGTTCATTGTCAATGGAGCAGTGCTACACTTTATACTTGATGACATTGGATTTGGGAAGAGTTGTTCATGCTTACTAATAATGCTGGGCCGTATTGGACACATTGGAATGATTCCAAAATCAGACAAGTATTTTGTTGGAGTTTGAGCTTGTTTTCTCCCCCAGTTGCAACAGTTGGTGTAAAAGGTGTTGTAACTACCTCAGGTCGTGGAAAACTCCATGTGGCCAGTGTTACTTGTGAGTGTTGTGAAATACGCCCTGGGACTCGCGGTACTAGCTGAGCTTTTTATCTTGGACAGTTGTTCTTAGCCAACTGGGAATACCATTGGGGATAACAAGCCAACATGGTTTGACTGCCACACATTGTACCTCATGTAAGAACCACTCCTATTGTCAGTGTTTCCCTTACCATTATATTAAGGTTTAATTTCATTTTCACTATAGTGCCAGATCACAACAGAAGTAATTTAAGGTTCCCTTCCCTATATAAACCTTGTTCTTTTATTAAACAAACTAAGCGCCTGTGTGTCATTTATCTTATCTACACGATGGCATGTCATTTCTGTCTCTACATGGACGTTAGTTCCACCCCGATGCGCACAGGCACATCGAGAGGCTCTGGAAATGTAAAGCCCCCAAAAATACACTGCAGTGACAAAACGTGCACACTTTGTGGTTGTCATTAAAAGAAATAAAAACCATGTTTCCTTTAAGTCAGGATTTCTCAAACTGGGGCAGTATTACAGGTACTGCAGCGAGAGGAAATGCAGAAAATAAAGAACTTTATTGAGAACTTCACATATTACAAAAGTGCAAAGTACACGGACATAAAACTAAAATGCATGTACTTTCGGGTATATGTTTACGTTACGCCGCTTTAACAGATTACGGTTGCGCATGTGTGGCTCGTCGATTCTTGGCACCCTGCCAAGAGCTAAGAGATTCCCCTAAAGCTGTAAACCTAGGGGAAACACCTGAATGTTTACTTGTGCATTAAGAACAAGTGGCATTCATCATGTTTACGATGGTCCTTAGTCAGTTATCACAGTCATCTGAAGATAGGAAGTGGCTTACTCATACTTTACATAAACCATCATATTTATACAGGTACATACATGAAACATTAGCTCTGCATTTAACCCGTCCTCAGCATTAGGAGCAGTGGGCTGCACCCGGGGTTCAGTGTCAACAACACTTAGACATGTCGACATGCGGGAGCCTGGGAACTACCACGGCTCCCACTACTCTACTCCCTGAGCCACAGCCTCCCCAGAGACCAGAGATAAGAAGAAGAGATAAGATCGTCACAATGGGTCACGGTACCCTTTGTATAGTGAACTGTATTGTGGACTGGGTCACTAGCTTTGGCCCACTGCCTCTGACATCTCGCATGTGGGTGTACCAAGAGCTGCTGCCCACAGAGCGGTGGCGGTTTGATGAAGGGACTGGTCCTTTCACCTTTTACCCTGCTGCTTTCAAAAAGCCCAATAACTTCACAGTCTTGGCTGTGTTCAAGCCATAGCCCTGACCAAACCTGTGATCCTGCTTCTATTTGAAGCAGAACATTTATAAATGGAACGGAGGCTCCAGTTTTGCTGCAGGGGGGCAGTACGTGGTCCCTGACTGCAGTCCCCATGTCTGTATGTGTCCTTGTAGAATTAAATCTACATACAGCACAGTAATACATGCGGAGCTATGCCTGGCACTTAACCAATCCCTGTGGCTGACTTTTAAGTTCATGTACATCTTATTTTCTCTAGAAGCCATGCAGACGAAATTAAATTTCCATAAAATTGGTAAGGGAACATTTTCTCCTCCCACATTGATGTATTGAACTGCTTATTGAGTTTGAAACACGTTTTCTGCCGCTGAAAGGAAAGAATGCATTCTGACCATGAAAACACAGATGACATTACCACTATTCTGAGGGCGAAGCAGAGAGTAATGAGAAATAAAGGAGACAAAAGAGATATTTAAATATCACAGGACCCTGAACCCTCTGTGAAATGAGCCATTTTCTCTTTTAATACCTAACAGCGTCGTCATAACCTCTGCACATTCAATTTATGTCAGTTAACTTCCGGAGAAAAAACATATTAACAAGAACCATTTAATTGAATATCTGCTCAAATCTAATTCTGCCAGTTTGCGAGAGAGGAGGGAAGTCAATATTTGCTCAGCGGTTTGGCGAAGATATCTCCGTTTCCTTCCTTTTGGCCACATGACAGAACAGAGGAGAAATGAGGAGGCGAAAACCGTCCGTCAGTGGGAGATGTGATGAGTGATGCTGCCTCCTCTTGATCGCAGTGGAGAGGATCGTGGAATCTGAACTGCTTCCTCATTTTCGGCCCTCAGCACTGCCGCCTACTCTCAGCCTAAGCAACTCCTGACACTTCTGCTCAGCCTAATGAGAGAAGGGAGGATTAAGAGAGGCGAGACGAGCGATGGACGGAGGTGAGATTGGGTCGAGGCAGACGGAGACAGTGTCTGCCACTTGACAATTAATAGATGGCCATTGTAGCCTCTTTAAAAGGACTCCTACATGCTTGGCTTGTGAGGTCAGCTTTTCTTGACTGAAGCTAGACTCTCATTAGACCAGACTTGAGGCCGACTACAAACACCAACCAACACACTGCTGGGAATTGTGCTGCATTCTAATGGATGGAGTAAATACCATGGCAATTAAAGGTGTAACACATCATGTATATCCAGAGGAACAATTCAGTGGCCAAGTGCTCCAACAAAATTGCTAATTGGAATTTCAGAAACACACATTATTAATTAGATGTCACAAGGGAAATACACAGTAAATAACATACATCATATACAACTAATTCAAGGTACTTGGATGCCATGGACCAAAGCCATCGATTCTAACCTGCACAAACCTCATTCAGATAAAGATCAGTGAGTCGGGCAGACTAGACTATTAAACCAAACAGCCCCTCTGCCCATGCACTCTCTCTGTGACTAGAATCAGAAAGGGTTTATTGCCAGGTATGTTATATATACAAGGAAACTTTGTGAGATGTGTGCGTGACAATAAACAGTGCAATAGTAAAAGACAAAATATGACAATTTACAATGAAATATGAAAAACAATTAAAGAGTACGTCAAAACAAGTATGTTATTAGAGTGACAAATGTGTATTTTAAGATTAGAGTTGTGCAATAATTGTTGTATCTAGGGTGAGAGGGATGGCTACAATCTTTCTTGGCTGGATGGATGGTTGTGAGGAGATGATTTTCAAGGGGGATGAATTTTGGTCCTTTTGCTAACAAGGGGGATGACCGCCTCCCCCTCAAATCAAAATGTGTTTAACTGATGTGTTTTAACTTCTCCATCTGTTCTTCTCATGTTCATACTCATTACCACCATTCGGGCTCTTTTCCTTTCTCTTTTTCAACAACTGTCCTTGTGGCCGTTTTCCTAAAAAGTGTTTAAGGCTGAGTCTATTGTGTATATAGGATTGTTAGTTATACTGCCCTTAAGTCGCCACAGAAACTTAATTATGTGGTTAATTAACTCAGCACGTCAGCTTCTGTCACGCAAAATGAAAACCTCTTTTTTTAACTTTTCATCCATCTCCACGCCTCCATCACATCAACATTAACTTGTGATGAGTTGAGCATTACCATGTGCTGCAGTGGGATTTTGATAAGCTGCTTCTTTGTGATTCAGTCTTTATATCTTACTTAATGATTTTTTGCATAACACAGAGAAGCAGCAAAATCAACTAACCTTACAGTAGAAATGCAGATCTCTTTACCTTTGGTCAGGCAGATTTACCGGCTCGCTCCTAGAGGCTCCTAGGGACTCCTTGGGGATCTCCTATGGGCTCCTGCTTCCCTGTATCGAGGCTCATGCAGGGATCTGAATATTTTTTTCTCTTTTCCATCCGTCTTCCTCTGATTCATGTAGCAGGTCATGGGGACCAGCTGACACTTTTACCTGTTCGAAGTCCTGCACGTGCCCACCTCTGCTCCTGATCGCTGCCTCATCCCATGGGTATCCTCCCTGCCTTCACCCCGACCTCTGAGCAGCTTACACTGAGCCTATTCCCAAGTGAGCAGTGAAACAACGGGCCTGGCTGTTGGGCGGATGGCAATTAAATAACCTTATGCCCAACACCATGGGATGAGTTGTGCATGGGTAACGGCTCCAAACATCTGGTTCCTGTTTCCAGGAAAAAAATAACATATTTAGTATTTCATTTCATTGTATTTCATCGTCTCCACTAAAACAGTCATCAGTGGAACCTCTGTTGTTCCTTGCCTAACACGTGGTTCGGCATCCTGTGTCTCATGCACACAAAAGTGTGTATATATTTCATATACAGTAGGTGATTGAATAACACATCTGGATTATATATATCAGGTTATCTCTGATAGGTTATATGAATACATAAAGCTACATTCACTAAACCTTGGAAGATGCTCAGAGCTCCCGCAGGTCTTCTGGTCCATGTGAACACAGTTGGTTCTTAAAGAACGTTGGGTTGTACACGGAAGCTGCATTGAACATTTTATGGATGATAACCTTTTCTTAAGCCAACTGTGCTGGATAATGCAGCTCAAATGACTGATGCAGTTAGAAGAAAAACATCAGGAAAGGTGACATTTAAGTAGTTCAGGTAATGCTGTGGAAAAAAAATATCTTTTGTAATTGTGCTACTTTCACTGAACTTTTTTTCAAAACTTTGGGAAATTCACATAAATATATTTGAATGAAAAGTGAGCTGCTGAGAGCCAACTCCTTCCTCCTCCCTCTTGCCTCTGCCTTTGTCTTTTTCCCTGACACTTAACACATTATGTCCTCAAGCTGTTCTGCTCTCTCTCTCTCGGCCTCTCTATCTCCGGGGAAACAGACAAACAGAACAAGAAAAGTCTTTCCTTCAGCGGTGCCCCCCCTCACCCCCCTCCCCCACCCCCCACCCACCCACACACACACACACACACATAATCGGCTGCCTCAGTTTTTTAGCACATGAAAACAAAGAGCCAATACATTTTGAAAGTGCCTGTCAATGAAAACAGTTTTAAATTGCCTGTTGAATAATATGGGAGCAAACCCTATTATTCAAAATTGCAGACACGGGGAAGCATTGCATCAGATGAGGTTTTTCAGATGAGTTTTCTTATTTGAAGACTTCTGGGCTCTTAAGCCCTGTACACACCACACACAACTGTTGTTTTTGTCATGAGTAATGTACACAGTGAACATCTTCTATGCTCCCTAAGTGCAGGTTGATCCGTGTGCCATCAGTGAGTGGGTAGAATACATTAACAAGTGGCCCAATATTTATATATACTTGTATTTGTCGGGGATGCCAGAGACATTGCGAGCTACAAGTCAGAAACATGCTCCAACTCTGTTACCTGTGTTCATGTGGAGCAACAAACAGCAGGACAGAGACTCTTTGACTTGATTCACTTGTAAAGTGGACAGTTGTAGTCAACACTTTTAATAGCTAGCAGCTATAGACACCACCGGTGTTTCTGTTTAACCAGTGACCGTGTTAACTGATGACCCTCAGCCAGATGCATTGTGGTTGCTCGTAGTGACGGCAGCTATTGAAAACACCACCAGAACATGTGTCCTTGTAAAAGCCTTCAATTAGTTTTAAATACACACCGATCGGTGTTTGTTTTCTACCTTCTATCTTCATTTACATGTTACAAGTTACTACGAGCAACCACAGACGCATACAGCGGAAATTCACCAGTTAACAATCACCGAATAAACTAAAAACACCTGTTGCTCTGAAAGGGGCGTGTCTGAATTATGTCGAACTTGAACCTGCAGTGGGAACATGGATTCTGACAACCAACCATGCTAACTTAGTAACATAAAAGTCCATGCATTATTGATGATGGTCTGAATATACAACATAACCATGTAAAAAAAATAATATTTGAATTGTCACAGCATTGTTAAAATACCGGTAATATGACCGATAATATTAAAACAAGACGAAGGGCCGGACACCAGCGCTTTTTTGAAAAGTTTAGACATTTTCAGCCAGAAATGACCTCAAAATGTCGGAGCACCCTGAAAAAAGACTCTGGGTTAAGCGCTTTTTCCTCTTGGCCATAACATGCGGCTTCGAGTGAAGCGAATAACCACAAATAGTCCGGTAAATAAACTCCCGTGACACGAGAATGTGCTTGGCTTTTGGTGTGACCGCAGCATAACAATAGCCTATACTTACACTGACTTAAGTCTAATACTAATGTTTGCTACTATTGAGGACATTGACTGATGTTCAGCAGGTGTTTCCCATATTCAGCATCTTAGTTCTGTGCGTTATGTTAACGTCAAGAAGTCCTCTTGTCTCCATTGTGTGCGTGTTGTATTTGTCTCTCCTTTTTTGTGTGAGTCTACCCTCCCATGGAGACCTGATTCTCAGGGCTGAACAAAACAAATGCAAATTGCTACATCACCAATTGGAAATGTTTTCCAATATGATTTTCTTTGATGCATGATTGACAGGCTCATTATTGGGTAAACTCAAAATAATGGGAACTTGGAGCTGGAGTGTGGTGGCGTAAAGGGGTGTCTGCATGTAATGAGCCCAACGAAATGGAATCATTAGCAAGTCCAAACCTTCACTGACACCCAAATGTTATTTACTGTAAATGCGGATCACGTTTGAGCCAGGACTAAAAGCAAGGCAACAGTGTTTAATAGGACTTCATAAACAAGGTCAGTTTGTGCATTGACTGAAACAAATCGATTGTAAATTGTCAGTTGTAGTGTGTTTAACCATTTCATTAACTTTGCAATTAACAGCAGACGCAAGTTTCACAGCTTATTGGCACTGCCAAAGTAACAATAAGGATCACTCTGTCTGTCTGATTTAAAGACAGGGCAGCCAAGTCAAATGGCTTGTTGTGTTAAATGGCTGCAGGCCACATGTAGATATTTTCTTATATAGATATACATATTCCCACTTTTGAACCTGTATTCATGATCTGGGCACACTTTTCTAAACTGTACATTGTGCCACTTTCACTTAGTGTCATAAAAAGACATGCTGCCAGGACGGAGGCCTGGATTCAGGCCACAGTCGCCAGGCTTCTTGACCCTGCTTGGCGTGCTGAAGACAGATGGGGGATCATGTCCGCGTGGTTTAATTATCATTTAAGGGGAAGGGGCTGATCTGGAGGGTCAGCCTGAACTGAAGTCCATAACACCCTTCAACTGGAGAATCTGGAAAATAATTATCTCCCTCTGCTCGCATTTTGAACAGATGTTAATAAGCAAATTAGGTCGATGGAGCTGGTGGACTTATCGACTAATATGATGTTTCCCAGGTCAAGGTGGGCGATGTGGGATATGATAGGGGATGTGCAAGAATATATTCACTTGACCAACCCAAATCCCAGGTCTGGCTAGCTAGGCTAACGTTACTCAACACGGGTTATCCACAGCCCCAAAGTGGAGGTTTTAAGTGTATTATTCAGTGACCTATTTCACTTCACATGCACTGGAACCCTGAACCTATCCTGGAAGCATGCAAACATCCAGACGGTGAAGAAGAAGGGTCATGTACGCAAAGACCCCAACAAAACTGTTTGAGGGACAACTAGATTTGGGAACTTCTCTCGGCGAGGCCCAACACCAACATCGTTGGTCTCCTTTGTTTATGACCAGATTCCATCATCGTCCGCCATTGGTCTGGATGCCCCCCAAGAAGGACATCTGCACCCAGATTAGATATCCAGACACTGATCATATCAATGTATCCTACAGTTAGTTGGACATCTTAAAAAAAAGTTATTCCACAATTCTTTTGTGTGTACTCTTGGCAACAAAAGTATGTTACAAGTTACATGACAAAGAAATCAACATTTGGGTGAAATAACTACGGAAGTGGTGTTACTTACGGGACAAATAAATTCAAATTGATTTCAGTTTAAGGGGAAAACCTTGAATTTCTTGCTCAAAAACAGCTCAAAAACAAAGAATGAATGGAGGGCGTATAATTGATGGATGAATGGATGATTGAATGGATGGTGGATACAGAGATGGATGACTTTGACAGATGGATCGGACAACTGTAAACCGTAATCGTCTGTGTATCAGTATGCACTGACATCTTTCCTTGTCATGTTACACTATAACATGACAGCACACACAGTCTCATCTCTCCTCAGTCTCAGTCCACTGCTCTCCTGTTAGACCTTTTTATCAGGCCACTGTTCAAAAACCCAATACATTACAACTAAATCTTTGCTTTATATTGTAATGTGTGATGCAATTCTGGGGAATAGTCCAATTCAGCCGTGTAGCTTGTATCCATTTGTGTCACATTTGGTTACTTTGCCTATAAAATCCATAACATGGGTACTCAGACAAACAATTTAGTGCAATTTGCTGGCTGAAATAACCATCATTATAGGATGAAGCTAAACTCTATTGATCCCTGTGGGGACATTGGGTTGTTATGCTAGTAGATACAAGATACAGCAAAAATTGCAATTCACGCCAAGTAAGAATAAGGTAGAATGTAGCATAGGCCAGGCCTGAGGCAGAGGCCTTGCAGCTTCACAAATCAGACAATGATTTCCTCAGTAATGCTTCTTCCCCTGTGGAACTGTTATGGGAGAGGGATTTGTGAGAAGAGTTTTATAGATAAGAAATTGCAGTTAACTCATGCATTACTCAGTGTGGGGCGGAGGCGTGGTCAGCACGCCGGCTGCAATAGAGAGAGAGGGGAACGGTCATGGGGATCAGCTGTGTCACTCGTAATGAGGCACAGCTGATCTACATGATCGTGGGGATGCGTGGGCTGGGAGGAGCTATAAAAGCTCCCAGAGCCACGCAGTGGGGGGGAGGTATGGGAAGGATACAGAGCATGTAAAGATGAGTGCTTGTCGAACCTCCAATAAAGCCTTGAAACGTGCAAAGCTTGTGTCGTCGCTATGTGCAGAACTCCAGGAGACCCTCGGTAGCTACGAACGTTGTTACAGTGGAGCCCAACGTGGGGCACCGACGGTGGAGGAGCTGTACGCGGCGATGGGTGGCACCATGGAGGTGCCACGGTTAGCGCCGGCCAGGAGCGTGGCTCATGCAGAGCGGGTCCCGTCGGCACAGGTGGGAGAAGAGGGGGGTCAGCGGGCGCTGACCCCAGAGGAACATCGGCGGCGGCTCCGCTCGGCCCGGTGGGAGTCGGGAGAGTCCCTGGAGGCATTCGCTCGGCGGCTACGGGCCCGGGCGGAGCAGTGGCTGCAGCCCACGGGAGCGAGAGGGGCTCAAGAGGTCGTCGGACTGGTGGCTCTGGAGCAGTTCCTGGGGGGACTCCCGACCCGGATGGCCGAAGGGGTGAGGGCCTGATAACCTTCACTTCCTTCCAGAATTCATACAAATCATTCTGCTGAAACTTTCTGGCCATAGAATTTGCCCTCATTGTCTGCTCATTACTTTTGATAAAGCGTACAGCATATTTAAACCTGGAATTTGCCATTTTCTTATGTTCAAACTCTGGGCCATACCTAGCTTTTCCAGATGAAACCCAGCTCCATAAAGCTTCCTTAGCCTCCACATGAAGTTCAGACACATATTCATTCCATCCTGGTCTAATCCTATGATTACTTTTCTCTCGGATGAATAATTTACTGACATTAGTTAAACAGTTCACAATTTTGTCATACATAAAAACTATATCACTATGATGTTTATGACTCTTACAATTTAAGTTGCCACACGAAATAGCTTCAAGCGGTATATCAATATCACTAAGACTTTTATCACTCAGTGCGTTAACATTAGATAATCTACAGTTGTGAAAAAAACGAGGCAATGGCAATAATTGTAATGCATGGGGTCACTAGCAGAGAGCATGGGGTCACTAGCAGAGAGCATGGGGTCACTAGCAGAGAGCATGGGGTCACTAGCAGAGAGCATGGGGTCACTAGCAGAGAGCATGGGGTCACTAGCAGAGAGCATGGGGTCACTAGCAGAGAGCATGGGGTCACTAGCAGAGAGCATGGGGTCACTAGCAGAGAGCATGGGGTCACTAGCAGAGAGCATGGGGTCACTAGCAGAGAGCATGGGGTCACTAGCAGAGAGCATGGGGTCACTAGCAGAGAGCATGGGGTCACTAGCAGAGAGCATGGGGTCACTAGCAGAGAGCATGGGGTCACTAGCAGAGAGCATGGGGTCACTAGCAGAGAGCATGGGGTCACTAGCAGAGAGCATGGGGTCACTAGCAGAGAGCATGGGGTCACTAGCAGAGAGCATGGGGTCACTAGCAGAGAGCATGGGGTCACTAGCAGAGAGCATGGGGTCACTGTAGCAGAGAGCATGGGGTCACTGTAGCAGAGAGCATGGGGTCACTGTAGCAGAGAGCATGGGGTCACTGTAACAGAGAGCATGGGGTCACTGTAACAGAGAGCATGGGGTCACTGTAACAGAGAGCATGGGGTCACTGTAGCAGAGAGCATGGGGTCACTGTAGCAGAGAGCATGGGGTCACTGTAGCAGAGAGCATGGGGTCACTGTAGCAGAGAGCATGGGGTCACTGTAACAGAGAGAGCATGGGGTCACTGTAACAGAGAGAGCATGGGGTCACTGTAGCAGAGAGCATGGGGTCACTGTAGCAGAGAGCATGGGGTCACTGTAGCAGAGAGCATGGGGTCACTGTAGCAGAGAGCATGGGGTCACTGTAACAGAGAGCATGGGGTCACTGTAACAGAGAGCATGGGGTCACTGTAACAGAGAGCATGGGGTCACTGTAACAGAGAGCATGGGGTCACTGTAGCAGAGAGCATGGGGTCACTGTAGCAGAGAGCATGGGGTCACTGTAGCAGAGAGCATGGGGTCACTGTAACAGAGAGCATGGGGTCACTGTAGGTGTTTGTGTTTGTTGTTGGTTTCCATTCTGACATTAAAATAAAAAAAGTAAGTACTACCATGACAGTATCAATGTAATGTCTGAGTGTAATTATTTGATCAAAAAGCAAATTATAAATACCTTGTGCCTCACCTTCACTAACTAAGCTAACATAAGTTGTCTATGTAGTTATTTTAAAAAATGTAGACACTTGTGGGTTTAGTGATCGTTAAATGCTGCTGGTGTCTTTAGCGAGTTTTAAGGATTTAATGGTTCATTCAGCTTCAGCTTATCTCTATCAATGTGATACAAGCCAGTAACATGGTTGTAACCTCATCAACTGTACCTACCTTGGTTTGAGAAAACCAAACTGGATCTCTGGGATATCAAGGATATCTCATGGGATATCTCTCTCCATGGGATATATTTTGTATATATTGTGTAGTTATTAGTGTGATTCAATTTGAAATGCTGTTCATCATCTTTGTATTAGATTTTTATTAAATCAATTTTTATTATAACTTTCTGCATCTGGGACTTATCTTCGCACAATCGGCCAAAGATTTTTTAACTTAACAATGTCCACACAGCAGCCCTCTATGTCGGTCTTTAAAAAAGAGACTCCACGACTCTAACAACATGAAAACTAAGTCAAGTGCTGCTACATTTAAAATGACTTTGACAAAACAGCAATATAATGTCAACTTACCTCCATGTCCTCCTCACCGTAACCTCCTGTTAGTGCAAAGAGCCCAGTCAAACCCACCAATAGAAACTCCTGCCTCATTCAGCGGCGTAAGCCCCGCCCACTATGTCCAAACTCAACTCGTAGCTTTTCGTTTTGAGAGCGCAGGTTGTTTTTTTTTGAGAGCAGGTTTTTGATTTGGGAGCAACATTTTTGGAATTGCAGGCAGAAATTCTAGTTTCATAAGCAAAACTAACACATAATTTACTTACAAACGAGTTTGTGTAATAAAGACACAAATCTACCTTCATAATAGTGCATATTAGTGAGAATTATTAGCTGAAGCTGTCGCTCCCGTTATCTGTCCGGCTGCAATGGTTCTGTTCACTCTGAGCGCTCTCATAAAGTCCTTTTTGGTCATTTTGAGAAACAAAGCTGGAGAAACCGTGATCTGCCGGCTCAGCACCAAACAGCAGACGGACACCGTTAGAGAACAGCTGCTGAACGTAGTGCAGCATTTATAAATGCACTTATTTTTCTCAAGAGTTGGTGAAAACCAAAAACAGACTTAAAGAGGAGAGCATTAGAATATTAGATCTACGTTCATCAGGTGGACACAAACAGAAGAAATAAATGATGATGTGGCTGTGTAGCTGCTGGGTGTGTAGACAAACAACTTTTTGACCATATGCCAATGTCGTGTTCACAACTTGTTTCATCTGCCCTTGTCGCAGTGGATTAAAAACATTTCTTGTTCCAGGTTCAACAAGCTCCGGGAGATATGTAACATTGGAGGTCCTTAAGCCAGCAAGCTAACAAATCCACGATTCCCAGCATACCAAAAAAGTGAGAAAAGTAAACATCTAGCGGCTCAAGGCTGCTCATTAGTTGATGAAAGTCAGAGAGCAGATGTACCTGGTGGATGTGTAAGCAGGCAATTATTTGCTAATATGTTAGTCAGAATAACTTCATAGGAGGAGAGTATACGATGCCTGTTTGGTCCATTAACAAGCTGTAAACAAGCTGCATACACTCTGTTGTTAATTCTGTCCAACACTAATGAAAGAATCTGGAATATGTTGTAGCGGGAGCACCAGAATATTAAATATCAAGCATGATTGAAAATCACAAGGCTCCAGCAATGAGAAAAATACAGCAACCCGTCTTAAGAAACCCAAACATGTCTCACTTCCTGCAAAGAAAAAAATGGAAATGAACAGAACACCACAGCTTGTATATAGGATACATACATCCTGGAGCGGAGACGGAGGAAGAGCATGGAGGAGATATTTCAAATAGAGATATCAGTGGCATCTTTTGTTGTTGGGCGTTACTGCAAAAATAAAAATAACAGTAGAGGGGTGACAGATATGTACATGCACAGATTGATACATGTTATACCCCAGAAATATAATGCTCCCACATTCCATAATGTGACCAGTGACTTACATGCTGTACAGTAGACACAGCAACAGTGAGCAATTAGGGTTAAGTGTCTTGCTCAAGGACACAACGACATGGACTAGTGGAGCCGGGGATCAAACCACCGATCCTCTGATTGAAAGTCGGACCTGCTAACCACTGAGCCACAGTAGCCCTACATTCTGTCTTTGTATTCTGAGAACAGTTTCATATTTCCCAAAATGTCAGACACATGTCAGACACCGAATTAGAAACTAAGCAAAACAATGCTTTGGATGTAAATTGTACGCCGTTAAGATAAGTGGTAATGTACATAGTGTAGTGTACAGTATTCGACACAGTGTATAGTACACCGCATAGTGTACTGTGTAGTGTACAGTGAATGTATAGAGTACAAGGCAGTGTACAGTGTAGCGTAAATAATAAATGTCTTAGGCAGCATAGTATACGGTGCACATAGTGTACAGAGTCTACAGAGTACAGCCTGGCTGTACATAGTATATATCATAGAATGAACCAGATCTGGCCAAGACCAATTCTTTGGACTTTTTCAGAACAAATTGTGTTATCTTGTAATTAGCTTGTTCTTTTTGCAATGCAAGGTTGACCCCATGTTTGGCTAAAAAGACCACGAGGCTAAAACTACCATTCAAATGAGCTGATCCTAAATCAGCATGCTGACTCCTGCCTGAGGCTGAAACCAGGTTGACCAGTATCAAGGACCAGATCAGCAATAACATATCGGCCACCCTGATGGTTTATGTAGCTGTTAATAGATCTCATCCTCATACTGTCATTTAACCCTCATGTAGTCTGCAACTAAATCTAAGAAAGTGATAATGTTGTACCTGTAAACACGATCCTTATTGTTGAGTTGTAATAGTTTATTTTAACTTGCACATGAATATAAATAATGTCTATGTTTAATTACAATACTTATGAAGCATAATAATAATAATAATAAATAATATGGAATATTAATTAAGATTATGATGATGTGTATTGTAGCATAGTAGAAAGACACTGTGGGTTTTATGTTACTGTGAAATGGTTTAGGTGTGAATGGAATAAATTAAAGATGCAGGGCATAGACACGTGGTGAGGCGTTGTAACAAGCATAGCGTAAGAAGGGACTATTTTGTCGAAGCACAGTATGGCGGAAACACTGGAAGTAACAAAGCTAGCAGGAAGTGGGACTGTTTACCTGAGTAGGACTCCGCCCCTGTGAAGGGTTTAGCCATTAACATGCTATGTTATTGTTATGTTATCTTGCATGCTGGGAAACTAACCAATGGAGAGGCCTTAAGCTCAGCAAATGAGAGTATATAACAACTCGCACGGACATTTGTAAGGGGTGAAATGTTCCTTCTTGTGAATCGCACAGACAGCTAACTGCTTACAGCACGACTGTAAGTGGCCTGTGGACTGCTTGAAGCGAGACACCCCCGGCCGGGAACTATATTCTGATCATCATCATCATCCTTTTTATTAAATACTTTTTTATTATAACAAATTAAATCCTGTACTTCTCTCTTCACGCGATCACCCAAGGTTTGAACTTAAAACGTATCTATTCACAAACTGCATATTCAAATTAGTTTATGGTATTGAAACACTTGTTTATGACGGGCTGTAACTGTTAACAGTGATGCAGGCCACTTTGATGGCTCTCCTTCCCGCTGCACTAATGTAGACTTTAGTATAGCCCAAAATCACAAATACAAATTTGCCTCTGAGGGCTTTACAATCTGTACACATACGACATCCCTGTCCCGGGACCTCACATCGGATCAGGAAAAACTCCCCCAAAAAATAGTGAAAACCCTTTTACAGGGAAAAAAGGGAAGAAACCTTCAGGAGAGCAACAGAGGAGGATCCCTCTCCCCGGATGGACAGAAGCAATAGATGTCATGTGTACATAATCAACCTAACAGAGTTACAGCACATTCAATGAATATGACAGAAATGTTTCATGTAATGCATGGGTGGGCAATTAATTTTCCCAAAGGGCCACATGAGAAATTGGGACCTTTTGTGGGGGGCCAAACCAATAGGCTGAACTTAATTCCGCTCAATATTAATGCTATTACAGAAATAAATGATATGGTTTTAAGCTGCTACTGGTAAGAATGCATGTTACAATAAGGCCTTGAACATATGTAACATATAAACATTAACATAACATTTTATCATACCTTTAAACCTTTACAAGAATACACAAGATGAACATTAAAGACCAGCAATTGATTAACTTTGTACAAAAGCAATAAGTGCTTTTGATGTTTTCCAGCTCAGTTTGTCTTACTCAGTGAAAAAAGTCCAGTCTGTGTTGGCTTGAACACGTGCACTGAAGTCTGGTTGAATGTCTGAGGTGGACATGTGAAGGACAGCTGACAGGTGATCATCAGTGAGAGAGGATCTGTTGAACTTCATCACTGAGAATGTTTGTTCACACGTGTAGGTAGCGCTTAAATAAATCGCCTTCAAAGTAAAAGCAGGGCTGTTGTATTTTTTTGATTGACCTCACGCGGGCCGGACAGGGACATCCCGAGGGCCGGGTGTGGCCCGCGGGATGTAAAATGCTCAAGCCTGATGTAATGAGTACTGTAGTAGGCATGGACCAGGATCCAGATGTATCTCTGCTATAGCCATGCTGACCTTTGAACCTGCTCTTTCAGAGATGGTGCACATTTGCAAATGGGTGACTTGGCCCGTATTCCTCCACTATTGCCGGCATATCAATCAGGACTCACTTTGATGATTCTCTTTCTTGATATATTTGTTTTATCCATTCAGTCTTTGAAATGTGTTTGAAATGAATATCCCTCTTTGTTACTTTGATCTAGTTGCTCTTCCGTATTGTCTATTGTTACAGGCAATTGTGTCATCCGTTCACAGCTAAACACTTTTGTGAGTAGCCAAGCCTTGATTGAAAGACACACACACACATACATGCATTTCCTTTCATCGGTCTTTCACACACACACACAGGCATACGTTAAAACATGCGTGTGTGCACAGATGCACACACACAGACACACACACCCAGTACCATGATTGTATTTTATGTGAGCCATTTGTATGCCAGTTGTTAACATAGTACATCAAGGACACACACACACACACACACACACACTCACACTCACACTCATGGACATGCATTAAAAGAAACCAGCCTTTTAACTTCTGAGGAACATAAGACATGTCCCCTTCTCTCAGTCAACTGGTGCCCTGCCAAGGTACCCACGTGGTCCGTAGAATATAAGTGAATTCACAGTGACGGCTGCAGGTGAAGCCTCTTGAGCTCTCAGGATACTCTACTAATGTCCACTACTCACATGTGCGGAACAGATGTTGTCTAACAGCTGTAGCAGGCTAGTCAGCTGAGCACGGTTAGCCGGGGTAGCCAAGCGGAATGACAGCAATTTGTATCCCGTCATTGTTACGCTTTAAACATTTAATTTATGACAGCATCCCACAAATGTGTTTATTAGGGTAGATTATTGGAAGGGGTAGCAGACCTACGGACTGCACATCCAAATAAAGGCTCCACCCCTTTTGCATCCCATGCAATTTGGGTTCCGAGCCCACAATTCCACCGACTCAGCAAACTGCATCTTTTTGGAGGAAGTCAAATGCTTATTGGATAAGAGTTTCAGTGTCTGTACTGTCTTCCTACAAACCTTATGTTCCCCAAAAATGTGGGCTCTGGGGTTCAGAGCCTATCAATATTAGCTCATAGCAGAGACACTGGTGTGATATAGCAAAAATAATGGCACATCCTGGCATCACATTAAAAAAAAACTTTTTTTATATAGTTACGATAATAAAAATAAACTTTACATTTTTTGGGGGGGGGAAATATATATATATACATATTTTTTTTCTTTTCTGTGTACTATCATAAACCAATATACCATTAACACACATATGAATATACTTATCATCTATGTTCACAAGGGTTTTCTGTATATTAAACCTTTTGAAATTTTGCAAACACACATCTCCTTGGCTTGACTTACCTGTATTTCTAATTCATTTTGGGTATCTTATTTTCAGCCATTTTGTTGTGGCTGTTTAAATTCCTTAAATAAATAAAAAATAACTGAGGAATGTACTAATGTTTTTGTTTTGTTTGAGTTAAAAATGGGCTCCAACTGAATGGTGTTGTGCATCCCTGTGTTGTATGATGGCAATAATGGATCATTGAATCCTTAAGAACCCAAAATCGCTCTCACGTTAAACTATATAGATACAATAATGCAACATGAATATGCAGCATGTGCAACTCAACTATTTGGCTTTGTACGTCTGGTGTTTGGCTGTGGTGTTAAGACCAGAGCGCTCCTCTTTCAACATTGACATGGAGGAGTTCCAGTTCATGCGCCAGCTAAACTAGTGGCGGCTGCTGTGGTACCGATTGTGGGAGACGGTCAGCATCAGTTGGTGACTTTCCTTTGCAGTTCAATATTTTTCACATTTTCGAAGGTTTCAATTGTTAATGTCTGTAATTTGAATGCCTTGATAAATAGGCAGCACTGGGCTTTATACAAGCTCCCCTCTGACTCCATGTATTAACCACTATCAGATAGAATGAGATGAATGAGTCAGCATCTCTCCGCACTGATGAGACCATGTCAAGCACATACATACAGACACACCCACACACTAACCCAAAGAATCAAACACACACACTTATGGCTGATTATCACATAATCACACACATGTGTTAGTTGTTCCAAAGCAGCCTTGTACTTGTTGTTGATTAGATTGTGTTGCATCCAAAATGTGTTCTCGCTGCTGTTAGAGCCATCTCATTTGTAAAGCAAATGTTCTTCAAAGAAGCTGATGAGCAGTGTGATGAACGACATTGTCCCACAAAATTGCTGAGTGATAAAATATGCCAGAAGCAGATAAGGTGTGTGTGGTGATGGCGGGGGTGTCATCGCATCTGTGCTAAGAGGAGACCGTGTTAAACAAATTAACCTTGATAGTTTGTAACCTGGTTCATCCCAAAGCCAATGAAGATTGTATCATTAAATAGACTTGTTTTTCGACTGCCACACTTCAGAAATGTATTCATTCATGAATAGAATGTGATCAGAATTACAGCTGATATTGGCTCATAACAGCCAGTGGGACCATCTTCCTCTCATAAGACGGCTATGATACAGCCTGATTGATTACACTTTAATTCTAGCATTAATCAGGAGCAGACTGCTTGTCTATTGGAACACATTAACCTGATGCAACACTGTGATGTGATTGAGTATGTACGCATATACAAGAATTAAGTGTGAGCCTGAAGGCGTCATAACGTCTGCTCAGCTGAGAACATGTGCAGACCAAGTGACGAGAACCTTTTATAGACTGCATCCAAGTCAGGCGGCAACCTCAGGTTCAGCCAAGTGAAGCCGTTGCGGAGGTGTGATGAATTAGCATTATTTCTCCTGACCACCAGGGGGCGACTCCTCTGGTTGTAAAGAAGTCTATGAGAAAATGGCTATATTCCCTCAGTAAACATTGTAAACATGAGTTTATGTCTCAATCTCTAGTTTCAAGTCTTCTTCAATACAGCACGATGTTCATTTAAATGATGGTCATTTAGAGTCAAACAGAGCATAAAGCAGGGAATGCTCTGTAACAATTCACCCCCCAACTTACTTTAAGGGGAAATGCACAACGCTAAATTAAAAAGAAATGGGCGGATCTGTTGTTAATAATAGCATTAAATCGCTGCCACTGGTGTGCGTAACACATTCAACAAGACCTACGCATGGCTAAAGGAAAAAAAGGTCACAAAGCCAAACAGTCAGTTGCAAGTATAAGAGTATATTAATAACCTAAATTCAATGCAACAAAACGCGACATGCAGCAGTACTGTTCAATCCCCAGCCCCCAACAAGTTCCTTAACGTCCAAAATAAAGTTCATTGACAAAATAAATCCCTGCCAGCAAAGCTGGGCGACGGGCGGAAACGTGACGACACGCCACACGCTACCTCACCGCAGTCTTCTCAGCAGCTGGCCCAGTGAGCCGGCTCCAGCGCAGTCTCTCGCTTGTAATCCAAGTAATCCAATCGGTTAGTAGATCCGATACGGAGCAGTCGCCGGGTCACGCCGTCCTGAGGCCTCTACTTTGCCCCGTCGGTGCACTCCTCCGACGTCGGAATTCCCGCAAAAAAAAAACCCTTGCGTCACTTCCCCAGTCACATTTTATACCCGAACGCCAAATAAAAATTATAATAACAATAACAGAAGATCCGATGTTCCCTCAGGCCGCCGATAATACCAACAGTACTGCACTTAAAGAGTAAAGGGAAATAAACAGACATGTTTTTACCTTCACCTAAAACAGAGGCACACATATGCGATCGTTACAGCTTTAGGACATGGCTACTGTAATTGGCTGCAAAAAAAACAACATGACGACTTCTGTAATCCAAGATGGAGATGGTGAAATCGGCAAACTCAAGGCTTCAAAACGGGAGTCCACAAACCACTAGGTGATTTCACAATGACTACCTCCACTTCTTATATACACTCTATGGTCCATGTCCATATTAATTCATCTTGAAACCCTTCACCAATGTTACACGTCAAGATTAGTTTACTAGTCATGAAGCATACTGATCAGCCTGTGAAAGAGGTTCCACATTTAAAACTGAATCAATGGTTGGTGTGGAGTTAGAAAGATGAGTTTGAAAGGGCAAACCAAATGACTCTGAAAATGCATTATGGGAAATATAGAATTCAATTAAATATATGTTGTATAGACCAAAATCACAAATACAAAATATCAGCAAAAAAATAATGCTGAATAATAGGCATAAGGCCACTGAACAAGCGTCGGAATTTGACAAGTTGGTAGTGATGTGTTGTAAACATGTGAACATGTGTTCACATGTTTACCGGCGCATGGTACCAAAATGCTTTAGCCTGTAGTGCACAGGTCTTACACCATTATTCAGCACTAACTAATATTTCAGTTGTCTTTTTGTTTCTTTTAAAATATGAAGTTGCTCTCTCATTTTCATTTCTCATGGAAGATGATAATGGGAAGTGTTTTTACAAGACCTTCAGTTTCACTGTTCTCTTTTCAAATCCGTCTCTTGTGAGTGCCCCAAGTTTATGGAAGTGCCAAGCTAAATCGCTGGAGTACCCCCCTTAACTTTACATTAACACGAGTGGCTCAGGGTAGCACGGTTAAGACACCCCAAAATGCCCCTGAAGGCTGTGCATGTGCTGCATGTGGTTACCTAGTTAGTTAGGTCACCTTGCATGGTAGCCCCTGCCATCAATGACATGTAGAGTAAAGCACTTCGGTCGGAAGATTAGAAAGGTGCTCTGCAGGTACAAGTCCATTTGCTTCCCTCCTGCTTCCCTTCTAGTCCTCATGCTAAGCTAGGCTAACTATGTCCTGCTCAACACACATGCAGCACTCCTCTCACTCTCAGAAGGAAATAATAAGCCTATTCCCTCCAAAATGCCAACCCATTACTTTAAGCAGCCATCAGCTGTTGTCCAACACAACCTGTCCCGCCAGGTGTCAAACTGAAGGACATCGCCAGGTGGAATCAGGTGATCAGTTCAAATGGACACGCTACAATGAGCACACTGCAGCTCACACTATCAACAAATCCTAATATAAACTGTATACACAAATGTCTGGAATGGGGAAAACAAAGCCCTGCAGTGCATTAATGAATGACTAACACACACACACACACACACACACACACACACACACACACACACACACGCACACACACGCATAATAACTGAGAGGAGGGGGAAATCCATGGAGGTTGGAGCGTGGTACATATGGGCCATGTTAATGAAGGAACATTTATCACCATTAGCTCGGTGATGGACACTGGCACAAACTGTCCTTCCCCATGGAAGGAAGACTCCAAAGCAACTCTTTAAGAGAAGGGGGAGGGGGGGACATTTTTTATGTAGTAATTTCCCATAGATTTCCCTAGATGTGTAGGACCACAATTCCTGATCCCACCAACAACAATCTGATTGGTTGACTGTTATTCTGTTACTTAACAAAAGACCGTTTATCCAACACCTCTCGTACTCCCAACTCATCTCATGTAGACACTTGATCACGTTCCCTTGCTGTCACTTTTTAACACACTGTGAACCCATTTACCATTTTATCATTTTTCATTAAGTCCAGCAGACTTCAACACGAGGACAACGTTGCGTTATTTACATGACATGAGATAAGTATGTGGCCAACGTGTCGTAACTCAAGTATGTTACGTTACTTCTTGGTTTGCTTTTGGAGAGCGATGAAAACGTTACTTGAAAAGTAGAATCCAGCCTTTTTCAGAGCCAGACCCAGACTAGAAGTTATGATCTATCGGCCTGCTCCGGTTTCTCATTTTTAATCCGTCTCTTAGGAGATCTCCATCTTGATAAACGTGCTATACTACATTGAAGGACGTACCAATAAACCAAGTGTTTCAGGAGCCTTATTTGCCCAACACATGTGACGCAGGATGTTATTGTCAAAATCATGTGCTTTGTACGCTCAATCATCCCCTGACCTCCTTCATGTCTAAGGGCATACCACTTAAAAATACTAGTAGTAAGATAAAAACATGTTTTGTCGGAGATAGATTGGTAATGGGATAGACACTCGATGGCTAATGGAATAGCTTCACCACATATGTAAACTGTAGCTCCCTCCAACACAGGCCAGTGCCATTCATAATCATTCTATATTCCTGCACCACGCTCTTTATAAAGTCAAGCCAACATTCTTCACAATTCCCTTTTTCCAATATCTGTCTCCGTCTCGCAGAGCTTTAATAACATTTGGAGATATATGCTGGCCCAGGAGAGGGAGAAGTGCTAAGGCAATAGATACTTTCAGAATTGGAATTGAGATGTATTATTCACTGCCGTTGCTATAGGTTTTAAGATATCGCAGTAAATCTTAATATCAACTCGCCTCAACTTCATTACCCCGCTGCTTTCAGATGTGATTTCTTCTGGCATCTCGTATGAAAACATTTGTCCTTAAGCACGAGCTGCTCCTCCACAAGAATGCAGGGCTTCACTTGGATTTTAAAATCGAATGGTGCATCTCATCTTGAGGCCTCGGGCGTCTCAATTTACAGACAAAGAATCAAAAACAAAATGTCCAATGAGTTTTGTGTCACAATCTTCGGTGTTTGTAATAATTAAACCTCTGTTTTGCATAGTATGTGAGTGGGAGTAGGGAATTATAATATGTATTGCAAGGCTTTGAGCTAATATATCACAGTTACACAAGATAATATTAAGCACATACGATAGAGCTGGTGCCCTTGCTTTGGTTAATCCATGCCCTCATTTTCATAAATGTGTGCAAACTAATTGAGTGAATTAATTAATTAACAGGCCTGAAAGTTAATGAAATGTGTACACACTTTTTAAAGATTTCCATTTTGCAGCTACAGCCAGTTACTAAAGCTCTCAGTCACATTTAAACAATTCCGGTCGCGTCTCCTTCAGCTTGTACAGCTGCTGATGTACAGCTTCATGCACGCATGAAGCTGTACATCAGCTAACAGAGCTAGCAGCTAATATTGGGGGAGCGGCGTGGTAGCCGTCCAGCTAACAGTCTGAAGCTGACTTGACATTACTAGAGCTCAGCTCCTGGTTATCCAACATCAGCTAACAGGGGAAGCAATAAGCTCGGCTCTCCGCTAGCTCATGACATGAATTAGAATATATTTGTTGACACAGCATGGAGGACACCAGTCTGTAATTCCACTGGTTTGCCACCAGGTATCCCCCTGATTTATCGCTTGAGTCACTGCTCAGGTGTTCCTGCCCCGGGGATGTTACTAATTGAAATCAAATGATACGATTGAATTAGTCACAAACTTGGAATCATCTAAATAAATAAATACAATTAATTTTGTGGTGAAAACCAACCTGGACCGACCATCTGGCGGTTCTGGGAAATACCAGCTGTGACTGAGCCGGGCCGTCACCGGCAGGAAGTCATCATTCATAACGGGGTTTTAAATTTGCATCTATCATCATACCTATCATCAGACCAGGCCTGTCGTGGTCAATGAAGCAGAATGCCAGAAACAAGCCATATGCAACAAGCCATATGTGAAGTGCTGGATATGTGAAGCGGCGACTGTAGCTTAGTGTGCAACCAAAAGATCGGCGGTTCGATCCCCGGCTCCTTTGGTCCATATTGATGTGTGCTTCCAACACACTTAACCCCAAACTGCTTCTGTTTGAATTGATGTGAATGACATGTCGTGTTAAAGTCATTTATCACACCTTTTTAGTGGTGGCATTATTTCATGTTTTACTTTTGTTCTCTTGTGCCTCAAAGGTCAAAGGTCAAACGTTTACATTGTCAGGACCTCCATAAAGACAATGGAGGCAAGTGCCCTGGGCCCCTGACTCTCAGACGGCCAAACGGCCCCAGGTTGTCTGGGGACTTTACTTGGTGGTAATTTGGTAGACTAGAGCAGTGCCCATTCAGAACAGGCTGAATGTTTGGTGTTGATGCGTGCAGTGAGGCTGGTTTTGATGGATGCACATGGAAGTACAGATGACTTTGAAATGCAAACAACACTCTGCTTTGAAGGCATTTATCAAAGAGAAGATGTGTTTGTGTTCTCCCTATCTGTGAAGAGTCTCATCTACCAACTCCTCTGATACTGGACCGAATGGGTGGGGAGAAGGAAATAGTGATTGTCATTTCATGTTACTAATGGAGGACCACATCAACCTCTGTATTTACCACCACACCACTGCCTAATATGAAAACCAATAAACCAATAAACCAACAATGATTTTTTTTTACCACTTATTGTAATCAGGGTTGCTGGGGGAAAAGGGAGGGAACACCCTGGACCGGACTGACACATCATCAATTATTCCCACCTGCATGTCTTTGGAGTGCAGGAGGAGGCAGAGAACCAGAGAAAACACACCATGACACAAGGAGAAACTACCTGCGGGTTCTTCCTCCAATGAGGCGGCAGTGCTGAACACTACACCATGCAGCCCCGAATAACAAAAAACTAAAATATATTTAAATACATATTCATATCAGCATAATTCATAACACAACAATGATAACAATACGGTCACTAATTGACACCATCCAACCTCAAAGCTAGAGCATGGGGGGTCATGACCTCACTACACGTGTCTAAAAACCTTAGTAAAAAATATGTTATTAGGCAGAAATGTTACGGTATAAGTGTATTAAGCAATCATTTTACAATACTAATGGTTCACTACACTAAAAATATTCATGTTATATAGAGTTAAGATAGAGTAACAATGTTGAAATACTTCTTTTTCTGGGGTGCCTTCGTTGCCGTGTCACAGCCCCTCTTCTCATCTCATCTCCTCTTCCTCTTTTGTGTACTTTGTCGGGCGACTGAAACACGAGGTATCTGGTTCGATCCCCCGTCTCCTCATAGTTTGCATGTTGAAGTGTCCTTGATCAAGACACCGAACCCCCAGTTGCTCCCCAGGTGCCTCACAAGGCTGCCCATTGATCCTGAATTACTAAGGATGGGTTAAAATGAAGAGAATACATTTCCCCACTGTGGAATATAAGGGATTCATTATTATTACTACTATTATATATTGTAGGAAACCTGCTGGAGCAAAGTTAGAGCCTGTTTAAGATTTTAATTTTACTCTGATACATCTAAGGGGGCGACTGTGGCTCAGTGGTTAGCAAGTCAGTCTTTCAACCAGAGGACCGGGGTTCAAACCCCGCCTCAGCCAGTCCATGTCGTTGTGTCCCTGAGCAAGACACTTAACCCCCAGTTGCTCCCCGGGCGCTTCACGAGGCTGCCCACTGCTCCTTAAAAAAAAAAGGATGGGTCAAATGCAGAGGATAAATTTCCCCACTGTGGGACTAAGTGTGGGACTAATAAAGGGGTTTCTTCTTTCTTCTCCACACATAGAAAGTGGACTGTTGAACATCTCAACATAACATCGTTAGTATCAAACTCTTAAAAGATAATTCCCAAAAATGTGAAAGTTGCAGTCCAATAGACGTTTAATTCCTCAAGACGGATTACACCAAAAAGATGCTGCTGCTGGCAGTCTGCCTTGTAATCAGGTAATTTATTTTATAAACATCAATCACGAAAATGTTTCACCTCAAATCTGAATATATTATTATGAGAGGAGAGCCCTCATGCCCTCCTACTCCAGAAAACTTCCCATTTAATTGTAAGGCCGTTCTCTCTTCATTAAAAAATGACCAATTAGATACTAGTGCAGGTTGGAGTGGGCGGGACTGCTCAGACCACCCTCAGGACCACCCAGTCAGTCCCTCCGTCATTACACAGTTGCATGCAGGTGCATGAGTTATCTTTTACTCCACTGGGCTTCCCAAAGTAGTGCCTGACGTGGTGGATCTGTATCACAGTAATAGGCATTGGCTCCACCAAACAGCATGATGGTGTGGAGCAAACTGCTGTCACTGCTTCAACTGTTTTTTGAGGATCTCATGGGTTCAGGTTAGAGCAGGTTTGGAGTCAGTCTGTCTGAGCCGTGCATCACCGAGCATCTTATACTTTAGCATTTTCTTCACCAGAGCCGGCAAAAGGATTCTAACGCCGGTGTATTATCCTTAGCCTGGTCCAGACCATTCAATCACCCTTATCGCCTCGTTGTAAACCCGCGGAGCTGCTGGCTTTTCAGGGTCACACCAAATCAGGTGTGGAAGAAGAACTCAGAACTTTTACTCAAGTACTAATAGGTCTCTACCGCCTTCTGCTGACATGGATCGTGATGATCTGGATCATGGTTCATGCCTACTACTCATTACATGAATAATTAACTCTACATTGATTCTGCACACATGACATCTATTGCTTCTGTCCATCCGGGGAGAGGGATCCTCTGATTCGATGTGAGGTCCCGGGACAGGGATGTCGTATGTGTACAGATTATAAAGCCTGCAAAGGCAAATTTGTAATTTGTAATTATGGGCTATACAAAATATACTGAATTGAATTGAAAACTGAATAATAGTAATACTACAGTGTGAAAATTCTGTATTTTAAATCGTATTAAATTAAAGTACAAATATATTACAATCAATTATACTTTCATTATAACGAAGTACTCAATGCAGAATGGCCTATTTCAAAATAATACGTGTATTATATGAATTGAATATAATTATTGATGCATTAGTGTATACAGCAGCTGGTTATGGTCTGGCAAACTTTAAATACTACACTGCTGTGCTTCTTAATCTACAATATAATATGATAATGTATAGTTAATTCAGTAGAAGCGCATTCATTTCCATTGTGAGTTTAAACCACCACGTGAACACATGCACATACAGTATACATCATTACACACAGATCAAAGTTAGATCTACAGTAGCTTATACGTACAAACATAAGCTCATATGATTGAAATGAAAATTTTTAAGAACTAAGGAAAAAATCCAGAGCAAGTGACCCAAGAGATGATTTATGTGATATCATGAAAACATGCCGTCTCTTGCCCACTCAGAGAAAACAGATCCTGAAGGAAACGTGTTGTCATGTAGAAACAGGGGACATTAAGGAGCCGGCAGGTGGAGGTGGTGGAGCAGCTGATGAGGAGGGAACCACGGTCTGCTGAGGCTGGGAGGCTGCATCACTACAAAGCTTCCACATGTCTTCATAAACGTCCTGTTTACTCGTCAGCATGGCCGACGTCGTGACACCAACACGTTCATATTGTTTTTACTGATTATGAGAGAGAGGAGCTCAGCACCTTCACAGGCCACATCCTGTATTACTACAACATGAACATACACTCTTAATAATAGCTCATAAATCTCGATATGGAGCTTCATCTCTGGGACATTACATTAGATTACATTTTAATGACGCTTTTATCCAAAGCGACTTACATGATATACAGTAGACCGTAGCACAGCAACGGAGAGCAGTTAGGGTTAAGTGTCGACATGGACTAGCGGAGCCGGGGATCGAACCACCGATCATCTGATTGAAAGATGGACCTGTTAACCACTGAGCCAGAGTCGCCCCATCAGCGACATACCATCGGCTTTCCCTTTAGGAGGTGGGGGAGACGGTCACGTCCCTGAGCAGACAGGCTCCTCGAGGACAGAGTGCCGCTGGGGGGCAGGAAGCTGGGGACTGTGGGGGCACAAGAGTGGGCAGCGATGAATAAACATGAACACATATCCATTAATCAAATCAAATGTTAAAAGAGTCAGTCACTTTGCTTCTTGGTTCGTACCACCTCTGGTCAGTCTCTCTGCAGCTGTGTGTCTGGGGATCAGAGGGGATCTTCAGTCAGGAAGAATGTACAGTCTGGTGCTGAAGTGAAGCCTCATGCTTTCACAAAGCTGCTCTGGCAGCTGTGGAGCTGCTCAGGGTGGGCATCCCAGAACACAATCTGTGAAAATACACTAGTCTGGTACACTACTTTCAAGTGCAGTTAGTGAACCATTGTTGTTGGAAATAATACATTAGTGAACTTGTGTCAGTCCAGCACTGCGTGAAGGGAAACACTGGCTGGAGCGGAGCAGTGCATCGTTGCTCTCAGCTCAACAAAAGTAGTTCAATCCTGAGACCTAAGCACCGCGCTTTGAAGCTAATTTTACAAAGTGCTCAAAACCTTTACGTCTATCACAAGACGCGTTGGTACCAAACATACTTTTACCATGGATTTATATTGGGAAAAGAAGTCTTTAAACCAATGGGTCTTTTTAGTTGTGCAAACAGTAGGTCCTAAAAGTTGTAAAATGCACTAATAACTGAGAGTTGTAATAATTGATATGACGTACACTTGTAAAAATAATGTCCATGTGTAAATTACAATACGTATGAAGGATAATAATAAGTAATATTAATTAAGTATTCTAAAGATGTGTATTGTAACATAGTAGAAAGTCACTGTGGGTTTTTTATCACTGAGAAGTAGTTCCGGTATGAATGGGATGTATTTAAAATGGAAGCTGCATGCCAATAGTGTAACTGTCCCTTTAAGGGGGGTACTATTTCGTTGGTTCCACGGGAGGCGGGGTGATTAACTGAAAACACCTGGAACTGAAAGGTGAGGGAGTATGACTGGGCCAAGGATCACTCCTGCGCTATGAAACTAACCAATGAGAGGCGAGTGTGCCCAGTGTTTACTAACAAAACCCTTAGCTGACATGTGTTCAGGGTTCATTAGCCTTAGCCTAAACAGCTAACCAATGCAGTGAAGCTGTAAATGGTCTGTGGAGGCTAAGCGCTGCTGCACCCTCGATCGTGAATTTGTATGCTATAAATCCGTTATATTGTAACTTTTTGCATTTGGGACTACTCTTTGGCCGAGCACACAAGGTTCTAGAACTTAACAAGCCCCTGACTGTTGCTGGACCAAGGGCTGGGGGCGGGGTTAGAGGGAACCAGAGTGTGTCCACGGATGTAGAACTCCGGTGCTGCTAAAATGGATAAAGTTGGTGGTTTGCAGGTTGGGTTCTCTTAATGGTTTCGGTGAATGCATGTATTCAAAAAATATATCCTGCATCACTACCGCACCATCTGCCCTGCTGGTTTCAAAACATGGATTAAAATCAGTATTATATATTTTTGTATGTATTTTTTTATAATATATTATTATAATATATACATATATACTAGCTGCTACATTAGCACCATAGCATCTGTTTGAATATTATACTAAGCTTAATTAATACCTCTTTATAGATCCAATTGACACATGTTCTGTTTGACAGACTCCTGATCTATGTTTCAGGATCGACATCTGCATGTCCGCTGACACTGATATGAACACACACAACATGCTTCAGCTGTTTGGCTCATGTACCATGGATCCATTAAAATGACCTGTACTGCAGCCAGCCACCAACGTACTGCTTGAGAATGCTTCCAAAAAAAAGTAGAACCTTTGTAAAGGTTGGTTATGTTCATGGTTGGAAAAAGACACTTTAATACCTACTTTGATAATTTGCACAGATTGGAGGTGTTTTCAAACTGAATTTTTCACTTTCACAAAGATCATTCATTCATTCCCCCACCTGCAGTTAAAACCTGAGGACAATTGTTTCCCAAAACCTCTCAGGGAGAACCATTCAGGACTGCTTACCATACAGATGATGACACACACAAGCCTGAGGTAGCACTTACACCTGTTTTCATAGAAATCAAACAGATTTTTATTTTTTGTCAGGAAATAGTTACACCATGTATCCCTCCCTACCTCCCAACTCCACCACAACCTACAATCACAAATTGCCTGAACTACTTTCATTATGTCATTTAGTAACTGCAGCAGCATGAGTTTAAAAACACTTATTTTAATACGTTGTTGTGAACAAACAAAGCATCTCATTCCCACTGACAGTATCCTTCAGCAGAACTAATGTGTCAGTGTACCGTTGAAATGGAAGGTTGCGTAGTCTCCCTGTATTTGTGGCTCGGCCGGTTCCCCTGCTGCTGAAGCATGGCTTTGCAATGTGTTTACTTTCTTGTGTTTTTAGCGCCTGCAGAGATACATTATCTTACTGACTAGATGCAGCTGCCACACAGGCATGCTTACCAAACTGGGGGAAAAATGTGTTTGCATGACTGTGGGCCTCGACAGTATACCGAGCTGCAACCTCCAGTGTGGAGGAATGAATCCGGCTCAGAAGTGCCGAGAACGTCAAACGGCCACTTGAGGCTGATTGCAACAGCGAGTCAACCCCCACAGAGCTCCATGTTAAAATGAACAACGTTACAGCAGAAATAAACATGTTGCAGCTTGCTACTGAAGACGCTGTTGGTCCCTAAAGCTAATATCTCCGTCCATGACAACTGGACAGGGGGTGACATTTTAATATTACTCACCCATTTAAATTATATTAAGTGTTAAAGTTAGGACTACTATTATTACTAACTTCTCCTTGATTTATTGTTTATTGCAAAGTAACAATGTTGTTACTTGTAAAGTGTGTGGCTACTCTACTCACCTCATCTCTGTTGTACATTGTTGGTGGCATTGGTGGTAATAGTACACGGTGAATTGACTTGTGCTTGTGTAGTGTCTTGTAGTCTTCTGCCCACTCACAGCTTGGACATGACATCCTTTGGATGGGTCTTGATCAAACCGCTGATCTTCTGATAGAAGGACGACCCGCTCCACCTCTGAGCCACAGCCACCCTCTTCAAAGAAGCCTTTGGTCCTTTAATATTAATAAAATGGCCCTTTGTTAAGTGTCTTAGTTATATTAGTAGGTATTGAGTTCCAAGCAGTAAGTCTGTTGTAGTTAACTGGGGTTGGAGCTAACAAGTGTCCTGAGCTTGATTGGATCTCCAGATCCCTTGAAAACCTCAATTGCAAAATGTCAGGGGGTGTCTCTAAAATCACAAGACAATGATTTGCCACTTGCACTAATGGCCAGCGAGCCTAGCTTCCTGTCTGTTTGGGGACCGAGACTTTAGACACATGTGGTCCAGTGTTGTTCATGAGAACCTGGTTTAAAGCAGGACATTGTCTCACCTCTTCTTGGATACCAGGACCAGGTGTGCCGTGTGGTGGTAGTTCTGTTGTAGCCGTTGTGTAGTTGTGTGAGTATCAGCCTTAGTGATGTAGTGTGTACAGCCTCATTGCCTTGGCTTGCATCCATACAATAATTTATATTGTGTGTGTAGTGCAGCACATTTAAACAATGTTACAAAGTTCTTAACAATACAAAGTTGATACAAGTATTGAGCTCAAGATATAACCAAGATGAAATAATTACAATAGAGGTAACAATATACCCTCTGTGAAGTAAGAGGCATTAGATAAAAGTGACTGAAGAAGAGATTTAAAGGAAAATACGGAGGTTTGACCTGAGCAGGAAAGGAAGGAGCCATCAGTGGGTGTCAAGTAAGAATTTCAACCGTACTCATGAAATAATTGGCAAACTCAACTGGTTTGGTTAAGAAAGTACAATTGGTGACTATATGTGAGTTGGCTTGATGTGACGACCTACCCATTATTTCAGGTTCCAGAGTTCTTCCTCTTCCATCATTTGTTGAATCAATAATTGCACTGTGGGGATATCTTTTCTCTGTACTTCTTTACAGTTTGGTTACCTGATTTCTAAATTTACAGTCGATTTACCTATCAGACCATAAACCAAATGTGTCAGCCACTTAAGTGGCCTCAATTCGTTGCGTTGTGTTTTTAAATCCCTATTGTTCTATTGCGCTCAAAATTTTCAATCTGCATAAATAATATAAATAAACTCTTGACTCAGCTCGGGACACACTTTTGACCAGTTCGCGTTTTTTCCCTCCTCCATAAAAGATTCTTTCAGTTTCACAAAGTGAGTCAAAGTATCTAAGCGGCAGCAACTCCTAAGTCTGGGTTTGGTTTGAAGCAGGTGAACCTGGACTTACATAACAAAAATCACCCGACGTTAGTGAAGCATGAAGCTACACAAGGACCCACGCAACTCAAACAAAAGGAACACAATGAAAATTATGTAACCACAATTGCTCGGGTGAAAATCACCCACGTTAATGTTCTAGTGTTAAGGATGGGTTAAATGCAGAGAATAATTTCCCCAAGTGGATCAATAAAGGATACTTTCTTTCTTTCTTTCTTTCTTTCTTTCTTTCTTTCTTTCTTTCTTTCTTTCATACGTGCAACAATACATATTTGAGATGTAACAGTCAGGGCACGGATAGTGTGTACATGACATGAAACAGAAGACAAATCATACAACAATGGACTATAAAATAATTAGTCTGATATTGACTCATGGCACTTTTAATAAGGTCCAATGGCATTCGACCTTAACTCACCAAATGTAATTATCTTAAATGAAGAAACCGGCAAGAGGAATTGGACAGAGTATAATGAAAAAGTGGCCAGATTTAAGGAGTAATTAGTAGCGAGAGCTGCGACATCCCTAATATGCAGCAATCATTTCAGAAGATGTAGCCTGGGATGTGTGAAGCAGAAGCTGCTTTTGATAAGGGCATCAGTGACAGCATTGTGAGGCTTTTTGAGGCTCACAACTTTGTCATTAGGAAAAGGCTGCAGCTGATGTAGGGAGGTGGGCTGGTCACTTTAGGAAATACATGAATGCTGAATTTACAAACTAAATAAGACCAGTTAAGACGAGCCAGAGAACCACCAGGTCCCAGTTTCAGAAAGCAGGTTTACTGAATCACCATTCCACCCCCCATATCATAGTCTGGTAAATTATGAATTAAAGGAAAACTGATTAAAACATAATTCTGTCAATTTATTGAAATGTTTCCTGCTCTGACTTTTGTTTAAAGGTAACAGTCCAAACATAGCTTCCATGCATTAATATCTCTGTCCACAGGATAAAAAAGGAGGCTCTGCCTTCAATGCACATTTTGTCATGGTGAATCATGGAGTCGAGCTCCATTGACGATGGCGTTTTATATTCTCCCCCTCTTAAAGCTGATGTGAGGTCCCGGGACAGAGGATGTCATATGTGTACAGACTTAAAGCCCTCTGAGAATCATTTGTAATTTGTGATTCTGGGTTATACAAGATAGGCTACATTTAATTTAGTTAAATTAGTCCTCTCAGAGTTTAACCTTACACCACTCAGTGTTAAGGGGTAGTCCACTCAGAGTTCAGGGTTAGTCTTCTCAGACTTCAGGGGTTAGTCTTCTCAGGCTTAGTCCACTCAGAGTTCAGGGTTAGTCCACTCAGAGTTCAACCATAGTCTACTCAGAGGCTAGCTTTCTGAAACTTGTCCAGGAGGAACAGGAAAAATCAACCATATTATGTCCACAATGTTGTTGAAAATTATTTTGAATCAGTGGTGGGCCGTCATGGCCCGCTAAGCCTTCTCTGCTGGCCTAAACAGAATCACAAAGTTATAGCTATTTTATAATCAAATTGTTTTTCACAAATACACTACATGTATTATAATAATTTTTCCCTATTAGCTTATTTTCTCATTGCACAGCTCCTGTCTTCATCTGTTTCTCAGCTTCCAGCCTGCAGTGCTGCTTGTTAAGGAGAGCTTTCATCCAATCAGATTTCACCTCTATGTCTCTATGGAAGCAGACGTTATCATTGATTGTTATAGACTTTAACCAATCCGATCTTCAGTTTGACATGCTGGGTATATTCTTTGACATGCCAGGGCCTGCGAACTTGCTGGACGTGTGATTGGTCACAGGGCCAGCATGGTCATTAACATGAGCTGTGATTGGTCAATGGGCCAGCATGACGTTTGTCAACAGAGAGCTACTTAGCTGCTAGCAGAACTCAGTAGGGGTAAGAAGAGTTCCATTTAGATATTAGAGGGGTACGTTGAGTGTCTTGGTTTAGTACTGGTAGTTACGTAGGACCAGTGACCAATCTCACAAATCTTTACACCTTTTCACATTTTTCTTTAATATAAAAAATTGAGGTTGACTGATTAATACTGTGTAAACCTGCGATATCCTAAGGAGGTAGATTAACTTCAGGAATGTTTGCAGTTGGTAGCTAAACACTTCAGAAAGACTAACCAAAAGCTGAAAATAAACTTATCACAAGGCTAATAAATCAACCAGTAATTATGGTTTCATTTTTCATTTTGAAATGCTTCATGTCCAGTTGTTGGAGGAGGAATTTAGAGGTGAGCAACAATACTTATTTGCATATTTGTGTGCTTCCCCCGTTAGGTAACTGGCATCCTGTAATGACTACCACCACCACCTCACACATGCTGCTTCTCTCTGATGAGCTTGCATGCTCACACACTCCTGAAGACACAGCCACGCATGCACAAAACACATAAACATGCACATGTGCACAGAGAGAATATGACCATTTACGAAGCTCCTCCCCTTGTCGTCTTTATTCTGGCTCCCAGGAGCTAATGGCTTATTCCCAGGAGGGCATAGTGATAGACTTATTTAACAAGGAAGCTGCTTAATAACACATTCACAGCAGCAGCTTTGGGCTCGACAGCAAATGTGTAAGTGTGTGTGTGTGTGTGTGTGTATGCCTTGTAGAAATGTGAGCGCCATCGGGGTAAATGTTTGATTTGGTAAATTAGGATTTTGTGGTTCTAACAAAAACAAACACTGTATATATTTCATATGTTACATGTATCAAAACACTATATCTGATTATAAAGCAAGGCATCTCTCTGAGGGTGTGTCATCCAGGAATCCTGAGAACTCATTCCTGATCTACTTCTCACTTGGCGGGTGGTTTTGGTGACCAAACGAAGAGCCATGTCGAATTTGGTGCAATTTGGACATGCAACACATTCAGTATTAATAAACTAAAGAAGCGAACAGTGCTCTGCGGAGCCTCAGGCCTCTGCGGGGCCTTGTGGCTCTGAGGGACCTCAGGGCTCTGTGGGACTTCAAGGCTCTGCAGGGCTTTGGGGCTCTGCGGGGCTTCAGGGCCCTGCATCACCTTAAAGCTCTGCAGGCCTTCAGGGCTCTGCAGGGCTGTGGAGTCCAGCATGTCATCCGAGTGTCCATTACAGCCCTTTACTTTTGCTGCTGGATGCTGTATAGAATGTGTTAGAGCCATTACAACGTCTTTACATCCCTGGAATCAGAGGGTCAAGCAGGGCTTCTGGGGGCCAGGTAACCGGCCCCTCCACCAAACGGCCGTGCTCCCTGGTCGGCCCGGCTCACCCCGCTGTGCTGACACACAGCTGTAGTTGTGTCTCCGAGGTACTTCAGGATAATGACTCATCTTATTAGCGGCGCTGCTTTTGTGAGAAGAGACTTTCTCCCAGATGATACCTCAGAAGCAACGAAATCCGTTCACATGCATTTTGACAAACCTGTCATTTTGCAGTGACGTGTCTGTTTTAAATGAAACTCTGGAATTTGTTTTATGAAATTAGACTGAGACTGTGTGGCCATATTCACCAAAACACAATTATTGCAGGATTAAAATTATTGGAGCAAAACTACTACCATACTAATTACTATAATCTTTCAAGAGGTAATAAGGTTGAACATTTGCCAAACAGCCATCCTGTTTCAAGACAACACTAATATCTGTTGCAGTTTGTTCTATGTTGAGGAAAGGGTTGTCTGATGTAAAGAATTAAGTCATATTATACCCCTTATAATACGAGATATACAATCCAATCTGTCTATTCTGTTATTAAAGCAACCTTTTATCTCTTAACATTATAGCTTTAGTCTGATAACAGAATGACTGTTTTTGAAAAATACACAACTTTTACTCCTAAAACTTCAAAATATCACAACTTTCCAACATTGACTCTACTGCTTTGTTGTACATCCTTTTACAGTGGATTTATACCAGATTTACTTAATGATGATTCTTAATCTGGTTGATTTTAATCCAAACAAATTCATTGTGATGTGTAAACCTCTTGTAGTCACAGTGGAATGTGATGTTTCTCGTCCTATATGCCCCACTGTACTGTAAGCAGTGACTGACAGACACCCTCCTTAGTGTGGTTTCTCAGCTGTTTGCCTCGGCTTGACTTCTCCACCACCTCTGATCTGCTTCTATTTACTGCAGCACGACCTCACCTCCAGTCCAGGCCATTACATATGGAAAACACTTTCTGCCTCGGCTCCGTTTCACCTACTCTGTATGTATGTACAGTCTCTTTCTCATCCGGTGTCCCTACAATTTACCATCCATCCAGTCGGGCAACTACGGAGATGTGTACGGCAGCAACGCTGTCAAAACAGTGACACCGAGTCTCACCTGACACCTGGAAAGAGGTTTGCTGTTTGGCTGAGATGCAGAGAAGGCAAGAGAGAAGTGAAGAGAGGGTTCTTTTCTCAAGGCTGGAGGCGGAGGTGATTATAAACTCAACATGCCTCCTGTTTATTTCCCCTGTATGCCTGGCAGCATGCTGAAGGTACCAGATATCGCCTGTCAATCAGACACCTGATGCCTCAAAAGGGAGAAATATTACAAATCACAAATATCATTCTAATCAATATCAACATTCAATTTGTTACAAATACATACCTTAAGTTACACAATAGGTTTTGGTTCTGTTGCCTGTTTTGGTGGGCTGCCATGTCTTAAAGCGGCGACCGATGCAGTTCAGTCACAAGGGAACATCCTTTTTAGGAGACACGGTTATTCCGTTTGGCACGCTGCAGCGGCATGTTGATGAACACTCTGCGGAGAGGAACGGAAATGATGGAGACCTTGATGATAAAGGAGCATTTTGGCATGAATGAGACATGAAGATAGAGTTCATCAGAAATCATTTAACATAAAACCAGATTGAGCAAATTCACAGCGGTCAGGGGCCCTTTTGATTTTTCATAATGTGAAAGTAAATGAGCCATTCAGCCACTTCAAATCACTCCAAACACACTACATTAAGAAAGCTCTTTTTTCATTCTTGGATGCAGACAATTTTTTCAATCAATGGAGCAGTGATGCTCACAAAACGACATTTTGATTACATCATAACGCATTGGGAACATTTTCAGAAGTGATATTGTACATCTTTTTGTAATTTTGAATAGCAGGAAAGAGGAACGGCACGGATAACGCTCAAACAGAAAGGTCCAATGAGTTAGAGCTGTGCCATTTTATTTACTGACGGGCGGGAAAACAAAGAGCTCATCAGACGCCTCCATCAGGACCTCAGCACTCACAGCAGCTCCACGACTGCAGCCCACGACGCTCACGATGAAGCAATGTCACGTGTAGCTCTACTGCATATGTGCAGTCACTCGCAGCCAATCAGATGGAGGGATCACAGCAGCGCGGACAACAAAAGGTCTAATGCTGTGTTCACACCGAACGCGACGCGAATTTTTCGCGCGACCAGATTACATGTAAAGTCAATGCACAGACGCGTTTGGTTGCGACAGACGCGAAATTTCGCCGGGCGGCGCGTTAGACGCGTTTGGCGTGGCGCGTTTGACGCGAAATTCGCGTGAGTTGAAATTTTCCAACTCAGCCAATCAGCGTTGAGAAGCTCTGCGCGTCATCACCGCCGTCCTGCCGGTTTGAATCAAACAGCTGCTGATCCACCAGAAGTAGCGCTGGCAGCGGCCGTCATTCAGACGCTGTTGTGCGGCTACGGATAATATTATGAACCCGGACACGGGGGCGTTTGATGGTCCGACATTAGAGGGACTTCCACAAGAAGGTTAAAGCAGAACTAGTGGTTATTTTAATGGTGGATGGCGGAAACGGTACTGTTTTTACGGAGATAAGCCCCGCCCGCGTTAAAGCGAATTTGCGTTGACGGAAATTAACCACATAAAGTCGAGCGAGTAAACTCACGCGAGTAAACTCACTCGAGTAACGCGACGCCGCGTTCGGTGTGAACACACCAATAAAGTCGAGCGAGTAAACTCACGCGAGTAACGCGACGCGAAATTTCGCGTCGCGTTCGGTGTGAAAACACCATAACAGAGATGTTGGCAGGGCCACAGAGGCCGGTGATAAGTGCTCACCGGGCGTTTTATCACAGAGCGAGACGAGCACGGTCATCTGTCAGAGGTGAGTTCAAGGCTGGAGTCAGGATGTGAGATTTGGTTGGCAAGTGTGGAGGTACCGAGGAAGCAATGCTCACTAATTAACACATTGTATCTTGTTTGGTTAAAGCTGTTCAAGGCACCTATCAACACCTCGGTTGTGTAATGTGAGGATCGGAGTGACAAACACACAGATAATTATAGACAACGGCGCGGTTCCACACGAGCTGCCGCGACTTACCCGCTTTAAGTCGGTGGCGGTGTTGTCTGCATCGTGCAGCTGCTTTCAGGGACAAAGGTCTAAAAATAACGTTCACGGCAGCCGCCCCTTCACTGATCCATCTTTGTTTGATAGAAAATCAGAAGGATATTAAAACTAGTAACAATCAAAACAACACAAGGCCATATGATAGTTTTAGTTTGTAGAAGTTTTTTCAGTGGCCTGGGAGCCCTGCAGCACGCCCCCGTGCCTGAGATCCTGTGGATCATGTGCGGCTGCAGTCTGTTCCCGAGGTGTGAATTACATTTTGTTGGAATGTTCTCTCGTTTGTTAAACGGGACACTTTGGAAATGCCAGAGGCCTGCCACCACGGACGCTCCGGTCTATGTACGTGTGAAAATCTGATGTGGCGTTCAGGTGTTATTTGTATGTGACTTTTTACTTCTTTTTTTTTTTCAAATGATTGCGCACGCTTGATCACCTCTGACAGACTGTGGTGTTATTTGGAGAGTTTATGCTCAGTTTTTTTAATGTTTTCGTCTGTGATAGCGCTATCAGGATTGTTGAAAGCAAAACCAAGGCAGAGAGAGAGAGAGAGAGAGAGAGAGAGAGAGAGAGGCTGTTATTATCTTTGCTGTTGATTACGATAAGATAAGGCATGCAAGAGAAAATGGAATATGATACGTCTTGTTTCCACAGTCACAGTGCAGCCGTTAACTATGTTAAGTCTAAGCTGAACAGGCATTTGACGGATAAAGAGGCAGATTCTACCACACATCATGTTCATATCCAGGAAAATATAATTTATATCATTCAACTGTGTGACACGGGGTGTGATGATGCGACCTGGCTGCAGGGAGTCAGTGAGCCCTCACCAGATTCACAACATGTGCAGCATGAGATCCTCTTGCATACATTGCGGCGTGCTCCATGAATACTTTCTGCATGTGTTTGGAGGTGGAAAAAAAGGAATGAGGTAATATGAGCAGATGATTTGAAGAAGAATTTGAAAAAACTTTAGAACCGTAAACTCATGTTTACAATGTTTACTGATGTAAGACAAAATCAAGTGAGACGTCTCATGGATTCTATGCTGATGGAAATTTGAAAGAATCAACATTTGACTCATCACTCCATTGGATTCACTTTTCATTTATTTTCATTTATCTTTGATTTACAAAAGAAAAGATTGTTGCAAACAACGACAAACAGCAAACTACCAAGAGTCAGAAAACGACTAAAAAACTACAAAGAGACACAATAAGACTACAAAGGGGCAACTGTGGCTCAGTGGTTAGCAGGTCCTTCCTTCAATCAGAGGATCGGTGGTTTGATCCCCGGCTCCGCTAGCCCATGTCGAAGACACTTAACCCTCATTGCTCACCGTTGCTGTGTCTACTGTATATCATGTAAGTCGCTTTGGATAAAAGCGTCAGCTAAATGAAATGTACAAAGAGACACAATACGACTACAAAGTGATACAAAATGGTAAGAGATGAAAAGATGGCCAGCGACCAGACAGAAACACAAACTGATGACACAGGTAAACGTTAACGGTTGCCATGATACATGGCTGACATGGAAACACAAAGCAGCAGCCGGCGCGATGTGAGACTCGTAGTTTGAGTGATGCTCCGTTGTACGGTACTCGGGGAGATGTTGCAAAACTGGCTTTTCTTCAGCTATGTTAATGGAGCCAATGATTTTGGTCTCACCCCAACTTGCTGGTTGGTCGGCAGCTGAGAATCTCAGGAGAGGAAAATAAATATGTGTGGAAGTGGTTGAAAGCGTCTGATCAGCACTGGAATCGCCTGGCACTTCACCAGGGTCACCGTTCACTGCTGACACATCACCACGCTCCTTCACACGTGACATGTGTGTGTGTGTGTGTGTGTGTGTGTGTGCACGGACCGACAAGGCCAATACAGCACTGAAATAAAACAGCACCCTCCTCCTCCATCTCTGTTCCTTTTACTGTCTTTCTCTCCTTTCCTTCTTTCATTTGTCTTCCTCTCTCTCTTCTCTTGCCTCTTTTCCTTCCCATTGCTCCGCTTCCCTTCTCCTCTCCCCCTTTCCCCGAGCATGTATGTCTTCTCCGCTTCATGGCTTTTCCTTCCCTAACCCTCTCCCCTCTTCTTTTCACTTTCCTTTTCTTTTTTTCTCCTTCTTTCATTTTCCTTCCACTTGTCTTTACACAACATCGTATTTCCTGTCCGTCTCTCATCTCCTTTCCTTTTTCCTTCATTTACATCAATCTTTCTCCTCTTTCCTTCTGTTTCCTTCTCCTCCCCCTTATCTGCCTATCCTTCTCTCCTTTCGTATCTTCTCTCCCCCCTGTTCATCTTTTCCTTTGTTCTCCTCTGCCCTCTCCATTCTCCCCCTTCTATTCCCCTCTCCACAGCCCTGTCATCCCTCATGTACATGTTTCTTCCTCTCCCCTTTATTCTCCTCATTTCTCCTCCCACTTGACTTTTTCTCCCCTAGTCTAATTTACTTTTTCATCTTTCCATCTTTCCATTTCATCCTTTCCTTCCTCTGCAGCCTCCCTTGTCATCGCATTTAATAGATTTCTTTCTCCCATCTTCTCAATCCTTCATTTTTACACTCCTCTATTCTCCCTATCTGTATCCCTTCATCACTTTTATTTTTTCCCTCTAGTTTCTTTTCTTTCTTCTTTCCTCCTTTTGGTCCACCTTTTCCCCCATGAATCATGTCCTTTGTCTCCATCCTTCTCCTCTTCTTCACATGGTGCCCTTGTCAAGTCTTTTTTTTTCCTTGTGTGTTTCCTTTATATTCCTTTCATTCCTATGCTCTCCTCCTCTCTCTCTTTTCTCAGTGGAGCTGAGAAGGCCGGTAGTCCGATCCCCTGGCTCTGACGCCCCTTGACGTGCAGATGCTGAACCAACCAGTCGCTCCCTGGATGCTTCGACATGTTTTACTCAACCCATGGTAACACTCCCCCCCCCCCCCCCTCCACGGCCCAGCCTTCACGCTCAGCAGATCTAACATGTGTAGTGTTCATGAAGCTAGTGATGTCTCGAAGGTATTTACACCGCACGCTGCCGCTCTCTATCCACCTGATTCCTCTCACTTTCCTTGTCATCTGTTTGAGCTTCATGTCCTCTGTTTCATGTGTGTGTGTGTGTGTGTGTGTGTGTGTCCACCCTCTGTATAAGGTTCACTTGGGATCTGCCTCAGATTGCCCCCTTTCAGTACAATCATATTCAGATCAGTGTGTCCTTTTTTCCCAGGCTTCTCGAGCATAATGGATTGAATGCAGCGTGTTTGATGACATATTTATTGTAGTTTGATCAATATTGCTCTGGATGTGGGAATCCCACAGCACGCATCGATTCTAATGAGATGCTTTGAGTACTTTTTCACTTCGTATAGTATAAATCCCATGATGCTCAAGCTCTTTCAAACACAGAAGCAGGCTTCTCGCAGCTGCAATCCATAATAATAATAATAATAATCATAATAATAAGCCAAACATGTTCACCGACTGTTATTTTGCCACTTCTGGACTGACCTTCAGTTCTTTGTTTGTTTGAAAAGCGATTTGAAACAAAGAGGTAACGCTGCACATAGGCTCTTAATATGATGCTTATACGTCATATGTTCATCTAAACCCGGCGGGGCAACACCGCGAGAGCTGGGGGACAACTCCACGAGCCAGCTCTGTGCAAAAGTGCATTCTAAAGTGAAAAGCATCAGCTGTCTTAATCAGCCAATCAGGTGGGTCGGTTTCAAAGTGAGTCCTCACAACATCCCCCATGTGGTCCCGTCCTGTAATCATGGGCCAAGAGGCAGAGGGCCCCCTCCCACACAGGAGCGAGACTCACGGACTCTGTACTTGTTCAGCTTGTTTGTTGCTGGTGTCTCTTTGTAGTCCTCCGCATCGCTCTGTGACTTTGTGATGTTTGTGTTGTTGTTTTGTGTCACTTTGTCATTTCTGTTTCGTGGAGGCAGTGGCTCAGCGGGTGGAGCAGGTTGGTTTGCAACCACAAGGTTGTTGTTTTGATTCCCCCGGCTCGCTTTGTTTTCTCTCTGTGGTTGATTTGCCCTCTTTTTTTGTCATTTTTCATCTCTTTTTCTCTCTCTAGTTGTTTTGTGTCTCTTTCACAAACATCTCTTCATCTGAATAGAAGACTGACAGTTCAAATCCCATCTCCCGCGGTCCCCACGTTGAAGTGTCCTTAGGCAAGAAGCTGAGCCTCGTTGGTGTGTGAGTGGGAAGTTTGGCTCCTGGTCTGAATGTTTGTGTGAACGGCTGGATGTTGTAGTGTCCGGCCCTTTAAGAGATCAAAGACTAGAGAGGATCTGTGTCAGAACATTTACCATTTACTGTGTGTCTCTTGTGCTCATTGTTGTGTCTCTTGTGCTCATTGTTGTGTCTCTTGTGCTCATTGTTGTGTCTCTTGTGCTCATTGTTGTGTCTCTTGTGCTCATTGTTGTGTCTCTTGTGCTCATTGTTGTGTCTCTTGTGATCATTGTTGTGTCTCTTGTGCTCATTATCTTATCTCTTGTGGTCATTGTCTTATCTCTTGTGCTCATTGTTGTGTCTCTTGTGCTCATTGTTGTGTCTCTTGTGATCATTGTTGTGTCTCTTGTGCTCATTGTCTTATCTCTTGTGCTCATTGTCTTATCTCTTGTGGTCATTGTCTTATCTCTTGTGGTCATTGTTGTGTCTCTTGTGGTCATTGTTGTGTCTCTTGTGGTCATTGTCTTATCTCTTGTGGTCATTGTTGTGTCTCTTGTGGTCATTGTTGTGTCTCTTGTGCTCATTGTTGTGTCTCTTGTGCTCATTGTCTTATCTCTTGTGGTCATTGTTGTGTCCCTTGTGCTCATTGTCTTATCTCTTGTGGTCATTGTCTTATCTCTTGTGCTCATTGTCTTATCTCTTGTGGTCATTGTTGTGTCTCTTGTGGTCATTGTTGTGTCCCTTGTGCTCATTGTCTTATCTCTTGTGGTCATTGTCTTATCTCTTGTGATCATTGTTGTGTCTCTTGTGGTCATTGTTGTGTCTCTTGTGGTCATTGTTGTGTCTCTTGTGCTCATTGCTGTGTCTCTTGTGCTCATTGTCTTATCTCTTGTGGTCATTGTTGTGTCTCTTGTGATCATTGTTGTGTCTCTTGTGCTCATTGTTGTGTCTCTTGTGGTCATTGTTGTGTCTCTTGTGATCATTGTTGTGTCTCTTGTGCTCATTGTTGTGTCTCTTGTGCTCATTGTTGTGTCTCTTGTGATCATTGTTGTGTCTCTTGTGCTCATTGTTGTGTCTCTTGTGGTCATTGTTGTGTCTCTTGTGCTCATTGTTGTGTCTCTTGTGATCATTGTTGTGTCTCTTGTGCTCATTGTTGTGTCTCTTGTGGTCATTGTCTTATCTCTTGTGGTCATTGTTGTGTCTCTTGTGATCATTGTTGTGTCTCTTGTGCTCATTGTTGTGTCTCTTGTGGTCATTGTTGTGTCTCTTGTGATCATTGTTGTGTCTCTTGTGGTCATTGTTGTGTCTCTTGTGGTCATTGTTGTGTCTCTTGTGATCATTGGCTTATCTCTTGTGGTCATTGTTGTGTCTCTTGTGGTCATTGTTGTCTCTTGTGATCATTGTTGTGTCTCTTGTGATCATTGTTGTGTCTCTTGTGGTCATTGTTGTGTCTCTTGTGGTCATTGTTGTGTCTCTTGTGGTCATTGTTGTGTCTCTTGTGCTCATTGTTGTGTGTCCTTGTGGTCATTGTGGTGTCTCTTGTGGTCATTGTTGTGTATCTAGTGGTCATTGTTGTGTCTCTAGTGGTCATTGTTGTGTCTGTTGTGGTCATTGTTGTGTCTCTTGTGGTCATTGTTGTGTCTCTTGTGCTCATTGTTGTGTGTCTTGTGCTCATTGTTGTGTATCTAGTGGTCATTGTTGTGTCTCTTGTGGTCATTGTTGTGTGTCTTGTGCTCATTGTTGTGTGTCCTTGTGGTCATTGTGGTGTCTCTTGTGGTCATTGTTGTGTATCTAGTGGTCATTGTTGTGTCTCTAGTGGTCATTGTTGTGTCTCTTGTGGTCATTGTTGTGTCTCTTGTGGTCATTGTTGTGTCTCTTGTGGTCATTGTTGTGTTTCTTTCTGGTCATCCTGCGTCCCTTTGTGGCTTCTGTGTCTCCTTGCAGCTATTTTGCTTTCTTTGTTGTGCTTTGTGTGTCTCTTTATAGTCTTTACGGTATTTTTCCAGAACTTTTATGTTTCTTTGTGGTCATTTTGAGGAGTGGAAATACGAATCATATAATTTTTATGGTCAATTAAATAGAAATGATTCAAAGGGGGCAAAGTGGCACATTTTTCCTCTTTTACTTCTGCTGGTTGCGTTGTTGGTCCTTTATTCTTCCTTTAGTGTCATTTTGCCAATATTATTTTACTGGATGTTTGCTAATTTGATATTGATGTTTTATGTGTTATATGAAACAATCCACAGAAGAATCAGATATCCTTTTCAACAGGGTTTTATTGTAAATTTCAATCACATATTGATGTCTCTTGACTATTTGCAGTGCTTGTTTTATTTTCCGTTTTTCTCACTGTGTTTATTGGAGCTGTAATTCTCCAAACATCAAGGCAAATTGCTTTTATGTGAAAACTTTCTTTTCAATAAACCTGTTTTTAACTAGGTTTATGATTATATATTTGCTATTGTACAGAGATTATTATTGTGAAAAGCTTTAATCATGATAGAGAACCTCATTAACCATGTGTATAGGCCATCAGTGTGAATTTCCAATTAAATTACATGCATCATACAACACATTATATATCACAATATACATCCAGCATTTGATTATGTTTCACTGCTGTACAGGTTAATGTGTTGTGCAATACGTTCAATTCTTAGTGATTTTGCTCCACATAAAAACACCTTGTGTAAATTATTTGTATATTCTATTCTATTGCAGTCCCAGCTTTGGTTCAGGTTACATTCTTCCATCACGTATGTGTTCATATTCCTAGATTGTGTTTGATAATCGGAGTGACGTAGCAAACCATGTTGGGTTGGTGGAGGATCATCAGAGGCCACAATTCATTCGTCCCCCGAGCAGCTTTCTCCGCTCTGTAAGTTCAGGACACAGAGCTGGTTCTTCATGCATTGCCTGCTTGGCTGGCACACAGTGTGAGTGGTAACAGGCTGGCTAGCTGGCTGCTAGCGCTGCCAGCGGAGTGCGTGGCTGACAGAATGGCTGCAGTGACCCCACAGCAGCTCCGTCTTCCAGGTGGATTTACTGCTCTGTCAGCCAGCTGCTCCAAAGCTCTGCCCCCCCCCCCCCCCCCAGCTCTGTCTCTCTCTCTCAATGCCTCTCTCTTTATGGCCTCCGTTAGCATCCACCACTCTGCTCCTCCTCTCTCTCTGTCATCACTCACTTTCCATTGAAATGCTTCAGTTCACTTTACTTTTTCAAAACGCTCCTAAAAAGGAACTGTCACTCTCAATAGATGAAACACACACACATAGACACACACATAGACACAAAAACACACACATATATAAATACAGCGCTGCTCCAGTGGGCCTTCTGAAGTTCTCCCAGTACACTGACATATTACAAAACAGTGGGGTTCCAACCGCCGCTCATTCGACTGAGCCACAGTCCACACCGCGACATGTCACCACTACCCGGCTTCAGCGTTTCCATGGCAATGACAAACCCCAGAGGCCTCTCCGAGCGCGGCGAGTATCGATCGGCTGATATTACATGGAAACTTTTTGAAGCTCGGCCCTAATTCACAGGTCATTGTTTGACAAACCGTGTAGGATGGACTGGGAAGCAGTAAAGAAAGATGCGTGTGTGTGTGTGTGTGTGTGTGTGTGTGTGTGTGTGTGTGTGTATATGTGTGTGGGTGGGCTGGGGAGTGGCAGTCATGAGGGAATCAGGGCAAACAAGAAGACAGAGAGAGAAAAGAAACAAGGATGAGAAATCTGTGTTTTTATTCAGCTGCTCTGCCTTCATGTCTGGCTAAGCAATCTGCCGGCACTGCCCTCCACATCCATCATTGTTACAGCCAGTGAGGAGAATGTCGGACTCAGGGCTGCTGTGCGTGTGTGTGTGTGTGTGTGTGTGTGTGTGTGTGTGTGTGGACGTGCATGCTTACACACACACACACACACACACACTCCCCCCCTCTCAGGAGCAGGGCAGAGGCTGTATATCTCCTGTGCTTACAGGTACCACAGTTTCTCACAGCCCTGCCAGAGGCAGTGGAGCTTGACTGAGGAGGAGGAAAAAGTCCTCCTAACACTCGGTGTAGTGTTCGGAGGCGTCAGCAGGCTGGCTCGTCTATTTCCAGGGTAAGAAGGAAATCCATTTGGAAAAGCACCACGCAACTGAAGTTGAATGTGGTGAAGCTCTGCAGAGAGAGTTGGGTCTGCACAGAGCAGCCCCTTCTTGATGGTGGATGTGTCCATCCTGGAAGTAAGAATGACACAGAGGAAGTTGACTTGACTGGTTTCATTTCAGCATTCAACTGTTTTCTCCTGATTCCCATATCTACGTGTTTGGTCATGGACCTGAATCCATCAAATAATACAATCTATTTGAACCACACCTTCAAACGAATGAGAAAATAATCTTCACCTACAGTTTAAGAGCACCAATGTTCGGTGGAGAAGTGTTTTTTAAAGTGTTAAGTGTTAAGTGTTAAGGGAGAGACTTAATCAGTCGTCAAAACCACTTAAACCGAGACCAAGTCAGCGCCAAGACCAGAGACAAGACCGAGACCTTTTCCTTTTTCGACACCAAGTCGAGATTACAGTAGTTGGAGCCCCCGCACGCTTGTGATAGGATGTGGAACATGCAAAGGACAGGCACTCCTCAAACTGATCTGAAAATCCATATTCCAATAAAAACATCAACAGAAAGCACATGTGGAATCCTCATTAGTCACCCCTTTGATTGCCCTTTTATCTTTTCTTTAGTGAGGGAGGAATATGCACTCCCAGCACAATAATAATCCGGAGATGTGAGTGGATGCAGTGCGTAGAGTTGGATGTGGAGAGGACACCATGTGTGTCCATGGTGCAGTCAGGAGGAAACTGCTTTTGTGTTGTGATGTTTTTGGTTGACTAAGAAGTTAGTGCCTGGTGGGCAGATGTCAGCCGTAATCTCTCCTGCTTGCCTCCGGGCCCCGGAGGTGCTCGGGTCCTGGAGGGACCCAGATGTCAGCCAACGACGGGGCTCTTCCTGAAATCCACAACCATCTTTAGAGGTCTTTAGAGCTCGAGGTTGTTCAGTCGACCCATGTGGCGTTATGCGAGGCGCTCAGATCTTTTGAACAGCTGTTTGGAACAAACAAGTGATATTCTATGAAGCATCAAATGAAAACACCAAACATTCCAGCGTGACTCTAAATTAATGACTCTTTGATTTTTAACTGTGAATCCTAAACTATGGATTGGGGGTGGGGTTAAGTTTAGCTCTAAAGGGAAAATCAACCATTTCAATGTGGCTCCTTTGTCATAAATTGAGTTTCCTCAAACTCAACAATGTCCGGGCTACAAACACAAGATTCAAAGTAGAAAATCAGAGACGAAAGATCAGAAGGCTCTTTTCAGAACACAATGTGGATTTGACAACCAGCCTCCTGCTGCTGGTGTTCCTTGCACTAAAGAGGGTTTAGTGAAAGCATTATGATATCACACATTGAAGGCATGAAGTGACAAACTGGAGTTTAACAGTTGGGTTTTCCCTCATGAGGCTTCTTTAATATCTCCTGTTAAACTAAATACTAAAGCGGTGTCATAGTTTGAGTCATGAACCCGACCAATTGCGATGTTAACACATCCGCACTGCAGCCTTTTGATAAATATTTTCATTAAAGTGAATCCGAGCCATGTGTGTGCCATTTGGTTGTCACAGGAACCGACCACAACACGCGTTGGCGGCCTAGGGAGGCGAGCAGGCGACCGCGGTCGCCAAGGGTCTGTGATGGATTAAATATGGAACAGAAACTTTATGTAAGTATTTACATTTCTGTGGCTGGCTCGGCCTCCAGGCAGCCTAACAGTCGCTAAATCATATTCCACTGACCAGAATATTTCCATGGATTGTTCTCCCCCTCCCGCCTCCTCCAAACCGCTTCAAGGAGCCCTGTCCTGCATGGCCCTAAACGTCCGAGGGGGCCACCCCTTTTGTTTTGTCAAAGAGCAGTTGACATATATTAAACATGTGCCTTGTGTAAATGTTAGTGTGGAACACCAGTGAAGAGGCGCCTTTATTTAGATTCGTGCCAGGCAGGATGGGGCTTCGTCTCCGGGGGCAAAAGAAAGCAGCAGTTATCCTCTCGGCATGCGGCTGTGGCATCACTGTAAGCGAAGAGGGGCTTTACTGGATGTTTGTACAGCGAGATGAAAGCTAAAGCACAATGTAAAATAAACAAGGACATCCTTCTGGGAGCTGGTGGTAGCTAGACCCGGCTCTGCACGCCTCTCTCCTGGATTTAAACCAGAGGGCCTGTCACCATTAGTGCACATTCAAAACGAGGGACAGAAACAGGCTGGGTAACTGATAGGAAAACCCGCTAAAAAAAAAAAACAAGACACAGAGCGGAAGAACCTGAACCGGAAACATGACAGAGAACAGGTCGAGAGGCGGTGGAGACCACGGACGTACTTTGGAAGGAGAATCAGGGCGAGAGGCAACAACAAAGCAGCTTCCCCCCGTTGAGCAAGACAACAGTGTGAGTAATACAATTGAGAAAAGGCTGTCTGTGCCAGTTGCGATTGCCCCTGACACACTGGCAGCCGCCCAGCGCCAACCACAAGCAGAGGAAGGAAGGAGGGAACCCAACAGCAGCGCTTATAAGCACTGCTCTGCAGCCTGATTCTGACAAGGCCTCTGACAAGGGCTCACACGATGCACCAAATAACCAAATAACCAAATAATCTGCCCCTGCTAGCCACTGGACTGCATGTCATTTAAGTGTTTTCTTTAGTTAACCTGTCCTACTGTACAGGCAACCGCCATCATATTGGCTTTGTTTTGCCTTTCCACTCTATGGGGGAAATAAAAGCAGCCGGGTACATAAAGGAACAGCTTTTAAAAGGATGATTGTGATGCAATTTAACAAAAAAAGAAAAGAAAAGCCTTTTCATGCTCGCCAGAGCAACGAGCATCTCCATATGCTGATGTGTTCAAAAGCACAATCTGTGTTATTGGACTGTCATGTCACGAGATGCCTGTGAACCTTCTGTGGAGCAGCTCCTGTCTGAAAGGGAAGGAGATGGCCATGTGGTAAAGGTCAGAGGTTACACTCTGCCCAGGATTAGTAGAAATTGAATTTGTACATGTAGCTAAGTGATATAATAGGTAATCTGCTAATGACTCCCAGAACAACATATATGAGCGTTATATTTCAGATACATAGTATGGAACTTCAATTAACTGTTTATTAAAATACCTCAACATTGGTTTCACTCAGGAGATGACTGCGGTTTCCTGTGAGAAAGACTTCCTCCTTTTTTTTCTATCGTAATTTCCAGGGCATAATAAACTCTGTGCACGGCCATTTTTTTTCCCAGTGAGAATGGCTTGAACTTACATTTATATTGGACACAAAATTTTCATAAAATGCACGTCCAGGCAGAACGTAGTGATGACGTCATTGTAATTCTAGGTCCTTCACTCCAACACCCTTTCCTGTGAAACGTGTTGTAATATCTGTTCTGAATGGCCACATGGAAGGTGGGGGGGATCCTGCATTCAGAGCCTCCTCCTGGCTGCACCCCTCTGGGCCCATCATCTCACCACCCCTGAGTCCAAAGTGTGTGTCTAGCGTCTTTCCTTCCTTCCCAGATCTGGCTAAACGTTTATGAAGAAAAGTGGTCATCAAATAAATAGTTTGTTTTAATCCTCTGAGGAATGTGCTGGGGACATTTTTGTGACACAGACTGTACGTACACACTGCAAACACTATACACACTGTACACAAACACTAGCCACACATACACACAATAACTAACTTTGTCCATTCCACTCACAGCAATGGTTTTCTACACTAGTAACTAATAACTAACTAGTAGCTAACTAGTAACTCACTAATAATACACGCTACTCACCTGAGGAGACGAGTCAAGAGACAAGACCAGAGGGAATAGAGGACCAGTAAGTAGGAAGTAACGTTTAGGTAACACAATGACATCAGAGCCCGCTCACGTTTGTATTGTCATAATGAGGAATAACATTCAGAAAACCAGACAGAAGGGTTTTCTGTTTGAGTTGTTTAGTGACTGAAGCCTCCTTAAGGCTCCAGCAGTATTGCTGATTAACGATGACCTTCCTCTAAATCTCCTCCAGCACCCACATGTATGCATTAGCAAGATGGCCGAGAGCACATTGACACAATGAACATATTCACTCACATGCACTTGTAATCACGTACAATCACAATAAGTATACAGCCACTTTGTCCAATCATATGTGTGAAATGTCAGATATTGAAGCAAAAATATTGTTTTGTCCAACTGGACATTTATTTATGCATATATAATTAGGGCTGTGCGGAGGAAAAGTTCAAACCTTGGCTGCTAGCTCTAACCCCCAGCAGGCCGCTAGCTCTAACCCCCGGCAGGCTGCTAGCTCTAACCCCCAGCAGGCCGCTAGCTCTAACCCCCAGCAGGCTGCTAGCTCTAACCCCCAGCAGGCCGCTAGCTCTAACCCCCAGCAGGCCGCTAGCTCTAACCCCCGGCAGGCCGCTAGCTCTAACCCCCGGCAGGCTGCTAGCTCTCACTCCCGGCAGGCCGCGAGCTCTAACTACTGGCAGGCTGCTAGCTCTCACTCCCGGCAGGCCGCGAGCTCTAACTACTGGCAGGCTGCTAGCTCTAACCCACCGGCAGGCCACGAGCTCTAACTATTGGCAGGCTGCTAGCTCTAACCCCCGGCAGGCCGCTAGCTCTAACCCACCGGCAGGCTGTGAGCTCTAACCCCCGGCAGGCCGCGAGCTCTAACTATTGGCAGGCTGCTAGTCAACTCTCCCTGACTGCCAACATTACCGCAACAACTCGTTCCTGTAGATTCATGCTGCACAACATCAGGAGAATACGTCCACTTCTCACCCAGAAGGCAGCACAGGTTCTCGTCCAGGCTCTGGTCATCTCGCGTCTAGACTACTGCAACTCCCTCCTGGCGGGTCTACCTGCTGGTGCCATCCGACCGTTGCAGCTCATCCAGAATGCAGCAGCTCGACTGGTCTTTAACCTCCCGAAATTCACCCACACTACTCCGCTCCTCCGCGACCTTCACTGGTTACCGGTGGCCGCCCGCATCCGCTTCAAAACATTGGTACTGGCTTACCGTGCAACGAACAGATCTGGTCCAGTCTACATCCAGGACATGGTAAAACCTTACACCCCAACTTGTGCGCTCCGCTCGGCTTCTGCCAATCGCCTTGTAGCTCCGTCACTGAGAGCTAAACACTCAACAAAGTCTCGACTGTTCTCTGTCCTGGCTCCTCGATGGTGGAATGAGCTCCCCATTGACATCAGAACAGCAGAAAGTCTCTACATCTTCCGTCGCAAACTAAAAACACATCTTTTCCGACTATACCTTGAATAAAGGAAGTAGCACTTTAGTAGCACTGAAACGGCTCTTACTGATAGCACTTTGTAGTTGAACTTTTTGTCGAAATTGTACCTTCGTGATTCTTGTTCTGATTCTTGTTGTAAACGGTAGAATGCACTTATTGTAAGTCGCTTTGGATAAAAGCGTCAGCTAAATGAAATGTAATGTAATGTAATGCTAGCTCTAACCCCCGGCAGGGCGCTAGCTCTAACCCACCGGCAGGCTGTGAGCTCTAACCCACCGGCAGGCCGCGAGCTCTAACTATTGGCAGGCTGCTAGCTCTAACCCCCGGCAGGGCGCTAGCTCTAACCCACCGGCAGGCTGCTAGCTCTAACTCCCGGCAGGCCGCGAGCTCTAACTACTGGCAGTCTGCTAGCTCTAACCCCCGGCAGGCCGCTAGCTCTAAACACCGGCAGGCTGCTAGCTCTAACCCCCGGCAGGCTGCTAGCTCTAACCCCAGATTGTGACGGGGACCGTAGTCTGGCCATCAGGTTACCTTAAAGCTGAAGAGCTGGACATCTTTACCTGCAGTTTCCTGGAGCGCCCCACAGCGGCCACAGGGACTTCCTCCTGCCACCCATCATTTACCCACACATGTTCCAGTCCCCCCACACAGACACGTATCATAACCTTGCCACTGCGCACACTAGTCTCAGACGCAGCGGCGGTGAAGTCTACAATCTGGCTGCGATCAATGTCAAAGGACGCTCCACAGAAGTGCATGTGCCCGCGAACAGAGCACAGCCTAGGGCGCCGCAGCTTGCTCTCCATGAATTTATGGATGACAAAAATTTGAGTGAGAACAGACAACATGACAGCGGCGACTTGCATCAACCGCCATGGCGGCGTGCAATTGGCCGGCTGCTGGAAATAGCCGGGAGCCTTCTGCTGTGGTCTCTCAAGCTTTTTTAATAAAACAGAGTATGTCCCCAGGGTTTCCAGACGGGGACTGAGAGGCACACTTGTGGTGCTGTGGTTCCCCATGATCACAAGGGACCTCCCACCACTCGCAGTGGATGCATCCTCTCACCCACTTCTGCGGTAGCCTACACGTCTCTGCCGATCCTCTAATTCCTCGCTTGTCTCTGAAGATGCATATCACAAAACAGGGCTTCTCCTGACAGCAACTGAGACAGTGAGTGTTTGGTCTCGCCGCCTTTCGGAGCCAAATCCTTCATTTACACCTAAAGTCTTAACAAATACCTCTCAGTGTTTTCTCTCTCTCCACCTTTCCCAGCATGAGGCAGTCTCAACAACGTTTGGCACTCTCAAGGCGTGGCTCTGTCAAAACAGCGTCCATCTCACTGGCGGCTCACTGGAGGCTCTGCTGGCGGAGCAGAGCCTCCATCCTAGAGTGCTGCACAATAGTTTGTCCTCGTCCATGGCCCTCCTGGACTGAGGCAGGTATCTGTGCAGAGGCCTCCGGGGCTTCTCCGGTCCCTTTCACGCGTTTCTATCTGGGATTTGTTTCCAAATCCTCCCTCACTAAAAGCACACAGAAGACGATGTGCACATGAGCTCTCAAATACCTGGAGTGGAATTGAGGGAGAGTGTACAGTATGTTAATACTTTACTCTACAAAAGTGTCACCATAAAAGAAAAAAGAAGAGTGAAGAAGGATGAGAGAAATAAAAAGGTGGGGTAGACTCCACCCCCTTCTGGCCGCCCTCCTCCTCCTCTACTGAGAGAGAGGACACATTGATTTTGTATTTCCCAGCAATGTGCAAGCGTTTCCCTTTTGGAAACAGGTCCCAGTGACGGGAAAGCCTCATTGCTCTTTTAGTATCAGTGAGTGGCTGCTGGTGGATACACACAGCAGCCTTGTTTCTGTCAGCAGACGCCCTCAGACGCATCAAGGGACCTTTGAAATGTCTCATATCCGCTCTCTGTGCAGCCAGTCATCCATGTGTTAGGTACACAACACGGTGCGGTTTCCCCTGAGGCCGACTTTCATTCAAAACCACTTAACATCCTCAAATGTAGGATATGTTCACACCCCTGTGACCGTAGCTTTGTGTACTTTTAATCTTTCAAAAAAGCTTATTTAATAAACAGCACTCACTCACTTGATCTGATGATTCACTTTATTCCAATTGAGGATTGGACCGGAGGATTTTCTTTCTTTCTTCAAGGTGATATTTTACGATGGTATCCGTAGCTTCATTAGAAAAACCTCTGCAGCGTCGAACCGGAGGTGAGCAGCGTACACCACAAACCGCTCACCTGGCCTGATGGAGAGCACTTTTGTTATAATAAATAACCATGGCAAAAGCTGTTTTTTTCAATCTTTATTTTTTTTTCAATTTGTAATAAGATGAAACAAACGTTAATTAATGAGCTGTAGAGGTGTTTGTACGGTGTGCTTTTGAACTGGAGACAGAGGAAAGGTTTAATTTGCTTTTGAGAAGCAACTTTTCATTTCTAAAGTGAGACTGGGTGAAGAACATATGAGTCAGATATGTGGCTCGATATCACTGTGCAGCTGCCAATGAACTCATTTTGCCACATTGCCTTTCAAGCAATGCTGGTGTCAGCCTTGAAGCACAAACGTTATCGCTAGTGGAGATTATTCAAAGCCAGCCAATTAAAAGGAGCTGGAGGTGAAGATCCAGCTCTGTGCACAGAACAAATAGCTCTGGCCTCTGTGTCACCTGCGACAAACACCTGGTTTGAAACCTCGTGATGGACAAGTTTTGAGTGCTGCCAATGCCTGAGTGAAGAAAAGGAGGGCGACTCTGTGATTGAGCTATTATACTCCCATAGTGCAGTTCAGTTGTGGTGAATGGGGCCGAAGCAATGGGGAGTAGAGGCATGGTTGTATGGGGATATGTCCGGGGCTGGGCTAGGAGCAGAGTTTGAAGGGAGTGGATGCAAAATGGGATGCATAAGTGTGTGTGCTTAGTGCTCATGCCTGCAGGACTGTGGTGAATTCCCTGTGGAGTGAGAGCCAATCTGGGCTCGAGCCTTTGAGCTATTGATCTGCTCCTGGAAGCCCATCATTCACTCCTCTTACAGCCACCTCCACCCACCTCATCCCTCTCCTACGACACGCTCCACCACCCGTCTGAGGTTCTGCAGAGGCATTCACGCCAAGCTGTTCAGGCAGGGTCAAACAAGATTAACATGAACTGCTCTTTGGACGAAAGTGAAACCTCCAAACTGTCTGACCTCAATGACACCTGGTTAGAGCCACTTGGAGATGGGAATGGAGAGTTAGGTCAGTGGTCGGTCAACACCATAGACTGTATATGAGGAGTGGGCGGAGTCATCGTGAGGTCAGCCATCGGATTGTGGACTGCCGTTATGAAGCGTCTGCCATGTGGTTGTTTTTTCGCATCAATGAACAGAAGTGATCATATTTGGAATGCAGAGGAGTAGGGCTGCAACTAACGATTATTTTAATAATCGATTAATCTGTCGATTATTTTTTCGATTAATCGATGAATCGGATAAAAAACAAAAAAGCATTACTTTCCAACCCTTTATTCAAAAACAGAACTGACGGTGCAAAAATCTTCAGAAAGTGCACAAACAGGTTGCTCCTTGAACATCCCTGAGCTGTTAAAGTAATAATAATTAAAAAAATAATATACTAACACAAACATGCACATGTATGCTTTATATCTGCCAAATATATAGGCTTTTATTAAATAAAGTGCACAAAACATTTTGCACAACATTTTGTTTAAAAGGGACCTGAGCTGTCAGAACAATAAATAACTTATAAAAAATAAAGAAAAATACTAATCAGAAAACTTAACAGGATTTGTTTGAACGTCACAACTGGTTCTCTACACTACACTCAGATACACACACTCAAACTCTCACAGACGCACACACATACAAACCCACAGACGCGCGCACACACACACGCACACTCAAACACGCACAGACGCACGCCACTCACAGACGCACACACACTCAAACACTCACAGAAGCACACACATACAAACACACACTCACAGACGCACACACATACAAACACACACTCACAGACGCGCACACGCACACACTCACTCACTCACTCAAACACTCACAGAAGCGCGCGCGCACACACTCGTCAAGCTTGTCAAGCTAACGAGTAAACAGCAGAAAAGCTGCTGGAGGGACGTTACGTCTTCACTTCAAAACGGAACACAACCTGCCGACTAGCCGCAGCACCGGAGCCTCAACCGGAAGTGCCTCTACTTGCTGCCTGTTGAACGGCTTTACCTCCGCGATGTGTTTCAGTCAACGTTACGGTCTCAGCTGGTCTCTCCTCGACCTCCGCTCTGCTCCGCGCTCAACTCAACTTTTCTTTTCATACTCAAACATCTCTGTGACTTATTGAGTGGCGTAATAATCGCGCGACACAACGAATCGATAATGAAATTCGTTGCCAACGCTTTTAATAATCGAATTTTATCAATTTTATCGATTCGTTGTTGCAGCCCTACAGAGGAGTGACATAGAGATGTCGTATACGGCTCTGGTAGCAATAGAGAGCTGTCAATCACCTACTAGCCCGCCCTAAAGCATCCCCTGCTTTATAGTCTGTTTGACTCTAAATGGACCATAATTTTCTAAATGAACATCATATTCTATTGAAGAAGACTTGAAACTAGAGATTAAGACATAAACGTATGATTACAATGTTTACTGAGGGAATACATCAAGAGAGAAGTAGAGTCATTTATATAGACTTCTATACAACCAGAGGAGTCGCCCCCTGGTGGTCAGTTGAGAGAATGCAGCTTTTAGGACACTACCGATTTGGCTTCACTCGGCAGAGCATCTCTACAGTATGTATTACAGTAGTGTATTTTTTTGTCCATTCTTGGCTACTGTGGAAACGTGACTATGTAAATATGTATCCCTCTGTTGATCTAAAGGGTGATTAAAAAACTGATTTCTGAATATTATTATCCTTTTTCTGCTAATAGATCCCCTGAAAGCCTCCACTCTGGCTCCTTTAAGTTGAACATTTCACCCAGAGCGAAGCCCCTCTGCATATACACCTAAAGGGAGCTCGCCTCTCACTCTGCCCCCACCTTTCCACAATGCACACATTTGTTCCATCTTTGCTTGTAGTCCGTCTGAAGGTGAACTAAGAGTGTCATGGTAGCACTATATGATTGTGACACCAATGTTGTTGGTGGAAAGACGGGAATCACTGGGAAGAAACAACGGGAGCACAGTGAGCAGGTGAGTCGAGAGGAGAACTGATATGAAGTGGTGGTAAGCCCGGCCAAATCAGGCCTCTTTCTCTCACGGGAACGGCCGATTGCCTCATTGCTTTATCAGCCAGGCCGTAAGAAGAAAGAGGCTGTCTCTGGACGTCGGCATGCAGCGAAGCATTCCCTCTCTGGGCCTGATTGCGGTGCCAAGAGTGCAGAGAGAGAGAACAGAAGATGGACTAGATAAGGGGGTGTAATGGTGGAGGGGAGAGAGCAAATGAACACTTTCATGGCCCTCCTTGAGCTTGTGTGTATGGGGGAGTGTGTGGGTGTGGAAGTCTGGATCTCCAGCACAGTACAATTATACAGAGTGAAGATGTATCACTTTATGGACGCGGAGACATTAAAATGAAATCATTTAAATGCAAACGATGCAGGGCGACCGTTTAAAAGACTGAAATAATGGTGCTCTACCGATATACTATATATGTATTGTCAAATGTGTGTTTCTGTCCACAAAAGAATTGCACATAGAAAAGGGGACAATCTCTTTGGTCGAGCCAGAAATATGTGTTAAGAGCAGATCAGAGGGAGATGTTTGTCGACCACATGAAGGGAATCAGAGAGAATAGCAAACAGTCTTTGGAATGTTAGTCTCCATCATTTGGAATCCATCCCAGTTAAAAGCAATTAGACCCTTCATGAACGTGTCTGGGTTCATTTTTCTCTCCTTCTTTCTAATCAAATGCGGTGGTGATTTGGGTATTTTTGTCTTCCGAACATAACACAGTCTGGCAACACATCAGCCTCTTATGTGGATGTGAGACGAGTATCCAATCAAGCAGAGACCTGATGAATGGAAGTGACTCTGTTGGGTTCAGTAATTGGTAATTTAAAGTTTAGATTAGAAGTAAATAGTTTGTATTTGCATTGGGACTGGTCTAACCATTCTGTTAAAAGTCACCTTAAAGCAGCTGTGTTTAGAATTCAGAGCATTAATATCTCATCTAACAACTCTCATCTATGTGTACATCTATTGTAGTGATGTCTCCCTCTCTCTGTGTGTGTGCTGTTATCAGAGCTCCTCTTCTCTTTGTTCACATAGCTGGCCGGCCGCGTACCATTTACTGCGGGTTAGTGCTGCTGTTTTGTGCTCCAGTACCATGGCAGTCTGATAAACAGAAAAAACATCCCTAAGTGTTTGTGATGGTTTGCCTCCACCTAACTGCTCATAGCTATTTGTATTCGTGTTCAGAGCCGTGTGGGAGCAACAGATGTAAACTCTGAATTTCAAATCCGTCACCTCGGAGTAATAATGTCATTACTGCGATCAGTTACTGGTCCAATGCATGACAGCGCAGGTGTAGCCGGGGGTCTAGATTCATATATAGGGGAAGAAAAGGGTAACTCTAAAGAAAGGTGGCGGATGTGGCAGTTCGGCCCAGCGAATGAAAACCCCGGCTGGGTGTAAATGAGCTCTTTGTTATGAAACGTGCTGCTGGGATGATGAATCATCATGTCATTCAAATCCACTGTCAATATACAAATAATTGGAATAGGAAAGCAAGCATGTATGGACTCAGTGTATAGTCTTTTCATGTGAAGTGTCTGACGTTTTCTTCCTGGATTGCTCACTTCCTGCTCCATATGTGTTCCCATCTCAAGTGCTGCTGCTCAGTCGAATGAATGAATGAATGAGGCTTTGTTTCATCTTTCAGTTGGAACAAGTGTGTGAAAAAAAGGTTGTCTACTTTGAGATGGAATTCATAGTGTAAATACTCCACTTTTAATGTCCACTATGTTTTTCCTGTACACTATACTGAACAGTGTGCAGCGAGTGTTAAATCAATGCATCTGATCCGCAATTTATTTTAATTTTATTGTATTTATAAAATAATCAGTAAAAACAAAAATTTCGAATCAGCATCTCGATTTCTTTTCTCAGCATTTGGAGCAGCATTGAAAAACGAATGTGGTCCTCTGACGAACTTTGCTTTTGATGAATTCTTGCAACGTGGTCCAATTCCAATCTGTCTGGACGCCGCTGACCTTTGAGGGGACAGATAGCGCCGCAGAGTCCAAAAGGAGGAAGCCATCATATTACCATAAGTGTGGAGGTTAATTATTGACTTTGTGTGCACATTTATGATGATGAGAATATAGTGGACTTAAGGTCCACTCACTTGCTTTTAGTAAGATTCTTTCGCATATCTCACAGCCTCTCTTGACGTACTGCACCAACTTGGACCCGGCACGTCTTTAGGTCCTCAGCAATAGCAGCGTGAAGTAGACCAGAAGGACTCTCATACTCCATTCATACAGACGGATTCTTGGCTTTATAGTGCACAAATACATGTTACAACTATGGAGAGTCTTTAGTGACTAGTCACCCTTGTGACAAAGTCATATTTAATAATGTAATGGTTTTAACATGACCCCAACCTCTTTACACCGCATTACGCTGAGTACAAAACCACTTTGTTAGGGGGAGGCAAAACCTCATGTTTGGGCTTAAAATATGAATGCAAACAAAGTAAAATATGAAAACACATCACATGAACATAATTGCCAGACTCAGACATCCGCCTCCTGTGTACGTCGGACATGTTGGACCATCCAATGCGCTGTGAAGAGGCCGTGGTCATGTGTCGGGGTGATTGTTGCACAATATGTTTGCCGTAATTCAGATGAACATCCGCAGTCAGCTGGTGGAGGAGGAGCTGGGAGGGAAGAATGAGTGCATGAAGAGGTTCTTCCATTAATGAACATCCATGAAGCTTCCGTGGAGGAGGCCCTGGCTGCCAGCTCCAGGAAAAGACAGTGAGCGGACTTGGAACAAGTTGTGTTCTGCCTGACAGGCAGAGTGGCAGTGTGTCTGTCTATGGCCATGCATAATAATGTGTGTAATCTCCCCCATGACTAAAATTGTCCTCAGTGTGAAAAGTTTACAATTGAAGTCATGCAGGGTCAGCGTCGTCCTTGGCGGTTTAAACAATTGCTGAAGAACATGAAGACAAGGCGGAGGAGAGCTCCTTCAGCGGCTCCTGTCGGCCTCACGGGGACCCTTTGGTTTGACCTTCCTGCGGTTGAGTACTAAATGAATCCCGGTCTGGATTAGCACCTTGGGTTTGGTTGAATTGAGGGCTTTAACCTGGCCTATTAGAGCTGAGGCAGTATTTGGTGCATTGACCTCTGACCTTGAATCAGACACCAGGGCAAGGCGAGCGCTGTCATAGAGCAACTACAAAGAGCTGAGTCCACAGGGCTCCTCTTCTTCAGGGAGGGAAGAGAGTTTTAATTGGAAGAATTAGGAGAACAAGGGCGGCTACATGAGAGTGGTGCAGAGGCTGTTAGCATAAAGCCAGCCTCCGTCTTTCTCTTCCATTGTTCTTTCAGCAACTGTTTGGCGGGATTGTTTTGAGTGAATCAACATAGCGATTACAGACCATCTCCATCTCGACAACAAGCTGTGCTTAATGTAGTAATAATATAAATGAAAACCTCTCCTATGCAGTTACCCTTGATTGTAGACCTGCTGCAAATCATAACTTCCACTGCTGGTTAATCTGTTAAGTCTTTTTAAATGTTACTTATCTGCATAACTAATGGTCCAATTCCTAATATTTAGAATTGAATCAGGGAAAGTTTGTAATGTTTACTTGATTTCGGACCATTTCAATTTATTATCAAAACTGTTGGCAAGTAATGTTGCTTTTTGACTATTCAAATGCATTTTACAAAGTAACATAAATGTAGCGGGCAGCTGCATCCAGGGCCCAGACCCTCATGTGCCCTGGGTCCGTTGTAAATGAATCAGTGAAATCTGCATCATACGATTAACGGCAGCTTCATGAAGCTGCCGTTAATCGTATGATGCGAAGCCCCAAAACAAGATAATAACTTTGACAAGTTGTGGAACTTGTCAAAGTTATTATCTTATGTGGAAATGATAATCCAATACATATAATATTAGTTACAGTTAATAGATGTATCTTCCTTTGTGCAGAAGTGAGTATTCTGCACAATGCGTTCACTCTGCTGTGTGTGACATAAAGACATGAACACAAATGAACAGCGATGAAGGTCATGAAAGCAGATTCAGACACACGGACCCTCTCGAAGATGAGAAAATACAGCAGGGCCAGCGGAAATACTGAGATTTATTACAACCTGAGCAAACTGAACATCTGATCGTTTCTTTTTCCTGCGTTCTTGGCAACATTACCGCGTAATCCCAGATCTCAGCTTGTGCTGTGGCGAGTGCAAGGTTCCCATAGATGATGGTTGCAACGAAGCAAAGCATACATAGTTTCCATGTTAATTGATATAACGCTTTAGAGAACACTTTAGTGTTTTTCTTTTATTGTCCTTAATGAAATGACCACAGACCAGTTGACGCGCTGTGAGCCTCAGGCCTTTAGAGGACTGGATCACACCGCGTGGGTGTCTGAAATCCATTCAGCTTCTCTGACCAATCAAACACGCGTCGTGGCAACAAGGCTTTTGAGGTGACTGCAGCGGGAAACCCTTCCAGAACCCTCTCCACATAGAGCTCCAGACGATCGCCGGCCTCAGGCCAGGCAGGCTTTTGCTGACAGTGCAACTCCTCTCCCCGGCAACCCCTTCATCTTCATTTAAAACGCCGCGGCTCCTTTATCGACAGTTGCTCCATCATGTAAACGCTGTCCGGCCGAGGAGCTGCCATTACCCCGGCTCGCTGCCACGGATTAATTACACAGCGCAAGCCCTCTCGCTCACACATCCAGACGCTTCCACTGTGCCGCTCCGCTGCGGATGACTAAACTACCTGCTTTCCTTGCCATTAAAAAGACTGAGAGCGATAGGGACGCAGGCTAAAGGTGATTCATACTGCTTATTCTACAGTATGCGCTGGCATTTATATAAGTGCTGTTCGTTATGTAAATGGATTTACAGAACCAGGGCCTGTGTTGCAGGGAGAAAGTAGCTTCTCATATTGCCCATATCATCCCATTAAATGCTCTTGTTATTTGACTTCAATGTCGGCACGGTGGAAGGAAATCGTTTCAGTTCACAGCCGACGGTGAACAGCATCTACATATAAACATTCTCCATCGTTTCCAGCGGGAGTAAATATGCAATTAGATGAGCCGGTAATTGTAAACCTACAGTGGAGATTATTAGTCAATTATTATGAAAGGCCTCCGCTGTGATAACTACGGGGACGTTTTAAATTGCGCTGAATGTGTGGATAAGTCTCTTCGACCCTCGCCCTCGCCTCGTCCGGCGCCCAAACCTCCCATCAAAAGCGATGAACGGAGCTGCGGTTCTCCCCACAGTTGTTTGCGAGGAGAGACGGTGAAACAAAGATGGCGGGGAGAAAGAAAAAGAGCAGAAGAAGTTTGGATAAACCGGACGGGTTGCCCGTCCTCCGTTGATACGGAGCGCGACCGCCAGGCCCTCCCTCGGCGCCATTTAACATCGGGCACCATTAACAGGTAGAAACGCTGGGGCGGCGGGGAAGTCCTCTTTGTCACTGACCTTCCTGTCATCTCATCCGTCATCTGATATGATGCCGAGCGATGTAGCGGCCCGTCATCTGTTCAAGTCAGACCCCCCCGTCCCCCACCCCCCAACCCCAAAAGAGGGAGGAAGAGAGGCCTCTCAAAGACAGACTTAAAAGGAGATGCCCTCAAGCTTAGTGGATGTGGTATTAGGAAGTGCTGCTTAATTACGAGAGCAAACCTTGCGGATGGCCCCGAGATATTCATTTTAGGAATTAATTTGGTACATAAAGAGATCATCAAATCTAAACAGCCCTATGGCGTAGGAGGTCTTATCCACACAGCAGGCGGATATTAGGCCGGGCTTTTTATTTCAACACTTTGTGGTGATGGATATCAGTGCAGAAAATCAAAGACTGACTTCATTATAGATTACCTTTTTTTTTCTTTTTTTTTTTGCATGTGTGTATGTGGACAACGGAACATAGCACCCAGTATGTGATGGTTGAACTTGAAACCATGGGAGTCAGAACAGCAGGATGCAGGGACTCCCAGCAAGTCCTCCAGACTAAATAGAAACATCTGCAATTGGAAACGGCTTCTTATAACCACTGGAAAGAAGTTACAACAAGGAACTTTCATGATGTGTTGGTTGTGGCGCCTCCTGTGGACTAAAGTGGTAGTGTGTCTGAGGACCAGGGTCCCTTTAGAAAAACTCTAATTTTACTGCAGCAGGGTCTGACAGTCTGGCCCTCTCAGTCCTGGTTCTAGTTCTCCCTTGCCCCCCTTCCCTCCAGCGGGCCCAGCAATACACCCTGGGTGTCCAGCAGCTCTGCTCCTGGAGGAGGAGGAGGAGGAGGAGGAGGCGCTGCTGTCGGGCGCTGAGTTCTCCTCCTCATGCTGGAGCTGTGACTGTTGGTCTCTGGTGGAGTCTGAGCTGAAGGAGGTTCTGGTGAACCTGCATGATGTCATCTGGTTTCACCAGAATCTGACCCGGCTCCGATGAGGAGCTTTAAGAAATATAGAACCAGACCATCTTCTGTCTGATGGTCTGTTTACTGATGGAGGTCTAGAGAGGACCAGGACTACACTGAGACCAGAAGTTCCTCACAGTCAAATGAAGTGCGCCCCAACATATTTAATGAGAATTTTTTCTCATCCTAAATCCTGATTATCTCCTCATTCACAAGGTCTATTTTAATTTTTTTATCACAATTATTTAAATCTATAATATACAGAAAACCCTTGTGAAGATAGATAAGAAGGCCATATATGTGTTAGTGGTATATTGGTTTGATAGTACACAGAAAGAAAAAGAAAAAGCTACATTTTAAAGTTAATAATTTTTATCTTAACATTTCACCAAAGCCTGTAATCTCTGTAAAATAGCTCAATATTTTAGGAGTATCTGTGTGAAGTTTGGAGTTGATTGAGTGAAGTTAAGCATTTTTTAATAATTATCTTATTTTGGACATGTTGAGAAGTGGAAAATTCAGAAAGTTTTGAAAGCACCACAGCTCGTCCTATGGTCCTCAAATGGTCCTTCACTGCAGCTGTCTGCAGCCGGGTCAGACCTACAGTTTGCACTTAAACACTAATGGATTATCCATATTTTAGCCAAAGGTAAGTCAATTTTCATAATTTTTGCTTGGACACAAATGACTTTCTTGTGTATATCTTTGCAATGCTTTCTGTGAGAGTGGAATGTTTGTATTCTGTCGGTTCTCAGGATTCCAAATCCCTTCAGTATAGCATTCTAGCCTGTTCCTAACTTAAAGAAATCAACATTTTTCAAAAAGGAGGGATGCAGTTTGGGGGTAACTTTGAGTCATTTTGAGTCATAATTATGGTTTATGTTAATTTATATTGTGTAATAGTGTTATAAACATGACACAAATGACTTATATTGACTTGCTGGGTCAGGATCTGACTTTCTTTTGTTGTTGTTTCTTTTTTTTATTATTCTTTTTGGATTTTTCTTGTATTTTTATAGTCTCAGTATTGCCTAGTCTCAGAGGCTGAATCCTCGACCCCCCATATGGGGGGCCTTCGTGCTAAGGAACTGAGAGTGGCTGTTGGTTTTACACAGGAAGTCACATCTTAAACTAGCAGGTGAGGTTTTGTGGGGATAATAACAATGTGTATTGTGGCCTTCGCTCAGAGGCTCACGAGCCTAAGAAGTCAAAGTCCTTGGAGACATTTGACTAAACAACAAACACAAATGTCCTGTTTTTGCTCCCATTCAGTCACAAGCTCATTACTAAGTCTATGAGTATAATGCCTCATACCGTCCACCCGTACCAGACTCACAGACGTGCATGTGCTTCCATTTACACTCACATGTAGTCCACTCCGTCTGGCTCTTTATGTGCATTTCCCGATCAACACTCTATTCGAGTTGGGAGCAGTAATGCACCATATTGTTGTTTGGCAGGAGTCCAGTGCCGATTGGCTGTGTTTGTAGTTATATATTTATATACCTCCTGTTATTATGGGGCGACTGTGGCTCAGTGGTTAGCAAGTCGGTCTTTCAATCAGAAGGTCGGTGGTTCGATCCCCGGCTCCGGCAGTCCATGTTGTTGTGTCCTTGAGCAAGACACTTAACCCTAATTGCTCACCGTTGCTGTGTCTACGGTCTACTGTATAGCATGTAAGTCGCTTTGGATAAAAGCGTCAGCTAAATGAAATGTAATGTAATTATGTTGTGTGTACTGTGTAAGTCTAGTTGAAGTTCTGTTTGTTGTTGTTTTCCACAACATTTAGTCAGTCACAAGTGATTCAGTTAGAAAGCCTGGTTGGCTCTCATGTTGTGTGTATGTTGTTGTTGCTAAGCTACTATTTACATGTCAATTATTATACTCCAAAATGAGCCCTCAATACACTCAACAAGCTCCAGCACCGACTGCTGTGTGCTTTAAAGCCGTGAGCTCCGTCTCAGGGAGCCTGGTATCAATGACAGCTGGTCAAGGCTCTCCCTGTGGAGAAGGAAAACATTCGCTCATCATGTGGACACCTTCCCCGACCTTTTCCTTTGGCCTCACTCCGCTCTCCTCAGAATATCTGATTGGGTTTGGACAGAGGGAAAAGAGGCCGGAGGGAAACACATAATCTACCTTTAAGCATATGCTAATGCTCATGCACAGTGCTCATGTCTGCTCCTCCTCATATTATTGTGACCTTGTTCAAAGAAGAAGGGAGGTAGGAAGAGAGGGAGGGAGGCTCAGGGACTGAAAGAGGGCCGGATGGAAATATTAGGTAGCGTCAGGGAGGGGGAGAGAGAGAGAGAGAGGCAGTGAGACAGGGAGAGAGAGAGATGGAGAGGGAGGAAGAGAGGGAGGGATGCTCAGGAACTGAGAGAGGGTCTGATAAAAAATTTAGGGAGCGTCACAGAGGGAGGGGGAGAGAGAGATAGAGGGAGAGAGAAAGGGAGCGAGAGATAGAGGGAGAGAGAGATAGGAGAGAGAGAGAGTGCGAGAGAGAGAGAAAATGAGAGAGAGAGAGCAAAATAAAACAATAAAAAGAGAGAGGGAGAAATAGAGAGAACAAGAGAGAGAGGGAGAAAGAAAGGGATAAGGAAAGGGAGGGAGAAAGGAGAGAGGGAGAAAGCGATAGAGAGATGAGAGAAAGAGGGAGAGAGAGAAAGGGAGCAAGAATGAGAGAGGGAGAAAGAAAGGGATAAGGAAAGGAGGGAGATAGAGAGGGAGGGAAGAGAGAGAGAGAGGAAGGGGGGAAAAGAAAGGGAGAGAGAGAGGACATTCCAGTGAACTATTAAAAGCAGTGATGACTATACTTCTCCACCAGAGATTTAATGTGTTGGAGTGGTTCCATAAACAAGGGGAGCCATTATTATTATTATGCCATGTTTGTTTTATGAATGAGACTTTCCAGACATTCCGGTACAGAACAAATCTCCTTCTGAATTGTTCGGCGTTGCTGTTTTCCTCTGTAAGTGTGACGCATGTTTAGGTGAATGGATGAGTTTAAACATCTTGAATAAGGACATTCTGTTTTCTCACAATCAAACCGGTACGTCTAATATTCTTCAACACAAGTTACCTTTTGTTGATTTGGATCAAGAAAGGAATCCAGAAAGAATCCACCGATGTTGGTTCCATACCCGCTCTGGGTTAACCAGGTATTGTAAATACATACTGGACAGTAATTGTATACAATGTGTTGTAGCATGTTCTTTATCTTTTATATGCACACACTGTTTAAATGATGAGGGATCACTTCCCACTCACACCGGGATGTTCTGGGGCAAGGCACTGGACTTCCATCTGCCCCAGTGACCTGCAGGTGACCTTGGAGCACACGAGCCCGGTGGAGGAGTTCAGCTCCCTGGATCAATAGTGCAGGAGTCAGGATGCTGTGGCCCACTTTCTCAGCAACAGCAAACAAACTGCTCCTGTGCTGAACTCTGCTGGAAGCAAAAGTCAAGAAAACATGACCAGCGCACAGACAGGTACCGAATGCAAGGCTACCATAACGAGGTGTGTGTGTGTGTGTGTGTGTGCTCCTCTCACCTCATCTTAGCGGCCTGCTCCTGACTGTTTCGGCCGGCCAGCAACCACCATATCCTCCCCCGATGTGACCCCGGTAGTCAGTCCCAACGTCAGCAGACTTCACACACTTCCACAGTCAGACTTCCCTCCAAGCTGTGGTCATCGCTGTGTACATGCATGATTCACCATGTTAGTGATATTTTGATATCCTGCTGCTTTCACAAGATTACCAGCTTATCCAAGCCTGACGGTGGGCAGTGTGTGTGTGTGTGTGTGTGTGTGTGTGTGTGTGTGTAGGAGGGTGTGGAGTATGTCCCTTGGGCAAATAGTGCGGTCTGCCACAGATGCAGTCCAATAACAAGTCACTGTGAGTCATGTCTCTGACACGCTGACACTGTCCGCTGTGAGAAGTCACCACAGCTTTGCTGACACAAGCTGGTGCTGAACCACCTCCGGGTCTGACTGGACCTCATGGGGAGCAGTCTGGGTTAGTCCGCAGTCCTGGACTAGTCAACACAAGACCGGACTTTCCTTTCTTCGATCAGGAGCTATCTAGGTGCTTTTATTGCCTACACCTAACTTCCTGTCAAGACTTAAGTTTACTTTGAAAAGATACTCAGCATGTAGCGGCCATGTATGGACACGCTGTCCCCGACACGACTACAGCGCTAGAGGGGCACCGAGACTAGAGCGCTGTCGTTGAGGCTCAGTTCTCTGGTGTGAGAACGCGGTGTGATCTTGTGATATGGCAAGAATCCAGGTGACGTGCAAGGTAATAATGAGGCATGCTGGTCTTCCACAACGAGGGACAAGATGAGAGCAACTGCCATGCTGTAGCTGTAGATGACCAATGCCCCGGATATCTGTCCGATCGGGCGACTATAGGTGAGAACAGCAAAGCCTCTAATGTCATACATGTTTCAGATATCTGATCATAAACCACATTATTGAACAAACTGATATTGTGACCTGATGATGACACCAGATCAAAAGTCAGGTGGTCATCACAATACATCCAGGAACATGATCGCTGGGCCAAATTCGTGCCAATATATAGAAACATAATCTGATCCAACAGTTCTTAGGATGTCGAGACCAGGGTCAGTGGACCACCTGACTGACCTACAGACATCCACAACATCTAAGCATTACCATGTGGTGTGGAAGACAGAGTAGAGTAAAAGTGCCAGCCGTTTGCCCCACAGAGGTCTTTGAACAGAAGCTACAGACTCCGGTGTATCAGTATTGGGCCCGTGTGACTGATTCAGCTTCTACCAGTCGGGTTCTCGCCGAGGTCTCAGCCCCCGCCACCTTCCACGCCACAGCACAACGAGCAGCTGCCGGCCCGGCTCCTACAACCCACTGCTAAAGAGAAGACACTCCTTCCAGACTCTGACTGAGTGGCGTTCAGCAGCAGAGATCGCCTGGCTGACTTTGGGGTTGTTGGGCCAACAAAGCCAAGCCAACCCGGCATGCTGGTTCACCATCCTCTTGCTCCCCAGCTTGCCCAGATGGCCCTTTATTTGTTCCGAAGATGTCCTCCAAGTGAATGGAATTAATGCGGGGCCTTTTACATCACAGCTGTCTAATTAACACCACACGCCCATGTACAGCAGTACCCCCCTCTGTGACTTTGAACCCTTTGGTACGCCTGCTTATGAAGCCTTATGTCATGTACAGTAGCGTGGGATCCTTTAATGTCTCCTCCCCTGAAGGCTTAGTCTGCCTTGCTGTTGGGTTTTTAATCTCAACATGAGTTAGATTAACTAATGATGGAACAAACTGCATCTCACTATGAAATATGTTTCCTTACTTCCCGACAGATCTACCCTCCTCTCATTGCCACCTGCTCTCTTCTCTTTTTCCTCACCCTCCTTCGACCCCTTGATTCCTCTCTTTATCTCTTATATTCTATTCCAGACCAATCTTACCTTCTTTATTGTCTCCCATTCTTTCCTATTAAACCCCCATAGTTTCCTCCTCTTCTCATTTCCCTTCCTGTGCACTTCAAACGACGTGCTTGTGGGATCGCTTGCATCCAACCACTTTTCTAACATTCTAAAAACACAGCAATTTGTGTTTCAATCCTCACAAATCCTCACAAATGCATGTCAATGCGTGTGGCTGCTCGGGGCAGCTGTAAACCCACTGGTCTTACATGTGTTTTTTGGACAATACTTCAGATCCAAGCCCTCCCTGGCCTCGTGTTCTACCGCTCTCCCTTTCTCTGCCTGCTAATCGTCTCTCCAGCCCTCCCCGCCTGTTCCCCGGGCCTCCGTTGCCCAAGTGTATGTGTTTACATCCCTGGCGCCCTGCCAGCTCTCTGAGTTGCGTCTCGGGGCCTTGCGGTTAGCCGATCAAACATCCCGCGGGTCAAGAGGGAGGAACGATATCGGTGTAACGCACCATCATCATCATGCCGGGCCGCCTCCCTCTGGGAGACCACTGCTCTGTTCAGTGTGTGGGAGTGTGTGTTTGTGTGGATGCCAGAGAGAAAAATCATGCTGATTTGATTATGCCGCCATGCTTTTGATGTTAACCATGATAACAAGTACCAATTACAGGGACTTCCCATTTGGACCAAACCAGCATGTCAGCTGCATTTACACTGATGTCGGATTATGACAAGAGGACAGATAATGGCGTCTGTTCCCCCCTGCGGTATTTACTGATGAGGCCACTTCCTCCAAACGGCCTTCTAATTGTTCCTCACAAGCTCGAGGTGCGTTCTCTGCTCGGGCCCAAAGACCGTGTGTGACAGAGTTAAGGGCTGAGAGAGATTTCTAATTGAAGAAGCTGCTATGTTATGTAAGAGGGACAGTTCAGTAATTGGGTTAACTCGAGTTGTCAACTCCTCTCCAGTGCGTCACGCCTTATCTTTGAGCCGGCAGGGTCGAGTCCAGAAAGTAAACCACTCGACAAGCACCATTAGACCGTATTAAGAAAGATTTAGGCCACCACTTCGACGTTTGTAACTAAGGGAATGCCGTTCATCTCAAATGACTGATGTTCTGTTTTTTGGTTTGGGGGATTAGTTAAATGTTTCCACTTCGTCTCTCCCCCCCTCCCCCCGCCCCCAGATGCTGCCAAGAGATAGCTCCCCAGCAAGGGTTAAGTCGGCTGCTTGTGAATATGCTCAAAGACATGGAAATCCTGAGCACTACTAATGCGCGAGCTCTGTATCTCTTCTCCTTTTGCTCTCCGTCTCTCTCTCTCTCTGCGGTCTTTTCAGGTTTCTCTTTGCTTGCTTCATGCTCGTGAAGTGAAAGGGATGGCATGATGTTGAGTGAATTATTCACATCCAAGGGAGCAAAAAGCTGAGGCTGCTGCAGCTCAACAGGCCCTTTGGCTGGATCCCCCACAGGGTTATACAGTAAGCTGGAACCAGCGTGAGCGTCATCTCTGCCGCTCACGCATGTCCAGATGAAAACAGGTCATCCTATAGATGGAGACATCAACAGCTAAACTCATGTGGCGCTGCGTATTATATTTTATTATGTTCAGTACATAGTTTGCTCTAGGGTCTGTGCCAGAGGAAAGGTCTTCCCACGTTGGACACAAAAACAAATATACAATGATTTGTCCTTTTAAACAATTTGAAATGTTGGCCTGATGGTGAACCCTTTGGGGTTTATGAATATTTTCTGTACATTTCATGGATTATCGTAATTTTATAGATCGCCATGCATTAGAGCTTGACTATATGTAGCTGCAAAAGGGGAATTTAGCTTGGCAATATTGCTGGCAGGAAAGTCACTGAATTAGAAAAATGAAAACATATCATGGAGCAAATGTGCGTCATGCTTGAACTTCCCTGAGCTGATCGGACTGACAGCCCTGAATCCTGGAGAGGTCTTGACTCGAGCTTGAAATATTGATATGCCATGTTTAAAGAGTAACTGGAGCATTCCTGTTAGGTTTACTCCCCATTAGTTATCTGTCAGCTCTGTACCTGGTGAGGTAAAATATTGTGATGATCAGCCAGTCCATTTACATTGACAGCTCTCTGTTGGACGGTCAACTGTCTAAATCTATTGGATATTGGGTCTGGAAAAGGTGACACATGGGGTTGAATTGCAAATCCAATTTAAAATGGACAAAAAAAAGGTTCTCTTAAGTTTAGCATGTCTCCACGTTATGTGATATCAAATGTCATACATCCACCTGGAATTTGAAGGTTTTTAATAACAAAAAAAAGCAAAAGAATGGGCTCTAATAATAGACAAAAGATTGAGAGCTGCTGAGTGACACACGGTTTACCTTGTGTTTTTTTAATGCACCGACTCTCTGCTCTCCCCTCCAACGTCCCCACAGGCAGGGCTTCAAACACACACACACACACACACACACACACACACACACACACACACACACACACACAGTGCTTCTGAATCCGTCTGAATGAATGATATACAAGCTCTCTGAAAATCCCAGAAGCCTATCGTGGGTCATGAACAGTGAGAGAGGAGGAGCCGAAAGAAAAGATTTATAAAGGCTCTTGAATAAGATTAAGCTGGAATCATGTCCCTAATTATATTGATGGTAAATGGAAAAGCAGAGTCATAAGCTCCAAATGCATTAAAACTCTGCTGGCACAGGTTTGATTCAATAAGTAAATCTGCCAGAGTGAGTTTCTCCTTGCATACTTTTACTTTCTCTTTTCCCCTACCCTACTCTCCCTGTGTGCTTGTGTGTGTGTGTGTGTGTGTGTGTGTGTGTGTGTGTGTGTGTGTGTGTGTGTGCGCCTTCAGGCTGGAGGCACTTTTCTTCTTCAACATAACAAATGAGCTCCAGTGCTCGGCCCTAAAGCTCCCTTTTAATCTTTTGCCCCAAGAAGGAGGACAACATTTATAAGTAGACAGAGTTGGCCAGGCCAAAAAAACAACAGCAGCTCCTCTCACACTCGACCCCTGCAGCTATAATACACACACATGCACCAGAAATGTGTCCTCCTCCCCTCCCTCTTAGCTCCGGGAGATGAAGAGTGGATTCCTCCTCTCTGCCGTCGATTTTTCTCCCCCCGTTCTTTGTTTGTCTTGCAGGCCGAGGATCTTTCATTTCCTGTTGGCTCTCTCGCCTTATAAAACATGAAAGATGTTTTCTTTAAGCCCCTGGCCGATAATGTGGAGAGATGCTATCCGTGGTGGACGAGGGGCCGTCCAGGCAGGGGTTGGGGGGCTGCTGGTCGGGGCAGCCGGAGCCTGGCTTGCCACTGTCGGGAAGGTTGAATCTAAAGTCACAAATCTCCTCTGATTGTTTTTCAATGTTTCCTTCTGCTGGGCATCGTCCACCAGGGAGGGATGACAGAGAGGGGAAATCACTTCTTTTAATCAGAATTATAAATCGGACAGCCTGCAGTTACTATCTCCCCTCACATCGCACACCATACCTCTTCAACGAGGCCCCAGAGACAGGTTAGATTAGAGAGGAGGCCCATCAGATACCCGGCTCCCTCCAAACACAGATACTCTATGCTTCACCCAGAAACACAATCCCAAAGATCCCAGAGAAGCAAGTCAGCGGCTGGAATTCTACACAACACTACAATATGAACAATCCTAAATTATACTAGTCAGTGCTGTCCACCTTCCTACATATAACATATTTATGGTAGAACTCATCAGTACTGTCTGTTTGGAAAGCCCTGAAGGATGCATATAGTTTACTTGGATCCTCTTTAAAATTGGATCATATCTGACAATAATAGTGGGCAAAATAAAAACAAGACCCGGGCAAAATAAATAGGGAGGATTTGGAAACCAGACTCTTTGTCTTCTGGATTCTGGTGACTTTTAAAGAAAGCCAATAAAAATAAAAGGGCATGTGTATGTGAAATACTGTGTCAGGAAGTGGTAAGAAGTCTGTATTACCTTTTACGGGCCGAGTTGCCTTTGTTCTCCAAACACAAGTACTGCTTTGCAGTCTCTGAGTCCGGGAGCCTCTGAGTCTTTCACTGATTGATTCATTTCATATTTGGTAAATGTCCATTGTCTCCACGGCACATTATTATGAAACCTCATTATTAAAAACAAAATGTAAAAAGTCCCATTGGAGCAAAAGCCCATGAGTTGGCCGTTCCGTTACCCTGAAAACAAACGGCCATTTGTCTGGAAAGACTCTGCAACAAACAGGAGCTCACGGCTAATTGTTAGGCAGAATGACATCTTCTGGCATTCCCAAATGTCTTTCTACTTGGTTGTGTCACCCGTAGTGTCACCATGGTAGGAAAATAAAAACCTTTTGCGTAATAATTAGGGGGAAGTTTGTATTTTCGATTGTTTTCCGGATAACAGGCTGTCAGATAACACACGTTCACCGGACAATCGTGGTTCCATTAATTACAGGTTGTCAGAATAATGGCAGGTCTCCCTTTTCCAAGCAGACCTACGATTCCTCACTGGCCCTGGTGCACATGTCGACTGCTTATGTCTGTCAGACACTCAATGGTGAGTCACATCGCTACCAACCCCGGGCTCAATAAAAAAAAAAAATAAAGCTTCAGACTTTACTAAAGAAATGCACCTTTCAGACTTTTCAAAAGAAACGTAAATTCTTCTCTCCGGCGCGTCTGAAATGTGTGCAGTATTTCTCCCTCTTCTTTCTCTCCATCTCTCACTCACTAGGGAGGACTGTGGAGGACGAGGTGCGAGCGGTAGCGACACCACACATGCACGTGCACGTGTGGTGTCGCTGTATTGTTGTCCTGGTGGAAACAGTAGACTTTCAGAGAGGTACGGCTCAGACTCACTGAAAAGGTATGAGAGCCACACAGGAGAAAAACAGGAGTCTCTCAGGAAAATAGGAGTCTGGACTCAGAAAAACAAACATTTAGTTGAGGTTTTTTTTTTAGGTTTCCCCACAGGTGTAAAAAATAGTTGTAATGTTATATCAAGTGCTACTGCTATAATTAAATGTACAAATTAAGACGATTATTTTATAATTTATAAATAGAAAAAAACATTGAAACAAATGGAATGGCTTCATATATCATTTCTTTACAGAGTCAAAGTAGGTTGAATGTACTGATTGGCTTTTGACAAAGGCATAAGCTAAATAAATATCTCATAATGTTTAGTTAATGTTTGGAGAAGTTATATATATATATATATATATATATATATATATTTAAAAAAACTATATATATATTATATACCGCTTTCACATGTGAACGTTTTTGTGAGATAATTCAAAATGGAGAAAAGTGGAAGTAAAGTTACATAACGGAGCGAGAGCAAAGTAGGTCATGTTTGGATCCCAGTGCTAGCCTTGACGCTGATGAGGTTGAACATACACATTAATATGCATATGACGAACCACAGCCGCATAATTATGAGTTTGCTCAGGCAGGCGAGGGACCGGACACAGGCGAGAAGGAAAGTAACAGCCATTGGCCAGAAATTGCGTGGTGTTGTCAGGAGAACCAGTGGAGAACTGGGCGGCTGCTTGCGATGGTGCCCCAGGTCAGCTAACGCTAACTGACCATGCGTGCTATCATGTTACGTATCAGAGATAATCAAAACTGTTTCTTCATCTGATGCTGGTCAGAGTACAGCTGCTCAGAGAAACTGCAATGGTGAAATCCCTAAAACAAGCAACAGGTTCAAACTACAGAACATGGAGTCATCACTCTGAAAGAGAGAGAGAGAGCTGTGCAACGCTGCGACACCAACCTTTGTGTGTTGAATGTGAAGGAGAGCGAGGAGACAGAGGAGATTTTCTGTCAAATCTGCAGTAGAATAGAACTCCATCCCAGTGACCATTAGAGAACGAGACACCTTACTCTCCTCCGTCTGTCTGGTAATTGTCAACCCTCATCGAGCTGCATGTGACAGACTGATTAATATATTTTATATACGCTATTTTTAGTGTCTAACAAGCAACACAATCTTGTCTCGTCCATGTGTCCATTCAACATAATGATCCCTCGTTTATTAGCTTTGCATGTGTTGTTTGATGAGCTTCTGTGTTGCATGCCCTTGACTATGTATCATAAGAGTGTCCTGAATGAAGTTTCTACTCATATTCATATTCTCTCTTTGTTTATTGTTTCTGCATGCTTTGTAAAGGGTAAATAATGCATAACTTTGGAATTTTAATCCTATATTCTGTTTTTATTTTGGGTGGCTTAACATCTGTCCAGGGATTACAGATGAAAAATAGCCTCTTTGCTGACTGGCGTATTTACAGGAATGTTTTATTAATGTGCACTGTCCCTACCAAATAAACCAATAAATAAAACAAATAAATGACCCTAGTGCCGGCTGATCTTAGACCAGTGGTTATTCACCATGGATTAATAAATCAGGTCTTCTCTTATAAGAACTTCTGGGTTCAGATTACAACACACTCCAAACTTGGGGTCTATGGAGCTGACAGAGGTTCTACCATGCAGCCTGAGAGTATTATGGGATGTGGGTGGCCGGTCTGGTGTGGACTAACTGTGTGCCTTCTGAAGCTAATGGGAAGCACCAGATCTTTGTCAGTGGGGTGAATACATATGCCCAACACTGTTTCTATAAAACAAGTTGTTATTTTCATTTTACTTCACCAATTTGGACTATTCTGTGTAGGTCCATTACATAGAATTTAAATTATTTTTTTTCATTTTTTATTCCAGGCTGTAATGCAACAAAACAGGAATGACAACAAAGGGTTTATTTTCAGTGTTAGTACAGGACAAGATGAGTCCACAACAAATATGAACACGTGGACATTTAAATGTATCGTCTCAACTTCCTACCCTCCTACTCCTGGTGCCCCGGCTTGGACCACACCCAGCGACGATCCCTATCTTGAACAGTTGTGTTCAGTCCTCAGATAAAGGACTCTAAACTTCCTCAGTTGTACTTCCTGCTCCTGTCGCTGTCTCCAGGAACACATTTTACCACGAGGACTCGCTCAACAAGCCAGACACACTCTGTCACAGCTGGTAATGACAGACTGAAATAAATCCTGATCCACCCTTGCATATCCCTGCACAGCGTTCTGAGGGACGATCAGTGAAACAGACTCTGTGGACCGTTGTCATCGAAAAAAAAAAAAAAAGAACCTCTGCCATTAAATCATACATTTACCAGCTGTGACAGAGTGTGTCTGGCTTGTTGAGCGAGTCCTCGTGGTAAAATGTGTTCCTGGAGACAGCGACAAAAGCAGGAAGTACAACTGAGGAAGTTTAGAGTCCTTTATCTGAGGACGGAACACAACTGTTCAAGATACAGTCAAGATACTTTACAGCTGTGGAGTTGAGATACAAATGAGAATATAGGTGTGGCTCTGAGCAAGGATATCGGAGGTGAGGGAGTAGGAAGTGGAGAAGCAATAAAATGCCCAATGAATTTGTTTGTTTTTCTTTTTTGTTGCATTTTTCCAGCAATGATTTTACTATTTTTGCAGCTTCCTGTGTTGCAGAAATATCTACTGAAATGAGCATGCTAATAACCACACCTGGGCTCTTCCTCTGTAATGCAACTTGTACCTGGGGAGGCGATAGTGAGTCACTGTTTTGTCCAGCGTGCCCTCAAAGGAATGTTAGAGCTGGTACAAGGGCCAGGGTCTGTTTATGGGATTAAATTCAAAGATAGAAGAAAAATAATTTTAATTGCTATACAGCTGCTAAAGAAGGTCCGTCTCCCAGGGCTGCCTCAGACTCTCCTCCACGGCACATGGCCCATAGACTATAGGTGTAACCAGCAGAAAGCCATAAACTAACCTCCACTATGCCATGGAGGGATTGTAAATATAAATAAATGGACTACTTTATTGCCTTTATACAAGCCAAGTAAATAAAAAAAAAAAGTTAAGTATTACATGCATTATAAAGAAACAAAGGTTTAATATCCTGTACTATTTGATTTGGCTGCTAAATACATATTCAAAGCATATGTATTTATTCTAAAGCATCTAAAAAGGAATTAGACTTCGTATGATCGTGAAATACATGTAAATAAAAAAACTTGTGGCAGTTTTTCTCTATCAACATAATCTTATCACCTTTTGTTTACCTCTGTAAATTATAATGGCGCATTTTGATATGATAGAAAATGTCATAGAACAATTAGGTGTGTTTGTTTTGTGTTTAGTAAGAACATTATAAATCACTTTAACTCAATACTGCAGTGCCATCCTTTCTAGCAGGCAAATATTTTACTGTTCAGTTTTCAGTTGGCCCTTTTGCATGCCCTTGTCCCCTTGTATGACAGATTCAACCAGGCCAATTATATCCAGTGATGTAACATGAATGGGGTTGTTATGGCTTCAGTGGGATATGTGGTATTGGTGAAATAAAGCTTTATCATGGAAGTTTTATATATATTTGCAAATTACAAAGCCTGCAGCTTAAATGTTTTTAGCAAAACTTAATATGTTCTATATGTGTCTCTCTTGTTTTAGGGGTGGATTGGATGCAGTGCAAATTCTGCAAATTCGCAAGCTCCAGTCAAGAGATTCTTCTGAAACATTATCGTCTTCGTCACGGAAAAGGTGCACACTGGCCTTGTATTTACACTAACTGTGTATGTGTATTTAAAACACCTGGTGGATTACAATCACACTTATCAAGATCACACATAACTGGGAAAGTTCATGAAAATTCTACATTTCGTTGTGAATTGTGTGATTTTAAAGAGATCTGCAGTGAAAAAACTTATTTGAACCATCTTGGACATCATTTAAAGAATCGAGAAACTGTACAATGTCCAATTCTCAGGTGTGCCTTTAAAACAAACACTCGCTCAACTTTCAGTTCTCACAGAAGTAGAAAACATAAAAACTGCACGTTTAAGGATTTTCGAACAATAGCAAGAGCCAACACTGAAGATGAAGCAAATGATGGTGAACTATCTAATATTGAAGTAGGAACATCATCACAGGACACGGTTAGAGTAGACGAGGTTGAAGAGATTGTGGAAGATGTGGATAGTGAGACACTTCAACACAAATTGGCCTCGCTCTTTCTATGTATGCAAACAGTGTTACATGTTTCTAGAGCTGCAACGCAAAAGATTGTAGAGGATTTGCATAATCTGCTGTCTTTTTCTAACAGTCAGACTCTTAACAGTGTCAAAGAGATCCTTTCAAATCATAGAATTGAAATAAATGATTCTATTTTGCAAGAAATTTCTAATGTTATAGTTCAAACTAATCCACTACTTTTAACGACGTCAGAGAAAGGTTCCCTATCTACAGATTACCGAAGGAATTTATATTTCAAGGAACATTTTTCTGTTCTAGAACCCACAGAATATCTTTATAACACAGCCCATCAAAATTATTTTGTCTATATATCTGTCACTAAGGCACTTGAGACTTTATTAGGTCGGGCAGATTTTTTGGCTCAAATTGTATTTGAGCAAGAAGCTTTATCGGGGCACTTCAAGTCTTTCCAAGACGGCAAGTATTACAAAGACAATAAGCTACTGGGAGAGCAAAACAAATGTATCAGTTTGGCATTATATATTGACGATTTTGAAGTGCGTAACCCGCTAGGCACCTCTAGAAAACTTCATAAGATAACTGCTGTATATTGGGTTGTTCTAAATTTACCAGCCAGGTTCCGATCAAGTCTTACTTCAATTCAGCTAGCTGTCTTTGGTAAAAGTGATGTCAGGCAATATGGTTATGAAAAGTTTCTTGAGCCATTGATTAAAGATATACGATCTCTAGAACAAGAAGGAATTTTTGTTGAAGCTTTAGGTCAGTTTGTTAAGGGTACTATATTTTGTGTGTGTGCAGATAACCTCGGAGCACACGGTATTGCAGGCTTTTTTGAAAGTTTCATTGTAGACAAGTTCTGCCGCTTTTGTTTGATAAGTCGAGGCCAAATTGCAAAAACTGAAGTTAATGATTTTGAATTAAGGGGTGTTGATCAACACAACACTTTTCTGGAAGAGCTTAGACAGGATGAAACCCTCCAAAGCACTTATGGGGTAAAAAGGGAATGTGTACTGAGCAAACATCTACTGTTCTTTCATCCAATAACTGGATTTCCCCCAGATATTTTGCATGACCTTTTTGAAGGAGTCATCCCTGTAGAATTGTCCTTGTGTTTGAAAAATCTGATCTCGAAAGGTTTCATTACATTTGATGCACTCAATGATAGTATAAAATCATTCCCCTACAAGTATTCAGACAAAGTAAACAAACCACAAAAAATTCCAAAAGCAAGCTTTGGAAAAGGAACTGTTGGTGGAAATGGACACGAAAATTGGACACTGCTGCGCTTACTTCCTTTCTTAATTGGATGTAAGATACCAGAACAGGAGCCTGCATGGGAGATTTTAATGGACCTGAAGGAAATTGTTGACATTGTTGTGTCAAACAGACTGTCAGAGGAAACTTTGTCTTATTTATCTTGTAAACTACTGGACCATCGCAAGTTGCTCACCAATACCTTTCCGGATTTCAGACTAAGGCCAAAACACCACTTCATTGACCACTACCCACATCTCATTCGCTGCTATGGACCTTTAGTGGAATTATGGACGATGAGATTCGAAGCTAAGCATAGCTTCTTTAAAAAGGTGGTCCATGACACTCACAACTGGAAAAATGTGCTGCTCACTCTTTCCACCAAACACCAGCAAATGATGGCATACCATCTGGACAATCAGAACCTTTTCAAGCCCAAACTGTACATTGAAAAGGTGAAAGTGGTCAGGGTTTCAAATTTAGATGCATCACTAAAGTGTGAAATACAAAAAAAGTACCCGCATCTTGACAGTGTTTCTCTGTCTAAAACAATTCACCTGCATGGAACGCAGTATGCGGAGGGCATGGTTTTATCAAGTGGGCAGTGCAGTGGCCTCCCAGAATTCCATAAGATTGTGACTATTCTCGTCAACACAGAGGAAGTGGCATTCATTTGTAAAAGACTCTCTTCCTGGTACATTGAACATTTCAGGTCTTATGAGCTTGTTGATGGCCACGGTTCAGAAATTGTTATTCTGGATCCAGATGTGCTGATGGATTACCACCCTCTAGCAGCATACACAGTTGGTGGAAAGTTGATGGTGACCACAAGGACATTCATTCTCCAATAAAGCAACTCAAAATGGTATGTTGTCTTGTGCCAGCAGTTAACTTTGTTTAATTTTAACATTTCTATCCAATTGAAAGTAATACATTATAGTGGTTCTGAAACAATTACATGATTATTTGATGGAGCAAATTGATAAATTATTTTAACAATTCATTTTATTAGTGAGTTAAAGTAAAAATACCACTGCGATCTCTTCAAGATGTCGGATGTTTCCAAAACAGGTGTAACTATTTTTATTTATTTTTTCCTCCTCTTTTCAGACATTGTTACTTCGGGTAGTGGTGTCCTCCAAAGAAACCCGGCGAGTCCAGCTTTCTGAAGTACCAGGATCTGTGGCCCAACTGATTGATAAACTTAAAGAGAAACTCGAACTTGACGGGGATTTTTCACTACAGTTTGAGGATCCAGAGTTTGAAAATGCACTCTGTAACTTGACAGCAATGTCTGAATTACCAGCTGAGCGTGCAGTCCTGCATATTATGTGGAACAATGATTCATCTACATCTCACCAATCCTGCAACAGTTCCATTGGTTCAGTCTCCTCTCTTGATACAGCGAGTTTTCACTCTGAAGATTTCAGTTCCAGCTATTCCGATTCCATCAGGAGCAATTTAAGGCATGTTGCAGAGTGGCCTTCTCCATTCCCTATTCCTAAATTCTCATATGATGTTGAACTGAAATTGCGTAAGGGCAATGAGACATACGAAAAGTCAAAGAAGAGCCTTGATGTGACAAGAGACATTAAAATGGATATTTTGGATAAACTTGCACAAGCAATTTTTGAAATCAAAAGCTACCCTGAGAAAGATGAACTTGACTCAGTTGCCTCTTCGTTGGTCCTTAAGTATCCATGCCTGAAGGAGCCAGGTAGCATTAAGGGCTATGATGGATGGAAAACAAGTATCAAGTACAAGCTTGGAAACTACAGGTCAAAGCTTCGTCAGGCAGGCTGCATTGAGGTGGATGTCAACAGAAAAAGAAAAGGGGGAGATGAAGATGACAGTCCGTTTACCCTGAAAAGGCCCAAACGTGGAGAGGTCAATCATGTCCCAGAATATCCACAACACCATGATGATTCTACTCTTGAGGAGGAAAGAGTTGCTCTGGTCGACGAAATGAAGAAGAAAAAGAAGAACGACACACTGATCCGGCACAAGATGGAGCTGACATTTTCCCTTAGACGAAGAGAGGTAGTAGAGGGGCAGCCTTTGGTTTCAGAAGTCCAGGAGAGATGGCCTGCACTTTTCTCTATTGAGGAGGTAAGGTTGTCCTCATTTATTGCCTTATAATGCTTATTGCAGTGTGTGTAATTGGGCTCGAGCGATTATACTATATTGACTATAACCGAATAAATACAGGATCTGCTGTTAGTGGTGGACAGATATATTGGCAAACTCCTTAAGATTTATGTTTACAAATGCCATACTTCATGATACTTTTTTGCTGAAACCAAATTTGCATACAAGTTCTGCGAGGGGAAAAATAATGGCGTATTCTTTGAACAAGACTGCTCCCCAAAGATTTGATGTACACATCGTATGACATTGTCTTGTTATTATGTTCAGATATCTGAAGAATTCCATCGGATCACCAGCAAAGACCTCCTGGGGACTTTAAGTGCATCCCTTGAAAAATATGTCCCTGGCCTGCTTAGACTTTACCGGACAAGGAAGGGAGCTTTTGATCAGAAGATGGAAGACCTCCTGGAAAAACTTGACGAACAGGTGAGTGAAGTGCCTGAGGCTTAGGACACGGGCAAGTTAACCTGTTGGCCGATCTTTCTTTTGACCTCAAACGTTTTAGCACTTGTTATTGTAAGCAGTCTATAGAGACTTGTCCACCAAAGCCTTTCTCCCTAGTTGAAAATAGTATTTTTAATTCTTAAAAGTAGAAAGTAAAATTGCCTGCCGGATTGTAGATTTCTTTTTGTTTCCTTCTTAAGCATGATACTTAGGTCTGAACTGAGCTTTATCCTCGTCATTGCTATAAATTGTCAGATTTTGTGTAACTTCACTATGGTACTATACTAATTATTATGCTTTTGTGTTTTCCACTGAATACTCCAAAGACATCGGACATTGTGTCACACCGAAAGACAGCAGCACTGAGAGGCCTGCCTATTTTTGTGCGGGACAACACAACAAAGTTTCTCCTGGAGTGTTTGGTAAGTAATAACAACTGTAGGAAATATACTTAAGTAATATTGCTGAAAAACCTGCCGGTGGGATTAAGAAGCCGGTTTACTTTAAACATCACCAAAACTGCACTGTTTATCCTAGCATGAAGCTATAAAAATGTAATTATTGTCAGATTTTCATCATTTCCACAGTCCTTGAACATCATGTGCAACGAACGCTTCAGTCAGTAAAAGCATTCAAAACGAAGCTTAAAACATTTTACTCTAAATGTTTCATTTAAAATCTTTCATTAGCACTCAATCATGCATGTGTTGGTTTTCCCCAGGACACTGACAATGAAGAAAGGGTGCTCAGAGGTGTGTCTGTTGCCATCCTCACCGTCATCGAAGATGATACCGCTGCCTCATCACCAAATGTGCGAGATGTAGCGGTGGTGTTGGAAGGGGCCGTTGTTCTTCATGACCTACCAGACCTCTCTACTGCCTTGGCGTACCTCTTTGGCCTACTGTATGCCATGAACATAAATTATCCAAAGGAGATGATGTACACTTTTGAAGCCATTCAAACTATCTTTTTCGAGCTTGGCTCTCGATGCTCGCAGCGTATACGTTCCCTGAAAACAAAGCTTTTACTCTAAATATTTATGGAGAAGCCGTGTGTGTGTGTGTGTGTGTGTGTGCGTGCGTGCGTGCGTGTGTGTGTGTGTTGCATTTCATTGTAGATGCTAGTAAAATCAGTTGCTACGGCAAAGTTAGTTTTCTTTCACAAGATTTGTGGAAGTGCCAGTTCACAAGAGTGCTGATATCTTACTGTTTGAAATGTTGTAAATATTTTGTTTATTCTATTCCGTATTCATGTTTGCTACTGTCTTATATAGAATTTCAATGTTTAACTTTTAACTGGGCTAGTTAATTCATTGTGGTTAGTGCTCATGGAACAATTGACTATGTTGAGTTTGTTGAGGCGACACAGCTGTTTTTCTGTGTACGTAATGCCAGACTGACCTAATTGTGAACTTTTAATCCTGTTCAAAACATGTTTACCAAGGCTAAATAAACAAGGTTTTAGCCAACTTTGAGCTGTGTCCCCTTTTATTATATTTATTGTATTTATTGAGCAATAATACAAATCCAGCAACATACATTTTCAGTGAGCTATCATTGAGCAGTTCTATCTCACTAAAGTAGATATTATGTTTATTCAACTAGTATATCTGTGTTTGTTGAAGGTAGAAATACATGGCATTGAAACCATAATTTTATTGTTAGTCTCACAAGAATATCCTAATTCTTTGAACAAGAAAATCTAAGTTGGCAGAACTCAAAATACAATTACAGCAACATAGAATTGTATTGATTTGTAACAAAAAAAATTGGTCTCACTGAAACAAGAAATGTAAATTTGTTCAACACATATATCTGTATTTGTTGAAGGTAGAAATGCATGGCAATGAAACAAGAATGTTTTTGTTAGCCTCACAGGAATTTCATAATTAGATGAACAAGAAAATTTAAGTTGGCAGAACCTTTGTCTAAACTTGAAAATCTTAGTTAAGTCAACTACTGAAGTCAAAAGTTGAGAAAACTTAAAATAATCATTGCATCAAGTTACCTTGATATTTTAAGTTTTCTCAAGTTTTTTTTTTTACAGTGTGTAGTTTTTTTTTATAACAGATGAATGTAAATTGAGATGTTATGGACCCAGTAGTAGAGGTGAAATGCTGCCCCCCATGTGATCTTTTTACTAATGGGAGTTTGTATGACTCATTAACTAAATCCATGGAGGAGTCAGTTGAATAAAAGGGCGATCATTGAAGTAGTTAGTGGAGACGAGGACTTGTAACTCCTGAGTCAGGAGAAAGAGTTGTTGTCAGTGTTGCCAACTTGCCAACTTTTTTGTCAACAGTTACAAGTGATACATTTAGCAACTTTTTCAGGTGTTATTGGAGACTTTTGGAGACTTTTTCTGGTGTCTTGGAGACTCTGACGTGAAAGCACATATCATTCTGCAGGTTCTGTCCTCAGAGAGCAGCGGGTGCTGCCGTGAGCCCCTCCACCGTCACAATGCTCTCACTTGCGATCAGTCTCAAGGAGCCCCGCGCAGCAGGCAGAGCGGAGCGGAGACTCAGGTCCAATACCGATCTCCAACAGAACGGACTCACAGACTTTGAGGCGCGCTCCCACTAAGTCTGTGAGGATTTAGGGCTGTCCCACAGTCAAGAGTCTCTGGCAGACATTTAAGCCTATTAAATGTGGGCTCCTCTTATTAACCCTTTCCTAAGTTAGCATTAGATGAAGACTTTGCCCAAGGGAATTAACCACCATTCATAGTCATGTGACTTTAAACACGCAGTTACCAATAGAGAAGTAATAGAAAATGTAAACAAAGAGGAGGGCAGTTTCAGCCCAATAAATGACATTTACATAACAACATTACATTTCATTTAGCTGACACTTTTATCTAAAGCTACTTACATGATATACAGTAGACACAGCAATGGTGAGCAATTAGGGTTAAGTGTCTTGCTCAAGGACACAACAACATGGACTACCGAAGGCTGGGATCGAATCACCGACCCTCTGATTGAAAGACAGACCTGCTAACCACTGAGCCACAGTCGCCAACAATATATGGATTAAATATGGGCCATAAAAACACATGAAATCAGCGGAATGCAAGCTGAGACTATAGCTATGCCGCTCATAATGTAGCGCACGCTTTGTCCCCAGGAAAGTTTCACAGCAAGAGCTTCAACTTAATTATAGAAAGTCGCTCCAGCTGAACTCCCAGTCCTGCAGCGAGCGCCTCCTCTCCTCCAGAGCAAGAGAAGGAGAGGCCCGCGCTGTCAGCGCCTGATGCTCCCCTCATTGATTTCATATTCATGTGCCAAAAGGTGCTTCGCCCAAGCTGTATCACGACAGGGAAAGAAAGCCCTGCTATCGTAAGTCAACTGTGATTAAATACCCTCACCAACATGTTGTAGTCCCCATTAAAGACAATTTGAAACGGCTGGTATTAGTTCTGTGTGGGTTTATGGTCCACATAGCTTCACTAAAAAGGGACAGAGCAGACTCTTTCTGCTGAGGAGACTGAGGTCTTTTGGAGTTCAGGGAGCACTCCTGAAGACCTTCTTTGACTCTGTGGTGGCATCAGCCATCTTCTATGGAGTGGTCTTCTGGTGCAGCAGCATCACGGCAGCTGACAGGAGGAGACTGGACAAACTAATAAAGAAGGCCAGCAGCGTGCTGGGGTGTCCTCTGGATACTGTGGAGGTGGTGGGAGACAGGAGGATGATGGCCAAGCTCTCATCCCTGATGAACCACGCCTCCCACCCCATGCAGGACACCCTGGCAGCTCTGCACAGCTCCTTCAGCCACCGGCTGATTCACCCCCGGTGTGTGAAGGAGAGGTACCGCAAGTCCTTCCTCCCTGCTGCTGTCAGGCTGCACAACAAGCTGACCTCCCAGTAGCCCACAAACATTCTGGACTCTCAATACTTGAACACTTTTTTATCACTCTGGTCACTTTAATCCATTCTGGTGCAATATTTTGTAATATTTTGTAATTTGTATATTCAATATTCTGGTCACTTTAATCCATCCTGGTGCAATATTTTGTAATATTTTGTAATTTGTATATTCAATATTCTACTGTACATTCAATTTCTTCTTTACTGTTTATTTTATTATGTTTATTACTGTTTATTACTGTTTATTTATATTACTTGATTTATTTTATCTTTACGTACTGAGCAATGCTGCTGTAATCCTGTAATTTCCCCACTGCGGGACTAATAAAGGATTATCTTATCTTATCTTATCTTATTAACATTAAGCATTGAGAGGCAACTCAAACACTATTATCAGAATCAGAATCAGAATCAGAACCATTTATTGCCATGTATGCTTACACATACAAGGAATTTGTCCTGGCGGGAAGGTGCATACATTTAACATTTAACAATACACATTTAACAGTTAACGCAGTGCAATAAATGAGGATGAATGGATGAATGAATATCTACATTGAGACAGCAGCATAACAAAATACCAAAGTAAGATAAAGTGCATGGAATGTGCATGAGTGTAAGTGTTGTGTGAAAATGGCAAGTGCAATGCCCAGGTGTCAAGTGTATTCAAGTCAAGTATAAGTATAAGGCTATGTGCAGGGGAGTGTCCGGTGGGAATTGTCTGGGGGTGACAGAGTCATTAGAGTCAGTGGGGGACCCGGGCTCTGTTGATGAGCCCGACTGCAGACGGGAAGAAACTGTTTTTGTGGCGTGAGGTCTTGGTCCTGATGGACCGCATCCTCCTGCCAGAGGGGAGGGACACGAACAGTTTGTGTCCAGGGTGAGAGGGATCAGCTACAATCTTCCTCGCCCGCTTCAGGGTCCTTGAAGCAAACAAGTCCTGGAGGGACGGCAGATTGCAGCCAATCACCCTCTCGGCAGAGCGAATGATGCGCTGCAGCCTGGCCTTGTCCTTGGCAGTGGCTGCAGCGTACCAGACTGTGATGGAGGAACAGAGGATGGACTCGATGATGGCAGTGTAGAAGTATCGTTCAGTTGTGAGAACCTTTCTTTGATCTTTAGCTGAACTGACTAGCGATAACTCTGAACTGCACATTGAATCTCGTTTACCACAAAACTTAACTTTACTTTCTTTTTAACTGCTCAATCGTCAACATTCTCACCACGTGTTTAGCACATACGCGCTAACGTTAAAGTTACGCACTTTTGCGCCACTTCGGACCGAACAATGAATGCAATATAACAAAAGTACCTTGCTAGCTTCAACCAACCGAATGTTTGCTATCTAACAAATATGAACATGAACGAACGTTACGTGTCACATAATACATAATAATGATAGTCAGAACAAAGTTTAAGAAGCTAGCTAGCTTTCCAACATTAGTGAGCGGACTCATTTATTTCACTCAACTCTGAAACTAGCTTAATGTTGGCAAATTATTTTAAGAGATTGAATGTTAACACTACTCACTTAAAGGGAAACTTTGCCAATGTCCCACTGTTTCTGTAATTTAGTCTACGCCAATAACTCACCGCTAGTGTTGGAATGTCCGTCTTCCATTGCCTGCAGGAAAAAAGGGCAGTCCGGCAGTTGAAACTTCTCAAGAGGAGGTTACACATTTTATACATTTTTTGGAGGGAAATACATATGATTTCTAATCCATTTACATTTAATTTATTCATGAATTAGATATTTAAAATTGTATAAATTGAATTACTAAAGAAACATATTTGGATTTATCAACACACACACACCATTGTCAGATCCATTGTCATACTACATACATGTTAAACGGATACAGAAATATGGTGTGAACGCAGCATGATGCTGCGCGAATCACGGGAATAACCTGGCGAGAATAATTTGCCTCATTCGCGCAAGTTGAAATTTTACAACTCGGGCGAAAAATTCACGTGGCAAAAGCCAATCAGCGATATTATGAACCCAGACATGGGGGAGTCTGATGGTTCGACGTTTGTGAGACTTCCACAACAAGTATAAAGCAGAACTAGTGATTAGTGCAATGGTGGATGGTGGAAACGGTGCTGTTTTTACAGAGATAAACCACAGAGATAAGCCCCGCCCCCTTTCAGGTGCAAGTAAAGCGAATGAAACGAATGACACAAATTAACCACATAGTCGATCGAGTTAACTCACGCGAGTAAACTTACGCAAGTAAACTTACACGAGTAAACTTACGCGAGTAAACTTACACGAGTAACGTGGCGCGAATATTCGCTATTCGTTTGGGGTGAATGCAGCATAAGAGTGAGACCGGTTTAAAGGTGAAGCCAAAATATGTTAATTTTAAAGAAGTAATTTACAAGAGCAGTACGCTTTGTTCCGTTTTTTATCTTAATCAGATGTGCACCATGAACTCACAGGATTCTAATGTGGTAAACGAGTTTAATTAAGCATCTTCCTCCCCCTTATGTGCCTCTTGTATGTCTCCACTATAACACAACACATGCGCCGCACAAAGTGTTGTACAAAGACATTTGATTCTGCTACAAGCCGACAACAAGTCACACTGTGCGTATTACTCCGCCGCACATGCAGGTTTTATTTGGATATCACTTCAAACATGCAAATTATGCTTTTCGTAGCTCTGGCTGTTAAAACAAGTGCTGCTGCACTTTACAACTTAATAACTCCCTTTACAATCATGTCTGTGCAAACAGCTGAAGTTGGTGCCATGGAAGTACGAGCTCTACAATATAATAATATTTCTCCTCTCCTTGAGGCCCAATTAAGAGTTTGCTCACAACCCTTAGAGTCCAGAGTCCAAAAAAAAACACAAAATATTTAGATGATTAATTACTGCTAAACTGCTGGAAGAACAATAACAAACCATGACCGACCATGTAGAAATAACATAATTGGGGATGGAGCATTCGAGTGGCTCAATGCGGTGCACAATGCGCCGCTCTCTATGATGTTCTGCCGTCTCGCTATGAAATATTAATGCACATTGGGTTTCCTCTGGCCGAATGCTTTGTGCTCAAACATTTGCATTAAAGCAGTTCTGTCATTTCAGCTGCTTACCGCTGCTGGGAGGTGGATCAACAACAGTGTCTTTTTCCTGGACCACACGCGGAATCTGGTCAGATGGGCCAGCATTCCGTTTTGTCCCTCTTCGTCTTTCACACACACATAACTTTACAGTGTTGTTTATTGCTCTACGTGTGTGTGTGTGTGTGTGTGTGTGTGTGAGACCCTCCAGAGAGGCAATGGAACAGTAATAAGTGAGGATCAAACACGCCTACCCGATGAAAGCGTTATAATAAATTGCTTGGCTCAAGTGCTTTTTCTCTTCGGTCAGTGACATATGGTAGTGGACTGTATCTCACACACACACACACACACTAGACAATGCTCTGTATCACACACACACACACACGCGCGTTACATAACACACAACCAAACATATCAATGAGGGAACAGCTGGCCGGCTGGTTTGCTCTGCCTTGGACACTGTAGCATGTTGGGAGTGTTGTCCAGGTGTGTGTGTGTGTGTGTGTGTGTGTACTCTGCAGAGCATAAACAGATGTTCAGAATGCTGTTGGCACCTCCTGCTGCTGTGTCCCTAACCTCAACACCCCCCCCCCCCCCCCCCGTCTATCTCCCTCTATTTTTATCTCTCTCCCACCGTCGCTCTCACTCTTTATTAACTTTCTTCCTCTCCCTTTCTCCCTCTCTTTGACACAGTGAAAAAGAGGAACTCATTGCTTATCTCCCCCCTCCCCATCGCCACCCCCTCGGGGCTTGTTATGGTGCGACGCACGCCAATGACAGATAACGACTGGGCTAATGAATTTCTAAACTAATCTATATTTGTACACAGTTCACAAGGGGCCAAGCCGGCAGAGGAGCGAGAAAGAGAGGGAGGGAGCGAGCAGAGGGGGGTGAGAGGGGCAGGCAGCCAACTTTAATGAACGCGAGAGGCAAGGTGAGGGGAAAGCTAAGCAGGCCGACGAGCAGAGAGAGGCAAGACGGAGGCTGAGGGAAATAATGGAGGCATCATTCTGGGGCTACGGCGAGGTGTGCCACCTGCCAGGTCTAAACGGAGTCTAAATGAGTAGCTGCAGTCATGTGAATCCTGGCCAAGCCCTCTCATGAGGAGCTGCTGACTCACCCACAGAGCCTCGCGTGGCCCTTGTCCAGCTGTCTAAGTGCTGTTCAACGTTGGTTTTGGCATGAAAATGATCAGGTGATCCCAATGTTTCCCAAAATGTTGAGAGGCTTCCAAAGATAAAGGTCCATCTCTATTTTAGGACTTTGGGCCTCCAGACCACAGGCGGACATTTGGGGCGGGATTCCTTTGGGAGTCAATGTCAGTATTCATCCTTGAATACATCCTAACAATAATATTTTATGCATGAATATGCAGTTTTAATAATACAACTTTTTTTTCCTTCGTCATGGGATTGAGATGGGACTGCGGGCTATAAAAGAAGTGAACGTAAGCACACAGATGTCATCCATCGCTCTGTGGAATACTGTTCAGACTAATGATGTATGATAATGATGTATTGTATTTGTTGTCAAAGCTTGCATAAAAGGATCATGTTCATTCATAACTAATCCAATATAAAGGACTAATTTGTCTGTACAAGAGTAGATCACACAAATAAAGGCCTCTAAACTGCTTTTGAATGACAGGGTGCTCTACAAATTAATTTTAATTGAATGAATCAATGTGTCGTTGTCAAGGCTGTTAGTTACTATGACGCTAGCTGCTCTTTTTGACATAACTTGTCAGTACGCTAACTGTGAGCTGTCAAGCAGATCAGGAAGGCTTCTTTTTTTCCACGTCCCCCACAATGGAAGTGCTGTGCCCTGATCACACTGCAAGAGTTGTCCTTCAGTTGAGCGCAGGCCATTCTGATAAAAAAGATCACATTACACTGCCCGAGAACGTCATTGTGTTAGCTTGAGGCCAATGGTACATGAATCGCCTCAGACCAGCAGGATAAAGTTACACCTTGAAAATGTTACACTGCTGTGTTGTTGAGTGCCAGAATCGATATTGCGTTCACTGTAGATGACAAACCATGAAGCCGGGTTGTACGTTTCTGATAGTGTAGCTTTGCTTTAGCTTTGTGCTAGCCTACACCGTCACAAGACCAAGTGAGGATGAAGCATCACGTCGTAAAATGTTACACAGTTAAATGCTAGCTAGCTACCTTGCTAATTCCATCATGCTCCGCACGGCGAATCGGTCTGCCAGCGCCGTAGGGATCGGCTAATCAAATCCAGTCGGTTTAGGTAAACTTTCCCAAACGCTCCCAGTCCCAGAGAGTGACTGACTTGTAAACTTGTATTTTCTTCAGCCAGTATTTCACTAAAACCAACCAACAAAACCGCACTAAGTAGCCTGTTGGAAGCATTATTCTGCTCCACCGACACTGAAACACGTCGTCCTGTTTAATAACAGAAGACGGGTTGGCATTCCTTTGATCGCTTCCAACTCTTAGTCCCACTAGAACGTTACATTTTCAATAGCAATAATGATCCTTATTTACCCTGCACATTTTGTAGGCTATTTATTACAAGCTGCACACGTCGACCATCTCATGAGAAAATAAAAGATATACTTTTTAGAAAGGGGGCGACACACTGCACTTCCAAATTCATACACTTTTCTCAAGAGAAGCGGTCTATGCTTTCAAGGCAATATAGAGATAGTCAAGTCAGACGGGAGTTTTCAGCTCGTCCTGCTGTCGTGCCTTAATGGTTTTCTAGATTATTGTCTCAAAGCATTTGCAGCTATGAAGTTAGACAGTGACTTCATTTACATTCTAAACGATTGAAACACACATTCGTCATATCTGGAAACTATTCAGTTTAATTCAATTTTATTTTTACAGCCCCATATCACAAATCCTAAATTGGCCCAAGAGGACTTTACAATCTGTACAACATACGATATCCTTTTTTCTTGGGTCACATTTTAGTTCAGTTTAGTTTCAATTTCATAGTAATTTTAAGCCAAACCGTGATGTTCTTTTTACAAAACCTATCCAAATACTTCTGTCGTATTTGTTTTTGGTATCAATTTACAACGTTAAACACACGTATCAAACTGTTTAAACTTTTTTTTGTAATCTGCAGGAGAATATGTTTATCCTCAAAACTTAATTGAGACTGCAATTTAGTTCTATGGGGATTTTAAGGAGGCAGGTTTGTGTTTAAGGCCCAGGTGATGCAGTGAAATATGATCCAGGAACAGGTGACAGGAATGTGTTTAAAGGCTGCAAAACTGTTTGTAATACTCACAGACAGGATTTTACATCTCTGGAAAGTTATCACAAAGCACAAGAAATTGAATGCCCTTGTGTTTTGAATTTCAATGTTTCTAAGATGAATTTGTCCCTGTGGTAACACTTAAAAAAGACAACGCTGCAGACGGTAATACATTCATATTAACACCGCTCATATGGATGTGAGTCACTGAGTCAATAGGCTGACAGTAACAATGTTCACCCTTTAGAAGATGTCACTACACTTCACACTACATACGGTATAAACAGTACACAGAACAATACAAACTGCAGTCTAGAACCAAAAGTAACTACAAACCAGACTTATGTTACTTTACGCCCAGGTCTTAGCCGAAATCCATAATTTTGACAATGCAAAATGCAAAAAAGGGTCCCACAGGGCTGAGAGATTAAACCACACACACTTCTGTATGGCGAAAGCCTCGACGCAGCATGGCAGTCAGAGCTGATGGTAGCTAGTTAGTTAGCATGGAAAATTCCTGGTTCCTCAATGGTGGAATGACATCATTGACATCAGGACAGCAGAAAGTCTCTACATCTTCCGCCGCAAACTAAAAACACATATTTTCCAACTATGCCTCAAATAAAGAAGTAGCACCTTAGTAGCACTTAAATGACACTTACTGATAGCACTTTGTAGTTTAACTTTCTTGAAGAAATTGTACTTTCTTGATTCTTGTTGTTCTGAGTGTACTCATGGTTGAATGCACTTATTGTATGTTACTTTGGTTAAAAGCGTCAGCTAAATGGCATGTAATTTAATGTAAATAGCGACTCGACATGGAGCACTGACTTTGATGGATTTATGTTTATCAGACCACAAATGAGGGACGTACAACTCCTCCACCTCACTCCCCGCCTTCGGGAGGCTACTTTGGAGAACAACTGTCGCGGCTGTAGCAACATGTTCATTTTCTGTAACTTGCGTCACGTTAGTATGATTACATAGCAAGCTAACGTTAGCTCCCTAACTAGCCAGCCGCTACATGAGCCGTGCTGTGATTGTAATACTACACACTAGTACATTACATTACATTTAATTTAAGCAATGAGGGTTAAGTGTCTTGCTCAAGGACACAACGACATGGACTGGCTGAGCCAGGGTTTGAACCACCGACCCTCTGATTGAAAGTCAGACCTTCTAATTGAAAGTCAGACCTTCTAAACACTGAGCCACAGTTGCCCCTAGTAGTAGAAAACAGTAGATGCTGAGGAGAGAGGCAGGAAGGGGTTCCTATGAGAGGGCGTTAACATTTGTTTAGATCATGACCAAGATTAAACGGTTGACTATCTCAGAATGATCTCAGATCAAGATTAGGGCTAAACTATGAAACTGCACTCCAGACATCGAGAGAATATCTGTTTGGTGGAATGGCGTCTTGGGTTTGAATATTTCACTTAGTTTCAGTTTATAATAGCTGAAGTGTGAGATCTTACAGATAGAGTATATGATGGCAATATTGTGGAAAAAAATACACTTTGAGTTGAAAATGTAAAGAAAAAATATGCATCCAAAGGCTTCATCAAAGATCAATATCTGCCTCATCAGTCTAAGCCTTTAATGTACAGCATGTGTTCACTGCTCGATCTGATTCGCTCCCTCTGCCCCTTCCTTATTGTGGGCCACATGGCAGACATTGTTAGTGAACCCACTCTGGAGGCTGCTTCTCTAATTACAACCCTCAACCTAAAACCAGCCCTCAACTATTACTGCAGAAGCACAGACATAAACACACACACACACACACACCAGCAGCATCACCTGTCGCCCCACCACCCCTCAGCTAACACAGTTGTAAGCAATACAGCCAATTCCCTACATGCTGAATCTTGTGTGGAAAATCGCAAATGGTGCTCTCGCACAGACCAGCTGCTGATGCAAATCCACACCCTCCCAAAAAAACATACAAACACACACAAGGCCAGTTGCATTCCAAGTCCCAGATGCCCCTCTTCATGTTGTCAGTGACAGCAGTGGTAGCGGCAGCTCCCTGCACAACAAGCCATCGGCCCGGGCGTACGCCTCATCCAGGGCCATAGCTCAGGAGAAAAGACACTGAGGACAGAAACACAATCATGCACAGTGACTAAATGCTTGTGTTCAAATGTAGAATACAGTACCAGACTAATGCGAGTCACAAGAAAAACATTGGGTCAGTGTGTCTTCTGGCAAACATTTACTCTTTAGGTGACCATTACATGAATTGTTTTTCAAAACAGAAAATGTAGGAATTGCAAAGCCTCTCTTTTACATCAGTGCCACTGGTTAATTGTATTAGCTGGACAACCCCTTATTTTAACAAAAAAAACTGTATTTAAAAAGAAAGTAGTTTGGAACAAAATAGAGTTCAGATTATGGTCTCAAACTATAATACATTATTCATTATTCAATTTAAATCACTGCGACTTTGCTATTTGCCATTTCAAATCTTGATCACTGTACTAACAAGACTCAGCACTTTTTGCAGAAGGTTCAAAATGAACATCCAACCAAGAATTAGAGGTATAATTCTCATGGACTTTACTGTATATAGACTCTGCAAACCCCAATAATATATATTTATATCTACACAGATATATATATAATAGGAGGCTGTCCTCACTGTTGCAGATGCCCGTGCACACTGAATGTAGCATTGTGAGAGTCAAAGTTACTGTATGAAGTCAAGAGAGCGTTAAATATGCAAAGAGAGGCAATTGGGATGGAAAACAATACATTAGTGAGGTATGTGTCCATCTATAGTGGTAAAAAGAGATAATGAATAGTGGCCACCCACTTACCTGCGCTGGGTCCTAAACAATATATAAAAAGTATAATTCTGGCCATCAAGTGCACACACATAACTTTAACGGAACCATTTACTCCACAATACATACAACATGAATCACATCTCGCTGAGGACCTGCTCTCTTATACATTCCCCCGCTCTCCAGCTAAACAGTTGCATTATCTAAAAAGGGATATAAACATGAATCACAGCAGGACTGTGGCTGTCCATAGAGATGAATTGTGGTCTGCTGGGTGGGGTTTGTGAGCGGCGCAGAGTGATTTGAACTCATAATCGTAATGCACATTGCCTTGAAGGAGACTTCATGAATATGCTCGGAGAGTCAGAGTGGCTGGCTGGCACCGGGTCAGATCTGATTTGCATATTGTTTACGGCCACTAGCTTAATTTGAAGCAGAGGTTTGAGCCCACGATAACGCCGGGCCCCTTATCTACAAAGTTGAGTAAGTGGCTGCAGGAGTAAACTTCTCAAAGTGATGTGCTCCAGCAGGCCGACGAGGAGCCCAGGCCTGTTGCATTCCACACAGAGCTCTGTGGGAAACATGCTTCCAGGATTTTAGTATATTTTTGTGAAGATTTATTTTGTAGATTACCTTGTCGGGATACATTTATAAGCATTGCATTCATTTCCTCAAGTTAGACAGTGAACAACATATCGTGGTGCACCGTGTCTGTAACTTAGCATTGGTAAAGGTGAGCAGAGTGATGGGATGTATCACACTCACTGCCAGTGTTCAGATGTCCCACTGTGGAGACAAACATTGAAGTGGACCAGGTTATCCTGAACCTCCAGACGTTTGATTGACAGATTGTTCATCCAATCCCCTGCCTGCCCTTTCCCAGACAGTTTAGAATGATGGTTTCTCAGATGTTTCTGTGTAACAATCCATCTGGGTCAGGTTACCAACAACTTACTAGAGCACCAGACATAAATTCATACCTAAACCAGGAGGTCACACCTGGATAATTCTAGTCTAATTACATGCTCTGCCAGATCAACACATGGGAGCGTTTGCTGTTCACCTGGACCACACTGCTCGTGTTGCATCTGTTTCTTTCTGCAGCTTCGTTGGGGAGAGGCTCCAGGCGGGGTACCATGCATCTGCATGTGATACAGAGGCATATGCATCTGCATGAGATACAGAGGCACCATGCATCTGCATGTTATACAGAGGCACATGTATCTGCATGTTATACAGAGGCACATGTATCTGCATGTTATACAGAGGCACATGTATCTGCATGTTATACAGAAGCACATGTATCTGCATGTTATACAGAGGCACCATGCATCTGCATGTTATACAGAGGCACCATGCATCTGCATGGAATACAGAGGCACATGTATCTGCATGTTATACAGAGGCACCATGCATCTGCATGTTATATAGAGGCACATGTATCTGCATGTTATACAGAGGCACCATGCACCTGCATATGATACAGAGGCACATGCATCTGCATGTTATACAGAGGCACCATGCATCTGCATGAGATACAGAGGCACTATGCACCTGCATGTTATACAGAGGCACCATGCATCTGCATGAGATACAGAGGCACCATGCACCTGCATATGATACAGAGGCACATGTATCTGCATGTTATACAGAGGCACCATGCATCTGCATGTTATACAGAGGCACATGTATCTGCATGTTATACAGAGGCACCATGCATCTGCATGTTATACAGAGGCACCATGCATCTGCATGTTATAAAGAGGCACCATGCATCTGCATGAGATACAGAGGCACCATGCATCTGCATGAGATACAGAGGCACATGTATCTGCATGTTATACAGAGGCACCATGCATCTGCATGTTATACAGAGGCATATGTATCTGCATGTTATACAGAGGCACCATGCATCTGCATGTTATACAGAGGCACCATGCATCTGCATGTTATACAGAGGCACCATGCATCTGCATGAGATACAGAGGCACCATGCATCTGCATGAGATACAGAGGCACATGTATCTGCATGTTATACAGAGGCACCATGCATCTGCATGTTATACAGAGGCACATGTATCTGCATGTTATACAGAGGCACCATGCATCTGCATGTTATACAGAGGCACCATGCATCTGCATGTTATACAGAGGCACCATGCATCTGCATGTGATACAGAGGCACCATGCATCTGCATGTTATAGAGAGGCACCATGCATCTGCATGTTATACAGAGGCACCATGCATCTGCATGTTATACAGAGGCACCATGTATCTGCATGTTATACAGAGGCACCATGCATCTGCATGTTATACAGAGGCACCATGCATCTGCATGTGATACAGAGGCACATGCATCTGCATGTAATACAGAGGCACCATGCATCTGCATGTTATACAGAGGCACCATGCATCTGCATGTTATACAGAGGCACCATGTATCTGCATGTTATACAGAGGCACCATGCATCTGCATGAGATACAGAGGCACATGCATCTGCATGAGATACAGAGGCACATGCATCTGCATGTTATACAGAGGCACCATGCATCTGCATGTTATACAGAGGCACCATGTATCTGCATGTTATACAGAGGCACCATGCATCTGCATGTTATACAGAGGCACTATGCATCTGCATGTTATACAGAGGCACCATGCATCTGCATGAGATACAGAGGCACCATGCATCTGCATGTTATACAGAGGCACATGCATCTGCATGTTATACAGAGGCACATGCATCTGCATGTAATACAGAGGCACCATGCATCTGCATGTTATACAGAGGCACATGCATCTGCATGTTATACAGAGGCACCATGCATCTGCATGTTATACAGAGGCACCATGCATCTGCATGTTATACAGAGGCACCATGCATCTGCATGTGATACAGAGGCACCATGCATCTGCATGTTATACAGAGGCACCATGCATCTGCATGTGATACAGAGGCACCATGCATCTGCATGTTATACAGAGGCACCATGTATTTGCATGTTATACAGAGGCACCATGCATCAAAGCCGGCCCAAAACTGGCAAAGCCTCATCCGAGGCGAGCTCTTGGTGGGCAGGAGAATTGGCAGGAGAATTGGCAGCGAGCCAGTAAATAGAGAAGCCGTCCATGTCCTTACTTCATTGAATAAATATACTAATGTCAATTAGATGGTAATCTGCATTAGAAATGAGGAAAAAACATTAGAACATATTGGTTATAATAATCATGCACTTATATTGATCAATTTGACCAGGCCAGATGATATAATTATAATATAATTCCACTTTACATGTTTTATTAATGTCAATTGGCCTCATACCAAGATACTTGTGGCTTACTTTTTTTTTTTTAAATTGAAAATGGAAGGTGAACATTTGGAGTAAGTGCTCCTCTTGCACTACAGGAGCAAAGTCCCCCATGTGACCTTTGACTAGAATACAAACCAAAACATGTAATCATCACCCCACATGCTGAAGAATACACACAGAATACACACACGTGTGGTTTGTGCCAGTACTGTTTTTGTTAGGGTGATTTAACTTGGCAGTGTTCCAGGGCTTGTTACCACGAGGTGGGCTATGAGGAAGCTAATGTGTGTGTCTGTTACGTTGCCAGTACATTGTCTCCATGCCACAAGTCTACTGGAGCTTTCTGCCTGAATAAACGGCCAGTTGGAGCCAATACGAGACTGAATTAATAACACAACGCAAGAGAGAGGGAGTACACAACCGCTACAGTGGATACATATAGACAGTGGATACATATAGACAGTGGATACATATAGACAGTGGATACATATAGACAGTGGATACATATACACAGTGGATACATATACACAGTGGATACATATAGACAGTGGATACATATAGACAGTGGATACATATAGACAGTGGATACATATACACAGTGGATACATATAGACAGTGGATACATATAGACAGTGGATACATATACACAGTGGATACATATACACAGTGGATACATATACACAGTGGATACATATAGACAGTGGATACATATAGACAGTGGATACATATACACAGTGGATACATATACACAGTGGATACATATACACAGTGGATACATATACACAGTGGATACATATAGACAGTGGATACATATACACAGTGGATACATATACACAGTGGATACATATACACAGTGGATACATATAGACAGTGGATCAGGGGCGGACTGGGGGAGAAAGTGGCCCGGGAGTTACTGTCAGACTGGCCCACTCATTACACGGCGCGTTATATATGTATCCTCTGTGTATAAGACTGGGTTCATCTGGCTCTTCCTGGATGTGATATCCAACCAATCCAAAGACGAGGATTGTAACCAATTAGATGTAGAGATACGATGGCTACTGGCTCCGCCCACTTACTGTCAAAAAGAAAATGTAACCGAGAGCGAGCAGGTTACAGAGATGCGAGCGCAGATTGAAGCTTCGCGCGCGAGAGAGACTTTTACTCGCGAGAGAGGAACTTTTGAGAGGGGTTTGCTCGCGGAGTAATATAAAAGCGCACGTCAAAGTAAATTACACGCGCGTATGATTGATTTGCGCTCGCGCGTGGAGCTCATTTGTGCGCAGCTGTTTGATTTGCGCGCGTGCGTGGAGCTCATTTGCGCTCTCTCTTTATGACAGTGATTTGCCTTCATACAGGCAGTGTAGAAGAAATGGTATGAAAAACGTTTCGCCACAACAAGGCCATCGATGACTGTAAACGGTCATAGCATCAATGGACACTTTAAATGAACTGTGCTATTGTTTGGCCATATAAAGAGAATTAGAATTATATTCACCTGCTTCAAACAGGATGTCAACATAATCATGAAGTGTTATTTATGAAGGCTTTTCAAATTCAAAGTAATAAAATATATGATTCATTAGTAAAAAAAAAAAGTAGGTTTGGATAACAGCGTAGTAATGTACCAGACTGTGTGGGGTGACTGTGGGAGAGTGGTAGAGCAGGATCGTCCTTCAATCAGAGGATCGGCGGTTTGATTCCCGGCTAGTCCACATCATGTGTCCTTGGACAAGACACTTAACCCCAAATGTGTAACGTAGCTGTGCCTACGGTGTGTGAATGTTAGTCACTCCTGATGGGCAGGTGGCCCCTTGCATGAGCACATGAATGTGTGAATGATGACAGGCGGTGTCAAAGAGCTTTGAGTGGTCAGAAGACTAGAAAAGAAAATAAGCTCTACACAAGTACATGAGAATTCTGACGGCATGCTCTGTGACGAGAGGGTTCACCCTGCCGCGCAGCGATCGACGAGCCCTCCACAGACCCCCCAACCCCCATGCCCCCCAGTCAGTCCCTCTACTCTACATTACTTTCTTCTGCGCGTCTTCTCTCCGTCTCCCTCTTTCTCATCTCTCTTTCTCTTCATCTTTCTCAGCACGGTTCCCTTTCTTTCGGTTCCCCAGCTCCATATTCCTCCCTCGCTCCCTTTCCTTTTTTATCATGCATCAACTGCTGCGTCTGATGAGCACATCAGTCAAGGCCCGGCTAATGAAGTCCCTCTCCTTCGCCATTAGAGTGAAATAACTAATCTCTCTCTCTCTCTCTCTCTCTCTCTCTCATCTAACCAAACAATTTATTTCTCTCCCCGCTCACCTAAGCTCTAATCCATCTCCCAAACTCCTTCCTTCTCTTCTCTTTCTCCGTTCTCCTCCAGTGTGTCGCTCTCTCTCCAACATCGAGCAGACATATGAGAGGAGGCCTTACCAGGTCATACATGGGAACTCAGTTCATGACACTGACAACTGGCAAACCAAAAAAATTATTCGTTTTTCTGATGCATACACCAAATGTATGAACATATCATAATTTATGATTTTATTCATTGGAAACTCTATTTGATGATCAGTAGTTAAAACTAAATTCTTCATGAGAAAATCCTGTAAACATATATATATATATATATATATATATATATATAGTAATTCCCCCCCCCCCCCCCCCCGGGTTGCATCTGTGAACTGTTTAAAGACTTGAGCCGATCGCAGACATATTAAAGACATCTAGCAGGCTAAATACCAGGATCTGTCAGTGCGCTATAGCCAATGATGATGCAGTTGACATCTTTGAAGTCGTTTAGCTTAAGCTGTGACAAGTAGTTTTCTAACACATTGTCCCTGACAAGTGTAAAGCTAGCGCAACCTAGAGCGCAAGGGACCAAAGCTTTGGGCCACTGACAAAGAGTCGCTTCGCTATTTGACGAGTTGTCAGTAAGAATGTGTTGTTTGGACATGACAGTCCATGAAGCCAGCTCTACAAAGAAAGGGTTTTCTCAGTTTGTTGTGAGAGTACTGCCTGACCCCAACCTCCATCCCTGTACATTGAGATGCTCGGAACTCGAATGTTTGGCTACTTTTTGGCCGCGCAGTCTGTTAGACATATGGAGAGAGTTCCTTAAGCGCCTCATTGGAAGTCTCCACCATTTCATGCTGGAATCACCATGTGTAATCACAGCAGATGGTGACAACAAGCGGTTTATGGAACGTGTATCAACTCCGATGAGTGCACAATTCAGCCGTCCCTGCAGCCCTGTGGCTGACGGGGACGTGCATATGAGCCGAGGCTTTTCCCACCAACTTCTTGTTCAGCAGATAAGATCCTCGCCCGCACAGCCGCCCTGTTGCATTAACTCAACCTTGCATGAAGACTGCCTTGATCCGCTCTCCCAGCGCACCGGCTCGATCCCTCCCTGATCCTTGCTGACATTTTTACCACAACCTCAGCCATAATTCAGGTTTATGCAAAGTGTGCCTACCGAGTTAACGCCAGGATCACTTAGCTGAGTGCTACGGTTATGCTAATGCGCCATCTGAAACCTGGCAGCCTAATTTCATTTATTAGCTCCCCCTGTCCAGGAATGACAGCACTCTTATAACATGTAGACTCCTAATGAAACTATTTAAATCCAATAAAGACGTGTCATAGCTCATCAAGCCTCTGTCCCCCTCTAGCACCTTTAGCAGGCGATGTCACATCTCCATCAAGGTCCTGACTTTATTTTAGGTAAATGACAAGTGGGCTTTGGAGGTGTTGGAACACAACATATACATACAATATGCAAGCTGTCTGTTTGACTGATGTCTCCATCACCATTGTTTTTAGTCCATTGGAGTCCGACTTATTGACTTATGTTCCTTCATTACACTGTGTGGTATATTCCCAAGCAGTGTATCAGAAACATATTGCAGACTCTTTTTTTTAGGAGATACTGCAGTAATCAATGTGCCACCTGATTTTAACAATATTACTTTTTAATGTATTCTTACAATAGCGTCTTTCCTTCAATGTTGTGCCGTGTGCAAACACCCGGACACAGAGATTAAAAAGGATTGTACAGAGCAATAACGATCAACTCCATTCTCACAAGACCTTGAGTCATTTCCCGTGTGTATATGAGAGTTCCACACCAGAACTTCACATACATACAGGTACTGCATGACATTTGACCCGATGTAACCATCCTCAGCATTAGTAGCATCTGAGAAGAGCACAGGGCTCAGTCAAGGACTCTTTGACATGAGGACAGTAAGAGCTGGGGATCGAACCACCGAACCGCTCTATCATCTATGCCACAGCTGACCCTGAATGGACAACTTTGAGAGGAGACTGTCTGTAAGTGCCTATTTGACTGATTGCTGTCTGTCCTTTTATATTTCCTGTCCCGAGGAGGTACACATGGGCAAACAAGTATAAACACAATAGCTTTTAGTGGTTTTGCCATTATTCCCAGGCATTCAGAACCCATTAAGCTTTAGTTGCTACTTTCTCTCTGGAATTTTCCCTGATTGTGACTCATAAGTTAGGATGCTGTTGGAAACCTTTTGTACTCTAACACTTGCTCTCTCGTGGCTGGTACTGTGTGTTTACATCAGGGAGGCAGAACATGTCCTCCCTCTCTGACTGAGCGACTGTAGAGGGAGGAAGGTGGTCCCGGAGGTATGCTTTTGTTTACATCTGCATGTTTCCAGAATGCTGCAAGTTTACCCAGATGGTGGAAACCAGCAGTGAGAGGATCAATCATGCCACTGTGCTACAGTAATCAGTTTAATATGGAGGTCCTTGTAAGCGTTTTTGCATTATTGCAGTTTACATCTGCTGACCCCAAACCAGGTTTTTTTTAAGAATGTAATCCTCCTGCAGCTAAGGGCATTAGCGCTCAGCAAACATGTTCAACACAAAAGCTACAAATATCTCAATTCTCGACGGATCCTGTTCAGAGTGAACAGGATCCGCATTTCAAACGGGTTTTGTTGTGTTTTGCAGCCGCAACCCTCGACCGTAGCATCTGCCAAACACTGCTGGCTAAAATTAAAAGAAAAGCTGCCTGGTGGACTCAAGTCCTTTCCTCAAGTAAACAACATCTCCGGGCAGCTGCACCTTCTGTGGCCCTGGCCAGCTACGGGGCCGGCTAGGTGAGGCGGAGAGGACCGGGGCCCTGTTGATGTCACCCAGTGGGAGAGAGCTCCTTCCTCGCCAGCTGTGGCGCTAAAGCTCCTGTCTGTCTGCACAAGTGCTTGCTTTTGTGCTTGAAGGGGTCCTTTTGATTCTATATCATGCACAGGCATGACAGGCTGCTGCCCAGGATGTAGGTGTGTTTGAGTGCTTTGACCAAAGAATGCATGTGAATGGACAGCAGACAGGTGTAGTAAGCAGCACAAGTGGTTTCAGAAGTCTCTATGCACGTTTTGATAGTTATTGTCCACAGTCTCTCTGAGACACTGCAGCATAGCTACAACAAACACCAGCAGAGCAACAACACAAGCAGTCACATGATCAGACAGGCTGGAACTCCAAAGTAAGGAGCACAGCCAACATGTTGCCTATATCCTTCATTGCTAGATACATTACATTTCATTTAGCTGAGTCTTTCATCCAAAGCGACTTACATGATATACAGTAGACTGTAGACACAGCAAAAGTGAACAAGTGTCTTGCTCAAGGACACAACAACATGGACTACCGGAGCCTGGGATCGAACCGCCGACCCTCTGATTGAAAGACAGACTTGCTAACCACTGAGCCACAGTTGCCCCAGATACAACTTGAGTTGAGCCACAGGAAAACACAGTTTTGGGTAATGTGTGAATGTGTTATTCAACTTCAATTTCTCTTTCAAATAAGTTTGATCAAACACAAATAGCACTTTCACTCTTTTTGTCCTGTGTCGAACCAAAAGTTAGTGATTTCTTTTACTGACAACTTGATGTCACTTGACGCTGTGTCAAGGAGTCACATGACGTCAAACCAATAACTTACGTTTCAAGCATACACATTTTAAACTAAACCATGATGTGTTTATAATCCTCAGCAGATTGTTTTGTTGCCCAAAAGTGTTATAACCTTAACCTCCAAGTTTCACAGCATGAACCTTGTGTTACGTTAACAGCCATGTTTCACGTTAATATGTGTTACAACGTTAACGCCACTTTTTACAGCATTAATCATGTGTTACAACATTAACCACCATAATGTACATAAGCAGAACTACGCCTGTTGGGCAGCATTGACCACATCTTACAATGTTAACTGCCATTGTTTCTGCATCAAGACACTATGTAACAAGTAAGATGGATGCTTCTGCCCAAGCAGCAAAGTATGACAAATTGGGATGGGGGATAGGCATGTTGGTTTTAATATTTAAAAAAATATTCTATTAGCTAAGGTTACAGGATTGGGATATATTAGCTTAGTAACTCAAAAGTTGCAGGTGCGTTCTTTTAAATTAAATAAAGGTTAAAATGCTGACTGCAGGGTCAGAAATAGAGGCCAATGGGGTCTTGACATTGCTGCAATAGCTTTAGGAAAGTGATGGATCAGGCAAACAGCTCATAAGGAAACCCAAAGGTGCTTTTGTAATATATGATATTGTAACTTTGAATTAACAGCTTGTGTTTTAATCCAGCGGTCCCCAAATGTTTTTGAGCCACAGACTGGTTTCGTGTCAGACAATATTTTCACGGACCGGCATTCACAGTGTGGACAGTAAACATGACGTAATAAACATGACGTAATAAACATGACGTAATAAACATGACGTAATAAACATGACGTAATAAACATGACATAATAAAATGATAGGACCGACATAAAGTGCATAAACATACAACTCACCATTACGCTGAATTAGTGGGAGCCCTGAGCTTGTTTATCTGCAACGAGCCGGTCCCATCTCAAGGTGATGGGAGACAACGACACCCGAAGTGTGATTGTTATGTCCAGTCTGCTGCGTGACTTAGTTTTGGTCGTTGTCGTTGCAGAAAACCCGCTTCACAAAGGTATGACGTTGGAAATGAAAGCAGGGTTTTCAGTGCTTTTTTGGCTTTTTCAGAATATTCTGCCTTGATTTTGGCAAAGTTATTGTGTGAAATGTACTTTTAAGGCCACCGTCATTTGCGATCTTCAGCAGTTGATCTTCTTTTTGCGGACAGGCTCGATTCACCGGGTTTGTTGACAAATGGGTCGCGGATCCATTTTTTCGCAGTGGGCCTTTTCACCTTGCCAAATAAGCTCTCCAAAGACGTTTGTTTTTGTTCACTCATTTTCACTGTGGGTTTGCTATAGCTTGTGGGTTCACTAGCTTTTGTCAAAAGGTCACGTGTATAAGGTCCTTTTTCAAAATAAATGTTTTTTCCGAATTTGATAAAAAAATGAATTCACTCTTTCTGTGCGGCCCGGTACCAACCGTCCCGCGGACCAGTACCGGGTCGTGGCCCGGGGGTTGGGGACCGCTGTTCTAATCCATTGAAAAGGTTTTATTTTTTAATCATAATTAAAAAATTAAATATTTACTTTTTTATGTTCACATTAGTGATGTTCAGGCAAAACTTAATCAAGAAAAACAAGGGCACCTCTGTCTTTGGAGGCATAAGAAAAATGAATCAAAGACATTGATGCCCTTGCAGTATATGGGGCCGACAGTAGACCGGGCACCAGGGCCAACAAAAGGCCAGGGCAGGCAGGGCCACAGGAAGTCAGTAAGTTGAGTTTATTTATCCCCGTGAGGAAATTCGTCCTCATCATTTGACCCACCAGCCAGTCTATTGCGCCTGGGGACCGACTCCAGCTCTGGGACTACTGCCTCGGTCAAGGACAAGAGCAGACAACTTCACAACAGGGCATAAAAACATTATTCCTACACATGGCAACGGGGTGCAAAGGGCCAGGGCAGGGCCCGGGGTAGACCGGGCACTCGCAGTAAATCTGTCACTAGTGTCTGTTGAATGTTTTAATTCAAATTAGTATCGGGGGGCATTCCTTCTCCTGACAGATTATAAACAACAACATGAGGAAAGATACTTAGGAAGGGCACTTTGGGAGGTTAAGTTCAGTCTAACAGGATATATTTCACTGAAGATGTTTGCATACTAGGTCATACTCACTATTCTTGGTAACCTTTTGCTTTTTCGCCTCTACATGAACACGGTCACACAAAGTGACATTTCTCTGCCACTTTTAAATGCTGTTATTTATAATGCTACTTATTACAGTTACCCTTTCATTTACTTTCACTCACTTTGCACAAATGGTCACTGTCAGTTTATTAATATGATTGTATCTTTTCACTTTGAAACATTGCCATTTGACATTGCCTGGAACCTATTTGTGTGTCCCCACCGAAGAGAAATAATTGAATTGGATAATTGGCACTGCCTCACTTGGAAAGTCTGCCTGCACCAGCTGTCACTGATGAGATTTATTTATCTCTAAAAGTACATTATTGCCTCAAGACTCATCAGGAGACGCCCAACAGGATGGCTGACATAATGGATCCTGGTTTACAGTGATCGATCCTAGGGACAGAATCATTCCAATACAACGCATCTAAACATGTTTTCTTTCTTCCCCTGATACATGCGTACGTAGCCTCAGGTACAGCGTACGCATGGCGGCTAGTGGTCTGGCGCCCTCGAGCTTCCTTCCTTGGTGTTTGAAACAGCTGGACTGTGTTTTCAATAAATACAAAATAATTTAGTAATATACAACTGTCACTTAGATGGTAAAGAGCAGGCGTGACCCTGAATAGATGACTATTTGACAACCTAAGGAGCTTTATTTAGCTGCCATCGTACAGTCCAACGTGGAAATGAAACACAGGATCGTTCCATTCTGGCTATTAGGGGGAGCTGAATGTCATTGAAGACAGAATTACTTAGTTTCTCCCAATCACTCATGACACACAGCCTATTTTGGTATAATATAGGCTATATATCTGCTGACCAATTGGCAAAACAACATAAACATGAGGTGACTGTTTCACAATCAGGGAACACATCTATTAATTCACACACATACACAAACACACACACAAACACACACACACACACACACACACACACACACACACACTCACTACACACTACAAACAGTACTGTCCATCGTTATTCTAAACAGCTAAGCCACAGTCACACGTGTCAATAGTGTTGCTATTTTACTTCAGATACATAAAGCTTGAACAGGAGGATTAAAGATGCAGGAGGTTGAAGGTTAACCCACCTGGTTTATTCATACTGCCACGGCCACTCTGAAAGCGCTGTCATTCTGAATGGAGCCACCGCTCATCGGGATTTTATGATTTTATGACTTTTTTTTATCTGACATGTAGTCGGATCAGATCACAGTGAACCCGACCACCTCAGCATTCGGGGACAATGAGCCTCATTCATAAAGAGTTCTCATCTTCTCTGTTTCAAAATATTCATAGAAACAGAGTAAGAAGAAAGAAGAAAACTCCACGTCTCGTTCCTAAAAGTCACACGAGAAAAAAAAAATGAACATGGCCCCTTTGATATATGGCTAGTAGCAACTTATAAATTGAAGGGAATGTGAGGTTTACGCTGCCGTAATGGCTGTTAAATCATCGTATCATTAGGATACACAGAACCATCCTTTGTGAGAGGACAGGAGAACAGGACATCCCATAATTCCTTGCAGCGGCAACATTTAAAGCGACGCACCATTCGACTGTCCATGAAATTAAATGATATGCCGGTCCTGAATAGATTTAACAAATATTTCCAAAGAAAGAAATGAAATTAATTCTAAATATAGCAAACTGTCAATAGCAATATACATAATCAACATTAATCAATATTACATGTTTGCAAAGGACTATGATTAAATACACACTGATATGCTCCTATGTTTGCCATAACTCAAACAATCAGCTGAATATGTAGATTATGACTGGCAGCCTATATTCCTTTGTTTCATTTCAGAGTCCAACTCTTGGTATGGAGTGTCTACGTTTAAGATGAGGTGATCCTTTAATAATCCCAGGCAGCAAAGGGGCAGTGCAGTAAGCACCAGTTAAACCAAACTTGCTAGGTCTGTAGAAAAACACAGAATGTATACTAAAGGAAATATTTATATGTATATTGTGCATGAGTGTATTATCAGTGTTGGTGTAAAGTAAAGTGTGTGTGTCCCTGAATCCTGATGAATCCTCCTCCACACAGAATTTATTTTATTTTTACTTTTATATAAAAATACAGCGAAACTAAGGAGACAACAAGACATGAGGGCGGGCTGAAAGCTGATTGGTGGTTAAAACAAAGGGAACAGACAAAGGGTCTTTCTCCTTTCCCGCTTGTGATCCTCCTCGATTCCTTTCCTCGCCTCGCGTCTTAGTCCCGCCCACAAGAGATGCGAGCGGAGGATGTGACAGGCGTTTCAAAAATGAGACAGAGACGTCATTTTAAAGTGACATCAAGTAGACATGAGGTGAGTCACTGTCTGTTCAGTTGTACCGCTGTGTTTTATGATCATGAATGTGATCATGACAACTTATATATTCATTCAATCACAATGTGGCATAATGGGACAAGAACCACCGGATGCCGTGGACTTTTTATTAAATACACACACACACACACACATAGGATATATATATATATATATATGTATATATATATATATATATATATATATATACATATATTACATATATACATATATAAAATGTTTTCACACAAAGTACTACACAATAAAGATTGACATATATATTATACATGTTTGATATAAATATGATGTACACTCAAACATAGCGCTGTCTGTCTATATGACAACATGCAAGACATTTAATTAGAGCTGAATGTGTACCCTGCCTTCGCCCAATGACAGCTGGGATCGGCTCCAGCGCCCCGCGACCCTAAAGAGGATAAGCGGTTCAGATAATGGATGGATGGATGGATGAATGTGAGAGCATGTTCGTGTTGACACAATAATTTGACGTCCGCAGCTGTTCGCTCTTGTAACCGTCATGTGAGGGTTACAGCAATTAAATGGGAGGAAAAAACACAAGTATCGGGTGAATGTCATTAAGAAAACTGACGAGGAGCTCCATGAACTGTGAGCGGCAGAAGGTCTGATTGCTTATCTTAAATAAATGCAGTGTATGAATACAAAGAGGAACAGTTGCATTTGCCGCCGTGGGTTGAGCTCATTACATCTGCGTGTCACGCCTCTTCTATATGTTTACGTGTGCCGAAAATACTTCCACCCGGGACACACTGTGTGCCCTTGCTCCTCCAGATGCTGGAATTGGGAAGTCCTTCACGATGGAGCGCCGAGATCTAATTCCGGGTCACAGGCCGGAAGATCAAGTAGGTGAGGAATTTAGGCGGCACAAAATGAGAAAGAGCCAAATGTATGAATGTGGATTTAGTCATTTGGTGACAATTTTTATATTTTGAATAGCTTGTTGTTAAAAGATGCCCTTGTCCCGGTTTTTACTTTGAAAGGAGGAGGAAATGTGACCCTTCAGAGACAGATTTCTGCCAAATCTTTTGTCTTCACTATAATTCCATACTTTTTAACTGTACTTGTCATCATGCACCAATTCACACACTGTAGGAGGGGCTATCATGCAAGGTACCACCTGCTCATCAGGACTAAGTAACATTTATAGCCATTCACACACTGTAGGCGCAGTTACGGGAGCAATGTGGGGTTAAGTGTCTTGCCCAAGGAGACATCAACACGGATTAGCTGGGGATCGAACCGCTGATCCTCTAATTGAAGGACGACACCGCTCACGACTGAGCCACAGTCCACCCAAGGCGGGGCCACGTCAGGAGACCCACCAGAGCTCGTCATAATTTCAAATACAACAGCTGCAGATTCAGCTTAGTGAGTCTATCAAACGCTTCGCTGATGGCGTGTGCAGCTGCAGTTCTGTCCGTCAACCCCACTTCAAATTAAAACTCTCGAAGAGAAAATGCAAAACATGAATCAGCTCGCTAACGTTGTGCATCCAGGTGAGGGAATGTACTTGAAGCGTGTAAGGATTTCAAGATGACGTTGGAGGTGCTCATGTGCTGGGAGAAACTCTTAAGTCTGAAGGAAGTAGCTACAGACTAAATAAATAAAATGCATTTCTTTACAATGAAAAGAAAAAAAACTTTTAGGGATCCAGGAGAATTTAGCAGTCCGAGCAGGAACTAAGGTGAGCCACGAACGAGCCTCACGTCAGCCCAGGGGACAGAACACAGTCCCCGGGGCTTCCAGTCCAGGTCTGGAAGAGGAAGCATGCATAAAGGTGAAAGGTCAAGTCAAAAGCAAGCTGAGACGTGCCACTCTCCTATTTCACAGTGTGACTCTGCTTCCTCGGTCTGTATGACGCGTGTGCTCAAGCATCAGCCGATTGAGTGGCTGGAAGACCAGCCCTGCTCAGCTCTTCCTCTCGGGCCACCAGGAGGTCAGAATGGTGTCCATGGCTTCGGCACCAGCTGTGCCTTATGTTTGAAGCTAATTGGCAAGTGTAAGTGACCTGAGCCAGTACTCTAAGCTGAGATGGCGAACACGGTGAACACATCTGCTAAGCAGCAGCACGTTGGCAGTGTGACCGCATGAGCTTGGTGTTAGCATTTAGCTCAAAGCTTACCGGGCTGCCTCACAAAGCTGCTCTACTGCGTCAGCCATGAGCGCCACGCGGCGGCCGCGGGGCAGCCAGAGGGGCAACACACGGGGGGGGGGCTGCAGGTCAAGGGTCAGCTCCACACTACTACACTCTGTTTGGTGATCACATATTTATGCTCCAGATATTGTATCTGGTACATTTTCATGGTAAATGGTCTTTCTTACAGTATCTGTTAGTGCATTGGTGATGTCAGTTAAATTGTTTTTTATTAATAATCCATTAATGTTTATATATATATATATATATATTATTGTATTTACTTTGTTGTTGTAATGAATTTCTTTCTATAGCTTAATATAATTTTAACTTTTTACATTGCTATTCTATTCTATTTTGCAATGGTGTCAGTATTACTTACGCACTCAATAATATTCTCATGTTAATGTGTTTATTTTCATCACTTTGTTTGGTTTTTCTTCTGTTACAATCTTTGATCAAACTCTGGCACGCACATTTTCCTCCAGGATTAATATGGTTTTCCATCCATCCATCCATCCATTTTCCACCGCTTATCCGGGGTCGGGTCGCGGAGGCAGCAGGTCAAGCAGGCTGACCCAGACTTCTCTCTCACCCGCAACATCTACCAGCTCATTCTGGGGGATCCCGAGGCGTTCCCAGGCCAGCTGGGAGATATAATCCCTCCAGCGTGTCCTGGGTCTTCCCCGGGGCCTCCTACCAGTTGGACGTGCCTGGAAAACCTCTAAAGGGAGGCGTCCTGGAGGCATCCTAATTAGATGCCCGAACCACCTCAGCTGACTCCTTTCGACACGAAGGAGTAGCGGCTCGACTTCAAGCTCCCTCCTGATGTCCGAGCTCCTTACCCTATCTCTAAGGCTGAGCCCGGCCACTCTACGGAGGAAACTCATTTCGGCCGCTTGTATCCGCGACCTCGTTCTTTCGGACACGATCCAAAGCTCGTGACCATAGGTGAGGGTTGGGACGTAGACCGACCAGTAAATTGAGAGCTTTGCCTTTCGGCTCAGCTCCTTCTTCACCAAGACGGCCCGGTGCAACGCCTGTTTTACTGCTGCAGCCGCACCGATACGCCTGTCGATCTCCCGCTCCATTTTACCCTCTCTCGTGAACAAGACCCCGAGATACTTGAACTCCTTCGCTTGTGGTAGGCACTCTGTCCCCACCCGGAGGGAGCAATCCACCGGTTTCCGGCAGAGCACCATGGCCTCAGATTTCGTGGTGCTGACTCTCATCCCCGCCGCTTCACACTCGGCTGCAAAACGCCCCAGTGAATGCTGGAGGTCATGGTCCGAGGAGGCAAACAGGACCACATCATCTGCAAACAGCAGAGAGGCTATCCTGAGATCCCCGAACCTGACATTCTCCGCCCCACGGCTGCGCCTAGATATCCTGTCCATGAAAGTCACGAACAGGACCGGTGATAAAGGGCAGCCCTGGCGGAGGCCAACACCCACCGGGAATGTATTCTGACTTACTGCCGAGGATACGAACACAGCTCCTACTGCAGGCGTACAGAGACCGGATGGCCCGTTGCAACGGGTCCGGCACACCATACTCCCGCAGCACCCCCCACAAAAAGCCCCGAGTGACCCGGTCGAAAGCCTTCTCCAAGTCCACAAAGCACATGTAGACTGGTTGGGCAAACTCCCAGGACCCCTCCAGTATCCTTGCAAGGGTAAAGAGCTGGTCCACTGTTCCACGACCAGGACGAAACCCGCACTGTTCTTCTTGAATCCGAGGTTCGACAAACGGTCGGAGCCTCCGTTCCAGCACCCTGGCATAAGCTTTTCCCGGGAGGCTGAGTAGTGTGATACCCCGATAATTCGAGCACACTCTCCGGTCCCCCTTCTTGAAGATGGGAACCACCACCCCGGTCTGCCAGTCCATGGGCACTGTGCCCGACCCCCATGCGACATTGAAGAGGCGTGTCAGCCAAGACAGCCCAACAAAGTCCAGCGCCTTCAGCATCTCAGGGCGGATTTCATCCACCCCCGGCGCCTTGCCACCAAGGAGCTTTTTGACTACCTTAGTGGCCTCTGCCAGGGATATGGGTTCATCCAACCCCAAGTCTTCAGGCGCTGCCCCCTGTTCAGGGGACATGTTGACCGGGTTTAGGAGTTCCTCAAAGTGCTCCTTCCACCGCCCGACGATATCCTCTGTCTGGGTCAGCAGCCCCCCTCCCCCGCTGATAACAGCCTGGGGAAGGCCCTGCTTTCCCTTCCTGAGTCGTCGGATGGTTTGCCAGAACCTCCTTGAGGCCAACCGAAAGTCCTTCTCCATGGCCTCCCCGAACTCCTCCCATGCCCGAGTTTTAGCATCCGTGACCACCGCAGCTGCAGTCCTTCTGGCCTGCCTGTACCTGTCAGCTGCTTCAGGAGACCCCTGGGCCAACCAAGCCCGAAAGGCCTCCTTCTTCAGCTTGACGGCTTCCCTCACCCCCGGTGTCCACCACCGGGTTCTCGGGTTGCCGCCACGACAGGCACCGATGACCTTCCGACCACAGCTCCTAGCGGCCGCGTCCACAATAGAGGCTTTGAACATGATCCACTCGGATTCCATGTCCCCAACCTCCCTCGGGATGTGTGAGAAGTCCTTCCGGAGGTGGGAGTTGAAGACCTCCCGGACAGGATCCTCCGCCAGACGTTCCCAGTTCACCCTCACTACACGTTTGGGCTTGCCAGGTCTTTCTGGCCGACTCCCCCGCCATCTGATCCAACTCACCACCAGGTGGTGATCAGTTGACAGCTCTGCTCCTCTCTTCACCCGAGTGTCCAAAACATACGGCCGCAGATCAGATGATACGATTACGAAGTCGATCATTGATCTCCGGCCTAAGGTGCTCTGGTACCAGGTACACTTATGAGCCACCTTATGTTCAAACATGGTGTTTGTTATGGACAAACTGTGGCTAGCACAGAAGTCCAACAACGAAACACCGCTCGGGTTCAGATCAGGCAAGCCGTTCCTCCCAATCACTCCCCGCCAGGTTTCTCTGTCGTCGCCCACGTGAGCGTTGAAGTCTCCCAGGGGAACTATGGAGTCGGCAGGCGGCGCCCTTTCCAGGACCCCTCCCACCAACTCCAAGAAGGCCGGATACTCCGAAATGCTGTTTGGTGCATAAGCACAAACAACAGTCAGAGCCTTACTCCCCGCAACTTGTAGGCGCAGGGAGGTGACCCTCTCGTTCTCTGGGGAAAACTCCAACACGGCGGCGCTCAGCCGGGGACTCGTGAGTATCCCCACTCCCGCCCGGCGCCTCTCACCCTGGGCGACTCCAGAAAAGAACAAAGTCCAACCCTTCTCCAGGAGTTTGGTTCCAGAGCCAGCGCTGTGCGTGGAGGTGAGCCCAACTATATCTAGCTGGTAACGCTCCACCTCCCTCACCAGCTCCGGCTCCTTCCCCGCTAGCGAGGTGACGTTCCACGTCCCTAGAGCTAGTCTATGTCGCCGGCGATCGGCTCGCCCAGGCCCCCTGCCCGGCCCGCCGCCCGGTCTACATAGCACCCGACCCCGATGTCTGTCCCTGCGGGTGGTGGGTCCACAGGGTGGCTGCACCATGGTGTTTCTTCGGGCTGAGCCCGACCGAGCCCCATGGGCGAAAGCCCGGCCACCAGACGCTCGCCGACGAGCTCGCCTCCCGGGTCTGGCTCCGGGAGGGTGCCCCGGTTTCCCTGGTCCGGGCGAGGTAGCTACAGTCTTTGGGCTGCTTATCATCGAGGTTTTTTGAACCGCTCTTAGTCTGGGCTCTCCCCCGAGACCTGTTTGCCTTGGGAGACCCTACCAGGGGCAGATGCCCCGGACAACATAGCTCCCAGGATCATTGAGCCACTCAAACTCCTTCACCACGTTAAGGTGGCGATTCGCGAAGGAGTAATATGGTTTTATGAGATCTTTTCTGAATGTTTGGTGCATAGTGGTTTTAATTTTACTTGACATTTACTGTTGAAAAAGAGTGTAGAAGTACATGCATATCAGCTTTCCAAGACCCACATCTGTCAAATCTGACAGTAAGACACATCCTTGAATACACACAAGACACTCTTTCATCCCCTCCAGCCATACGTAACGGGGTCAAGGGTACAAACTTTGATTGAGCTATTGTTCGCCTGTTGTCTTCCAGCGGAGCAGAAAAGCCAACGCAGTAAGGTCTCCTGCCAAAGCCGTCTTTCCCTCCAAGGACATGACCAGACCTCGTGCCTGCAGGCCTCAACTCAGAGTTCATATGGATTATTCATGAAAGGAAGAAAAGATAGCAGAGGGAGGTGAGGACAGTTGAGATCTGGCAACCCCAGATGTTATAAACACAGATATCACATTCTTCTCTTGTGTTAATGGCCTTTGTTAGACTTGGGAGTACCGATATAATATCCAGAAAGTATTAACCCACTTAAAAGTGTTGTTACATTGATGTGTTCTGTGCAGGTTGTGACCTGCAGAAATAAGATGCACAAAAAGCTTCTTTTTTTTTGTCTTTGGAAAACATCGGACAGGTCTAACATAGACTGTATAAGATATGGACATATTCTCCGTGATGTCACACAATGGTTTATGAAGAGCCTCTGTGAAGATCAAAGTGGGCGTCTCCCGTCGTCGTCATTGTGTCAATGAGTTAACGCCGAGCAACCTCAGGTGGCACCCAAAGGTCCCTCAGAGCAGCCAGGCCCTCCATAATACCTAACAATAAGACTTAATATAATAATAATTATTATTATTATTATTGGGTGAGTAATATAAAAATATGACTCAAGCGGCCAGATGATGAACTGCAGTTTTTTTGCACTTCTGCATTGGCTTCATCTGCCAGCCCTGGAGTTTGGAGTCAGACACAGTGGAACCTGACTTCACTGATGCTGTCTTCACCCCAACTCACGGGATCATTCATTTCATCCATTTTCGGCAGAAATCACCGCTATTGCTGCGTTGTACATGTTGTGTACCAATTGCCCTGGGAAACTAAACGTCATCATATCTGGGTTCATAACATCTCTCGGTGATGTCATGAAGTTATGAATCAACTTTTTAGGTTTTTCTTTAATATTTTGAACTTACAATGAGAGACTTATTTACTTAATAAATTAATTAGTGCTCATTTTGGCCGTCTCTGTTGACAGAAGCAGAAGCATCACAGTCCCTTTACAGTTTTACTGCCGCAGAGACAGTCTGCCGACGTCCTGGAACCGGTTCTCCCGCGCCTCCCTTCCCTCTAATCATACGCCTGGGTCTCTAGTGTCGGTGTCGGCTCCCACACACACAGTTTGTGTCTGATCCAGCACTGAAACCAGTATCGCTGAGCGTTACTAGGCAAGGCTCCATATGGTGGGTCTAAATGACAAATGTCTCTGCTCTGCTATGTTTACACAAAGGAAAACTGTGCCACTGCCAAAGCTTTCCAGGGGGAACCTACACTTTAGAGGGCATTAGGCTGATTCAACAATAATAAGTTGCTTAACGGGGTGCAGCAAACAAAAGGATCCAAACACGCTGTACTAATTGGTCTTGCACAAATATATGTACCATTACCTTGGGTTTATCCTTATTCACTGTACCAGTTGTATTATTAAGACATGTGGCTTATTCGAGCCTCCGCTGAGAGATACATGGGTCTATATTGAGCCTCATAGCTGACCCTCACAATGCTTTGTTGTGCATAAAACAGGTAAGACATGGAAAGGTAGTTATTTTTCAGGCCAAGTTAATGATCTTAATGTTTGTTTTCCTGCCAAATAGCTGCAACTCTCAAAGGAATAAAACCGGATTAATATGAATGGTTACTACATAGTCCTGTAGTAAAAAAAAAGGTCCTGCTGTGAGCGGATACCCTTGAAAACGGCATGGATCGTCTTCATACTAATCCAGGCAATGTGAAACGATCGGAAATCAAATGATAAGCACTGCACTCAACCTACAGTGCGCAGGGATGGGAAAAAGTGAGGGTGCATTAATTTAACTGAAGGTCCGATGCACCCTAATGGAACTGAGCCCACAGAGACTACAGCCCAATAAATCACTGAGGAACAAGAGCCAATTGCTGAGTTAGTTTCAGTGTTTCCTAATGGAAAACCATTTGACAGGAAAATTCATTCTTTGCACACAGTTATTTAGGTACTTACAGACGTTTTTTTGTGCAGACATACATCAACATGCACAAGTGTGTCGTTAGACTCTGACACGGATGCAGCCGGCCTGGTTGCATCTCTGCTGGATTGCTCCATCCAGGTGAGGTGGAAACAGCTGCTTCCTTTGGGTTCAGTTGGGTCCGTATTCTATTTTCTGTTGCCAAAGCTTGAAGGGATAAATACTTAAAATGAAGAAACCTTTGAGAAGGAAAAGGGATCACACATCAGATGGTAACGGGAGCTGCAGGAAAACCAATCTGTACTCCAGCCTGCGTTTCCATTGTGGCATTCACACGCCATCTCACCTCAACTCATCCAAGTTTCTCTGACTGAATTGGGCTGAAGTTGGGATTCTTATAGTGTTAATTCACCACCTTTTCCCCTTTAGTCAAATGCTGTGCAGAGGAACTGGAAAAACTCTGAGAATATTGTGTTTCGGCAAGACTCATTGATTCAGGTGTTTGCTGCTTTTTTGTTTTGATCCACAGATCTGGTAACAGGAAGGAGACAGCCAGGCAGACCCAGGACACGAGAAGCCATGGCATGTAGCTCCCAGCTTCACGGGGACCACATGGAATTCCATGGAGAGGCGATGGAAGAATTGCTGTTGCTGCCACAGTATGTCGATTAGACAGGTCCTCGTCAGACCATCATTTATGATATTGAAGTATTGTATAGAAGGCTATTTTTTTTTGTGTGAACTTTGAGATTTTACATTGGATAGCAGTCGTAGAAATGGAGCCCCGGTCCGGTCTAGTCCAGTAATAGTTCAGCTGACATCGGCAGCATTCAGGATGGATCGCACCGGACAGCATATCTGCAGTAATGATGGTGAGGAATCCAGCTGCTCTGTACACCCTACGACAACATGTCCATTACCCTTCCTCCTGTTTGCATTATAGCTGTATGGACATTAATGGTATTTTGAGGCAGGACTAGGTTTGTAATTATGTGTGTTTCTTCTGTGGACAATAACACTCAACTGATCATTTGAAATATGAGGGGAAACCCAATTTGGATTTCCAGACACAATAACTCATCAACTAGAAGTAGTCACTCCTCTTCCTACTTCACACACACATGAATGCCATCATACTACTTTCTGGACACACTGGGCACCATTACATTCAGCTCCATATCATTTACAGACCGGGTACCCAGGAGGTCTTTGGTTGTGAATTGGCTCCATTCAGGATATCGATGCTGCTGGTCTATCTCCGCAGCTGCACTCTGCTAAATGCAAAGACAGTTTAGAAGATGTGGATGGAGGCACCGTGGAGCCATCCGTTGGTTTGTGGAGTTTGTGTTTTAAAGCAAGTTCTGCGATTTTCCTATCGCCAACTTGGTATCCACAAGTCACCCCAGAAGGCGGAGCTACGTGCAAACGGATGCTAAATAAGACGACTAGAGAGAAGTAGAGATTGCCCCTGGTGGTCAGTAGAGAGAATGCAGCTTTAACACATAAAGCATAGATTTGTATAAAACTAGAGGAGTCGCCCTCTGATGGACATTAGAGGAATGCAAGTTTAAGGCACTTCAGCATTGGCTTCACTTTTCAGACCCGGAGCATGCCGCCTGGATACATGGCTACAGAGTGCCAGCCCCAGTCAGTCCTATGTGAGAGCTGTCTGATCACACTCTGTTCACTGCTGAGCCTCGAGCTGAAGCCTTGCAGGAGGGAACTTTTACTGTGCTTGTTGAGCATTAAATGCCATTTCGGATTTACATCCCCACGCATGGAACAACCCATATTGGCTTCTAGTACTGATTGTTTGCTGTGAAGGACAACACATCAGTCATTGTGATGACGCCATACATCATTACGCCTCTTTCATGCAACCGTAGTGGGCCCAATCAATTGCTGAAGAGTGCTATGGAACACACCGACGGATTTACAGCACCATTATGTTCGGAACAAGGCATTCGTACAACCACACCGAGCGTTTCCATTTCTCCCTGAACAACTCTCACCTTTCTTCACAAAGCAGATTGTTGGGTCCGTTCTTGTATCCTCTAATTCTCACAGTTCTCTCACATTGTGTTTCACTTTCTGCCTCGTTGTTCGCTCTGAACTACTCTCCTCCTCTTCCTTTTTCTCAACCTATTTTACAGAGTGCAGCGGTAAACTGCGTTGATCAGTGAGAATAACCCATAAATCTAAATGGAAATGCAGCCATTGCCTTTTAGTCTGTAAATGGGTGTATTTTCCCAGGTCTCTAAAAGCACAGCCAGGTGAATTATAGGATCCACTGGGCTGAGTTGCTCTGGGAGAGCTGCCTTGCATATTGAGCAGGCTGATAAAATGGCACAGCCACTGGACATATGGCATCACTTGTGGACACTCATAAAGTGAGAGGCAGATATGACAGCATCACAATAAGCATTTGGTATTGTCGGCTGCCAAAAACGTAAACTCATAAAACAGTTGAAGTTCCAAAAAAGTCTTCTCTTAATTTAGATTCGCTTTTCAAACTGTAATAAAGCAAATCAAGACGACTATTTTTTTTTTTTTGGCTTTTCTATAAATAAACTAAAGGATGAAGAGTTAATGTTTGTCTTGAAAAGTCCTACTTCTTCAGCTAAATAAAGTCTTTAAAAAAAAACCTTGGATCAGGAGGAACAGGTTGGATTCATAAGGGACAGGAACAGCGTATCCCAGTCGACAGTCCTGTGTTTGTTCTGTTCCGGGTTTGACCCCTCCACCTCCCCTCCCTGTGTGCGTGTTTTGGGTCTTTATATTACGTCATCACATTCCTGGAGTCTACTAATGGGTTTACAGTGAGCTTCCTGAAAGCCTGGTGCATCTCATACAGATGCTAGAGGGTGTTGACAAAGGTATGCGACGTCCCGCCCACACCATTGTCTCTGTTTCTCCTTCCCTCCCCACACATGAGAGCTGGCAAAATGGAATTTTGAAAAAAAAAGAAAATTAAGATTTAAGGGACATGAGATGATGAGTAAATGAAAACACTGTGTCTGTTCGATGAGAAAAAGTGAGAGCAGCACTTGAAATTGGTGCAGTGGAAATATACAATTGCATATTACAAGAGAACAGGTCAAACATGGAGGAAGTTTTGAGTCTGTATAAACAGCACATTGAAACCGATGCTGGAAGTGAAATATACTGAGGGAACAGTGGGAATTTGATTCACAGTACTATCTCTTTTTAGCCTGAAATAGTCTCAAATAACAGCCTTGTGTTCTGTGCAGTTAAAAATAAAACAGTTAAAAACAGAAAAATATCCTCACCCTAACACCACCAGTTTCCAGATGTTGCCTCCTGCAACCAGCAGATATCTCTAGCCAGCCACCTATCTGATAGGATCTGATTTATTTATGACAATGGTTTAAAATGAATATGTTGTTGAGTTAAATCTGCATTAAAGTGGGTTGTAAAATATAAATCTGAAAGTGCTTGTTTTGGACAACTTCTGGAATAAGAAATGCAGTAATGAAATTAAATTTTGAAGACATTATGAAACGATGAAACAAACACATAATCACCCAGAGATTATTTTATTGTTACTATCAAAAAATATCAAGTAGTCCTGTATTGTCAATCATAACTAATTACCAATAACTGGACCATTTAGAGTCAAATAGACCATAAAGCAGGGTGTGCTTTAGGGCGGGCTTATTGTGATTGACAGGTTGCTGCTGCTACCAGAGCCGCATTCCAAATATGGTAAATTCATTCATTAAGTACAAAAACAACAACATGGCGACGGTGAAATTGTCAAACTCAAGGCTTCAAAACGTCAGTCCACAAACCAACGTGGAGCTCACGATGACTACGTCCGCTTCTTATACAGTCTACGTCAGAGATTTTGTCGCAGGTTCCTGTTTCCTCCCATGAGTGAAGCATGTGTCCTTAAGTTGAGGAAGTAAGCAGAAAAGATGAAAGGAAACACTTTGGGAAATAACAGCAAGAACCAGCAGTAACACTGGAATTAAGAGATATCAATAATGTTTAACAATTCAGCTAAGCCAGCGATGGAGCAACTAGCTGACAGCTAAGCGCTTAACTGATGGGTCCTGCCTGAATCTGCACAAAAAGCTCAAACAACTCCCTCAGTGGGATAATATATATATATATATATATATATATATATATATATATATATATATGTTGAACGTACATTTAAACATTTAAATATGTATGGGGCCTATATATGTACATACATAATTGTGGAAATATTTGTGAGCCTTCTCAGATTTATGTGGACTAATTTATAAATAAATCACATTAGTCAATCTTAAGTGCATTCATTATTGTTGACACCCTGATACATGTTTATGCATTGAAATCAAACAGTTGGGTATAAAGCTAGCTAGACTGTATTTATTTAGGCATTCCTCTATTTACACGTTCATATTTTATATATTTATTTGATCTAATGTTGGCTTACAGACCTTCAAAACAAGGGAACAGCTCAGGTTCAGATTCAGTCAGGTTTCACTTGAGTTTGAATTCAAGTTTCTCCTTCACAAATTGGTCCCATCTTTCAGAAATTAATATAAACATTTTTAGGATTGTTCTATGAACCTAACATTATATTTCACGAGACATGTTAACTGAAATAGTAAAATTAAAACACCACATGTCAACCCTACTCACACTGGGTGCAAAAATTTGCTAGCTAACTTTAAGTTGCTAATGGCCAGCATTATTCTATTATTTGTTAGCGCTAGCGCTCCAACTTTACTGCACATTGCAAGCTACCTAGCTTGCACATTAAATATGATGTATTTGAAGAATTAAACAAGATATGAAGATATAAGGACCTCATTCTAAGCTAACGGAAACACAATCCTTGGTTTCAGGTTATTATGCAGCAATGAAAACATAGTTAAGAATATTCAATTCCATTCCAGCTACTAGAGCCCCTGAAATACAACATGCTGTACTTTGAGGTTAAAAGAAAACTGTCTACATCAATGGTTGGCATGATGACTACATCCTATTTCTTTTTTCAATCAGAAGTGGAGGATGTATGATGAAGTACACATAAAGAGAGAAAAGAGGCCAAGGAGGAAGCAGAAAAAAAGGTAAGATTAATAATGGATGACTCAGTGCACGTCTCTCTGTCACCATTACAACTGATGGGGTGTTAATGACTCAACTGTTCATGTGTTCGACATCACACCTCTGTCATAGTGTCTAAACGCCACCTCCATCATCATGTGCGCAATAAGAGGATCCCCTGTCTGCCTGCATCACTGTACATGCTTTTACAACACGCCTGAGACACAACCTGGTTCACCTCTCTGAGGGGCAGAGGCCAGCGGCTGAGCAGAAGGGACGATAACATCAGCACAAACACTCAAAAGTCATTAGTACACTTCAGTACATGATGGCTATCAGACTGTGCACACGTGTGCGTGTGTGTGTGGGGGGGGGGGGGGGGGGGAGGGGAGGGGGGGGGTTCTGGCCAGTGTATTACCAGCCAGTATAGGAGCAGTGTTACACTCGTATCATTCATCTCTAATACCATGAACATAAATGTAAAACGTGTTTCTTTTTCATTGGGATGAAACTCATACAGTTCCATTCCACATTTGAATCACTGTTTTTAATTAGTGTCTTTGTTTCCTGACGTCCTGATGTGTGTAAGGGCGATGAGAAAGCATAACGTTTTTTAACTCATACGACCACATAGGTGTTTTTTTCTACCCTCTCTAATATATGACCCATAGGAGCCTTTCCTAAATATTAATAACAAGTTATAAATTAGTGCCCCTACTCAAATTACCTTAGACTTATGGAAAAGAATAAATTAATAAACTGTAATGCTTCCTATTACAGTAAAACGCTCAAAGAACCTCAAAATCATCCGTATCATTTTTTTATTTAACATAAACTTATTTTCTGGAAAAATTCAGCGTCTTAACATTCTCAGCAGGGCTTCAGACTTAAAATGATGTTTCTTATACAAAATAATTGGAAAACCAATATCTGAATGGAATATTTATTCAAATAAACATTGCTTTCGGTCCCTTCCCATCCTCTCCCCTGCCCTCTGCTTTCGTGTTCCTCTCGTCCCACTGTTCAGCACATGGAGGCCAGGCTCGAGGCAAAGCTGTGACAAAGCTGTATGTCTTCCTGTGACGCCGACTTTACAGGAACAAAGTGTCACCAACAACCACGCTGACAACCTTTCCAGTGAATGACCAGCTTTCTGAGCCACATGAAGTCTCCTTTTAGCATTTAATAAACATTTCATGACGTTTTCATTGATTTGTTAAGTTGTCGAGTTCCATAAAAAACCTGTTTTATGTGGTGTGATCAATCTTTCTTTAAAAGAGAAATTATGAAATAACAAATAAATTGGAATACAAGTCATTATTTATATACGCTGGCCTCAGGTCTTTTGGCTGAGTTTTTAGAACTCCCACAAAGTCCCTGAAGCCAGACTGAGGTGGCTTCGGAGTTAAATCCTCCCAAACAACACCAGCTTGCTCCAAGATGCATCTCTTTCAGTGGTGGACAACATTGACTGACCAATATATGATTATTGTTGTCAAAGTCAATGTACCAGTCTAACTTAGTGCACAATCATCGGTGCTGAGGTGAGCTAAGTGGAGTCCGGTTTCTTTTCAGGACCGTTTACAGCGCTCTGTCCCCTTAATCCCTGCTGACGGAGGTCATTGCCAGACCGGTCCACACATAGCGTTGCCACAAAAAGCTCAATCTCCAGGACTAATGGGGCAGCAGATAGGCTCCGCCGCCTACACAACAACAGGTGGACAGCTGTGTGAGGCAATGAGAGAAAATGAGGAAGACAATTGGGAGGATACGGAGTAAAGGGGAAGAGAGCATCAGGAAGCGGGTGGCAATATGCAGAAAAGAAAACTGGATGAAGTGAAGAAGAAAGAGGATGCAGCTGGGATAGCGCGAAGAGGACAAATGGAGGAAAATGTAAAAAGGGAGAGGGGGCAGACGGTGGACGTGGTAATTGGTTGATCCAGACAGTCGGGGTCTGAGGAGAGGCTCACGGGCTTGTCAGGGGGGCTCCTCAGGGTGCGTGGATGCCCCACGGAGGAAAAGCTCACATGTCTGTTGCCACTTCCCGGATGGCCGGGCCTCAACCCACCAAAAACAACTCTCAATTAGGAGAGTTGTCTGCGAAAAAGAAACGAGAAGAGAAAAAAAAAAAGGGTGACAGTGGCAGGGTCTTCTCCACAGGGCATGAGGGAGACAGAAAAAAACTGTTTACTGCAACTCCAGTCACTGCCTTTGGTATGTAAATACCCTGCTGCTGTTCTCTATCCCTGACCCTATCCCCTCTGTCACACACACACACACACACACACACACACACACACACACACACACACACACACGCACACACACACACACACATTTAAATCCATTTCTACACATTCTCTTCCTGCCTCCGCCACCTCCAAAGGGTGTCCAATTTACATTGTTGCATGGGGTGTTAAACATTTCAGAGTACATGCACAAGCAGATACGCTTGTGAGGTGGAAAAGGCTGAGTTTTCACACATTGCCTGTTTTGGAGGCTTTTCCCAGCCAAGCCATGAAATGGGATCTTGTGTTGTGCCAAAACTCTGTGAGTGTGTGCGTTACAGAGTCTGCATCTTGATGCGGGCACGTAGTCTGGTGTTTTCAATTCTAAAATGTGCCTCAGCAGGCCAATGTGAAAATGTATAAATTACATTTTTGTCCTGAATTCATCACTCATAACCACCGTCACATGATGCTAATACACATGATGCTAAAGCCGGTCATGCGTTGACTCCCCCGTATCAAGGCTGCAGGATCAGTAATGACGGTGACCTTTAATGTCTGAATGAAAGTGCAGAAGCATGCAGTAGTAACCCATGACTCCCTCACTCACATGATCTGTTCATGTAATTAGAAGGGGATGTGGATGGTGATTTAATAAGCTCAATTATTGCTGGAGTTAATACAGCGCATTATGAAAAGGCTACTCGCACTACGATGCCAAAATATAATATACAGGGTTACAAACTGGGTTTGTGTCAGGATGTTTATTTGGATGGTTCCTCAATATACCTAAAGATATGTATAAAATGTCTCCTGCCTCTAAACATATTATGTTGTTCATATTGTTATGTCCCATGGAAGGGATGAAATTAAATTGGATTGTTACTGTCAGGAGAAATAAGGAAGTAAAAAAACAGCATCAAAACAGTGTCTTTTTTTTTTGTTTCATGCTATTAGCCGTAATACATTGGCCCTGTGTATTTGTCTGTTTAATTGGTGACCCAGCCTCACCCTCGTGTTCTTCCTCTTCATCTCTCTAATCATGTGCCCTGCTAAATTTAGAAACATTTCTGATATTCTGAGAAAAAGATGTGAAATGTCCGTTAAATTTCTCGCTCTTCTCATTTTGCTGACCTTGTACGAACACAGAAAAAGTTATCTTCGCAAGTTAGATTGTATTATGCTGCAGACAAACTGTATATACTGGTTGCAGCAGAGTCAGCAGTGGGCGGGGCACAGCTGACATTTTAATCAGAACCTGGAGACAGTTAGTGGGTTGTTTGGTCTGTCAATCAAATCCTTAGGCGGTTGAAGAACAGTCAAGACTGCAATCATTCATTTTAATTTCATGAACGGTTATTAATAATGAAACAACAACTCTTCTGGACACACCATGCATCCTGTATATAGTGAACAGTGTTTTATTACGATTAGTGTATGGAATGTGGATGCTGTTTGTATTGTTGGGATGGAAATGAGCTTTTAGCTCTATGTATGTATATGTATAATGCATCAGTATTGAAATACATGTGTATTATATACTTCATTCCTGTTAAATAAACTGAAAAATAAAGAAAAATAATACAAAATATAAAATGTGATTAAACTACACCGACACTTTCCAGATTAATCCGATTTACTGAGTTCTAAATGTGTGAAACTTTCAAGAAGAAATACCTTGAGGCTTTAAACCAAATATTTTATTTAGTATGACGAGTAAACAACAACACAATATGTATTCTTGACGGTCTATAGTTTTAATATCTGGTACGAGCATCCTTTATAGAAGAATAACAAGAACTTTCAACGTGAAAAATAACACTTTTATCAATGGATTTTTGAAAGAGTAGGGGGGAAACAGCCAACAGTGTGTTCATTAAAGGTATTTATTCTTTTTTTTTTTTACACTGCATAGCGGCCCTTTTCTTTGATATTCAACTTGTTATGAGTGAAGATATTTGATGGTAGTTTCTGAGTTTTCTTAGTGTGTAATTATTGTGTGGGCAATAATATAGATGCATTCACTCTCTCCTTCTAATCTTTGCATTATTTGGGTAACGTGTGGCCTATGCCAAAGACTTCTTGGTCCTCCAGAAGGCTTTACCACCTTCCTGCCTGTCACTAAACCCTTTACATGTCTCTGTTTCGGCTCCGTGGCTTTGTGCTCTTGCTGTTTGTTGCTGTGTGCGTGATGGCAGACATAATCCACCTCTTCCATCTGACTCCAAAACCAGCGATTTCTTATTTACCCTTCCCAAAATCCCTTGAGGTTTGTCTAATTATTTCTTGGGCTTTAGTGAAGGAGGGCTATCCGTGCTGGGGCTACAGCCAACGCAGACGTTCTTATGGAGCTGAAAGAAGAAAGAACCCATATGTGGACGGGCGGAATAGGATCAAGCTCACTGGCGGTTTTCTTCCTTCAGCTTGATCCCTGCTATTCCCCAGTACTGAGCGTCGCTTTCTGCAGCCTTATCTTCTCTGCCGCTTGCACCTCGCCGGCGAAATCTCAAATCCCAGCCATACCTGGAGGCAAGGCAGCCAGCGCTAACACGCTAATGCTGCACGCCATTCATCGGCGGTTCCCTAGCAACCTCCTCTGCTACCTTCTGAATAAATCTGTTTCCGTGGCTGTCCACGAGTGTGAGCCTGGACTTGTGTGTGTGTGTGTGTGTGTGTGTGTGTGTGTGTGTGTGTGTGTAATTATCCTGTAACAGGTGCGTAGTAAGGAACTCTTACAGTTCATGTACATTAATTACTTTTTTAAATCTTCTCAGAAGATTATTCTTCTGTGGTTGTGTGTAGGTATAGACTTATTTAAAAGTGATGTCTCCAACATTAACATGAAACACTGCTGGCACTCGATATGTACAAATATATCTGTAACCACCTGTTTTGAGCAACACTAAGAAGGAGATGAAGGGTGATAATTGATAGAAAAAACAAGTAAATTATTAATTTCAAGGTGTCAGTACTGCTGTAAACAAAAGAGACTATTATTTGTTCAGCACCATTAAGTCCAGCAGTGAGGATCATGGTGAAGAAAGTACTTTTAGCATATGTATAACAGTTTGTATCACCGCAACCAAGGGAGCTCCACTCAGAGATATTGTTGATAATACTCGTTAAAACTCTGCAGACCTGCAAACCAGTCAGAAGTTCCTTCACGTGGTGTGCTCCAAAAAGAGGAATGTGGACAGCGAGCCCAGATTCTTTAACCTAGAATGGACAGACTTGTGTTTGTTCATTCGGTACGGGCAGTTCAAAACCAATATGTCTCATATGTTCAGAGACTGTGGCGATTATTAAAATGGAAAATGTGAAGCTCCACAATGAGACAAAGTACACATCTTTTCAGAAAATACACCCACTCACATCCAAAATGAAAAAGAAATCTAAGAGCCCGATATGATCAGAATCCTAACACATGAGTTCACTGCCAAGACAATGATGATAACAGAGGAGATTAGAGCTGAAACAAGTGGTTTTAATAACCACAGATAAAGTTCCTGCACACAAATGTCTCTATTTTTAGAACTGCTAGGCCACTTCAATATGGCTCATCACGAGCAAAACATTCTTGTGAACTTTACAGGAGGAAATTCTCTCGAACTGGACGTCGTTGGATTTTAATTGAATACCCCTACAATACACTATGTACACAACACTGTGTACTATGTAAACTACACCGCACACTGCAGAGTACACTATGTACACAACACCACACACTGTGCAGTACACCAAAGTGCACACTACCTTGAACATGTTGTACACTACGTATACTATACTGCATACTACTCTACACATTATGTACACTACATCATACACTACGCTGCACACGATGCATACTACACTGAACATTATACAGACTATACTGCACACTATGTACACTACAATGAACATTATGTACACCATGCTTCACACTAGGACGCACACTATGAACACTGCTGTTCACTATGTACACTACACTACACTCTACGGAGTTCACTATTCACATCAAGGCATACAGTAGACATGATGGTGTCCTCTGTTTGGTTGCCGATATAAGTGTGACATTGATCAAGGCGACGCTGTGGAGATAACACCATCTGTACTGAGAGGGAACTATCTGCAGTGGGAAATTAAACAGAGAATAGGACCTGGAACAAAATGTGAGACAAAGCATGCAGTGGAAATAAGGGATTGCACACACATTTTCCTGTGAAGAAGTTTCAAAGAAGACTGTTGTAACAAGGGTTCTTTGCCCGGAGAAACCAGCCGCCACACAGGTACGTATACTTGTCGTAAATGCTTTTATTTTTCTTTCTTTCTCGTTCGCTCGCCGCCGTCGCACACCTCCGTCGTCAGCGCTCACTCGCTTCCGTCCCCCGACTGTCGTCACTTCCGGGTATTTATGGAGACGCCGACACCCACACACACACACACACACACACACACACTCGCTTATTAGCCCCAGGTGTGGCTCATTCGCCCTCATTCCCCACACCTGTTCCCTGAGCCGCCCCTCTCTCTTCCTTTCGTGCAGCCGCGCTAACCACGCCCCTGCCCCACATACCCCCACCGCCCGCTTTAGGCCGGGGTGCCACCGGCCTAGCCAACTCCCCCCCTTCCCCCCCTTGGGGCCGGGACAGGAAGTCAGCCACAGCCATCTGCGACCCCGGCCTATGGACCACCGTGAAATGGAAAGGCTGCAAGGCCAGATACCACCGGGTGATCCGGGCGTTGGCATCCTTCATGCGGTGGAGCCATTGGAGCGGGGCGTGGTCCGAACAGAGGGTGAACTGGCGCCCCAGGAGGTAATAGCGCAGGGCGTCGACCGCCCACCGGATGGCCAGGCACTCCTTCTCTATGGTGCTGTAGCGCCCCTCCCTGTCGGACAGCTTCCGGCTGATGTACACCACTGGCCGGTCGACCCCCTCCACCTCCTGGGACAAAACGGCCCCCAGCCCTCTGTTCGACGCGTCAGTCTGCAAAACAAAAGGGAGAGAGAAGTTAGGGGTGTACAGCAGCGGCTCCCCGCAGAGGGCCCGTTTCACCGCCTCAAACGCCCACTGGCACTGCTCCGTCCACTGGACCGGATCTGAAGCACCTTTCCGGGTGAGGTCGGTCAAGGGGCTGGTCAGCTCCGCGAAGGCGGGGATAAACCGCCGGTAGTAGCCCGCCAGCCCCAAGAACTGCCTCACCTCCTTTTTGGACTTGGGCGGCGGGCAGGCGGCGATGGCCGCCGTCTTATCCACCTGGGGACGCACCTGCCCTCCGCCCAAGTGGTACCCCAGATACCGTACCTCCCTCCGTCCAATCGCACACTTCCCCGGGTTGGCGGTGAGTCCGGCCTCCCTCAGGGACTCGAGCACCGCGCCCACCCGCCGCACATGCTCCGCCCACGTGTCACTGTGGATGATGACGTCATCCAGGTAGGCGGCCGCATATGCAGCGTGCGGACGCAGCACCCGGTCCATGAGACGCTGGAAGGTGGCCGGAGCCCCGAACAACCCGAAGGGAAGCATGTTAAACTGGAACAAACCGTACGGAGTGGAGAAGGCCGTTTTTTCCTTGGCCTCTGGCGACAGGGGAATCTGCCAGTAGCCCTTGGTTAAATCCAGTGTGGAAAAGAATTGTGCAGTGCCCAGTCGGTCCAGGAGCTCGTCGACCCGGGGCATCGGATACGCGTCAAACCGTGATACCTCATTCACCCGGCGGTAGTCCACACAGAACCGTATAGACCCATCCTTCTTGACGACAAGAACGATGGGACTACACCAGGCGCTGTTGGACTCTTCTATTACTCCCAGCTCCAGCATGGCCTTCAATTCTCGCTGGACCACCTTCTTTTTGTGTTCCGGGAGCCTATAGGGGCGGGTCCGCACTGTCACCCCTGGGGGTGTCTCAATATCGTGCACTATGAGGCTGGTGCGACCGGGCCGGGGCGAGAACACGGCCGCAAAACGCGCCTGTAGTTCGGCAACGTCTGCTTGCTGGGCCGCGGAGAGGCGGGCTTCCACATGGAGCGAGGCGGGACTGGCCGATTTTGGAACCTCGGGCCCCAGCTCCTCCCTCTCCGGGACTGCGGACACCAGCGACACAGACTCCGCCTCCCTCCACGCTTTAAGGAGGTTCAGGTGGTATATCTGTGTGCTCCCGCCCCTGTCCGACCGCACAACCTCATAGTCGACCTCCCCGACCTGCCGTGTGACCACGAAGGGCCCTTGCCACTTGGCCAGGAGTTTCGAGCTGGAAGAGGGGAGCAATACAAGTACCTTGTCTCCCGGTGCGAATCGTCTCAGCCTGGCCCCTCTGTCGTACAGGCGTTTCTGACGCTCCTGGGCCTGGCGCAAATTCTCGCGTGAAAGCCGACCCGAGGCGTGAAGCTTTGCGCGCAGGTCCAGGATGTACTGCACCTCGTTCTGGCTGGTGCTCGGCCCCTCCTCCCAGCTTTCTTTAATGAGGTCGAGCACCCCCCGTGGCGTCCTGCCGAACATCATCTCAAAAGGGGAAAACCCCGTGGAGGCCTGGGGTGCCTCCCGCACTGCAAACAGAAGAGCGTCAAGCCATTTATCCCAATTACGTTCATCATCGCTAACGAATTTACGGATCATGGTTTTCAAAGTCTTATTGAACCGCTCTACCAGCCCGTCGGTCTGGGGGTGGTAGACGCTGGTCCGGATTGACTCGATCCCCAACAGCCCGTAAAGCCCTCTCAGTGTGCGCGACATGAACGAGGTGCCCTGGTCGGTCAGGATCTCTTTCGGGACCCCGACGCGGGAGATGACCTGAAACAGCGCCTGCGCAACACTCTTTGCCGAGATGTTGCGCAATGGCACCGCCTCCGGGTATCGCGTTGCATAGTCCATCAGGACCAACACAAAGCGATAGCCGCGGGCGCTCCGGTGAAATGGCCCGATGAGGTCCATGCCGACACGGTCAAACGGCACCTCCATCAATGGTAGAGGGTGCAATGGCGCCCTCGGAATGGCCGGGGGATTCACCAATTGACACTCCGGGCAGGAGGCGCACAACCGGCGCACGTCCGCCCGGATGCCCGGCCAATAAAATCGGGCCATTATCCGGTGCAGTGTTTTGTCAGTACCCAGGTGTCCAGCCATCGGGTTATAATGAGCCGCCTGGAAAACTATTTCCCGACGGCTCTTCGGCACCAGCAACTGGGTGTCTTCTTGCCCGGTCCGGGTGTCACGACTCACCCGGTACAACCGGTCCCTGATTAATGAAAAACGCGGATATGTCTGCGCCGCGACGGGGCGCACCACTTGGCCATCAACCTTGCTCACTTGGTCAAACGCTGCCCGCAGAGTCTCATCCCGAGTCTGCTCCAGTGGAAAATCTTCCATGGCGTGAAACTCGGGCGCCGGCGGAGCCTCCCTGGGAGGCTCGGCCGGTTCCCCCGCCCCGGACGCAGCGTCGGGAGGACTCGCGTCCCCGCTGAGCACCGCACACATATCCCACGGCCCTGGCTGTCGTGCCCGCACCCCCGCAGCCTCCCCCACTAACCTGTCAAACCCCGGCCAATCGGTTCCCAAGATTAGGGGGTGCGTAAGGCGGGAGCTAACCGCGACCTTCACCCTATGCTTTTTCCCCCCGTATCTAATCTCCACTGGCACCACCGGATACTCGTGAATATCCCCATGCACACACTTCACCCTCACCCGTGCCGCCTCCACCAATGCCCCGGGTCGAACCAGGTTCTGGTGGATCATGGACTGAGTGCAGCCCGAATCCACCATCGCCTGGCGGACACCCCCCTGGATTCTTACCTGAACGCGGTATGTCGCTCCCGGACCGGGGGAGGGTGCTGGGGCGCCGGCAACCCGGACCGTCTGCCCCACCTCCATGGCCGGACACTCCCTCCGGAAGTGGCCGGGCTGCTGGCACCTCCAGCACACCTGCCCTGGCGGTTGAGGGGCCCCCTGCGAGCTGGGAAGGGTGCGGGGTTCGGGTGGGCTCGCGACGGCGGGCCCTGGCGGCGTCGGGATCTGCTGCGGGACCGGCGGCTGCCGACCCCTCCGCTGCCCGGCGGCCGGCGTTGGCGGAGGTCCACCCCCCCCCTTCGCCGGCGGGTAGACGGCCAGGTGGTCCTCCGTGAGGGCGACGGCGTCCGCCAGCGTCACGGGCCGGTGGCAGCGCACCCACGCCGCGGTCCGGGCCGGCAGGCCCTCCGCGAACTGCTCCACCACGAGGGTCTCCAGCATGGCCTCCGGCCCTTCGTCCCCCGCGGGCCGCAGCCACCGCCTGCCGGCGTCCATCAGCTGCTGGCCGTAGGCGAATGGCCGGTCCTCCGGTCCCAGCGTGGCCCCGCGGAACCTCTGGCGATGGTCCTCCGGGCCGAGACCCAGCCGGTCCACCACCGCCCTCCGGATGCTGTCGTAGTCCCGCCTAGCAGCCGGGACGCTCAGGGCCGCCGTCTGCGCCGCCCCTGCCAGCAGCGGCAGGAGGCGCACCGCCCACTCGTCCCGTGGCCAGGCGCAGGCCACCGCCGTCGCTTCGAAGGCATCCAAAAACACTTGGGCGTCGTCCTCCGGGACCATCCGGTGCAGCGTCACCCCCGTCGGGCCACGGCCCGGCCCGGCGGGAGCCGGCGCCGCCTCCACCCGGGCGACGAGGCGCCCGAAGGCCTGGGTCTGCTGCGCCGCCGAGTCCTGGATCGCCGCCAGGATCGCGCGGTTCGTGTCCAGACAGGCGCGATTCACCACCGCCTGCTCCTGCTGAATGGCGGCTATGCCGGCCATCATCTGCCCCAGCGCCAGGAGCGGCTGCGCCGGCGCGTCCTGCATACGGTCCCCCTGGTCCATTCTCCGGATACCACGTTGGGCGCCACTGTAACAAGGGTTCTTTGCCCGGAGAAACCAGCCGCCACACAGGTACGTATACTTGTCGTAAATGCTTTTATTTTTCTTTCTTTCTCGTTCGCTCGCCGCCGTCGCACACCTCCGTCGTCAGCGCTCACTCGCTTCCGTCCCCCGACTGTCGTCACTTCCGGGTATTCATGGAGACGCCGACACCCACACACACACACACACACACACACACACTCGCTTATTAGCCCCAGGTGTGGCTCATTCGCCCTCATTCCCCACACCTGTTCCCTGAGCCGCCCCTCTCTCTTCCTTTCGTGCAGCCGCGCTAACCACGCCCCTGCCCCACAACTGTAAACAGACTTTGATGGGTACAATCAGTGGAGTTCCTCTTTAAACGTCTTGGCCAGATGGATGGGTCCAGTTTCTTATTGACAATCAATGTTGGTTTTTGTTCAAAATACAATATTGATTGGGAACAATGACATGTCTATATAGGTAGCTATTGTTGCTGTTAAAACTAATGTAAAATCCTATTTATTGTTATTTATAGACTTTAAAACTGGCTAGCATAGCTTTAGCTCCCTGGCTCATACCTGAGCCCAAGCGTGCTATGAGCTGAGAGGACCAGGAATATCTTCCGTTTCCAAGTCCTTTCTAAGCTCCGACATGTTTCCTGGAGCAGTGAACAACGTTTCTATTGCATGATAACCCTATGCCAATGATTGTTTTCAGGTATTAGCAAATGTTCATGGTTACCAGGTAGTGAATGGCTTGTGAAAATACTTATACAAAATACATTGTTGGTCTTCCTTTTTTTCCTTTGGCAAGTGCTCATGGTGTAAGCAGGATAATGCCCTTGGAGGTGTCTATTATCAGGAATTAATGGACTCTGAAGAGGCAACCATCCTCCACAACACCCATTAATTGCATTAACCCTCACATACCACATACTGTACTTAATCATCCAGTCTATAAATATGCATTCAAAATGTTTTTCTTTGGACTATTTGTATTGTTTAAAACTTACAGGTGTATATAGACTAGGGATGCACCGATACCGTGGTCGATACTGCGTTAAATACTCGTACTCGCATCGGTTTCAATGGCCGATACCAAGAACCGATACTCACTCAACAGTATTTCACTACAACAAACTGGTCGCGCTTTGTGGAGAAGCAACCCCGTGGCGGAGCCGGAGACACTCTTCTCTGTCTCAACTGTCTCAACAGTCTCAACTTCTGAGCAGCCAATCACGCTATCCAAGTTGTTTTGCCGTCCAATCAGATGGCCAGTTTGTCTCAACAGCAGAATCTGGAGCCGCCATCTTGGATCCTCGCTACGCAGCGCTCACTTCTTTCAATAGACAGGAGAAAAGTGAGACGCGAGTACAATACAAGACTTTATCGATATTGTGCTTATTAACCGGTGTTGCATACGTGTGTATGACATATTAGTGCTCATATTAGTGCTCTTGTTAGTGGCTGACAGCCCCGGAGTTACTTGTAATCAGTCCGTCCCAACGCGACGCAAATGTTTCGCGCGACCAGATTACATGTAAAGTCTATGCACAGACGCGTGTGGTTGCGACAGACGCAAATTTACGCCGGCGGAACGTTAGACGCGAGAGTTGAAATTTTCCATATTTAATACATCTATAATTGAGAAGCTCTGCGCGTCATCACCGCCGTCCTGCCGGTTTGAATCAAACTGCTGCTGATCCACCTGAAGTAGCGCTGGCAGCGGCCTCATTCAGACGCTGTTGTGCGGCTACGGATGATATTATTGTAGCCGAGTGTCTGTTGTGTGTCTATATTTGTAATTCTAATAAAATGAAAACACTTGAACCACTTTTTTATCTCCTTCACACACGTATATCCCACAATTCCACTCTTTTCCTTTCCGTTTCTCCCTCCACAATAAAAGCACCGGAAACATAACTTGGAACACAGCTTCCTATATAATTGCTCGATACCTAATATTATCGCATACATTATGAACCCGGACACGGGGCGTTTTATGGTCCGACATTAGAGGGACTTCCACGAGAAGTTTAAAGCTTGGGATAGCCTTCTGTTAATTTTGTACTATAGGCTTGACATAATCTGCAGAGGATAAAATAAAATCTGCCTCCAAATTAATTGCACTTTCATGGAGACCAAATCTAAGAAGTATCGGTATCGGTACTCGGTATCGGCAAGTACACAAATAAAAATATCGGTATCGTATCGGTTTGTAAAAAATGGTATCGTTGCATCCCTAATATAGACGTATTATTTCAGATTGTATTGTTGGTCATTGGTGCCTATTCATTTAATATTTAAAAAAGTACACCTATCTTTTCAATTTGTGTGAACATTCATCTTTCCAGCTTTGCCTCAAGCTTTTATTTTTTATTTCTGTGTAATTATATTAGCGAGCCATGCAATAAAACGCCTTGTATGTGCATGCATACTTGGCCAATGAAGGAAATTGTCATTCTGAAACAAATATATAGTTATGCTAGCAGTGAGCAAACACGTTTTAAAGCTTGTGTGTTGTGTGTCAGGTGTGGGGCTGAGCTAATTACTGGTAATTTACACAGTGCTAATAGGCGCATCAGGAGCAGCTTTGAGTCGGTTCACTGAGATGATGCGTGAAGCTGAGCTGCAGCAGCTACTATTCATCAAAGCACTGCAAAGTCACTGCAGGCTGTTGGCCCCTTTACAAAATACTTTCTAAAGTACTTTTTTTTTCATCACTTGACTTTTTGGGAGCACTTGCGAGGGAGGGTTGTTTCTGCTTTGTGTAACAGGGAATTAAGGGCTTTAGTGTGAGCGATAGATGTGGAATTGTAATCCTGGTGTCTGGGTTGTCGGGGAGCTGGAGAGCACGATTTACGACATCTAAGGGTCTAAATGCTTGGCTTTTGAAATAACTGGATGTGTGTGAAGGTGAATTTACAGCCCACAGATTCCATGTCTGGACTCTAAACGGCCAGGTGACCTGCTGTGAATACAGGTGTGTCTCAGTCACACTCAGGCGATATATAAAGTGTGCTATCTGCTTACTTCATTTACATTACATTACATTACATTTCATTTAGCTGACGCTTTTATCCAAAGCGACTTACAATAAGTGCATTCTACGGTTACAAACAAGAATCAGAACAACAAGAATCATTTAACATTAAAGAGTAAAATATCCACTTCAATACAGGAGGTGCAATCAGCGATATTTTACTGGCACAAAGAGACCACAATGGGCCCACTAATGGCTCCTGAGATTTTAAGCGTTCTAAACAGGCACAGTCAGTGTTGCTCTGTTTGCTGGGATAGCTACAGTACACATACATGGGCTGAATATGTCTATTTGCTGGCCATGCTGCATGTGTCAAGGCCCCCTTGGCTTTGTGATCCTGCTGGCCATGTCCATGTTCCTGACATATTGAATACCCGTCAGCGTCAGGTTTCACATTTGAAGTGTGTTCACACTGGAAAAGTGACAAATGAAGTGTCACTTTTAGTCTATGCAGACTAACCACTTCTGTCCGTGTGCTTTTAAAACCTAAACTTTATTACGACCATCATTTACACATATATAAATACATACAACATGGCCTCTGTATTTAACCCATCCATTGCTGTGTGCTGCTGTGAGGCCCCCGAGGAGCCGCTGGGGGTTCAGTGTCTTGCTCAAGGACACTTTTGACATGCAAAGGCCAGGGATCAAACCGCCTACTTTGTGATTACAGGACAACCACTCAACCCCAGGAGCCACTGCCGGCCCAGGGAGGGAAGTATACCCTGTTGAGACAGATTGTGGGGGTCAGGTCAAATTCTTCAAAAACACATTATTACAACTTTTACAAAGTGATAGGCTGAAGAACAGAAGCACTGGCTTGCTGTTCAAACTAGTTCATTGTTTGGTCATGTCAATATCATAAACTAATGGACTAATGGTGCGGAGAGCCTTCATAGTGAGTATCATTTCGACAGCTTGACAATAAGACACATGATGGGCATTGCATTCTCACAATGCAATGTTAAAGGAAATGGTGGAGCTCATTTCCAGCAAGGGAAAAAGCTAAATCTTGTTTCTTCCTGATAGTAAAATAGTTCCAAGAAAACAAAAAAAAAATCCTATAGAATTTTTTTTAAAACATTTTTCGGTCTCTATTTTAACTATAAGTGTGGCGTTAGCCATGTTTCTATTGGAATGTTAAGCCCTGTTGAAGAAAGCTTTTAAAATGCCACAGAGGAGAAGCGAAATAGGCACACTTCCATACACTGGGTTGGAGCGAATGAACTTGGCTACGCAAAGCGTGGTTTGGTCAGAAGTTGGCGATTTATGCCAGTAAACAGAGATGCAGAAGAAGAAAGTTGCAAACCAGAAGCAAAACAAGTTGCCTTAGTCAGCTGACCCATCTATGAGAGAGACACGGACAGTTCTCCAGGAATTTGTTTCAATTGGGCAAGTTTTAATTTGTGTCAGCTTGTACTAGGCATGTTTTATGTATTAACAGATACGAAGACAAATTAATGCAATTATTCTAATGCACAAACAAGTACCGCCGAAACAGTCATGTGAGTTGAATGTTTGTTTCCATAATCCATTTTGCACACAAAGTCTTTTTTTGGCGAAGCTCAAAACCACCTCAAGCGAGTGTAAAAAACCTTTCAATGCAATTGAGAAAGTTAAATCGAATTTGATCCATTTCCAGGAAGCTTTTCTAATGCGATAATTCAAAATGTGCATAAAATCTTAAGTGGAAACATGGCCTGTTACACTTTTTAGAAAATAACAAATTACACTATGGAGTAGTGTATGAAATATATGATGTGTATAATTAGTACGTTGTATGTAAAGTAACTATTCTTGCTGTTGTTGTCGAAGAAAACACACTCAGTCCTTCGCCCCGCTCCAAGCTAGATGTGAAGTTTCACCCGGATAGATCTTGCCCACACACATATTTTCAGTGGCTTGGGGACGTAACGGAAACACAACTTAAATTCAATATTTCATCAGATATCAGACAGCTGATAGAAAATGGCACTTTTCCAAAAGTCTAAGCATAATGTAAATGTTTCCCTGGTATTCTGCATCAAAATCAATGTTGTTGCTAATCATTGATGAATCCCAGTCTGTGAAAATAAAACCCCTCAAGCATTGAGTATACAGAAAATAATTCAATTTGGTGTGGCGGCCTTTGCCCAATGTCAGCTGGGATCAGCTCCAGCGCCCCCACGACCCTGAATAGGATAAAAGGTTTGGATAATATAATGGAAAAAATGAATATATATATATACACACACATATATTATTTGTGGCAGTTACAGGATTTAAAAACAGAAGTATGTATAAATCCAAGGTTTATCATACAAAATGGATAACATGTACTAATGAGCTCCATCAGACACCATTCTGCTTGGGTCAGACATGGTCAGGCCTGTTGACACATCCAAAAAGAGCATCACAGATGAATAAAACAGAGATATGTGTGACACATGGGTGGCAAAGCTCAGCTACAGACATTCATTATTGCACATTTTAATGAGTTTGCCTACCTCACTGTAAGCATTTAGAGAATTATTGTAAATGAGAAAAAGGCTTCATGTACATTTCAGCCCACACAGTCTGTAAATAGCTAGTAAAATGTTTAGGCGTCGCTCCTCCTCTCGCTATTCTTCTCTATTGAAAGACTCCATAGCAAAAACCTTTCTCCCATTCACACCACTGGTCTCATTGCTCTGCAACAGCAGGGCCAATCACAGAGGAAAGGGAAAACAGCAGCTCAGCTGAACTGCAAAGCTTTGGCTAAGGAAGATGTCACGGCGGTCTGGAGCACCGCGACATGAACACACGTCACCATAAATCGGCACTCAGAGACAGATGGAGTCCATCAGGTAGTTACTGATAGAAGAATATGGACTATACATTTGGTGAAAGCGTTTATATTATTATATTGGATGATTAGGATTGACGCTATTATAACAGTAACTCCAATGCACCTGGCCTTGTACATGGTGACTTATTGTTCAGAAATGAATGTCACACAACAGCTTTCAAGAGACAACATTTTGCTAACAAAGAGTTGGAAAAGAGGCTATGATGAGCCCTGCTAAGCGGACGTCTCCTTCATACAAAAGCATGATGGATCTGTTTGGAAAGGTCTGCATGGTGAGGGCGTAGCAGCTGATGTCACTTCCATCTAATGAAGGCAGACACCGTGAGTAACGCCACTGTGCTTCTGTACCTCTGATGTACCACACATCAGTCCACCAGGAAGTCCATCTCACATTTCATTGTGTGGTCAAGATCTAGTTGACAAATGTATGTGAACATGCCACCAAACAGTGGTCACACAACCTTCAAGTGAGCTGTGATTGGCCGGCCGCTTATGGACAGCTGATCGGAAAAGGGACCAAACCAGCCAATCAGATGTGAGTAAAATATATTACTTTTTAGGATCTGTTTTTCTTTGTACTTGGTTGAGCACCTGAGGGAGCGTTGCTCATAGCATAAGGGATGCTTTTCAGTTTTACAGCCTTTTGCCGATAGTTTAGTTCAGAAATAGCATACTTTTTGCAGACAAAATGTTTTATTTAATAATTTACATGGTGTCTTTGCTTGTGTTAAAAACCCTGGCAGAGTGCACCACGAAAGGCCCTGCTTCCGGCCCCCTGCATCACTAACGCTTGTCTCCTGCAGCGCCTGAACACAAGGATAAAAAAGTTCAGTCAAGAAAATGTTTTTCACTTGCACCTGAAAGACTGTGAGCTTGAGACCTGAGCCCACTTCAAAATACTCAGCTTAGCACTTGTTACCATATTTGGACTCTACAAAATGTGAATTATCATGTCTTACAGAAGTGATCATCAATTATGACTTTCACAATCCAACTGTCAAAGACACATAATGTAACAACCTAGACTCTGGGCGTACATCTGTAGGTCAGGGTTGTGTGTCGGTGGCAGTGGGAAGCAGCTTCTAGCTATCTTAAATGAACTGGGAATGAGCCGGGGCAGCAGCTCTGAATCCAGCTAAAGAACATTGTTTTGACATTCAGAAAAAATGAGGAAGTTCCGACTTTTAAGCTGCTGCTCAGTGAATTGACTTCTCTCTGAAGAATAGAAAGTTAAAATGTAATCAAATATGGCTGCCCCTAATGCATAATATATGTACATACACTTTGTTTTTCTTAAATGGAAAAAAACTTTGATCTCATGATTGTGACACTATATATAATAATATAATTATGTTTAACATACTGTCATTTGTTGGTTTGTTTACCATATTGTATTGTAAATATTAATATTTTCTATTTATAAATGATGTCTTATAGTATTGCACTGTTTATTGTTATGTACCATTCACCGAGCCAAATTCCTTGTTTGTACTTGACACAACACACAGTCTGATTATGATTATTAAACTTGTCTTTAATACAACTTGAAATCTTGTAGTAAAGTATAGTTATCTCTTGCCCCTCAATGTTTGAGACACTGATTCATGCAAACACAGCTAGACTGATCAGAATCAGAATCAGAATCAGCTTTATTGGCCATGTGCGTTTACACTCACATGGAATTTGACTCCGGTTACACATAGCTCTCATTGTACATATATACACATTTACAATAAGCAAGATAAATATTTTTTTAAAAGATCCCGACCATTATCCTGTTTATATTGTTATGATCCATACTGGTAACCTGACTATAGCATGATATATTTTTGGGATTTCCAGCTTATTGTTATTTTAGACTTTAATATTTGCACCACTTTGTATTGCAACTGCTGCACAGCAATTTCCCTCGGGATGAAGTTTTAACTTATCTTAACTTATCTCAGAAGGCATGCCCAGAACAAGAAGAACAAAAAAAAAAGAAAAAGGCTGGAGAACAATTCCAAACACAGACAGAAAAATGTGGAGGAAATGAAATCTGCTCTGATGCACAAATTCCTTTGACATTGGAGGAACCAGGACAGGAAAAGATGGCAGAGACAGAGATTAACACATTTTGCTGTTGGCTTCAGTTGGACCCTGCTTTTCCAACTCAAGAGGCCAAAAGGCTGCGTCACAGGATGTGTTATGTAGTCAAGTAGTATGCCTACTGAAAAGAAACCGATCTGAATGACATCAACACAAAGGACAGAAAAACACATCAGAGGAAATGGAGCAGGGCTTATCAACAGTAGGTGCAGTCAGGTGGACTGAAGGTTTGTCCAAAGAAAGCTTCAGGGTTCTTCCATAATAGTGCCCATGACTATTATAAAAACACAATACTCCATTAACAGTAGTCGAGTGTTACCGTAAGAGAGCGCACAGACTTTCTGAACTCCACTTTGCCATCTTCTAAAAGCAAAGCAACAGACCAGTCTGTCATTCAAGCATCATGTATTGTCATAATGCAACACAGGGATGACAACGAAAGGCAGTAGTAGCCTTATAACATAAGAAAAGCATCAGACAGCCAGGAGTAGTGGAGTAGCCTCCTAGGTCCTAGCTGGGTTAGCTTGTTTCCCTTAGCTCCTCTCCTCCCTCTCCCCCTCTCCTCTCGGGGCCAGTTTATGGCGTTTTGGTCGGGCAGGTCTGGCTGGTTGGTTGGCCTTGAGCGGTGATCCTCCAGAGGGCTGCTGCACTTCATCAGATCCTTCTGATGCTGATGAATGTGTCATATGCCGATCACGCTCCAGTAATAGACACAAAAAAACACAAATTAAGACTAAGAAATGGAGTGAAAATCATGATAGATACACATGGGCTTTACACATACACCATAATGCAGACTGTACAGTAAACGTTGTGATGAATAAACCACAGGAACATGTGACATTCTCACCTGCGTCATCCAACAGCACCAAGATTTATGTGGGAACATCATAGTTCACACAGCAGAGTTATGTCCCTTATGAGTGTATTTATGAAAACTAACACAGTGCCTTCATGTTTTCCCAGATGACTGCTGTGAACATAGGGGGAGGAGCCCCATGAGACCTTGTCACTGCTGAACCACCTCTGGGTCTTTTACCCTCAATCAAGCACCCGAGTATTGATCATGATTTCCCAGGATGCCAACTAACATGGACTCAAACAGACTGTGTGCCGCTTACTAAGAAGCAAACACACTTTCTACCTCGACCACGTACATGCAAATACCAGGAATTTACCCACACTTTTGCATCATCCAGCACACAAACAGATGACACTGTCTACCCCAACCCACCGACACACTCGCACACACAATCCTGAAAGCATACAGTGCCACCCCCGTACCACCAGCCTCCCCTTCCTCCCCCCAATGCTTCTGCCACTGCTGCTGTCACATTGCATTTCCCTCCGTGTCATTTTGGCCGGAGCCTCCTATTCAGCGGAGACAAAATGAAGTCTCCTCAGAGCGAGGGAGGGAGAGAGAGAGCGAGCGCCCTGCGAGGTGCGAGCGCCAGCGTCTCCCTCTGCCAAAAGCCAAGAAGAGGGGTGGGGGAATAACAACCCGCTGACTCCCCTCCATTTTACATTTCCTCTGCGCTCATTTTCTCAAGAGCCCCTCATCTGTTTTGCCAGCCAAACTCGCAGAGAGAGGCCGCCTCGTTAAATAAGGCATGAGTCATCGACGGCGCTCGGCATTGTTATGGCGCCGCCCGTGTCCGTGGGACTGTTGAGCTGGAAGCTGTGGATGAAGCAGGTTACATAATAGACCCAATTTAACAAATAAAAAAACATAATCGTCTTCAGTTTGATTAAACATAGCAAGGTTGTTTGGGTTCAACACGTGCCAATGGGGAACTGGGCAGCACCCAGCAGCGCCCAGCCGGTACGGAGTGTGAACTGGTGGCAGAAGAGGTGACCCCATCACTCTTGATGTCCCTCCACAACAATGCAGGTCAATAGGTCATGTGAATGTAATAATGGGAGTTAACAAAAACAGGGGATTAACAAAGTAGTTAATCTTCTTCAGCTGGCAGTTGATGTTGCTCCTGACAACGGTACAAGAAAAGCTAAGTGTGACAGTTCAGTTGAACTGAATGGTGAGAAACGCAACACCCGGCTCAATAGGCTGAGAGACATAATGCTCTTGCCTTCAACAGATCTCAACCCAGCTGAATGTGATGACGTGTTCATCACCACCACCATCACAGACCGTTGTGAAGAGTCTTTGGGAAGAGTGCTATTCATCCCTCCACTTAACGGGGCCCTGACGGGGCTAGTCTCCACTAGTGTACTCCGAGAGGTGTCCATCAACAGGAATTGACAGGAACAAATTGAGTCCGTTATAAATTCCTGATAATGGACTCCTCTAAGAGTGTCCCGTACGTATATGTACAAGAAGTTGGTGCAGCCTATTTCCAATTTGCCCTCGTTGTAAAAAATAACACTCATTTGTATTTTGATGCGTTTTCCATCAACTTTCTTTTCACAAGCCATTCACTCCGTCTCCCTGGTAACCCTGAGTATTAATCTATCCTAAAATCATAACAATCCATCCCATCAGGTCCTTATGCAATAGACACATTGTTCACTGCTCAAGTCAACATGAAGGACTTGGCAACGGGAGATATTTCTGGTCCTCAGCTCATAGAACCCTTTGGCTCAGCTGTGAGCCAGGAAGCTAACGTTATGCTATCCAGATTCAAAGTCTAGAACAAACAGTGAATATCATTCAACATTATGTTTAATAACAAGACTAGCTCGCTATCTAGTCAAGTCATTGTCCCCAAATATTTTCACGAACAAATGAGAGGCCATGTGTACTGTCAAGCTGAATATATGTGTATATCTATACAGATGCTCATTTCTGTCTTGAAGCTGTGAGGCAGAAAGTCAATGAGTTGAAGCTGATTTGATCAATTTGTCTTTTTCAGTCATTACTCATCTAGTCATCGAAGCATTGAGCACTGCCACACAGAGACCTCAGCTCTCACAGCTCCTTTCTAACGGAGGCAGCCTGGCAGACCAAAACAAGAGGCAGACAAAAGGTGGCTGTTTAACCGTCCTACTCTGGAGGCCCATTATTATTAAAAAGCATTTCTTCATGACTTTTTTTTAAACATTTATATGTCCCTGGTGTGTCCACAGACCCCTGAAGTATTGAGAAAAGACCACCGTGTCTCTTTTCCTCCTGCTCCACCAATCAGAACACATCTGTGACAAAAAGCTGGTCCGACTTACAGCTGGATGTGACGTTCTACGGGGTTCGCTGTGGCACAACTGGGGACCATCTTCGCCCAGAGGACCGCTGCAACGTGAGATCAGTCTATTGTGCGAACAACAACAAAATGCCCTACTTTCACCTACGTGACGATTGAGACGTCATCGTGCCTCAGATTCGTCTTCACGCTGAGCGGTCTGCTGTTCCTCTCAGTAAATGGACCTGTGTTTGTAGAAATGTGGGTGAAATAAACGGACTATGGCAGAACAAATAATTTACTTTTGACAGAAATCCGCCTGGAGCCAGCCATGTCTGCTGTAGTCTCATATTGTCTCAGTTGTCTCTTTCTTTTTCAGGTTTTGGTGGGGACCAAAAACAAAGGGAATTGGACTTGCATCCATCAGATGGACAGAAACACGACTCCAAATGAGCAATCATGTTGCTCTGTCACTGCTAGATGTGCAATTAACAACTTTTTGCTAATATGTTGGATTTCTAAGACCATGGTGCCAGCTTCTGCTGTCACCAAGTGGCCCAGTGTTCAGTAAGGTTTAAAGTTGTCCACAACCCCCCAGGGGTCTGTTGGCGCTGAGCAACACTAATTTAACTTTTACAGATACTGTTGTATAGAGACAGATCTGGCAAACTGGAATCACAAGTAAACAGCATTGGATAATATGAACTGAAAATGTCATGCTTGCTTTAAGTTTAATTAATGCTTCACCATAATTGGCTCTTTTGTCAGCTGACTGGTTACAAGGAAACATATGTGTAGCCTTCAGACTGCTGTACAGTCATGACACACTGGTTAAATAATGTTTTTCCTTTGACTTGGCACCCATATGTTCTTTGGCTCCCTGGACTGCAGTTTTGAATCCTCGAGTTGTGATCTTGTTTTTTACAACCAGAAGCAAACCTAGAGGCTGGAGCTGAGAACCACAGAACGCTTAAATAAGAAATGTTACAATTAACTTTGAACACTGTGAAAGGGTTGAACTTGAAGTTGACAACTCTCAGACCAGACAATGCTATGATAGCGACTTGTCAATCTCAAGCCCTAAAGCATACCCTGCTTTATGGTCTGTTTGACTTTAAAGGACCATAATTTACTAAATACACATCATGCTGTATTGAAGAAGACTTGAAACTAGAGATTGAGACATAAACTCATGTTTACAATGTTTACTGAGGGAATACATCAAGAGAGAAGGAGAGTCATTTCTAAAGACTTCTATACAACCAGCCAATAACCCCCCCCCCATGATAATTATTTTCATTAGTTACATATCCACCAAAGCACTTGTGTTGCCTGACTTTCTGGATACATTCAGTCCAACAATGCCTGACTTTCTGGATACATTCAGTCCAACAATGCAATTGGTAATTCAAATGTTTAAACTGATAGAAATGAGGGTCAAAAGTACAGATACGTATATAACCCAGGTGATAAAAAAGTAATCAGAATCAGAATCAGCTTTATTGGCCATGTGTGTTTGCACTCACATGGAATTTGACTCTGATTACACATAGCTCTCGTTGTACATATTTACAATTTACAATAAGCAAGATAAATATTTTTTTTAAAGACATTAAAAAGAAAAGGTAGTCCAATTATTGCAGGTAGTACAGATGGGGGGGTCTGATTAATTGTTCATCAGGGTGACGGCCAGTGGAAAGAAGCTGTTCCTGTGTCTGGTGGTCTTGGCGCACAGTGCTCTGTAGCGCCTACCAGAGGGGAGGAGGTGAAACAGCTTGTGTCCAGGGTGTGAGGGGTCTGCAGTGATCTTTCCAGCCCGCTTCCTGACTCTGGAGGTGTACAAGTCCAGGATGGAGGGCAGCCTGGAACCAATAGTTCTCTCTGCAGACCTGACTATCCGCTGTAGTCTGCCTCTATCCTGTTTAGTGGCCGATCCAAACCACACAGTGATGGAGGAGCAGAGGACAGACTGGATGATGGAAGAACAGAGGACAGACTGGATGATGGCGGAGTAGAACAGGATCAGCAGCTCCTGAGGCAGGTTATACTTCCTGAGCTGGCGCAGGAGGTACAACCTCTGCTGGGCCTTTTTTCGGATGGTGTTGATGTTGGAGGCCCACTTCAGGTCCTGTGAGATTGTGGTTCCCAGAAACCTGAAGGACTACACCACAGAAACAGTGCTGTTGTGAATGGTGATGGGAGGTAGTGTTGGGGGGCTCATCCTGAAGTCCACTGTCATCTCCACAGTTTTGAGCTTGTTCAGCTCCAGGTTGTTCTGCCCACACCAGAGGACCAGCTGTTCAACCTCCCGTCTGTACGCAGACTCATCACCGTTCCTGATGAGGCCGATGACCGTTGTGTCGTCTGCGAACTTCAGTTTAACAGACGGGTCACCTGAGGTGCAGTTGCTGGTGTAGAGGGAGAAGAGCAGTGGGGAGAGCACACATCCCTGGGGGGCGCCAGTGCTTATAGTCCGGGTGCTGGAGGTGATTTTTCCCAGCCTCACCTGCTGCGTCCTGTCTGTCAGGAAGTTTGTAATCCAGTGACAGGTGGGGGCCGGCACGGTGAGCTGGGAGAGTTTAGGTTGAAATACCTCCTGGATGATGGTGTTGAATGCCGAGCTGAAGTCCACAAACAAAACCTGGGGAGTCGAGGTGTTGCAGCATATGGTGCAGTCCCATGTTGACTGCATCCTCCACCGACCTGTTTGCGTGGTAGGCAAACTGCAGGTGGTCCAGCAGGGTCCCTGTGATGTCCTTCAGGTGGGTCAACACCAGTCTCTCAAAGGATTTCATGACCACAGACGTCATGGCGATGGGTCTATAGTAATTTAATCCTGTGATGGAGGATTTCTTGGGGACCGGGATGATTATGGAGCGCTTGAAGCAGGAGGGGACTTCACACAGCTCCAGTGATCGGTTGAAGATCTGAGTGAAGATGGGGGCCAGCTGGTCAGCACAGACTTTCAGGCAGGAGGGGGACACACCGTCTGGGCCCGGAGCCTTGCTGATCTTCTGTCTGTGAAAGAGCCGACTCACATCCTCTTCGCAGATCCTCAGTGCCGGTGGGGGGTTGATTGGGAGATGTGAGAAGGAGGCAGAGGGTGAAGGTGTCTGTTTGGTGATGGAGCAGTTGGGCGGGGTGGAAGTGGGCTTGTCGAACCTGCAATAGAAGCCATTCAGGTCGTCAGCCAGTTGGTGGTTGTCCTCAGCGGGGGGAGGGGGGATGGTCTCCTGTAGTTCGTGAGTACTTCCAGGCCTCTCCAAACCGATGAGGGGTCGTTGGCTGAAAACTTGTTCTGCAGCTTTTCAGCGTAGCTCTTCTTAGCTACCTTGATCTCCCTCGTCAGGGTGTTTCTGGCCTGGTTGTAGAGAATCCTGTCCCCACCTCTGTGGGCCTCCTCTTTAGCCCGACGAAGCTGCCTGAGTTTTGCAGTGAACCAGGGTTTATTGTTGTTGTATGTGCAGAAGGTTTTTGTCGGCACACACATATCCTCACAAGAACTGATATATGATGTCACAGTGTCAGTGAGCTCATCCAGGTCTGTAGCAGCAGCCTCAAAGACACTCCAATCAGTGGAGTCAAAGCAGGACTGTAGCTCCAGCTTAGCCTCAGTAGTCCATTTCCTCACAGTCTTCACCACAGGCTTTGCAGATTTTTGTTTCTGCCTGTAGGACGGAAGAAGATGGACCAGGCAATGATCAGAGTCCCAAAGCTGCACGAGGGACTGAGCGATCTAGAGAGCGCAGTACCGAGGCGGCCATCTGCGGCGCCATCTTGATCGACATGCATTTGTATCAAGTGGTAGTGCCAGCCATTTCCTTTCATTTCAAACTTCAGTCTGACATGAATAGCTTTTTTCTTTTGCCCTATTTTGCCATAACCAAACAACAGTGACTGACTTTTGACATTCTCAGAAGACACAGAGGCTTTTCGGAGCGGTTAAACAAATGTTTGTATCAATCACTGAAATGTGTCAATCGGATGCTTGCTTTTCTTTCTGTTGACTTGCAACAACATGCAGACTGAAGAACTCATCAATGAGCATAGAAACCTTTTGTATCATTGAAGTTGTCGGCAGTAACTCACAGTTGTGGATCGAGGCTACGCACATCTATCTCTTATGCAATGAACCTCTTTGAGCATACAGATGTAAGTTGGAGGTGTTTAGAGTTCTGCTCTCTGTGAAGAGGCTGGAGCACTTAAAACAAATGGCATCCATGGGGAGGTGCAGTTCAGTTCATCTTTGCGTGGAAAGCCCTCTCTGGTGGCATGTGTGATTTACACTACCCACGTGCACAACACTGCCCACCTCTATCCCTCATTAACATTCTCTTTACCTCTGCTCCCTGATATTGATTTGATTCCAGAAATTAGCATCCTTTTCTCTTCTACCCACACACTCCACACTCCCTGTCTTGCCTTCTATTATCATGGCGCTAACTCGACACTGGAGATGGGCTATGTAGCGGGTCAAGTCTGCCTCGCTTTCATCCATGTGCCTTTGAATAGATAAAGAGACTAATTGCATTTGCATAATCACACTAAGACTTAGTCACACATGCACACTCCTCTCAAGAACGGTGAGTATGCACAGATGCACAGAAGTGTAGATATACAATCACCAGAGACCTATAGAGACATATGCATTGGGTGACAAGAGGGTGGCATGGTAATATATACTGTGTATATATATATATATATATATATATATAAATATATTACCATGTGTGTGTGTGTGTGTGTGTGTGTGACTGCAATTAAATCAGCATATTTGTATAGGGTCAGATTGGTCTCATAATTCACAAATGCACACAGAACAATTCACAAATATATTTTATTTACAAATGCACACAGAAGGATTTAAAAATAAATTGGACAAATACATTGGACTCACAAATGCACGAAGAACGAATTACAAATATATTCCAATGCACAAATGTGGATTTGTATGTATTTATTTGTGGATTGCACTGCATTCGTGTGTGAATCGCTACACATTTGTGTGTGTTTTTTTTGAGACTCCTCTGACGTCGCCAGATCCACAAATGTGTTTTTTCAACATGGACCTATCTGTAGCCAATCAGATGTTGCCCTCATTTCAACCAATCGCATCACTGCCGTCCTGCCGTTGCTGAAGCAGATCTGGAAGCGTTTGTCATTCAGACGCAGTTGTGCGACTGTCAAATTGATTTGTAAATCCTTCTGTAAGCATTTGTAAATCAAATATATTTGTGAATTGTTCTGTGTGCATTTGTGAATTATGAGACCGATCTGACCCCATATATTGGCATTACTATTGATTTAAAGTAACACTTTAATGACACAAGCCGAGGAGTAATAAGCTATGTTCGACAAAGCATTTGACAGAAAACTTAGTAGAAATGTAGAATGTAGCACATAATGTATTTGCAGGAGGACCAACATAATTTTGTAGCTTATAATATAAGATACAAATGAAATTTAAAATACTTCCAGAATCTGGTGTTGTATCCAAGCGGTTACTTTGTGGAAAGAACAGGAAATAAAACGACGCTCAGAGAACGGAAAGCCGATATAGCAGAAGGATTGATGATACTTTGCAACAGTATCTCAATTGGCTACATTACTATTAACACACACACTATTATATTGTATGATATTGAATAAGTTAGGTGCAGTGCTTTATTTTGTTTAATGGTTCATTTGGTAGGCACAGTGCACATTAATAAAACATTCCTGTAAATACGCCAGAGTCAGCCAAGAGGTTATTTTTCAACTGTAGTCCCTGGACAGATGTTAAGCCACCCAAAATCAAAACAGACTATAAGATTACAATTCCAAAGTTATGCATTATTTACCCTTTACAAAGCATGCAGAAACAATAAACAAAGAGAGAATATGAATATGAGTAGAAACCTCATTCAGGACCCTCTTATGATACATGGTCAAGTACTATAAAGACATGCAACATAGAAGCTCATCAAACAACACATGCAACGCTAATAAATGAGGGATCATTATGTTGAATAGAAACATGGATGAGACAAGATTATGTTGCTTGTTAGACACTAAAAACATAGATAGCGTATGTAAAATATATAAATCAGTCTGTCACATGCAGCTCGATGAGGGTCGACTGGCAATTACCAGACAGACAGACAGACAGGTGACAGCAGACAGACAGAGGGAAGTTCAGCACGGACAGCTTGCAGTTACGTTCTAGTGCTGACCGAGCTAGTTCTAATTATTAATTTCTTTAAATGAGCTTTAAATGAACTGTCTGCTATGCGTCTCGTTCTCTCACGGTCACTGGCAAGGAGTTCCATTCTAGCGCTGCTTCTACAGAAAATGCAGACTGACTGAAAGCACTTTTCCTGAGTGGGAGAATGCCATCCGCTCTTGTAGTTGTTCTTTTTGGTGAGGAGAGAGGTCAAGCCATATGTAATTTTGTACATGAAACAGACATTCACATATTTAATCATGTTTTCCCAACTGAACAAGTTATATTTTTTCAATATTGGCCAATGATGAGCAAGTTTTGAGTGTTTTACAATGACTGTTGTGATTTTAGAGGAGTAGTGCCTTTTCCCAGATTGGTAAACAGTACATGACATGGGAAACATACTGTTTTGGACCCATTTAGTTGTAAACAGCATTGCTTTAACATGAACTATGGAGTTGGTGAGTTAGTTTGATACCATGTAAGTAAAGTACAGTGTCATTTGCATACATTTGGGTGTTGGTGTCAGGACATGCTGATGGAAGATCATTGCTATATCAAGAACACAGCAGGATAGATCCTTGTGGACAAATGGATTGATCATTCTGTACTACTGTGATACTGGGATCTGCAAATATGATTCAATCCATTTTAGTGTGCCTGAAGACAAATTGTAGCTTGGTACCTTGGGCAAATGAATACTATGATTAACAATGTCAAATGTCTTCTTGAGATCAAGACATACAGCTCTCTGTCCAGTAGAAATAACATTTATTTCTGTAAAAAAACCTGTGTCTAGGTTGAATAATTGTCTCTAAAGCTGATTTAAATTGGGTGACGGGCAAAATAACTGGTGGTCAAATGGAAGATAATTTGCTCAGCTACCAACTTCTCTGCGACCTTTGGTATGTTGGCAGGATACTGATGGGTCTGTAATTACAGGTAGAAAGGAGATCTCCCTCATTAAATACTGGAACAACCAGTACATTGAGAGGTGAAATCTTTTGGTGATGGGGGTTTGTTATTGCTGTGTTAAATTCTTTGAGCATAAGCCATACCAAATATATCCTGTTTTGGATGGTTAAAGAGATCTGATCGTTATCGTAATCTCTGATTGAGTGAGATTTCTCATGCTGAAGGTCAGCCCCAATGAATTTACCGGACAGACATGTGTATTCTCAGACGGTCGAAGAGGTATGATTTGAATCAGGAGAGGGCTGTGCCAGTAATGTGGAGGGAGGACCCGAAACGGGAGAGGAGGATGGAGTGGTTGATGGTGTCAAAGACTGCACTGAGGTACAGTAGGATGAGGATGTTGAGGGAGTGGTCATCAGAGGAGAGGAGGAAGTCGTTGGGGACTTTGGTTAGGTGGTTTCTGTGTTGTGTTGAGATCCGAACCCGGATTGATGTGGTTCATATACTTTGAGTCCAGGTGAGGTTTGAGTGTTTGGGTTCTGAGATAGGGATGAAAAGGTGAAATTGTCGCCTCAATTGTTGGTTTGTGGCTGTCCAACTGTGTGGAGTCCGGAGAGTCTCTCCCTCCAAAAACATGCAGCGCAGGTTAAATTAATGGTTGTCTGCTTCTTTGTGTCAGTCCTGTGATATTTTGGAGACCTATGCAGGTGAACCCTGCCTTCGCTCACCTTTGATTGGCTCCACCCCTCCACGACCCAGAATAGGATAAGTGTTAGATTACATTTAGCTGACGCTTTTATCCAAAGCAACTTACATGATATACAGTATACAGTAGACCGTAGACACAGCAACGGTGAGCAATTAGGGTTAAGTGTCTTGCTCAAGGACACAACGACATGGACTGGCTGAGCCGGGGTTTGAACCACCGACCCTCTGATTGAAAGACTGACTTGCTAACCACTGAGCCACAGTCACCCAGGTAATGGATGGATGGATGGATGGATGGATGGACTTGTTTCCGTGTCTGATTTCCAATTCTCAGTCCAATTCACAGTTGCAAGTTTTCTAGTAATCAGTAGTAGATATATTTGGTCTTTGCCTGTTACATCTTGAGATAGTTATTCAAGTAAAACAACACATCGGAACGGCATTTTTTTTAAATGTAAACGATCTCCAGTCATCCCACATTCCCTCCAACATGAAGCTGAAACTGAACCTTCATCACACTGTCAATGGAGCTTGACATTTCATTTTTTTTTTTACTTGGCAGCTGTTTGCTTCAAGACACCATAAAGTTGACAATAGATCAACACTGGACCAAACTGGAACAAACGATGGTACTCGAGAAGACAGCAGACGGGTCCGTCCTCTCCCTCACTCTCCTTCAACTTTCCCTTCATCCAGAGCCAGACCCAGGACAAGATCTCCACCACGGGCTGACATTTTAACTTCTGTGGATATTTGCATGCAGATACAACCACAGCTGGAGGAACACCGTGCCCCCAAAGCTCTCAAGCTTCTTCAGTGGAGCAGCTGGTGTTTTCAGCAGGGCCAAAACTCACACTGGAGGACAAGTGGCCTTTGAGGGTAAAGGTGTGCCGATTGCTAATGGAATAACTGAAATGTAGCCAAGACCTTTTTTTTCTTCTCCTCCTTATTTCATTTCATTAACACATCTCCCTCCTCAGAAACCTCAACATACGTAGCACACACAACTGCTGCCGAGGCTCACACTCCATGTGTTTAATTGGCTTTGCAGTCAGGCAGCAGAGCAGCCACTCAGAATCCCACTCTGAACAAATAATAGGACACATTTTGTGCTCTATGTTTTGTTCAGCTGAACTCTATTTTAGGATCTTCTGCTCTGTTTTCTCTGCCCATTCCTGCACTCAGTGCAGAGCTGTGCAGCAGGAAACACTCATTTAATTTTTCAGTCATTCATTATGAAAGGTCAGTGGGAATTAATAGGGGAGCAGCGTGGGTTGGATTAATTTAAATGTACTTCTTTATGTAACAACTTTGTTCAGTGGCCAGTAAAGGTTGCAGCCTGCGAGGCTTGTTGAAGCGGCATTTGATGAAAGGAACATAATGACATTAATATTAGCTGACATATGTTTTATCTAGTTTCTCTGAAAAGGAATGTACGGCTTTCAGTTTGAAAGTGAGGTCTCCTCCACAAAATACAGGAAACCGAAGATTCTGAGTCTGACATGCATAAATACAGAGGATGTAAATACAGGAACATGTCAGACGACTGGGCTGTAAAAAATGAGAAAGTTACAAGCTGACTTGTTTTACTTCATTATCACTGGACAGGCACCTGTTTTCTGTCCGGCTACCTCTTGGCTTTTTACAAGCAATTGATTTCATTGCAGTAACAGTAACAAGGGTCCCCAACTCAACGTATCCTGGTTCACGTCACTGTGTGCATTTGTGTGTGTGTGTGTGTGTGTGTGTGTGTGTGTGTGTGTGTGTGTGTGTAGTTGGAGGAGCTCGACAGAGAGCACAGGAGATGCTGCAGTGTGATAACACATGTAAAGTAGTGTGGCTGCTGCTGCTGCTGGAAGACGTTGCATTATATCTGCCAATATTACCAGAAGTGTTGTGCTGCGTTCACACCGAATATTCGCGTGAGTTACTCGCGTGAGTTTGTGGTTAATTCGCGGCATTCGTTTCATTTGCTTCACTTGCGCCTGAAAGGGGGCAGGGCTTATCTACGTGAAAACAGTACCATTTCCGCCATCCACCATTGAACTAACCACTAGTTCTGCTTTATACTTCTTGTGGAAGTCCCTCAAATGTCGGACCATCAAACGCCCCCGTGTCTGGGTTCATAATATTATCCGTAGTTGCACATCTGCGTCTGAATGACGGCCGCTTCCAGCGATACTTCAGGCAGACCAGCAGCAGTTTGATTCAGCACCGGCAGGACGGCAGTGATGATGCGCACAGCCTCTCAACACCGATTGGCTTTAGCCATGCAAATTTTCACCCGAGTTGAAAAATTTAAACTCGTGCAATGAGGAGAATTATTTGCGCCGCGATAGCAGCGTCATTGGCACCGCCCGGCAGAAATTTGTGTCATTCGAATAATTTGCACCGCGTTGGGTGTGACCGCACCTTTGGGAGCTGGCTGGAGAGAGTTTGGCTGTTAGCATGTATGAAAATGTAATTATTTATATATATTTTTAAAATTAATATCAATAGGATTAATAGTATATATTAATAATAACAGGTATCACTCTGGGTTCAGGGACAAATAACCAAACTGTGGATTCAGGCTTAACATTGGTGTTCACTCAAAGTGTCAACAGTCAAAGTACTACTCCATTGAAGAGTTAAATCTGAGCACTGACATAACCAACTATCACAACGCGTATGCGCAAAATAATCACAGAAAACTGCTCTTTAAAACTATAACAATTTATGTATCTGTAACAATACTGATCAAATCTAAATAATATTTAAATCAACAGACACATATTATACAATTACAAGCACACTACAATGAGGTGTGTGTGTGTGTCTGAGGAGAGAGAAAAAGAGAAAGATGGTGGGCGTAGTCTCAAAATGTAATCACATCATGCAATACTCCAAATGACGGCGAGGAAGCGAATATTTAACGAGGGAATAAGACACACATTTGAGGCCGCGCTATGAAATAAGCGTACCGACATATATATGTGTGTGTGTGTGTATTAGTTTAAAAAAAATAAGGAAAAGAAGAAAGGACAGAAAACAAGGCAAATCCTCAGCGCAGCAGTAAAGTACAATAGCAGAAGCTCGAATGGGCTCTGGCCCTTTAAATAATAAAATACAGTTTACCAACTTTACTCACGGTGGCTGATTTGAACACAACAAAGCTCAGCGGTGTGGAACAACACTATTACAGCAGCAACAAGCACAACAGCGATGTGAAGCAGCACTGGATGGTGGCCGTGAAAGACACAATAACACAACATAAAAGTATAGTTAAACTTAAGGTGACAAACACACAATGACCTCTGACACAAGCCTGTTGCTGAACATCGCTTCGTAGCGATTAGTGTTCTTTTGGAACTCTCTTGGAGGGTCAAGCGGCAAAGAAATCCGGTATTTGAAAGCTACAGGTGACACATGCACCACACACACACACACACACACACACACACACACACACTGCGTCCTTACATGCATGTGTCACTAGTCAGACTAATTAAAAAATGTTAGAGTAGACAGTGGTTTTGAACAAAACTACACTGTAACAACATTACTGTAGAATGTGCAGTAGCTTGCTGGCAACAATTAGCAAGTAGCTGTAGTTTAATTCACAGTGTGCTTATTGTAAAATGAATCACAGTACCCACATGTTGTAGTCATTTTTACAGTAATAATCCCAGTATCGTCATTGTTATCACAGTAGTTATCAAAATACTGTACTTGTCATCACAGTAACAGTGTACAGTTTACAGCAAATCCTAGACTACTGTAACATGCATCACTGTATTCATTTTACTACTGTAAATTAATAACAGTAAAATAATTACATACTGTAAAATGAAGACAGTTTTTTTTCTACAAGTCATTTATTTTAATATTTCAACATTTTAAATACAAATTTTACATTTTGTTTTTAGTTTAAAAAAATGTTTTGTAAACAACACTTTTTCATGGGATTCCTGAACATACAACATTTTAAATGTTCCTCTTTCTACAAGTTACTATGACAATTTAAATGTGTTTTAATTAAAGTATGTTGACAGTAAACAGTCATATCCAAAGTGCTTTAATTAAAGTATTTTGAGAGTAAACAGTCAAATCCATGCACTGGAAGCAATAACATATTTAGGTCAAGGGACAAATCTATAAAAACAATTTGAACTGGAAAAAGTTCAATTTCAAACAATAAAATGTGAATGACTGACTTTATTGTTGCTGTATTGAACTGGAATCCTCTCCCTGGGCGGTCGTCTTGTCCATGAACTGGAGTATCTTCCTGAACTGAAGTCTTCTTCCTGGGCACGAGTCCTCTTCACTGCAGTGGAAGGACAGAGAGACATTAGTTACTGATTCCCATTAGAAACACCACCATATGTTTCTACTACTGACCATGTCAGCCTATGTTGTGTTTTGTCTGGTACTGGGATCTTACCAGCATGATGAGCCTAGAAGTGCTTGGCAGGGACAACTGGGCCTCAACATCAGCCTGGGAGGAGGTTTCCTGCAACACAAAATATACAGACAATAGTACCGTAGTTATTAGGAGAGACATGAAAGACACCCCTACTTTGGTGTTCCTGGTCAAATAAAGGTGTATTTAGGGGGAAAGTGAGAAGATAAGAAACTTTGTTTAGTCTGGTAGGTGTGCTTCAAGTGGGGTGATGGGCACATTAAGGATAGAGATGGGTTCCCATAACAAACACCTGTTTCTTCTGTTTGAAGTTTGAAATGTGTACAACTTTATATATGGGGCTGCAAACAGGTGTTCACACGTGTGTGTGTGTGTGTGTGTGAGAGAGAGGGCGGGGGAGTAATCAGCAATTTTAGATGTTCAAATGCCTTGTGTGGAGGATATCATAAGGTATTGAGGTAATCAGATGTAAAACACAACATTTATGATTGATTAAAGTTGTAAATCGGTCAGATTAGACCCGAACACCACAGGAGGGTTAAGCTAGCAACAATGTATCCAGGTTTATACCAGCTGTTGCAGTCTGCCATGTAGCTCAGAAAACACGCCATGTTGTGCTGTGTAGGTCTCACCTGTTGTGGCGTCTTCACCTTCAGTGGTGCTCGGTGAGGCCTTCATAGCTGCACGTTAGCTAGCAAGAGAGAAAAGAGTCAAATCTTCTCCAAACGGAGCAACACGTACACGACGATGGCGTCACATAACAATTCCAATTAATTTACATGTTACACTAGCATTGAATGCATGCCATTTATCAACTATATGAAGCCAAATAATTTCTATCACAATTCAAAGAGCAAATACTATAATTTGGTAATACTAGTAACACCAATGTTAGCTTACTAGTGCAGGAAAGTGTCTCCCTACTTCCCTCTTAAGTCACATAGCGTTACACGGTAACTTTACTTGAGAAGACTGTGTTGTCTGTAATTAATGTACAGTTGCAAAATGCTTTGCAAAAAGGAAATATGAAGGAATATGAATTAGCTTCGTTACCTTGCTGTTGCTGAAGTTGAAGTAGACTCTGGTCGGAAATGTTGTAGCTCTTGCTCCAAAAATTGTGTTGAGAGTATCAAGTGTCTGTCGGCACACGATGTTATAGTCCTATGTCATCATTTGTGTAACGCAATGGAGGTTTAACAATGTAATTTCCCCTCGTCTGCGAGACAGCAAAAAGTAACATCTGTGTTAAAATAATGCTACGGATTTTGTTGTATTGCTGAAAAAGGAAAAACGCTCAAAAATACTGTAATGTGATTTTCAGCAACATGTATTACTGTATTGTGATTCACAACAACATTTATTTAAAGTAAGATTTACCCTTGTAAATAAAAATAATCATGTTTGAACTAGTAACCACTATAACATAGGTAAGAATAGAAGCCTTTTGCTTTCCATTGTTAGTAAAGAGACACTCAGTCACATAATGTAGTGGGAAAATATTAAAAGTTGCAGACGGATATTAGAAGTTGCAGACGGTGCATATTTTCACTGATAAAGCAGGAACAGGGAGAGAAGGGAGGATCGGAAGAACTTAGACACACACACACACACACACACACACACACACACACACACAGAGAAACATTGTGAGACACAGAAGAATAGTATTGCACCTGCAAGATAGTTGGATAGCTCTCCCCCCCCCTCCTTTTATTTTGCACTCGACAACATACACACACACTGACGGATCCAAGAAACAACGGAAATGAGCCAGCGTTGGATGGACATATCCAGGCTCCAACCGGGCTGCAACTAGTAAAGGTTGTCCCGCCTGCTTCTTTGACTTTGACCAATGGGGACTTCTAAAGTCTAACCATTATAAACAGCTGCACATGATGTTTAGGTGCCTTTTGTGTGAGAAGCGAACTAGTCGTGACTGCCATCAGGTCCGTGCACGTTTAACTGCCCGGAATGTGATGTTTCTGCCTTAAATTGAGTAAATACAGTGTGGTCCAACTTAAATTCTTTCGAGTATTTTATTGCACCGTCGCCTCCTGAATTTCTTGTTGTTTTCCGCACAACACCCTGGAATTCATTTTGACCATGATGCATTGCAGATCTACAGCAACATACTGTATAGGAGTTCTACAGTAAGAATATGGCCAGTATACAGTAATATTACTGTAAAAACTACAGCAACTTGCTACAGTGTAGCTGCCAAAACCCAGCCCCCCAATTCAAAAACCATGAGTGCAATGGACAAGATCTTGGTATCTTCAGAGAGATGAGACTCTGCTGAACGTGATGATGTAATTTATATTTGTGGGCTCAAAAGTGAGTTTGAGAGCAGGTTAGAAAACTGGTACTGCCAACTTTCTTTGAGAAACGTGTGGTAAGAGTTAACATGGAGCAGTTGGTTGGAGTGCTAGTCGCTTTTAGGCTCACAGAAGCAAATGTTTGGACACTCGTCTGAGACCAGAACAAGAATCCCAACGTTTTGACCACCGAAACCAAATGCTGTTTAAAAAGGAAACAAAAGTATGAATGAGAGCAAGTTGTTTGGAAAAATTACATAATCATTTTCAAGATCTTCTCAAATCTTGTGGTGATCTCACCACTCCGTCCAATATAGACTCATAATAATGAAATCTGAAACGCAAAAACCCCAAAATGATCCTGAAACTTAAACTGTGATTTAATAAAAACTGTGCTCGCTCTCAAAATGCCCATTTGCCCCAGTAAAGTCCAGAGCTGTGTAAACCTTTTAAACTTCAAATAGTGTTTCAACGTTAAAGCACGTCGAGTCGGTATGGGCGTAACTGGAGTGTTTTGAGCTTAAATCCCGTGTGTGTGTATTTAGACATTTCACAGCCCTCAGGAGTATAGTCAGTGAGCACACTGAATAAAAAGTACCAGCAATGTCAGGGCTTATCAATAATCCGCTCCTTTATCATTTAGTACTGGTTTTATTTAGTACGAGTTAATACCAAGTTCTGGTACCCATCCTTACCTTCACCGTCCGTCCGCTTTAGACACACATGTCTAAATGCTGCTAAACTCTGTCTGACTGCTGCTAACATACATAGTCATTCACAGTTCCTAATTTATGTTATTTATGTTGTTATTATTACATTACATTTCATTTAGCTGACGCTTTTATCCAAAGCGACTTACATGATATACAGTAGACCGTAGACACAGCAACGGTGAGCAATGAGGGTTAAGTGTCTTGCTCAAGGACACAACGACATGGACTGGCTGAGCCGGGGTTTGAACCTCCGACCCTCTGATTGAAAGACTGACTTGCTAACCACTGAGCCACAGTCGCCCCTGTTATAAATGCTTATATGTTTCTCTCTTTTCTTAATTTAAAAAAAAAAAACTTTTTGCACTTTATTATTATTATTATTCACTTTATGTTGGACAGAAGAGAAACGTACTTTCAATCTTTTGTATGTTTGCACATATGTAAAAATTGACAATAAAGCTGACTTTGACTTTGACATAAAGTAGAAAGAGTTCAGTTTGTCCCTTCTGGGCTTATGTAGAAACACTCTCTGTTGGAGAGATATATCGATATAAATGGCTTCCTCCAAGATACAGAAAACATAATAATTCTTAGTTTCTTAATTAATCCCCCTAAATGTTACACAGCGTTCCTTTAACTAGCGCCCGTGTGGAAGTTACATATCAAACACGTTTATTTAAAACCAAACCACAACCTTTTCCTAAAGCCAACGATCAACCCCAAACTGGTTCTGGGGTTCAGGGTCTTGAGCAGACAGACTGATATATTGTTTTTCTGGACATTCGGAGGGGAATGTTGCACTGATGAATACTGATGAATTAGCCCCTTTGGAGCCCTAACATATTTCAGCTAAAATTGGGAATGCTTTTATCTCATATTAAATCCTGATTATCTCCTCATTCAGGTCTATTTGAAAAATGTTAAAAGCTATAATATACAGAACACCCTTGTGAAGATAGATACTAAGGCCATATATGTGTTAGTGGTATATTGGTTTATGATAGTACAGAGAAAAACAAATTTAAAAGTAAATTTTATTATCTTAAATATATCAACGGAAGCTTTTTATTTAAATATAAATACCTCAATATTGTAGGAGAATATGTGGGATGTTTGGCTTTGATTGAGTGAAGTTAAGTATTTTTAATAATTATTTTAGTTCAGACATGTCGAGAACTCATGTCAACTCCGCTCAAGCTAGAAAGTTCCCACAGTCCTCGGTGGTCCCTGAACAGTGCTAGTTTCATTGCAGCAAGGTGCTCCGTGGCCTTAGGTGTGAGTAGGGAGCAGGAAGGCCTGCAATATTCATTCATTTCAGCCATAAGTAAGTACATTTTCATATTTCTTGCTGAAGACAAATTACATTTGTGTGTGTACAATGGAATCTTTAAAATGGTATTGGCAGACTCTGTAGGGTCTAAGGATGCCAAAACCGTTGAGTTTAGCCTTCTAGCTAGTTCCTAACTTTTTAAATCAGCATTTTTTCAAAACTCTGGGTGCATTTTGAGTCAATTTGGGGGTCATTTTGAGTCACTTTGAGTCATTCATATGGCGTGTTTATATTTATTGTGTAATAGTGTTATAAACATGACACAATTAACTTAAATTGACTTGTGAGGCCAGGATTTGACTTTTTATTTAATTTTTTCTTATATATATTTTTGATATGCTTAGTCCCAGAGGCTGAAACCCAGTGTCCCAAAATTGGTACTGATTGAGCCTATATGGTGCATCCACTGGTATGAAAACAAGATGTGGTGAATGTGCAGGCACACTTCAGAGGGACGCCAATGTGATTAGGTGAAGTGGAAATAAGAAACATATCAGCTTTGAAAAAAATATTTAAGTTGGAAAGCTGAGTCTGTCTGTCTGTCTTTTTACAGTCTGCACACATTGTTATAATAATTCAGTCAAAAACACATTTTTACTTAACTTAAAACCTTTTGCAAGCCAGCCATTTTTCAGCCAGAATTGCGAATGGTTTGCATCTCATACTAAATCCTGATTATCTCCTAATTTACAAGGTCTATTTTAATTAAAAAAGCTATATTATACAGCCCGCGACCCTAAAGAGGATATGCGGTTCAGATAATGGATGGATGGATATTATACAGAGAACCCATGTAAGGCCACATATGTGTTAGTGTTATTTTGCTTTATAAAAATAAAATCGATTTCTGGAAGAAAACATTTCAAAGTTAATTCTTTTATCTTAACTATATCAAGGATATAGGATTTTTATTTATATATGAAATAGCTCGATATTGTAGGAGTATCTGTGCGAAGTGGCTTTGTTTGGGTGAAGTTAAGTATTTTTAATAATTATTTTAGTTCAGACATTTTGAGAAGTTCGGAAAGCACCACAACTCGTCCTATGGTACTCAAATGCGTCTCGAAACACCGCATCTGGGTTCAGCCGAGGCAGACCTTCAGTTTGCACTAGAGCAGGGGTGCCCACACTTTTTTGGCTTGCGAGCTACTTTTAAAATGACCTAGTCAAAAAGATATACCTACATTAATAATGCTAAATATCTATCTATATAGATATATATCTATATAAATCTATATAGATATATATTAATAAATAGCATTATTAATGTATTAATATACCGAGTATACTTTATATTTACAATATTGGCGTACCTTGCATAACTTATGACACAATATAATTCTGTACATTTTTGGTCATTACATTTTACTCTGACTTGCACTGAATAGAAACAGCCAGGGTTATGCTGCGTTCACACTGAATGCGGCACGTATTTGTCACACTGGTGACAGTGGCTCCTCCCCCTGCCTCGTGTGTCACCTGATTCACAATGTGTTCCACCTGTGTTTTTGTGTCAAGTAGTTATAAGCCATGTTGTTTCCCTTGTCAAGTGCCGAAGTGTCTTTTGTCCATGGTCGAGACTACCCAAGCCAATCTCATAGCCACGCAGCCGCCACAGTTTTGTTTCCACGTTATGTGCCTCGGTTCAGAGGGATCCTCAGCCTACGTGAGTTTTGAGTTGTACTTTTCCTCCGTTGGAGTGATTTTGAGTTTACGTTACAAACATTGTTTAGAAGCTCATTAGGAGCATTTTGAGTTGTACTTTTCCTCCGTTGGAGTGATTTTGAGTTTACGTGTCGAACTTTGTTTTGAGCTCAGTAGGAGCACTTTGAGTTGTACTTTCCTCCGTTGGAGTGATTTTGAGTTTACGTGACGAACATTGTTTTGGAGCGCATTAGGAGCATTTTGAGTTGTACTTTCCTCCGTTGGAGTGATTTTGATTTTGTATTGTGAATTAAATAAAGACCTTCTCCCTGACCCCGCTGCGTCTGCGTCCTCCTACGAGCTCGGCCTGACAGTATTATTCGCGAGTAGATTACATGCAAAGTCAATGCACAGACGCGAATGACGCGAATAACTTGGGCGAAAGATTTGCGTAGTGAAAGCCAATCAGCGTTGAGAAGCGCCGCATCATCACTGCCGTCCTGCCGGTGCTGAATCAAACTGCTGCTGGTCCGCCTGAAGCAGCGCTGGAAGCAGCCGTCATTCAGACGCTGTTGTGCGGCTACAGATGATATTATGGACACGGGGCGTCTGATGGTCCGACGTTTGAGGGATTTCCACAATAACTATAAAGCAGAACTAGTGGTTAGTTCAAAGGTGGATGGCGGAAATGGTACCGCTTTTACGGAGATAAGCCACGGAGATATCCCTGCCCCCTTTCAGCCGCGAGTAAAGCAAATGGCGCAAATTAACCACATAAAGTTGAGTAAACTCACAGGAGTAGAGAAGCGCAAATAATGCATTCAAGCGGCCGACCATGCGGGCGCACCGTCCGTGGTGATGGACATTGATTTACACACTGGCTGGTCTGTATATCAATCAAGTGGCAAATGTCGTAGGGAAGATACTTTTTTTTTTTTCTTTTTTAATGGCATGCGATCTACCCGCGCTACCCGCGATCGACGTATTGGGCACCCCTGCACTAGAGGATTATCCATATTTCAGCCATAAGTAAGTCAATTTGAATTTGTTTGCTGGACAAAAAAGGACCTTCTTGTGCTTATCTTTGCGATGCTTTGTCTCAGAGAGGAATGCATTGAACTCTGTAGGCTCTAAGGATTCCAAAACCATTGCACTTTTTGTTGTGGCTTCTTGCTATATTGGCATTTCTTCAAAACTTGTGGTGTATTTTGAGTGTTTTGGGGTCACTTTGAGTCATACTTATGTTTTATGTTAATATTTATTGTGTAATAGTGTTATAAACATGACAAATTAACTCATATTGACTTATGAGGCCAGGCTGTGCCTTTTTTGTCCGGCTTGATTTTATTAAGAAGCTCTGTACCCCTAAATCCTATAGCCGCTGAACCCCAAGAGACCCAATACTGCCACAGCTGGGGTGCGTTAATTTTTTTTTTTTAAATCATATTAATCTGATCTCCTTTTGGTTTCATTATCTTTTTTTCTGTGTTTATTGTCTTTTCATTTTACTTCGGAAGAACCTTGTCAAGTCTGTTTCCATGTGTTTGCTATTGACTATATCATTATTTTTGACATTTGCTGCTGCTGATTGAGATATCACTGCAGATGATGTGTTACAGGTGCATGTGAGTTGCATTAATGACACCGTCGCGCTATAAATAGCCGGAGCAGAGTGTAATGGTCATGTGAGAGGATGGCTGCTCCAACTTGTTGGGGGATCTTATTTGAAGATACATACTTGTTCTTTGCCACTTTGTGTGCATCCATTAATGCCTCCCTGTGGGAGTGGAAATGAGTGCACTTGACATTTTGGTGCTGTTGTGTTCCTTAAAGATGGACGACAGCTGACAGTAAATAGGAGAGGGTCAAATCGTGTGAGTGCACGTCAACTTCATGAACACCTCGGCAGCAGAGACGTCCCACGAGAAGCTTTTCGTGTCAGTCCAAAGTGAACGCATAGCCTATTATTGTACTTGAGGTGTGACATCAAGTGAATCAAACGCACCCGTAGAAGACAGCAGTGAGGTTCAAATATGTTGTTTTTACTTGCAAAAGAACAGGTTTAGTAGACAGGAAGTCAGTCCAGAAAACAAGTAGAGGTATCCAGAAACCCTTGACAAAGGCAGAGTCCCAGAAAATACAAAACGGCATACCGGCTGGAACCGAAGAAGAGACGCAGGCAACACAGAACGGGACGAAGTGGCATCACACGGACAGGAAACACACGGGCAGGACGAGAAGTGGTCCGTGAGAGTAAAAAAAGAAGCGCAAACTGAATACATGGCAAGAAACAAAGAGCACAGCAACATGGTAACACGGGAGGAACTGGAAAAAGATAGATTTAGTTTTGAGTCTGGTTCAGGTCCATTGGGTTCAGCCAGTATGAAGGACACTGGTTTGGACCAGGTTCGGGTCTCAGTTAGGGACTGTAGTCCACACATGACTATGAATGTGACGCAAAGAGGCTGCATGCATATTTATGATTTGAACTGTTCAATGCATAGTCCTTGCATTATACAACGTCACACATTAGACACTGTGCCATTTAATGTTCAGACATTCTCACTCATGTCTCCAAAAAGTGTGTTACATCACACTTGAGCAGTATAAGTCTGCAGCACCCATCTGTAGAAATTAGCACAGATGGTGAAAGGTTACAATTTGGACATTTTTAGTCAAATTCATCTCCCAGTCCACACTGGAAATAAAGAAAAAAGTTAGAGTGGTATCGTACACCAGTAGGAGGGCACTCCTCAGGATACAGCGTTCACTCACTTAACCACTGTGTGAATCCACTGCACAGCTTCTTCTCAATAATTCAATTTAATTCAGTTTATTTTGTATAGGCCAAAATCACAAATACAGATTTGCCTCTGAGAGCTTTACAATCTGTACACATACAACATCCCTGACCCATGACCTCACATCGGATCAGGAAAAACTCCCCCAAAAAATAGCTATATATATAAATATATATATATATATATGTATGTATATAAACCCAGAGAGAACCCATGCTGACGTGGGGAGAACATGCAAACGGCACACAGAAGGGCCCCTCTGCTGTGAGGTGACAGTGCTAGTCACCACATCACCCCGCACCCCCTTGAATAAATATTAAATATTTTATTTTTAATGTGACGCAAGATCCCCCCACCCTCTATTATCCCAGTGAGCTCCGGTAGAGAGAGAGAGACCTCTTATATTTTAAGCCTGTTAACCTATTTAATGATTGATCACCGCATTTAAGTCCGTTTCATTTTTAATTACCGCTCCAATGATGTATTTAATGGGCCCAGACCTTGATGAAGACGCCTGTTAAATAAGGTGTGTGTTGGGAGGGAGGATGGGGCAGCACCCTCTCCTCCTCTTTATAATGTCTCATAGGATTTAATTGAAAAATACATTTTAGTGCTGCTTTTGTTTTAATATTAACATCGGATCCAATAACTTTGCGTGTTGTAAAAGGAGTCGCACATAGTGATGCATGTTTCAGAGTGTTTAGACTAAAAATATTTGTAGTTTAGTTGCATTTGCCACATTTAGTTTTAGTTGAGGAAAAGTCTTGAGTTCATTACATTTTAGTCAACTTTTAGTCATGGTTTTTTGTCAAAACATTTTTTATTTCATAGTGGAAAGACTAACCAAGATGTTTTTGTTGACTTTACTCTAACTCAAGTTTGATTGAAGTTTCTTCTTAAGTCTTGATTGAAGACTCCACAGCTCGACCAGCTGATCTTGTATCTATTCTTGTGTGTGTGTGTGTGTGTGTTTGAGAATAATCGAGAGCGGGGAACAGAAGGTGTCAGGTGAATTAAATAAGAGATTTTGGTCTTTACTGTTGAAGCTATATGATTTAGTAAGGTCTTTTCCTTCAGCCACAGTGTTTAATGAAGCCGATGCCCTCTTGGGATCAACTTGTCTCCGTCTCTGGTCGTTGACGAATATTTTTCTTGATAGTTTTAATTAACCAAATGAACCTTGCCCCCGTGTCAGTAAAAGCTCCAAAGCTCGTGGTGAGGAAATATGACCCCAAACACATTGCATTTTGATTCATAATGAGAGGCAGTAATGGGTAAGCAGAACATGTTGTTTGTTGTGTTTTTGTAATCATTTATTTGTGAAGATGGTCCTTGAAAATGTTTTAATAATTGTAAGATAATTCCAAATGGAGCGTGAAGGTACAGTTCTGAGAAAAGTGCAGGAGCTCACAAATATAACGTAGCCTACAGTAGTACACATTTTATAAAATACACAAAATATAAATACACAAATATAATTAATAATTTTAATAATACTGAAAAATGCTGAATTGAGTGGAAGAGATTTACATTTGTGGTTATCATTTTACTTCAAAAGTAGCAGTAGGTTTTAATGTTTTAGGTTATTATGCAGTAGGTTAGTATGCAGTAGTTTATTATGCAGTAGGTTATTATGTAGTAAGTTATTATGCAGTAAGTTATGCAGTAGGTTATTATGTAGTAAGTTATTATGCAGTAGGTTATTATGCAGTAGGTTATTATGCAGTAAGTTATTATGCAGTAAGTTATTATGCAGTAGGTTAGTATGCAGTAGGTTATTATGCAGTAAGTTATTATGCAGTAAGTTATTATGCAGTAAGTTATTATGCAGTAAGTTATGCAGTAGGTTAGTATGCAGTAGGTTAGTATGCAGTAGGTTATTATGCAGTAAGTTAGTATGCAGTAAGTTATTATGCAGTAAGTTATGCAGTAGTTTATTATGCAGTAGGTTATTATGCAGTAGGTTATTATGCAGTAGGTTAGTATGCAGTAGGTTAGTATGCAGTAATACATTTTATTTGTAAAGCACTTTTCATAAGAAAAATCTCAAAGTGCTACAGAAACCACATAAAAACACATGGATAATAAAAAAAACAACAGAAAACATATACAATCAAGAAAATACATACATAAAAACGCATTTGAGAAGAAAACAGCTAAACGAGCAGTGGAGAGCAAATTTAAAATCCGCAAAAACTACGAACAACTTAAGAACGCCTGCCTGAACAGAACAGTTTTAAGTTGTTTTTTAAAACTGTCCACAGACTGTGGTTTTCTGAGATGTTCAGGGAGGGAGTTCCAGATGCGAGGGGCAGTGACGGAGAAAGCTCGATCTCCCATGGTGCGGAGTCTTGAGCGAGGCTGATGGAGGAGGTTTGTGCTTTGGGACCGTAGGTTACGAGTAGATGAGTGGGGGATAATGAGGTCTTTGAGGTATTGCGGGGCATTGTTGTAGATGCATTGGTGGGTGATGAGGGCAATCTTGTATTGAATTCTTGAGGTTATGGGTAGCCAATGAAGGTTCTGAAGAATGGGAGTGATATGTTCGTATTTGCGAATTTTCATCAGAGTTCGGGCAGCACAGTTCTGAATGAATTGAAGTTTCTGAAGGTGTTTATTTGGGATATCGATAAGCAGGCTGTTACAGTAGTCCAGCCTGGAGGAGATTAGTGCGTGGATGAGTTTTTCTGCGTCAGAAAGACTTAGGAAGGGGCGGAGTTTTGAAATGTTTCTGATATGAAAAAAGCAGGTTTTGTACAGATAATTAATGTGGTTTGCAAAGGTCAGTTGTGGGTCCAGCTTCACACCGAGGTTGGTGACAGTAGTTGATAGGGGGATGTCTTGACCAGAGAAAGAGATAGTGGTTATGAGGGATGACTGGACCTGATGAAGGGTGCCAATTTGTATGGCTTCAGTTTTGGAAGTGTTCAGCTGGAGGAAATTTTGACTCATCCAGGCCCTCCTCCAGGCAGTTTGAGAGGACAGAAGATGATAGTGAAGAGGGAGCAGCTGATGATGAGGTGGCCAGTGTTGGTGAAAGGACCGGGGTGGTGCATGAATCGGTTCGCAGGTATAACTGAGTGTCATCAGCATAACAGTGAAAAGAGATGCCATGTCGACTGATGACACGACCCAGTGGCAGCATGTACAGAATAAAAAGTAGGGGTCCCAGGATAGGTAGTAGGTTAGTATGCAGTAGGTTAGTATGCAGTAAGTTATTATGCAGTAAGTTATGCAGTAGTTTATTATGCAGTAAGTTATTATGTAGTAGGTTATTATGCAGTAGGTTATTATGCAGTATGTTATTATGCAGTAGGTTATTATGCATTAGGTTAGTATGCACTAGAGCTAGAGACTGTGGATCTGTGGTAGAGAACGGTCCTCCAATTAGAGGATCGGGTGTTCGATCCCAGGCTCCACTAGTCCAAGTCGATGTGTCTTTGGGAAATAAAACCCAAGTTGCACCGGTGTGCCTATGGTGTGTGAATGTTATCTGAATGTTCTTAATCGGCAGCTGGTACTTTGCATGGTAGCGCCTGTCATCAGTGTGTGAATGGGTGACTGATGACATGTAGTGTTAAAGGGCTCTGAGTGATAAAAAGAGATATACAGTCCTTTCACCAGTTGTATCATTTTGGTTTGTATGCAGTTTATTAGTATGCAGTAGGTGAGCATGCAGTACATTAGTATGCAATTTTTAACATAACCTTTGTGTTCCTCACCAAAGAAAAGTGTTAAATGTCATAGTGTCAGTCTCAGTTTTTTTTTTTTTTTTTAATTCTACTCTAGTCTGATTGTTAGTCCATGTCACCAGCCACTTCTCACTTCCCTGACTACCATTCACCTCCTCACCTTTCCCACTTTCCTTCATCAGCCCTGCAGTATGTAACCGGCCCATTTCCACTTACTCCATGCTTGATTGATGCTAATGCCTTTGCTCTCCAGCCATCTCAACTCAAAGCTGAATGTAATTAAAAAAAAAATGTAAAGCTTCCATTGAGGTTTGTGAATGAAGCTGTTTTTCTTCTGTGGTTATATACATGCAATGTATTGCTGATTGCTGATAAGCCACCTGTAAATACAGATGCATGTCTCCCTTTGTGTGCTGCAAGCCAGCAGTTTTTTGACCCGTGAAAATGTTTTTTTGTTAAGGTTAAACGCCAATAAATATGGGTTGAAACAGTATAATATCGTTATGTTGTGAAATGTCGTTTTTCAAGAAATGTTGACTTTTGGTCAATCTTTGCAAGATTTGGAATTCACATTTCTAGATCACACGGATGGGGAAAGAACTCCCAAGCATCTCCCACCGGAATATATATATTTTTTACAAATAGTATAATATGAAGGTTGAGCTCTTTAGTCAAAAAAAATCAAAATCTGGCTCTCTAAAAAAAAAATGCTATATGGAGACTCAGTACCCTAATACTAGTGTAATCAAATCGTCATCAGAAATGTGCAGAAATACCAGGTTTAAACACAATGAACAGACATACAAAAAGAGAGAGAAAAAACTACACAGCATTCAAATGTTGAATTAGAAAGCCAACGTTATGAACAAAGCTTCAAACTATTCAATAACGCCCTTGTTCCATAACTACAGACAAGCACTCTACACCGAATGTCCATGAGAACACACGCAGACGGTCATGTTGGCCCACTGGCTCTCAGCGTTAATTCCTCCTCTGACAAATGGATTGTTGAAACCACACCTGCAATGCATTGGCAAACATTACAATCTATACTAAACAAGATTTGATGAATTGAAACGGATAATGACTTGTGTTTGATTAGAATTTGATGAAACACTGACAAACCCGAGCTCTAGTGACAACAGAACTGCAACTTCAAGCCAGCTCCGAGTCAGAGACCAGCCAGTGAACAAGTTGGTGGAGACCAAAGACATAAAAGGAGAATTAACATTGGAATTACACAGGCCATAACAAGTATTATTACCACATTGTGTAGTTTCATAGGACTGACTGTCTAACACTAGTCAACCTCCTCCTTGTACTAATGGCTGAGAGTAGCCAAGGTATAAAGCTGCTCCACACATTTGTCTTGAATTCTTCCTATCCTTCTATCTCAAATACTTTAGGTGAAAGACCAAGCCAGCTAATTTAGTAACACATGCCATCAACATTAGACTCATTCATTCACATTGCTGTGTCTTCAGTGTTTGAAGGTTGAACTAAATTGAATGTGACCACTGCGGAAACCTTTTAGGGATACAACTCACAAAGACTGAAGACAAGCAGAGGCCGACATTAGGAAACTTCGCCCGACTCCGTCCCCCTCACACAGACACACACAAGAGTGCACACATGCTCGCAGACACACAGAGTCCTTGGTGGATGAAGGGAAGAGGAGAACCTAATGGTGCATTGCAGGTGTGGTTTCAACAATCCATTTGTCAGAGGAGGCATTCAATTAACGCTGAGAGCCAGTGGGTCGACATGACCGTCTGCGTGTGTTCTCATGGACATTCGGTGGAGGGTGCTCACTCGATTGAACAGATAAATGTGTAAATTGTGTGTACTTTGCAGGGGGGCTCAGCATGATAGTGACAATACAACAAAATATACAAGTATAAAGCCTCCGGCCACCACAGGGACTGTTGTGGCTCTTTTAAATACGTAAAGCATACGTTTTGGCAAGGTTGTTTATATTATATCAAAATTTCCTATACATCGTCTATAAAAAAAAACGTGGAGCCAAAATACAGACACACTTAAGAACATTGAAACCAAACATAAGCATGATGTTTGATCAAACAAAGGTGACAGTATACAAGCATGCATTCAATTACAAAGCGCTGCAGTATATGATGCCATGCATCCAAATTAAGTGTTGCTAATCATTAATGTATCCCGGACTGTGAAACAAAAAAGAATATGTATTATGCAGACATTTTTTTTTAGAAGTGGAATTTGTTAACAGGCATTTCATGTGGTTTTCTAAAAATATTATAAATTCTGAGTAATTTGTTTTATATGATCAAGGCTGAAGTTGGTTTAAAGATGTCACTTAGTGAAAGTGGAAAGTATTTTTAGTTGATTCACGTATAGCTGTTTTCTTTTCGTCCAAGGGCATCAGAACAACAGTTTTTAAAATTCTGAAATGTTTTCAAAATAAAATCATCACCTTCCTAAAATAACGGCCTAGGTCATTTTTTTCAGAAAACTAAAATGACCTAAGTCACACCCTGGAGATCTTGATCTGTTTAACTGTGGATGTCGGAGATTTTACCAGAGGTGGTCAGCAATCATGAGATGATTTAGGCAAGAAAATAGTTTTTGTCAAAAAATGACGTAGACCATTATTTTAGGAAAGTGACACAATGCGGATCCTTACACGTCTCCATAAACTACTTTATTGTAAACATATTGTAACAAGAAGACATCATTCATCACGTCATCGTTTTCTTTAGCTGCCATGGTGAGAGGGGGGTGAAATGTCAATATATTTCATTGTATCACAGGCAGTAAGCGAAGGGGCACGAGGTGAGTGACACCCCAATGACCAAAATGTGACCCCTTGTTAACCCCCTGAGGTCTGTGACCCCGACCATGACTCTGGAATATCAGTACTGTGCTCTGTCTTGTCAGACGATTGCTTTTTGAAGCTTGTCCAATTAGCATCATCTGAACATAATTATTTATAATGATTAGCCATGTGCTAATGCTAATGGAAGAGTTCCTATTTTTGGAGCTACAAGCCAACAGAACAATGGTCGTTTGTTTTCGGGCTACTGTACTATTGGGGTTTTGGTACAATGGGCAGTCCACGGGAAAGTCGTGTGGCTGTTTGAACCATCCATCTAGCCCGACCACCTCCGTAGGTGAACTAAGATGGATTGTGGCTCATTGGTAGGATCAGAGGATCGCGGTTCTTCAGTCAGAGGATCGGTGGTTCGATCCCCGGCTCTGCTAGTCCTTGATGTTTTCTTGGGCAAGACACTTAATATTGTATGGATGTTAGATAGTCCTGATGGGCAGGTGGCACCTTGCATGGTAGCTCCTGTCATCGGTGTGTGAATGGGTGAATGATGACATGTAGTGTTAAAGTACAGTCTATTTACCATATACTAGAGGTCAGCGTGGTCTTCTTGTATTAGTGATCAGACGTATAGATGGAACACATTTGCAATATTTCAACCTGTCTTAAAAATTCTGTCATTTCAGCTTAGGCTTTTCTCACGTTTTCAATATGTACATAAAAAACATTGGAGGAAAATCTCACAAATGCACCTGTCCTTGGATTTTTTATTATTTTTCTCTCTTTTTGACAAACTCACCAATGTGCTCTTTTTCTCTGCATCCTCCTTCAAAGTTTGAGTTGGTAAACAACTTTTATTGGCACATTTCTACCGTAATCATACGTCCGAAAAGCACAAATTGAAATAGTCGATAAAACACACATTCACCCAACTTCAGGCTGCTGTTTTTGATACAGAAAGAAACAGTGAGCGAGCGGGGAGTGGGATGGACGGAGGGAGGGAGGGGAAGTCTGCCGTTCTTCTCCCTGTCCGATTCAGCTGAGAAGATTTTAATGAGCATCCTTAACAAGAGGAGTGTTAGAAAATAATGATTTTTAGTACTCCTAGTGAGAGCTAGAGAGTTTACATTGGAGGGTCAAGACAAATAAATAACTCTGTATGGATTATCAAATATTGAATGGATGACACTGTATGTACTACACAAATGTATTAATTAGAATTATGAAATGTATTGAGTGATTGTGGAAGGAATCCTGAAAACATCAGGAGCCCACTAACAGTTACGCAGCCTGAAGATTGGAGCAGATAGATAAGGAGGACGTGCTCAGGAATGTGAGGGGGTTGATTGAAGTCCTGAGTACTGTTGTTTAAGCGAGAGGGGGTTTGGGTTGACCAACACCAAAAGGACGAGGTCTTGTCCAATCAATGGACTGGAAGAGAGGCTAGCCAGAGGAAGGGGGGCTGACCCCAAACCTGGCAAAGCTGAGACATTATGAGAACATCAGCAGATCTCTGGGTGCCTTCTGCCGGGCAGGTATGTATGGATCTGCTGCCCGGTGGGGGGGGGCACTGGATCTCTGTCTCATGGGATTTCTCTCTCCCATGGGATATATTTTGTATATATTGTGTAGTTATTAGTGTGATTCATTTTGAAATGCTGTTCATCATCTTTTTATTAAATCAATTTTTATTATAACTTTCTGCATCTGGGACTTCTCTTCACACAACCACCCAAAGATTTTTGAACTTAACAGGAGGGACAATGAGAGCGGAAGGGAGGAAGGAGAGCAGGGTGGAAGCTTTAATAGTTTGGGAGGCATGTCAATTGAGACTCTGATGAGAGGAATTGGTCGAGCAGGTACGTTTGCGTTTGTTAAATTAAAATCCTTTAAAACCTGCAGAACTGACTCTGGCTTCGATTACTGCGTTACCCTAACGTCTGTGTCCTCCGTACCGTCCTGTTACATAGACTCTAGGAACACTAAACATACTTTCCCAGAAGGCAACAGGTCACTGGCCATGAAACTAAAAGCAGATATTGCTATGACATTGACATAACTCAATAGATGGAAGGAAAATACAACTTTAGTTCCAGCTTGGCTTTATGCCAAAGTAGCTGATAGCTGCATGCAACTGTAACAAACCTCCAGAAGTGGTTTGCACCAACTGGGTCCATATTCATGAACATTCTAAGGACGCTCCAAACTCGTAGACATAAACCACTAGATGCAACATTGTGCGCATAACTAATGGCATCATCTTCCGCCAGCTTTGCTGGATATTGTTTACAATCGCCGCTGATTAGCAGAAGCTGGTGGTCGGCTGTTCAGCACATAATTGAATACCATAATAATAAGAGAGCAGGGAAGCTGATGAGTGTAAAGTAGACTGACAATATGTTCACGACATGAAGGGCAAGTGCTCGTCTTTCCTCCCTGATGCCATTCAAACCAACTCAAGACAGGAAACATGACAGTACTTGAAAAGAGAAGCCGAATCAACACAACAGTGAGGTTGACCACCTCTTTGACAGCAACACTATCCAACCTCACAATTTGCCAACATGTTGGAGGCCGAGCAGTCACACTTAAGGTCACGCGTTCACCACGTCTAGCTTACCCCACATGGGAGCTGACAATCTGTCATCCTATATTAGCATCACTGGTGGCCCACGTACCTCACGGCTTCCTTCAGTAAAGCAAATGAAACGTAATCCAAGCCTTGGTCAAGTGAAGTAATCCGGTCAGGAAAAGGAGAGGTCTGCTTCAGCAGGAAGGCGAGGCGGTTGTCATCTTAACGCTAATGTCCAACGTTACGATGATAATGAACGAGAATTGTCGTCCAGTTTGCAAGGCTCCTCATTATTCGGAAAATATATTAGCCATTCTTGATACCACACAGTTTTTACATATTAAGTTCGGGTAATTTAAAACCAAAAATCATTGTCTTAAATATAAATGAACAATTACGAGTAACTTGTAAAAGCATGATCTGTTCTCTTGGAGCTATAATATACTAGACCAAAACACCTGTCTTACACTCATAACTGGGAATAACAGTATTGGAAGAAAATGACACGGGTTCTAAAGACAACAGAGGCTGAACTATACTGCACCAGGTTAAGTCGGCTGCCATATGGTTCCCTCCCAAAAAGATAAGTCATCAGAACGTCAGATGTACTATTGTATCTCTTTGTTTTAACTCAGCCTCACATTTCTAGCAAGCAGTCCCAGGAACCTACTCTGAGCAAGGAGGGTGAAAAACATTGACCTCAGTGAGGAGGTGCAGTTGATAGGAATGACCCACTCTTTTAAAGAGCTGTGAGCGGTCGATCTCTCTTTGTGATAATGGGCATAGAATTGAAAGGGAAATCCTGTCATTTTGAGACATGGTGTAAATCTGATGAATATATAATAATGAATCCTATTAGATGTAATTAGCATATCTCTTGATTAAATTCTAAGCCATAGGCTTACTTAAAAGAGACAATGTAAGAAAACATAGGTACACTGTAAGAAAAGTCCGTAAATATACGGTACAATGTACCGTATTAATGTGAAGGAATTTTCCGTAATATTTTTTTACAGGACTTTTAACTGTATTTTTTAAGAACGCATTGCATTGTGGGAGCATGAAGCACCGTTACGCGCTAACGTCTGAATCTCTGAAAGAAGAAGCGGTCATCAATGGACGTTCAGTCTCATCTTCGGAGTTGGAGAAACCTTTATTGCACTTCTGTGGTACAAATTATATTTTCTTTAACTAATATAACATAGCATGTATATAGTTCTGTATAGTTTTAATTGAAAGAGTTGTCCAGTCTGTGTTAACCTGTCTTTTACGTCTTACGTTACCGTTAACATTACCGGATAGTAGTAGCTAGCTAACCAGCTAGCTAACCGTTGTCTCGCTAACACCAGTTAGCGAGACAACGGGCTAAAGTTACCATATAGCCCCAGCCTCAGTCTATCCACCTATTCAGCCATGATACACAAACCAACGAGCCGTCTGTTTTGGTTAGCTAGTTGGGTCGGCTAAAGATAGTTAACCGGCTAACGCCAGTTCACGAGTGCCGTCATGTTGGCTTGTAATGTCTGTGAATTTAAATGCGTGTCATTGACGGAATACCTGAAGCACTGCAGATCACACAGACATCTTAATAATGTACTTTTGTCATGTGGCCATAAAGATTGTGGAAGAAAGTTTTCCTCATTCAACTGCCTTGCTGTTCACATGTCACGAACACACCCAGACCCAGGGATCAGACAAACTTGGAACCGGAGTGTGTCTGTGCAGTTGAAGTGTTTGTTCAATTTTTGCAGCAGAGAATATGCAGATGTTAAATGGCTTGTGTCTCACTTGAGTGACCACATACAAGAGGGTCTGACTGTAACTTGTCCCTTTGATGGATGTTCTAAGACATTTAATATAAAAACATCCTTTTCATCTCATCTGTGCAGATATCACAGAGGGTGGAGTGTAACCCAGATAGCACCTGTTCATCTTTGTGAAGCTGCAGAACAGTATTTTCCAGGTGAGAGGGCACATGTTGCAGAGAATGAAGTAATTGATGTGAGTAATGCAGACCAAAGTAATGCTGTTGATGTAGACCAAAGTAAGGCTGCTGAGAGTGATAAAGTGCAAGATGCCTACACAGAAAATCTAGCTCTGTTTTACTTGGGTTTGCAGGCAAAGTATTTAGTCCCAGCCTCCACAATTACAGAGATAGCAAATGAGATGAAAACTCTTCAGGATATTCAACAGGAGTATACAATGGATGTGTTAGCTCAAGAACTTGAACAGTATGGTGTCCCAACAGAAACATTAACATGTCTGGGGAAGACTGTATATGAGCGCAGCCCTATGCACGAGGCCTTACATGCAGGTGGTCCTTTAACTACACACCATCGAAGGCTGCAGTATTACAAGACACACTTTAACTATGTTCAGCCTGTTGAAGTCACACTTGGCTACAATGACAGAGGGCAGAGGAGACACTATCATTACATTCCATTACTGGATAGCCTCAGAGCAATGCTGAAAAAGGGAAGTGAAACTCAGCAGAGTTTTAACCCTGTTAATGTTGAAGATAGTGCACTTCGTGATTTCACTGATGGGCATGCCATTAGATCTAATGCGATGTTTGCCACAGTCCCAGATTCTTTAAAGGTGATGCTTTTTCAAGATGCTTGAAAATGTGATTTTAATTTAATTATGTATGGGCTATGGTTCTCTCACCTATCTCTCTTAGCTAACTATAGAAAATAAGGGTGCTCCGATCAGGATTTTTGGGGCCGATCACCGATTGCTGGAAGACGTATCGGCCGATACCGATCACTTTTATGAACTGAAAATTACGCCATTACGTAACAGTCACACATGTTTAGAGAATGTATCAGTAACTGTTTGGCTTTCTGTCCTAGCTCAAAATCTAAAAAATGTCCTTTCAATCACTGCACATTTCTTCAGCACACACACACACACACACGGACCGACACACACACACACACACACAGACACACACACACCCACACACACACACAGTCAGTCAGTCAGTCACACACGGACCGACACACACACACACACACACACACACACACACACAAGAACTGCCAGACCGCTGAATGTAGGGATGCCGCCATTTTAGCTTCATGTAGAAAATGTTCTCACGAGTAGTGCGCTCTTAATACATCCGTGGTAGTGCGTCATCTGATCGGCCTTTATGGAGACCACCGATCAAACTATTTAAAGCCATTATCGGCCGATACCGATCGGTGACCGATCGATCGGAGCACCCTTAATAGAAAATAAACAATAAACAGTAAATAATAAACTCCTAGCTAACTATAGAAAGTAGAGATAAAATAACAAAAAATGAAAGTCAGAGGTTTTTGTATGAGAGCAAAACATTTGTTTTTGATGTACTTTTAAAGCTCTTAACAAAACCTGGGCAAAAATTTAGCTTTCGAGGTTTAGGCTTATTGTAGTTACTACTACCTAGTAAGTATTACTGTACTGTATACAGTAAATGTATACAGTAAATACTGCATACATTGGAAACATAGTTCATGACATTTGTGTTTCTTTGATATTTAAACAGGAGTCAACTGCTGCTGGACTGAGCATCCCAAGCACCCCTTGCATCCTTATCATGGGTATGTAGTCTGTATAATATTTAGGCATGTTATGGATTTCATTTACTCTTATTCATACTCTTTACTGTTAACTATTACTATTTACTCTTACTTATTACTCTTTACTCTCTACAAAGTGACAGTCAATTCAAGCTGCATGCTTAAAAATACTTATACGTCATCCAGTGTAGATGTAGTGTGTAAAAGTCCTCCATTTATTTTTAATTGTATTAGTTACTGTAAGATGATGAGGGTTTATTAGTTACTGTAGGATGGGAAGGGTTTATTGTTTTTCCTTTTTTGTTAATATTTTCTATCTTCTAATATCTAAGTTAATCTATGTTTAAGGTGATCGACGATTCAAGGTTGCCGTCGATCAGGAAGTTGTCAACGACCATATCAACTCCCTCATTGTGGCCCTGAGCTACGCTTTCTCTTTGTTTTATGTATTAAACATAAAATACCCAAAGGACATGTCAATCACCCTGGAATTCATACAAAGGTAAGCAACTCTTTGTTTTATGTTTTGAAATGTTATGTATAGAGCATATTGTGTTGCTGTCTATTAAGTTGGACATTGTAAATACACACATCATTAGGTAGGCCTACATCTGTGCAATATAATATACATTCTTTTACGAGGCTTTTACATTTTCAGTTTTTGTTGACATTGTCAGAAAGGTGATGATTATACTTTGTTTATTATTGAGGTCATAGTGAATGTTGATGGTGTACCTGAGAACATTATATTGAGTGTTGTCCTTATACTTTATACATTTTCAATGGTTGATCAAAAATATATATACTAAAATATATAACAGCTGTATAATACACATACACACACACACATATATATATATATACATACATACATACATACATACATACACATATATATATATATATATATATATACATACATACATACTATATTTTTGATGGACCATTAAAAATGGAACTGTGTCATCCATCAACCTTTGGAGTGGACATTGCTTTTGTCTGATCAAGCTTTTCCTGCTTTCTTCTGGATCCTGGAGTTTAACCATACATTGAGGAGGACAAAATATTAGGAACACTTTTCTTGCACTCCAGTACACCAGCACCACCCAATACAACCTCAATAATAAACATAAAGTATAATTATCACCTTCACCAATCACCTCTGACAGAGCTCTTGTGTTGGATTGCACAGGTGTACCTAATGAAGTGGCTGGTGAGTGTATAGTGTAAGGCCGGTTACACACTGGATGCGTGGCGTGAGTGTTGTGGCGTGTCCATTTATATTTCAGCTCCCATGTTAACAGGTTAGAGCGTGCACACTGCCTGCGTGACACGCACGTCTCAGGCACAGCTTGAGCTGCGCCAAAAAATTGATTTTCAAATATGTCACCTGTCAATACAGAACAAAATAGTCTGTAGCCTATTTTTCCGTCTTTGCTGTAATCAGATCAGTATATATTTATGTTTATCATGATATTTAATTTTATCAATGGGAAACATCCATGTGTCCAGACAAGGCTAGCAGCAGCAGCAGCGCCGCGTCAGACACGTTTCTGGTGTGCAAAGACATAGAAAAAGCCACGCAGCCACCACGCAACTGACACGCCACGCTCACGGCACGCAGCCAGTTTGTAACCGGCATAAGACGTATTTCAGCTGACAAACTCACATGACTGAGATGCATCATTAAGTTGTAGCATTATTAATGCAATAGCTGAATTGGAAAGTATTAAGTATGGCAATTTGATCATTTCTGATCATTGGTCTGCATGTTACTTTGTCAGTTTAATTCATTTCATTACTTGTGTACCTAAAAAACTAATTCTTTTCTTTAAGAGTTTTCCTGGGAATAAATCCTGAGCGAGGGTCAAAGGCCGAGAAGAAGGGGACCAAACACCAGCACATTCCTCCAAGACTGCTGAAGTTCCTGTTTGAACTAAACAACTTCGAGAATCCATGGATGGTAACTTGAGCTGTTTTACTGTTGATGATGATGTTGGAAATGTTTAAAAGAAAGTTGAAAAGTTGTTTTACTTGTTTGTGACCACCTTTTGGTGCAACACCATTATCTTCATGTTATTAATGAATGTGTCAATACAGGACTTAGAGAAGAGAGATTTATTGTATTGTTAATGATGATGATTTTTGCCATGTATTTGGAAATGTTTAAAAGAAAGTTGAAAAGTTGTTTTATTGTGACCACCTTTTGGTGCAACACCATTATCTTCATGTTATTAATGAATGTATCGTTGTTTACTCTGTTGCTATTTAAACAATCTTCTACAAAATGAACAACTATTATGCACTTTATGAATCATAGTTTTAATGTTTTAAATGTGTTTTATTCTGTTCTATTCTGTTGTTTCAAAGAAGAAAGTCTGATCCAAAAACATGGTGCTTTGCATATTGTTATATAATAACAAAATAATTCGTAAAAAAACTTGTCATTTAAAAATGTAGCCATTGAATGCACTTTTATGCATATCCTTCGTGGCATAAAAAATAAACATGTGCAATTTATATATGTTGTGGTGATTGTATTTGATCATGATGCTGTATTAGATTACATTATCTGTTTTAGGATTAACAGAAGTGTCTGTGAATAAACAGAGAATATACTGTAAATCTACAGAATTATCCGTTTTAGGATTAACAGAAGTGTCTGTGAATAAACAGAGAATATACTGTAAATCTACAGAATTATCCGTTTTAGGATTAACAAGTGTCTGTGAATAAACAGAGAATATACTGTAAATCTACAGAATTATCCGTTTTAGGATTAACAGAAGTGTCTGTGAATAAACAGAGAATATACTGTAAATCTACGGAATTATCCGTTTTAGGATTAACAGAAGTGTCCGTGAAATAACGGATAAATTCCTGGTAATTAACTGCCAGGACTTTATCCGTTTTTTTACGGATTTTTTTTTTACTGTGTATACTTGTGCAGCAGACTATTCACATGCTGATTGGTCATATTTATTTACAATGCTGGTAATTTGAGTCCATCTATTTGATTAGCGGGGGAACATGGCTCAGCTTTCATCAGTGGCCAGTTTATAGTCAAAACGTGAATTAACACCGCAAACACTGTCGTCTTTTTCCAAATATGTTAGTGTTGTGATCACTTTCATCTCAGGCGTTTGCGTTGGGTGGGAGATGTAAGCGCATCTCTAAGATTGACCACAAACAATCTAATCTGTAGCGTTTCAATAACTGTCATTCAACGTTTGGAGAATATTTGTCCTCGTCTTTACACCAGCTTCTACTCTGACTAAAAAGGTCTTAAGCCTCTTAAAGTCCTCCACCCTGCTCTTAACAGCTTTTCACTTCAGTAGCTCTCTAAAGGGCTGACATGTTTTGTGAATTACTTTTTATTAAAATTGTGTCTAAACTGAGGGAAATTTCCTGGAAAACATCATCATTCTTATATTTTTCTGAGAAAAGTCCTTCGGAGCAAGTGGAAGCTTCATTAATATGTCATAGGCTTTACCAAGCCTGGTCCTAACTTCTTAGCTGGCCTTTGTTAAGACCCGTCTTTTTAGACTTTGAATGTCGTGTGAATCATTTATGGCAAAGTTATTATGGAGGATCACAGAAATAGAAAAGGAAATCTAATGGAGCTGTAACAGTTGAAGCCGGTGTTACAGATTAACAGGTGGCTCTGTTAACTGGCGACTTTCAGCTGGTGGCGTCTACTGTTGTCGTCGTTACAGCAGATGTTGAGAATAGCGAGGGAACACGTAGCTGTCCTCGTGAATGCCGTATTGTTTAATTTAGAAAATCCTTGTCAAACCTTCTCGTATACAGTCTCTGGTCAAAACATACCGGGATTGACGTCTTTTGAGGGAAAGAGTCCACTCGTAAATTAACTCTGTAGTACAGAAAAGAAAGAAAAGTATATAAATAAGATAACAGTTTACGGGATTCTAACTCATATTATAGGGGGTCAGAGGCTTTACCACTACACCAAAATAGACAACATGATGGCAGAGAGCAACCAGATCAACTTATGACCACCCTGCAATCATGTTGACGTTAACTATGAGGCAGTTTAGGCAGATAGGCGGCTGTTTCAATCAGCCAAAAACACAGATCAAACAGTTGAGCTCACATGAGTTTAATACGGCAAAGACATAATCACATTCATAGAATGACAATATGTCAACATGGTGGGCACACAAGGTGAGCGAATAGCATTTTATACAAAGAGTTTGGGCATATTTTAAGCTGTGATATATATGCCACTTAAACCATGTAAACATTAAAAACACATTTATAATATGTAGTCTTAAGTATATACCCAAACATTACATCCATATGTGATCGTTAACCATTTATTTAAAGAATAAGGTCCACATTAAGTTGGTAGGTACACATTGCCAAAGGCCTTTTTTCAATTAGTCCATTGGCATAAATTTGGAAAGCAAGTGGTAAAACCAGAATAAATGGATGCAAATACAGTAAGAGAAATCATGGACTTTAAAATCCACAATTGATTACCTGAGGGCCTAACAAAACATCGTTATACCATCAAGAGAAGATCATCTACATTTGTGCTCAAAGGTAAGTACTAATGCTATACATCAATCAGTAAGTCATTTTGTTTTTTATTTAAACAGATGGAGTTCTGCACTAACGGTGGCAGAGGCCAAATAAGTGTTTGAAGAGCTTCACTGTAGGGATTTCGGTTCACACTGGCATTGAAAAAACACATCATGCGGGTTATCAGCCGCTATTATTGGCCTGGAATGGAAGCTGATATCCACAAATGGGTAAGAAGTGATCTGCAATTTATCTCCCTATATTTACAAAAAGGTCTACTAAAAATCTATCAAAACAAAAATGTTTTGAGAGCAATGGTTTTTGATTTAGAGCCCAAAATTCTAGTTTCATTTGCAAAACTAACAATTTTTTACGTACAAATTAGAATTTTTTGTTTGCGTAATAAAGACCCACATCTACCTTCATAGTGTTCTGCTAAATACAATTTAAGGTGAATGCTAGACTCTGTGAAGCTCTTGGCATAAAACGAAGCTTCTGTATACCATATCATCCACAAACCAATGGTTTGGTCGAGAAGCTCAACGGCACCATACAGAGGTAAGATGCATTATCTGAAATTGACACACCACGAATGCAATAAAATAAATTGTTGACATGAAATATCGGTTGTGAAATACTTCAGGTCTCTCTGCAAACTTGCCAGAAAGAATCCCAAAAAAATGTGACGAATAAAAGAAAAAAGAAATTACTAATACTAATAACTACTCAGTTCAGTCCATACTATTTAATGTTCAGAAGAGAGGCAAGGTACCCATCTGAGGGGCCAATGGAGTACTAGGTAAGTAGCATCCTTTATTTTGGAGTGAAGGGTTTGGAAAAGTTGTTCATTTGGCCAATAATGTCACAAAAACGGTGGCAAATATTGATCAGATAACAGCTTTACCCGAACCAGAGGAGAATATTCCATCCATACTAACTAAAGTTTGCAACTCCACTTTGGTCGCCCCACCCAACGACCACCATCCAGCCTCTCCAGCCCTGACGAACCTGTTGCACTCCAATCACAACCCTCAAACCTCTACAGCTCTGACCCTTCACAAGCCACATCTCAAGGAGAGACTCAACCCATCCATGGTAAAGATGCAGCCCATTCAGTAATCTGATGTATTAAAATGCTATAGACTCTTTAAAATGACAAATGTTCTGTATTTCCAGACCTCCAGGATATATGGCAAACCAAAGGGGAGATCATTTTATCAAAATTGGTTCCCTGTAAAATGTACGGGCTCTGTTTGTTGATCCATTTGGAGCCACTCCTGCTCAATTAATACATTGTAAGGATTCTACAAGGTAAGTATCAGTATGTATTCTCATTTGTTTCAGGTCATATGTATGGTCCATGGTTTATGATGTGACAATGATTTTTGCATTATGGCTTTCATATAGAAAAAAACATTTTAATTTATCAAGATGGATGTGTGAAACTCTCGCATCCCCATTAGAGAGATTCCACATCCTGTGGAGTGCTTTTGTGCAAAGTAAGATTATGCATTTAAAAACTTTCAAAAGGAAACCCATAACGCTAACCTGTTATAGCCAAGCTGCTGTTAAATGGAGAAAGCATCGACTTCTGCGTAGACAGCCGCCTATCTGCCTTGTAGTTCATGTCAGCATAATCCATGGTAGTCACAAGTTGATCTGGTTGCTTTCCGCCGTGTATGTGCGACTGCTGACTGTTGTATATTATTTGATGGTAAATGTTCTGCCCTGCATATGTTAAAGAAGTGTTTAAGTTAACTGTTATGCATTTTTATTGTTTCATGCATAGCGCTTTTATTTTGACACCTGTAATGAAGCAGGAAGTGAGAAACAGGAAGTAGGAAGTTAGATCTGTAAACTGCAGAGAGCGTGGTCGTGACTGTGAGGAACCCCATATGTAATCCACAGTAATCCTTTGCCTGTATTCCTCAGAAAGCAATGACTGTAAGTGTTTTACATTCTTCACATGTTGTATAATTAGGAATAGTGACTTTGTTAGGAGAATTGTGAACATAAGGCTGTTTATATTTATCTGCTATTCAGTTAATGTTTTGTATTTCTTTTCTAGTTTCACCCTATTTCAACGTTGTCAAGATGATTTCATGTTGGAAATCAATAAAGGAGCAGGAACGCTCGCATCCTGGCTCTTGAAAAGGAGTTTGGCTGGCTGTTTATCTATGTTAACACTTTGGAAGTAAAACACATAGGGAGAACAGTACAGTAAACCTACAACACAATACACTATACTGATTGTGGCGTAGTGGTAATGCCGCAAGCATCCGATAATTTTTCCTGCAAATGATGAGTTTGAATCCCGAAAATGACGCTCTTTGTATCAAATGCTATTCGTTCACTTTAAGTGTGCCCACCATGTTGACATATTGTCAGTCTATGAATGTGATTGTCTTTCCCGTATTAAACTCAAGTGAGCTCAACTGTTTGACATCTGTGTTCTTGGCTGGTTGAATTCTTAATTTTTTGGGTCTGCTTTTCTTGTTTTCTCCTTTGTGTATTTTCACCTCATGACGACATCACAAACATCTGCCTCATTAATGTGTAGCTCTACAAAGACATTTTGAATTGTCTGATTTTAAAAAGCCGTCTATTTGTTTGAGAAAGCTTTATTGTAAACTGCTCCATAGTTCACGTCAACATGATCCATGCTAGTCGCAGGGTGGTCACTAGTTGATCTGGTTGCTCTCTGCTGTCAAAGTGCGACTGCTGACTGTTCTATACTATTTAATTGTAAACCTACAACATTACCACTTTTGTCTATTGTGTTTTTGTGGTAATGCCTCTGACCCCGTATCACTTTTCCACCCAATGATACAAGTTTGAATCCTGTAAACTGTTATCTTATTTATATACTTTTTTCTCTTTTCTTCTCTTTGCGCAAAACAGGCTCCAAAGTTGATTAAGTATAATTTTAACCAACTTCAAAGGAAGGGCAATTTGCTAGCTTCCTGTTTCAACACACAAACAACGTTGAGTGGACTCTTTCCCTCTAAAGACTCAACGTCAATTCCGGTATGTTTTGACCAGATACTGTATTCGAGAAGGTTTGACATGGATTTTCTAAATTAAACAATATGGCATTCACGAGGACAGCTACGTGTTCTCTCGCTATTCTCAACATCTGCTGTAACGATGACAACAGTAGACACCGGCACAACGTCATGGTGCAGTAGATCTCAGTCAATCTGTATTTAACAACTGAATCCAACTGAAAACCCTTCTGGTCAGGCATACAGTCTACCATCAAGTGCTTTATTATTGTTGACTTCCCTTTGTTGGAAAACAGGAGCTCAGGCGGGGCCATACAATGAAGTCTCCAACACCTATGCTTCTGAGGGACAAGCTGGAGCAGACCGGGGTGGACCACCACCTCACTGCATGGATCCTGGACTACCTCACCAACCGTCCACAGTATGTGCGGATACGGGAGTGTGAGTCAGATCGGGTGTCCTGCAGCACGGGGGCTCCACAGGGAACCGTTCTGGCTCCATTCCTGTTGTCCATTTACACCTCGGACTTTAAACACAACTCTGCCAACTGCCACCTGCAAAAGTTCTCTGATGACTCTGCAATCGTTGGCCTCATCTCTGCCGATGATGACAGGGAGTACAGGGAACTGAACCAGGATTTTTCACTTGAACAATAAACTGGACTGGTCCGACCACGCACATGCACTTTATAAAAAAGGGACAGAGCAGACTCTTTCTGCTGAGGAGACTAAGGTCTTTTGGGGTGCAGGGAGCACTCCTGAAGACCTTCTTTGACTCTGTGGTGGCATCAGCCATCTTCTATGGAGTGGTCTTCTGGTGCAGCAGCATCACGGCAGCTGACAGGAAGAGACTGAACAAACTGATAAAGAAGGCCAGCAGCGTACTGGGGTGTCCTCTGGATACTGTGGAGGTGGTGGGAGACAGGAGGATGATGGCCAAGCTCTCATCCCTGATGAACCACGCCTCCCACCCCATGCAGGACACCCTGGCAGCTCTGCACAGCTCCTTCAGCCACCGGCTGATTCACCCCCGGTGTGTGAAGGAGAGGTACCGCAAGTCCTTCCTCCCTGCTGCTGTCAGGCTGCACAACAAGCTGACCTCCCAGTAGCCCACAAACATTCTGGACTCTCAATACTTGGACACTTTTTCTATCACTCTGGTCACTTTAATCCATTCTGGTGCAATATTTTGTAATTTGTATATTCAATATTCTGGTCACTTTAATCCATCCTGGTGCAATATTTTGTAATTTGTATATTCAATATTCTACTGTACATTCAATTTCTTCTTTACTGTTTATTTTATTATGTTTATTACTGTTTATTTATATTACTTGATTTCTCTTATCTTTACGTTCTGAGTAGGGATGCAACGATACCATTTTTTACAAACCGATACGATACCGATATTTTTATTTGTGTACTTGCCGATACCGAGTACCGATACCGATACTTCTTAGATTTGGTCTCCATGAAAGTGCAATTAATTTGGAGGCAGATTTTATTTTATCCTCTGCAGATTATGTCAAGCCTATAGTACAAAATTAACAGAAGGCTATCCCAAGCTTTAAACTTCTTGTGGAAGTCCCTCTAATGTCGGACCATAAAACGCCCCGTGTCCGGGTTCATAATGTAAGCGATAATATTAAGGATCGAGCAATTATATAGGAAGCTGTGTTCCAAGTTATGTTTCCGGTGCTTTTATTGTGGAGGGAGAAACGGAAAGGAAAAGAGTGGAATTGTGGGATATACGTGTGTGAAGGAGATAAAAAAGTGGTTCAAGTTACCCTGGAGCGTGTTTTCATTTTATTATAATTACAAATATAGACACACAACAGACACTCGGCTACAATAATATCATCCGTAGCCGCACAACAGCGTCTGAATGAGGCCGCTGCCAGCGCTACTTCAGGTGGATCAGCAGCCGTTTGATTCAAACCGGCAGGACGGCGGTGATGACGCGCAGAGCTTCTCAATTATAGATGTATTAAATATGGAAAATTTCAACTCTCGCGTCTAACGTGCCGCCGGCGTAAATTTGCGTCTGTCGCAACCACACGCGTCTGTGCATAGACTTTACATGTAATCTGGTCGCGCGAAACATTTGCGTCGCGTTGGGACGGACTTATTACAAGTAACTCCGGGGCTGTCAGCCACTAACAAGAGCACTAATATGAGCACTAATATGTCATACACACGTATGCAACACCGGTTAATAAGCACAATATCGATAAAGTATTGTATTGTACTCGCGTCTCACTTTTCTCCTGTCTATTGAAAGAAGTGAGCGCTGCGTAGCGAGGATCCAAGATGGCGGCTCCAGATTCTGCTGTTGAGACAAACTGGCCATCTGATTGGACGGCAAAACAACTTGGATAGCGTGATTGGCTGCTCAGAAGTTGAGACTGTTGAGACAGTTGAGACAGAGAAGAGTGTCTCCGGCTCCGCCACGGGGTTGCTTCTCCACAAAGCGCGACCAGTTTGTTGTAGTGAAATACTGTTGAGTGAGTATCGGTTCTTGGTATCGGCCATTGAAACCGATGCGAGTACGAGTATTTAACGCAGTATCGACCACCGATACCGATACCGGTATCGGTATTGGTGCATCCCTAGTTCTGAGCAATGCTGCTGTAATCCTGTAATTTCCCCACTGCGGGACTAATAAAGGATTATCTTATCTTATTATTTTGATCCCAGAAATTGTAAAAAAAAAAAAACTAAACGGTCAGAGTTCGATGAACCAGAGTTTATTCTTTGGGCAAGAAATAAACCCAAGCTGAATCCCTTCTCTGAACACATTGTCTTATAGTTCCTCCATCTGGGGCCAATGCTCCACCTTTATTGTGAAATCCTCCTTTGTTGCCCTGGAAATAATGGGGTAATATTTGTATGGTCCCGCCCAAATTTCATGTTTCTAATGGCGTTTCAGACAGTTCCAAACTTTGCTGTTGAGGCATTTAAGTCTTTTCAAGTTATACATTAAATCAAACAGGTTTTATGTTCAATCACTTAATTCATTCTACACCTTCCCACTAGTATAGATATACTGATTTCATGCTTAAAACTTTGCATATTGATGTGCTGACTTATTGTGACAAATCAAATGCCAACATGTAGCGCTGATAAAAAGCAGGCTAAAGCCCCTTTATCATAATCATTCAAGCCAGCGTTTTAGCTTGAGCTAGTGAGCCAGAACTATTCTATAAACATCTTTCAGTCGTAAAAGATAGACGCCAACTCTAATGTCAAATCTAATTCTGCTCAATATTTCATCAGCGCCGTCTCATCGTCATATTCCTTCCTCTCAGAGGAGCTCAGAGGAGTGTAACGAGATTATCGTGATCAGAGATGTAGAAATCCAACATTACATAAGATAGCAGTAATTCATTGCAGCAGAGAGTCTCAATAGTTTCAATAATATATTCTAATACTGTGCAAATATCAGACATAGTTTTCATATAGAGTTGTGTGTAAAATCGCTGCAGTGAACAGTTCTGAGTCCACAGAGAGCACCACACACACACACACTGCCTTTGCCCCGTCACTCTGGGGTCCGCCCCCACATTGAAGCGGAATACGATGTTTACGTTTTTAATAAATTCATATCTTCGCGATAATACGGCACAAATATGGTTTAAAATCTGGCGGAATCAGTAGACTTTCCACTTCCGTGTCCTCTTCTCGTGACATTGTATGGGGTTCACACAGCGAGATCTGAGCATCTAAAAATGTGTCATTTGACACGAGTGTAAAGCTTCACTTTGATTTGTTTCACGAAAAAACAAAACAATGAAAACTCAGGAAATCACATAGGAACTTCCACCCTTAGCTTTAAAAACACACTGCAGTTTTTAGTCAGAAAGAAGAGAGAAAAGGCCGAGCAAGAAGTTTAACCTGAGCGAAGCAATTTGAGATTTGCCGAAGCAGCGATGAGGACGACGCCGGCGCTTCAGAGCCTGAAGGCTTCGATTCATGTGATGAAGAGCACTACGCAAATAAAAGAGATCCATTGGAAGATGGGTAAGTGTCTTTACTAAACTTTGTTTTGCAATACCATATTTACGTTAGCACGGTTAGATCATGCCGTGAGCAGAGTCTGTGTTATGTGTTTGTATTTACTAAACTTTGTTTTAGTACATATTCACGTTAGCTTGCCATGAGCATAGTGCTGGTTGTCCTCTTACGTGTCCGTAATACTGCATGGTGTGTAATCAACTATCTTTACTATCACCGTCAACTTTCTTTTAGTGAGCTTAGTACCGACTAGTAGTGTGGGATCTCCGTTATGTGTTTGTAAAAATAGTTACGTCTTACAAACACGTAGTTTTAGTTTGTTTACGTTAGCATAGTCTGTGCTGGATATCCATTACATGTTTGTAAAACGGCACGGTGCGTAATCGTAACTTTCTTTCAGTGAACTTAGTACTGACTAGTAATTTATTTTACAGAGAGGATTCACAGCTGCCAGGGTCCAGTGGACAATGTGCAGCATCGCTGCAGCAGCCTCCCAGTCCGTCTCTGCCTGCCACCAGATCACCACCGCCGGCCACAACGCCATCCCCACCAGCTCGGCCAGCAAAGAGGTTCTGTGCTCCCAACAACTACCTGCACCACGTCGACTACCTGCACCACAGCCACCATCTGGGCCAAATAAGACGGCGTTGCGTGTACCCCAAGCTCCACCACAGTCACCTGCACCTATGCTGTCGTGGAAGACGGACACAGACCCGGACACTGCTCCTCCTGTCTCCAGGTTCCAGCCAGCCCGGACACCCACAGCTCAGCACCACAGCAACACTCATTGAACTGTTCAAACTATTCTTCCCTCTACAAATGGTGAGGATTGCAAAACGAAAGGCCTGCGAAAAGACACTCCATGGAAGTGCAGGGAATGTGGTGTTGCCCTCTGCCTTCAGCCGAACAGAAAATGTTTCGCTACATGGCATGGCATGTGAAATGCATATTGAAAACAAAAACTGTTGTAATGGTAATTTTTATTTTCGGTTTCTTACAGAACAAGGACATCGTGTAAATAGTCCTGTATTTTTCAACAAATTTGGTTTGAAAACAAAAACTGGTGGTCATTTTTTATTTGCACACACCACATGAAGATTGAGCTGCATTATGAAGCCATTTCTCAGTCCCATTTTTATCAAAAGATATACAAAAATGTGGTTTTAGACTTGTTCTGCATGTATCTACCATTTTATTAATATATTCCACTGCTTTTGTGAACTTATGACCTTTGGTAAACCAATTCCAAACACCAAAACAGTTTGACCACATGAGTAAAGGTAAGTTTTCTCAAGAGATATGAAGAACTTCACATTTTCAGCTTTAGAGCCATATTATCACTTTACACGTTTGCCTTAGGACAATGGTGCCTCATTATGTTCTGTAATTTTTGATATAGGACAATGGTGCCTCATTATGTTCTGTAATTTTTGATATACAACACATGAGTATGTATATGCAAGTGCCTTAAAAAGGTGAATTAAAGAAACTATGTAAAATCGAGAAAATGACCGTGGACCTCAAAGGGTTAAGGGAATAATTACCAATGTCCAGACCTCTGTGACCTCATGGCTGGCTGCGGCCATGAGGCAATACATTATAGTTCCGACTTGGACTGTGACGCCTGCATCTGACGGCTTAGGATTCACACAGTCTTCGGGAGAACAAGGAATAAGCCTAAATGGTGCAACCGGTGTAAGTGTTAGTTATGACCAATTTAGCTCACTGTATGACCAGACAAAGCCCTGGTGGTGCAACCGGCCCCAGAAGATCTAAGATGTGAACCAAATGTATAGCAATTTTTTGTTACAAATTGATATACATTTAAATTAATTAATTAAAAACTAAAATGACTTAGAGAAGAAAATACAGAAAAGCAAGATCATTTTGGGTCATGGCAAATGCAGTAGGAGCGGCCAGAAGCTGGAGAGCAGGAATGGGCAAATAAACTGAAGGTGGGTCCGCTCAGGCAAGCTACAAGTTCACTGGAACATTTGGCACCAACGTACAAGACAATCCGGCAGCGGACAAGTGCAAGTGAGGGGACCTAAGTAGTGAGGGACTAATGAGGGAAATGGGCTTCAGGTGAGATGGGTGTGAGGACCAGGTGAACGGAATGAGGGATGGTCAGGTGTGATTGGCAGGATCTGAAATGACAGGAGAGTTATTAACCAGACAGACAGAATGAAAACACTAATATGAAGGGGAATTTGTGACACTTTATTCCAACGGCAATCATATTCACTACTTCATTTAGCTACGGCTGATGTAAATGTCATAAATTTGATGTGTATTTGGTTGTAAAATCTGAAAAGATCAAACTAATGTCAACAGATCAAACATTTGACCTGATGATGGAACTAGATAAAGTTAAAGTATTTACACATATTTAAATATACTACAATTCAATGGTCAATTCATTTAATGGCAATCCCTCTAACAGCTGTTTACGCATTTGCAATCTGAACCACAAATATCAAGAATAAGCCAGAGGATCAACAAAGTCACTTTAAATTCATCCTCAGACCATGGACCGCTGCTCAATCTCTGTGGCATCCCATCAATTGTTGTTTCACTCTCACCAAACATACATTTAGAGATACATTTGAACTATAGGGACATTCAAATATGGGTGTTTCAGTGTGGTTATTATCTAAAATATCAAATAATCCTTATTAGAAAAATGTAGTCACAGATGTCGTGCTTATGCAGAAGGTCTGTACAAAATAAACCTCCATCTCACGCGTCTGCTGACATCAGATTTATGTAAAACCATAATATAATAGGTTCCCTTAGTTATACGTGAAGTGTAATGGAAGCTTCACATTTTAGTGAAAGCAATACTACTAGTATCAAAAAGTCCTGTTTCACGGAAGTAATTATAATGTGATACCTCTATTCATCCAATCCTCTAGAGAAAACAGAGTTTTGGGAAGTTTGACTTCTGCACAGAAACGCTGGCGTGTTCTGAATAACTACAGCTGTGTGCCGCTTGCATGACTTCCGTCTGCTCGTCATCCGAGCGCCCTGCGTCGCCTCCATCCGTCGGCTTCTTTGTCACCATCTATTCAGATGTGCTCGGCGCGGTCCCGCCCCTTAACCGGCTCTTGCCTTTTCACCGATGTGTCCTGTTCTCCTCCCCTTCCTCCGCCTCCTCATCCTCCACCTCCTTCTTCTTTGGCTCCTCCGGTGTTCAGATGTACAGCCGGTGTATAACTCATGTCTCGCGGATGACTAAACTCGCAGCAATCCTGACACCACACTCCACTGAATGAAAATGGAAATATAGGGCAGCAGAGGAGTGGAGCATTCACTCAAGTGCTTTCACCCCCGTCGCATAAGCGTATTCATAGAGAGACTTTTCTTCACCAAAAGTGCGCTCCGCACTCAAAGAATGCTCATCAACTTTAGATGAATAACCACCAGTGAATGCGGTTGGGCTTGCAGCGAGGGTGGTGTGGAGGAAGAAACAAAAAAACAAACAGCCGAGGGTGGAAACACGAAGTGGTAGCAGGCAAAGCACTGGGGAGGCATATCTCCAGGAAGTAGGGAAATGGTGTTGTGGAGCTGCTGTGCCTGCAGTCCGACTCCCTGCCTGGCGCTCAGCTTGGCTCTGAAGGGGCCATTTGTTTCCCAACCTTATCATACCTTGGTTTTTCACCTCTGTGAACACACACAGACGCGGAGTAAAGGTACCCATGACAGACCCACAAAGAAGCTGTGAAATAAACAAATGTTTCTATGAGAAAGCAAATCATTCTCAGAGATTCCCCAGACTACAGCAAGTCCAACCACACAACGATGCCTTCAATTCATCCTCTCGAACATACGCACACATCGGTAAACTCACACACAACAACCCAATGACCCTTCAACCTTAATCATACTGCACAATCCGAATAACACACACACACACACAAAAGGCCAACCAATCCCCTATTTAACTCACACACACAGCCTTAGGGAACTCAAACCCAATTAGCCAGGAATGTGAGCTACATTTACGATAATGGTGTCACTGTGTCACTGTCAGTTGGACAAAAACACCAAACAGGCCAGCAGACCAGCAGGTTGTAAACGGTGCCTGTACGGTGGCTGTAGAGTGTCCGTATTCTGCTCTCGCTTTTGGAAGTTAGCTTAGCAGATAGCTAACAGCAGATCCATGAAATAAAAACCCACGAGTCCGGAGTGGAGTTTATACTTTTTAGTGCGAATCTTGATCATGTAAAACTGTGAACACACAACATGCAATAGGCTTACAAACAGTCCATATATACACATACATGAATAGCAAGCACTGATTCAACACACAGTAACCATTAACATAAGACTCCCTTCGCTACTTAGCTTCTAAGCACGTTTTTAACATGGCTGTCAATGCAAAAATGCTAATCGCGATTAGCCTTGCGATTAGCATCTACACTACACAGGGTTAAACTAAACCGTTAAACACACAGAAAATACATCACAGAAGATATTTACATGCTACATGAAGAAGTACTTACAGACTTAGATCTTCAGAGGCTACCAGACAGTAAACGTAAAACGTAGCTGCAGCATGTCTTCTCAGTGGAATCTGAACTAACTATGGCAAGAGAGAAGGGACAAATACAAATGCAATTGCGTTCTGTACCACTTGGTGTCTTGAATGCACCACATGAAATGTGGGGCAGAACACTCCCCGCTTGGTATTTTATAATACCACTATATCCCCTCACTGAGGAGCAGTACAACCTCTGAAACAGGCCTTGAATACACCTTAGGGTTGCCTTCTTTAATGATCCTGACATCAACTTTCCGAACTCTACCATCACGGCTGGGAGTGGTTTCAACAATAACTCCCGTCGGCCAATCATTTCTCGTAACCTGAGTGTCTTTGAGGAGTACCACATCTCCAACTTGCAGGTTTGGTCTTTCTGACTGCCACTTCTTACGAGACTGTAGAGTCACCAAATATTCTTGCTTCCAGCGTCTCCAGAAAGTTTCAGCAAGGCTTTGAACTTGCCTACACTGTTTTTTATATAGATCTTTGAGATCCATCTTCCCTGTTGGAGCACATACGGCGTCAGTCTTCTGAGTAAGCAGCATTGCAGGCGTAAATACTGCTGGCATTTCAGGATCCGAAGTCACTGGAACCAGAGGTCTCGCGTTCATAATTGCCATGACTTCAGCCATTAGCGTCACGAGTACTTCATGTGACAGACGACCGTTCTCCTTCAACAACATGGCATCTAAAATACGGCGTGCAACACCGATCATCCTTTCCCACACACCCCCCATGTGAGAAGAGTGTGGTGGATTGAATATCCAGGTGCAACCTTTGTCTCGCAGGTGAGCTTTCAACTCTGGATCTCCTGAGTTGATCTGCAGTTCTTTGCAAGCTCCAATGAAATTTGTTCCTCTATCTGAACGCAATAGTCTCACTGGACCTCTGATAGCGGTGAATCTCCTCAACGCGTTAATGAAGCTGGAGGTTGTCATATTCTCGATAACCTCGATATGTACTGCACGTGTACTCAGACAGGTGAACATGACTGCCCATCGTTTGGCTTCTGCATGGCCACCTCTAGTCCTGCGTGATAAGACGGTCCATGGTCCGAAAACGTCAAGTCCAACATGAGTAAACGGAGGGTCCAAGGTAAGTCTATCCACGGGTAAGTCAGCCATTTTTTGTTCTTCCAACTTTCCTCTTGTTCTTTTACAAATGACACATTTGTGTATCACACTTGATACCAATCCCTTGCTCCCGGTTATCCACAGTCCAGCTGTTCGGATTGCTCCCTCCGTGAAATGCCGACCTTGGTGAGCAACTTGTTCGTGGTAGTGTCTTACCAGAAGGATAGAGACGTGATGGCTTTTGGGAAAGATGATCGGATGCTTTTCCTCCCAGGACATGTCTGCCAATGATGTTCGGCCTCCAACTCTCAACAAACCACTGTCATCAAGAATGGGGTCCAAACCAATGAGTGGACTGCTCATTGGGACTTCGTCCCCCTTTGAGATGTTTTTGATTTCTTCTTTGAAGAAGTCTTGTTGTACACTTTTCATAATTATGAGTCTTGCCTGAAGGAGTTCATCCTTTTCCTGACCACTTTGAAGTGAAGTTCTGGAGAAGGCTCTGGCCTGTTGAATAAGCCTAGCCGTTCCACGGGTAAGGGACTTCCAGCTGGAAAATCGTCCAAACCGATGAGAGTGGAGAGGTCCACTGGTAGCTTTTGTAGCATAGGTTGAAACTTGGGGGCGCACCTCTACATCAGTCTCTGGTTGTAGGAGGTCAAATATCTCTGGATGTTGAACTCCATCCTTTTCAGGTCTTGTCAGAAACGTTGGACCCGAAAACCAATTGGTGTCTCCCAGAAGATCTGCAGGGACAGATCTAGATCCATGATCTGCAGGATTCTGGTTGGTTCTGATGTAGTGCCACTGGCTTGGGTGAGAGGACTTCCTGATTCTTGTCACTCTGTTGGCCACATAGACGTAGAAGTTTCTGGTTGCATTATGAATGTAACCCAGTACAATCTTGCTGTCTGTGTAGAATTTGACTGTTTGGATCTCCACATCAATTTCATCCATTATTAGATCCGCAATCTCTGTTGCCAAGACAGCTGCACACAGCTCCAAACAAGGGATAGTGTGAGCAGGACGTGGAGCCAGTTTGGATTTCCCCATGATGAACCCCACATGGCTCTGTCCTTCTGCATCGACCGCTCTGAGGTAAGCTACAGCTGATATAGCCATCGTCGATGCATCTGAGAAAACACAAATTTCTCTGTGTGCTGTAACGAGCAGAGAAATGGGAATGTAGGTCCTCTGAATCTGAAGCTGCTTAAGTTCCATAAGAGAATCTTTCCAGGCATTCCACTGGGTTTCTTTGTCTGCTGGGAGTTGTGTGTCCCAATCATACTCTTCTTCAGAGAGGTCTCTGACAAGTGCTTTCCCTTGAATTGTGACTGGTGCTACGAACCCCAAGGGATCATAGAGACTGTTGACCGTTGACAAGACGCCTCTCCTGGTGAATGGCTTTCTCTTGTCAGACACACAGAAGTAGAAGCTGTCAGTTTGCAGATCCCATTGTAGACCTAAACTGCGTTGGCGAGGCAGAGGATCAGACGACAGGTCTAGATCCTTAAAACATTTGGCGCGATCTTCAGATGGAAAAGCGTCCATAACACTGCTGCTGTTGGATGCTATTTCATGCAGCATGATGCTTGACTCAGCTAGCATCTCCCTTGTTCTTTTCAGAACACTGATGGCTTCGTCCTCAGTGGAAAATGAGGCCAGCCCATCATCAACATAAAAGTTCCTCATGACGAACTGCATAGCATCTGTATCATGTACTTTGTGTCCTTCTTGTGCTGCACGTCTTAAGCCATAGATAGCCACAGCTGGTGAGGGGCTGTTACCGAACACATATACCGTCATTCGGTACTCGGTCACTGGTTTTGTGAAGTCGTTACCCTCAAACCACAAGAACCTCAGGAAGTCACGATGGTTCTCACAGACTGTGAAACAGTAAAACATCTGTTGAACATCGGCTATGACTGCGATGGGTTCCTTGCGGAAACGGATAAGTACTCCAAGAAGAGTGTTATTCAAATCTGGTCCCTTCAAAAGGACGTCGTTGAGAGAGATGCCTTCATGCTTGGCACTGGAATCAAACACCACTCGTATTTGATCTGGCTTCTGAGGGTGGTAGACGCCAAATGCTGGTAGGTACCAGCACTCTTGATTCTCCTTCAATGGTGGAGCCAGCTCTGCCTGGCCTGACTCAAAGATCCCCTGCATGAAATCAAAGTATTGTTTTCTCACTTCTGACTTTCTTTCCAGTGTGCGACTCAGATAAGACAGACGTTTGGCTGCTTGACCTCTATTATTTGGAAGACGAGGCCTCGGGTAGCGGAATGGTAAGGGAGCCACCCAAGTGTTTGCGTCATTCATGTAAACATTTTTGTCCATAATCTCTATGAAGGCTTTATCTTCAATTGACAATGCCATTTTCTCATCTTCTTTGGTCCTGACAAAAACCTTACTCCCAAGCTCGTCGTCCTCCAGGAGCTCTGTGTCTTTGAAAGTTTGATTACTCTGACCTGATGTCCTCTCGTTAACTTTCTCTTTGACATGGATAACGCTAGCACATGGACTAAGGAAGGACGCACGTCCATTAGGTAGCACATTGGTCTTGTAGATGTTGATGCTGTTTGGCTTGTGGGCTCCCCTGAGACATACTTCTCCAACAATAACCCAACCAAGGTCCAGTTGTTGAGCATATGGTGCATTGTTGGGTCCATTGTACTGTTTGCGCACCTTGTGTACTCGTAGTAGGTCTCTGCCGAGGAGAAGGAGAATGGCTGTATCAGGATCAATAGCTGGGATTTTACCCGCTATTGGCTTGAGGTGGGGATAATGATGTGCTATCTCTGGGGAGGGGATCTCTGAACGGTCGTCAGGCATCATGTCGCACTCTATGAGTGTGGGAAGAGGGATCTGTACGTTGCCATCCATTGACTCAACTATGAGTTTGCTTGCGCGTCGTCCTGATGTTTCCATAACCCCTGAACATGTTTTTAAGATGTATGGTGCAGCATCTACGTTAATGTCAAAGTGGTCGAGGAGCTCGGTCTTTGCCAAAGACCTGTTACTCTGTTCATCAAGGACCGCGTAGACTTTAACAGCTTTCTCTCTTTGACCTGCAGGATAGACCTTGACTAAGCATATTTTGGAACAGGATCGTGCGCCGATGGAGTCCCCGCAGACTTCCGTGCACTTCGACATTACCTCTGGCGTCTCCTCCTTCGATTGCTCCCCGCTTTGATCTTCTTTACTAGCGGAGCTCACTGATTCCCATAACATCGGCCCAGGATGGAGCGCAGATAGGTGTCTGTTGCTATTGCACTCTTTGCACTGAACAGCTTCGTCACAGTCCTTGGCGAAATGACTTGTAGAAGCGCAACACTTGAAACAGATATGTTTCTCTTTCAGGTAAGCCTTTCTGTCCTCTATAGTCTTGTTGCGGAACCCCCGGCATTTCCTTAGGGGATGGGGTTTATTGTGTAATGGACACAGTCTGTCAGGATTCTCAAACATTCTCTCCATGTCGTTTTGCTTCACTTCATCCTCTGAGGAAACCTCAGTCTTCCTGGTGAACACAGATGGTTTGATGTTTTTTAGAGAGGTATCAGTTCTGATGGAACCACCCATGGTAAGTTCAGCAAAGCTGGGGTCATTTCGGGTCCTTGCCTGGTCCTGAATGAACTTTACAAAGATGCTGAAGGGAGGATATTGCACTTGATAGTCATTTTTGTATTTTGAGCCAACTGAGATCCATTTCTCTATAAGGTTATAGGGGAGCTTCTGTGCGATGGGGTTGACTCCACGGGGTGTGTTAAGGTAAGATAGTCCAGGTAAGAACCCATCATTCCTAGCTGTCTCCAGTTCTAGCAACAGGTCCCCTAGCTCCCTCAACTTTTCATTATCTTTGCCTGAGATCTTAGGAAACTCCTCTAACTTTGTTAACAGAGCGTTTTCAATCATTTCTGCTGAACCATAGCATTCTTCTAATCTCTGCCAAGCCATTTGGAGCCCTGAGCTAGCATTATTAATGTTGACTGCGCGAATGCGTTTGGCCTGTTCTGCAGACTGAGGTCCGAGCCATTTGGTTAATAAATCTAGCTCTTCTCTGGGGGTAAGGTTCAGGTCATTGATGGAGTTGATGAAAGAGGCTTTCCATGTCCAATAGTTCTCTGGTCTGTCGTCGAATTTTACGAGTCCAGAGCTAACTATTTCTTTGCGAATTAGGTATTTGGCTAAGTCAGATGTGTCTGCTTGAACATTCTGAGTTGTTCTAGGGGCCACGACGTGGTTTGTGCCTTCTGATAGTGTAACGTGCGTCTGAGGGTTCATGTGACGTCGCTGAAGGTTGGTGGTGCTCATGCTCTGATGTTGTGCTGGTAATTCTTGGAATGTGTGGTCGTGAAATTCCCTCAAACCGTCAGTATGGAGACCAGGATTGTCTACATCATCGTTGTCCATGTTAGGCTGGCGTTTTGATGGAGAGAGAGGTTCTCGTTTTGTGAGTTGGTGCTGTTGTTGAACATGGTCCCAAAAATGTTGTTGTACATATTCGTTGGTGCGCTGAGCTGGTGAGTACGGAACTGATTTTGTCACATTTTGCCTTGGTAGTTCTCCCCCTTCTTCCTCATAAGCCGCTTCAAGGATTTCAGCTTCTGTGATAGCTGCTACCGCATCACCCTTAATTTTCAGTGCATGTAGGTTTGCTTGTAGCTCGGATTTCCTCCTTTGCTGTTCCGCTTCAATTTCTGCTCTTCTCTTTGAGTCTTCTGCTTCTATTCGTGCCTGCTTGATTAACATGTCTGCTTCTTTCTGAGCATACGAAGCTTTGACTCGGGCTGCTTCCGCTTTAGCTCTTGCCTTGGTGACAGCAGAGCTGTGTGTTGAAGCACGGCTAGATTGGTTTGAGCGTCTGGAACAGGAGTATTTAGACTGTTCATCTGATGTGTCTCGCAGAGGGTTTTCTTCTTTGTTTTCCTCCATAATAGCTGCGGAGCTGTATTTCTGGACTGCAGTGTGTTTAATCCACCTTTCATCTGCTAGCCGACTGAGTAATAAGTCTTTTTACTATTCTGCTCTCGCTTTTGGAAGTTAGCTTAGCAGATAGCTAACAGCAGATCCATGAAATAAAAACCCACGAGTCCGGAGTGGAGTTTATACTTTTTAGTGCGGATCTTGATCATGTAAAACTGTGAACACACAACATGCAATAGGCTTACAAACAGTCCATATATACACATACATGAATAGCAAGCACTGATTCAACACACAGTAACCATTAACATAAGACTCCCTTCGCTAGTTAGCTTCTAAGCACGTTTTTAACATGGCTGTCAATGCAAAAATGCTAATCGCGATTAGCCTTGCGATTAGCATCTACACTACACAGGGTTAAACTAAACCGTTAAACACACAGAAAATACATCACAGAAGATATTTACATGCTACATGAAGAAGTACTTACAGACTTAGATCTTCAGAGGCTACCAGACAGTAAACGTAAAACGTAGCTGCAGCATGTCTTCTCAGTGGAATCTGAACTAACTATGGCAAGAGAGAAGGGACAAATACAAATGCAATTGCGTTCTGTACCACTTGGTGTCTTGAATGCACCACATGAAATGTGGGGCAGAACAGTCCGGATGGTGACTGTACAGTAAGGGGTCTGTTTGGTGTCTGAACGGTGCTTGAACAGTGCCTGGGCGGTGTGCCTGGACAAGGTGGTGCCTGGGCGGTGTGGTGATGTGGTGCCTGGGTGATGTGGTGCCTGGGCGGTGTAGTACCGGTGTGATGTGGTGCCTGTGCGGTGTGGTACCGGTGTGATGTGGTGCCTGTGCGGTGTGGTGATGTGGTGCCTGGGCGGTGTAGTACCGGTGTGGTGTGGTGCCTGTGCGGTGTGGTACCGGTGTGATGTGGTGCCTGGGCGGTGTGGTGATGTGGTGCCTGTGCAGTGTGGTGATGTGGTGCCTGTGCGGTGTGGTGATGTGGTGCCTGGGCGGTGTGGTGATGTGGTGCCTGTGCAGTGTGGTGATGTGGTGCCTGTGTGGTGTGGTGATGTGGTGCCTGTGCGGTGTGGTGATGTGGTGCCTGGGCGGTGTGGTGATGTGGTGCCTGTGCGGTGTGGTGATGTGGTGCCTGGGCGGTGTGGTGATGTGGTGCCTGGGCGGTGTGGTGATGTGGTGCCTGGGCGGTGTGGTGATGTGGTGCCTGTGCAGTGTGGTGATGTGGTGCCTGTGCGGTGTGGTGATGTGGTGCCTGGGCGGTGTGGTGATGTGGTGCCTGTGCAGTGTGGTGATGTGGTGCCTGTGCGGTGTGGTGATGTGGCGCCTGGGCGGTGTGGTGATGTGGTGCCGATGTGGTGCCTGGGCGGTGTGGTACCGGAGTGATGTGGTGCCTGGGCGGTGTGGTGTCGTGACGTGTTTTTTAAATAATATTTTAAAAAGCAATTATGTCTGAAATATACCGATAAAAGTATAGTAACAAACGAACCAATAAGGAGTATTGATAAGAGAGGCTTTAATAACTGTCATTCCTACTTCAGAATGTTGGACTGTTACTTGCAGTAGAGTGCCTTTACTCGGCGGTATTGCTGCCTTTACCTGAAGGTATGAATACTTGGTCCACGTCTGCTCATTACCTTCAAATCATTCAAATACACTTATGTGGACCAGGAGAGGAAAGACGAGCGTTTTTGCTTTTTTTTTTTTTCCATTTGTGTGAGTGACTTGGCTGAGAAGTGCGAAGCTCAGCAGCGAGTCACACGGTGCGTAAAAGAGGGGATGGCTTGCAACAAAAGAAGAGAGGTAGAGTTGAAATGACAAGCCCCGAGGATGTGCCTCAGCTCGCCCCACCATGGAGAATAGCAGGGATTGGATTTACGTTGTAGTCGGGCCGAGAGGAGATCGTCTGCTTCACAAACCGCACAAGGTAGTTTTTATAATAGTGCAGTCTGAATTTGAAATAATTTTGGCAAAAAAGGGGCTCTTTGAAGTTGTCTGCGGTTTTATGAGAGGGCTGTATCTCACCTCATGGTTTGTCCCGTAGGTTTGAGCAGACTTTACAGTGTTAAGCGTATCCATTTGGTGGATATTACATGTAAGCACTAGTTCAAAGGCACCGGAGTAAGAGGTGAACTTGCTGAAGCTAATGCTCTAAAGTACCAGAGCAACAGAGACCCCCTTCAGTAAAGTCACATCCATCATCAAGTTATTGGAGGAACACTTCGAGGCTCACCATTATTAATCACCTTGCTGAATAGAATCACTTTGTCCAGGTCAGATATTTATAGTATTTAAAGTATCTTCATCCTCCTTGGTGGAGAAGCTTCCTCTGAAGAGCTGAACACATCGGGAACCTTCCTCACATTAATCCGTGTAGCAAATAGTAATGGCATATTTCCATCATGTTTTTTCTCATGGTTTGTCATCGTCAGAGCTTCGACTGGAGTTTATTTAATGGCTCGTGTTCTGGATGTCAACCCTTTATTTGCAAAACTATTGCTAGATGGTAGAGGCTAGGCCTGGGCCTTGAACGCTTAAGGTGAGGACAGGTCATCGGGCAGCAAGTCTCACAAGAATTTTTACATACTTTCCCAAATCTAGGGAAACCATGGAGACATAATCTCTTTCAATGACCTCATCTCGTTGTGACTTGACTTCTGCAATTGTTTAATGGCACCCAAATGGAAAATTTGAACCACCCACTATTTCTCTCAATCTATCTCAATATCACATGTATATATGATATTCAATTTGCATTGTTAGAATTCATATTGTGGAAGTGTTAATTAGGAATGTGTAAATATATCAGTTAAACATTGTGTTGAATTTATATTGATGAGGCCTGAAAGCCTGTTCCAGATTAAAGCCCAGCTCTGTCTGCAGTGAATCATTTTTGTTTACTTTTTTTTGGACAATTTACAGGATGTTCAATTTGAATTGATTGGTGTTTTTTATATGTTAATAGTTAAACAATAAAACATATCACTGCTACTGTGAGACGGGATGTGAGTCCGCTGGTGTTGGTGGCAAAAGCATGGATTGATTTGAGGAGTTCATGAAGACTTCCTTCGTATTAAGAGAAGTTTTTTGGAACACTGACATTTGCATTTGTCTTTTCCTATGTGATTCATTACAACTCACAAAAAGAAAAATCATTATAGCTAAACTTTGCTGCATGACGACTGCCGGATCAAATAGGAACAGCGGGGTGGCCGGCCTGTGTAAGCGGTCTGTGTCGAGGGGAGAAGATTACATATAATAGAGTCCTGTGGGCCGCGCAGCTTCCCTGTGATATAGTGGATGGGCCTGTCAGGTTGACAGACAGCTTATGGCCCTGTGGTTGGATGGGATGAGGAAAGGTGGGGAGGGGAAGAGGCACAGGAAGAGAGTGATGGATGTCACCCCTCTCCGGGCCATAACAAATGAGTGATCTCCACATATCTATCACCTGACGAGAGGGAAGGAGGGATGGGAGCAGAGAGAGAAACAGCACACACCGGCCCGGTGCCGGTCCTCTCCCACCCGGTCTGTGGGGAGCTGAGGGGTAAATCTAGTGCGCCTCAGATTGCCCCTCTGACAAGATAAAGAGCTTGGAAGCCCGTGGGGACGTCCTGAGCTGTCCCTGGACCAATCACGGAGCGGTCAGCAGGCGTAAATCTGGGGAAACGCACATGCTCGCTGGCACTGCTGGTTTGATGGATTTATGTCAACACCCACCCACATACACACACATCTCAACCCATGATGAAACACGCTGCAAAAGAACAGAAACCTTCCGCATGATCATGTAAAAATAACTAGGTTGTTTAAGGAACCGAGTCTCATCGACTGTCAGAGTGAAAGAAGAAAGTTAAATCTCTAAACACCAAAGGCCCCTCTGTTGTTCAACTGAGCTAACAGATTCCCTGCGGGGGATTATTATTATTTTACATTATACTCTCTAAATAAAAGCAATCTCTACTATCTGTGTTTGTGTAAAAGAGTTAGGAACACATCAGCCGTTGAGCCGCGTTCTCTTGTTGAATCCCCAGTGAGAAGCACAACTCAGATATAATGTCCAGCGACTAAACTAATCTAAACTGTTTGCTAACTCTTGTGTGGAGTGATGAGAGCTTGTGAAAAGAAGATCCACATCCTGGCACAAATAGGTAGAAACGGATTCGGGGGGAGTTAAATGCAGGAACTATTTCTTGGCGATCAGCCATGCACCCGTGACCCCAACTTCCTGGAGTCTTGTTGTCAGGTGTCAGGTAGTCAGGTGTGGTAGCATTGCCCCGGTGAAGAGAACTAAAGCTAAACCAGTGCTCTCTGATCATACTGTAGTGTTCAATCATAGCTGAAACACTGAATCTATCATCCCAATGAAATGCAGTTGTAATGCCGTCCACATTACACACACACAGACAAATATACAAACATATTTAAGTATTTCAATTATAATGGAATATAAAAGAAAATAAAATAGAACAGATTTTGTCGAAGATAATACATGGACCTAATATCTAAGTAACTATCAGCAGTAACTGCAAATCAAATGCTGAATCAAAAACTAAACAAAGGTGATGTGAGGACAAGGCACTACTGCAGCCTATCCAAACGACCGACATCTGAATCATCTGAATGTAAAAAAAAGAGTTTTGGTATGATGGAAGATCTGGTTCAGCTCCTCCAGTCCGTGTTTAAGTTAAGATACCGGACCCTAAATTGCCCCTGAAGGCCATTAGTGTATGGATGTGTATTAGTTTAGATCCTGATGGGCAGGTGACCCCTTGCATGGCAGCTTTTGTCTTCAGTTTATGGATGTGTGTGAATGGGTGAATGATGACATGTAGTGTACAGCGCTTTGAGACTATGCTTTAGACTACCTTCTGTAAGAGTTTGATTGACAGATGGTTGACCAAAGTAATTTTCTGAAAGTGCCCACCTTTTTCCGAACAGTTCCCAAAGACGGCTTCTCAGAAGGTTCTACGTAACAACCCCCCGTCCCATTTACAGTAAAGGTCATCAAGAACCAGAAAGGTCTGTTGATTCAAATGAATAAAGAAGATAATTTGGGTTCCTCAGATCCTAGTATCTCCAGTGACAAGGACTAATGAAAAAAATGAATGAAAAAAATAAGCGGAAATTGAAACTAATGGCAATATCAATAGAAATGTTGAATTATATTTAAAAAAAGCCCATTGGCTGTAGCCTGCTTATCATGAGCTCCTTGTGTGAATAGCACAGCCGTCTTGCCCCACATTGGCATGTTCTCAGCTATCTACTAATCTGTAAGTCTCAGCGTAGTTATTGATTACTGGTGTTCAATTATAACCCCTCAATAACCCTGTGTGTGTAATTGATCACTTTGGTATTGTTCACATTAATTAGCCTTTGTTTGGATAATGATTGCCGATATCTATCCTGTATTTATTATTTAGTCATATACTTGTCTTTAACTTAATTCAAGTAAAGGTGTTATCAAGTACAGAAGTACTGCTGCTGACAGATGTTGAAGCCCACAGCATCAAAACAGCTGCGTAAAGGAAATTGGATGTGTAGAATTAGACAGTTGTGTAAATGACAATGCTGGGACTCCTTTCATTCTTTGGTTAATGGCCATGGGATACATTCTCTACAAGATTAGGTATGCTCATATAACATGAGAAAACAACAGACAAAGATCAAACAAACATTGTTGTATTGTGACATCTTCTGTAACTACTTGACTACGAATCTGCTGCAATGCAAATATGTTCTATCTTTTCTAAATATGTATTTTTTTTAACTGCCAATGGTCAATATTTTGCACATTTCAGCACTAAGCTGTGTACGTCCCCCATGAACAGATACATAGATATGTTCAATTTTGATTTTTTTTTTTTTACATCTGGACTTTCTTGAGGTGTTTAATGTTATGTGCAAACTAATTGGCAATACAACAGTTTCTGATTTGGGAGATTGGAGCTGAAACTTGTTAGTCTTTAAACATCACTAGTCAATGTTTCTCATGTCAATCTGTGTGTTGTGAGAGGGGTCACTTTGGTGATGAAGCCACAGCATTATCAGCGAAAACTGTTGCTGCCTCTGCTGCACTCCATTTTTAATTATCCGGTTCATTTATTTATTTACTAGGGACAGTGCACATTAATCAACATTTCAGTTTCCACCTCAATGTAAATGTGCTATGATCAAATGAGTTTGATCGAAAAATTATTTCCATCTGTCGTCCCTGAACAGGTTGTATACAATTTAGCTGCCTCTGTTGTTAGGGTGCCTAAAGTTATCCAGAATGAGTTTGATAGTGCCAACTACCTTTTTAGCGTGCTTTTTAAACGACAGATTAAAATCTAGGATGATTCCAAGATATTTGAATTCGGACACCTTGAGCTTTTCTACTTTTATAAAAACAACAGGTTGCTGAGTCTGGGGTTTCCTTGTAAAGAACATACAGACTGTTTTCACAGTTGTTCTGCCAATCCGATCCATGGGCCATGGCTGCAGTTTTTAGCATGCACACAACGGACCATGTCATCAGCATACATTTGAATGTTGACAAATGGGCAGACTCAGGGCAGGTCATTAATGCACAAGCTAAATGAAATAGGGCCCAGTATTGATCCCTTAGGAACACCAATGTTGCAGTTAAGGTATGTTGATTGAGTACACTTTGCTTCCTGTTTGTCAGATTTGATTCGATCCATTTAATAGCATCAGAAGAGAAACTTGAAAAGGATAGTTTTGACAGCAGTAAGTAAGCAGAAAGTTTTCTTTAACAATAAAAACATAATCTACCACCTTCATCTTATTTGGATTTTAGTTAGAGGTGGTGAATGATTACAAATGTAATATTTGTCTTATTCAAATAATTTGTTAGACATATAGGCAATCAACTCAAATCAATGTTTGCAGTATTGATTATTCCCCCTGATCAGAGTGAGTGCAAGCTGTTTCAATAAGTGGGAGGTTAGCTTCATAAAGATTGTTGCAATTTTGAGTCAACCAAATGCCAAGACAGGTAATATTGCAGTTATGTGATTGGTGGCACTGTGTCCTAAACTGATGGGCCAGGTGGCCTGTCTTTGTTCTGGTAATTAATAGGCTAAAGACACAAGTTGGCTCTTTAGACAGTTTCTAAAGGTATCAACAATTAAACATCCTCAATCCCCTTTGATTTTCAACTGGATGAGTGGATTGGAGTGCAGTGATTGGTCACCAGGTCTGAGAGGTTAAAAGGTGGATTTGGGGATCAGCAGTTCATGACCTGTATCCAGTTGTCAGTCCATGCAGTGCCTTAACAACAAATAAAATGTTTTTGAAATACAACCTTGCAGTGAAGAGAGTCCAGTACAGTGGAGATGTGGTCTCTCTTCCCGGTATCGGTAGGAGTCTATCTGGTCATAAGAAATGAAAGCCTGAACTAAAGTCTCTAAATATTTAATGGGCAGGAGTGGTTTTCATTTTACATGTGATCTAAGATGGTAGAAGAGTTTATTTGTTAATCAAATTGTAAATCATAATCAAAGATAACACAGATATTTTTCATGTAAAATATAATATTTGATGACAGAGTGCCGATGGCTTTGATTGTGGTTGAAGAGCTGTCTGCTGTGTCAAAGACTAGGACTCTTAGTTTTACTCTGGTTAGTCATGGAGGATTACATCCTGGATGTACTTTAGGGAGATAACTCTTTAAGGATAAACAGGTTTCAGTGGGTGGGATACAGCTGGGTGTCGTCGGCATAACAATGGTTGAATATATTAATAGAACCATCTCTTACATACCCTCGTCCAACTATTCTTCTCCCTTGTCCAGCCATTCTCTGTGCATTGAACAAAACCAACCCATGCCCACGTAAGTATATACTGTACCTCCGACACCTGGCAATGTCTCTATCAGCTGTTTCAATATAGCTTTTGAGCTGTGGTTTTATGTTGTATATACATTTTTTATTTCTGGCAATATGCGTGCAAGCATTTGAAAATGAGATGAGAAAGATCCACAACGTCGGTGTTTGGTAAACTTATATGTTTGAGAATGTAAGCATTGTATTAACATGTTAATTGACTATATTTTGTGGCAATAACATGAAATGTGTTAATGGAATGGTTCACAACAGATGGATGTTGTGCTAATTGTGTTTGTAGATTAAGAAAATGTCACTACAGATGAAACAAAAGATTGTAAGGATTTTAGAAAAAAAATAGTACAGTGCTGCAACAAGGGAAATAAGGAGTTTTGAGAGTCTTCTCGGTGTCAGGGTTCGTCGTGGCTCGGGACCCAAAAGCAGACGCGGGCGAAACAGGAGTTGGTGAGAAACAACAAAAAGGTTTATTAACTGTCACAGCCAGGCAAAAACGAGAAAAAAACAAAGAATGTACTCAGCCGCTCCTCCTGGCGGCTCTCGTGGCTGGCTCGTGACGGGTAGCTTCGCTGAAGCTCTCGTAGCTCGGCTCGCTGATGACCTCGTAGCTCGGCTCGCTGACGCTCTCGTAGCTCGGCTCGTTGAAGCTCTCGTAGCTCGGCTCGCTGACGACCTCGTAGCTCGGCTCGCTGAAGTTCTCGTAGCTCGGCTCGCTGACGACCTCGTAGCTCGGCTCGCTGAAGTTCTCGTAGCTCGGCTCGCTGATGACCTCGTAGCTCGGCTCGCTGACGACCTCGTAGCTCGGCTCGCTGAAGCTCTCGTAGCTCGGCTCGCTGATGACCTCGTAGCTCGGCTCGCTGAAGCTCTTGTAATTCGGCTCGCTGAAGCTCTCGTGACTCGGCTCGCTGAAGCTTCTCGTGACTCGGCTCGCTGACGCTCCGGACAGGGGCAGTTGCCGTAATCACCCGACACCTGAGTTCCGGGAGGAAGCTGGCTTTAACCGCCATTAACGAGCCGGGATGAGTTGCAGCTGTGGGCGGTGGAAGCACTCCTCCCGCCTGTACCGCATCCGCCTGATTAACACACAGACACACACACACAACTTGGCCGTAGCCAGAGTTACCGTGGCCCCACCTGGCGGTGGTGCCCTCCGGGTCCTCACAGTACCCCCCCCTCCCAACGACGCCTCCTGGCGTCCACGGAACTGCCGGGCCAGGGTGGGTGGAGGGGGCCCGGTAGGAGGGCCAAAACCCTTGCGACCACCGACCTCCCAAAACAACAAAACAAAAAAAACAACAACCCGAAACCAGGACAAGACCTGCAAGCTCGGGAGGACGAGCCGGAGGACGGGCCGAAGAACGGCCACCCGGCGGGGACTCAGGGGGACGGGCCGGAGGACGAGCCCCAGGCGGGGACGCAGGGGGACGGGCCGGAGGACGAGCCCCAGGCGGGGACTCAGGGGGACGGGCCGGAGGACGAGCCCCAGGCGGGGACTCAGGGGGACGGGCCGGAGGACGGCCACCAGACGGAGACTCAGGAGGCCGTGCCGGCGGACGGGACCAACCAACCCTAAACGCGGGACGGGACCCACCAACCCTAGACTCGGGACGGGACCCACCAACCCTAGACTCGAGACGGGACTCAACCGGACGGAACTTGGGACGGGACTGGACCGGACAGGACTCGTGACGGGACTTAACCGGACGGAACTTGGGACGGGACTCGTGACGGGACTTAACCGGACGGAACTTGGGACGGGACTCGGGACGGGACTTCACCGGACGGGACTTGGGACGGGACTCGACCGGACGGAACTTGGGACGGGACTCGACCGGACGGAACTTGGGACGGGACTGGACCAGACGGAACTCGGGACGAGTGTCGGCCGGACCGCCGACTGGACTCGAGGGACATGCGCCGGCCGGACCGCCGACCGGACTCGAGGGACATGTGTCGGCCGGGCTGCCGACGGGACTCGAGGGACATGTGTCGGCCGGACCGCCGACGGGACTCGAGGGACATGTGTCGGCCGGACCGCCGACGGGACTCGAGGGACATGTGTCGGCCGGACCGCCGACAAGAATCGCAGGATACGAGCCGGGCCGGACTGCCGGCAGGGCCCGGGGAACAGGCGGCGGCCGGACCACCGCCGGGACTCGTGAAACAGGCGTCGGCCGGACCGCCGACGGGACTCGTGAAACCGGCGTCGGCCGGACCGCCGACGGGACTCGTGAAACAGGCGTCGGCCGGACCGCCGACGGGACTCGTGAAACAGGCGTCGGCCGGACCGCCGACGGGACTCGTGAAACAGGCGTCGGCCGGACCGCCGACGGGACTCGTGAAACGGGCGTCGGCCGGACCGCCGACGGGACTCGTGAAACGGGCGTCGGCCGGACCGCCGACGGGACTCGTGAAACGGGCGTCGGCCGGACCGCCGACGGGACTCGTGAAACGGGCGTCGGCCGGACCGCCGACGGGACTCGTGAAACGGGCGTCGGCCGGACCGCCGACGGGACTCGTGAAACGGGCGTCGGCCGGACCGCCGACGGGACTCGTGAAACGGGCGTCGGCCGGACCGCCGACGGGACTCGTGAAACGGGCGTCGGCCGGACCGCCGACGGGACTCGTGAAACGGGCGTCGGCCGGACCGCCGACGGGACTCGTGAAACGGGCGTCGGCCGGACCGCCGACGGGACTCGTGAAACGGGCGTCGGCCGGACCGCCGACGGGACTCGTGAAACGGGCGTCGGCCGGACCGCCGACGGGACTCGTGAAACGGGCGTCGGCCGGACCGCCGACGGGGCAGGTGGGGGAGCTGGGACCGGGGCTAGCATCGTGACGGGACACGGGACCGGGGCTGACAGCGGCACAGGGGCAGAGACTGGGACCGGGGCTGAACGCGACACGGTGGCAAAAACTGGGCCCGGGGCTGAAAGCGACACGGTGGCAGAAACTGGGCTCGGGGCTGGCAGCGGCACGGGGGCAGAAACTGGGACCGGGGCTGAACGCGACACGGGGGCAGAAACTGGGACCGGGGCTGAAAGCGACACGGTGGCAAAAACTGGGCTCGGGGCTGGCAGCGGCACAGGGACAGAAACTGGGACCGGGGCTAAACGCAACACGGTGGCAGAAACTGGGCTCGGAGCTGGCAGCGGCACGGGGGCAGAAACTGGGACCGGGGCTGACAGTGGCACGGGGGCAGAAACTGGGACCGGGGCTGAACGCGACAGGACACGGGGAGCTGGAGTCGGCCGGGACGCCGACAGGACACGAGGAGCGGGAGTCGGCCGGGGCGCCGACAAGACACGGGGAGCTGGAGTCGGCCGGGGCGCCGACAAGACACGGGGAGCTGGAGTCGGCCGGGGCGCCGACAAGACACGGGGAGCTGGAGTCGGCCGGGGCGCCGACAAGACACGGGGAGCTGGAGTCGGCCGGGGCGCCGACAAGACACGCGGAGCTGGAGTCCCGGCAATCGGCGGGTCCCGGGCAGCTGGGGTGACCGGCTTCTCCACGGTGGCCTTCCGAACCTTCCGCCGGCGTCGACGACGCGAGGTCCCAGGCTCCGGGGCCGGGGCTAGCAAGTCGTACAGGGGTGTCCAGGCGATTCCGGAGTCACGGGCCTCGGGCGAGAGCCGCCTCCACCCGGTCACAATCGGGGCCTGGCGAGTCCTCCCCCGGCGTCGAGAGTCCGAGGTTCCGGCCCAGGGATTGAGCGCGAAGTCCTCGTCCTCACTGTGCTCCTGGTACCAGGAGTCCTCATCTGACTCCAGATTAGGGTCCTTGTACCTGGGGTCATAATATTGGTCGTGGTAACCCAGGCTATTACCCTGAGCATCACAAAAATATAACCGTGTGGTTTTTCCACCAAACATCTCCACACCCGAAAACAGGGAAGGGGGGAAAAGAAAAGAAAAAAGTTGCCGGCTGTGTCCAAATTACACCCGGGTCTGCTGGGTCCTTACTGTGGTCGGGTGATTCTGTCAGGGTTCGTCGTGGCTCGGGACCCAAAAGCAGACGCGGGCGAAACAGGAGTTGGTGAGAAACAACAAAAAGGTTTATTAACTGTCACAGCCAGGCAAAAACGAGAAAAAAACAAAGAATGTACTCAGCCGCTCCTCCTGGCGGCTCTCGTGGCTGGCTCGTGACGGGTAGCTTCGCTGAAGCTCTCGTAGCTCGGCTCGCTGATGACCTCGTAGCTCGGCTCGCTGACGCTCTCGTAGCTCGGCTCGTTGAAGCTCTCGTAGCTCGGCTCGCTGACGACCTCGTAGCTCGGCTCGCTGAAGTTCTCGTAGCTCGGCTCGCTGACGACCTCGTAGCTCGGCTCGCTGAAGTTCTCGTAGCTCGGCTCGCTGATGACCTCGTAGCTCGGCTCGCTGACGACCTCGTAGCTCGGCTCGCTGAAGCTCTCGTAGCTCGGCTCGCTGATGACCTCGTAGCTCGGCTCGCTGAAGCTCTTGTAATTCGGCTCGCTGAAGCTCTCGTGACTCGGCTCGCTGAAGCTTCTCGTGACTCGGCTCGCTGACGCTCCGGACAGGGGCAGTTGCCGTAATCACCCGACACCTGAGTTCCGGGAGGAAGCTGGCTTTAACCGCCATTAACGAGCCGGGATGAGTTGCAGCTGTGGGCGGTGGAAGCACTCCTCCCGCCTGTACCGCATCCGCCTGATTAACACACAGACACACACACACAACTTGGCCGTAGCCAGAGTTACCGTGGCCCCACCTGGCGGTGGTGCCCTCCGGGTCCTCACACTCGGAGTGTATTCAAGATATTTCTTTTCCACCCTCTCCAATTGTTACAGATAGATTTCAATGTCACAACCCAATGGCACATTAAGTCATCAAATCCACATCAATTGTACTCCTCTCATCCAAAACGTTGTTCTGTGTGAATGTGCAAGCCCCAATAGCCATTCTGTTCACAATATAGGGAAATACAGTATATTAATGGGGGGGGGGGGGGCTTATATTTTGTTTAATTTGATTATTATTACTTTGTCAAATAAGGGGCCTATCAGACAGTTCTGTTCCCTCACACATAGTGCTGCCAGGGCTGGCTTTTGGCTTTCTGTGGATTCTCCCCACAGCTCCCCCTCTTCCATGGATTAGGAAGGAGAAAGCTCCGTGACATAAGCTTGGGAGGATATAATGCACAAAACAGTAGGCTCGGCACAGTGTGTGTGTGTGTGTGTGTGTGTAATTCAGAGGGGTATTGTGTGTGAGATGTTCTGCACCATACAATGGAAGCTTGGCACTAAGGCTCCTCACTGTGATGGATAAAGATGGAGACAGAGGCGAATTGAAAGAAGAGAAAATGGTGAAGAATACATTGGAAGAATATGATGGCTATCGTTCGCAGAGTTGAAACATTGTTTTTTTTAGACCTTCTCTTAGTCTTTGTTTAAATGCCTCATTGTGGACAGTTTGAGCTTTCTTGTCCTTGCTCTGGCTGGAGCTTGACAATAAAACATGGTGATCCTGTTTTGAAGACCATGTGGTCACACTTTATAATAACTGTACGCTATATAGCATTAGTTTAGCATGAGTAAACACTTAATTCATCATTTATAAAATATTGTTCCAACATTAACAGTCGTTAGTATGAAATTCATAAACACAGTTATAAATGTTTGCTGTTTGCTGGTACATACACATTACTGATTTTGAGTATCTAGCTAGACAGCCAGCAATCCAGGTGATAGCAAGATTCTCATAATCAATAATGTGTAAGTGCCAGCAAACTATGAAACATACTCACCACTCGTTATCCATTGCGTAAACGCACTGTTGACCAAGTTAGTTGTTGAAAGCGGAATTTGATTTATTTCGCTGATCAAATCATAACCTCTTGGATAGTGTCCTAAAACCATCACCGTCGAAAGCATTCTTTTTTGCAAACAATGAGCAGAGAACATTATAAGACATTTTTTGCATCTTGCAATACATTGTATTGTGTTGTGTCTATTTCCCTTTTCTGTTGAGAAGATAACTGAGACTTTTGCTAGCTTTGAGGCGCAGCTGGCCTTTCAATGTCATTTATTAATACATTGTAAAGAATAGATAGTGTTCAATTTAGATGAGGTCAAACAAAATACATTACATTACATTTCATTTAGCTGACGCTTTTATCCAAAGCGACTTACATGATATACAGTATACAGTAGACTGTAGACACAGCAACGGTGAGCAATTAGGGTTAAGTGTCTTGCTCAAGGACACAACGACATGGACTGGCTGAGCCGGGGTTTGAACCACCGACCTTCTGATTGAAAGACTGACTTGCTAACCACTGAGCCACAGTCGCCCTATAATATATATATATATATATATATATATATATATATAATAAATACTTAACTAATACTTAACTAACGATTAGTAACTACATGAATTTATCATGAATTGCAGTATTAGAACACATTTATAAAGCACATGTCTAAATCCAACCATTTTCATCCGCTTATCCAGGGTCGGGTCGCAGTGGCAGCAGGTCCAGCAGTCTGACCCAGGCCCCCCTCTCACCCGCAACATTTACCAGCTCATTCTGGGGGATCCCGAGGCGTTCCCAGGCCAGCTGGGAGATATAATCCCTCCAGCGTGTCCTGGGTCTTCCCCGGGGCCTCCTACCAGTTGGATGTGCCTGCAAAACCTCTAAAGGAAGGCATCCTGGAGGCATCCTAATTAGATGCCCGAACCACCTCAGCTGACTCCTTTCGACACGAAGCTCAACTTCAAGCTCCCTCCTGATGTCCGAGCTCCTTACCATATCTCTAAGGCTGAGCCCGGCCACTCTACGGAGGAAACTCATTTCGGCCGCTTGTATCCGCGACCTCGTTCTTTCGGTCACGACCCAAAGTTCGTGACCATAGTTGAGGGTTGGGACGTAGACCAACCAGTAAATTGAGAGCTTCGCCTTCCAGCTCAGCTCTTTCTTCACCAAGACGGCCCGGTGCAACGCCTGCTTTACTGCTGCAGCCGCACCGATACGCCAGTCGATCTCCCGCTCGCTCCATTTTACCCTCACTCGTGAACAAGACCCCGAGATACTTGAACTCCTTCGCTTGTGGTAGGCACTCTGTCCACACCTGGAGGGAGCAAACCACCGGTTTCCGGCAGAGCACCATGGCCTCGGCTGCAAAACGCCCCAGCGAATGCTGGAGGTCATGGTACGAGGAGGCAAACAGGACCACATCATCTGCAAACAGCAGAGAGGCTATCCCGAGATCCCTAAACCTGACGTTCTCCGTCCCACAGCTGCTCCTAGATATCCTGTCTGTGAAAGTCACGAACAGGACCGGTGATTAAGGGCAACCCTGGCGGAGGCCAACACCCACTGGGAACGTGTCTGACTTACTACCGAGAATATGAATACAGCTCCTACTGCAGGCGTACAGAGACCGGATGGTCCATTGCAACGGGTCCGACACACCATACTCCTGCTGCACCCCCCACAAAAAGCCCTGTGGGACCCGGTCGAAAGCCTTCTCCAGGTCCACAAAGCACATGTAGACTGGTTGGGCAAACTCCCAGGACCCCTCCAGTATCCTTGTGAGGGTAAAGAGCTGGTCCACTGTTCCACGACCAGAACAAAACCCGCAGTGTTCTTCTTGAATCCGAGGTTCGACAAACGGTCGGAGCCTACGTTCCAGCACCCTGGCATAAGCTTTTCCCGGGAGGCTGAGTAGTGTGATACCCTGATAGTTCGAGCACACTCTCCGGTCCTCCTTCTTGAAGATGGGAACCACCACCCCAGTCTGCCAGTCCATGGGCACTGTTCCCGGCCCCATGCGACATTGAAGAGGCGTGTCAGCCAAGACAGCCCAACAAAGTCCAGCACCTTCAGCATCTCAGGACGGATTTCATCCACCCCCGGCGCCTTGCCACCAAGGAGCTTTTTGACTACCTTAGTGGCCTCTGCTAGGGATATGGGTTCATCCACCCTCAAGTCTTCAGGTGCTGCCCCCTGTTCGGGGGACATGTTGACCGGGTTTAGGAGTTCCTCAAAGTGCTCGTTCCAACGCCCGACGATATCCTCTGTCTGGGTCAGCAGCCCCCCTCCCCCACTGATAACAGCCTGGGGAAGGCCCTGCTTTCCCTTCCTGAGTCGTCAGATGTTTTGCCAGAACCTCCTTGAGGCCAACCGAAAGTCCGTCTCCATGGTCTCCCCGAACTCCTCCCATGCCTGAGTTTTAGCATCCGCGACCACCGCAGCTGCAGTCCTTCTGTCCTGCTTGGACCTGTCAGCTGCTTCAGGAGACCCCTGGGCCAACCAAGCCCGAAAAGCCTCCTTCTTCAGCTTGACGGCTTCCCTCACCCCTGGTGTCCACCACCGGGTTCTCGGTTTGCCGCCACAACAGGCACAGATGACCTTCCGACCACAGCTTCTAGCGGCCGCGTCCACGATAAAGACTTTGAACATGATCCATTCGGATTCCATGTCCCCAACCTTCCTCGGGATGTGTGAGAAGTCCTTCCGGAGGTGGGAGTTGAAGACCTCCCAGACAGGATCCTCCGCCAGACGTTTCCAGTTCACCCTACAGTTTTGGGCTTGCCAGGTCTTTCCAGCCGGCTCCCCCGCCATCTGATTCAACTCACCACCAGGTGGTGATCAGTTGACAGCTCTGCTCCTCTCTTCACCCGAGTGTCCAAAACATACGGCTGCAGATCAGATGATACGATTACGAAGTTGATCATTGATCTCCGGCCTAAGGTGTTCTGGTACCAGGTACACTTATGAGCCACCTTATGCTCAAATATGGTGTTTGTTATGGACAAACTGTGGCTTGCATAGAAGTCCAACAACGAAACACCGCTCGGGTTCAGATCGGGCAAGCCATTCCTCCCAATCAATCCCCGCCAGGTTTCTCTGTCAATGCCCACGTGAGCGTTGAGGTCTCCCAGGAAAAATATGGAGTCGGCAGGCGGCGCTCTTTCCAGGACCCCTCCCACCGACTCCAAGAAGGCCGGATACGCCGAAAGGCTGTTCGGTGCATAAGCACAAACAACAGTCAGAGCCTTACTCCCCGACACCCGTAGGCGCAGGAAGCTGACCCTCTCGTTCCCCGGGGAAAACTCCAACATGGCGATGCTCAGCCGGGGACTCGTGAGTATCCCCACTCCCACCCGGCGCCTCTCCCCCTGGGCAACTCCAGAAAAGAACAAAGTCCAACCCTTCTCCAGGAGTTTGGTTCCAGAACCAGCGCTGTGCGTGGAGGTGAGCCCAACTATATCTAGCTGTTACCACTCCACCTCCTGCACCAGCTCTGGCTCCTTCCCCGCTAGCGAGGTGACGTTCCACGTCCCTAGAGCTAGTCTATGCTGCAGGCGATCGGCCCGCCCAGGCCCCATGCCCAGCCCGCCGCCCGGTCTGCATAGCACCCGACCCCGATGTCTGTCCAAGCGGGTGGTGGGTCCACAGGGTGGCTGCTCAATGCTGTTTTTTCGGGCTAAGCCCGACCGGGCCCCATTGGCAAAGGCCCGGCCACCAGACGCTCACCGACGAGCTCGCCTCCCGGGTCTGGCTCCTGGAGGGTGCCCTGGTTTCCCTAGTCCGAGCGATGTAGCTACAGTCTTTTGGCTGCTATTCATGGGAGACCCTACCGGGGGCTGATGCCCCGGACAACATAGCTCCCAGGATCATTGAGCCACTCAAACTCCTTCACCGCGTTAAGGTGGCGATTCGCGAAGGACCTATGGTTATATATGAAGGATTTACTGTATGATTATCTAAATCATATGTATAAATAAATGCATGAATAATTTACATTTAAATAGTTTTTTATTAATTTGCTAACACTTTATAAATAATCTCATTAATCATCTAAAACATTAGTAATTGTTTTGCATTATATATTACTTAATTTACAAATGGGGAATCCATCATTCATAAAGTATGAAAAAATAGTCAATCTTATTAATCAAGAATAACATACTGATAACTGTTTATAATGTCATGTAAGTCGCTTTGGATAAAATATTTATTTGCATATGTTATTTTCAAAAAGCAATAGACAAGCCTTTCCTCTGCAAGATAATTTTTTTTTAGCATACATCAGCTTTTGCCTAGCCTCTAAATAGGTTTCTGATGAAGCCACAGTTTGTGTTTTTAATCCTGCTCTTCAGCTGCAGTCCCACTTCCTCAAATACTATTCATTGCCATTTTCCCCCAAGGTTATTGATTGAAGGCTGGAACTCGGTCTCGGGCTGTGGGGTAGGATACATCCACTGGAGCTGTGAAGTTGGAGGACGGTGCTAGACATAAAAGAATGGTGTTCATCCGGGTCTCTCTTTGGCACTCGACGTGACAGAACTTTTTGGTTGTGCTCTGATAGATGGCAGCTGGCATACAATAGAATGTTTTCAGATAGCAAGCATATGTTCATGTGCTTTCATTTAAGATCTTTTCAATTACTGCTGAAATGTCATTCTCAAACCCAAAGTAGGCTGCTATGGTACCCTCCTTGGGGACGCCTGAAACCAATGAAACCAATCAGTCATCCTCATGATCTGTGGTTCTGTGCTAGCCGGTGATTTTACTGAGGATTACTGTGTTTATCTTGATGATATGATGTGACACGAAGCAGTGACATCTCCTATTTTAACACTACTCGGGTTTCCCCAATATCTGAGTACCACACCCAGCTACTGTACACACCTGTGTCCGCTTCCCCCAATAACCTGGCCTTCCTCGCCTCCTCCTCACCCACATTTTGTTGCCTCATCCATACTGTCACCTGCTACCTGCCTGCTGGACCTTCTGCCTGTTTGGACTCCTGTCACCTGCATGCTATTCATTAAATCATTGAACTGTCCCCATCTGCCTCGACTGTCTGCATGTGAGTCCTCCTTTATTCTGTAGCAGTGACAGATGAGGTAGTCGAGCTAGCACTAGGGCTCCAAGCTTCTCCACTGGGTCGTGTAGCTAGGAACCGGAGGAGGAAATGTGGACAAGTACAGTTAATTACGCAAGAATAAACACAGAATCCTTAGCTTGCCGCAATTTTAAACTCTGATGAAATTACATGGTTTTTGCTAAAAAGTCAGTTACTTTTATATGACAAATCAACCAGGAGTTTGAAATCAATCCAATACTTGAATTAGCCAACCGATTTAACAATTCTATCAAGCGTTGTTTTTTTATTTCTAAATATATTTGCACTCCAAAAAATGTATTCTCAAAGCTAGACCTTCTGGCATAAGCACATTTTCAAACGCATTTTCCCTCAGAGAAGGCCTGAAGCTGAATTGAGTTTCAGTGGCTTGGTAGCGAACCCACTGAACAGCTTTTGGAACCACATTTCGGGCATAATAGGACATTAGAAACATATTCAGTGAAGCCCAGAGTAAATACAACCAATATTACATTTGTCATCACTAAAAAATAAATGTATTTTTACATCTATTATACATCTATCATTTTTCACACAGTTGACATTCCTTATTCCGGCGTTCCTAAGAAGATACAAGGTTTCTTTGACGGTGAAAGGAATAGCCGGAGGGTAAAGCTTAATTGAGGGTGCAGAATAAAGGAAGATGTAGGAATAAAGACAGACACGAAGAAAGAGATGGAGGATGCAAATAGAATGGAAGAAGTTGGGGAATGAGTGCGGAACAGATCAGGGAACCCCAGAAGAGAATAAGAGTACATCTCTTTGATTTCTGCCCTCCATTTGGTTTCCCAATAATGAGAACTTTTAATGGTTTCTCAATATGTCAACTCCCAGTCTGCAACCAGCCACACTGGGCTGCGTGGGTGGCAGAGAGACCGAGAGGGGAGAGAGGAGGGGAGAGAGGCAGGTGAAGGAGAGAGGGAGCATGGGGAGAGAAGGCAGAGGAGAGGAGTCCCTCAACCAGCCCTGCACACTTTTCTAATGGAAGCATTATGTTTCATGCAGCTTCCCACTAACTAATCATCTTTAGCCAGGTTCATCTATCCTTGTGAGGACCAGTTTGAGTTTTAGTCCATAGGAGTGAGGACATCTTTGAAAAGTGAGGCCATTTCATTGTTCAGGTTTTAATGTTTAGGTAAGGGTTAAGGTATTTAGTTTAGTGTGTGTGTGTGCGTGTGTGTGTGTGTAATAAGCAAAGGCAAGTAACAATAAGTCAAAGTTCCGTAATAACTCATTCCGGGTATTATTCATTCAGAGTATAAGATTCTAACTCTGCTCATCTGCTCCATCTGGATGTGTGTGGTTTGATCAGATTTGACTGGTTGTGCAGGCTTGGTAAGACATGCTCAGTGATTCCTCCACAGCAGATGCACTTGGACCCGTGGTACTCACAGGGCTTCTGGCCTCTGTGCAGCTGAAGTGTCATACCATGAGTGTCACATGCAAATATTTGAAGTCTGCTATCTTTATAGACACATTACACTTAACTCTGGCAATGTTGCCCTTGACTTAAATCCTTCTGCCACTTTCCCAAGCAAACTTTTATATTTCAGGGTTTTAGCTTGCTGATCAGATGCATTAAGCGCAGGAGCATGCAGCACGTCTCATCTGTTTCTTTTCACTAAGATCCTTTGACATTTCCAGTGGGCTGACTGAGTAAAAGTCAGGGCTTCGCCTCTTCATTTTAATGAGCTCCTTCGACTCTCTCTCTCCGCCCGCTCATCTATCTTCATCCATTCTTGTTGGCTTTCAGTTTCTTCGTCTCACGTTTCACATCTTTTCTCAACATGTTCCTGTTTGTTAATTCATAGTTGCTACAAATATTTGGCCACTTCTCATTTGCTAGCCTTCGTCTCCACTTGGCAGTTTCCCTCTTCCTCCTCATCTCAAACACTTTCTAACTTGTGTTCCACTTCAATGTTAAACATCAAATATGTCCATCTCCGTCACGTAGTTATCAAAATGTTTAAAACAATCTCCGGGGTCAAGACACTGACTACGTTTTACATGCACACTAATATTGTCTAGGATTATCCATAATATGATAATATTTTTTTATTTTAAGTGTTGCATTTTCCAATTAAGACGTGTGCCAATATTTTTCGGGTTGTAAGAGCATTCTTTCAGAATATGCAACCATGGCTTTTACAGTTTGCTACTCGTGGTCTCTTGTCTTCAGAATCTGTTCACTAATGTAGTGGTGAAAAGAAAAACTTGAAGAAAAAAGTTTTGCAAAACTTGTAGAACGCTAAGGGAGCAATGTGGCTGCAGCTGGAAAAGGAGGAAAAGGGAAGTTATTTGAAGGGAAAGCTGTAATGTTAATGCACAGCTGCTTGTAAACAGGAACATTAGTGGAACATTCATTTGTATCGGTCATGTACACTGCTTGGTAGAAACATATTTTTTTGGGAATATGTGCATGTTAAAGAAACACATATTTTCTCCATGTTTACACAGTTACTGATACAAATGCTCCTAAGGGTTTATTATCCTTGAAACAAAGGGGTTTGTTCACCATTTTCTGACTACGACTAAAGTGGTTCTACCTGTTCTGAACACTAGCGTCCCACTGTTCCCTACCCACCTGACCAAAAGCTATTTCGAGCCAGCTGCAGTTACAGCCTCTTGAAAATGACAAATACATCTTGATCTGCTGCCACGCTGAGTGGAAGAGCTTCACTGATGACCAGCTTGTTGGTCTGTGGGACCCCGACCAGGTCAGCTCCTCTTCTACCTTCTGAAAACAAATCCAATCAAGATGAGAAGACCACCCAGCGTGCAGCTCTCAAACAACGGGGCACAGTAAACCAAAGGGGCGGGGGAGGGGTGTGTGTGTGTGTGTTTAAACGTAAAACAGTATTTTAAGTGACAGACAGAAACAACCTGATTTTGAAAAAAACTGAATTTGTATGTGCCAAGAGAGAAATAACTCATCTTCAACAGCAAGCATGTGTGTGCAACCCACCCCAGCCTTTATATGTTTCACATTACTTATCGCTTTAATTAACATCAGCACCTTGAATTCAAACGGTTTCCATCAAATATGTGTCACAGACAAATACCACATAACCATAAGAAACATAAGAAAAGAGCCAGTATTATCTTCTGGGGGACATCGAGTGGACCTTGAAGAGATGAGTTTTCAATTACTGTCACTGTGTTTTTAACGTGGTGCCTTTGGGATCAGCTTTACACAAGGACAAACTCTAACTCATTAACCAGCCGGAACTCTGCACCAAAGACGTCTGTGTGAGGGGTTCAGTAATGTGGACAAGAGCACAACTCTTCACACAGACGTACTCGGAGCAGGGTTATGGAGGGTTAATGAGTTTCATTCTGTCCTCTGAGCAAACTCATCATAAGCGTGGTGAGAGGAAGTGAAACCTCGCTCAAATGTAGTATTTGGTGTAGTAAGCAGGGTGTAAGGTTTGTTTGGGATGTAAATGAACATCTCCCATGTGGGAATTAAAAAAAAAAAGGAATTTGGAACCTCAAATGAACTGCGCGCTCATTTAACAAAAAGCAACTGTGGTTTGAATGAAACAGCATAAGACAAAGGGAAGGCAGTTCTGAGCTCTCTTCTTTGAGACAAGCTGAACCGTGTGTCCTGGAGCAACTTAACACTGTGTTAAAGTACGGGACGGTACTACTTGGTTAGGGTTAGGCAAAACAACTACTGGGTTGAGGAAAAGAACACAATTTGGTTTCAAGTGCAGTGTGTTAGGTCTCTTAAGGGTGAAGGTCCTGTGTTGGTTTGGCTCTCTTTTAACTCCGTAACTGGACTTCCTTCTTTACTAGCGTGATAAATACTACGGGCCCTGAAGGCAGCCCTGCATGTTCACAACTGATGCTACAGGAGTACGTGGAGCCACCGACCAAGCAGCTGTATTTGACAAGTTGGGAGTGAGAATGGGTTGCTGTCATTTGTGTATATATTTCGCTTTTTTCACTTCAGCAATATCCTGGCTAAGGCCCTGGTGAAGAAGTATTTTTCACAGGTAATATTTATTCATTAAATGACCCAGGAACACCTTTTTTTTTTCAAAGAACATCCCAAATCTGTATTGCACAATCATTTTGAGCCTATTCGGGGTTATCCATTTTGATTTTTTTGTTGTTATTTTTTTATGTAGGCAGAGGTTGAGTCAATCTGTACGTTATTATATTTCTGCTCCTGGAAAAAGTTGCAGCTTTTCTCTCTTGCATCACAATGAGAGCAGGAGTCACCTGTTGTGGACGGCAGGGCACTGAGATTCAATCACCTGATCCACCTTCAGTGGGTTAGAGGCACCTATGGAAACATTAAGTGTGAATATGACTCCAACCATGTATACAGTACATACAGGGCTAAAGAGAAAAGTTGTGTCCTTTCTAAATCTCTTGTATTTACAAAGGACACAACTTACACCGGAGGACAAAAGAGTCACTGGTTCACCAATATTTGTCCGAATAATGGTGGCTGACAGAAACCAGATAAATGGATTTGTTTTTAGAGTAACTAATTGATGTGAAAAATACAATTGAAATGGAATTGCCAGAATGCCAAGAAACCTTCAGAAGAGCAATAGAGGTGGATCCCTTTCCCCGTATGGACAGGAGCAATACTTCAGACAACATCGCAAACCCACTACCCCATGTTCTAAAAGGGGGTTATACTGTAAGTTTTGTAGTTTTATTATTTGCATTATAAAACCCCAAATAGCCTGTCAGACTCTCTTTGGGGTGTTCGAGTGAGAGATCATAAACAGAACAAATAAAGCAAATCCATGGTATAACAAAATTACATGGTAACTAGAATTGCAAAAATATGTTTTTATGCCTTGGAGCCGGCGACAGCCTTTGCATATGAATTATAATTTTGGTTCGTACTGCCGTACATCCAGTTCCATTCTCAGGAACTCAGGAACACCTGGATGGGAACGTCCACTTCGTCTCAAAGATGAACAGATTATAACGTGAAGGTCAAAGGTCACTGTGACCGCTCTAAACACATTTTTGGCCAAAACTCAAAGAATTAATATGCAAATTATGACGATTTCACAGAAATGGATGGAAATGGCCGTGCTCCTAAAACACCCACAATCTTATGCATATGATGCATTTTATTTCACCTCTGCAGTCCACGAAAATCTGTTTCTGAACCAAATTGAGGTAAGAAATTTCCAATCCAGTCGCTGAATCTTCACTCATATAAAATCTGCCAGGCCTTATCAAAATGTTTTCTTATTTTCACATCCAATTCGGTGAATTATAACTTTATTTTGACCAAACCAGAAAGTAGAAATGCTTGGCTGGACAAGGCAGTTTTGATGAGTTTTATCTTGAAAGAAGTTACAATCTGCGAGGAGCTGTGTCTCTTCACTGGCCTCACGGCTGGATTCAATTAAGATTCTGCTGTCAGCGATTCTTCATGATCTCAGTGTATCACATGCCATAACTTATTATTACTGCACATATCATAACTTATTATTACTGCACATATCATTTCTTTTTTTTCTGAGCGCCCTCTTTATTAAGAAAGGGCTTTAAAAAATCTGACTACAACCATCTATAATATAAAAACCTGCAACTTTCCAATACCAATAAAGTAAATAAACATTACCAAATATATATATATATATATATATATATATCTTTATATATACTGCTGCAAGTGTGCTGTAGCAGATCAGCTTTGAGACATTGGTCACCTCATGAATGAGGCTGGTGGACTCATCCCTCCTCCCGTCTCTGTCTTGGTCTATTAATTCGCTGCTCCTCCTGACGGCTGGACTTCAGCCTCCTGCTCGCGCCGGCCTTCCAGCACTGAACATGCAGTCGTAGATGAAAACAAGCTCAAATGTTTGCAGACATTTTCACTTTTGGACTGAGGCAATTACAGAAACGGATGACCGCCGCTCGCTGTGAGAGAAAAAGAGAAGAAGCACTGAATGCTTCTGTAAGTTATTAATAATCATTATAATAACTCAAATGTCAACATTATAAATGAGGCCCCATTCTACCTGATATGCTGCGCTTCACAGCATGTGGTGTGACTCCTGTGTGTTGTAATGGGAGACATCTGCATGCTGAATATCCTTCTTTATTTTAGATGTACAGTATATTACAAATGGTATCCTGTTAGTAATCCCATTATTACCAAATGTAACCGCCACTGTAACTGAACTCTGTTACCTTTTTCCTGTGTCCTAATTACTTAACGCTGTTGTATTGAATCTCTTTCTCCCGCTATTATGAAGTAAAACCTGTTCTGCTTGTCAACATATGTTGACATATTATTAGGCAGCTGGTGACGGAAGATGATTTCTGAAAGTTATCTTCACTGTACAAAATAAATTCGGGGTAAATATCGAAGAAACCTCGATCACAGTCAGCAACGTTCATCCAGCCAATCTTTTGAAACTGTTTCACAGATGACAAAAATAAGATACTTGGAAAGATTATCCAGGCAAAATAATTTTTGTCTTCATGTTCTCAATCGTTTTAGATCACACTTAGAATATGAATATCTGGATAACTTAGAACTATCTACAGTGGACCTTCTCCATGAAAAGGCATTGTGACTGAGCACTTCCTGTTTGCACTTTACCATGGACATTCAAACAACAAGTATTATTACAATTGAGCCTTAAAGTTAATTATTGGCATTAGAAACAATAGTTTAAAAAACCTTATGGTCCGTTGCAGAGCTCTAAGCTGCATCTCTTGAGTTGCCTCAGGTGTCACCATATGATCCGAGCATTACACAATGCTTATATTTAGTATTCTATCTTTCATGCTTAGGTCATGTGATGACGCCTGAATGGTGAAAGCAATCAATCAATCCATAATCCATAACTGCAGCATAGGTGATCATGTGACCTTACGGCCATTGTTTGTGTTTGCCAGGAAGTTCACTGAGAAACTGAGAAAAAGTGTTGACTTTTGTTCACTCTGACGTCGGCTCAACGGGAGCCATCTTTATTAGCCAAACAATGAGTCCTCCTTAATTGACAGAAGCCATTGTGGTTACATCTCTCCCTCTCTTTCTCTGTTTGTGTCCCCTTTGATTGACCCCCCCCCCCCCCTATCCCTCCACCCCCTCACACCGCTACTGGGTGCCATGTTCTCAACTGTGTACGAGAGCCACCATTAGACTCTGTAGGCTCAGGAGTGTGTGTGTGTGTGTGGGTATAAATAGATCCTCTTACCAAGCTGAATTAATTAAGTGCATGTTCAGGCCCAAAGAGTGGCGTTTAAGAGGCCACTGCTGGAAGAGAAAGGAGCCATTAGGATTTTACTTTCATGTTTATCGACGCACTAACACACACACACACACACACACACACACACTCACACACACTTGCATGAAGACTCCTTCCACAGCAGCAGATTCAATACAAAAGACGAATCACTGATAAACACGCACGCACACACACACACACACACACACACAATGTAATCGAGATGCCTGGCAACTGCAGCGCTGAGAGGTTTGGAGAGAGGGAATAAAGGAGGCCACCTGCCTCAATTAGTTTGAGGACAGAGGGGTAGATGGAGGGAGGCAATGAGTGAGAGGGAGAGATGAAAAGAGAGATAAAGAGTGGGTGGAGAGGCTGGAGGGAGGCAGATTGAGTTGAGAGAGCTCCAGTGGCACAGAGGGGGAGAGGGGAGAGGGGAGTGGAGGTAAAGGGAGATGTTAGTGGGTGGGTGGAAGAGAGCGCACGGGGAGCTGCTGATTGGGGCTTTTGAAGGCCGATACTGATGCCTCCAGATTTGGAGCAAAGCTGCTGATTTCCAGGAGTCTGGGAGCTCAGGCGGAGTGGCCATTTTGTTTTGTGTCTGACAGAGAGAGAGAAACCACAAAGACCTCATTCAAAGTCACACGTACATTTGTAATAACTAATCTTTCACCCCTCCATATTCCAATGACAACTGGCAGGTTAAAGTTAGGGGTCAGGGTTAAATAATGCTCTGCAATGTCTTGAATGATGGTACACATGTTTTATGTTTTCCAGTGTCACAGAAGGGAATTAAAGCAATACACTTAAGGCTTTTTTAATGCAAGCTATTTTTGTGATCCTAAAAGGGACTATTTTTGTTTATGATTAATAAACTGGTTATCATTTAAAACACATGTGTCAAACTCAAGGCCCGCGGGCCAGATGTGGCCCGCCACGTCATTTTATGTGGCCCGCGACGGCTTGGAAGGCATGATCACCACCGTGGACCCGTTTTCGGTTCGTCGCGGACCCGTTTTCAGTCGGTCGCGGACCCGTTTTCAGTGGGTTGCGGACCCGTTTTCGGTTCGTCGCGTACCCGTTTTCAGTGGGTCGCGGACCTTTGCATGGGCAATATAAAAATCCTGTGATTTTATTTTGAAGGGAATTTTGAATGCAGCAGAGTGCGTCTATTCACACTCCTCAGAGCTGCGTTCACAACACACTTGCATGAGTTTACACACGCACTATTTATGATAGTTCACTTCATTCCCGACCTTTTTTTTATGTTTGTGCATGAAAGCGCTGCTGAGTCTGTTAAAAAAGGCTGAAGTTATAAAATGATTGTGTGTGTTGTATTACTTTGTGTCATTAAGATGCACTTTTGGGTTTTTAATTGAGTGTAAAAGTGAATATTTCAAACTAGTTTTTTTGTGTTAGCATGTGAGATTCTGTACCATTTCAGGCTCAAACTGCACCATCTTTTCATTAAATCCATTTGAGAAGTTGAACATGTTCCTTGCTTTGGATCTCGGGTCATTCAGGGGTGATGGTGCAGCCAGACCAGTAGAACCACTGCCCCAGACCACATGCATGTTCTTATTGGCTAGTTATGTCCTTCTCAACTGTGACAAAAAAAGCTTTGAACAAAGTTAATATAACAACGATTGTTTGATCTTTGATAGAATAATGTGGGTTTATATATATATATATATATATATATATATATATATATATAAATGCATGTACAATATTGTTACACTTGAATAAACAATACAAAGACAGTTATTTAACAATATGTTCGGTAGTAGTTAAATTTATACAGTGTTACAGTTACAACCGGCCCTTTGAGGGCGACCATGATGCTGAAGTGGCCCGCGGTGAAAATGAGTTTGACACCCCTGATTTAAAACATTGTTTATCATCATTCACGCTGGTGGGTTTTGAGAAGTTACCTCGACATTGTACAGTAGATCATAGACACAGCAACGGTGAGCAATTAGGGTTAAGTGTCTTGCTCAAGGACACATCGACATGGACTAGCGGAGCCGGGGATCGAACCACCGATCCTCTGATTGAAAGTCGGACCTGCTAACCACTGAGCCACAGTCGTCACAAGAGCTCTTCAAGAGCTCAGCTGACCTAATAAAATAAAGGTGTTAGGCCACACGTATCTAACACCTTGTCAACCAGCATGGCACATCTCACGTAAAAATATTTGGCTGATCAATTTTTTTTTGTACCACAGAACTAATAATTAATTGTATATTGCCTTCCTATACAAATAATACATAGGCAAACAGCTTAAATTAATTGTTGGATTTCATATGAACTTTTACAAAAAGTACAAAAATGTTATGTATTTTCATGCAAAATACATAGTTAGGTTCAGGAAAAGATTATTGTTTGGGTTAAAATGACAACGGAACAGTTTAATCATGGGGAACCATCAGCAGTGCGGGGTACACATCCACCACCACGGTGGGCTTTGGCTGTCTGGCTCATGATTACATGTAGAGGTTACAAACAGCTGACTACCACAGACTTGAAATAACACTTTTTGACATGATCAAGGAAGAGTTGACCCTGGACTGGAACCATTGATTTTCTCAGCAGTCCTGACTATCTGTTGTAGTCTGGAATATTGTGGTGTCGAACTGGATCTGAACCTCTTGAACCTCTTCAGGTGGCACAGGAAGTACATCCTCTGCTTGGACCTTTTCCGGATGGTATTTATGTTGGAAGTCCACTTGAGTTCCTAGACGATGGTGGATCCCAGTAACTGGAAGGCTTCGCAGCACCCAGATTGGTGACGCCGCTGTCAGTGATGCACCTGCTAGGTACCATGTCCGATAGACATCTTGTGGTTCTCCTGGGACTCACATGAGGAGACTCCCGAGTTGTTTTTTTCCGGCCGCCTGTGCTATGTTACAGTTTGACAAAAAAGGTGAATACCGACCATCCATCCCTCACTGCATTCAGACCTGCCATTCTGGAAAACAACCTGTGGTCTGTCGTCGGGGGTTCCTCTCTGAAGGGTGATGTCACACATGGATACATCACTCTCTGAATGAAGTGGCATGTGCCAATCCAGAGGGGTTGGAGAAAAATAGAGGAATCTGGACAAACTGCCTGGAGCTGTCCATGGTGCTGAACGTGCTGCAACACTCAAAACAGACATGTCACGGTGAGAACAGACATGACAGCAGACGTGAACCGCCATGCCATGATTGGCGCGGCTGCAAGGAACAGCCAGGACCCTTCTGCTGTGGTCTCACGAGCACCTGGACTTCATCCAAGCAGTGTGCATCCTTGAGTACAGACTTAGTGTTGACTCGTAGACATTGAGTCTCACACATGTTAAGCTATCGTTGGACAGGTTTGGGAAGACAAAGGTGGAGTGGTTCACCTCATGGGAGAATGCACCACAGTGGTTCTACATGATCACACGACACCACCGTCCTGGAGGAGTGGAGGCCATCTCTCACCAACTGTGGCCCCGAGCTCGCCTGTATGTGTTTCCCCAGTACCTCTGGCCATTCTGGTGGCACCAGATCGCACAAGAGTGTCAGCTGTTAACGGTGTAAACTTTGGCAGCTCACAAGGCGGAGAGATGCACTGTCAGCGCTTGGAAAGGTTACGTCTACCACCTGCAGGGGTGGGCACTATCCAAGGCGCTAAGCCCCTTTTACACATACGTACCATCTACCAGTAAGTTATACGGGGAGATCGTCTTGTGTTAACGTACCTTCAAATATTGGTAGATACAAATTTCAGTCCAACTTTCAGTCAAGAATCATTTCTTTACTTCATCTACGGTTTGTGTACTGATGTTTTGTCTGCTCGTGAATCTTGGTGTCACAGTGGGCAATAGACTACATCAGCTTCGCCCCTCACCCAATAGGGACAGCTCTTAGATGGCAAATCCCATACAATATTGAATGTTAGCTACGATTGTAACTACAGATTTTATGAGTACAGGAATAGCACTCTAAGCTGTGCAAAGCACTGGCATCACAGTCTACGGTCACAACGACATTGGCCAAAAAACGTCAAATATTTTTTCCCATGCTATCATCGCTAAATTCACTTCTGCAGTGACACGAGAGCAGCATCCCCATTAGTCTGGTTTCACAGGAGAACTTGAGAGTTACATGGCCTACAGTAAATTCAGCTTCATAGACTTTGATGGCATTCAGTATGTTATCATTTGTACTATTCTCTGTAACAGTAATTCAGATCTGTCAGGCTGTAAAAGGCTGTTGGGTCTCACAGTCAATTCCTCTGTTGAAACCAGACTAATGAAAGCCTCTCAGGTTGACAGCTCTTTTAGTCGGGTTGACCTGCTCACATGTTCAATAGCAGATTACATTATTACATTTCGCTGACGCTTTTATCCAAAGCGACTTACATGATATACAGTAGACACAGCAACGGTGAGCAATTAGGGTTAAGTGTCTTGCTCAAGGACACAACGACACGGACTGCCGGAGCCGGGGATCGAACCACCGACCTTCTGATTGAAAGACCGACTTGCTAACCACTGAGCCACAGTCGCCCCCAGATAAAATAAACAGGAACATTAGGGCTGAAAAGGACAAAACAACCTTTAACACAGTAGGTCAACTTTTGGCTTCAGGTTTTGTTGTCTGTCTTTTGCATTCAAAGAGTGAGGGTTTTATTTTTCTTTTGACTGTTTAACAATCATAAAGGAAGAAAGTCGAGGTGGTGAAGCACATTTCTTCTTCAGAAGTGATTTCAATACAGCAGAACACAATGCAGCTGCAGTTTTGTTTGAATAGCCTTAACCTAGTGAACACCAAAGCTCCGCTTCTAAATATGTTCATAGTTAAATTAATTCATGTTTTGTATTCTTTATATGTCTGGCTACTTGCTCTAATAGTTATCTGAGACTATTACATTGTGTATAATAAATATAACTAGAACATTTCGCAAGAAATTTTGATGTGTGGCGACTACTGCCGTAAGACGTCGCCTTACATAAATATTACCGGTAGTGAGATGTGTTGTTGAGGTTATTGAGGAGTCATTTCTGTATTTGTGATGGACTTGAGAGCAGCTATTGCTTCATAGACACATGTCACTGGTTACCATGGCGATTGGGGCACCAGGGTGAAGGGCAGACGAGATCTTACCTCTCTGAGGTCTGAGGTCCTTTCCTCGATTTTATATAATCTTTTTAATTCACCTTTTTAAGGCCTTGTATGTCTCTCTATGTATCTATGACGAGTATGTGTGTTTGTGTATGTCTGTCTATGTATCTATAACAAGTATATGTGTATGTATGTGTCTGTCAATGTAAGTTAAATAAGTATGTGTGTGTGTGTGTGTGTGTGTGTGTGTGTGTGTGTGTGTGTGTGTGTGTGTGTGTGTGTGAAACTGCCCTGATTAGCTTATTTGAAGCACCTGTATCACTGAGTGAGCAGAATGGTGAAAATAATGGAACCAGGAGAGGCACAAGACTTTTGTGAACGTTTCCGTTTGTGGAGTTCAGAAATGAGAGTAAAGGCAGTTCAGAAAGTGCCCCCGTTTGCTTCATGAGATCAGATTTAACATGGAGTCTAATGGAGCAGTTGGCTGACTTCATGTCGCTTTCAGGCTTGCTGACAAAAAAGTAAAAGTGTGTAGGATTCCACGACACATTTGTACAATGCGCACAAGATTTCCTACGTTTTGTTCAACAAATGATGCCTGTAGAGTGAAAATTGTGGAGTGAATGGCAATTTACAAATATTCTGAGTCTGAAGCTTCACCATGCTCTATTGATGACATTACATTTCATTTAGCTGACGCTTTTATCCAAAGCGACTTACGTGATATACAGTAGACACAGCAACGGTGAGCAATGAGGGTTAAGTGTCTTGCTCAAGGACACAACGACACAGACTGCCAGAGCCGGGGATCAAACCACCAACCTTCTGATTGAAAGACCGACTTGCTAACCACTGAGCCACAGTCGCTCCTGACATCACACCAATACACACCCATTGTAAACTAACGGTCCGAAAATGTTCCTAAACTTGAACAATGATTACATGAAAACTGTGCTAGCTATCAAAAAATGCTTTCAAAGGTTCAATAATTTTTCTATATTTAAGTATGGCGAGTCACTATGGGCATAAAGATGAGTGGTTTTTTTTGCTCTCTTCACGCCGAAACCCCATTAAAGTGAATGGGACAATTTCTCGCCGTTTTTCAAATTTTTTGGGGGGACCGCCCGGTCGAATCTCTTAAAAAAGTCACACGAAAAGTCCACACGATTCCCGGTCAGGCTGCACGTTTTGATGTATTTTAATGCATGTGCTGGCAACGAGTTATGATCCAAAGTTTAGGAAGAAGGAAAATAAGAAGATGAATAGTCCCGCAGGAGAACATGCAGTGTGCTTGCCTGCAGGGCTGCATCGCCACACTAATAATGCGAATGAGTTCCATGTCTGCTGGATGTGTAAGTTGTTCTTTTCTAATAGGTTACTTAGCAACCTTAGAAGATGATATGTGTTTCTAGCTTGTAAAGTTCCTCTACACCTCAAGTCCTCCAAAGAGAGTTCCAGGCAGCCTTAAGTTGCTAAATGCCAACACATTGGAAGAATACTTACTACATATATACAATATTTGCTTTTCCGAGAACTTTCCATTGCTATGAGGTGCAGTAATGCATTGCTCAGAACCTTTTTTTGCTAATGCAGAACATAAAGAACAATGCGGCTCCCCTTTTAATGTGAATGTAGTTTGTAATAAAACAGAGGGATCAAGCTGGCTGTTCGATTGACTGGGAAGGACTGTATGATTTTACTGGTTGATTTCAAGTTGTGACCACCAGGGGGCATCTATCAGAATGCACTCCAGACAAGATGTTCCTTTACAGAGGTTTATTCATAACTTTCAGAGTAGTCGTGTGCGTGGTTTGGTTGTTTGCACGCACTGAAACTCCCAACAGCTTCCTAAAACACTTTAATCTCTTAACACGGCCGTCACTTTGCACCGTCACTTTGCACCGTCACTCTCGTCCGAGCCTTTTTACTAATTTAGTGCTGGTGATATTCATCCGCGAGCAGCTGACTGCCGTCCTCTTCCGCCAGGGGCATAGTACGGTTCCTGTTCGGCTCTATAGAGGCAGTCCTTCGTCACACTGGCAAAGTACAACACTGATTTGAATATTCAACAGATATTCAAAAAGTTAGAATAGAGGGACTGCAAGACTGGAAAGAGACAATGGTGAATTTGTTGTTAGCACACAAAAGCTACAGGTATTTTGGCTCTGCCTCCTTGAGGTAGTTTTCTTTTTAATATCTGCCAGCTTTAACTCTGCTGCAGACTCCCTACTGGGCAAGCAACATTCAGGATCATACATCAGCACTCCGTCTACTTCACACACACACACAGACACACACAGACACACACACACACACACACACACACACACACACACACACACACACACACACACACACACACACACACACACACTAAAGCACTGCATTACACAGTACACAGAGAGGCAGTGAGGGAGTTAAAGTAAGAAGATGAAGAGATGGAGGTAGGACCAAATGTCAGGGGGGCTTTTCTCTTCTTTTTCTGTGTTCTTGTGCTTCTATCCTTGTCTGAGCTGGAAAATGTCACTATAAGGACATTTTGTCAGTTCTCATTTTCTTATAGGTCTAATGTGGAATTAGGTCTGTGATTCTGGATATAGACAGCAGAGCAGTAGATATAAGGGTTTGCCTTCTTCCCCCTCAAAGACGCAATTTGCTGCCAATCGTTATTGAACTATGGGGGACAAATGCTTCCACAGGGAGATAATAAAACATTGCAGTCAACCAGCAGTCAGGAGTTATTTTGTCAAACTTTAATTCTGTCTTCATTGTGTTAGTTGTGTTGTCCATATTCTGCACACATTCAGGGATTGCTCAACAAACCACAGAACGTTTCAGGCTCTTCGATGAATCATTGAAGAAATGATCAATCACATCGCTGCTTTTAATATCGCTGAACATGAGACATACTGCTTTTGAACTGGCTCTGGGAATAATAAACATAAGAGTCTGTGCATTCCTGGTTCAAGGCTCTGGTTAAGTCCACATTTCTCTTTTGGAGCAGCAAGTGAAATGACTTCTCTGACTCACATACTTTTCCAACTATCGGGTCTCTCTCAGTCTCCTGTCGCTACGTGTGTGTGAACGTCTCACTCAAATTGAGGGCGGCGCTTAACGGAATACACACATGTGATTGGTCGAGTAGGATCACATGAGAGGATTTACAAGGCGTGTGATTGGTCGCTGTGTTTCCTGGACCGCTGAACAAGAGCCGTAAAGGAAAAGCTGAGACAGTAAAATAGAAGTGATCCATGAAAATGTTATAATTCTCAATTATCTATTGGTTTTCGGTCCAGGGTCCACCGTCTGGGTCTGGACCGCGACTGCGGAACGCCTGTTAGTGACCCCTGGTATAAAGCAACAAACAGCATGTTGTGCATAGGCACTGTCTGTGTCTCTGTGTGTGTGTGTGTGTGTGTGTGTGTGTGTGTGTGTGTGTGTGTGTGTGTGTGTGTGTGTGTGTGTGTGTGTGTGTGTGTGTGTGTGTGTGTGTGTGTGTGTGTCTTGCTTGGTCATGTTTCAGGTGTCAATAATGTTAATGGGTTAGAGGGTTTAAGGTTAAGGGAGAAGCCCAGCTCAGGCAATCAAGACTGGGCAAGAGTTGAACACAGGCCTCCTGTTCTCTGCTGCACAGCAGCTGGCCAACAGGCTCTGGGAATTGGGGTTGATTTACACACACACACACACACACGCACACACACACACGCACACACGCACACAATGGAGACTCTGGTCAAAAGCCTAATTCACAGAGGGACATGGACTCCGTTTCCCTATCTCTAATTGAGATGTATTGCCCTGTGTTCCACAGCTTAGAGACGCCACAGCGTACACACACACTAACCTCGGTAGCCCGGGCACCTCTAGGAGTCCTTGGGGAAGTGGAATGAATTCCATGAATCTTTAAAGGGGCCTTTGATGGAGAACCAGAGGGTCTTTAGCAAAAACAGTTTCAGTATTTTCACAGAAATATAATTCAATGAACTCAATGAATGAATAAATGAACACGACTATTGGAGTCCAGGACGTATTATGACACTGGTTTAGTTATGATTCAGGATCTATATTTCTACACCAACTTGGGCCTTACTTTTCCTCTTTGTAATCACTCTACTTGCTTTCATTCTCCATGTCCTAAACATGAGCTCTTTAATGAGTAATTTGCCATGAGGAAAATTGCAGCTTAACAATGGAAGTGATTATTATGCAGAAAGTCGGCCGATATTATTAGAAGTAATAAACCACGATTATACTTCATACTTGGGGAATTTTTATGGGCCCGGGTCCTTGTGAAATTGGAAATTGGAATGAGGGTAATTAATCATTGAAAAGTGTCTGAGTTACATATCAATTTTCAGAAATGAAATGTTTCAATGAATGTATCAGAAGCAGTTCAGGGACATTTGTGCTGTGCCCTCTGCACAGTTATCCCTCTACTAAGTGATGATTGGTATTATCATCAATGCTACTGGTCAGTCATGATCCTCATTGCATATACATCATATTTCTCATCATCATAATCATCATCATAATCCTCCTTGTTTCCAGGCGCTCCCATCCTTCTAAGTGTCAATCACTTGATATCAATTCATCCAGAGTTTTTGTGATTGTCATAATGATTTATTCTAAAGTCACTACAATTATTACAATGACCACATTCATGATTATAGTCCTCTCTGTTATATGTGGCATGTGGTGTTGGTGACTCATCCACACCATTGATTTTTATTATACTCAATTGAACTTCATTTTAAAGCAGGGTTAAATCAATGTGGGATTTAAATCTGATCCCTAGCTTTTTAATCAGCAGCTGCTTTGTGCTGGTACTCTGCATCTCTCATTAGACCCCTTTCACACGCAAATTATTGTAAAAGAGGACAAAGACATTTTTTCAGATAAATAGGGTTTTGCAGCAGCTTTCATGGAGACAGTGCAGTCGGACATGTGAAGAAGACATTCCAAAATGGCATTGTGTGAAAGACTGTCTGTGTACTGTTCCCCGTGGGCTTTGAAGGGGACATGCATGCTCATATTTAGCTTCATACTTCCACTAGAGCATGTTTACATTACATTTAGCTGACGCTTTTATCCAAAGCAACTTAGATGATATACAGTAGACCGAAGACACAGCAACGGCGAGCAATGAGGGTTAAGTGTCTTGCTCAAGGACACAACGACATGGACTGGCTGAGCCGGGGTTTGAACCACCGACCCTCTGATTGAAAGACTGACTTGCTAACCACTGAGCCACATGCTTTGATCTTCAAGACACAGATTATTATTCTCAGTACTGCAGTCTTCTGTCAGCCTGAATATACTGGAGTCCCCCTCTGTCTAAAGCTCTGTGTTGTGTCTTTTAGATGGTGTCAAGAAGCCTTTCTGGATTTAATTGGGACAAAGATCAAGCATGTGTGTATCGATTTCACACATGACTTCAAACCTGTCAACACTGCCATCACTGTTCAGGATGTGGAGACCGTTGAGTCCAACACGTACCTCGCCTTCACAATTGAAAAAAAAACTGAGTTTTGATTGTAACACCAATCTGTTGTGTAAAAAGACGGCAGCTGACTGACTTTGATGTTCGCAATGACTTCATTTTATAGATCTTTTCTTGAGTCCATTTTTCCCTTTTCCTCTCTCTGTCGGCACAGAGAGTTTCAGACCTTCTGCCTCTGGCTCCCACCTTCACTCCCACGAGCCAAACCAGGTGATATGAACACTCCTTCACAGCCTCAGCCATGTCGCTGCTAAACTCCAGTATAAGCTCATCGGCTTGACCATCAAACCACATTGATAAATACTTCTTTCATTGTTTTTCTTCAATTGCTCTGTTCTTACTTTTAATGATTAGTTGTATTTAATTTCCTTGTGTGTGATTTGATCTTGTGTTTTCATCCACTGCACTACCTCTGGGCACAAATACAGTTCTTCTTAACCTGACTTTAAGATGCCTTTCGATTGAATATGAAGGTCACTGGAGCATATTGTTTAGCTGCAAAACTTAAATAGCAGTCAGACTGAATGAAGCGCTCTCTGAGGCGCCTTCAAAGCCCACTGAAGGTTCGGCATCATCAGCTTCTTGGTATTGCTCACCTGACGCGGCGTGTTGAAACGTGCGCTTCACATCCAGCCACCTTGCTTTCCGGCTGTTAAACCAAGTGAACAGTCGAGTTGATTGTTGCTATGCTGCATGCGAGCCGTGGTTGCACTCTGTAAATCACTTTATTTACTTTGTGTCCTCTGCTTGGATTCCTTCTTGGATTGTCATCCATTAAACAGTTCAATCAGGAGAGACTAGTTCCAAATTAAACAATAGATGTATTATAACGGTAATGGTGCAACAATGGAATAGTGCAAAGTCTTTGGCGATTGGACTCTATCCTGAACCAGGATAAACAAGGGGCAGCGAAGCCGAGTTCTGACCCGGCAGAATCCCCCCTGGAGTCCAGACACTGGTGGTGGTGAAGAAGAGAGTTGCTGCAACCTGATGATGAATTAGGAGCATGACTGCTTGCTGACTGGAGGTGACTTGGGTGGAGGAGGGTCGCATTGGTTTGAACTGAAATGACAACTGAAGACAGCAGAGCAGAGAACCCCTTTAAAGTTTGACAGCAACGATATGATTGGCTTAGAGACACAGCACCGCGTCTGGTTGATTGCTGTGATCGCTGGGAGAAAAGACAGACCTTTATGAATGCCCCGTGGTGTCAAGAAAGTCTTCCTTCCTGAACTACCGCTTAAGCTCCATTTATTTCTTTAATTTCTTTACATCAGAACACACAGATGTGTATTTCTTCCACAGCAGCATGTGGGACCAGTCATGATTCAGTCCTTGACAACATGTTCTGATGGCATTAGCAGCGAATCCACCAAACACAATTCTTCCTTGGCCAATCATTCTTCGCCAGCACCGTATATCTTGAGCACGCCTTATTGAAGCAGAATGGAACCTTTGTTCAGTTCATCCAGAGGATGAACACAGTTTGAAGGCTTTTCACCTGACAGAGGTGGAGGCTGGATGCTGGAGTCTTCGGCCCTCATCACACCTGGCATTAACCTGGCGGACCTGATCACAAGGGTCAAGAGAATTGCGCATTGTTAAGAGAATAGAGTTTGATGTTCACGTGTTAATTCCTTGCAACTTGCATAAGCCCACATCCTGTATCTACAGGAGCCCTTTGAGCCCTTCTGCATGTGTATTTAATGTGAACTTGAACCCACCTACATGGAGCTTGTCATTGACAGCATATGATGGTATGTCCTGTGAGATGCAGCACTCCTCGGAGGCCTCTGGACTTATCCCCACACACACTTCAACCACGGTGCAGCCTGAAGCAGTCCCTGCCAATCTGAGACTTTTCTATTTGCTCAATCATTTAAAGGGACATGGTGTTCACATGGTAGCCGACCTCTTGTGCTCGTGTCATTGATGATGTTCCTCTGTGGGAGCAAAGCCAGAAGCAGGGCGATGTTGTTCTACCTCTCAGGGATGAGCCCTCGTCTTAAAGCCCTCGGAGTGCCTCGAGTGAGCTGCGTTGTTTGGAATGCAGTGCAGACACGTCTGAAGACAAAAGGCTTGATAGCTGTTCTGGATCTTGTTGCTGAAGCTGTTCTTGAAGGTGAAGCAACACGCCAGCATTTTCCAGAAATTGGTATAGTCTATAAAAATACAAAACATACAATTAATATGCTCCCCTCAACACCAGCAGACATCAGTTCTACCTTGTCAATTGTAACTTAATTTGAACTTCCCATTACCAAAATGAAACTCATCAAATCCATCGTGGTCCAGGTAAAGCCATTCACTCACATTTCCAATACGTGTCTTTGCCTAATTTTAAATCTAATAACTTTCTGTTGATGAAATGATTGACCCTGTTGTTAGCAGGTAGGAACAGATGTAGTAATAAGCAACATATTTTCTTTTCTCTATTCAATCAAGCCCAATTGAAAACTGCTGCGAGGGTTTTCATCTGTCCGTGTTGTATTGCATATTGTTATTGTATCGTGTTTTATCGTGTTGTGTGCACATGGAGAGCTGTGTATTGTACCAAGGAACACCCGCCATTGCCCCTCCATCATCTCTGTTAGGAAGCAGCAGGCTCTCGTGTTGCACTGAAATATTTATTCACTCAGTATTTAAATTCATCAGATCTCTCGTCAGTTCATCAGCACTCTGATTTGGTTCACAAACTTTCCCTTTCAGCCGCTGGTCTGTTTTTTCATCAAGCCTCCCGACCCTTTCATGTGAGTGAGTGCACAGCACACGCTCCTCCGCACCGCCACTGCTATTTACATTCAATCATATTTCATTACATCCCATTGCTGACCCTGTGAAGCTGGGTGCCACCTTCCTCTTCGTGCCAGCCGAAATGTCACCCGTGTTCCCAGTGGGTGCATTATCCCTCCGAGAATATGACACCCAGCTGCGGGCTCAGGCCCCTCATCGTGTCTCACAATCGGCTCCGGTCCCCATTCCTGCACTACGTACTGGACGCCGCATTGTGCTGCATTAAAACGATTATGGCATGTTATCGGGTCACCATATTTGATTTGTTCCTCATAGACGACAATGATGACACACACACACACACACACACACACAAACACACACAGCCTCCACTGTAATCCTGCTGCTGGACCTCCGTACATGTGTACGGAGTCCTCTGTACATGTGTCTGGGGGACATAGATATGTTTTAATAATCCCTTTGTGGGGACTCTCCTTCCTTTCGGGGACAAATTGCAAGTCCTCATAAAATAAATCCTTACATTTTACCCAAACCAAGCCAAGTGGTGAGGGTAACGCTCCAAGAAAGGAATTTAAGTCAATGCAATGTCCTAAAAAATGATGGTGTGTGTGTGTGTGTGTGTGTGTGTGTGTGTGTGTGTGTGTGTGTGTGTGTGTGTCTGTGTGCAATCTGTGTTTAAAAGAAATGCTGCAAACCATTTTAGGAAAATGTAGTTGCCAGGACGCCATGTCTAAGAGACGGGTGACACATTTAACCCTGGAACACACTTACATGCACACACACACACACACACACACACCCTGATGCCCTCTCTCATGGCAGCTTTAGAGCATATATAATCAAGGAGGACTTGACATTGCTTGGAGGCAAAGTTTATAAGTGTGCCTGTGTGTGACTTTATGTGAGACACCAGATTTAAGAGAGAAGAGAAGAAACAAGGAAAGAGAAAACATACAACAGTAGAGTCATTAAGGAAGAGGAGAAAATAGGTGTGTTGACAAAAAAAGAGTAATTGCCCATAAATGCACAGCTCGGGTCACTGTCCGATGTGACCTTTTTGGCCTTATGATGGGGCTGTTGTCTCACTGTTCCTATGGATACATTCAAATGTCCTTTATGTTTGTGTGGTCATGGTAAAATATGACTTAAAGCTCTTAGATGACTTCTGATTGGGACAAGGGCCAGCTTGTTGTCCAAGTAGCTGTCCCAAGAGAAGGGAGGGACTGCGCATTGTTACGACTGCACATTATTCCGAAACCCCAAAAATCAGAAAAATGTCCTGTCCTGTCTGAAGTTATAGACTGGTAGTAATAACAACAGCTAACGGGCATTTAATGGGCTGATGACATTTGAAATGAGTGACCTTGAGAGATTCAGACGGGATGAAGTCGATTGCCTTGACTGTGACTGTAAAACACATGGCGGGTTGTACTTGACATGCATCATATGGAATGTTGGAATTATTCCAGTGGAATCTGTTCCATTAGATGGACAGATGTGTAAACCGCTTTAAAAGAGCCGCAGGTGTGGATTGACAAGCTGCAGCATGTGTGTTCCATCTGGTGATGCTGTAGACCTCGGGTAACTAAATTGCGGTCCGGGTCCGGACCCAGACGCCGTTGTCTCTGGACCCTGGACCAAAAACCAATTATTATTACGAATTATTAACTGTTGATGGATCGCTTCTATTTCACCTTTTGCATCACAAAATTAAGAACTTTCTTTATTCATTTAATTATCTTGTAGTAAAATTATTCAAAAGCCTTATGTTTAAATCCAGCCTTTATTTTACTTGAAATAAGAGAAGATAATGTATATATTATTAGAGTATGTATTATTTATAATTATTCTAGTTAAATTTTAAATCTGTAATAATACATATTGTTTAGATGTTAATTCATTGTACTTTATTTAATTTGACAGTCAGTCGTTGACTACATACAGATGTTAATACAACTGTTGGCTACGTCAATAAGTATAGCACAAAATCATATAGTGCAAATTTGACATTATGATGTTCCTGACCTTTACATAAGGACATTCTCTCGAACTGGACCTCGCAGAGTTTTAGTTGAATACGCCTGCTGTAGACAGTCGTGTTGTAACAATTCACCCTCCAATTTACTTTAAGGGGAAATGCACAACGCTACATTAAAAGGAAATGGGCGGATCAGCTGTTAATAATAGCCTTACATTGCTGCCACTGGTGTGTGTAGCATCTTTAACATGACCTACGCTTGGCCAAACAAAGAACAAAGAAAGGTCATAAAGCCAAACAGTCAGTTGCAATTATCAAAGTACATTAATAACTTAAATTCAATGCAACAAAACGAAACATGCAATACAAACAATTGACAAATTGACCGCTTCGCCATCCGTGCGCTCCTCCGACGTCGGAATCCTCACAAACAAAACCCCTCGCGTCACTTCCCCCCAGTCACATTTTATACACAAACGTCAAATAAAAGTAATAATAACAATAAGAGAAGATCCAATTTAAACCGGTGTTCCCTCAGGCCGCCGATAATAACTTAACAGTACGACACTTAAAGAGTAAAGGAAAATAAACAGACATGTTTTTACCTTCACCTGTGCCGTAAACAGAGACAGACATATGCGATCATTGCAGTGTGTATGCAGGTTGGTGGAGTTGGTGGAGTTGGTGGAGGTGGCGGCATGCCCGTTATGTACGTAACAAACAAACATTCTTACCTTCACACAAACCATGATCTGTTTCTGAACCAGGGCTAAAGCTGGGACTGGTTCTCTCTCACAACAGGCAGGCCGGTGCACTTTGATCTGAGTCATTTGAATTGAGGCATTAGAATGGTGATGATAACCACTGATGATGGACATTTGATGGGCTGGAGACATTCAAAAGGGTTTCTTTTGCCTTCTATGCATGGAATAAAAAAGTCAAACAGTTTGACTGTCATGAGTTGTATTATCATTAACTGAAGTGTTTGATAGCCAAATGTCTGAACCGAATGTCCGGGCATTCCATCCAGTAGACATTTCAGTTTGGACCAAAGTTAAAGACAGACATTGCCATCCCTGCAGCCACACTGCTGCTGTGGCAACGGGATGAGGGAGAAAACGAAGGGAAAAGGGAAGCTAGGAGAGTTGAGAGAGAGAGAGAGAGAGAGAGAGAGAGAGAGAGAAATAGAGAAAGAAAGAGAGGGAGTGGCGGATACAAATTTGTGCTGACCCCGATCCACTTTGGGAGACAAATTACATTGGTGAACCATTTTCCCCACCCTTCTCCTCATTCATTACAGCTCTCTGCAGGATAACAACAAATGAATGGCTGCTGTAGGAAATCTATGTTCCACTAAGTGTGACAACATGGCCCCCACTATTCAATGGCCAATCCCTCTCTATAGTCATGCACTGCGCCAAACTACACCGTAATGAACTTCATTTCACCCACTGTAATCATCATTGCAATCGTTAACCGCGACAGACCAAAATCATTTTCAATTCCCAATGTCTGAGTTATTTCTCAAGTGCAAACACAAAACTAGGCCGCTGATATATGTATTCTCTTTTATGGCTTTTACTGGAATTCAGATATCCTGTTTAGTACATCCTCTTCCTCTAATGGAGGGTACTCCCTCACCACAGCTAATCAATATGCTTTTATTGGCATTATATTTCGATCAAATGTCAGACCAGAGACATCCTGACATTGTGGTGTAATTGTTTGGTTAACACAGTATGTGTAAGTACATGCAGCAGGTGGTTCATAGCGAGCAGGCATCATGACCAAAGACAAACTGACACATGACGCTTCAGAATGATACAATCCTGTCACCGGGTTATGGGACACACACCGGGCTCGCTTCAGGAACGTGGTCTCACGTTGCCCCTCCTCACTGATGTCTGAGATTGATAAAGGTTTTGGCAAATCATCTGTCACTTATTTTGAAAAACAGGGCAACCAATATGAGAATATTCTTTTCCTTTTCCAATCATGCAATGTGTATTATTATCTTGTCACCCATCGCATCTTTTTTGTGTGTGGAATGAATGAAATGTGTTTGGAAAAATAGAAAAATAAATAAGAAACCCCTTCATCTGATTCATAAATCATGCACGTTTGATGTGTTAAGTGAATCAGGGTTATTCCCTAATTATCTGTGATAAAAAAGATTTGGCCAGAGCTCTGAACCACGACCCACGAGCCTCTCCAGCACATAGACCCCACCCAGTTGCCTTCAAGTTACTCAAGTCAACACGTCAATGTGGAACCTCAGTCGAGTCTCGTCACTTATAGGGAAGTCTTCAACATGTGGTTATTGTTATGTTTGTGATGAAAGAAAAGTAAGTCATTGCAGAAGGAGAGGGCACAAAAAGAGGACGTGTTTAAAGGAACCTCTAAAGGTGAAAATGGAGAGAACTGGATTTAATTTAGTTTTTATGTTTTAATATGAGGACGTTTCATCAGATCTGTGTAGAAGTCACATGCTTCAAGTTCGGCATTATTTATTGGCTCAAGATGTTTCCATTGACGTGTTATTGCCGGTCGCAGATTTAAGAACTAATAATTAGTTAATCAAAAAATATGTCATGATTATTCAGAATCAGAATCAGAATCAGAACCATTTATTGCCATATATGTTTAAACATATAAGGAATTTGTCCTGGCGGGAAGGTGCATACATTTAACATTTAACAATACACATTTAACAATTGACGCAGTGCAATAAATGAGGATGAATGGATGAATGAATGAATATTTACAAATGAAAACAGTAGCATATAAAAATATCAAAAATAAGGTAAAGTGCATGGAATGTGCGTGACTTCTTTTTTATGAAAGCGGCAAGTGTAATGTTAAAGTGTATTTAAGTATAAGTGTGACAGAGTCATTAGAGTCAGTGGGGGACCCGGGCTCTGTTGATGAGCCCGACTGCAGACGGGAAGAAACTGTTTTTGTGGCGTGAGGTCTTGGTCCTGATGGACCGCAGCCTCCTGCCAGAGGGGAGGGACACGAACAGTTTGTGTCCAGGGTGAGAGGGATCAGCTACAATCTTCCTCGCCCGCTTCAGGGTCCTTGAAGCAAACAAGTCCTGGAGGGACGGCAGATTGCAGCCAATCACCCTCTCGGCAGAGCGAATGATGCGTTGCAGCCTGGCCTTGTCCTTGGCAGTGGCTGCAGCGTACCAGACGGTGATGGAGGAGCAGAGGATGGACTCGATGATGGCAGTGTAGAAGTGCACCATCATTGTCTTTGGCAGGTTGAATTTGCCTCAGGAAGAACATCCTCTGCTGCGCCTTCTTGGCGATGGAGCTGATGTTTAGCTCCCACTTGAGGTCCTGGGTAATAATAGAGCCCAGGAAGCGGAAGGACTCCACAGCTTTGACGGGGGAGTCCCACAGGGTGAGAGGGGCTGGTGGGGCTGAGATCTTTCTGAAGTCCACAACCATCTCCACTGTCTTCAGAGCGTTGAGCTCCAGGTTGTTTTGGCTGCACCAAGTCACCAGGTGGTCAGTTTCCCACCTGTAGGCGGACTCGTCCCCACCAGAGATGAGTCCAATGAGGGTGGTGTCATCCGCAAACTTCAGGAGCTTGACGGACTGGTGACTGGAGGTGCAGCTGTTGGTGTACAGGGAGAAGAGCAGAGGGGAAAGAACGCAGCCTTGGGGGGAACCGGTGCTGATGGACCGAGAGGCTGAGACGTGTTTCCCCAGCCTCACGTGCTGCTTCCTGTCAGACAGGAAGTCTGTGATCCACTTGCAGGTGGAGTCGGGCACGTGCAGCTGGGAGAGCTTGTCCTGCAGCAGAGACGGGATGATGGTGTTGAAGGCAGAGCTGAAGTCCACAAACAGGATCCTGGTGTAGGTTCCTGGGGAGTCCAGATGCTGGAGGATGGAGTGGAGGGCCATGTTGTCCACAGACCTGTTGGCTCTGTAGGCGAACTGCAGGGGGTCCAGGAGTGGGTCGGTGAGGGTTTTGAGGTGGGACAGGACCAGGCGCTCAAAGGACTTCATGACCACAGAGGTCAGGGCGACGGGCCTGTAGTCATTGAGTCCTGTGATCCTAGTTTTTTGGGGACAGGGATGATGGTGGAGGCCTTGAAGCAGGCTGGTACATGGCATGTCTCCAGAGAGGTGTTGAAGATGTCTGTAAACACCGGGAACAGCTGATCAGCACAATGCTTCAGGGTGGAGGGGGAGACAGAGTCCGGGCCGGCTGCTTTGCGGGGGTTCTGTTTTTTAAAAAGCCTGTTAACGTCTCTCTCTTGGATAATGAGGGTCGTCACTGTGGAGGGGGTAGGGGGCGCTGTGATATTAATAATTCAATTATTTTAAAACCCATAATTTAGAAAAAAAGAATGACGGTACTCAGCTTACACCATAAGACAAAGTTGTTTAACTCACTATTAACATAAATTAAGGACGCCACCCAATTCTGGAAAAAATAGGGAAAGAATTTATATTTCATTAATTACATCTTAATCTCAGGGTTGAGTCCATGGTGTACAGGGACTTATTATTTCATGTACTCACAAATAATACGATCAAGTTCTTCAGAAATAAAATGTAATTAAATGTACATAAGATTTGATTAAAAACATGTTTACACCGTTGAGAGTTTGAGAAGCTATACTTATTATAAATTGCTTCAATGTTTTCACTGTTCGAGATTTGGTAAATGTCAAGTTTGCACAATTAATGCATAGAGACACACTATAGTGAGTCATTCATTTGAGTACAGAACAAGATTAGAGCAAATGCAACTACAAGGATTTACTTAGACTGGGATTAGCATATTAATCAAGGTACATGTTAATTTGCATCAATTTGTTTATTCACGTTGTAATTTTTCTCTGTGTCCCTCAGGAGTGTAGAGGCTCATACAACCAGACATGTAGCTCATAAACATTGTAGACTTTAGGAAGGTCTTAAGTCTTGTCCACTCTGAGTCTGTCCAGGCCCGTGGTGCATTCAGGGTCTGACACTCAGTGCCCTTTAGAGCAGTCTTTGGATGAAGTTATTAGTTCAGATTGTGTTCTTATGTGTCCGTAGTTATTATCTCATTTCAGTTTCATCATGTTTCTGTCGACGTTCCCTACAACATTGTGATATGTAACATTTTGTTTTTACCCATTTATTAATTTTTACGCCTCGACCAAGTGCACGTTTGTGCGATATAATTCAAGATAAAAAAACAACAGGTGGGGCATTTCTTTTAGACTCAAATTGAAAATGCACCTTAAACTAGTTGACGAAAATGTTGTCATCTTGCTGACACAAGATCAGACAACACACACACACACACACACACACACACATGTTGCATTAGTTTGGAGGACTTGTTGGAAACATAGTCCTGGACATGTGAGCTGATCGATGGCACAACGAGCACCATCTTCTGGCCATTCGTCTTCTGATGAAGACTTTGGACCGTTTCCTTCCACAGCTTGCAGGCTCTTCCTCAGGCGCCCTACAGGCGCATATCTGCAGCATGTGTGTGTGTGTATCTCCTGAGCTGTATTCAGGAATGGAGAGGAGGGGAACGGAATCACATCTAAATTCAGTTTACTGCTAGTTTTTTTTTTCAGTTTTTTTTTTTTTTTTTTTACTGACAGACAGGAGTCGTGTTCAGAACACGACTCCTGTCTGTCAGAGCAACGTACTGAAGCATGTTATTTCCCACCTCATGTACTCATCTCCTTCAACATCCATTCTTTAATCTGCTCCCATCTTGGGTATATTCATGAGATCCAGCAGGCAGGATGGATGAGGTCGCATGCTGCCGTTTGGGAGAGGAGATAAAAGACAGAAGACGGGATTGGAAGAGAGAAAACAAAATGTGGGGGAGAGTCAGACAGAGAGTGGTTTTAAAATGGACGCATCAAGCTGTTCCAAGGCACGGAGAAAAGAGAGGAAAGGTCACCGCCATCCTTTTAAATTACACTTCGCCTAGTGGGCAGCCCTCACTTTGTGTGACCGCAGAGTTCAGCCGAGTGGGAAGAAGGTTCACATTCGGGTTGGAGAGTGTTCAATCTCACCCTCTCTCCCTGTCTCTTTCTCCATCTCACTCCATCTTTCCTCTTTGTTGGGAGGGATGCTTGTTCTGTGATGTGATTACAGTGAAAGAATACATTGGTAATACCTCACATAACATGTACATACTTAATTGAAAATTAATTTCGGATGGCAGGAGAGATGCTAATGCTGCCAAGACCTCATACTGTAATCTGTTGATTTATACACTCAACAAATATCATAATTATCAATAAAGGTCAAGGTCAAACTGATGCAGAACTTTCACCAAGGAAGCCACAGTTCATGTCCTGTGTCAAACCAAACTACTTAACTTATGAACTAACGTTCATAATGTAACGGCATTCATTAATTTGACCCAAAACTTGATCTTTTCCCAAACCACCTATTAGTTGTGTTGCTTACATAACCATGTAGTGTTGTTATAATTCACAGCATTAATCACAAGTTCAAAACTGCAGTTGTGCCTCCATATGTGAAGGTATACACTGACTACTTAATTTTACTTAATGTAAATTACACATTTTAATCCAATGCACAATTTTTTCCTAAACCCAGCCACATGTTCAAAACTGCCAAACATCTAAAACATCTGTTTGAGTTGGGACGCGTAGACATGACACCCAAAATATCCTGAACATCCCGTTCTATTTCCCCGTCCCCAGGTCTCGCTGCAGAGAAGCTACTGACAGCTACACGTGTTCTCCCTGCTTCAAACAGCCACGCAACACAAAGCTAGCAGGAGCGCCACACTCGGCTTATGTCTGGTTAAACTGGGTGATTTGTTTTGTGAAACGAAGACTAAAAAACACGACAAGGCTGACGTAGCTACCATGAGCATTGTCTTCACACACTCATCCCCAGCGCCGTCTAACTATTGCTTTGGTCATCTGTCCGTCCTTTAGCAATATCGGTCCACCGCACTACTGAACGAAATGGGGATTTGTGTTATTATGGGGACATATGTCACACTCACTAGTTTGAAAACTCCATTTTGGCTTAGCGTCCACATGGAACCAGCATTTCCCTTTTGTCTTCCTCTTCCTCACTCTGCCCATCCTGCCATGTCGATTTGAATGGGAATGTCTGTTCTACTATTGAATGAGGGCATTTGCTTGCTGGATCTAGAATGGCGGGATCTGGAGGGCCAAAATGGAAAAGAATAAAGTGTGTAATAAATAAGAGCTGGCTGAGCCCTCGATAGTTTCAGCTCACAGTTTTGTCATTTAGAGTTTATATACCATACAAATCCACACCTATATATATACAGTATATATAAATATATATGTAGGTATATAAATCTCTCACTCTATTTATGTGGATATATAAATCGGGTTCTCTTTTAGTCCATACTCAGGACCATCCAGCCCAGTGATTTGCAGCTCATAGTGGACACCTCTATGGCCAAGTGACGGATGGCTGTTTCATATTATCCTTTTAATTATGCACATTGATTCCCCCGGCGGCCACTGCCTTGTTTACTTCCCGGCTGTAATGCATTTGTGTCTGCTGTTGCATTGATGAATGTATCCTAATCTTAATCTGCACACGGCAACATCCATCTGACTAATGCAGGACTCTGGGATAAATCACTGGGGTCTGACTACCGTCGGCCTCTCTCTCTCTAACTCTGCCAAACACTTGCACTCTCTCCGTCAACTCCCTCCTCCCTCTCTCCTCCCTCTCTCCTCCCTCTCTCCTCCCTCCTCTCTGTCTCGGCGACTCAAAACTTCACTTGCTCTCTCTCCAACTTTGACTCTTCTCATTTGATTTAGTATGCTCCTGCACTGTGAATTTCCTTTTTTTTCAGTTCAACTGGATAGTATGTAAAAGTGATGGAGTCAGTATGCCAGCAGAACTACATGCACATTCCAACGGCTTGTCTGCTGCTCCTAACGGTTCTTCATCTCAGGCCACATGCTCGCAATCATAAAACTATAGCAGTCGGGAAGAGACACTGTTATCTGCCTACCTTGGCACCGTTAAGTGTTGACTGGCTACTGGCCAGAAATGTGCTCAATCAACAGGGGAGAAAACAAATTTAAGTATTCTCAAGGTCCCTTGTTCCTTACAAAGCATTCTGACAGCATTCTGCTTATTGGTGTCGGCCCACTTCTGTATCCTTTATTCATGTTGCAGTTTCTCCCTTTAGATCTTCAGCTGGCAAGTCAGCATTGCAAGCATGTTGAAATGGATTCTGAATGTAATTGAAAGTCAGTGCAAAGACGTTCAGGTGTGTATCAAATGAGACTTCAGGGAGGTCTTGCTTATGCATGTGAGGAGGAAGGCACGGCGGTCTTAGATGAAATAGAATGGTGACTGATGAGAAACGAAGGCCCTGAGAGTAGCAGTCGTCACTGCCTTGTCCATGCTTGCTCTTCACCTCAGGGCAGAATTAAGATGTTTTATCAGCATTAAGCGGTGTGGAAATTCATTTTGGGCCATTTTTTCTTTTATTAGAAAGAAAGGACAGATAGAGTGGAAGGGTGAAAGAGAGGGGAGGTTTGAACCGGAGCCACTGCAGTGAGGACTCAGCCTTGGTGCAAGGGGCGTCCGCTCCAACAGGGGCCCAGTAAAATACTTTTAACAGGACCCAGGACAGAACCTTGGGGTACACCACAACAAAGAGAAGCCATCACAGTGCATAAGAAGGCCACTAAGGCCTGGCATCCATTTGCTTATCTAACAGGGAGCATGTGCACTATTGTCAGATTTATTCCAAAAATAAGTCGTCAGTCAATGTGTTTATGTTCATCACAATTACAAATCTGTCTGCTACTTCCACCCCACAGACATCGCCATGGATTGATCAGCACACAGCACAGTTTACTGACCATGACTCATTTTGTTAACAAGCAGGGTGACCTCCTCCCTCATCGCCGTCCTTAAATTGTCCACTGAATGTCGTTCACAGAAGATGAAAGAACCGCTATGGTTGCGTACAGCAAATAATTGGTTGTATATACATTATTAAGTCGTAATCACATATATACATGTCTTCAGTAGTTTAAAATTACAAAATCCTTTCAACCTAACTGCGACATTATTAACAAGTGTTATAAACTATTAATCAAGTGTTGAAGCTCAGCTGTGGGGCTCCCCTATCAAACACATTAGAGAAACACTGCCTGGAGGAGTGATTGTAGCATCCATCACTCGGCTGATAGCTGATTTGAAGCTAATTAGTCCTTGCTGGGTGGTTGTGTTAACAAAACAGAACGCTTTCACAAAGGCAGTAACAACACAGCGACTGCTCAAATATATGTTTGTACACATAACTATCTTTTTAATCTTGTTGCTAAATGACATGTCAAACCTGTGAATAACAGCTCAAACGACCTAAGTTAAAGGAGAATGACAAGAGATGATGTAAAAAAAAAAGTAGAAAAGGGAACAAGAGGAGAGCCTTATATTCAGCTCACAGACTCAGCAATGTTGGTTACAATAAGTTTGCAAACATCAGCCATCCATTTCCTCGCCAGCTTCCTTTGGGGCTCAAATCAAATCTTTATAGCCAAATCAAATAGTTTACAGGATATCAACCACTGTTTCTTTATAATAGGAGTTATACCTGAGTTACAGATAATTACAGTCCCTCCTCGTCATTTAGTTTATGGCTTTTTGCCGGTTTCACCTTTAGTCTATGGGCGTGTTTCTGAGTTACACTCGTAGCCTTTTTAATTCCTCACACTTCATTTTGTTTAATACGCCCTCTGGTGTTTCGGAGTATAATGCAGCGCACAGCGTAAAGAGTATACTTGTTGGGAGGACGCTCGCTGTCTGTGGGGCCGACCCAGAGAATAAACAAAACTTCACAGTGACGAGGGTCAGTGTGGGGACACTCCAATTTGGAGCCCCAAACCAGCAGAGTCGGTGTCGGTGTTTTTCTCTGAATCCAAGCAGGTGGAGCCTCGACTCCCTGAGCAGTGGGACGTTGAGTCCAATTAGATCCAGAAAAAGGGAGGACCGACCCAGACCCCCTCACATCCTTATCATCTTTCAGCATTTACAGACGGTGGGGAATCCGCATGCTGGTATAACCCATGTCACTTCTTACCCCCAGACGTCCCTCCCACTGCGGCGCCAACATATTCTCACAGGTGGCATGTGAGCCCAGACCAGCTCACTGTTGTGACATTTATTTAGTTTTCTGATGGATATGGAAGAAACACACACACACACACACACACACACACACACACACAAACACTGTCTCATCATTTCTCTAATCAAATCGGTTTCATGAAAATGAAATGCCAAACGCTTATGTTACCAAAGCAAAGTAGTATCAATTGTGATTGTTATTACATTAATTGTAGGTATTTGCAGTAACTAGTAATTCTGCATATCAGTCACAATATCAGTGCTGTCTGCAATTCATCAATATTGTAGTCACTCTCTAATCTCCCTCATACTCTGAACCTCATGCTTATTCGTTTCATTTCCTCTTTTTATTAAATGGCCAACACTCACTCGAGTTCAGTTAATTTCAATTTGATTTAACACACCAGGATGTATTGGCTTGCAAGACCTTAAGACAAACGATACGGAATGTGTGTGTGTGTGTGTGTGTGTGTGTGTGTGTGTGTGTGTATGTGTGTGTGTGTATCTCAATAGAACGTATTTAATGGCAGGCTAGAGCAAAGCTTGAATTGGAGCTAAAGCAGCTCTCAGTGGCACTTCTGTCCTGAAGTTGTAGTTAAACAGATACTGCTCAAGTGCTTTCTAAAATAACTGAACATTCACTGAGAGAAGCAGCCAGCGCTCTGCCTAGCTACCCAGGTTTCTTTTCTTCCTTGGATGTTTTAATTAAGGTGTATGCAAGTCAACCCGCTGCCATTTCGTCCCAGTGGGCCGCTGCAGCATGTGACCTAACCCTCCCTGGGGACGCATGTTCCATGACGAAAGCAACGAGCGTAAAACGGTTGTCTGGCAGCTCCTTAGAAACTGTGGGGTGAGAGCCCCGGCCGGCCATGCCAACCAGGCAAAGAGAAGCTCTGATTACTGAATAAAGATGGAAAGCGACTCAGGTCGACATCGCTCCACTATACGTTGCATTTGTGCTCCATATAGTGCTCCGTTTAGACAGCCCTTCCTGGCAGAGAACTGCAGGCGTTGTCTATCTCCTCCGACCCAGGAAGCGGCAGGCCAGCACCCCTCATGTTCAATCCAGGGGCTTCCATGGGAGAATATACTGCATAATGGCTTCAATCATAACCGGCTCCACGTTTGTCATTTTGTGTCTTTTGTCTCGTGCATCATCGCGGCCCATGATCTGCAGTGGCACACCAGGAGAGGCCTCAGTGTCATGTGACCGGGGTGGATTTTGTTAGAAAACAATGCTTTATAGTGCTCCTAGTGAGAGCTAGAGAGTTTATGTTGGAGGGTCAAGACAAATAAATAACTCTGTATGGATTATCAAATATTGAATGGATGACACTGTATGTACTACACAAATGTATTAATTAGAATTATGAAATGTATTGAGTGATTGTGGAATGAATCCTGAAAACATCAGGATCCCACAGACAGTTACGCAGCCTGAAGATTGGAGCAGATAGATAAGGAGGACGTGCTCAGGAATGTGAGAGGGGGTTTGGGTTGACCAACACCTAAAAGGACGAGGTCTTGTCCAATCAATGGACTGGAAGAGAGACTAGCCAGAGGAAGGGGGGCTGACCCCAAACCTGGCAAAGCTGAGACATTATGAGAACATCAGCAGATCTCTGGGTGCCTTCTGCCGGGCAGGTATGTATGGATCTGCTGCCCGGTGGGGGGGGGCACTGGATCTCTGTCTCATGGGATTTCTCTCTCCCATGGGACATATTTGTATATATTGTGTAGTTATTAGTGTGATTCATTTTGAAATGCTGTTCATCATCTTTTTATTAAATCAAATTGTATTAAAACTTTCTGCATCTGGGACTTCTCTTCACACAACCGCCCAAAGATTTTTGAACTTAACAATTTCAAATCATTTACTTGTGTTGGGAGTTTTTCTGCCGGTGACTGAATTACCATAAATCACATCACACCGCCATTACACTTGAAGTTGGATGCTTGTCTGAGTTATTGGCGGGTAAAAAGGCATTTCCAACAGGGGAGCAGTGGGAAGCTGGACAGGACTTAAAAGTATTGGGTGATAATATAAGTGTGTGAAGATGATAGCAGTGCTGGAACTACAGCCAGCCTGCTCCTTTGAGTGTATATTTGATTGTTTTTGAGGTAAAGTAACCCTGATGCTTTCTGGCAGAGTTGTATTACTGTTGACAGTTTTAAGGAGGTAATCTTTAACCTGTGGCAGATTGCATTTTTGAATAGCCTTCCCTATGCTGTCACCATGCAATTATTCTTCAGTGTTCAGTGTTGTTGAGATAATAGAGAGCAGATCAGAGACTGGCAGAAAGACAGAGACAGACAGGCTGAGAGATAATATGAAGTGATGGGGAGAGACCCTCAGGGCAGGCGGCGGCTGGGGGTTCAAGATCTGTCTTGAGATGACATCATCAAAAGAAGAGAAACAAACACAATTTTATTTCACCATTACGCGTACAGTGGAGTAAAAACAACATGGCAGACATGACAGAAAGATGAAACATGTGCATCGTTAATAGTTCAGTAATGGGGAGGGCAAGAGGCTCCCATGGGTCAGCCCACCAGTTCAAGACGGGCTGAATATCTGCGAGGGGAGCGTGACGCGTGGAGCTGGTTCCCTCTCAGGCCCTGGGCGGGCAGACTAGGGATGAATTAACGGACTCACAGAGCCGAGACGTGCAAAAACCAGAGATCAAAAAGGCTTCACTCATCGTAAACATTTAGAAGAAAATGTCGTCTGTCGTGGGCCTGATGGCTGAAGCAGCGCTGCCCGCGTCGGGAGCTCCGCAGCCGGCTTTTGGTCTATTTTTCTCTACTATTAATGACATGAATCATATATTATATATGATATAAATGATAAAACATATACACCCCATGCTGTTGACTTTCCTGTCCTCTCTCCTGCTGTAATCTCAAAGTTTGAATTCCTCTGATTCCCCTCCCACATGATCAAATTTCAAAATCCATCCAACACATTTCTTTTTTAAATAGCCTATTTTGATTTTTAAATGAACTAGATATGCCACGTAATTGTCCAAACAGAGAAGGAGCGCGATGAGCCGAAACGCACACACAAATCACTTGTCGACCGGCGCAGAAACATGGCCGTCTGGGCTGAACCGCCAGGCTACAGGCTACTCAGATTGTTGTCATGCACTCTGCACGTCCTTTGTCGCCGCTGAGGCAGATCTCTGTGCAGAGAAGTTCATCCTATCTCACTTTGTTTATCTTTGCATGCAAATGATGCAACCCCCTCAGATAGCATTCCAGCTCGAGCACCGCTAAGATAAATCAGACACACCTCATGTAATTTAAATGTAGCGTGGAGTAGTTTATTCCCTCAGATCTGCCGAGGAACAGGCACATGCTGAAGGATGAAGGCTCGCGGAGTGCTGCCTGCTAAAGCTGTGCAAATGAAGTAGAAGTAATTTTAGTCATGCAAGAGTGACAGCTGTGCTCCTTTTGATACCCAAAGGCAACAAAGGATTATTTGGATTGATTATGGATTGAACTATAAAGGAAAGAAAACCCCTCTGTGTCTGTATGTGTTTTTGTCCTTCGCATATCTCAAGGACCGTACATCCGATCTACAACAAACTTAGCCGTGGTATTGGCACCCAAGTGTGTGCTGTGTTGAATTTGGTGCAATTTGGACACGCACCACATTCAGTATTAATAAACTTGAATAAATAAGCAAACACCGCGATGGGCAGCAGGAGAGGCGGAGCTTAAGGGCGCTCCGGACCGAGTCCAGCATGTCGTCTGCAGCAGGGCTCCACAGGCCGCGGCTTATTGACCGCTGCTCACTGTTTGTCCTGGGGGGCAATCAGCCTGCTCCTTGAAGCCATGTTCTCAGAACAGTCCTGATCTCTGATCAACCGTGATCTCTAATCAGCCCTAAAGTTTGAACAGCCCTGATCTCTGAACAGCCCTGATCTCTAATCAGCCCTAAAGTCTGAACAGCACTGATCTCTAATCAGCCCTAAAGTCTGAACAGCCCTGATCTCTAATCAGCCCTAAAGTCTGAACAGCCCTGATCTCTAATCAGCCCTAAAGTCTGAACAGCCCTGATCTCTAATCAGCCCTAAAGTCTGAACAGCCCTAAAGTCTGAACAGCCCTGATCTCTGAACAGCCCTAAAGTCTGAACAGCCCTGATCTCTAATCAGCCCTAAAGTCTGAACAGCCCTGATCTCTAATCAGCCCTAAAGTTTGAACAGCCCTGATCTCTGATCAGCACTGATGTCTGAACAGCCCTGATCTCTAATGAGCCCTAAAGTCTGAACAGCCCTGATGTCTGAACAGCCCTGATCTCTGATCAGCCCTGATTTCTGAACATCCATGTGCTAGGACACTCCCCCAGCATTTGACAACACTGCAAGGAGCAATACCCAAGGGAGCCAAGCAATCAGCACCTTGGTACATTAGAAAAGGGCACCAAAGAATACAAATAATAACTTTTCATGCTATTGGAGATTCACAAAGGAAAGTCTCTCAGAATCAAATTATCTGCTTTGGACAAGGAGTGCCATGTCACATGAGATCCCTGTCATAAATAAAAAATGGTTCCATATGAAAAAGCTCTCTCACAACAAGGCCTTTGACGAGTGCAATGGAAGGGGGTCAAGGGAAGTCTCCATCACAGAGCTAGACAAAAGAATTCATGCCATAATAGTTGCTGTTGGACAGTCGGGCACTGCATGTGAGGATCCGTGTAAAGACCTGCAATCTTCCAAGGGCCGGACGCACAGAGGCATATAAAAGAAGTAGGTTAGCCATTACACGTCTGGTTACACTACTCACTGACCTTATTATAGACGGAGACAAATTAACCTTCAATAAGTGCACAATGTATGTCGTTTTGCAGCTCGAGATGTTCATATTGATATTATAGTGGTATAAAACAGCATCAATAGCCAAAGTGTGTGTGTGTAAGCGATGTGAACATTTTTCACACTTTTTTTACTCTTTCACACCAATCTTAAAAATAAATTGACACTAAATAATATGAGATTATGTGTAAAGAATAATAAAATGTATCAAAACACCCGTAGCTCAATAAAATAAACCTTAATAAATAAAACTTAAATGAGGATAAATCATATGAATAAAAAGTAAATCACACCTTAATATAGCACCTCCTATAGGTTACAAGACTCATGTATATGTTTAATTTCGGCGTGAAAACCACAATATGTTTCCATTGTGTAAGTGTCAGCCAGAAGACATGTGGTTGACATGTTATAGATGTTATGACATGCTGTTATGCTTTAGGTTCCTCGGGAAGCAGAGGTGTTAGATAGCATCAAAGTTCACCTGCAGCACACAGCTGGACTGCAGTTTCACTAGGTTTCAAGTATTTGCTTAACTTTCCGTTTTATAGGCCAATTCATTAATTTATTAATAAATTTTTTTCTGAGAAGAATAGAGAGATATGTTTAGGGTGTGGTGTGTCTTGTGGCATTGCTGGTGAATACTAAGCCATGGGGTGAGTGATGTCTTGTTTGTAAGAACACAATGAAGAAGGAGCAGATGGAGTAATGTTCTGGAGTGCATATGATGGAGGAGGTTAGATGTTCCATTATATTGTAATCTATCAACAGGTTTTCCAGTGTGTGATGTGGGTTTTCTGGGCGACGGTCAGGGTAACGAGGAGTAATTGGCTGTTCCTTTTGTTTTGATTAATTGTGGAAATGTCTCCTAGTAAGCACAGTGAGAGGCTTGCCAAGTGGACATAGCTATCTGGGCTATTGTGTGTGCAATGTGAACACATGTTTGCCCGGTGTAGTGAGCTCTGTGGACTATCGCATTCTGTATTAGTTGTATATTGGTATTTTTACTCATAAACTATATGCTATTCTAATACCCATTTTCTTGATGGTATATTTTCTCAGACTGTGATATTATTATGCATAGTTTTGATAGTGGATGTTAATTAATTCTGAGATTGAGGTGGAACGTTCTTGTTTAGTGGTCAACATAATTCTGAATGTAATTTACATAGAATGTAACATACATCAGAGTAATAGGATATACAATCCAATAATAAAAAGCATATGTTGGATGACAGCAGGATAACATGTCTCCTATGACAGGTGTAGACAACCTTTAAGGAGCCACCCATTTTTCAGCCAAAATTGCGAATGCTTTTTATCTCATATTAAATCCTGATTATCTCCTTGTTCACAAGGTCTATTTGAAAAATTAAAAAAGCTATAATATACAGACAACCCTTGTGAAGATAGATAATAAGGCCATATATGTGTTAGTGGTATATTGGTTTATGATAGTACACAGAAAAAAAATAAAAAATAATGTATTTTTGAATAATTAAATAGAAAGTTAATTTGTATTATCTTAAATATATCAACGAAAACGTTTTATTTACATATAACATAGCTAATGTAGGAGTATCTGTGTGAGGTTTGGCTTTGATTGAGTGAAGTTAAGTATTTTTAATAATTATTTTAGTTTAGACATGTCGAGAACTCATGTCAACTCCGCTCAAGCTAGAAAGTTCCCACAGTCCTCGGTGGTCCCTGAACGGTGCTCGTTTCACTGCAGCAGGGTGCTCCGTGGCCTTAGCTGTGAGTAGGGAGCAGGAAGGCCTGCAATATTCATATTTCAGCCATAAGTAAGTACATTTTCATATTTTTTGCTGGACACAAATGACATTCTCTTGCGTATCTTTGCGATGCTTTGTGTGAGTGGAATGGTTGCTATTGGCGAACTCTGTAGGCTCAAAGTTTAGCCTTCTAGCTAGTTCCTAACTTTTTTAATCAGCATTTTTTCAAAACTCTGGGTGCATTTTAGGTAAATTTGGGGGTCATTCTGAGTCAGTTTGAGTCATGCTTATGGTTTATGTTTATATTTATTTTGTAAGTGTTACGTGCCTTGTTTGTTGCTGTGTGGTGGGTGTGTGTGATTCTCGCCAGGTGTGTTGGTGATGTCACTCCCGCAGCTGCAGCTGATCCGCTCATCAGGATTGAGTTAAATGGCGGTGCCAAGCCAGAGTGAAGGGAAGCTTCAGTGGAAGCCAGAGTGTCCAGAGACGGGTTGGGTGCAGCCGTGAGGAGTCGAAGACCGGAAAGGAGCTTCAGTGGAAGCCATAATCGTCTTCCTTTTGGAGATTGTTTTCATTTGAGAGTTGTCCATCATTAAATACCCTTATTTGACCGTTGGTCCAGCCTTCCCGGGTTATTATTTTATGTTGTTTGCGTCCTCCTCCCCTAGACACATTTGGGGACGTAACAGTAAGGGTTAGAGTTAGGCCAGGATTTGACTTTTTTTCTTTTATTTATTTGATTTTTTTAAATATTTTTTGATATGCTCAGTCCCAGAGACTGAAACCCAGTGTCCCAAAATTATCACTGATGGGGTCAAAGTGGTTAAGTTGTGTTCTTAAGAGAAACGTCAAAATACCAGCAAATTGGTAATTTTGTCAAATTGTCCAAAATGACGTACAAGAAGCAATCAGTAGGTACGAGTGGTTCCTGTATGAGGCCCAATGTTCCAGAGCAAGATTTCTCAACCTGAACTGATTTTCACAACATGTGATGTCCCCACAGGATGATGTTTTTGATGACCCTCTGACCTTTTCCTTTCATCGTCAACAAATTATTCTCTCATAAGTTAAAAAAGTTGCGCTCTGGTGATAACAATGGATTTTTCTCTCCTGCGCTCCAGAAGATGGACCCTTTACATCTTCCTTGAGCCTTCTTCCACTGCCACCCACAGGACAGAATGTCAGCTATGCACACATGATATATCATAATATAACAAGTAGATTGCCATGACATTTTCTGAGCACATTCATACACCAAAGGTGATGAAACCTTTAGATTTTAATTACCCCATGACCTTTATTTTCTGCCACCCTCAGCACAAACTTTACATTTCAGCTGCACTACTGGTGAAGGCACGAAAGAGCTGCAGAGTATAACATGTTTTTATTCCTCCTCCTCATTATATAGTGCTATTATACATTGTATACTTAATAGCCTCACACCATACCCATAAACAAACCCTAGTTGTTTTGCATTTGATTGGACTTCTAAAAGCTGGGTGGGCATTGAAGGTAGCAAACCTACAGAAGACTGTTGGCTCCAAACACACCTCGCTTCTTGTCTGAAGTTGCAGATTGATTGAATGATGGATGTCATGATATTATTGGTTGGTACTAACTTGCGTAAGCACACGTCATATTTTGTTTTACAAGAGGGAACTATTATTGGATTCTGATAAAGATATAAAGAAGATTAATTTACATAACAAGAGCACTGCATATATTGTTAAATAGGTCCACAATATGACCAGGGAAGTGATCTAAAAGGGTTCAAAATGCATTTTTCATTTCAACTCATCTTTAATAGTATAGGATTTTACTGAATTATATTTGGGAGCACAGGGGCAAAACCACAACCAACCATTCTCCCAGATATTTGCCACTAACGTGGGTTATCATTACCGGCCAACACTGCACAATAAGACAGACTTAAGTTGTGAAAAAACTGAATTGTCCTTTATTAATAGTAGACATCATGATTGAACCATCTTTGTATTGTCAGAAAACCACACCACCAACTGAAAATAATGAGGTAATGATGGAGTGTTTCCCATTCAGTCGAGTTACAATAGACAAGTTTTGACGGATGAAACCTCAGTTGAGGTTTCAACAAGCGTTCAGCCGAGCCCTTGGTGAGACCTCGGCAATGAGCGTCCCGTCTATTTGTCTGGCATCTTCCCCAGGAGAGCTATTTCATTAGCGCGTTAGCTGCCTTATTTCCTTTTTTTTTAAACTACCTCTCGCACAACAATCAACTTTGAATGTCCCACTGGAACACTGCAAGATATGTGTGTGTGGCAGGGTATTCCCAAGAAGGAGTGTTTCTCCACTTCAATGAGCAAGAATAATGAGTTGCTGGTCCATCGAGGGAGGGGACAACTCTTATCTTCCCTCTCCTGCCATCATTTGCCAATTACCAGCATGTACAATGTCTTATACGTACCCACCACCAGCAACCACACTCGTAATAGCTTTGTAATTTTATAATTCATTTTGAGGATTTGAGCTATTATTTGATGAGCTACTTCAGCCCAGTAATTGGAAAGAAGAGGGCGAGGGGGGTCCATTGGCAATAAGTAGCCAATTAGTTAAATTATCGAGTCCGGCAAATCCCAAGTTCCTCCTGGTAAATGTGGATGTCCTGAAGCTTGAGTTTTATTCTTTGATTCTGGAACACTTTGTGGCAATCCAAGGATGACTTGAATCATCCGCTGTAAAATCTACTGTATCTACAGAAGCAGGAGTGCTGAAAGGACAATTTCCATTACAGTTGGGATTGTCTCCACTGTCAAGGCCACTTTCATTATCTTTTTGAAAAGGGCTACATCGAGAAATATCCTCTGGCACCGCCATGCTTTTTCATAGTATGTATGTTCTGCTTTCTGCCAGCATAGATAAATAAAACATAAATCCTATTGAAATGTTAATCCAGTGATACTGTATGTTGTATTAGGCTTGTGGTAAGAAACCCAGATCGTTAGCACCATAATGAAGCCCGGAGCTTCTTATTCCAGATTCACTGATAGATGGCCTGCTGCTCTCACACAGTTGTTTTGAATTGTTCAGCATGTGATGCATAGGCATTAGATGCATAGACATTATTAAGAGTGTATGTTCATGTTGTAGTAATACAGGATGTGGCCTGTGACGGTGCTGAGCTCCTCTCTCTCATAATCAGTAAAAACAATATGAACGTGTTGGTGTCACGACGTCGGCCATGCTGACGAGTAAACAGGACGTTTATGAAGACATGTGGAAGCTTTGTAGTGATGCAGCCTCCCAGCCTCAGCAGACCGTGGTTCCCTCCTCATCAGCTGCTCCACCACCTCCACCTGCCGGCTCCTTAATGTCCCCTGTTTCTACATGACAACACGTTTCCTTCAGGATCTGTTTTCTCTGAGTGGGCAAGAGACGGCAGGAGCTGCTCGCCGATGACTGGTGTTAATGGTTTTTCATTTTGTTTATTTATGTATTTGTACTTTTTATGATATCACTGAATAAATCATCTCTTCGGTCACTTGCTTAAGTACAGAATCAGGAGAATGCAGTCTGAAGCAGCAAGGCTCTTGACATGCCGACCACATAATACATTATAGCAGATAGTTAGCTTTGAGAATTAATAACAACATCATTAGTATGCACAGTACTCTCCGATGACGGCGGGTGGGTCAAAGGCCACCGCGTGTAAACAAGTGTTACTCTGTGGTGCAACTCGGAGCCATCGCAGAATGAGTGCTGATTGTTAAAGTTTCAGACAAGCACGCAACGTGAAACTGTTTCAGCACGACATTGTTGTGGGTTGATTTGGTCTTCCTCATCCCTGGTAGGATTTCCTTGATTTTGACTCCTTTTGTTCACCATGTCGTCTCCTGTCAAAGCTTGTCATGTAATGTAACGCTAGCTTGTTGACGCATTAGAAGCGCTTGATTTGTTGCAAACAGGGACCTCCCTGTTAATGCAATTACCGCTGAATGGCTCTCGTGAAAATGAGATTGAAATCCAGTTTTTAATAAGCTTCATTTCGAGAGGACTGGGCGAAACAGCTGCTAATCTCGGCACAAAAGATGTGCGCTGCTGCAGCTGCTGCGTCGCAGCCGATCGTCTCCCTCTGCTTTATGAAGGGTTCATTTCCACCGTAAACGGGGTCAGTGCTGACTCAGCAGGTGGCTGGCATTGATCTCAGGTGATAATCTAAATATCAGAGCCGCTCTGACGCGTCGCTGCATTTACATCATGTGAGAAAGTGGTCATCAATTGAGCTTGTTAAAAGCAGTGGCTGGGGGGAATTCAAGCCTTGACATTCATTTAAAGTTGTCAATACAACCTTATTGATTTTCCTTCTGCAGACTTGGTAACTCCTGAGAAGGTATTTCACACTTTAAGTGGTAATCCATGAGTTCTCTGTGTGAGTGTTTTCTGCAACAAGAAAAACACAAAAAGTCAGGGATGAGGCGGAATGAGAAGGAGGAGAAAGGCTTCAGGAAGGTCCCTCAGGGCATCGGCAGACAAAAGTCAGTGGGCCGCAGCCCCTCACAGAGGAGGGCTCCTGGGAGGTAGCAGGGAGGAGGAGAACACTGGAGCAGCTGGAGGTCCAGAACAGGGCAACCTCCAGAGCCACAGGAGAGCCTGTGTCCACACCACGGTCCAGGAAGAAATTCTCTTTGTGCAGCCGCAGAGGCCCAGAATAATCATGCCACGTGAAGACCATCCACAGAGGCTTCACCCACATGGTCCTGGCTACGGGGGAGGGGGCTATAATTGTGACATGTTGGCCTTACTTGGTTCCCCACTGCTTTCATGGATTCCGTCACTCGTTCTCTTTTTTATGCTTCTCTTTGGGTGATGATTCCGATAATAATAAATTAACAAAGAGTTTTAGTGTTACAGTTCCCATAATGTTGGCCCTCTTGGGGGAGGTAAACATCAATTACAATGTTGTCAAGCAGTTAGTCGGCTGTCGGCTACAACGTTAACCCCGCACTTTAAAGCCTCTAGTTTTTCCGCATTCTGGCAAATTGGCACCATTAAGAATATACAGAATTAGCTGCTGGCGCTTGAATCGCTGGATTACTTTGACACTGAAGAGCATGAGTAAATTTAAATCATCACACAAGAGGATGAAAACACAACACAGCCCAGAGGCTTCTGTCCTTTGTGGTCCTCCATGACAAGTTATCTGGTTTCTATGATTTTTATGTGGCTTTATGGACCAAAAGAAAGTCATATTTTACACAAACCTCAATTTCCTTCTTGAGCCGCGTGTCACAGCTGCTGATGCTGCCGTGGCGGCAGGCCGTGTTGATAAAGAATACAATAACTGACTTCTAGCGCGCAGCATCGTTCCCTCACATCTCCCCTTTTCAGCCGTCTGCATTAAGCCAATGGTGCTTTCGCGTCACGTTCATTTTGTGGTACCTTGACACTTGAATTTCCTCTGTTGACTAAACCTCATTTACAGTGTGTTGACCTTTTCAGGGAATGAGAGAGAAAGCTATTGTTTTTAAAAGCTGATGGTGTCTGAAATCTGTCTCTCATTCAGCACCCCCTTTTTCATTATCCAGGAGAAGAATATATATTGAGCTCATTAGCAAAATGAAACAAAACAAACAAACAAATTGAATTGCATGACGTTGTTGTCATGCAATTAAATCGTGTCAGACTATCGTCGGCTGGTGGCCCAGCCATAATAAATATCTACATGCATTTTTGTGATAAGTGAGCTATTGTATTGAGGCCATTGGTAAGCAGTGGTTAGGTTTATATGTTTGGGGCTTTTATTGTGAAATGTAAGAACGGAAAAAAGCAAAGCGGCATGTGCAGCTATTGACAATGTTGGGGTACAAAGTGTACTTTGAGGCCATTCGTGTTGTGACACACTGCTCTGCTCATGAAATGCTGCAAATTGAGTGGATTTCTAACTATGTCACGGTATTGCACATTGACTCTAACTCACAGATAAATATTCATCCTTCACATGTAAATTCACAGTTAATGCCGTCGGTTAACCAAAGCGGTAGATAACTGTAATTTATCAGCATAATATAGTATTTTCTGTGGTGGAAATATGCTCTAAGTTTAGTAAGTCACTATCCATATACATCATACTGTTGATTATAGTCTAATTTTTCTGCTGTGATGATTGCACAGTTTTATTAATCAAACTGCTCACAGCCCACTAATTTATGAGTGACCGTGATCGGCTGTTCCTAAACGTGACTTTGGACAGCTCAGCTTCGGGAGTCATCCTTCTGAGAACTGCCATGTGGCGATCAACCTGTCACGGGATTACAAGAGTTAGGACCCAGACCGCAAAGGAGACAGTACAAAATAAAAGGGATTTATTCGGTGTGCCAAAAGGCCGTGTGGAGCCCGAGGTCCGACACGGCGGCAGGCTGGTCACGGCGTGGGTCCCCTGGCCCGACACCGGAGGCAGCCTGCTTTCCAAGAGTCAGTGAAGGGTGTCATGTGGATTATTTTACACAGTAACATATCTAGTACTTCACAGAACCCCCTCATGAGGGAGCAGGACCAGCTCCGCCCCCACAGGAAGAGGCGTGCTGTCAGTGAGGACTCTTCTGAAGAGATGCTGTAAAGGAGACTGAGAGGGAAGCTGAGAATACAGCTGCTGGAGGAGAGGCCACTTTCCTCTGCTGCCCGTGATGAACGGACACTTCTGTACCACTGTTCAGAGGGTTTAGTCAGAGGCCACATTGGGGTGCTGTTGCTGGTGGCCCACTAAGCAGTCTCTGTTGCTGGTGTTGTGTCTTTAAATAATGAAACGCTCTAATAAAGCCTCTCATTCCTGCTGTCTGCTGGTCTGCTGTGTGACCACAAACTAAACACATGTTGGATGTTTTGGTGTAAACAATGTAATTCAAACATGGACAATGTTATGCCTGTGTTTGGTACACTTGGATTTAATAAAGTTTAACCTTATTTTTGCAGTGATTCCACAGTTATAAAATTACACTATAGCTAAAAATAACTACAACCCTTCAAGCACATTGAACTGATCACTAATTTGTTTTAAATGTACTGTTAAGTTCAAAAATCTTTGGGTGGTTGTGTGAAGAGAAGTCCCAGATGCAGAAAGTTATACTAAAAATTGATTTAATAAAAAGATGATGAACAGCATTTCAAAATGAATCACACTAATAACTACACAATATATACAAAATATATCCCATGGGAGAGAGAAATCCCATGAGACAGAGATCCAGTGCCCCCCCCACCGGGCAGCAGATCCATACATACCTGCCCGGCAGAAGGCACCCAGAGATCTGCTGATGTTCTCAAAATGTCTCAGCTTTGCCAGGTTTGGGGTCAGCCCCCCTTCCTCTGGCTAGCCTCTCTTCCAGTCCATTGATTGGACAAGACCTCGTCCTTTTAGGTGTTGGTCAACCCAAACCCCCTCTCACATTCTTGAGCACGTCCTCCTTATCTATCTGCTCCAATCTTCAGGCTGCGTAACTGTTTGTGGGCTCCTGATGTTTTCAGGATTCCTTCCACAATCACTCAATACATTTCATAATTCTAATTAATACATTTGTGTAGTACATACAGTGTCATCCATTCAATATTTGATAATCCATACAGAGTTATTTATTTATCTTGACCCTCCAATGTAAACTCTCTAGCTCTCACTAGGAGCACTAAAAAGCATTATTTTCTAACAGTACTGAACATCTTGGGTAACAATATTTTGGACAAAAGAAGGCGAAGCTATTCGTCAATCTACTCTGAGGTGGGATCTAAATGATACCAGATCTCTGACTTAGAGTTTTTAAATACCCAAATACAGCATTTCATCCAGAATTAAGGTAGGGTTTGATCACCAAAATCTGAATCCTAATCTTCAGAATCACGATTCTTTGCACTTTGCTTTGAAATGCCCAATTGTCAGATCAGATCAGTTTAATCTGATCCGACCAATGGGATCAGGAGTAGAACAACGATGAACTCTTGTAGGTTTCAGCATTTACTGACGAGCTTCTTCCCCCTATTTTGTCTAAAAATGCACATAGATGACATTCATAATGAAATGAAACATTGTGGCCACCATGAAAGACACACTCTAAGTAGAAAGAAAGGCTGGCAGCAGCAGCCGCCACACACTGCTCACCCAGTGTGAGCCGGCTGTAATGATGACTTATGAGAACCCCCCTGGTTTAGCTGGACATTATCCACACACACACACACACACACAGTAAGACACACACACAAACATAGTAAGGGACACACACACAAACATAGTGAGGGACACACACACAAACATAGTGAGGAACACACAAATATAGTGAGGGACACACTCATACACACATAGTGAGGGACATACACATAGTGAGGGACACACACACACATACACATAGTGAGGGACACACACACACACACATAGTGAGGGACACACACACACATACACATAGTGAGGGACACACACACACACACACATAGTGAGGGACACACACATACACATAGTGAGGGACACACACACACACACATAGTGAGGGACACACACATACACATAGTGAGGGACACACACACACACATAGTGAGGGACACACACACACATACACATAGTGAGGGACACACACACACATACACATAGTGAGGAACACACACACACTAATATAGTGAGGAACACACAGGAACTCTCTTGCTAACCAACCCTCTGCAGCCCACTTTTAGTCCTAACAGGATTTGAAGGTGTTTTTTTCTTGGTAATGAAATGCACATAGCAGCAGCTTGTGTTGCCCAGGGCAGCTCCAAACATGTCAACAAGGATGTTTTGGAGGAGTTTGTCATCCGTGAGTAGGTTACGTCCATCTGATCCCACACAATAACCTTCTTACAGCGCAGCACTTTTTCATGACTCAAGCCGACAATGAGCGCAACATTTCCAAGAATATATATATATATATATATATATATATATATATATATATATATATATATATATATATATATATATATTACCGGCTGCGGGAGGAAACAAGAGTAGATGGAAGCTTCCGTGTTGTTTTCTTTTGTGGTTGGACACAAACCTGTCAGGATATAAATTTTTGCCATTCTTTTTATGTATGCATATTTACACATTGACCCTTTTCACAATACATTGTGGCAACAACTGGGAATTATCATTCATCACAGAGAGCAGTAGCTACAGAAAGAGAAAAGAGTTGAGTTCAGATTTACAGAGGGGAAAAGGTTGAAACCAGAGAAGGATCCGTGTCGGGCTGATCCAGGCAGACTTGAATGGATCGGAATCAGCTGAAATATAGAGCGGATCAGAATTTGATCCCGCTCTGTCTCTCCACCTCGGCCTACACTTCTGCTCCCGTTCATGGCAGCCATTTTGAAAATACGAGTCTGTGAACGTAAAGTTGGGAGCAGAAAATAGCCCGATTGGCTAACCTCAGACGTCTGTTGCGTAAACGAAGAGCAGCCGTGTACAACATGTTTTTTATCAATACAATGACAAACCTTGCAGCTGCTCGTCATATAATTCATGTTAAATCCATTAGTAACTTGATGACAGGCTAATATTAAACGTGTCTGTTGTCTGATTAGCATGCTACGGTTAGCATTTAGCTCAAGCGCCGCTGTGTCAGAGTACAGAGTACAGCCCCACCCAAATGCTTGTTTAATCGCAGTCTCGAATCGTGCGTTTTTTTTATACTTATTTTTTTATTTGGGTACTTTTTACAGTTGAACAGAAATACAACCTTCAAAAAGTAAGAATGAATACAATAAATTAACCATGCATCTGGCCAACAAGGGCCACACAGAAACACCAAAATAAAAGTATGTAAGCAGGTCAATAAGTAAAAATACGAAAGCAAAACAAACATAACAACCATGCAACACTTCACCAACATTGTCAATCATAAATTCTGTCCATCACACAGATCTCTAGTAAAACATTTATTCAAAGAGTTCTATTCACAGGGATTCTTTAACTTAGTTTTAAACTTATATATATGGGGTTGCATCTTGGTGATCATATCATAGTGCTTGTATTTCTAAGAGATACTGAGCCTCTGGAGCCAACAAAGTTCAAAATCAAAGGTTAGGGAGGGCGAGTCACCTTATTTTGACATATATTTTGTCCATTAGCTATGTATATATATATACCCCTTCTCAGTCTCAGAAGGAAGGTCATTCTTTCCATATCATGGATTTCTTTAATTATTTCACTCGTTTTCTGTTGAGGGTGGGTCGGTTTGTAACCATTTACGAGTTATTGCTTTTTTTGCTGCAACTGTTAATATTTTTAGGAGGTACCTGTCATTTCCTGTTATTCCTTCTGGTAGATCACCCAAATAGAGTGTTTTGCGTGTAAATTTAATCTGTTGCCCCAGAATATGTTGCATAATTGTCCAAGTGCTCTCTCAGAATATTTGTATTGTGGGGCAGCTCCAGAAGATATGGTGGTGATTCGCTGTCTCCAGCATGTATGTTTTGCTGTAGTTAGGTAGGTCTTCATTTTAGGGGTAATAAAGAAACGGACAAGGTTCTTCCAGCCGAATTCACCCCAGTACATGGAACAGGAAGTAGAAAACGCGGTTTCACACATATTCTCCCACTGCTGACTGGGTATTTCATCTTGTAGTTCTTTCTCCCATCTGTCCTTGATATATGTTGTGGTAGGTCCTCTGATCTTTGTAATTCCCTGGTAAACCTTTGAAATTATTGATTTAGAGCTACTCGTGTATGCCTGTACTGCTAATTGTATTATTTCATTATGTTCTATAGCTATTTCATGTTTCTGAATTTCTTTAAAAAAGTAATGCCGTAATTGTAAATATCTGAAAAAATCATACTTTTCCAAATTTAATTTTTCCTTCAATGTCGACAAACTTTGCAATGTGTTTTTCTGCATTATTGTGCAGAAAGCTGTAATACCTTGGTTTGTCCAATACTTGAATCTTGAATCTATACTATTTGGCCTAAATTCTGTATCATATGCAAGCCATCTGAGTTTTCTTAGCTGGTTCCACAAATTGAATTGCTTTATAACTTCAAACCAGGTATGAAGGGTAAATGAGACAATTTTTTTATACAAGGCACATTTTAAAGGCGGCGAGACACGATGACTCCTCCAGACCTTAGACGTCATACTAATGAATATGATCTACACTTGACACAGCAAAAAAATGTAACTTGACAGACAACTTCATTGTTTCAAAAGCTTTGATAAGGATTACACCCATGCTATGTTTACTAGGGCTGATGTTCCGAGGGTCCTGGTGTAGTATACAGAGATAGATATTACTCACAGGGAGGGTGGGAAGATCAAACAAACACAGGACATTTGTTCTTGAGATTTTTGTTTTCTCCAATATTTCCTGCCACGTCCAACACTGACCCTGGAGGGGTACCTTTAGCGTCACAGATTAAAGAGGAGCACTGTCATAGTGTCTGTATTTGACGAGCTGGGAGTTAGACTGTGTTTGTTGATAGTGCTGATGACTCATCACTTTTAAGGCATTTCTTGTAACAGACAGTCATTATTAATTCAGTTCAGGTTTGTATATGATAATGCAACAGCCAATTTAAAAACTGTTAAAGACACAGAAGGTTGGACTACAGAGAAGAGAAGACTGTGGCTCAGTGGTTAGCAAGTCTGTCCTTCAATCATAGGGTCCGTTGTTCGATCCCAGGCTCCGCCAGTCCATGTCGTTGTGTCCTTGAGCAAGACACTTAACCCTAATTGCTCACCGTTGTTGTGTCTACAGTCTACTGTATATCATGTAAGTCGCTTTGGATAAAAGCATCAGCTAAATGAAATGTAAAAGACTGAAATGGAACCAGGGACAGTGACTCCACTGCTGTCTAAGCCATATTGATTATTAATAAATAAGAGCAATGTTACATGTTGGAAATTAAAATGAAAAAAGCACCCAGATCTCAAATCTGCTCCCTGCTGGCCTGTCATGTGACTTGGTGCTTTGGATTTATAGAGGAAGATTAATTAAAGGAAACAAAATAAATGTGATTATGGAGCTGAGGGGGAGGGGCTTCCTATGCTGATTGAAAGCACAGTGTTTTAATTTAGTTCCACTTCCTCTCAGGATCCAGAGGGTCAAAGGTGACATTTAAGTTAATATGGCTGGTAATGAGACGGAGGCAGACAGCGGCACAGTGGAGACATTGTTCCTTCTCACAGAGCACATGGATGTCACTGGGAGACGAAGCAGGATGAGCTTTGTGTCTTCATGGACATGCTCAAGACTATGCAGCAAAAACACTGTCTGTGAAAGCACTCCTGCCTACTGCGGCATCTAAAATTAGGACCAACATTTGTGTCAATATTTTCAACATTTAAATCTTTCCACAAGATGTTCCCTCATCTTGTGTTTTGAGGAGGAGGAGAGCGCTGTTTCACATCTGGTTCTTGTTCTCATTTTCGTGTCCACGCTGACTGTGGGTGACTATTAACCTCGGCAAAATGATGTATATCTGGCGAAGCAGTGCGACATAAATGAAAGTGTATTGCTACACTTATATGGCAATCTATCCTCTCATTGCATCCAGCAAACCTCTTTGCTTGGTGTATCATTGTGGGGACTGATGAGCCCAAACAACAAACGTATACTCTGCATATTCATGAGGCATGTCGAAATTCTGCTGAAAGATGTAGCTCTGCCCGTTAGATATTGTAGCTCACTGCCAGGGGATCTACTTCCTGGTCAACCTTGGTGGCTGCGTTCAGGGAGAACCGTTCTTTGTGAAGGGTAGTTTCGCTGTAGCAGGTGTGCAACAATTCCAAAATGTAACGAGGCGTCCCGGCAGCACATGGAGGTGGTAAGAACTGGGATTGTGCTGCTGGTGTGCGCCCGCTGGAGATTGTTGGTAGCGAGGACAAAAGAGCAGAGCTGAGTGGTCTTCTCCTTTTCAGCAACGCACATCAAGCAACGCCACCTCTGCTGCCAGCGCTCCGCTCGCCATCGCAGGGAATGAGAGAGCGGCTGCATAGCTGTAGCCTCAGTGTAATCAGCAATAATGGCAGGAGAGGAACAGATAGAACAGAAATAGAAATAATAGAGTAAAACTGCTACGTGCTCTTTTCAATGAAAGACTGCGAACACCGTTACTGTGGATATATATATATATATATATCCAGTGTTTTCACGAGCATGCTGAATCCATGTGTGTTTGGAGATGTCAAGACTATTTGGATGGGGGGCTTGGAGGTCTTAAGTCCATCCTGACCTTTGAACTCCCGTCATCTTTCCAGTTCCCCCTCCCCCACGCCCTCAAGGCCTTCCTCTGAGGCTCCTTCATGTCTGAGAACCAGAGACAAGGATCTTGTCACGCATCCGACGAGTTAAAATGTGAAAAGAACAGAGACTCGGGGGTGAGTGAATACAATCAAAAGCATTCCATGAAGAAACAGAGCATCAGTGTCACTCGGCCTTCACTCATTATCTTCTGAATTTCATCTGCGACACGACACGCTCTCTTCGAGCCTCCTTCCTTTTAATTGGTAAGAAAGTTCCCAGTAAACGCGTGTCAGAAATCACAGGAGTAATGTTTTGCTGTGGGCCTATATCCCCATCAGGCAGAGCGACGTAGGTGTAGACAGAGGGGAGGGGGGGGGGGGCAGCAGAGCATACAGTTTTCTCATATCCGCTCGTAGTGCACACACACACACACACACACACACACACACACACACACACACAGGGTTGTCACAAAGCAAAGTTGTGAGGACTGGCACGATAGGGTAATCATTAGAATGAGTACAGGGCTGTGGATGTGGGCTGTGTGAGCGTGTGCGAGGGTGTGCATGTGAGGGTGTGTGTGTGTGTGTGTGTGGGTTGGTGTCACGGGAGCTCGGGGGTTAGCTCGTTAAGAAGAGGGTGTAAATTGAAAGTGGCGAAGCAGCCGACGAGACTTAAGAGTTACAAATCACTACAACACGCTCCAGTCAACCTGACAGACTGCTGCTCCCTGATGCACACACACACACACACACACACACACACACAGCTAATTAGACTGCACACGGGTTTGAGCTTAATGACATCTGCATGAGCTTTTTCTACATTACAATGGAAAGTGCGTCCGGCAGGGATGTGCATGCCGTCACTTCTCTGCCTCACAGTGTTTGTCCTGACTCCTCCCCCTGAGAGGCTTTCTACGTTTGCCGTTTCACAGGCTGCAGCGAGCGTTAATGCCTCAGTTGGTGGCAATGAGCTTCAAACTATGTTCCCTCCTAGCTTCAGTTCAGGGAAGGCGTGTGAATATACTTCTTATTGCATGAAGCAAACTTCATGAAGCAACCTTCATGAAGCAACCTTCCGCCTCCACAGGAAGTTAGGCCCAGCTGTTCTCACCAGCAGTGCATTTCTCTGTGATGGTCTGTCTGTCTGTCTGTCTGTCTGTCTGTCTGTCTGTCTGTCTGTCTGTCTGTCTGTCTGTCTGTCTGTCTGTCTGTCTGTCTGTCTGTCTGTCTGTCTGTCTGTCTGTCTGTCTGTCTGTCTGTCTGTCTGTCTGTGTTTCTGTGTTTGTTTGCTTGTTCACTGTCTTTTCTTGTTTAGACACACTACGTGGTATATGCCCTTATTGGCTTGCTTGTCTGTTTTGTTTGAAACAGTTTTGCTCACAAAGCTTTTTGTATAAAAATGATCAGACACTGACACAGTTAAGTTCAGTATTGACATTGCACTTTAGTCTAGATGGGTTCCATGGAGTCAGACACGTTCCCTCCCGGACACAGACACTGGCAGCAGACACGTCTGCGTACCTTAACAACAGAATAGGTCGTCTGCCAGACCGCGAAACATCAGATATGACTGGAATGTTGAAATGGAACTGCTTGCTTATGTTTTCATCAAAAAGACCATGATTTGGGTTCAAATCACAATATGTGAAGTTAAAATAACTCCTTGCGATGACTTTTCACACGTGAACAGCTGGCTCCTGCTCTGCCCGACACGGGTCCGTTACATGCAGATGTCTATGTGAAGCCACGCAGACATGGGCAGATGTTGAAATGGTTCGTCATATCAGAACAATAGAAAACGTTGCGTGTTGACGGCGAATAAAGGAATGGACTCCAGAGTGAAAGCAGAGAACTGGGAGCTCAACCCCTGAAAGGTTTCAAGTGTCACCTTGTGTACCACAGTTAGGAATGCACATTAGATAAGTAAAGTCCTTTCAGCTGCGGAATGAGTGAACAGGAGACACAAAACTATCCATTAACAACCAGACATTTTGCAAAATACAAGAAAGCACACTGTATTTGCTCAGGTAGGGCAAACACAATGTTTACCTAATGTTTTAAAACAGCTTATTAACATTAATTAATAAAGTAATATGCATTAACTATCAGTTAAATAACAGAATAATAAGCTTGTTTTTTGTGAATAAATAGAAGTTCCCCAAGAGGGTGGAACTAAATCTTGCTGAATGCTGAACAACCAAAATGTTTTTACTTTTATGAGGTAAAAACACACTGTGAAAGGGTTAAAGTGATATGACGAAAAACACGGACAAGTTCCAGACCAAACAACGGCATGATAGAGACCCGTCATTCACCTTGTAGCCCCGCCCTTAAGCATATCCTGCTTTATGGTCTGACTCTAAATGACCATCATTTAAATGAACGTCATGCTGTATTGAAGAAGACTTGAAACTAGAGATTGAGACATAAACCCATGTTTACAATGTTTACTGAGGGAATACATCAAGAGAGAAGTAGAGTCATTTATATAGACTTCTATACAACCAGAGGAGTCGCCCCCTGGTGGTCAGGAGAGAGAATGCAGCTTTAACACATGAAGCATAGACTTCTATACAACCAGAGGAGTCGCCCCCTAGTGGTCAGGAGAGAGAATGCAGGTTGAAAGCACTCCAGCATTGGCTTCACTTTTCAGACAACACATGGCTGTCATAAATTGATTTGCAGTTGGAAAGGTTTCACTGATGTTTAATAGCTGTGTGATTGTTTTAAAATTGGCAAAAATCAACCTTATCTACCAAAAATGATTAATGACGGTAGAAAGATAAGGCGTTAGCCTGAAACAAAACTTTTATAAAAACAAACCGTTTTCTCTTTATGAAACGGCTAAACTTCATGACATAACATATTTAAATAATATTAAAATAATATTATACCTGGCATCTAATTAGGGTGCCTCCAGGACGCCTCCTCCCTTTAGAGGTTTTCCATGCACGTCCAACTGGTAGAAGGCCCCGGGGAAGACCCAGGACACGCTGGAGGGATTATATCTCCCAGCTGGCCTGGGAACGCCTCGGGATCCCCCAGAATGAGCTGGTAGATGTTGCGGGTGAGAGAGAAGTCTGGGTCAGCCTGCTTGACCTGCTGCCACCGTGACCCGACCCAAGATAAGAGGATGAAAATTAACATGTACATACTTAATGAACGCAATACAATAGACATGTGTTAACAGATACTTACTGCTTATTATTGTGTTCCTAATTGTTGTTTAATGCTCATTACTTATGAACACGTTTTCAAATATTAAATAATGTATTAATACCTGAATTTGAATTAATACCTTAGTCGACATGACCATTAGTAAATGCTTACTAACCACAATTGTTAGTTATTAATGCATTAAATAATGTTGATTGATGTAGCCTTATTGTAACGTGTTATCATAAGGAGCACTTTGATGAGCTCTCAATAGAAGAAATGCTGACCATGAATTGTCACATCACAGGTTTATGTTGCTTCTATACCTCCTTTACTTCCTCCAATCTGTACATTATTGCTATTTATTAAATATGGTATTATAAAATGACAATTTTTTTGATTAAAAAAAACAGACACAGGAAGAAGCTGTAGATACTTGACCATGAACAGTAACCCGCACTGAGTTCACAACAGTGAAATTCAATGGGTTACTCAGACGTGTCAGAGGAAGTCGAGGCTGCGTTATCCGGTTGTGTTACATGTGAAGGTTTTCATTTTTTTTCAAACCTCTCGGGCTGAGTGGTGGGGGTCGGCGATGGTTCTGAGCACCGTCACCGTGTGCACACAAGGCTTTTTGTCATTTATTGACCTCAACAGAGACGGTGTAGCAGAGACCACCGCTCGGCTTTCGGCTTTGTTCTCAAGTTCAAGGCCTGCAGTGGGAAGTTTCTTTAGAAACTAGTTCCGTACTTCCACAAGGAGGAGATGCACACAAGAGGCCGGCATCTGATCTCGGGTCTCTCGGGTCTTTCAATTTCTTTTTCAAGAAACACATGCGATTGTGTATGAAGTGCTTTGCCGATGAGCAAAATACATGTTTGTAAATGAATGAGCTAGTGGTCTCAGTAGGCAGACTTCTAGAGCTACACAAATATTGGAAAGAGTGCCATGACATTTTATTAAGACAAATATGCTCCCCATCTACTGACTTCAGTGCCCCCCCCCACCCCCCCTCTCCAATGACAACACACGGATCACATTGTGGGCTTCATTGAAATGTCTTGGCACCTATTTGATGGCTCGCATATCCTTTGTGATCATCTGACTTTTCATTCAGCGCCATCATCAGGTCAAAATCATAATTGGTCCTGTACTGAAAATTTGATTCCAGTCATTATTGTCAGATGTTCATCTTTCCGACGGTCCACAAACACATCATGTGTCGAATGTTTTCATCTAAAAAAGCAAGCGAAACTAAGTTTAAAATGTTGATGCATTTCATTAAAAAATATGTTGTGTTGTTTCTATTAAAAGGTACAGGAATTTTATATTGCAGTGAAAATCAAGAGAAAAATGTGACCCCGAAAAAACTCCCCAAAGCTGCTTGGCATTCCTCATTCTCAGAAAAAAGAAACAAAAACTGATACGAGTATTTCAGAAAAGCACTGGTCCTTTCAAAGTAGTCATGTGTATCTCTGACAGCTGGCAAGAAACAGATTAAATCTAAATGTCACATGAGCAAAAACGGCTTTTAAACAGAACAAAAAAGGGCAAAAACGCTGAAGAAAATCAATGCCTTATGTAAATGTCAGATAATGACCTCACTGAGTGTCCTCGTCCAGAGGCTCAGCGAAACATGGCAGAGGTGGTTCATGTGCAGCCCACACTCAGTACCTGTCACGCTGTAGAACCCTGATGGTCGCAGCACTGCAGGAGATAATGGCCCTCATGCACTGAGTGCGGCAGCCATGACAAGTTAAAGTGTGAAACTGATTGTGAGGGTCACATTTCTGTCGGTGCCCAGTGAGTACATGTGTCGCACACGGACCTCCGGTCACTCCACCAGAGCCAGGAAGGTGGATTTGCATTTCCCTTTGTCCCTGCCCTTTCAGCACACGCCTCCACTCGGTACCACACAGAGTCTGATGCCGATAACCGATTCTCACACTCCATGAATTTGATTACTGTTGGCTGTGATGTACCAGCAAGTCTGATTAAAAAAACGTCAAACAAGCCCAACTGTGAAGGAATGAGAAATTAAGTCCATCAGCTGCTTTTACACTTCTGTTTGTCTACAACATGCAACCAGCTGCTTTGAAGAATGCCCACGCTCAGAGAGGAGCCCTCCATCCATCAGTCAGGAGGGAACTAATGGATCACATCCGCTGCAGGAGAAAGGAAGTCATGTATTGCAAATATTTATTTATATGCAATTCAATGTTTATTTTCCGAGCCCTGGTTTCTAGATGAAGTTGCATCCCAGTGCCCAATCACTGGCTCTTTAGTTGTCAGCTGCCATTGGTGAAGAGTCATGAGTGAATCGCTTGAAATGAACAACTTTTTCTTACTGTCCCGGTATTCACAAGTCCTCATCTCCAATAACTCGTTCCCTGACTCGCCTCATCCACCTGCTCCCTGCTCTGAGACAAAGCACTCGCTTTGGTTCTCGTTTCAACGTATTACTTGGTCTCCTTGTCCTGAGATGAAGGTCTGACTCTCAAGTTTCATACCACAGGCGTTCAATTCTAATTTATTTTGAAGAGCTCAAAATCACAAATTTGCTTCAAAGGGCTTTACAATCTGTACACATATAACATCCTCTGTCCCGGGACCTCACATCAGATCATGGAAAAACTCCCCCAAACCTCAGGGAGAGCAACAGAGGAGGCTCCTCTATAAGGATGGACAAAAGTACAATAGAGGTCATGTGTACAGAATGAACAACATAACATAAAAGTTACATAAAACACATTCAATGCATATGACAGAAATTATTCATATAATGAGCGTAGTAAGCAGAATAACGATGGCAAAATTACACCTACTAATAATAACAGCAGTAGTGGATTTCATATAAATGATAATGGTTGCATTCATGGTATCCGTAATAGTAATGTGACTAATAATGATAATAATGATAGGAGTGGGTGTCATCAGGGCCATCTCCTGGCTTGACGGATAGATATAATCGAGTATCATCTGCATAACAATGAAAGTTTATGGAGTGTTTTCTGATAATATTGCCGAAAGGAAGCCTAAAGGAAGTGTTAACTGTTTAATGTTTCACTGTTGGACTTCTCTGCTCCGCTGATGTTAGTCACCAGGTGACTGACTGTGACTCAAGTGACTTTAAAACTCTGGTGAGTGACTCGTACAAACTCGAGTCACAAAGAGTCAAATCACATTTATTTTACAACCAACTGTGCTTGTTGGCCCTGTAGCAACAAATACAGCTTCTCCTCGCTGCTGCTCGGGTCCCCGCTGCTGCAGGCCCAGGCCGTATTGCTGGGCCCGCTGGAGGTAAGGGGAGAACCAGAACCAGGACTGAGGGGGGCAGACTGTCAAACCCTGTGCAGTAAACACACAATGAAAGTTCCTCATGGTAGCTTTAAGCAATGGAGAACCGTAAAGGACCCATAGTGTACCCTAAAGGGGAGAGGCTCTCTCAAAGTGTGCACTGTTATCATCAAGTCTTGGGCTTCATGGTGACAGGTCTTTTATCCCACCTTCCAATGTACTGGTTAGGATCAGGTTTGACATACTTTTGCCTTCCAGAATGATACTTTGTAAGAACTACTCTTTTGAAGTTTTCATGGCAGAAAAAAGACGTTTAAATGTTCATAAAAACGTTGTGTTCTGAATACAAATAAGAGAGTGACCCTGTCCTCTGACAACGTAAAGCTGTTGAAAGGGACTCTGAACCTCAGACCTCTGAACTACCAGCAAGCCGCACATCAAGCCTCAGGATGCTCTTGACAATGACCACACTGGCCTTTTTGAAAAGGTAAAGTTAATCTACAAAGGCTACAAACATTTGCTGGTACAGTTTCTGCTCATATATCTGTGTAGGTGAGGGTATCTATGCTTTCATTTCCTTTAAAAAAATATGGAAAAGGTGTCTCAAACTCTCGAAATGGGAAGAAACCAGCAATGCAGTTGAAACCCTAACCCAATTTGGGATACAAAAATATAAATTTTTAAAATCCAAGTGGCAAAAAACACAAAAAAAGACATATGCAAAAACGTCAAATAACATTACAGTCCACAACAAAGAAGCAGCAGGTGATACAACCTCGGGCAAACAAGAGAAGGGACCTCACACATATCTGTAGCTTCTATCGCTACTTTTAAATGAGTAGATGAATCCCATCTGCCAATTTGTGCATATTCATACACACAATTTGTGCTTTGTAAGTTTCATCTGTGAATTCCCAAAACAGGGAAACACAGAGGAGACGAATGATGCAGATTGAGTTAGTTTAAATCAGAATTTTCTCATTGTGCCTTCCCAAAAGATTCATATGATCATTTTCCAGCCCATGCACCTGTTGATAACACATCATCTTTTGGTGCCTTCTAAATTTTTTGCCAAATCACTGATTCAAAAATATTCACATATAACCTTTTCTGATCTACCACTTCTTTGGTTTAGAGACAAAAGCTACTTGGTTAAGGGTAGGGAAAGATTGTGTCTCCCATACGAAGCTGTTACTTTAGACTTTTATTTTTATTTTACTGGAGCTGTGGACAAGGTTCCCCTTAAATATAAATACATCTCAATAAATAACATTGTGGTTGTTGCAAGCAGTGGCTTAGTAACTGGGACTTGGTTCTGGGTTCTGTCCAGTTAGGACTAGGAGTAGCTGTAGAGGTGACAGTACATAACAACTACAGAAAAAAACAACTAAGCTTACCTGGCTGAGGAAAGGTCTATTAATGGAAGTTAATGATCACAGTTACTCAAGCATCCTTCTCCACTGACGTTCCCCATACATGGCACAACCAATCAAGTGTATGCAAGTACATATGTAATGATCAAATTATTACAGTTCTGAAAGGATCAGTGAACTGATTAAACCAGGACATGTTGATGAACTCAACATCTCTATCACAAAGAATAAGGGCACGGCCATTGTGTGTGAGGTATGAACCCCAAAAGGCTGTGGCATCTGTGTGTGAATGTGTGCGAGTGAATGGGTAAATGTGTACAGCGCATCAAGTGGTCGAAAAGACTAAAAAGCCATGATATAAATTATACAGGTTTCAGACTGCAGGTGCCAAACGTGTTGAACATGTTGACAGATGTATTTTGAATAAAGCCCAGCTGGCCATGACTTCCTCTCATGTCACTTAAGAAAAGAAAGTCAAGTAGGTTACTTCCCAAAATGTAAAACTGTGCATTTCAGGCTGCTGAATCCATACGCTGTTTAAAACATGGAAAGTGAAGCTCCATAGTGAAGCAGGCAGCTCCAGTAACAGCCGAATGGACTGGAAATGGGCAAAGAGATGGAGCCGAATGAAAAGCGGTTGCTTAATCAGCCCATCTAGCTTGAAGCTACCAAGCTAGCTCAGGCTAACCAGGCAGCTGGACTAAGAAGCTAGGTGATATGCTACTCTCAGCTAACGTTAACCCTGTGGTCTTGTTGCTCCTGTTTGATGGTTATAACATATACATAAAATATCATTCAAAAACATCATTCACCAAATAAAACAGACTACAGAGTACAGACTTCAATAAATCAATACATTTTTTATGTAATTTAATGTATTTGTCACATTAAATCATACAAGGTAATGTTATAACGCCAGTGAAATACAATCCCATCAGCTCCATCAATATGTGCATTAACTTTATTGTTATTCACCATGAATCTGTTTGTCAGATCAGTAAAATTCTACAGGAAAAGAGTCACAGTTGAATGGTGCAGTGCGGTATTCCAAGATTTAGCCGAGTTTCAAGGACTGCACTTTTGAAGTGTACATACATCCTGACCATTAAAAAGGTGTTTCTGGAATGCTTTCCCCTGAAATTGTTTGTTAAATTGTAGGACAGAAAATGTGTATGTTGACTGGAATGGGACTCTTATAATTCATATGAAGTGTTCCGATACAATGTGAAGCTGAACTGAGTGATGATTGGCAATTTCAGGGGAAATAAAACATATTATAAGAAGAGTTAAAAACAGAGTTCCTGGTATATTGAAAGTGTTTCATGATGATCGTGTGAGTATGAGCTGTCACGCACATTTACAGGCACACTTCCCTCCCACACACAGCCAGAGCATGTTGTTACAGCAACAGTGCTGTCAATCAGGTAAAAACAACCTTGTGTGGCATATAAACACAGACTGCAAAAACAGTCCAGCGGTCACATTCGCCTGAATAAAATAAAGACCAAACTTTTACTTTCTGCTGTATCTGCAAACTCCATTAAAGTTTGAAGGAGTTGAAAACCACTAAAATGCTCGGCTGATAGCCAGGGAGAGCCATTGTTACATTGTTACATCTCATGGTGGATTAGCAAAGTTTGGCCTCACCAAGGCTCCAGAGCTCCGTGAGGGACAGAGAAGCAAACATGTGCAATGTTAAATGAGTAATACCGTTTGTAAAAAAAAAAAAAAAGAGATATTGACAAATCGTGATGATTTATCCCTGCTACAAAAACATTATTTGACTCTGTTAAAGCTGCCAGTCATGCCTGCAAAAGGCACAACATTTCCAGAAGACCAAAATAATTTTTTTTTCCTCTCTCACAAAAGCCCATACATTTGCCTCTCATGAATGCTGAAATTCCACCAGACTTCCCAGAGGAGAGGCAGAGAGTCTGTGTAGCTTATCATGACTGAACCTCTACGTTGTGATTTTCTGTGGACTGGATCTGGCAACCTTGTGAGATCCAGTCTCATGGCTCACACAATTTCATTTAAAGGAGATGATGTCAAGTAGATACGAGCAGAGGCAAATTTCTAGAGACGAACTGCGGAAAATAGGAGTCCCTTCAATTTAAAGAAATGTTTCAAAGCAGAAAAAATATACAATTCAATTAATGAACATGCCCTAAGGGAGAGCAAGAAGGAGGCTTGGTTCAAAGCATGCATTACACCCGCAGTTTAATATTGTTTTTATCATGGAAGGCGTCTACATGTGCACCTTCTGTTTTAGTTTGTGCCTCAACGTGCAGCACGGCTGGGTGAAAGTGAACATTGATCAGCATGTGTGGTTATTAATGAAAACTCTCAGCCACTCCTATCCCTGGTTCTACAAAAAGAGGCTTTGAGATGAGCCACAATGTATTTTTCATAATCAAGCAGAATATGCAGTAATAACCGGTGCTGTGTGCTCATACCGTAGCGGCCTGGTGTGCTTTTCAGGTAGAGTCATGAACGTACAGGCGTTTCATAAACCAAAGGATATGCTTTTATACAACAATATATCATTGTATAAAGCAACTGTGGACATTGGTCAAATGAAACACATTCATGAATCAATATAAACTGATAAACCAACTCTCCTAATTTCACCACATTTAAGTTTATTGTATGGTTGGAAGACGGCTATCTATGGCAAAACTCAAAACCCTCTCATCCCTCTATCACTACATTTCAAATAATAATTACTAGGACCCAGGATGGGTTTCTACCCAGTCATCCTCCAGGTCCTTAGAGGGCTTAGCAGGAGACTAACTGAGGACTGATGAAGACTGATCGTAGAGTCTGTCAAGGTGTGACACGCTGAACCCTCCACACACCCTGGGATGCATGCAGATCTATACATATGCACTCTCCACACACACTCACCTGTCTTTTTTAGCCCCGGGTTGTGACGTGTAATCTGATAGCATCTGAGAGCTGGAGCTCTCCCAGTCCCCCGATGCGCTCCACAGGGCTACCAGTGGGGGAAGTCCTCGGGTCCACTGGGAGGCAGCCGGCTTGCCGGGCTGCTGCGGGACTCCGGGGCCAAGGGGCCAAGCTCATGAAAGATGCATTAATGTAGCTTTCCTTCTCTCTCATTGGACTTGTAATGTGGTTGCTACTCCCTCAGGGTTTGTATCTGTAATTTGACTCACATCCCTTCTCTTCCTGTGTGTGTGTGTGTGGTCGTCTGCATTATTCATCTCTTCTGTCTTCTTTCGGTCTTTAGTCGGTCTTTCAATCAGAAGGTCGGTGGTTCGATCCCCGGCTCAGCCAGTCCATGTCGTTGTGTCCTTGATCAAGACACTTAACCCTCATTGCTCACCGTTGCTGTGTCTACTGTATATCATGTAAGTTGCTTTGGATAAAAGCGTCAGCTAAATGAAATGTAATGTATTTCCATGAGCATTTCTGAAGCCCAAGCGCAGAGGAGCTGAAGTAAAACTGCTACGGATCAGACCGTAAGTGACGCCAGCAATACCCAGACGCGGATACGTAGCCCACGGAAGCACGTCCATCTGAGGGTGACATCACAGGCATTGATGCACGGCAGGTGAACATTTCAATGGGAGGGGCATAATCTGTCCAGGGATGTTAGGACGTTCATTGATATAATTTTATATTCAACTAATTTACATTATGTTATGAATCATATTACAGAATGACTCTGATATTAACAGCATTGGAAGGAAGTTGTTCAATGTAGTAAACAAAAAAAAGCATAGATGGAGTTGAACTACTTTTTTTTTACGTTGCTGTTAAATGACAAATGCATGTTACATGTATCTGTGTGTGTGTGTGTGTGTGTGTGGGGGGGGGGGGTATATTCAGCAAAGTAAAGCTTCATTTATTAATGCAGAGTAACTGCTAGCTTTGCTCTCTACACTTTCCAAGTAGCTTGTCCAACCCTACATTTCACAGAGCCAGTTCACTGCAGAGGGTAAAGGGTTCAGTGTCTTTGAAACAAACACTCAGAGAAAAAGAGGCCTGTCGTATAGCCACCGCCACTAAAAGAACTCTGCGTGCCTTTTGGGTGTTTTTGTAAGACTCAACATGATACATCCTCCAAGTGGGAATACAAACACATTTTCAGACAGGCTCTCCTTGAAAGCAGGTCTGGAGTTGCACTTAGTACATACACAAAGTGATGGAAGGAGTTGTGTGGAAAAAAGAAAAGAAAAGGTGGCTGACCTCACCTGGCTCCTTAAGACCAGGGAGAAGCAGTGGTTTTACTGCGTAGTATCCTGTGTGAGAAGCAGATTTTGACCTTTTGCATTTGTGATCTCTTCCTTTCAGCCACTTTCATCTCACTCTGTCGTGTTATGGAACTGCACTGCAACTTTTATTCAATTCTATATCTATCTATTATCCTTCTAACTGTTTTTTATTGTTTTAATGATTGTTCTTAATTGTTTTTAAATCTTTTATTTTGGATTGTGTAATTGTTTTTAATTGTTTTTAAATATTTTATTCTGCATTGTGTTTTTATGCTTTTAATGGCTGTATGTGAAGCACTTTGAATCACCTTGTGTTGAAATGTGCTATACAAATAAACTTGCCTTGCCTTGCCTTATGGATCGTAAATGGACTGGTGCTCTCAGAGGTTCACCTTGAGGTTGGGCACCTGTCGATCAGGCGTTCCTCATAAACAAAAGCCACGGCTCACTCTGGACCCATTATTCCAGCTGAAAACCATGACCTCAGTCCTGGGATTCAGATGCAGACTGGTCCGGGGTTTGGCTGACGTCACGGACTGACACGGACACCAGAACTGCATCTTGGAGGAGAAGCAGAAATACAATCCTGAATGAAGTCCTGAACCTGAACGCTTTCACCTCCTGCCTGTCTACCAGCATGTTTATCTTCCTATCTGTCTACCTTCCTGACTACTCACCTGCCCTACTTTCCTGTCCACATACCTGTCTACCTTCCTGCTTGTTTACCTGTCATGGATGCCAACTTGGAGACCTTCTAGATTCAGGGGACTTATGGCGTTAGTTGTGCTCGCTACTTTCATTGGAAAAGCGTTGGCGACTCTAGGCCTGGGTTTATTATACTTTAATTTAGGGTGGATGCGTCCAATGAAAGGTGCCTTTCAAAGAGCGAATGGCACGGTACAACCACAGTGTTTGTATGAATCGATGTGAAGCAGAAGGTTAAAAAAACAAACGGACAAATGTCTTTAGTTGTCTCCCGTTCCTCTCCAGCGGAGTTGTCTGGATGCTAGTTGAGTCGGAGGGTCGTCTCTGCTGCTGGTGTGTATTTTCTTGTCTGCACTCTGACACGGGTCAAGCGGCAATTGTGAAGGGTCAGTTCAGCCAGGCAGGAGAAAACAGTCTGCTTTATTGACAAAGAGTCTGGCTGATTGGTCCTCAGGGAGAGAAGCTGTTACCGTGGCAATCAAGATAGCATGGCTGGGCAAGCGGTGTATTGTGGAGTCTCCCAGGACCCAGTGACGTGGAGAATCCTTGAGTGGCTCCTCAGAGAACTTTGTAAATGTGCATTCAGTGCACTTGTGTCATCTCTGTCACTTACACTATGCTGCACATTGCAAAGTGCAGTCGCTGGAGCTCAGTGGGAGAGCACATGGTGGTAACATGAAACAGACGCATGCTGCACAATTGAGGCAGTGTGGAAAACAAACTATTGTGATGAATGAATATTTATGGGGTGTGGCAGGTGGTGGCAATATTTGTGATAGCAAGGGGAAAAAAAGCCAGGCCTAAAACAATCTTTTCTCCACCCACAGACGAGGAAGCTGTCTTTGAAATAAAGTGGAAACAGTAAGGCTGAATAAAGAAAAACTTAAAATGAGCATAATAGCTTTCTAAAAGACTATTTATTTAGGTAGACTTTGATAACATTCAAGTGTTCAATGTTTTGTAATAGATACAATAAGGCAGGCACAGCTGTGCTCTACCAAAAAAAATCCTATACCTGTATTTGTGATTTAGTTTTCCTCAGAATTCACATTCACACAATAGCATCATAACAATCATAACTGTTGTCAAATAGATTCCCTTTATTTTCTCTGTCTGTTGTTATGTTTTGATAATTCCCATTCTTACAAATGTTCTTTCAAATGCCCAGACATGTTCATGTGGGATGGATAACTACGTATACACATGTCTGATACCAATGCTCAGCGGCACCTTTAGCGTCTCCATGGGGCGCAGCAGGCTTTTAGCTGATTTCAACGGAACCCAATTAGTCGGTGCGAGACGCCGAGTATAAAGAGCGAGTCCACACGAGGCAGGTGGGAGGGGAGGGGATCCGTCAATCACAGGACTTTCACCCATGAGACCGCCGTTCGAGTCCCAAGTGTAACACGTCGTTTTGTTACGCAACTTCGGCACATAGGTACTTCTGTACTGAAGTGCCAGTTACAATACTTAACAAATGTAGTCATTTTAACGTGAAACAAACATTTTGTTGCCTATCTCTAACCAAGTAGCCAAAATGTTGTGTGTGTAAACCTAAAAATGAATTGAACCTACAATGGAAATTTATTTTGAATAACTGCATGCATGTAGCAAGCAGAAACCGACCAAACTGACACGTCCAAACCAGATGTTAGAGGGGTAACTAGAGTAGATTAGTTTGAAGTGTAGGGCCACTGACTAAGCGTTGTATTTAACAAGTCCCAAGTACAGGCTCCCAGAAACGCTAGCATAGCTTTAGTTTTCAGACAGAGAACAGCACTGCTTGACAAGGGCCATCCCTTTTGCCACAACACATCGCAATCATCCTTCAACTGAGCTTTGTACTGAAAGGTGATGAATTCTACTCATGACCGTCATGACGGAGGATACATTCAGTACAGCCATGATGCATATCCGGGGATTGTAAAAACCTTCGTCCTCTTGGTTTAATCAACCAGCCCAGTATCAACCCCTCAAGTCTTCTCAGTCTCAATGTTCTAAAACATTAATACAATAAGACACATGCTGATCAAATCCAACCATAACTGTCAGTGAATTGAAACTAGTCAAAAAGTTAAACTACATAATTTTAGAGGTGGAAACGACAAACTGGAAAAGCTCATTAATAAAAGGCCAAACTCGGCCTCTGGGTTTGGTTTGCTGAACACCACCATCTATCTTTCCCTCGGTCTCTTCTTTAATTGTGACTCTCTGCTTTTATCTCCGTGAGAGTACTGGCTGTTGTGACACACCCTGCCCATTTGTCAGAGTCACAAAGCTGATATTGCTGGAGACACAGTGCTGTAAAATCTCCCCGGCCCCACAATCAGTCCGGTAATGGACATCAGCCATCACTCCACAACAGGGCCCTATAACACATGTTGTTTTTTGCCACTGATAGGCCCATTACATCTCAATACATCTGTCATGTTGTAGCCAGGCTGACGTCTGCCTGCTTGCCAGCACAATGGCAGCATGGAACAAAGCAGGCCTTCTAGTTAAGCATTAGCCTGTCAAGAAAAAGTTACTTTCCCCCTGTCACTGCGGTCATGCTTTTTCACATATATGCAATGTTCTGGTTAGAGTTGATGAGAAAAGGTCTCACTGGGAGTTTGCCCTTAGAGGAAGATTGAGGCTCAGTGATAGAGCGGGTCGTCCTTCAATCAGAGAAATCAACGCTTCTATCCCGGGCTTCGCTAGTCCATGTTGATGTTGTATGAATGGGTATGAATGAGTTAGATAGTCCACGACCCTAAAACAGGATAAGCAGTTCGGATAATGGATGGATGGATGGAGTTAGATAGTCCTGATGTTGAGCTCTTTGATTGATTGAAAGAACAGAACATTGTGATACAAGAAGAGTCCATTTCCCTTTTGCACAGGAAAGCTAGGAATAGAAAACACTGAAACCCACATGACAGGTAATGCATGTACAATAGTACATGACCTCTTCTGAGGATCTGACAGAATAGTAGCCAAAGAAAATCAAGTTTGCACATCAAGATTACTTCCACATGCAGTACTACTGGGCCGAGTACTACTCAGTTGTCAGAAACAAAAAGAAAAGCAACGTTCAATCAGAATTCTTCCAAAATATGATAACATTGGATTTACTTTTTTCATACACCACTGTACAATAATGGAGACACATCGTGCTAGAAACTCATTAACAGTAGAAATGGACAAAGACTCTGCAAAGCAGACAAAGACCTGCAGTTCTCCAGCCCTCAGCAGAGCTCATGGTGAGTTAGTACTGCCAGATTATAAATGAGGACAATTTCATACAGTTGGTGACTATATTTCACAAATAATTGATATTTTACTGTTCTCATTTGTACAGCGCTATATTAGCAGGTAAGAACAAAGGTCATCTTCTGGAGAGGTTGGCATTACTTCATGACGTCAAGGACAAGGTTCTCTGAAAGTGAACTGATTCCCAGTCTGACACTAGTGAAGACGAAAGCCACAAAAGGAAAAGGACCACTGAAGGAGAAAGGTGTATATATATATATATATATATATATATATATATACTAGTACCTCTGCCCACAGTCCTCCAGAGTGGGACAACTGTGGCAAAATGGAGAGCTGGCTCCACCACGAGACCCCCAAGTTAATGGAGAACTTGCTGCTTACCAGCCAGACGCTGTCCAAAAGAAAGAGAAAACAAACATGCCAGCAGACACAGATCTCTTCATTTGAGCTTTCCTGTTCTGATGCATCACTGGAGCGTCCCCCTCACTCTCTTCTCCTACGCTCTCTCCAGATTGCCAGGACTTCATGCGACCATGTTTGATTGAAGACCCCAATCAGCATGCATCCCTGAAACAGATCAATATCCAATCCCAGGCATCAGTATCATCCAAATACTAACGCTGCTCCCTCTCTGACAGGAAGGAGAACGTGAGGAACTCCTGCTTGTCATCGTCAAGGACTCCACCCTCATGCACAGCCATTCTGCAGCATATGGTTATGCTACACTAGCACATCCTTTGAGTAATTGGAATTATTATATTATTATTATCCAATCCCAGGCATCAGTATCATCCAAATACTAACGCTGCTCCATCTCTGACAGGAAGGAGAACGTGAGGAACTCCTTCTGCATGTGTCGTAGCACACTCAGCCATCCGTGGAGAGGGGATCTCTCTTCGGATTGCCTTTCCAGAGGTTTCTTCCCATTTTCCATTTTCCATCGGGATTTTGGGGAGTTTTTCCTCGTCTTCTTAAAGAGCTTGGTGGAGCTTGGACTATTTAATGTGATATTAAATATTAAATTAACTTGTATTAAAATTCCCGTTCAGGCTTTTTTATTCCATTATAGTGAAAGACACATGCTATACAAATAAATGATATTGACAGCAATGATCTTGAAATAAATAAAAGGTGAGTGAGTCAGGATTTGTTGATAAAGGACAAAATAAAAACATTTTAAAAATAGTTTTAAAATACTTTTGATTGAACATTTTAGGCTTGATCAAAAGTGTTTCAGCTGCGGTCAAATAAAGGCATAAAAGCCTCAAAAATTATATAAGAAGACCTCAGATCAAAGCAAAGGTTCAAGGAGCTTTACTTCGGAATCACGATTAAAACAAGATCATATATTTAAATTAATTCAGGGAATTAACAGCTAAAGGAAAATAAATAGTTAAATTCACTACAAAAAATCTAAATAAAAAGAGTAAAATCAACAAATAAAATGCTGGGGAGACGAGCCACTGAGGCAACACACTCTCAGTATGTAGGGGAGGAGCCAATCCCATCAGGGGTTCAAACATCAGAACCATCTCAACCAATCAACTCTATCTGAAAGGTAATCTCTAATATTTAGGATCTATCTATTTAGTATAAACAAATCTAATTGGTTTCAAATTCATGACCAGGTTTATGTATTCAGTATTAATAAAGCTGACTTGTTTGATATTCCTAATAATCAAATGAATGCATTAACTCAATTAACTTAAAATACATACAATGTATGTATTTTATTAATAAACCACATTTCAAAGTTTGTATTGGTGGGTGGTACATTTTGGTAACTGTAAAAGCAACTGGTAAAAACACAAGTTGAACATTTTCATAATACAAACAATGAGTATGAGGCAAGTTTTCCTGAGGGAAATAGGACTTTATCAAGCCAATACCTCAATTATCTGGAGCATCTACATTTTCAGTGGTGGGAGATATGGTGAAAACTCGGTAGAGTCCAGTTCCATCAGGACTGAAACACTTGGAATGTGCACTTGAGGCCTTTGGGGTAGCTGAAGTTAAAAACACGATTCAGAAATTGTGACATTAGGTTGATGTCTAATATCTCCTGGCAGTTTGCTCCAGTTGCATGCAGCTTAACAGCTCCAGCTGCAAGGTGGAACTAATTGGAACACTCCTAATTAAAAAAGTCTGATGTTTTTATTATGTAAATGTGTTATCATGTACAAGATTCTTTTCAGCTTTAGAGCCTGTTGCCTTCTGGGAAAGTTTCTCCTGCTAAAGTTTCCATTGGACAACATGTTCCCTCAGTCTGTCTCTGACACTGTGTGTTGACGGATGGTCACACTGCAGTCACATGGTCACGTCTATGTGACAAGAGGCGTCACTCTGCTTACGGATTCCTACTGACAGATTCTGCCGTACATTCTGAAGATGTGACGTGTTTTGCTGATGGGGATTGAACATCCTCACTCGGGGGATGACGGTGGTCGTTGGGTTGTTGCTCTTGACTGCAGGCTTTCAACACCGAAACGCTTGGTCCAACTCGAAATGAGTCGTTCGTATGCTCTGCAACGCGTTTCTACAAATCAACAGCGACCGCTTTGAAGATGTTCAGCTTAAGTGATCCATCATGGAGGGGAAAGAAAAGCATCACCTTGATCAAGTATTTCAACCACTGGTGGACGATGGTTATGTCACCCTAATACAAACAAGAGTGTGACGTTGTCCTTTTTTAGAAATGCTCTGATTCAAAGGGAATATGTATAATTGATGAGCTTTACACACACACACACACAACGAGGGCTTCTCCAAGCTGTTGTGGCTTGTCATTCGGCTGGGTTGGCTTTGTGATGTGGCTTGGCTTGGGACATTAATCATTGAAGACTCTAGACTGTATGGCTCCCATTGTGTGTGTGTGTGTGTGTGTGTGTGTGTGAGAGAGAGGAAAAGAAAGAGCAGCAAAGGCTGAGTCCTGTATTGTCTCCAGGGAAATCTGAGCATTCATATCAGCACTACCTTCCTTCTATCATGGTAACCCGTGAACACACACACTCTCACAAACACACTCTCTCTCACACACACAGACACAAACACTCTGATTTCCATGGTGTTGTGTTGAACAGTTTTTAATTGTTCCAGTTCATCAGCTACTCTATAATTTCCTTCATCCCGTTTTTTGTTAGTATTACAGTTTTTTTTTCGGGCCGTGTGCCATAGAAGATAATTTAGCATTTCACCACCGATGATTAGGATCAAACTGCTACACTAAGGTGAGAGGAGGAGAGCGCTAGAAATGTCAATGCGAGAGAGAATAAAATGCACGAGGAAGGCAGTAATACGGGAACATGCAGTAGTTTACCTCATGCAACACGATACTGATCTACTGTAGTCGTGCCAGCGCTTCTTGTCGAAACAGGAATACCATTCATAACCAGTCAAAAGTCTCTTCATTCAAAACATCTGCTGGATGCATGGGCGGGGCTTGAGGGCTCTGCGGGTGCATGTGGTCAGCGGCGGGCTGACCACTTAACGTACCAACATCACAAACCAACTCCTTCACTTCCACCCGGCGATGAGTGGTTTGAGGGCACGGAGCTGGGCGACTGTGGCTCAGTGGTTAGCAAGTCAGTCTTTCAACCAGAGGACCGGGGTTCAAACCCCGCCTCAGCCAGTCCATGTCGTTGTGTCCCTGAGCAAGACACTTAACCCCCAGTTGCTCCCCGGGCGCTTCACGAGGCTGCCCACTGCTCCTTAAAAAGGATGGGTCAAATGCAGAGGATAAATTTCCCCACTGTGGGACTAAGTGTGGGACTAATAAAGGGGTTTCTTCTTTCTTCTTCTTCTGGATGTAGGAGCTGCCCTCTGATTCCGTTAGCAGGCCGTACAATGGAGGGAGACTCTGCCTGTAAGTGTGTCTGTCTGTCAGCCTGTCCTCTGAGTTTGCTGACAACTTTTCCTCCAATCATCTTCACACTTGGCAGGGTGGATCGCTCACGACAGCAGGAAGTACAGTGTGGAGTGAGAAGCTCTCAGGAAAGCGAGCCGCAGCGCTGGAGGGCCGAGCAATCGACACGAGGAGCGCTGCTCAGGTACGGTACATTGCCAGTCAGAACAAATTAGGGTTTCTAACAAGAAAATAAGTTTATCAATATCATCTAAATGGATGCCGCAGTGCTTTTCCGACTGAACCGTTTTGGTGTACAGCGGATGCTCCACAATTAGGTCTCTGTATCTATTTCCACCCGGGTGGCTCACCGGCCTCTCAGCAGCGGAATGTCACTCTGATGCAGTTGGAAGTAGAGAAACATCATTATTCCTGTATCGATCTCTACAATGACACTTCAAATTATTAAAGCCACCTGTGTGTCTTCTGAAAATGTAATGCGACTGGAAGTGAGTGCTCTCATCCCAGAGGAAGCTATTTGCCCCACAATGCCAGAATAAATACACCAATGCCTAATTGTGTACTTTTCTTTCTTCCGTGCTCACATTTCACACACCCACAGCCTGATTGTAGGTGGCAAAACTATATTATGATTCATAGAAATGGTTACCAAATTAAAAAGATCCTGTCCTTTTCCAATGGAGCCCCTAAAATCCCACAACTTCTATCCACAGAAGATATTTTGAACATTAACACAGGATCTGAGATTCAATCCATCGGCACGGCGCTCAGAGGACATGTGGGCCGTACAGGAGCCAGGAATGGAACCAGCAACCCGCTCAACCTGTTGGTGTTTATTGTCTTTTACATCCGAGACTGAGATGTGAGATGTATGTGTGTCTGGAAATAAAGCAAATGAATGTCTTTCTCAAGACATGAACCTGCTCTGTGATAGGCCCGGTTGTCATGAATGAAGGCTTGGGCGCAGAGCGCTGTGTTCCGGGCCAAACTGACATCATATCTTCTAAAGGGACGTACTGATTGGAGATCAGTAGCCTGCATGTGTAGCCTTATCTCTGTCAGGTTGATTTGACATCTCTGGGGAAAGTCACATCCCTGTCAATATGATTTAAAATGTTGTCACTGGATGATGGATGACATCCAGCATCCAGCATCCAGCACCAAGCATTGGTGCAATGCAATTAGAAACATTCAGAAGTCAAGCAGGCTGATCTGGATATAAGCTGAATACATATATATTTAAATACATATAAAGATAGAAGATCAGTCAGTCAGGTGCTTCCGTCCATCCTTCTATATTTACAGCCTGCTCATCATTAATGCTGCTTATAGCCTATATGTCTATCTGCGTCCATTCACATATATAACATTACACATCAGCGTTGTGTCTGCTGAAAGAGTCTTTTCTTTACAACAACATTTGCCGCCACAGTAATATAAATTCCAATTATCTTTTGTGTTTAAGAGACGCAGTAAGTATGACTGATGATGACGCTGTCTTCGAAACGCAGATTTTGTTTCATTACACTGAAGCGGCTGCATTTTTCATCACCAGCGTGGACTTGCCTATAGGGGACTGATCATTACCAGGAAGTAGCACACATATCACTTTGATTGGTATTTAAATGAGCTTTACAGTATATTCATGCTTTTATTGCCAAAGTAAATTTCTGAAACAACGCACGATCTGGCCCGTGGGCGCCGTTTGCCGGCCTCTACAGTCGACTGCTGTGGGTTTAGTTACGCTCCCGTCTCCCTAAATCAGAGCCCGCTAAAGATCCACTGGGGAGCCATTTTGTTGTGGGAATCCCCATGGGACCTATTCCCTGCCTTTTTAAAACAAAAGGACTTCATCCAGAGTAATCCTTAATTAGGCCTGTGGCATTTTTAGAGCACTCTCCCTGCACTCACCTCGCCCTCCTGCCTGTGCACAGCACGGCTTTAAACAGTATTGATCCATGGCACTGCAGGAGCGCTGCTGCCTGTGCTCATCAACATGCATAATGTGTGTGCGTGCGTGCGTGTGTGTGCGCGCGCGCGTGTGTGCGTGTGTGCGTGTGTGTGTGTGTGTGTGTGTGTGTGTGTGTGTGTGTGTGTGTGTGTGTGTGTGTGTGTGTGTGTGTGTGTGTGTGTGTGTGTGTGTGAGTGAGTGAGAATACACACAAATTGGCGACTTGGAAACAATTTGAAAGCGTCAATACAATCCAGTCCCGTTCGGTGACCCTTCATCCACGCACACAGTGAGGGGTGGCTCAGCGTAACGATGCTGTGAATAATTTGAACCCCTCACACAGATGCAGGGGCGGAGTATTGGGAGTGGACGGGGCTCAATGCTAACCCAACTACGGTGGTCTGGAGTGTAAGAATGACAGATGGGTGTGAGTGTTTGCTCGTGGCTGCGGTGGGCGGGCTGCCAGCTCATTCTCACGCAGGGTTCTACGGCGCTACCCGATACCAAACAAAGTGCTCGCAGCTCGTCGACCCACACCAGCGGTGTCGTCTCAGCATTGTGGACATGTTTCACATATCTGTCATTTGTCCACCTCGTGGAACAGATCACACTTTCATAATCATTCTGATGATCCACAAATCACGTGACTCTCATGCTGTCTAAATGTCCCGGTTTGACCCATTGCAATGACGCTCAGCCCATTAAGAGGCGTACCTAACTGCCTTCTAAAGCTTCAGATGGGGCGACAATGAAACTGTCACAGTCTAAAACGTCCATTCAGTTGGCTCATAAAATTTGTAATCAATAAAGCTTGATCAAAGCCCCCAGGTCACAGTTATCGATGGTGGACGGGTGAAACCACACTTGTTTACTTCCTGTAGAATGTATAATTAATATGTAATGTACAGACAGTATTGTCCACCGATCATATAGCTTGGATGGTACTGATGATTCTTATCAGCTGTTTGCATTGTTCATAGAGCCACACACACTTGATGCACTTTTTATGAGTCAGTCATAACCCTAGTATCAGTGTGAACTGTCTCACCGTAAAATACACATTTAGGGAGAAACAACCCACAAGGCTGTTCTTATGCACAGAGACAGTTTCAGCTAAATGCTAACGTGCTCACAATGACAATATCAGCATACATAAGCAGGTATAATTGTTGCCATGCTCACTGTATTAGTTTAGCATGTGAGCATGGTCACCAATGTCCCCTGAGGACTGAGGGGCCATAGAGCTGAGGGGCCATATATAGGACTGAGGGGTCATAGGACTGAGGACACATAGGACTGAGGGGTCATAGGACTGAGGGGCCATAGGACTGAGGACACATAGGACTGAGGGGTCATAGGACTGAGGGGCCATAGAGCTGAGGGACCATAGGACTGAGGACACATAGGACTGAGGGGCCATAGGACTGAGGGAACATAGGACTGAGGGGCCATAGGACTGAGGGAACATAGGACTGAGGGGCCATAGGACTGAGGGGCCATAGGACTGAGGGGCCATAGGACTGAGGGAACATAGGACTGAGGGGCCATAGGACTGAGGGGCCATAGGACTGAGGGAACATAGGACTGAGGGGCCATAGGACTGAGGGAACATAGGACTGAGGGGCCATAGGACTGAGGGGCCATAGGACTGAGGGGCCATAGGACTGAGGGGCCATAGGACTGAGGGAACATAGAACTGAGGGGCCATAGGACTGAGGGGCCATAGGACTGAGGGAACATAGGACTGAGGGGCCATAGGACTGAGGGAACATAGGACTGAGGGGCCATAGGACTGAGGGGCCATAGGACTGAGGGAACATAGGACTGAGGGAACATAGGACTGAGGGGCCATAGGACTGAGGGGCCATAGGACTGAGGGAACATAGGACTGAGGGGCCATAGGACTGAGGGAACATAGGACTGAGGGGCCATAGGACTGAGGGAACATAGGACTGAGGGAACATAGGACTGAGGGGCCATAGGACTGAGGGGCCATAGGACTGAGGGGCCATAGGACTGAGGGAACATAGGACTGAGGGAACATAGGACTGAGGGGCCATAGGACTGAGGGGCCATAGGACTGAGGGGCCATAGGACTGAGGGGCCATAGGACTGAGGGGCCATAGGACTGAGGGAACATAGGACTGAGGGGCCATAGGACTGAGGGGCCATAGGACTGAGGGAACATAGGACTGAGGGGCCATAGGACTGAGGGGCCATAGGACTGAGGGGCCATAGGACTGAGGGGCCATAGGACTGAGGGAACATGGCGCTGTGTATCTTTATGTTTTAACAGCGAGCATGGCGAAACAGTCCAGAACCATGCAGGCAAACACTTTTTAATGTGCATAGTAGTTTCCTGCATTATGATCAGCACCCAGTGCCTAATATGTATTTAATAACTGTTTTCAGAAGCTTTTAACATCCTCTTCTTAAAAGTATGCTCTTGTCTGGTTTGATGAACTTGACGACATCCTGATCACAGTCTATGAAGTACTTACTGGGTGAATACACAAATCCTCTCGGATGCACACACACACACACACACACATATGCATGCCTAACAGCAGGATGGTCTTATGCTGCTTTAATCCTGTATCCATAGAGACCAATCTGTCCATTGCCCCCGGGACAAGAAAAGATCAGCCAGCATCTGTTTCTCTGCACTTCTGTCTGTCTGTTTGTCAATCTATCCACGGGCCCGTCTGTCTGTCAGCCTGTTTGTGCACGTTGCAGTCTGTCAGGAGCAGTTTTCATCAACTGCCAACTGAATTTCAGAATAACAACCAATGGCACTTTTATATTAACGACACTTTTGCTATTTTTGAAGTTAATTGATGAAATACAACCGTTCAGTGCTGACACTAACAGCGAGGCGTGTGTTTAACAGTCCGTACGGAGCAGTGGAAAGAAATAAAGTACAGTCAAATATATCAACGGCTAATCTCAAATTAGTTATTGGAAAAGCAGTAACACACCACAGAAATGACCTGTTAACACAGACTATAAGAGGGAAGAAAAAGTGAACGATAAAAATATCTGAAGAATTACCAGATTGCCGCCTTAAATAAACTTGTACAGTAGAGCACATTATAAAACATTTGCATTAGTGGAATAGTCTCAAAGTGTGCTGCAACACCTGTGTGCCCGCACATGTGCATCCTGTAACAGCCATTGGGGAAAAATTAAGATCATAAAGATGAATGCAACCAGTGTTGAATCAAACACACTTGAAGGCGGCAGGCTTGAAGATGTAAAGTCCTTTACCTACTTGGGGAGTAGCATTGAGAAAACAGGCTGCATGTACAGTCAAAGCTAGAATAGGCAAGGCCAGAGCGCCTTTTAGAACATCTGGCGCCCTAGAGATGCATCAACAAACTAGATTTGATTCTCCAAGATAGAATCTAGAAGACGTCAAGTGACTGGGATGTACCTGGTCTCAGAAAGAAAAGAAAGAAAACGAGTTCTGGAGGTCCCTTGTTAGGCCTAAACTCCAGGAGGGGTTTCAGGCATAAGTAAGTAAAGTATGTGATGGATGTTTGTCTGAACCTGTCACTGTTACAGACAGTCCCAAAGTGTCTTTTCTGTTTTTAGGTTGAGTGATGGAATTATTAAGCTCCAAGCATCACAAAATTTCTCAAAACCCATTTTCAGATTACGCCAGACTAAAACTGAAGTTAAACAGGAAAATCACCTCATCATAATATTTATATCTTTTTGTACAGCCTGTTCTTTAACTTCCTGTAATGTATTACCACTTTTTTTTCTTCTCATCAAATTACTGTAACCCAGACACACATGCTCCATCACTCTCCTTCCTCACAGGTTTCTTCCCCAAAAGGCAGAGGTGGAATGAAGGGAGATGAAGAATGAAGGCAGAGTGTTGGCGAATAAAGATGCTCGGAGGCCCCTGCAGTCCTTAATGAATGTGTATGGGCCGTATGGGTGACTGTGCTCCACACTGGGACCATTTGATGCTGAGTTATGTCTGGGCGAGGGAGAAAAGAGCAGAGTGAAATATGGAGAGGCAGCCAGAGGTGGGCCGAGAGAGGGACGAATGGAGAAAAAAAAGACAGATAGACAAACTGAGAGGCTGAGAGAATCTCTCTCTGATTCTGTCCCTCTGTCTTCATCAATCTCTATCTGTCCATCTCTCCATCTGTCTATCTATCTATTTATATCACATCCCTCCATTAGTCTCCCCCTCCCCTCCCTGACTACTCTCAAACACTCCAATACACAGACTGACAAACATAAAACAGATTGAGTGTGGGCAAATAAGTGCTAACGGATGTGTAAGAAAGACACTTTGGCGAACCATCTGCTCTGATTTCTTGATACAGTTAATACAATCTTTATGCAGATGCAGCTGTAATCGTATGAAACCAAGCTAAAGGATAATTCCATATTGGTGACAGTACAGAAGCAATGGCTGACTGGTTTATAGCACACATTAAAACACCATAATGTAATAAAGCAAGGCGGAGGAGCAGGTGTCTAAAAGACGCCGGCCAATCAGCCACCAATGACACAGTTGCAGACACTTCAGTTTTTGTCTGAAGGTTTTCCTCTTTCCATCATTGCTGAGGAGGTTGGGTTGGCCATAATTTAGTTTTACATGATTTTGTTTCGGTTTAACCCTAGAACACTAACGAGCGATTGTGGTTAAGTTATTTTCATTGTGTTGCTTTTGTCTGAGCTGCGTGGGTCCTTGTGTAGCTTCATGCTGCTCACTGACGTTATGAAGGTGGGCGTGTCTTTATTGAAGGTGGGCGTGTCTCTCTGCTCCAATCCCTGTTTTTTCAACAGGCACGTGTTCGAGTTAGTGTTAGAGGATGTCTCAGGAACATGTGGACCGAAGAACAAGTTCATATCGCCATTATTTATATTTTAATCATGTTTTATTAACAATTCCCTAATTTTTCACCTGATTTTGAGCCTTTTTTCAGGGTCCCCCCATGATACCTATTTTTAGTTTTATGAAAAGTTCTATAGGGTAAAATAAAGGATAAGGTATCAATTTGCCTTGTATTGTTGTAATTGAGAAGTATATTTTATCAGGTACATTATATCGGGTGAAATATGCCCGACGTTAGTGATGGTGTTACAATTTTAAACGTTAGTGTTCTAGGGTTAAACAGTTTCGGGCCGATGAGCTGGGGGTGACTACCCACTGACTTCCCCGAACTTTGTTCCTTTCAGCCGGGATCCCCAACCTTTCCTGTTTTGTTTTTTAACTGAGAGTATAGTTTTCTTTTCCTTCAAAGAAACGTGTCTTTGGCGGTCTTTGTATGTTCTGGTTTTTATTAGAGGCCTCGTCTGTTTGGAGAAAATTCAAAGCACTTACCGACTACATAAAACATCAAAAGCATGTAATGACATGAAAATATGAAAGAATATAAAATAATTGAAAAAAGAACTAAAATAGAATAAAAGCTACAGTGAGGTGTAAGAAATACATAATGAGGAATACATAATCATCTAATTTAATAAAATCCACCAGCAGCAAACAGAAAGAGTATTCAGCCTTGGTTTTAAAGAAGTGAGGGTTGCAGATGTTTTCTGGCAGTTTGTTCCAGATGCTTAAAAACTCAACCCTGCTTTCCGTGTTTAGTTTTGACTCTGGGGACAGAAAGCAGACGTGAGCCAGGCGACCTGAGGGGTCTGGAGGGTCCTAATGTAATGAACCAATCAGTGCATGACGACACCAGACCCGACTCGGTTTGAAGCTGACCCCGGACTTTAACCGTTTCTCCTTGGCCTCCGTTTTGTGTTCGTTTAACTGAAGGAAACTCAACATGCGGTTCTTGATTTGGTCATTGCATTTACTTCTAGTCCCCCTGGTAATATGTGTGTCGTCTGCATAATTATTTTGTCGTTCTCCATAATATGAGATGTTAAACTAAGAGGCATGCCATATTTGCAGAGTAGATATTAAGTCATTCTTAATGTATTTGGCATCAGCTCTAATTCCTCTAACTCCAACTGTGAAGCCTCCGTAACTGATTTGTAAACAGCTAAGAAATGATTAAGAATAAACCATGAAATGTAATGATAACAGACATCTATACATGTATTTTACATGAAATGTACATAATATATGACTTTAAATGTATGTATCATATTTTATAATTCATACGAATAAAGTGAACTTTATCTTCATATTTTTGAGGATTTGCCGGCTTGTTCCTTCCTGATGAATAACAGCGTGTCCCTCTGCAGCAGTGGCGGAGCCAGGGAATTTCCATTGGGGTGGCCAGGATGGGGCCAGTGATCATTTTTGGGTGGCAAGCATGTGTCTCACCAGGCGATGCAGAGCTATTTAAGACACATATAGGAAACATCTCAACATTATTCGGAATTCAGGTGAAAAAAAAGAATACACTTATTCTGTATTCATACTTGGTTTTAAACTGTGTTGATTTAGCGATTGCTATTTGTGTTTTTTTTTGTATTGTACGACTGAGTCGAACAATGGTTGTAGAGATATGCAATGACAGTAAGGTACTCTATTTTATAGTAGAGATGTCCTCAGTTTATGGCGACAAGCCAAGTCAATTCTCTCAGTGTATCATCAGGAATACAAAACAAGGATGCAAAATTAGAAGTGCAATGTTTTTTTAATCAAGTCTGATCACAATATGGATTTATCTTTAAATAACAAAAAGTATAAAATACTGAGCTAATGTATAGAAATATGAAAATAAATAAAATAACATCCTGAATACAATTTGCTGAATTACAACAAATGTAAATATGACAAGCATTAACAGCCTGTTTAAATAAGCAGTGTCAATTTTTTGCAAGAATGATTCAAGTTTGAGCCACATTTACACATATCAGACAGAGAATCCAAACAGTGACATCTCATGAAAACTGAACACTTCAATGACTATCCTTAAAGATCTAAAGATTAGCCTCCTGTATATAACAGAGGCATTGAACACTTTGATACTTTCCTTTGTGTTATAAAAAATAGTGCCTCTTAAAAAAACAATTGCCTCGAAGCCCTTGGGGATTATTTACATGGAATCTTCCAATGCAGAACTTCTAACTGCATTATTGAAACTATTTACATCATCACTTCATCATATCATTGTTTACACACTCATTTCAGACGTATTCTGCGGTTATTGTGATTAGCAGCAAATCGATTAACAAATTCATCCAAGTCCAGGGACTTTGCTTGTCTGGACTCCACACTTAAAATACCCAGACTGCTCAGTCGATCATCATCCATACTGGATCTCAAGTGTGTCTTTATTAACTTGAGTGTGGAAAAGCTGCGTTCACAGGAGGCAGTACTGACTGGTATGGCAATAGCAATTTTGCATAACCTGAAGAGCTCATGGAATACCTCTTTAAAGGGTTCAACGAATTTAGTGAGTTCTACTAGGCTAGAGGGCTTCTGTATGCCAGATTTGACTTTTCTCTCTAGGATTCTTTTCATTTGGTGTAACTCGTGTTTGAGGTCATCTGTGTTACATTCATAAATAGAAGCAAATGCAAATAGAGCTTGCTCTTGGCAAAATGTATTACTTGACAGATTTAAGGCTTGGATTCCCAACATTATTTCACAATTTGGTTTAGCAAATCGTCTGTTTAGCTCACTGAGCATGTTATCCAGCACAGGGTAAAATATGCTGCTACGGAAAGTGTCCACACTCTGCTCTGAACGCTCACCCGTTGAGGACATGACAGCATGTCCATCTAGCCACCGGCTCTGTTTTGTCTTTCTTTTTGAAGTAGGTTCCACCTCTACATCACATTTTTCAGCAGTATTTAAGATTTCTCTCCAGAGTCCTTCAAAGTAGGATTCATCCCTGTAAGCTTGAACATTTTGCACAAGGGCTTGAACTAGATCCACAGCTGAACACAAATCAAGAGAGGGAGACTGTAGCATGTCAGAGAGACACCTTGCATCACCAAAAACCTTATTGCATATCACCAAAAGTCCAATGAACTGCAGGTCAAATTGAGCGAGCAGGCCTCGTGCATCAATGCTTCTATCGCCACTGTTTTCTGAAGCCACTTCTACAAGGAGACGCATGATGGCAGGTAGTCTATCAAGAACAGTGTGGCAAGCTATATGCCGGCAAGCCCACCTTGTTTCACTCAATCGCTGAAGTTCTCTGGGTGCTCCAGGATACATTTCTTTCTGTATGTTCAGCCACTTGTTGTGAATGTACGAGCCAGACACAAATACATAGAGTCTCTGCAACAATGCGAAAAAACATTCAGCTTGTGGTACTGCCTTAACTGTGTCCACAAGAACAAGATTAAGACAATGGGCATTACAATGTACATAAAAGGCCTGTTTTGCCACCTCTTTAATACGAGCCTGAACGCCTGAGTGCTTGCCACTCATGACAGAAGCCCCATCATATGATTGCCCGATCAGGTTACTTTTGTATTCCAAGCCACATCTCTCAAGTACCTGTATTATTTTATGCGTCAGGCCTGCAGCATCTAGGCGGTCTGCAGATTCAAAGTGCAAAAAGCTCTCTTTTACGGCTCCTGCATAATAATATATTAACACTAAAGAGATCTGCTCCTTTTTTTTAAGGTCTTTAGTTTCATCTGCCATAAGGGAAAAGACTTCACTCTCCTTGACTTCGTTTATGATGGAAGCGCGTACCATTTCAGCTAATGTATCCAAAATTTCATTTTGAATTTGGTGGCTCGTGTATTTTGCATTGCGAGGCCCTGTCATTTTCTTTTTAACAACTGGGTCATGTTTAGCAATCATGTCCAATATAGCCAAGAAGTTTCCCCTGTTGTCTGCATCTACTGTCTCCTTGTGTCCCCTCTGTGAAATATTCTGGGTTGCAGTTAACAGTAGGACTTCTGCTAAACTTTTTATGTAGGCACGATTTTCCTCTATCTGCTTATGATGTTCTTTACTTAAAGTACTCATTAACAAGGCATCAGCTTTATCTGCTCTCTCATATTCTTTCCAAGCAATCATTGCATTTGTGTGACCCTCTCCCTTTGCATGTCCACAAAACCCTCCATCTCTGAATGTTGCCTTTTTCCAATTTATAAAACCCAAGGCTGACGTAAACACTGACTGGGTGTGTGGGAGGCCAAAATGCCTGCATGCATAACAGTATGCTGAGTCTTGTGACAGTGAATATTCAAGCCATGTGTGGATAGAGTACCACGATGCCTGAAAGTGTCTGCGCCTGTCGCCCTGGAGTGTCCTCGGATAGAGTTTCAGACGTGGCTGGATTGGACTATCAGTTCTTGATTTGGAAATGTCTGTTTAAAAATGGAAAAAAAGGCATATTCAATTATTAAATTACAGCAGAGATTAATAATCAAGATAAACTCATACATTGGAGTGTACTATCGCATGTTACATCTAATGGATTATCTGAACACTATAATCTTCTTAAAAACGCTATAGATTTGAGGCCATTCATCCAACTCTACTCAAGTTGAGGTGAGTGGTATGACTCATACCTGTTTATGAATTATCAGGCCACTGTATCAGATTGGGCAAAACTGAAGTGGAATTAAAGTGTCCAGTATGTGTGAAAGAGTGAGTATACCTGGAGGTCCACTTGGGCCGCCACTCGTTGTTGGAGGCTCCTCTCTCTCGCTGTCTGAATCTTCTCTGTGGGAATCTAAATATATATATTAAAAACATTAATAGGTGTTTAAAGTATTTTCCACAAGGTGTAATGATCCACTATCCAATTTCACAGATACAAAAGATTAAAATTCATTTTCTACAGCATTAAACATATTAAATATAAACTTGTGGACAATATCGATGGAAAAGTTAGCAGAAGAGTACAACATACAATGTAAGATTGACAATTTACCTGGGGATCCACTGGGGCCACTCCTCAGGGAGGACTCTTCTGTCCTGCTCTCAATCAATCTTTCAGAAACATCTAAAATAATTACAATAAGGTGTACAGGTAATTTTCCTAAAGGTTTTATAATGCATGCTACATAGTGTTTAACAAACACACTATAAGCTAAAGTATAATATTAGTGAAAGTGTCTCTGGGTAGCAAATACAAATATGCCATACTTTAATGTAATGAAAAAACTAACTGATATGTTTTACAATGCACTTTCAACCTGACCTGTATATGAATAGACACACTTTAAGCCAATTGTAAATAAGATAACCTCATACCAAGCTGTACTATATGTGAGTCTCTATACTGTATACCTGGAGGTCCATTTAAGTTGCTGCTCTCTGGGGGCTCCTCATCCTCGCTCTCTGCCTGTTTTTTCTCCATCTCATCCTCATTCTTTGCCTTAGCTGTCTTCTTTCCACTTGCCCTGAAGAAGGACGCTATGTCTGCCTTCTTCCTCTTCATTATTTTTCCCTCTTTAATGACACCTATCCAAAATGCATACTGTATATACCTGACACAATCATAACACGTTCTGGCAACGTAGTTATCAAATACAGCATAGCATATAGCAATTGTAACAGTTTACTATGTTCTCCTCCGATCTAGCTTGCTTCTAAACTTCGCAAAATAGATAGTCATGGGTGGGATAGTCACAGTTATTAGAAGACAAAAACAACATCCATTATGATATCATACCTTTCTGTTTTGGGTTTCTTCACTTAGCCGCAGGTGCCGGTCGAAGCGTCAGGTGGTAACAGGCATTCTCAGGCCATGCTTGAGCCGTTTAATTCAAATACAGGATGTGTGCGCGCTGCGCGTGGCTAAAGGGTCCGACAGTGTACTAGCGGTGCGAGAAAGGTTCCGCATTTTTCCACAGCCGTCAAAACTTTTAACCGCTCTGATGTGGTGCTTTGGGTGGCCAATGGGGTGGCCGAGATTCTACGGGGGTGGCCGTGGCCACCCCCGTAGAATCTCCAGCGTGAAGTTCCAGCGTGTAACCCCTCAAACACCCAGTGGAACCACAACGAGACGTGTCTGGATGAACCGGCCCTTTAAGAACAATAAAGCGCTGGTGAGCCGTGAGGACGGTTGCTACATGGAGGCTGTGTCTGGTTGCAGTGTCTGTACAAGCATCAGCTAGCGATCTGTGAAAGACCACATTTGCAATCACGCTGTGTGGCGACGCGTAGCGGGGGGACAGCGGGCGGAGCTGCCCTCCCTCTCCCTTCAGTGTGGGAATATGATTGTATTGTAATATTCCTGCTGAGTTATCTGCCACACCGCTGCTTTTCATTGCACCTAAATCTTTGTCCTGTGTGTGAAAATGCACGACCCTGATTGTAATGGCAGCCTCCCACTGTTTATTGGCACGCTCTATGGCGGCAGTGCACACACACACACACACACACACATACACACGCGCTACTATCTCTTTCCCTCTCACACACACACACACACACACACACACATGCTGCTGCAGACAGCGGCGAGCATTAGCTGAGGTAGGCTATTAGCATATAAATGTGTTCCTGTGCGAGTGCATTGTGTGGAGAAGGTGTGTGCAGACTTAATATGCATGTCAGGGCGGACTGGGGGATGATAGTGTTCTTCGCAAATGTTGTGCCAGCTGCAGATCGATCAGCGAGATACCACACCAACTCACTGTCCACCTCGCTTCACCCTCTCTCTCTCTCTCTCTCTCTCTCTCTCTCTCTCTCTCCCTCTCTCCCTCTCTCCCTCTCTCCCTCTCTTGGTCTCTGTTCTTGACATTAATTAAAAGTAAACCACCGGCCATCTGCTGCCACTTAAGGCAACTGACCTCCTGACCTGGAGCCTTGGCACGCCACTCCAACCCATATATGTGTGTCACTCTCCTACACACAAGATGTGTGTCACCACCCCTGTGAGAGCCGTAGAACCCGATCATGTCATAATCTCTTGATAATCTCAACAAGTGTGCATGGAAATGCAGTAAAACCCCATAATGTTATAACTAGACAAATCATTTATTAAATTGTACCCCATGAAGTCATAATGTTGACAAATAATGGAATAATGTATGCTTTCTTTTCCTCTGAAATGTAAAGTGTGCCATTATACAACGATGAAAATAGCCGACTATATTGCTTTCCCGTGCACGTGATGCCGTGTCCTGCGTCCGCCTGGACCGCTCGCTGTGCACGCCATCAGAAGTGAACGGGCCGCTTGCAACGCGTGGTTAAAGAGGAAGTCTATCTCCGGCCTAAACCTACTCAATACCAACATTTACAACGATTCATGAATGTGAGATGTACAGCAGATGGCGAGTTGTAATTTGGCTCCGATGCATTAAACTAAAATCCCTCCCAATGGGAAATGAACGCGGTGATTGGTCGCTCTGCGAGGATCGTCCATTAGACCGGTGGGCCTTAGATTAGACGCCATCAGAAGATGACAAAGAGCTGCAGGAGATGGAAAACGGTACACAAGCAAGCAAGCAGTGAATGCTGAACAGTCAATGTTTTATGAGAGTCAGCAGAGATTGGTACTGGGTGGAGTGGCTCTGATCTTAAGAAAGGTCTTCTCTTCAAAGAAGGTTTGACATGAAGAAAAGCCTTAATGCTGAAAGGCACAATGAGCAGGATTTGTCGCTTTGGAAAGCAACATTCAGAGGTGGCCCCTCCTCCCCACCAGGTGAAGGCCAATCCCAGATTCAGTCTTGTCCGCTTGGCCTTTTCACCTCACTATATTTACAGGTTGTTTGTTGCATCTGACATTGCCTCCTTTTAGAGTGCTTACAAATCTGACACGTTCTTTTTAGAGGTTAACGCCCAGAAACAAAATAAGAAAATCCAGACAGAGAAACAGACACCACACACTTCCTCGAAGCTCACCAGAGATGATGGAAGGGGATCTAAACATTGTCTTTTAGGAAAACGTCTGCTCATTCTACCTCTTTGACCCGGTTGCACCCCAACAGATCATGACGGGGATACAATGAGCAACCTGAACATGTAATAAATACCCAATGATGTACTCTGGTATTACATTATCAGCATACCGTTGTTGTTTTTACATACGTTGGCCTCAACTGTATGTCTCTAGTATGTGCAGCATCCTGGAAGAAAGGGTGTGGACCGTTTCAAAGGAATGGCATTGCTTGGCAACAGCTTGCCTCCATGTTGGCTTCCTGTCATTCACACACACATTACATTACAGCTGAGGTTTTTATCCAAAGTGACTTACATGATATACAGTAGATCGTAGACACAGCAACGGTGAGCAATTAGGGTTGAGTGTCTTGCTCAAGGACACAACTACATGGACCGGCTGAGCCGGGTTTTGAACCACCGATCCTCTAGCTGTAAGACAGACCTGCTAACCACTGACCCACAGTCTCCCAACACCAACAGGAGATGAACTGGGACTTCTCTTGTTTACCAGTGAAATGGTCTGTAGTGACCAATGCTTTTCTTTGACTGATTATGAGTCTGTACTTTCATTCTAAAGGTCAGAGGTCGATGCTGTTTCCTCCAGTGCACATGCAAATGCACTGCGCACGGATTACTAAACCCAACCCTCCTCCCTTTACTTGGCTTAATTCAAAATGTGTAATACAAATAACCATTTGCAAATGCTATTAGTATCAATGTATCAGCCGGAAAACGGCATGGAGCCAAAAATGGCTTCCTACGCCAACGTCCTGGAAGCAAACCAGCGTCGGCCAATTACGTCGGGCGCTTGCTGTCCGATGTTACACACATAGGAACCATGCATCTTCCTACATTCATGTTTTGTATTTTTCTGGAAAGGACACACACACACACACACACACACACACTCTCTCTCCAGCCAGCTGCCATCTTCATCAGGTTTCTGTGGTGATATGAGGCGGTATCATATATAGATAACTCCTCATTTAATTCAGACGTTCCTCCACCACTGCGGTGGCTCGTGTCGAGGGAATAGACAGAAACTGCTGGGTGTTGACAAAAGGTCACTCACAGAAAAAGGTTCTTGGGTGTTGTTGCTGACCTTGTTGAGCTTGAGGCCCGTAGGACAACCTTTTTTTTTCCAGGATTTATTTCGGGCATTTCTGGCGTATTTGTCGGCAGAGAGACAGAGGGCAGAAGAGCGAGGGGGCGTTGAAGTTGTCCAGGAGTGTGTGTGCGTGTGTGTGTGTGCATGTGTGTGTCTGTGCGCGTGTGCGAGCGAGCGTGCACAAAAGCGTGCGCTCGTGTTTGGGGCAAAAAGGCCAAACTTCCCCGCTTCACTAGTGACAGACTATACCATCAGCAGAACAGCGTCCAGCAGCGGTTTCTCTTTTTTTTTCTTTTTCTGAAGGCCTTGAATCAAGCTTACTAAGAGAGCTGTGTGTGTGTGTGTGTGTGTGTGTGTGTGTGTGTGTGTGTGTGTGTGTGTGTGTGTGTGTGTGTGTGTGTGTGTGTGTGTGTGTGTGTGTGTGCGTTTGTGGTAGTTGTGTGCGTGCGTGTGCGTGCGCGTGTGGCTATGTGTGTGTGTGTGTGTGAGCAGTGTCAAACACCAGTGTTTACGCGGAGCCTTCTAATCTACCAGTGATCTGATTAAGACCTGAATCCAAACGAAAACGCCTCATTAATACCTCCACCCCGAGAATAAGTGGAACCTTTATCAGAGACGTGTCACTCCTGCTGCTTAATTAAAACCTCTGATCCATGTCTTGCTTCTGATTAACTGCTTCTTTTTTTTCTGAGCACGCTCAACCACTTGAGTTCAGTCAAAGAAGACCCAGCACAGTCTCTCTCTCTCTCTCTCTCTCTCTCTCTCTCTCTCTCTCTCTCTCTTCCACCTCGTCGTTGTCAGGCTGTCTCTCCCTCTGGTCTGACGGCAGCCTCTCTCAGGATCTGTGAATAGTTTCAGAGGTAAACAGCAGCCTCAGGTTGTCCACTTGTGTTCCACACCTTCAGCAGAAGAACATCATCATCCTCCTGCCGCTGCTTCATAAACCACTGAAGGTGTTCCGCACTCCTCACAGCTCTGTGTGTGTTCCTACTGTGTTAGTTAATAGTGATTGTTATACCTACTGAACCCACAGGACGGGTTTCATCTGAGGTCTTTCATTTGAACTGCCCACAGCGTTTCTTCAACAGCAGGACTCTCAGCATCCTCAACAAATATCACAGGGCACAGAGCGGGGTCCTTGTCCACTGGCAGTGTGCACTGCTTCATACATTCACTCCTGCCGTGCAAACAGAACAGTGTTCTTCACAATGCTGGAACACAACTGCACATGAATGACATTCAGCATACGTATTGCAGGATTCAGGTGGAAGTATGTGGCATTTACCTAACGCACGCAAGAATCTTCTCCAAGCCGAGAAGCTGCGAACATGTCCGGCCTTGAACTGCAGACTGAGATTTTTTGTCTCAATAAAACCCAACACTGAATATTTCATGATGTCTGTGTGTGTTGAGAGCATTGCTGTTGTTGCTAGCCGTCTGCTAGCAGAAGCAACGGAATAACATGAGGTAATTTTGTATATCATGGTAACTGTGGTTCATATTTTTTGTATTTTCTAAGCTTCTGAAACACACATTGAGGAAAAGTGGTGGGCTGCCTGTAAGGCCGTTACACCAACACTGACCTCAGAAGGACACACACTAACACACACACACACACACAACATGACGCGCATACAGCAGCTGTCGCACACACACCAATGCACAAGTCACACACACACACACACACACACACACACACACACACACAGCCATAAGTGATCCCCAGCACATGGCAGTTGGCTGGGATGAGAAGATGAACCAAAGGTCAGGTTAGAGAACACCGCCTGTCTGCAGCCTCTCTCTGTCCATCTGTGAGAGTGAGAGAGAGCAGGAAGAGGACCGACCTGCAGGAGGGAGACAAGGCAAGGCAAGGCAAGTTTATTTGTATAGCACATTTCAACACAAGGTGATTCAAAGTGCTTCACATAAAACCATTAAAAGCATAAAAACACAATGCAAAATAAAAGATTTAAAAACAATTAAAAGCATAAAAACACAATCAAAAATAAAAGATTTAAAAACAATTAAGAACAGTCATTAAAACAATAAAAAAAACAGTTAAAAGGCAGAAAGCAGTACAGTTTATTTTATTTATTTACACGTATCCTTGGAGGCCAGGAGAAAGGCTGCAATACCCAATACAGTGAACTCGAACGAGAAGCTTCTACTGTATCAGAGGGATACAGCGCTCGATCGCTGAGGTTTATAACACCAGTTCACAAATATTGTTTTATTTCTCCTTGCTTCGTAGTACCATAGACTATGATTTTCCCTTTTATTCCCCTTTAATCCCCACAGATATGTAGTCGAACACTTTCTCCCGAGGAATTCTCAGTCCACTTTTGTGTTCTGATACACACGCTTTCAGATTTCGTTAATTCACCAAGACTTGCAAAAACCACCCACACATTCCATGAAAAACAACAAATCTATTCCTGTGTCCTTAACCTTGCACCTCTTGGCATCGCTCCCACAGCGGCATCGCTCCCACAGCGGCATTATCTAAACCCTAAACTTACCGCCACCTTCATCGCTATATCGCTCCGTGACTTCAGTTACCAGAGGTATCAACGTGCCACACGGATTCAACTTGGATTTCTACCGACTAGAGTCGACCTCCGGTAGCTCCAAAGAGCATCCCTTTGTCCTATTTAAATTATTTTACCTAAATCCCTAACCTTGCGGACACTTATTCTCATTCCCTACTAAAAAACCCGAGGAAATATGTGCTTTCACTTTACTTGTGACAAGGTACAATTTTGTAAAACTTCTCTCATTTTGGTAGATTTATTTCTCTGGTCACGAGCAAAGTATAAGCGCTGCACTTGCAAGAGCAGGGAGTCGTTTCATCAACACGCAGGTTGGAAACCAAAACAAAAGATGTAGAATCTGGTTTAATTAAAGGCAACAGCAAACAGAAAGGTCTTCAGTCTGGCTTTAAAGAGGCTGAGGGTCTCAGAAGACCTGCAGCTCTCTGGGACCTTGTTCCAGATGTGTGGAGCAGAAAAGCTGAACGCTGCCTCTCCATGTTTAGTTCTGACTCTTGGAACAGAAAGTAGACCCGTCCCAGACGACCTGAGGGGTCGGGATGGTTCATAAGGCAGCAGCAGATCACTAATGTATTTAGGCCCTAAACCATTCAGGGCTTTATAAACCAGCAGCAGGATTTTAAAGTCAATTCTTTGTTGGACAGGAAGCCAGTGCAAAGACCTCAGAACCGGAGTGATGTGATCCACTCTCCTGGTCTTAGTGAGGACTCGAGCTGCAGCGTTCTGAATCAGCTGCAGCTTTCTGATTGACTTTTTACTGAGACCTGTGAACACACCGTTACAGTAGTCAAGTCTACTGAAGATAAATGACCTGTGAACACACCGTTACAGTAGTCAAGTCTACTGAAGATAAATGACCTGTGAACACACCGTTACAGTAGTCAAGTCTACTGAAGATAAATGCATGAACAAGTTTCTCCAAATCCTGTTGAGACATAAGTCCTCTAACCCTTGATATATTCTTCAGGTGATAGTAGGCTGATTTTGTAAGTGTCTTGATATGGCTGTTCAGGTTGAGGTCTGAATCCATAACTACTCCTAGATTTCTGGCTTGGTTTGATGTTTTTAACGTCAGTGATTGTAGCTCAGCGCTCACTTTCAATCGTTCGTCCTTGGAACCAAAAACAAGTACTTCTGTTTTATCTTTATTTAATTGAAGAAAATTCTGGCACATCCAGTTGTTGATTTCTTCAATACATTTAGCCAGCACTGGTATGGGATTATAGTCCCCTGGTGATATAGTTATGTAGATTTGTGTGTCGTCTGCATAGTTATGATAACACACTTTGTTGTTTTTCATAATCTGAGCCAGTGGAAGCATGTAGATATTGAACAGAAGAGGCCCCAGTATTGAACCTTGGGGAACACCACATGTCATACCAGTCAGCTCTGATGTGTAATTAGCTACCGACACAAAGTATTGTCGGTCCTTCAAGTAAGAGTCAAACCAGTTAAGTGCTGCGCCAGAGAGTCCTACCCAGACTTTCAGTCTGTCTAGTAGTATGTTGTGATCAACCGTGTCGAATGCAGCACTGAGATCCAGTAATACTAAGACTGAAGTTCTGCCACTGTCTGTGTTTAAGTGGATGTCGTTGAAAACCTTAACAAGAGCAGTTTCAGTACTGTGATGCTGACGAAAGCCAGACTGGAAGACATCAAAACAATTATTTTCGGCCAAGAAGCTATTTAGCTGTTGATAAACCACTTTTTCGATTATTTTACTTAAAAAGGGGAGGTTTGATATTGGCCTATAATTTTTCATTATTTCGGGGTCTAAACTAGCCTTCTTTAGGAGTGGTTTAATAACTGCAGTTTTTAGGGCTTGTGGGAAGACACCTGAGAGAAAGGATGTGTTTACAATTTGTAAAAGGTCAGTGATCATGCAGTGTGAAATATTTTTGAAAAAGTGTGTTGGTAGAATATCTAAGCAGCATGAGGATGTTTTCAGATGTTGTATAATATCTTCTAAGCTTCTTTGGTTAATTGAATTAAATTGTGTCATGATATTTGGATGGCTGTTATTTAAAGAAGGTGGCAACACACATCCTGTGGTTGGTGTGGAGCCACCAACTGCTTGTCTAATTTTCTGAATTTTGTCAGTAAAAAAGAATGCAAATTGATTGCATGCCCAGGTGGATTGGAGCGTAGCAGTTATTGATACCGGAGGGTTTGTTAGCCTGTCCACGGTAGCAAATAAGGCGGGTGCATTGTTATTGTTTTTGATTATGATGTCAGAGAAGAAGGCCCGCCTTGCCTTTCCAAGTTCCAAATTGTAGTTGCGAAGTCTCTCTTTATAGATACCACAGTGAACCTGGAGATTAGTCTTTCGCCACCTGCGCTCAGCTTTCCGACACTCTCTTTTCTCTATTCGGACCAGCGTGGCGTTTCTCCAAGGGGATCTTTTCTTACCCGAGACAACCTTCACCTTAGTGGGTGCAATGGCATCAATAACATTTTTAACTTTAGAATTAAAGTCATCCACAAGCTCATTGACTGAGATGCAAGAGAGGGCTGGTGTGGAGGAGAACTTCTGAATAAATAGTTCACCCGTGTTTTCAGTGATGTAACGCTTTGTCACAACCTTGGTTTGGACATTTGTGTGCAGGGAGATTGCACTCTCAAAGAGGACAAACAACCCAGTGGTTGGTGCTGGATGCAACTTAGAAAGAAAAAAAGAAATCACCTGGGTGGATATGGCCCGCGTGCTTTCCCTGTCACACGCAGCGCCTCCAGCAAATACCTCTTCCATGGCCGCCTGACTCTGGGGCTTCACCGCCGCCGGCACTGCCGGCCTCCGACCCCCCAGCTGTGGCCGACCACTATTCCAGCACGTTTTGTTGCTAAGGGAATGGAGCAAGATGCCATCGACGCAAGGTCTCCTGGTGCCTCCCCCGGTTTCTCTTCCTTCATCCTCCGTCTTGGTCCGAGCTTCTCCCAGCCGGGAACAGGAAGCTGTTGTGCTAGCAGCATGCTGCTTGGCGCTGTAAATGTATAAATGACAAAACTTTGAGAGGTGCAACGTATTTATGCTCTGTTATAGAGAGTTAGTTCTGAAGGTATAACTGTGAGTGAGACGGTACGCAGGTCTCCAGTGTCTAAATGCATATATCTTGTGATAATGTGATACAAAATTCAATCTTCCTGAATAGTAGACAATATATTGCATTGGGATTCATGCCGTTCTTAATACGGCCTGCGGGAGCAACACGGACTGGTGGAGCCGAGGATCGAACCGATTGAAGGGCAACCCGCTCTACCACTGAGCCCACAATCCCTTTGAAACATTAGTTGCTAATTCAAATGAACAATGGCTGTTCACAATGCAGTTGTGCATCCTGCTGGCCTAGAGGCCGGTGTGTGTGTGTGTGTGTGTGTGTGTGTGTGTGAGCACTTCCACAGACATGCAGTGCCTCAGTGTCCCAATGCTCAAACAGGTCCACTTCATCCAGATCATCAATTCCTGTCTGTATTCCACCCGTATCATGAAGACATTTCTCGATTCAGCTTTACGGGGTTCTTCCGTTCCTCAAAATGATACGAGTGGCTTACAAGCAAAGGAGAACCAGAGGGAACATCTCTGTGTCTGCCTTCTCCTTTTGAAATGGTGAAGTTAACAAACTTAACTTGCTGATTACACATTTTACCACGTAAACAAAAGAACAAGACAGAAATTCCACAACACTTCCTCTCTCAGTCTCACTGCCCTGTTATTTTGCCCGCGGCGCAGTCACAGACAGGAAACACGGGCCTGTAATGCAGATAATTACCTGTACGAGTCCAACATAATGTCGAAATAATACAGGAGCGCTTTATCTCTCATCCCTCTTCAAGGCGGCGCTGGCGCTATCTGCTGTATGAATTTGTCTGACAAGGCGCACCTGGAATAACGCCCGATAATGACGGCAAATTCAAAAGATTTCCGCTCCCTGATTAGTTCAAAGCTGCATCGCATATTTCAGAAGGTCTACTCCTTCTCTTTCTGTGGAATGGGGAATAAGACACTGTTTGTCTTTTGTGGAAATGAAAGGGCTCGCAGAACAAGGCTTCTCCACTTTATTATTTCCACAATGGAGAGACGGAGTGTCTTCATGTAGTGGCGGAACAATGAAGGCTTCTTTTTTTTCCCCGTGTGAGGTACGGCGCTGCTTTACGTGCCGCCCCGTGTAACGAGGATGTATTTACCTTTCAAATACGTTACGGCGGTTTCTCTTGTCCTTTAGGTCTTCTGCTTTCAAGAAACCAAACACACGTGTGTGTGTGTGTGTGTGTGTGTGTGTGTGTGTGTGTGCCCCTGGGTGCATGCATTCTATCTGTGTTAGTGGGTGCATGTCTGCATGTGCGCACAGCCTCTTTTCTAGCTGCCAGAACACTTGGCCTCATTCTCAAAGCAAGCCACCATATGCTGATCGGTCCTGCGGATGCAGGGAGAGAAAGACATCAGCTCGTAGGGAAGAGAATAAAAAGATATTTTAAAACTGTGAGAAATTGGGTAATTGCTTCGCAGTTTGTGCATTAACTTTGCTTTCAGTGACAGTGGGTTGACCCAGCTGCAACCCCGCGCCAGTCACTTTGCCCCGTTTGTGCAGGAATAAGCCTCACGTCTGACGGGAAGATGGATGCCTGCAGCTTAGCTTCACGCTGAGATAAAGGAAACAGGAGGGGGCCCTTTAGTAGGCTTTGCATTATGGTGTTCGGAAATATCAGCGTGTGTGTTTATGTATACAGCACAGTACGGATATGAAGTAATGAGGCATGTTTGTGGGCCCCACCAACGTGATGTGTTGTGGTTTCATAAAAGATCCTCAGCAGGACAAACGGGCCGATGATCAGACGCACCGACTCGGCCCACTGTTTACACTTCTGGAGTTGTTTTTCAAACTCTATCTCTCACTTTTATTCCATCCATCCTTTTGGGTTTCTCTGTTCTTTTCTCTCTATTTTTTTGCTATTTGAATTTTTTATTTGTGTTTGTGTGGATTTCATAGTGTGCTGGAAATGCATCCTCTGGACGTGCGTCATTAGGGGTTTACTAATTGTAACACAGACACAAAAATAGTGCCTTTTCAAATCTGCTCGTCTATTTACAAGCAGATCTTTATGGAAAAAGAATGAATGTTTGTTCGTAACCTTTTCTAAACTCATCTCAGTATTACTATGTGCTCCAAACTAAATTTAAAGGACCCCCTCTGGTTTCAGCTCACTAGCTGCTCAGGATTCTTTTCATTATCTTTATTTACAGCGACATCTTCATCAATCCCTGATGAGACTTGCTATACACATCAACAAGGTCAACATGCGCACTTGAATTAACAGATTGAGAGGGAGAGGTACCACAAGTCCTTCCTCCCTGCTGCTGTCAGGCTGCACAACAAGCTGACCTCCCAGTAGCCCACAAACATTCTGGACTCTCAATACTTGAACACCTTTTATCACTCTGGTCACTTTAATCCATTCTGGTTCAATATTTTTGTAATATTTGTAATTTTGTATATTCAATATTATACTGTACATTCAATTTTCTTCTTTACTGTTTTATTATGTTTATTACTGTTTATTTATATTACTTGATTTTTTATCTTTTACGTACTGAGCAATGCTGCTGTAATCCTGTAATTTCCCCACTGCGGGACTAATAAAGGATTATCTTATCTTATCTTATTAAACCAGAGGCGTTGGTACCATATTTGTGTTTCAGACACCTAAATCGAGGTATGTTCAAACAATACATCAACACTCATTGAAGTATCGCTCTTAAACGTCTTCTCTGGAATATGATCATCACATCAGCATGGAACAGTTTGTCGATACAGCTAACCAGAGGGGCTATTCCCCACCTGATGATTAGCTGCTTTGTTGTGGAGGGTATCCACGTCTCGTCCCGGCAAAAAGCCTTCCAGTTCAATACACACGCCACGCTCCCAGATGAGCCGGGGCATAATACTCTTTTGCAATTTGCTTTCCATGATTGAGGGGAAGCGTAAGTGATCACATTTTTTTTTTTTACAATGCTTTTGATTTCATTAATCAGAGTTAACACAATTCCTGCGTCTAAGACATCGATAGTATTCCCACAGATGCAGTGGCGGGCCGTGAATTTTCTCCCTGGGCCTTCTGTGCCGTCTGATATTGTATACATAAATACGCACATGACGGGATGCTGCGTCATTAACGGACAATCCATGTAGTCCACATCAACAAGAACCAGTCACATTTAGTTACAACAAAACATGACAGAACACTGCACACTCAAGAGCACGAGCCACGATTAGAAGGAACAATATTAACTTGCACCCCAGTCATGTTGTGGCAAAAATGTATAATGGTTTGCATCTCATACTAAATCTTGATTCACAAGATTGAAATATTTCAAAAGATATAATATACAGAATCCTCTTGTAAAGATAGATAATAAGCTCAGATATATGTTAGTGGTATATTGGTTTATGATAGTACACAGAAAAGAACAAATAAATATATATTTTTCGAATAAAAAGAGTTCATTTTCATTATCGTAACTATATTAACAATTTTTTTTTAACATAAAAAATTGCTCTATATGGTAGGAGTATCTGTGTGAAGTTTGGTCTTTTTAATAATTATTTTAGTTCAGACATTTCAAGAAATCATGTCAACTCCGCTGAAAGTATAAAGTTCCCAAACTCCTCGGTGGTCTTGAATTGTGCTTGTTTCATAACATCTAGTTGCTCCGTGCTGTGTGCAAGCTGGAGGAAGGCCTGGGATATTCATATTTCAGCCATAAGTAAGTCAATTTTAATTTGCAACGTTAATAAACAGCATTTTTTCAAAACTCATGGTGCATTCTCAGCCACTTTGGGGGTCACTTTGGCTCATATATTTTCATATTTATTGGGTAATATTGTTATAAACATGACAAATTAACTTATATTGACTTGTGAAGCCAGGATGTGCCATTTTCTTTTGCCATATCACACCAGTGGCTCTGCTAAGAGCTGGTGTTTATTGATAGGCTCTGTACCCCTCTAAGTCCCACAGGCGCTGAACCTCTGGGGATTACTATATATGATTAAATATGATTGCAGATGTAAAAACACAAACAGCAGTTCACTCAGCAAATGCAGTGAGGACAGCCGAGCCTCCCAGTTGCGTTGGTTTTTGGAATAAGTTTCCATGCATTTTGGGGATGAAAAGGTCCACGTTGTCAGTAAATCCACCATCAAGTCTGTTTCTCCTCCTCCTTCAGCCATTGAGTATGAAAAAAGTAAATAAATAAAACACAAAATAAATTACTTCTCTAACATATGTTTCAACAACCTGAACTGTTCCTACTAACTATAGTTTTCCGTTAGACAAAAGGCTCACTGGTCCATCACAGCGCATGTTAATGGTGACGCTGGCCCTGTGACCAATCACGTTACATTACATTTAATTTAGCTGATATTTTTATACAAAGCGACTTACAAAGGTGAGATATTAGGGTTAAGTGTCTTTCTCAAGGACACAATGACATAGACTAGAAGAGCTGGGGATCAAACCACCGATCCTCTGATTGAAAGATGGACCTGCTATCCACTGATCCACAGTTCCAACATGTCCAGCAAGCTAGCAGGCTGGCATGTCAAAGAATACACCCAGCATGTCAAACAGATTAGTTGAAGTCTATGACAATCAATGATAACGTCGCTGAGTGAAAAGTCATGAATGCAACGTATACGTGGCTCATCCTTACTGCCACTACGTCTTTTATTCCAGACCAAGTAAGAGACATCCACACCATTGGTTCCTGTGAGCTTCAGTGGTACGCCCCCATGCTGTGGACGTATCTGGAACGATGCGTAGCATCATGGTTGATTACCTTTGGCAAAGTGCATTGTTTTTCAATAACCAAAGGCGTGGGACTGCATTGCATTATTAACAACAGCCTGCGCAGTGTCGGCTGCTTGTGATATTTCATGCTTCACGCTAGCTCGGAAACGGCAGTTGACAAAACGCTCTGAACTCATGGCCCAGCTACTGAGGCTCACTTACTCACCAGCCGGCGGGTGGATGCCGGTGTTGTGGTTCTACTTGTCAAGGAGGAACACTGATGAGGAAGCTACATCGCAGCATTATTAAGCACAAACGGATACCTACATCCAGTTCATTGGAATGCAGGGTTTGGACATTGTTGCACGCAATTTGATATTAGATTAGCAAGGGAATATTACAAAGAAAGGAGAACATTAATTGGTTTTAAAAACTGATATTGTAATAAAAACAAATATGTGTTGAGATATGTGGTTAGATTCTGCCCTAAATATACCAAAAGCATGATTGAACCGAAAAAAATAATACATTTAAATATAATTGTGAGATCTTTAAACCCTGGGTCACAGTCACCAGGATGACTAAAGCGTGTGGACATTCAGTAATAAACACAGTAGACACAGAAAGGCAGTGTATTGTGCTGTATATATATATACAGTACTGTGCAAAAGTTTTAGGCAGGTGTGAAAAAATGCTGTAAACTAAGAATGCTTTCAAAAATAGAAGTGCTAACAGTTTATTTTCATCAATTAACAAGATTTTTCTTTTGTTCACTCACTTTGCATTTTGTTAATTGATGAAAATAAACTGTTAGCACTTCTATTTTTGAAAGCATTCTTAGTTTACAGCATTTTTTCACACCTGCCTAAAACTTTTGCACAGTACTGTATATATATATATATATACATATATATATATATATATATATATATATATATATATATATATATATTTATTTATATATATATTAGGGATGCACCGATACCGATACCGGTATCGTTATCGGGGCCGATACTGCGTTAAAATACTCGTACTCGTATCGGTTTCAATTGCCGATACCAAGAACCGATACCACTCAACAGTATTTCGCTACAACAAACTGGTCGCGCTTTGTGGAGAAAAAGATTTGTTGTCCTACCTGACTTCAACGTCTAGGGCAGGGGTCGGCAACCCGTGATCCAGAGCCGCATACGGCTCTTTCGTCGCTCTCTTGCGGCTCTTGCAGCAAGGTGTGTAGAGTAAATTACTGCCGTCCTGCCGGTTTGAATCAAACGGCTGCTGATCCACCAGAAGTAGCGGTGGCAGCGGCTTCATTCAGACGCTGTTGTGCGGCTACGGATGATATTATTGTAGCCGAGTGTCTGTTGTGTGTCTATATTTGTAATTCTAATAAAATGAAAACACGCTGCAGGGTAACTTGAACCACTTTTTTATCTCCTTCACACACGTATATCCCACAATTCCACTCTTTTCCTTTCCGTTTCTCCCTCCACAATAAAAGCACCGGAAACATAACTTGCAACACAGCTTCCTATATAATTGCTCGATCCCTAATATTATCGCTTACATTATGAACCCGGACACGGGGGCGTTTTATGGTCCGACATTAGAGGGACTTCCACAAGAAGTTTAAAGCTTGGGATAGCCTTCTGTTAATTTTGTACTATAGGCTTGACATAATCTGCAGAGGATAAAATAAAATCTGCCTCCAAATTAATTGCACTTTCATGGAGACCAAATCTAAGAAGTATCGGTATCGGTACTCGGTATCGGCAAGTACACAAATAAAAATACTCGTACTCGTATCGGTTTGTAAAAAGTGGTATCGTTGCATCCCTAATATATATATATATAAATATTTATATATACATACATCAGCACCGTGGCATGAACAGCAGTTGGAATGGTTGGGTTATCTCCTGTTGGCTAAAGTGTAGTCTCAGTATGTAGCTGCTGTGTGCTGAGTGAATGTTTCATTGTGGCTTTGCACAGACAGATATGTACTGCAGTTATGTATTTAATGTTTGTCATGCTGAATAAATGTTATAGTCTTAGACAAAAGCTCACATTTTCTTCCACTTACTTTCAACTGCCTGAAGAAGGAAAAAATCATGTGAATAATGGGTTTTTGCCACAATTAATCTTTAATTTTCTCACGCAACGAAATCCACATTGAGGATTGATGGTGTTCGGCGGCAAACAGAGGACACTGACAGCGAACGCACAAACAAGACAGAGCAGCACAGCGTGAAGCGAGGACTTTCAGACTATCGGAGTGTACACAGATCTATTGTCTGGTACTTTTTCCAATGGCGCTCAGAGGGATCTCAGTGAGCAGCTCTTCTGGCAGCAGCACAGCACCTCTAGCTCGCAGGAGGGAGTCTGTCACTCGACAACTTCTAAATTCAACTCAAATACATTTTATTCAATTATATTGTATTTGTATAGCACACAATTTGTCTCAGAGGGCTTTACAATCTGTACACATCCAACATCTTCTGTCTCAGGACCCTCACATCAGTTCAGAAAAAAACTCCCCAACCATATTTCTAACAGGGAAATGGAGGAAGAAACCTTTGGGAGAGCCACAGAGGAGGATCCCTCTATCAGGATGGACCGAAGCAATGTCATGTGTACAGAATGAACAACGTAACAGAGTTACAACACAGTTAATATATATGATACAAATTATTCATATAATGTGAGTAATAGCAGTAGTAGCACGAATGATATCAGAAATCATAGAACAGTTATTCCTATGAAGAATAACTGCAGAGGTGGATGTAATAGAATAATAATGCTGACTAAAGCAGCAGTTGTGGCAGTAATAGTAATAGAAATGTGACTATGAATAATATTGCATTCTTGGTTTTCATAGCACCCTCAATCCTTCTAATCTAGACCAAGAGGCCGCCTGCTGAGAAATGAAGCCAAAGCAGAAGTGGCAAAAATGCAGTCCTTTACAGCAGAAATATACATACTGTACAATAAGAGGGTTTAGTCCCTATGGCTAATATCTCTGTTTATGACAACTGTACAGTGGATGAATTTAATACTACTCTCCTGCCAAAATGATATTACGGCTTGGAGTTATGCCTTATTGAGGGCGTGGCTGCTTGCAGTGACAGTTAGCTGCGGTCTCTGGTCGTTAGCCGCTAGCTGTCCCCTCCGCTGCGTCTCTCGAGTCTCTTTTTGTCCCTTTTCAGAGGGAGTCAGGCTGTGTACACACTCTGTGACTAAAACTAGTGCAGGTGGCTGTTTCTTGACAAAGTCCAAGGGCTTAGTCGGTGTAGAAAGGCAGGAAATCAGTTGAAATAACTTCCCCCCACTGGGGTTAGCCGGGAAGTTCCTGCTCCAGGCCACGGCTCCTCCGAAGGCAAGTGCAGGTTGGCAAGCGGCTTGCAGGGGCGCCGCTAGCTAAACTGGCGTGGATAGCACCGGGGCAGCTTTGCAGATGGAAGATCAACACGTGAGGAAGTGGCCAATCATCTTCTGGTCTTCTTCACTTTTGACTGCTTTACACTGAAGAAAACAGCTGGAGCAGAACTATGCACACAGCCGCTAGCTGTTGTGTGTATCGTAGACGTACCGGCGTTGGAGAGGCCCGTGCAGGTCACAAGGGGCGTGATACAAACAAGCCTTCATGCCTGTGGACACAATACCAACAGCTCTTAGAAGCTCTTGGAAGGCAAAGCCATTAAGACATAGAACTAAGGGAACATGATCCTGGATTGAAGAAGACTTCAAACTAGCGATTGAGACCACAAACTCATGTTAACAATGCTGAAATGATAAATGTAGAAATGTGCATTTATAAATCGACAGTCAGAAGACTTTCTAGTCTTCTGACTGTTCAAAGAGCTGAACCCCTCAAGTCATCATTCACCCGTTCACACAGAGAGACATACCCTGATAGCAGAGGCTGCCATGGAAGGTGTCTCCTGCTCCTCCGGATCTAAACTAACAGCCTTAAGCAGCAATTTGGGATTCAGTATCTTGCCCAAGGACACTTTGACATTCATGCGGGAGGAGCCAGGGATCAAACCGCCAGTCTTTCTATTAGACCCGCTCTAACTCTCAACCACCAGCGCTGAGGTAACTGAGGTAATAAATCAAGCAGCATCGTCTCAGACTCCTTTTAACAAGCAGAGGAGTCGCCCCCTAAAGGCCATTAGAAAGAATGCACTTCATTATAAGCTTCACCTTTCAGAAGTGGAGGTTGCTGCCTGCAATAAGTGCCTCCACCCAACAGACAATGCCATGTCCTCACCACCATGCTGTAGCATATCAGAGCACCACCAGTCTTTAGTAAGCCCTCCTTTCTTGAATCATTTCCTATTGGGGACACATGTCATTGTTTGTATCTACATTGGAAGACATTGATAAAAAATAAAAAAAATACTTCCCACCTGTATATCACCTGTTTCTGAAAGAGCTTTCCTTTTTGAAAGAGAGAAGATATTGCCTTACACGAGCAAGCAGGGACAGCAGCTTAAACATAGATGCAGCATTGATGCGTTTATTGGTGGCCTCAGCAAACAAGCTAGCACAGCGCGTCGATGTAAGTCACACACTGAGCTGTGCGTGTCACAATCCTGGAGCCTCGATGTGACTCAGTGAAAATAATTCACCAACACTGATAGAAGAATCCCCTACCGCAGCAACATTCATAAAAAGAGGGAGGCCTGTCCCATCCACGCTGGGCCGCAGTATATAAATGACGGGCTCCTCTCATCCCGTAATGGGAGATTCAGCGCCCAAAAGCTGATGGCGGGCCCGGTCGTTTGTCACGCCCGCTCTGTTCCAACTCTCTGACATGATTGATGCCGGGACCTCCCTCCGCTCTGATCCACCACCCCGCCAGCTCTGGATTTAAAATCCATCCTAGCTGACGTTTACATATTAAAATTGGTAGTTAGGGCAATTCTCCATGTGGAAACAAAGGGGGCCTGCTCTGTGGCGGTGGTTATCGATCACCCTGACAGTACGTTTGTACGGAGTCTAAATGGGGACAAGAAGAGAATGTGTTGCATATGTTGATGATACCAGATACTCGGCCTGGATTCTTCCTCCTTTCCTCTCAATAGTACAACACCTCGTAACCTCGAGTCCTGGCTGAACTATGTCTGTAGCAGCCAATAGGTACAAATGGCACACAGTACTTCATCTGGGCATTAGCTGATGTAGTATGACTATTAATAGTGTTGATTTGACAAAAACATCAACAATATTAGGTTAAACGTGACTCTGTAGTCAAGCTTAGCGTAAATCATTCAACACCTTAAGATCTCTGCTGATACACCCTGAAGACAGTGGCAGACTGGAGTAGTGTATGCATGACATCATCACACATCACTTGTGACAGCTGCGGGGGACCCGACATGAGATAAGACAAGAAAAAACGAAGAATGAATTAGTAATCAGACGGTAAAGGTGTAATAAATAAGTAAACAGTAAAAAAGAAAAGAAAATAAAGTGCAATATAATTCAACTGAATAATTGGGCCAAACTGGAAGTTTGTATATTGCGTATTACAATGTTGAGTATTTGCATTGCACAGTGCTATACATTAATATTGATATTGCATATAAATTATTATTTTTTGTTTTGGTAAGTGTGTTCTATAGGGAGCAGCGTTGGTTGTGAGCAGGTGAGCGCTGTCTCTCCTTCACACACTGCGGGTGAAGCAGCCGGTCACGGAAGGAGCTACCCTGTGATGTCAGAGTGTCCTGCATGGTGGGGGGAGGGGTGTTCTCCATCCGAGATGATAGCTTAGCCCCCATCATCCTTTATACCATTACTTTCACTGGATCTTCGGAGGCATCCAAGCACACAGCTGGCCTTCTTTACCAGTCTGGTGAGTATTTTCCTGTCGACAGTCAAGATGCTGCTGCCTCGGCACACCAATCCATAAAAGATGCCACCACAGAGTTGAAAAAGGTCCTCAGGAGTGCTCCCTGAACGCCAAAAGACTTGAGTCTCCTAAGCAGATAGTCTGCTCAGTCCCTTTTAGTAGACTGAATTTGTGTTGTCTGTCTAGTCCACTTTATTGTTCAGGTGAACTCCGAGAGGTTTTCCCTGAGCCCTGGAATAATTCTCTGTATTCCCTGTCATCCCTGTCCGTGACGAGGCCGGCAAAGGCAGAGTCGTCAGGGAACTTCTGCAGGTAGCAATAACAGAGTTGTGTTTAATGTCGGAGGTCTAAAGGGTAAAGAGGAAAGGAACCAGAACGGTACCCTGTGGAGCTCCCGTACTGCAGATAACCATTTCGGAGTCACATTCCCGTATCCTCACATACTGTGGACAATTGGTGAGGTAGTCCAAGATCTATGCAGTGAGGGGGTGGTCCATCCCGGTCTGCTCCAGCGTGTCCCTCCCGCATGGGTGTTGAGAGTTAGGGAGACATCTAAAAAACTTGATTCTCACTGAGTTCCCAGCCTTTTCCCGGTTAGAGAGGCATCTATGCAGAAGGTAGACAGCGTCATCCACCCCAATGGCAGGTTGGGGGGCAAACTGTAGTGGGTCCGTTGATGGGCTCACCAGGGGACGAGAAGGAGAAGGACCAGCCTCTCCAGGGTCTTCATCATGTGCGACCGGGTAAGGGGTACATGACTGATCAAATCTGTGGAAGAATAAGTTCAGATCATTCACCCACGTTTGGTCCCCTACAGTCTTGGAGTTGGGTTTCTTGTAGCCAGAGATATATATTTTTAAATTAAATTAAATTAATTTTGTATAGCCCATAATCACAAATTTAAAATTTGCCTCAGAGGTTTTTACAATCTGTACGACATCTTCTGACCTTTGACCTCACATCGGTTCCGGAAAAACTCCCCCAAAAGACCTTTGGAGAATAAGTGAAGAAACCTTCAGGAGAGCAACAGAGGAGGATCCCTCTATCAGGATGGACAGAAGTGTAATGGATGTCATGTGTACAGAATGAACAACGTAACAGATTTACAGTACATTCTATGCATATGACAAAATATTAATATAATGAGAGTAGTAGGCATGATGAAAAAATAACAGCAACAGTGGATATATATATATATATATATATATATATATACGTTTTAAGGCCCCTCTAGACTCCGCTGATGTTCTGCTGCAGCTGATCCTCCATTTTCATTTTACTATCCCTGATCCTCCTCAGCTCCCTCTGAACATGCTTCAGCTCCTCCTTTTTTCATGAATGCCCTCTTCTCTTCCCTGAGGAGAGTCTTCATATCAGGGTTTCCTGTTGGAAAATCACCCTGCAGTCCCGGTGGAAACAGCATCCTCCACACAGAGGTTGACTTAGTCCGTTATACAGTGTGTGAGTCTCTCACCTGTTAAGGCTGCTCGTGCCTTTGTAGCTTTGCTAAGCCGACCCCCTCCCTCCTTCCAGTCAGCTCCGATAACATGCGAGAGTTCCCTGAATAGATAGTAATGCCTCATGCTAAAAGCTAACGGCCCATAATCCTTAGTACGGAGTTGCTCTAGTCATGTGTCCAGAGTTACACCATCGACAAATAGTGCCAGACCTCCTCCCTTTCTCTCACAATGCTACACTGCAGGTGTTCCCTCTGATGTCGGGTCAGCGCCGATAACGTGTCCATCTAATTGGGGAGAGGTCTCACAAAAATCACCCCAAAAATGAATATTTTGCAACCTGCAATGTAACCTTCCTCCCTTCAATACGTGAAACTTGAAACAAATGTCCCTTTTCAGTCCAGTTTCCTCCATCATTTTTCACCGTTTATGGTCGGATGCTCTTTCAATAACGTCTGACTGGAGAACTGGAGCCATGTTTCTCATCTCAATGGACCAACTCCTAATAATCTTATACCAATCCTGGATAGAAGTGAGCATTGAAGCGCATCTTTACAAACACACACACACACACACAGTGGAGTCAGTGAACAGAGCAGCAGAGCAGAGCAGCAGTGAAGTGAACCAGTTGACAAGAAGATAACTACAGGATTACTCGAGTTGACGACACGCTTGTTACTGTAAGCGCAGAACCTCCGTGAGTAAAACATCCAAACCTTTATCAATCCGTCTGCTCAACAAGCACCAACACGTGAACATGATGAAGAATCAATAATTCAATCTGCTCCGTCTGCAGTCTCTATGTTTACACCAGCTCGGCTAATAGCTCGTTGTTACAGACACGTTGGAGCAGAAGCCGTCCGTCTGTCTTCTGACTGTCTGACTGTTCATACCAGTTCTGGCTGGGACAAAGAGGCTCCTCCCACCTCTGCCAGGGAGGAGGAGCCTCAGAGGACAGTTGAGACTAACTGATGTCCCTCTTCTTCATTCTTTATAAAAACTGTTTCTTAATTATTTTGACATTTTAGATTTGTTTGCAGTGAGGTATTGTTATATTAGGGGTGTCACGATTTTCCTGTTGCATAGTGACTTTGCTGTTGTTAACATGAATGCTGCTTTATTGAGTTGTGTGTCCCTGTGGCTCAGTGGTAGCGCAGGGTTGTCCTTCAACCAGAGGACAGGTGGTTCAAACCCTGACAGAAGAGCAGTTTACAGAACACTAGTGTCAAAAGTTGTGAATAAATTAACATTGTTTCATGCTGTTGCATTTATTTTATTTTGACTAGCAAGTCAAATCACACTATATGCTATGGCTAAGACACAGAGTTACCATCCTGTTGTAAATACAGGATGAAGGTATTTAAAACTTACCAAAGTATTTAATAAGTCTGGTTTAGGATTAGAACAGCATAGGATTATTCTCCATTAGAGGTGAGGGAGGACAAGGTCCAGGAAGAATTAACATTGGCTGAAAAAGTGTTGAAAGCAGCCACAATAGTTAGAATTGATTACTGACGGCGTGAACTCTCTGAAATGTGTGAAGGCTGGTCGGCTCAAACAAAGATGATGTCTTTGTCAGGGAATGACATCACACCCCAAGAGAGGGGAAGCGGCTCAGGGGCTCGTGGGTGTTTTGGTGAACGGTATTGTGACAGCAGCCTCTCTCGCAGGAAAAATCACAGAGTTATGATAGTCAGAGGAAACAGCCGTGATTCACGTTCTCACAGAGTTATGATAGTCAGAGGAAACAGCCGTGATTCACGTTCTCATCAGCAGCAGCAATAATCAGACAGAAATAACAGATGACATCAGTGATGCCGTGTACAATGCAGGGCAGCATTTATAATGGTTCAGATATCAGAGACCTTTATTGTTCAAGGATGCTCAAAGTTTTGGTTTTTATTGGTGACCCAAGCTGTTCAGACGTCACCAGACAGCCGACTGAGCCAGCGGAGCCGCTGGCTCCGTGACCGCTCTCTGCCCCGTCTCAAGGAATATGCAGCTCTAATGATATTACGGCACATTTACAACATTTACACCGCTGTACTGCAGAACACACACGCAGGAGAAATAATACATAATTGATGAGTCTTATTTCCTATAATAGATATTTTGAGTCATTTGACACATCTTTCCGAGTTTATTAATACTAAAAGGGGATGATTTTGCGCCTAGTGTCTGGATGTTACCTGATTTAAATACCTGTAAACAGCAAAGGGGCACAGAGACGCTACTTTCATGGGTATACATTTCAGCCTTTTGAGCATTACGCTGCTTCTTTTTGTCTTATCTGTGCAGGTTTAGGGGCCACAAAAGCTGCACAATCTTTTTTGCAGTTCCTCCGCTCAGGCTTTGAGCAGACTAGACCTACAGATTACCAGTCAGTGCGTGTGAAGAGCGGGGCGACAGCTGAGCTGAGCAGATTGTTTGTACCATGTGTAGATCACTGGATTATTATTGGTCATGTGTGAGCTGGAAGAGGACGCCCAGCACATGGTACATCTGGCACTCAGCACTGGGGGCAGATACCGGGCCCCGACAGCAGATTATGTATTATAGCAATTATCTAACAGTTACACAATGTACGGTTGAGAAGAAAACATCTAATGCAGTACACAAAGGCCTGGGCCCGGTTAAATCAAATGTCTGTGACTGTAATTCAAAAGCATTCATGAAATCCACTTAAACAATTCCGATCCTCTAATTAGGTTTTAAGTCATAAATAATCAAAACCGAAAGGTTTCAGTTGAGATCTATAATGACCATTTATTTATAGTATGACGGAACGTTCAAGTTTCAGCCGCCCGGTCACCAGAAAATAAAAGTATGTTTCTGCAAAGCGTGGATACATTGCATGTCGACTCTTTTCGCACCGAGTCAGAGCAGGTGAGGTAATATGTGATGTTATTGAAAGTTAGGCCGTATAAGAAAGAGAGACAGTCCCCTCAGACGCTGAGTCAAACCTGGACTGGACTGTCGTCTGGAACACGTTACAACGTTACTCCCTGAACTGAAGGCCATTGTTATTTATTCATGCCAGTTTATGAATACATTTAAACACAAACCCGGGATCTTTTTCACATCTCCGCCGCGTGACCCGTGACCAGATCATCATGTAGTTCATAAAGAATGCAGCGCAGTGAGGATACGGACATTTTAATGAACAATAGGTTTCCTTGTGTACTCTGTCGCCAGATGACATACAACGGCGTTATGTAATTAGGATACAGGAAATATGTAAATGCATCTGTTAGTGACAGAAAAATAAGAAATCTACATTTGGTAATAATGTGATTACTAGCAGGATAACACTTTTTAAACGACTCTTCAGACTAATTGAGCGAGCGCTTCAAATTTGTGCTTCATTCAAAATGTTTCCCTTTATATAATGACCCTTATTATTAATAACTTACAGAATCATTTAGTGCCCATACCCCCTTCTCTCTCATTACTTTCTGTAATTGTCTCAGTCCAAAATCTGAACATGTTTATGTAAGTTTATCAAACAAAACATTAATTTAGAATATTCTTTCCTGTTGCTGTTTAGCCTTTCAACATAAAACAAAAAAAAAGTCAAATGAGCGTGGCGCTGACCTTCTGATAGCAACAGAGGAAGGCCTGTCCTCGGACCGGAGGCCTTGTGCGCTCAGCTGCGTACCGCTAGTCTCCCTGAGTGAGTCAGTGGAAGTGATTCAGTCCTCGTGGAAACCAAACACCACGCATGAGTCACGCAGCAGAGGTGGTCATCACCGGTTAACTCCAGTGATGAACATGAAGCCCGCTGATCGCATTAGCGCTCATGTGACGCTTTCAGAATGGGGACTGAATCATTAACAGTTCACATTTCAAATTAAAACTGTTTTTAACACCCACAACAACAGCAGAAAATGACATAACACAGAAATAACGCTGGGATTTATGACAGAGAATCTAGCAGCTAAATGATGTTAACATTTAGATGGAGTATATTGGATGTTCAATTTTGAAAAAACACATTTCTATTATAGCTTGTTTATATTTAGTTTGTATGAAATGTATAATAACTGACATACCAGCTACCCTGCTGATTATTCAGTACATTTTTTTTTTACAACTTCTCTACTAACGAGTACTGAGTGCTCTCTGACCGGCATCACCTTCACACACACGATGGATCATTTGGACTCGATCCCACTCACCGTCCTGCTGCCACAAATACTTACGCTCTTTAAAACTTTATTTTGAATATGAAACAATATATACGTGAGAGGTTTGTAGATGTATATCTTTGGGTTAAACAAAGTCCAATGAAGACTTTTAACAGAGGGCCCCAATTTTGTAAGACCATACACACACATCCACATGGTTTAAAAGCGACGAGCACAGGCCTGGGGATTGTCAAAGGGCATTCTGGGAAATGCAGGGAGTCGCTGAAGTACACAAGGTTTGCAAAAGGGGGAGAACTATAAAAAAGTAAATTGACAGCATCATGGAGTGAGTTGTGTGGTTCGGTGAGTATGCGAGACTGATGAGATCTAACAGAGTGATCATGTCTGAGGACGGTTTCCTTACCGCCGCAAATACACCTGATGACAGCGAGCCGTGGCGACATGGATCACCCAGCTGCACCTGAACAAGCACCTCTCAAGTGTGCTCATTTGTCAGGCGTAATGTCGGCACGGTTCAAGATGTTTCTGAGCTGCTCAGACAGATGAGGTCTGATGCATCATCTATAACCAACTGTGGCCCGAGCGGCCGGGCTTCTGGGAGGCTGAGCTGTTTTGGATGCAGCTTGAGAGGCGCATACACCGCACAGCTGATATGGTAACGGTGCTCCAGTTCATCGCTTACCCAGTCCATTCTTTTCTCAAAAACTCTGAGCTGGAAATAGAGATGTTGAGCTTTGTGAGTGATACATTACTTTTTAAAGGATCAGTGTGTAACATTTAGGCGGATTGATTGGCAGAAATATGATATAGTATTCAAAAACGATGTTTTCATCCGTGTCTAATCACCTAAAACTAAGAATCGTTGTGTTTTCGTTAGAAAAAGCCATGTACAGTGCATCTATAGGAGCAGGAACAACTACAAAGAGACTCAATAAGATGTGAAATGACTACAAAGAGACTCCAAATGTCCCCAAAACAACAACAAAAAAACAACTACAGCTCATACAGCCCACACGAGCCACAAAACAACTACAGAGACTCAAGATAACAACAAAAGGGGTAAAAAAATAAGAAAAAAGACCAAGACAATAACAAAGTGACACAAAACAACTACAGAGAGAAGTGGAGAGATGCGTAAGTTCTACAAAGAGACAACAGAAAGAGGCTTTAACTATGAAGGCAGTGTGTCTCGCTGCACGTAGAAGAGGTGGTGAGGCCTTTTTCACCAGGAAGCGTACGCCTACTCTTTGGTTCTTGCCAGACTCTGTTTTTCGCGGTCCGGTATTCCAGGATTTCCAAGTTTCAAGGACATTGCGGTTGCTGATGTCCCGTTGAAAAGGTGTGTGGGCACGAATGTCCTCCAGCCAGCCTGTCATCTGACGCCCACACGTTGGCCAGCAGGAGGCTCGCCGTTGCCGTCCAGCGAGCCTCATCATTTGGCTGGATTTTCCTCATCAAAGTGGCCACGCCCTTAACTTTGCCTTTTCCACGCCCACTGTCCAGGGGCCGACTGTCTCATAATCGACCCATGCTTTTGGTCTCACCATACATAAATGTTGCCAGATTGGGGCTGTTTCCACCCAATTCGGCTATTTTTGATCACGTGGGGCTGGGATGGACAGCATGGGACTTTGAATGGAAACTAAAATGTTATGGTAGAATATTCAGCAAACTACATGTTATCGAGTCAATCAATTTGAGAAATATCTGATGACATGAAACATCTTTGGGGAGGAATGAGGACGGAGGATTTTGTTGTTTGGTCTTTCTCCCTTTTCTTCTGTGGTTATTTGATGTGGGTATGGAGCTTTGTGTGCTTACAATGTGTTTTATGTTGTGTAAGTAATGGTTTTACCAATTTCTGGCAAAGTCAGGATTTGACAATTCTTTTAATTGAGGTGGGCGGGTTTTAAGTTGTGATTGGGCTAGAAACTGTCAATCTCATCTGGCAACACTGCCCACGTCAGTGGTAGACATCACTCTCTATTTATTCACCAGTGCTCGATATTCACCTTCCGCCATTGTATTTGATTGTCCACATTCCGATGATGGGGGGTTTATGGTCTATATATAGGGCACTCCCACAATGCAGCAGAGAAGCAGTGGACTTTTTGTTCCTCATGCCGTCTGCCTTATCTCCGTGCAGCAGTATTTCCAACACACTGTATCTCTGCTCCAGCTGCCCCGTGCCTCCCAGACTCACACTCAATGTCTATCCGGCTCTTGGTGTGTAGTCACCGTGAGGAAGAGGAGCGGGTAACACAAACTCTGATTGAATCCACATCAGGGTGCAGGGATGAATACAAGCTTTTCTCCCTTCCATGTTTAGCCAGCAAAACAACTGAACAAGCCTCTTTCATAATAGGTGACCTCAGTGATGAGATGTTTTTGGGGTGCGGAGAGTGCTGGCTGGATATTAATTACATATTTTCCAAGTCTTTGAACCAGCAGAGTCCCTGGAGACGGAGCCTTGTGGGAGTCAGACTCCTGCCAAACACAACCACACAGAGCTGGGTGCTCTTCTATTATTCATCCTCCCCCTGCGTTATTGTTCTGCTTCCTCTGAGGAGTTTTCCACAGGTTTTTTTTGATTTGTTAGCTAGTGCTTTAAAAAAAAATGTTTTCATTCATTTGGATATTTGTCTCATGAAGAGCTAAAGTAGTCTGGAATTAGTGAGGGAGGGCTATTTGTTAAATGATCTCCGTGTCCTCAGGGGCCTAGACCTAAATCTATTTGGACACGGGCTTAGAGCTTGTAAGCCTATTATTCCCATCTGATTCAAAAACACCACATTGTGTGTGCAATGGTTAAATTGATTGCATTCGCACACGGTGACTTAATATGCCAGTGTGCATGGATATGTCAGAGCTTTGCATTGTGTTTTCACACACACACACACACACACACACACACACACTGCCAGTACCTGTGGCCTGTGCGGGTTCCCAGTGTCACTGAGAGCCGAGTGAGAAAGAGTGATTGGCTCTTTTGGTGCAACAGTGATGGCTCAGCATTGCTCTTCTTTCTTTTATCTTTTATGTTGAAATGGAATCCGAAAATTGGAATGAATTGAAGGTAAAAAGAAAAAAGAAAAAAAAGAGTGAAGAAAAACCACCTGTGTGCGATAACATAAATGCCACAGAGCTGGAGAAGCCGTGTTGTTGTTTCCTCGCATCCCGCTTATTGACACGCCGAGGTCCAAACCGCTGCTGAGCTGGCCCGGCTTCAGTCGGCCCATTCACAGGAAGTGAATGGGACGACTCTTGGAAAATGGAGGGTAATTGAAACCCTTGAGGTTGGATTGTGCCGTATAATGGAGAAAAATAAAATAAAACTGAAAAGATTTGGCCTCCTACGAGGCTGGGAATGACCAGCTGCTGAGCTACGATTCCGGCCTGCCCGCCCTCAGCTCAGGGAGCTCAGAGGAGGAGAGGAGCAGCCAGCCGGCCAGCCGGCGACCTGCGGAGCTGAGACCAAGAAGTCCTGTACCTTCACCATCCCTCTCTTCTTCTCTCTTCTGGCCGCAGCAGCCGAGCTCGTTGAAGACTTAACAAAATCACCAGATCGCCTCGTTCGTCCCGCTGTGTCATTATTATTATGACAGATTAAACCGAGGAACATGTGATACTACATCTGTCAGTTGTGACTCCTCAGTCATCTGTCGCACGCCGCTGTGGCGCGCTAACGTCAGCATCACATCAGCGGATACGAAGTTCACACCGCCTCGCGCAATCGTGCCCCGTGTTTACATCGACGGTAATGAGCGCACAATCATTATAAGCTGTCGCCTGTTTTGAATCGTCCTCTGGGAGGACTGCTGCGCAGACGCTGTCTGTCAGTTTCAACCAAAATGTGTTGTTTTTTTTCAGGCCTTGCAGGCGACTTGAAAGTCGGTCCTGGTTTCCAGACGGTTCTAATGTCATAAAGGCATCACGGTCACACAACAGTGCATGTAAGCCCCTCCCCCCCGACCAAGCTCAGACCCGCCAAGGGGGTCTCCGTCGGGGGAGGAGGATGTCATTCCGCCTCTCAGCCTCGGCCCCGGATAAATGGTCTGCACCCCTGAGATCCGGCCGTGACGCACCTCGACATGCATATTTAATCGGTGGCTCGCCACAAACACCGGGAGTCTGGCTCCCAGGACAAATGTGAGGATGTCACGCGGGGGCCACAGCCGTGTCAGCACGGACTCCCATCCTGTCTGCCAGCGAGCTGCTGGTCTCCCGGAGATCAATAGTGAGGAATAAACATTGCGACGCGGGAGGTGATTAAAGCGACAATATGCACCGTTCCTCCCCGAAGAAGGAAGCGTATTGTCAGCGGCGACCTCCTCCCCCTCATTTGGCCACGCTTCCATTCCGAACACCTGACACTCATGTTGACGAGCTGTCATCCATCCCGAGGCTGAGCTGGCAGCATCTGTACGGCTCAAGCAGCAGACGGCGAACGGAAGCGATCCGCAATTAAGAAAAGCAAAGCTGACATTCAGCATGTTCCTCAGCTTCTACTTCCTCTGTTCTTTTTTCCTCTCTTCTCCATGATCCACTGCATCTGACAGCTTATCTTAAACATGCGTACATTTGCTTTACCTTTTTCATTCTGCTGTTGACGTTTGATGCTCGTCCTTCCTGAAATTACTTTTCACCTCTGATTTAAAAAGCATGTGGCACTGTAGTTATACAAAGTTATCAGTGGGGGAGTGATGCATCATACAAGGGAGTTATTTTCAATGAAAAACTTCAACCAGCTTTCATTTCTGACAATAAAGTCAGTGAATGTAACCAAATTAAATTAACCTTAACTTCAATAAATTAGATGTTACTTGATTAACCCTAGAACACTAATTATATAAAAATAATAACACCATCACTAACGTCGGGTATATTTCAACCGATATAAAGTACCTGATAAAATATACTTCTCATCCAAATATGTTAAAATACAACAATAAGGCGAATCTTCTTTTATTTTATAGAACTTATAGAACTATAGTACTTCTCATAAAATGGAAAACAGGTATCATGGGGGGACCCTGGAAAAAGCTAAATTATGGGATCGTGAAACATGATATAATAATGGAGATATGAACTTGTTCTTTGCCTTGTTCTGTAAAGGAAAAGTCTCCTTCAATGGGAAAACCATCCGGAATGTTTTCACCCGAAAATCACCCGAACACGTGCCTGTTGAAACAACCAGGGATTGGAGCAGAGAGACACGCCCACCTTCAATAAAGACACGCCCACCTTCATAACATCAGTTAGCAGCATGAAGCTGCACAAGGACCCACACAGTCCAGACAAAAGCAACACAATGAGAATAACGTCATGAGTGTTCCAGGGTTAAGAAGGGCTGTGGGCATTTACGTGAGAGTAGATCAGGGCTCGTCACCTTCTGCTAAATCTGACTTGAATATTTGTGATGCCGGAAATGTTTTTCTCAAGCGATGGGGTTTTATCTCCTGAGAAACTTCCAGACTCTCCAATGAGGACGCTCGTTACCACGGCTGAACTTACTGACTAACCTACCAACAAATATTTCCAAATTAGCACTCAACCCAAAGTACAGCTGAGGCCGATGGGGATGTCATTAGTTCTTCTGCTATCTGATCATAAATATTAAGCAAGTAGAAGTTTTGACCTGATGATGGTGCTCGATGAAGATGACCATGGATGCATGCATAGGAATGCCTCATTGCAGGAACATTTTATTAAAACACTAAAATGTCAACCTGCTGGTGGTGCTAGAGAAAATGGGAACCTTGAATGTCTACAAGGTTTTGTCCCAGTGCATCCAGTGGTTTTAACCGATAAATGAATTCTTTCACTCATTACATAAATAGGGTCCCTTTTTGAAATGGGGCAATTGTGGTTCACTGGTAGAGCAGGGTCGTCCTTTAATCAGAGGATCGGTGGTTCGATCCCCGGCTCCACTAGCCCATGTCCATGTGTCCTTGGGCAAGACACTTAACCCCATAAATTGCTCCCGTAGCTGTAGTGTGTGAATGGGTGAATGATGTCATGTAGTGTTGACGTTCTTTGAGTGGTTGGAATACTAGAAGTGCAATTCAAGTACAGTCTATTCACCCTTTAAATACACCTTACCAGTACCTAAGTGACATAACAGAAGTCTGGTGAAATAAGTCAACATGAACTTGGCTTCACGCAGCACACAGACAGCGGTCTCCTGGGTGAGGGTCCTGTGTTTGTTTGACCTGTCCTTTGTTCTTCATTGGTCGCCTTCACCGTCTGACAATGGCGTCGATGGCTTTCCCTCGGCATCCAAAAGCGGCCTCGCCTCGCCGGTGTCAGGCTCTGAGGGCCCAGCTGGCAGAAAGCCAGAGGCTGACGAGGCCCAGATGATGAAGATATTCCTGAATGCGTCTCGGCCTCGTGCCCCAGCTCTGTCTACGCTAAATGAGTCTCTCCCCCAAGTTTTATTAATTAGTGTAATTAAGCCTTTTTGACGACTTACTATGAAGTTAGGTCTGAGGTATTTCATACCATTTTTCAGCCACCGCTCAGTGCTTAAGCCACACAACATTAATAATTCTAATTAAGCACTTTGACAGTTAATTTAAGATAATTAATACAAATACTAATATTAGATGGCACACAATTGGAGCCAGGCAGAGTGAAACCAAATACCTTTTTCACACATGCCAAAGGGAAGCAGAGGGGGGGAGGAAGAGAAAAAAAAAATCAGCTCCAAAATACCTGCAGAGATCTATATTTCACAACCGGGCTGTCAGAATTTTAAATGACTTCTAAAATCACTACAATTTTTCCGCACAGGAAGATACAGCTGTCAGGACGGCTTCCTCGCTGCTCGTCTCTCGCTGCCTGGCCCTTGCTTTGAGGATTTTTTTCTATTTTTTTGTCTTTTCACATTCCAAAAGTTCATTAAATCTCGCCCATTAGATCTGTTTATAACCCCATACTTTTTCATCTCCTTAACGAGCAGATTGCTTTTTTTTCTTTTTTTTTTCTCCTCACAGAAATATAGAAGCCCTTTTAAAAAATGATGGTCAAGTCGTAATGCTGGAGAGCTAAAAACAGGCGATCCAGATGGCCCATTTGCGGTGCAGGAAGACGCCTTGGCTCGCTGAAGACGGAGGGGGAATAAGTCACTGTCGCCGCCTTAACTACCAAACACATTACCTCTGAAGTATATGCCATTTGGAATGCCAGGCTCGTTTTTAACACCTCCGAGGCCGCTTAGCTTGATCCCCTCTGCTGAAAAAGTCCAAAAAGATGAACGCAGCGCGCCCGGTGAATAGTCAGTCTCCTGCCATAGATACGGCTGGGCTTATCTCAGGAGTGGTGTCTGCTCGGGCCCCCCGCAGCTGTCGGCCGCGCAGCCGGGGGCCGCCACAGCAGCTGTAGTAGATGGTGATCGCTGTGTGAATACAGACTACGGATACAAGTGGAAGAGGGCACACGGAATACATCAGAGCTGCTTGTTTTCACAGCCAAGAGAAGGCCGTTGGCTCGGAGATGCCGAGGGCTCAATTAGGAGCAGAACGGTGCGCAGCACATCACGACGTGAGGAACGTGCACTAACAATGCAGATGGGGGCCAGTGTGATCCGAGCAGCATTGGGCACTTGTAAAACCTCCGCCTCACTGCACACTATTTCCTCCGCTGGGTATTGAACCCGGCATTGGCAAATTGTCTTATTTATCTCCTTTTGACCTCCTCCCCAGACACGTGTCTTAACCTCTGCACATTCTTAATTGAATGAGCAGGAAAGGTGTGCGTGCGTGCGTGCGTGCCTGCATGTGTGTGTGTGTGTGCGTGTGTGTGTGTGTGTGTGCTCACTGGCTGGCTGCATGCATGGCATTAGGAAGGTAGAGTTTATTATCAGTCTCAGGCGCCGTCCCGCTGTGGTTAGTGTTTCCTTAATGAGGCTGGAGAGCGGCGCGGGCCAGAGCTCGTTAGCCGGGCTCTTGGGTTAATGTGTGATAGAGTGGCTGCTAGCCCACTGGTAAACAACAGGAACCTGAACCGGGGGGGCATTTTGTTTCTGTGTGACTCAGTCCAGCACTCATCACAAGGAAACAGCAAAAAGCAGTGTCTTAGAAGAAAAGAAGAGAAAACAGAATGTTATAATAGGATTTATAATAATATATGATATCATATTAATTTTAACTTTATTTTTGTATAACACCTTTCATACAAGAAATGCAACACAGTTTGTTCCACAATAAAAATAACAAGGAACCGGGTCTCCATTCTCTCCTCATCAGTGGTGAGAGCTGAATTGTTAAGACACAAACAACAACTTGGCTTTCCTACAGCCCCCAGGTCAGTAAACCCACCACCATGGGGTTTTGCACTGAACTGGACGGTTGTGCCACAGCCAAATACTAATATTTACTTATTGAAATGTTTGCAGCCGGCTGCACTGCTGCGCATTCGTGCGGGAAAACAAAGTGTTATATTCTCCACCCTCTCTCTCTCTCTCTGTCTGTGGCTCTGTCACTCTGTCTCTCGCCCGCCCTCCCACTCTAACCCCTGAGGAGCGTGTGTGGGCGGTGTCTGCAAGATCTGGGGTTCTCGTGTCCTTGGCTGAAGGTCTGTGTTGGGGCTCTTTTCACGCCGACTTCAGGGAATCCTTCCACTGCTGCAGCTGCCTCTGGCTCTTTTAACCACACGGCTTGTGTTTCGGGGGCCCGCCTGCTCCCCGAGCCTCCTCTGAGCTCATCCGCCCTGACCTGCAGCCTCTGAGCTTCTCCACGCTCCAGCTCTGGCGGTCCAAGGTCTCGATTTAATCCGTCCCCAGCCTGGCCCCCAGGTCCTGGGTGACTACACAGATTCATTACAGCCTAATAGCGGGCCCAGCCTCCCCCATCCGCATCTTCAACATCCATTAACGCGATTCATCATCATAATGGAACCGCTTGTCAGCTACATGGTAATCATTTATAAGCAATAAAGTCACGGGCAGCTTTTTTAGCAACCGGGCTAATTTTCCTATTATCAATTAGTCTGGTATTACAGTGTGTTTTTTTTCTGTGCGGAAGGGATTTTAATCAATATTGCACATGAACACATGAAATCCAGGAGCCGGAGCCTGAGCCAGCGAGGAGGCAGTGAGTAAGTTCATGAGAGCTTTCTCTGGAACACGAACATCGCAGCACAGATTGGGTGTGATATGTCGTGTCCTGGGCAATCTGTACCCACACCTTGCATTGGTGTGTGACATTGATGTACACACACACACACACACTACCATATTGCAGCATTCCTCTCTAATCTAAAACGTTTAACTTAGAGCAGTGCAGATCGGCGGCCGTGAGCTAACCAGTAGGGCACGTTCACATGCACTAAATGGTACGTGGCCGGCTATGTGAACAAAGCGAGGAGGAGCTCTGATAACAACACACACAGAGGGGGGAGAGGCTTCATTCTCTGCTCAGGGAGACATTACTACACTAGATCTTTACTGAGATGATAAGTGTTTGATTAGTTATTAATGTTCTCAATATTAAATACAGATCCTTTGAAACAATCGTAACATTTTAATTAAAAACAGACTAAATAGACAAACAATGTCAAATGAATGCAATAAAACATACATATGCAGTAATAGGAGGTCTGTGTAATAATGGGCAGCTGCTAATGACCATAGTTCAAGTGATTATTGTTACCAGCTGTGACAGAGTGTGTCTGGCTTGTTGAGCGAGTCCTCGTGGTAAAATGTGTTCCTGGAGACAGCGACAGAAGCAGGAAGTACAACTGAGGAAGTTTAGAGTCCTTTATCTGAGGACTGAACACAACTGTTCAAGATACAGTCAAGATACTTTACAGCTGTGGAGTTGAGATACAAATGAAGGTTGGATTTGAAGATGGGTGTGGTCCTACTGCCTGTTGAAGAGGAGGAGGCGCGGCCATAGGCCCCCCGACTTTACGCCGCTGGTCTGATTTGAGGGCCGGTCTGATCCCATCTTAAGATTTTCTTTAGTTTCCTTCTGGCTTTTATGATATAAAGATTATTGCAGGGGGATATGCCCCATTACACAATCATGTTTTCTTCCCATCCATTAGCAGAGTGGGATTCAGGATTGGACTTTTGGTTGTACACTGTCGGGGTCATACAACTTTGGGTAGGCAGGTGTGATCTGATTGGCAAGCTATGATTATGCAAATGTTAAATGGGCGAAAGTGTGCTCGTCCAGTAGAGGGCTCTGTCTCTGCTCGTGGAACTGGGGTTACAATATTGTAACCTTCAGTTTGGCTAGTCCCATTGAAGTGTTAATGGTTAAAGTGGCTTCCCGGAGACAAAGTGTCCTCAGTCTCAGAGGTGTGAAGCTCCCCCTCTTTCGTTACACACTCAGTGATGTAAGTGGCTGCAACAGATGTCCCACTAGCTGCCAGGTGTGTCGAGCAAAGCTCCCACCGAGCTGCGCATAATCAATCGGGTTTAGTGGTGTATCCTCCAGAGTACAAACACATAAACATCACCTTCCAGCGTTTAGACACACACCCGCTGAGTTACGTGTGCATGAATGTGCACGCGTCTCCCCGACTCGAGCCAAAGTGCAGCTAAACGACCTGGCTGCCCGACTTTGTTTAACGCGTCGCTTCAGTGCGACCTGCTGCCGTCGACTTGCGTCTGGCGACTGTCTCCCCCACCGCTGAAGTAATGGCTCTGAATCCGTCAGAGGAATGCAGACTTTAGTTACTCGTACGTGTCCATGCATCCATAATGTGCGTGGAGTAATTTGTCGACTCTGCACCAGTAATTAAATGCAATTACTTCCCTCCGATTGCTGATTTGTGGCGATGGATGATGTGTAATCTGCTCCCATAACATCACATGCCTCGCCGTGCAAATCTATGCAGGCACCGGCTGAGGCTCCACTGAATCGGTTTTCAAAGCAAACAAGCCCGGGTCCCTCAGGACCCTTCTGTGTGGCCGCAGTTTGTGATGTGCTAGCCGTCGCCGGTTGATGGCACGTAGGACGGCTGGATAGTTTGAACAGGACTCTGGGGCTAACTGGAGGGTCAATACAGAGGAGAGACTCCCACCAACATGTTTTATATTTGGCTTCTTCCTCTGCAAAATACTGGCAAATATAATATAAATAGAGCTTTTATTGCAGACTGGAAGGGGTGGAGCTGGTCCAGGTTGGAAGCAGTAATAGAGTTTGTTGTCTCGGTTCGGACGACAGAGCTTCCGTGTTGTTGTGCAACTCATCGGTGATCGGTTGATGTTCTTATTCACTGAAAGGAAAAAAGACCTCGTTCCAGAAAAACGGTATATCTCTTTCTCTGTGCCCATTCTGCGTGGATGTATTCATTACAAACACAACAGTTCCAAATAATATTGACGTGCCAAATAATTGCACAAAAACATGCCCCCGGTGTGTGAAGGCCTTTAGAGTACAATAAAAGATGAATATAATGACGATCGCCCATTTCATTCATTCGGTAGCAGAAGGATAAGTCAATAGAACGTGATAGCTGCTTATAATTAAAGTTATTAAAGTTGTTGCTTTTTTCATATTTTCACTCTTTTCCTGTGATAACTTGTACTTGACCGAAAAGGCGTGTTATTATATATTTGTCTTCCTCCCATCAAATCGTGTGCTCAGACAAAGAGCAACACAGAAAGTACTTTGTGAAAATCAAAGCCTGATATATCTCTATATATCCCTGATATATCTCTGATATATCTATATGGGGGCAACTGTGGCTCAGTGGTTAGCAGGTCTGACTTTCAATCAGAGGGTCGGTGGTTCAAACCCCGGCTCAGCCAGTCCATGTCATTGTGTCCTTGAGCAAGACACTTAACCCTAATTGCTCACCGTTGCTGTGTCTACGGTCTACTATATACTGTATGTCATGTAAGTCGCTTGCGTCAGCTAAATAAAATGTAATGTAATCTCATTCCTGTTCTGTAGAGCTCCATTGTTGCTCTTACTCTCCATCTAGCTCGCTATATGTGTATTTACAGTATAGATTTATACGTGTGTGTATATTTATTTATGCTGGCAGCAAAAGAAAGATTCATAATTTCTATGATCCCGAGGACTGCCAGGAGAGTAAAACGGATGGGAGGGATGTGACCAGAGAATATATCTGACAAGTCCACATAGTCAGATCCAGGAGTGACACAAGAGGGAGGAGCTGAGTGCAACTCAAAGGTTACAAATGAACTCACCTGAAGTGAAAACACACTGTGAAAGGGTTAATGTTGTGAGACGTAGGGTCCTTTTCTCATAGACTTCTATACTGTCAGACCCGAGGAGTTGACCCCCGATGGCCATTAGAAGGAATGCATCTTCAGGGCACTTCAGCACTGGCTTCATTCTTTAGTGGTTCATGTGACCCCTGTCCATATTTATATATACAAAAAAATTTAAAATTCCCCAAAGTTTTAATTAAGATTACATTATGAGGGAATGATAGACCTATAGATAGACCAGCTGGGCTATTTAATCCACTACCACACTCTGCACTCACTGAAGATAACGGTCCTGTAACTAGCCAACATAGTCCCGCCTTTCAGGAATGACTGACAGGTTCCAAAAACATGAAATGTAAATCCCCATGTATTTTGCTATTTCATTTAATCAGGCAAACAGTATTGATTTAATCTCAATTAGGGATGCAACGATACCATTTTTTACAAACCGATACGATACCGATATTTTTATTTGTGTACTTGCCGATACCGAGTACCGATACCGATACTTCTTAGATTTGGTCTCCATGAAAGTGCAATTAATTTGGAGGCAGATTTTATTTTATCCTCTGCAGATTATGTCAAGCCTATAGTACAAAATTAACAGAAGGCTATCCCAAGCTTTAAACTTCTTGTGGAAGTCCCTCTAATGTCGGACCATAAAACGCCCCGTGTCCGGGTTCATAATGTAAGCGATAATATTAGGGATGAGCAATTATATAGGAAGCTGTGTTGCAAGTTATGTTTCCGGTGCTTTTATTGTGGAGGGAGAAACGGAAAGGAAAAGAGTGGAATTGTGGGATATACGTGTGTGAAGGAGATAAAAAAGTGGTTCAAGTTACCCTGCAGCGTGTTTTCATTTTATTAGAATTACAAATATAGACACACAACAGACACTCGGCTACAATAATATCATCCGTAGCCGCACAACAGCGTCTGAATGAGGCCGCTGCCAGCGCTGCTTCAGGTGGATCAGCAACAGTTTGATTCACACCGGCAGGACGGCGGTGATGACGCGCAGAGCTTCTCAATTATAGATGTATTAAATATGGAAAATTTCAACTCTCGCGTCTAACGTGCCGCCGGCGTAAATTTGCGTCTGTCGCAACCACACGCGTCTGTGCATAGACTTTACATGTAATCTGGTCGCGCGAAACATTTGCGTCGCGTTGGGACGGACTGATTACAAGTAACTCCGGGGCTGTCAGCCACTAACAAGAGCACTAATATGAGCACTAATATGTCATACACACGTATGCAACACCGGTTAATAAGCACAATATCGATAAAGTCTTGTATTGTACTCGCGTCTCACTTTTCTCCTGTCTATTGAAAGAAGTGAGCGCTGCGTAGCGAGGATCCAAGATGGCGGCTCCAGATTCTGCTGTTGAGACAAACTGGCCATCTGATTGGACGGCAAAACCTTGGATAGCGTGATTGGCTGCTCAGAAGTTGAGACTGTTGAGACAGTTGAGACAGAGAAGAGTGTCTCCGGCTCCGCCACGGGGTTGCTTCTCCACAAAGCGCGACCAGTTTGTTGTAGTGAAATACTGTCTAGTGAGTATCGGTTCTTGGTATCGGCCATTGAAACCGATGCGAGTACGAGTATTTAACGCAGTATCGACCACCGATACCGATACCGGTATCGGTATCGGTGCATCCCTAATCTCAATTGGTCCCGATAGTTTTCCATTTTCACATTTAAATATAATTTGGAATATTTTGAAACATAACGCAGGGCTAGTCTTTCAAAATTAAATGTCAAAGGCCTTTTGCATTTTAATTTTCACATTGTAGAAGGCAAGACAAGATAGGTTTATTTATGAAGCACATTTCAAAAACAAGCTCATTTAAAGTGCTTGACATGAAACAGGATCAAGTGCAAAAGAAACGGACAAATGCAATTAAAAACAGTCAAAGAGCCAAGAGAATAGAAAACAAAAACTCAATAGAATGAGACAGCTAAATATTAATAATAAAAGGCAACGGTAAACAGAAAAGTCTTCAGCCTTTATTTAAAGTAAGAGAGTTTGCAGCTGACCTGCAGCTTTCAGTGCGGTGTATGTGAGTGCATGTGAGTGCATGTGAGTGCATGTGAGTACACGTGAGTGCGCCCCACCGGTCAGGTCGCCTCCTCCGCTCTGCACTGCTCTCGTGTGGGGATGATAGCTGAGAACGCCTCCCGGGCCGCCGGCGTAGCCGTGGAAGCGTAGCAGCCGCCCTCCGGGTCCCCCCTCAGGGGTGAACACCACCAGCTCTGTTGCTCTGGTGTGCGCTAGCAGCCTACACACCGTTAGCTAATAAATACATACATACCATCAAAGCATACAAGCACTATATTCCTGTAAAGGTCATGGGAGCTGACCTGTTAGCTGTATACCATGTGCTCCATGGCAGTAGCCTACCATTGAGCTCACTGAGGACGGATTTTAATGTATGTTTGGACTAAAGATAACTTGACTTCGGTCCAGCAAAAATATTGGACAACGCCAAGATTACCGACTTGCTCATATGATTGCCATCATTGCTTGAGTACGTGTGTGTGTGTGTGTGTGTGTGTTGATGCTTCAGTCCCATCCAGACATTACTGAGTGTTATTGTAAAGTCTCAACCCACTTTTTGTACACAGTCCTTGACCCTCTGACTCGAATAAAGCGCCCAACCCGAACCCTTACTCCCTGATTGGGCTAAACTTGGAAAACATTGTCTCTGTCCTGAAGGAAAGTTTTTATTTTGGATTGCCTCGTGTCTGAGGCCAAATATAAAGCAACAGGAGCGCCACTGTGCTCAAGCGATTCCCTTTTCAATAATCTCTTCTGCCATCCTCCTCTGGTCTCCCTGACCCAGACAACGTTATATCTCTATACAAGGTCCTCCCAAAGTCCACAGCACTTTATTCAACAATAAGAAGCAATACATTCACAGAGATCTGTGGAAAAATGATCAAACTTATTCCCCTCTGTTCTGTGTTCAAAGGGCACATTGTAATCAGATTTTACGGAGACTTGTGTGTAAGCTGCTGCTTCTCAATGGCAGTAAATATTAACTTCTGCAGCTTTCTTGGGAGAGCAGACGATCAAAGAAGGTACTTTTGGGAATTCCAGGTGTTCGAGTGTGCAGCCCTTTATTGTTTGGAGATGTGTAGGGTTCCGTAGAGGATTATATGAGTTAGTTTCAAGGATGCGTCTTCATGTGAAAAGTCCTGTCAAACCCAGAGGGTTTCGTTCATGTATTATGCTGAAATTACAATGACAATCTCTGGCTTAATATATATATATATATATACATATGTGTATAGATATATACTGTGTATGAATGTATTATTATGGAGATGCATACGGCACGCACAGAGGTGAGCAAAACAATGGCCGGACTGACTAAAGGTCTCTTTTAGACTTCTGCTAGCCCTCAGCTAGCAGAAGTCTGCTCTCCCACAGCCCTCTGGACCCAAATCATCCAGCTCCCAGCCCTCTAGACCCAAATCATCCAGCTCCCAGCCCTCTAGACCCAAATCATCCAGCTCCCAGCCCTCTAGACCCTGATCCTCTAGCTCCCAGCTCTCTAGACCCCAATATTCTAGCTCCAAGCCCTCTAGACCCCAATCTTCTAGCTCCAAGCCCTCTAGACCCCAATCTTCTAGCTCCCAGCTCTCTAGACCCCAATCCTCTAGCTCCCAGCTCTCTAGACCCCAATCCTCTAGCTCCAAGCCCTTTAGACTCCAATCCTCTAGCTCCAAGCCCTTTAGACCCCAATCCTCAAGCTCCAAGCCCTCTAGACCCCAATCATCTAGCTCCCAGCCCTCTAGACCCAAACCTCTAGTTCTCAGCCCTCTAGACCCCAATCCTCTAGACCCCAATCCTCTAGCTCCCAGCCCTCTAGACCCCAATCTTCTAGACCCCAATCCTCTAGCTCCCAGCCCTCTAGCTCCCAGCCCTCTAGACCCCAATCCTCTAGCTCCTAGACCTCTAGCTCCCAGCCCCCTAGACCCCAATCCTCTAGCTCCCAGCCCTCTAGACTCCAGCTATCTAGCTCCCAGCCCTCTAGACCCCAATCCTCTAGCTCCCAGACCTCTAGCTCCCAGCCCTCTAGACCCCAATCCTCTAGCTCCCAGCCCTCTAGACTCCAGCCATCTAGCTCCCAGCCCTCTAGACCCCAATCCTCTAGCTCCCAGCCCTCTAGACTCCAGCCGTCTAGCTCCCAGCCCTCTAGACCCCAGCCCTTTAGCTCCCAGCCCTCTAGACTCCAGCCCTTTAGCTCACAGCCTTCTAGCCATCTGCTCTACAGGGCCTAACTACAGGCCGGCTGCCCTCCCTGGCCCCAAGTCTCTGTTGCTGTGTCCCAGTGGGGTCCCAGTGGGGTCCCGTCTTCACTGGGGTCCCATCTCCGTGGTTAGGATAGAGTGTGTAGGCTTTTTTTCAGTGGAGTTGACTACACACTGGAACATTCTGCTGTATCAGCGGACATCCATGGAATGACCTTTGAGATGGTGAAATCTTACGAGCACCTGGGTGTTCACCTGAACAACAAACTGGACTGGACCACCAACTCAAAGGCACTTTACCAACACATACAGAGCAGAATTGCTGCTGCATTGCTGCAAATGTCCCCGCAGTGGGACAGATAAATGAATAGCTGATCGGTTGGTAATCCTGAGAAAGAAAATGCTGGACTTGAAGAACCTACACAAATTGAAACAAGGCCTACTTTTCTGAGTTTTAGCACTGCAAATAAAGGCATCAACCAAACACGTTGGGTGGAACAGGTTGAGTTGTGTCTGTATTTATGAAACAACAACACCAGGAAGTAATGTCTGATAGTATGTATCTACAATTAATTCTAATAACATTGCAATATTAATAATATTGTAACCCTGGCTCAAACACTGCACTGGAGACAGAAGGGAACTATTTGGCAGTGAGGGAGGGTCATCAGCCATGAGTACCAGGTGTGTCATTCAGTTGCAGGTAACTTCCCCCCCAAGGGATGATGGGATCCCTGAGCCACGTGACCCGCCCCCCTCCTCCCTCCCCCTGCGTGTTTACGTGTGCCCTGATGCAACACACTGCAAATGCTGATGCCAGCTTGCACTTGGATGCCAAAAAAGGAACTCCTTGTCCGTTTGAAGCACATCTTCAGGGATGTTTTTTAGAAAGGTGGAAAGGTAAGGGAGAGGAGGCGGCTGATGTCTGTTGAGGGTGGGGGGGGGGGGGGAGCTCAGGGATCAGAAGTGATTATGTCGGGTGTTATCAGGCCTGCGAGCTGCCTTGCCAAAGCTTACATCATGGACTTGATGATGGCGAGGAGGAGCGAGGGAGAGACTGTGCGTGTGCACACATGAGAGTATCTCCTCTTGTGTAGTAAATCTGTCTTTCTATCAAAAAGGAAGGGAGGGAGTTGAAAGGTGCGAGAGGGAGACGCTCACGCCACCTGTCTGCTGTATCCGTACTACCGATGCAGACGGGAGCGCGGGAGCCTGACATCACCGCCACATGCATGAGCACATCAACACGCATCCACGAGGACACAGTGGGACTGCTGCTGCCGAGTAACGAAGGCAAACAAACAGTGAGAAGAGGAATAGAAATATATTTTTTTTTTTTTTGCCCCCCATTTCCAGATATTGTATATTTGATACATTTTTCCAAAATGATTCCAAGTTTTATAATAATAATCATTACTCATTATTGAGCATTTTATTATAACTTATAATGTCAAGTATCAAAATACTTTGCTGGTCCCTCACAGGAGAATAGTGTATTATAATGTATATAATTATTGGTGTAACTGACGGTACGGATCCACACATGAACCACATTAATTTAACCCTTGAGTGTGGAATAAGGTTTTACTGACGATAGTTATCGGCTGATATTCAGTCAAAAATATGCCTTAAATGCTTTTTATTAGTCGGTCCCCGATACTGTGACATTGTGAACAAATATGTGTAGTGGACGGGAGGAGAGCTGCTAACGTTAGCAGCACCGCTAACTGCTAACTTATAGAGCACATGTGTCAAACTCAAGGCCCGCGGGCCAAATGTGGCCCGCCACGTCATTTTATGTGGCCCGCGACGGCTTGGAAGGCATGATCACCACCGTGGACCCGTTTTCAGTCTGTTGCGGACCCGTTTTCGGTTCGTCGCGTACCCGCTTTCAGTGGGTCGCGGACCTTTGCATGGGCAATATAAAAATCCTGTGATTTTATTTTGAAGGGAATTTTGAATGCAGCAGAGTGGTCTATTCTATACACTCCTCAGTGCTGCGTTCACAACACACTTGCATGAGTTTACACACACACTATTTGTGATAGTTCACTTCATTCCTGACCTTTTTTTTATGTTTGTGCATGAAAGCACTGCTGAGTCTGTTAAAAAAGGCTGAAGTTATAAAATGATTATGTGTGTTGTATTACTTTGTGTCCATAAGATGCACTTTTGGGGTTTTTAATTGAGTGTAAAAGGGAATATTTCAAACTAGTTGTTTTGTGTTGGCATGTGAGATTCTGTACCATTTCAGGCTCAAACTGCACCATCTTTTCATTAAATCCATTTGAGAAGTTGAACATGTTCCTCGCTTTGGATCTCGGGTCATTCAGGGGTGATGGTGCAGCCAGACCAGTAGAACCACTGCCCCAGACCACATGCATGTTCTTATTGGCTAGTTATGTCCTTCTCAACTGTGACAAAAAAAGCTTTGAACAAAGTTAATATAACAACGATTGTTTGATCTTTGATAGAATGTGGGTTTATATATATACATATATATATAAATGCATGTACAATATTGTTACACTTGAATAAACAATACAAAGACAGTTATTTAACAATATGTTCGGTAGTAGTTAAATGTATACAGTGTTACAGTTACAACCGGTCCTTTGAGGGCGACCATGATGCTGAAGTGGCCCGCGGTGAAAATGAGTTTGACACCCCTGTTATAGAGGGTTCATTGAGTTACATTATGATGCGTTCAGGCTCTGTACAGTGAAAATGAGGTCAAAGGTCCAAGGTCAATTATAACATTACCATGGTGTGTTCAAATGTAATATTGTACATTTTTTTTGAAGGAGATTTAGAGTTTATGTTATTATATATATATATATATATATATATATATATATATATATATAGTGCATAACTGGAACAATACAGTGCTATTAGCAGATTATATGTCACGTCTCGGGGTGGACCCAAAAGCAAACTGCAGGCGAGCGGAGCAGATGGTGTAAACAAGAGTTTTATTGGAGCACACAGGTAAGGGGAAACAGGAAAACCAGGAGGTACTCAGCCGCTGGTGACGGGCTCTCGGCGCGGGCTTGTGACGTGTACGCTGTCGCTGCTCGGCGACTCTCGATGCGGGCTTGTAGTAGTTCCACCGGGGAATCGGGTCTTGGCGGTCGACGGGGTTTGAGTGGCGTGCGTAGTGGCAAGCATGGCAATCTCTCGACACTGGGCCTCCGGGAGGAGGCCACCTTTAACTGCTTCCTGATGGTGGAATGATCTGCAGCTGTGCGTGGCGGGGCGCGCTCCTCCCGGCTGCCCAGCATTTGCCTGATTGTAAAGACAAGAGAACACAAGCATTCTGGCCGTAACCAGGGTTACCGTAACGCCACCTGGTGGTGGTGCCTCGAACCACCACATTATACCGCATTATAAGTTTCATTATAATGTAATATAGAAAAGCGCATATGTACAGCCATATATGTGATATGCTTGCGCGCTCATTGTTTAAAAAATATCATCATGGTGATTGGATAATATCAGGTAATGAACAAACAAAAGCATGTGTGTGTGTGTGTGTGTGTGTGTGTGTGTGTGTGTGTGTGTGTGTGTGTGTGTGTGTGTGTGTGTGTGTGTGTGTGTGTGTGTGTGTGTGTGTGTGTGTGTGTGTGCGTAACTCACAGCTGTGTGTCTATTGCAGAGAGGTCTGCTGTTTAATTACCTCCAGCAGAAGCTCTGGAACATAATTACTTTGTGTTTCAGTGTTTTCCTGCTTGATTGGGTTTCGCTGGCATTTCAGCAGCGGCGCGGCGCTTCCATCATGATGAATGTGACAGGCGAGGTGGGGGCCACTTCTGGGTGGCTGGGGATGGATGGATAGGTGGATGCAGACGGTGATGCGGTGCTCATCAGGGGAAAACCGAACCAAACAAAGCTGGAGAATCTGGGAAGATTTGGCATTGTTCTTGTGCTTTGTTGTGTTTGCACAGTGCAGCAAAAAGAAATGCCGAAGTTGAAAGCAACCCTGGGAGTGTGGGAGGGCGGCTTTAGCTGCAAGATGTCGGTTCTGCTCCAACCGCTTTTGCTGTTTTCTTTCGCCTGCGCTGTTCAACATTTCATAACCCAGGAGTCGGCAAACCTTAGGCCCCTGTGCCACCATTAGCATGCGGTAGCTTAGCCTGTAACACACTAGCAGTCAGTGCTGCTAGTTACCATCGGCCTGGTAACTACAGGAGGTCTGATTGATTTGTCTCTCTCATTTCCTTCTCTGCAGAATTTGTGGAGTGTATTTCTGATGAGGAAGTTTGGTAAAAGGTTGATAAAGGTTGATAAAGTTGATTTGCTTCAACTCTGATGTGGATGGCAGCCGTTCTTGTACTTGTGCTTTCATATATAATTACAATGTCCTGATTATGGGAGGGAGAAAATCAATATTTGGATGTTGTTTCATAGTTTCAGTTATCGTGATGTTGATGCACACTCACTAACAAGAGCATTTTAAAATGCTTGTCATATCAGAAAGGTTGCAGACCCCAGCCATAACTCATCAAACTGCTTATTCTCACTAGCTTTACTGGCTTATGACATATTCAATACACGTTCTCAAGCGGACTAATTTGCCTTATCTTTGCAGCTCTTTTAGTTACTGAAAGTACTCCTCGGACTAAAATCTCCAGGAACTTCTTGCATCAAGTACTAATGAATATATTTTAGCTTCAGCATCCCTTAAAGTCAGATCATCCATCCCACCTTTTAAAGGCCCCTCGTCAATATATCCTGACCAGCAAGGTAAATCAGGATGAACAAATCAATCCCACTCTGCTCCTGCATTCAAAAACCATGAAAAAAGTTGGTAACACCTTTTAATGACAGGCATTTTTATTTAATATGCAGCATGTGCATGCCTAACTCATTTTCTAAAGCACACTGTGATGGTCTATGCCCTTTGAATTTAAGAGAGCCATATATGGCATTTGTAGTTCTCAGATCTTAACTGGAGTGCAGCGCTTTGCTTTCAAGATAAAGAAGACAGGGCCATCCAGTCCTCACTTCAGAGACGGATAGGTCTTGTAAATTGGAACCCTAAAGGCTTTTACCACTGAACCAGCGCTGTCACAGAAGTAGCAGTGTCGTGGGGATCTCGCTGGTGCTCCAGCCTGAGGCAACTGGGCTGCTCTGTGCAGCAGGAGGGCCATCAAAACCGGCTTTTGCAGCAGGAGGAACATAAAGAACGGAATCTAAACCACTAAATTGGAAATATAGTCACTGCCGGAAACCTTGTGAGTCCAAAACCGTCACTTTTCAGGAAATGATGAAACATTTTTTAAATAATTGAAAACTGCATTGTTAAAGTTGTGACTGTATGTTTATATATTGTGAGATGCGCGTGTGTGTCCCTATATTATGAATGTTTTATCAAAGTCAACCTCAAATGAAGATACAAGGTTTTTGACCAACACATTTTTGCATCATGGGTTAGAACGACCACTCAGCCACTGAGTTCACATGGCTAGCTAGCAATGCTATTCCTCAGTAGCCAACATATCTACGATCACAGTATGACCATCAGAGCCGCCCTTCTCTCCCTGCTCTAAGTCCACGGCCCCGGGAAGCGGGGAGGTCCAGGTGAGGCTGCTGTAAAGCTCACGGTCAGAGCTGAGAGCCACATTCAACCTTTCCAAGGTGACCCAGAGCCGAGGGACTGGAGGTGGAGGTCGCTTTGCCTCATTAAGGAAACATGCCCAATGGTGAAGCACCTGTCAGTGTTTATTAACCACAACTATAGTTATGAAAGCCAATCCACACCGGCGACCTGCAAACATATACGACCTAAACAACCTGATCCCACAGAAATACGTGAAATGAACACGTTCCCTTAACCCCAATATGCGTGGTGTCGGCACGTAATGTGTTGAAATTACGTGTGGGTACCACGTAAACGACACCCATACAAAGTCAATGAGGCTCATTTACGTGGTGGACACACGTATTCCCTGATTCAAATAAACGTCCTCCTTTTATAATGTATTAGGTTCAACAACGTCACGCAGTGGGCGGTGGTAAATGTTGTTTTGTAGTTTACGAAACGTCCTCCTTTTATAATTTATTATAGTGAGTTAGTTGCGATTTTTCTTGTCTTAATAACAGTACATTGTTTGAAATAGATTGTTTCCTTTACGTTATTAAACCCTCTACGATATTGTATTATTCTCAAATGTATTTTCTGTCACCGCAGCGAATATTATTAGGCCTATTAATAATTATACTTATGAATCAGAAGACTTTCGGTGGTTACCACGACAACGATACGTCACGTTACGCTGGGCGCATTCAAAGCAGGTATCCCATATCCCACAATGCAACGCGGTCATTCATTCAGAGACTCTGACAGCGATCAGCGGGTCTTTAACGCCATTATCGCTTCAATGTTCATATATATATAATCTGTGGTTTTATCACCAGCAACAACACGTTGCTCAGTTTTCTTCAGTAAGTTATGCACCGTAATAACATTTTAAAAAACAGCTGAAGACTCAGGAAGTGACGTAGTACGTGCAGTTGATAAATAGTTTATCAACAAGTCAAAACAAATGTTAAGTAGTCAAACAGGCCATCAGGCAGTATTTCTAACACTTAACTCTAGGTTGGTTATATAGTATATACAAGGCAAATCAACGTGCTTAGCATAAAACACTGTTTTTCATTATTGGTATTTTTATTGTATAAATTCTCACGTACAACGTGCAGCAATCTTTCACAGACTCGGAGCAGTAATTATTACGTCACTTCCTGAGTCTTCAGCTGTTTTTTTAAAATGTTATTACGGTGCATAACTTACTGAAGAAAACTGAGCAACGTGTTGTTGCTGGTGATAAAACCACAGATTATATATATATGAACATTGAAGCGATAATGGCGTTAAAGACCCGCTGATCGCTGTCAGAGTCTCTGAATGAATGACCGCGTTGCATTGTGGGATATGGGATACCTGCTTTGAATGCGCCCAGCGTAACGTGACGTATCGTTGTCGTGGTAACCACTGAAAGTCTTCTGATTCATAAGTATAATTATTAATAGGCCTAATAATATTCGCTGCGGTGACAGAAAATACATTTGAGAATAATAAAATATCGTAGAGGGTTTAATAACGTAAAGGAAACAATCTATTTCAAACAATGTACTGTTATTAAGACAAGAAAAATCGCAACTAACTCACTATAATAAATTATAAAAGGAGGACGTTTCGTAAACTACAAAACAACATTTACCACCGCCCACTGCGTGACGTTGTTGAACCTAATACATTATAAAAGGAGGACGTTTATTTGAATCAGGGAATACGTGTGTCCACCACGTAAATGAGCCTCATTGACTTTGTATGGGTGTCGTTTACGTGGTACCCACACGTAATTTCAACACATTACGTGCCGACACCACGCATATTGGGGTTAAGGGAACGTGTTCATTTCACGTATTTCTGTGAGATCAGGTTGACCTAAACCGACACGAGAAAATATACGTTAATCAACCAACCTCACCCGACCTGCAAATAACCAACTTCATGCACTATCACATCACCATTGACACGAGTGAGTTCTGAGCCGAGGCAGAGAGAGAGAGGAGAGATGAGATTGCACGTTTCTGTAAATTACTAATAACCTACTCACAGCGCTTTTTATTTTGCATCATTGATGGATACACAGATATTTCCTGCCAAGAAAGAAAAACTTAAACAGAAATAAAAATAACATCAGTGACAAGACCAACAGAGCTGGAATATACAGGGCTGAAATAGGTGTGTGTGTATATACAGTACTGTGCAAAAGTTTTAGGCAGGTGTGAAAAAATGCTGTAAACTAAGAATGCTCTCAAAAATAGAAGTGCTAACAGTTTATTTTCATCAATTAACAAGATTTTTCTTTTGTTCACTCTGCATTTTGTTAATTGATGAAAATAAACTGTTAGCACTTCTATTTTTGAAAGCATTTCTTAGTTTACATAATTTTTCACACCTGCCTAAAACTTATGCACAGTACTGTATATATATATATATATATATATATATATATATATATATATATATATATATATATACATATGCCCTGGGGTCATGTTGGAAAAATAAACAGGTCAGCTAAGCCATAAGAGCATCATACGTCATAAATACAGAACATATCGACAATGTATCACACTTTTAGTGTTACAATATTAGTAACACATTTTAAATAAATACAAAAGTTGAATAAAACTGAGAGCGTCCATCAGAAAGAGCTAATTATGTGAGATTCAAACCAGAGACTCTGCTACTATAGGTACTCCTGTCACCGTGGTGAAAATCGTTTAGTGTTGCACTGCATGTCCGTCCTCGTTGGGTCACCTCGCTGTTCGTCAGCGGGTAAGCGTGGACCTCTTGGATTGGTCCTTGTTGTTGAGAAGGACTCTCCATGAATGTGTGAGGAAGACGGGCTCGGATGAAGTCCGATGAAATCCTCACTGAGCGCTTCTCCAGAAGGAGGCGAGGTGGAGACGGGAGGTTAGGTGGATGGCCTGAGGAGCCGACAGAGTTAAGAAATGTAGTAACGAGCTCTTCTCATTGGTTCAGGCAGACAGACAGGCAGAAAGACTCAATATGGTAAGACTTCCGTGCCACACAGACGCTACATCCCCTTTGTCAGTGGTGAAGAAGTGCCTCCATTCATTTTGAATGTGAGAAAAAATAAATAAATAAAAAGAAAACAGCTTTTCCAACAGCGCCCTCCACCCTGCCTCCCCAGATGTGCAGCCCTCAAGGCAGCAGTTGATGGGATACAAACCGAGGAGACCTTTTTAGCTCGGCCCATGAGCAGCTCTCAGTACACCTCCCCTCCTGGAGCGATGACCCTCGACCTCTCAGACAGCCAACAGGAGGTGGAGGATTTGGAGGGAGGGGACAGGGGTTTGTGTGTGTGTGTGTGTGTGTGTGTGTGTGTGTGTGTGTGTGTGTGTGTGTGTGTGTGTGTGTGTGTGTGTGTGTGAGAGTGTGTGTGTGTGTGTGTGTGTGTGTGTGTGTGTGTGTGTGTGTGTGTGTGTGTGTGTGTGTGTGTGTGTGTGTGTGTGTGTGGAGGGGGGGGGGGGGGGGTAACGTGCCTAATTCATCTGAGGAGTGCGAACAGATAGATGGCAGAAAGGCAGGCTGGCAGCGTTTTTTCACCAAGCTAATGGCGCGTGGTGTTTTCAGTCTCTTGAGTGTGCTTTGTGTGTGTGCGTGCGTGTGTGTGTGTGTGTGTGTGTGTGTGTGTGTGTGTGTGTGTGTGTGTGTGTGTGTGTCTCTGGGTTTTGTGATAACACAGGGGGAGGACTACATGCAGGCATCCACATGAAAGGGAACGGGGAGGGGGGGGAGGAAATTGAAAAATGTGGAGAAAAACAAAACAGGAAGACAGATGTGGCGGAAGTAGAGGATGGATGCGGAGACACAACGAGCGCAGTGAAGACGTCGCGGAGTGATGGAGGTTGCAGGAGAGGTGAGCTCAGAGGGAGGTGACTGTAGGGAGGCTGGGGGTGTGGGGGTAGATGAAACGGCTCCTTTACTTCTCGTCCGTCATCAGACCTCCAGCCGGGTCTCCCAGCACCCCCCCTCCTACATTGTGCCCCCAGGAGAGGTGCTTGGGCATGGGCCACTTACACACTGACAGACCTCCTGCCTGGATACTTTATCATCCACATCAGACAGGACCGGGGGGGTGATAAACAATGACTCCACTATCACAGGACTGACCCGTAGAGACAGACAACCATTCCTTTAACATAAGCTCATAAGCTGAATGTATTTGGAGGGGAACATGCAGACTCCACACAGACGGGTCGTCCAGCCCGGGAGTTGAACCTCCGACCCCCCCTGCTCTGAGGAGAGACTTGAGGACATTTTACTTTTTCTCTTGTACTTTACAAGTGTGTTAATCATGAATGTCTTCCAGGCTTTCTTGGTTGCAGTTTGATTGGGAGCAAAATGACGCCTTCATTTAAAAGGTATTGTATTGTATTATAATAAAACACAAGCTGTGACTTTTCTGCCTCTGTTGACATCTGTCTCAGATTACAAGCTATGGAGGAAACATGTGTAGATAGAAGACAATGTCATTTACACGTGGTAATGACGTGATGAAACAACAGCAGCATGAAGGAAGAACAGTTACCGGACCAGAAGAGCTGGGCCCTGAAGGGTCAGAGGCCGGCCTCCGCTAAATCTGTTTCATCAACAAAATGCATCTACTGCCGTTATGTCTGGCTCTTTGCCGTCGGCCTAGACGGGGTCTCAGCTTGAGAAGATGGCCACTTATCCAGGGGGATTTCCTTCTCTAGGTTGTGGGTCTGGGGTTCAGGTTCATGGGTTGCATTCATGTTCAGGTGCATGTATGCCTGTACATGGTTCCAATGCCATCATCAATTTTGCAGACGACACAACGTGGTGGGCCTCATCAACAACGACGATGAGTCGGCCTACAGGGAGGAGGTCTGGCACCTGGCTGCCTGGTGTGCCAACAACAACCTGACCCTCAACACCAAAAAGACCAAGGAGCTTATTGTGACTTCAGGAAGTCAAAGCGCTGCACACACTCCCCCATCCATATCAATGGATTGGAGGTTGAGTGTCTCCAGTTTCAGGTTTCTGGGTGTCCACATCTCAGAGGGCCTCTCTTGGACCCTCAACACATCAACCCTGGTCAAGAAGGCACAGCGTCTCTTCTTCCTGAGGAGACTGAAGAAAATACACATCTCCTCTGATCCTGGTCAACTTGTACCACTGCACCATCATAAGCATCTTCACTAACTGCATCAGTGTTGGTACGGCAACTGCTCTGCCTCAGACCGGAAAGCTCTGCAGAGGGTGGTGAAAACCGCCCAACGCATCACCGGTACTCCACTCCCTGCCATCGAGACCATCCACCTCAAGCGGTCCCTGAAGGTTCAGGGTTTGAGGCCCACACCGTTATTCTTTGATCTTTCTCCTTCAGTCCTTGCTCCTCTACTCACACCAGGCTGCTGGTTGAATACTATTTATCGGTTGGTAAACTGAGCTGCAAATGAAAATCAACAGATATGTCCGTGAGTTAGTGAAGGCCGTGGTTAGTTTATTGGCTTCAGAAACGAAAAGCAGACAATTGAAGGTCCTAACAGAGGATGGGGGGGGGGGGGGGGGGGCACACTCCTCTCCAGGGTTCTCCAGGGTTCGCTCAGACAACACAAATGTGTTTCCAGCTTCTAAAATGAATTCACTCCCAGTGCCACTGATCTGCACAAAACCCAGCTCCCAGACACCAAATCAGCCTTCACAGATGGATCGTTTTTCTTTTTCTTGGAAAACAGAGAGGGAATAATTGCACTTTGCAGAGAGAGAAAAAAGAAGAAAATCGTCCAACATTAAACCAGCGAGCACAGAGCCCGAGAAACTTTTCTAATTAAACATTCATTAACTTGTTGGCGTTTACAGACGCGGGGACGGAGCGGCATTGTGTTCCTGCTCGATGAAAGAGAGGAACACTGGAGATGACTTCTACTTCCAGACAGACACAGAACGAGGTCATGGAACAGGTCCTGTGGAGGAGGAGCTCCTTATCCACCGCCAGGGGCCCTGAGGGATGACGGACGAGAGAAGGGGGATGGTGTTTATCACTATCTCACTATCTCACTCACTCTCTCACTCACTATCTCACTCTCTCATTCACTATATCACTCACTCACTATCTTACTCACTATATCACACACAATATCTCATTCACACACTCAATCACCATCTCACTCTCAATATCTCACTCGCTCACTATCTAACTCACCATCTTACTCACTCATCGACTCACTGTCTCACTCACTTTCTCACTATTACTATCTCACTCATTCACTCACTCACTATATCCCTCACTCTCACTCACTTTCTAACTCACTATCTCACTCTCACTCACTATCTCACTCACGTTCTCACTCACTATCTCACTCTCACTCATTTACTCACCAACTCACTCTCTCACTCTCTCACTCAGTCACTCAGTGAAGGGTTCATGTCTATTTCATGAACCCAGAGAGAGGGAGTGAAGGGGTAACATCAAGGGGCTCTCAGCAGCGGAGCGAGAGCCTTGAGCTTGAATTAATGATCAGCACAATTAATCTTTCATAAGGAGTAATAGTGAGTCTTGCTGGGGCATTTGCAACAACATGGAGTAAGATGTCTTCTGCCTTTAGTAGCAGTGTTCAGACACACACACACACACACACACACAAATAGATTTTCCATGGAAAGCGCTGAAAGGAAGAGAGAGATGAATTTTGATTTGTGCTCCACAGCGTCTCAGAAATGACCCCATATTTACCGAGGCTGGAGTGAAGGAGGTAAACAAATACAGGCCCATGGATTATGCTGTGCTCCCTATTGATCACTAATGTGGTTCTAAGAAGACCCGGGTTAAACAGAGGAGACATCCGATCCTTTGACTCACATTTCCTCAGCTGCCATTAAGTGAGACAGCGTGTGCTCCTGGAAGAGGGTTGAGCGCAGAGAGCACTAAAGCCCTGCTGAGTGGGAGGGCCTTCTGCGTTTCAGACGCGTTTACTCAAATGGGAGCAAAGTAAGTGGTGTACAGATCAGGTAAGAGCACGGCGTCCTCAGACGTATGGTTACTGAGGCTGCTCAAGAGAATATGGGCTATTATGATATATGTAAAATACACAAGGGCCGAGGGCTCACCGTTGTTCCAGGTGAAGTGCTTTTAAAAGACATATTGTCCTGTGCATCAGATGCTCCAACTGGAACAACACATGGAAGTGCTTCTAGAACAAGAACAGAAAAGTGCCCTTTCGTTGACATGGAACTGTCAGATTGTTGTTCCAAATACAAACTGAACAACATCAGCAAATATTAGGAATGATAACAGGCTGCTAAAATACGCTGGTTTTATAAGAACAGCACTTTTAATTCAACGTAACGCATGTCCTCTTTTAAGAACTTCCTGTTTCCTGTCAGCAACTTCCTGTTTCCTGTCAGCAAAGACTAGTAGTAAACAGTAGTAAACTTGTGTTTGGTGGCTGGGGGGGGGGGGGGGTCACACAATGTCACTATCATTAGATTTGTAATATAATATACACAATCATCATTGTTTGATTTTAATAGGATTAAAATTCACACACAACGCGCTCAACTCACAATTAGACATTTAAGGAGTGGGGGAAAAAACAAGAAATATGAAGAAAAAAATAAATAAATGTATTAACGCCATTCATCCCACTGAAAATGAGAGCATTAAGGAAGCGTGTACTAGATCAGTGGTTCTCAAATGGGGGTACATACATACATATGTAAAAGTAAAATCCATTAATAAATTAAATACATATTAAATTATTAAATATAAATGTAAGTTCATTGGCAAAATGTTATATATTCTATATTAAAATAGACACTGATGGCACAGCAAATTTTCAGATTGCCGCCGCCCGCCGACCGAGCAGACAGTACATGAGACAAATACATGAAACTGTTTTTTATTACTATTATTATCTTCATTGTTTAAATCCTCAAATACAATGTTAGACAAAAACATCAATATTACGAATATTATGTATTTTTGTATCTTCTTATCTGCCGAGCGGCACGTACTACGTCACTTCCTGAGTCTTCAGCTGTTTTTTTAAAATGTTATTACGGTGCATAACTTACTGAAGAAAACTGAGCAACGTGTTGTTGCTGGTGATAAAACCACAGATTATATATATATATGAACATTGAAGCGATAATGGCGTTAAAGACCCGCTGATCGCTGTCAGAGTCTCTGAATGAATGACCGCGTTGCATTGTGGGATATGGGATACCTGCTTTGAATGCGCCCAGCGTAACGTGACGTATCGTTGTCGTGGTAACCACTGAAAGTCTTCTGATTCATAAGTATAATTATTAATAGGCCTAATAATATTCGCTGCGGTGACAGAAAATACATTTGAGAATAATAAAATATCGTAGAGGGTTTAATAACGTAAAGGAAACAATCTATTTCAAACAATGTACTGTTATTTAGACAAGAGAAATCGCAACTAACTCACTATAATAAATTATAAAAGGAGGACGTTTCGTAAACTACAAAACAACATTTACCACCGCCCACTGCGTGACGTTGTTGAACCTAATACATTATAAAAGGAGGACGTTTATTTGAATCAGGGAATACGTGTGTCCACCACGTAAATGAGCCTCATTGACTTTGTATGGGTGTCGTTTACGTGGTACCCACACGTAATTTCAACACATTACGTGCCGACACCACGCATATTGGGGTTAAGGGAACGTGTTCATTTCACGTATTTCTGTGAGATCAGGTTGCTGAAAACATATTTTAAAGGGGGTACGTCACTGAAAAAGGGCTGAGAGCCGGTGCATTGGATAAACTAGGACCGGCCGCTGGGCAGCGAGCCTCACAAGTCTTTGTAAGTTCCATTTAGACACAACCTGCTTAGTCCCTATACACACCGTTCCTCTTCAGAGAATCACAAAAGAAGAACCCTCCATCAATGGAGATGTTCCCGTGCTGACGTGCTGGAACATCTCCCCACGTTCTGCTGGTTGTAACTTTTTGCCAGAGGTCCTCGGGGCTGTGCTCAGTGTGCGATGAAAAGCAGAATCTTCCCTTTTGTTTCGGCGGCATGCCGAGCTGACTTCCTGTGCCGCCAGGTGGGCAAAGACCGGGGCAGGAGGGTGGGCACACCTATCGGGAACCGGGTGTTGGCTGCCTTTCTTTTGACGGGGAGGGACGGAGCCGTCCATCAGCCCCTCTTCCTTTGTATGACAGCAAGAGAGAGACGACAGACTGTGTGTGTGTGTGGGTGTGTGTGTGTGTGTGTCTGCTTCTGAGCTCAGGTGTTGAGCGTTTGTTTCCGCTCCATAATGAAGAAGTAATGAGCAGTCGGACAAGCTGTTGATTAGCTTTTTTCCACCAGTTTGCCGAGCGCTTGCAGATGGTTTGTAGTTGTCTCCACTCAGGTATGTGTGTGCGGGCATCTGTTTGCGTCTGTGTGTGTGTGTGTGTGTGTGTGTGTGTGTGTGTGTGTGTGTGTGTGTGTGTGTGTGTGTTTGTGTGTGTGTGTAAGAGCACTTCCTGTGTTTGTGCCTCGCTCGAGTGAGCGAGTGAATGAGCAAAGTATCGATAGAAGTTTCCATATGAGACAAAGCAGTTAGCGGCAGCCTCTTTACCCCCGGGCCTGAATTAGGATTTCCTTTATAGCGGAGTACTAATAAGGCCATTGGACGGTGATGGATGAAGCATTCCGAGGGACTGACACGTCAATTGTTCTTTCCATAATAGTTTCCTTCAAGTGAATCAATCTAAGTTGGGCGAGGAGACCCGAGTGTGAGAGCGCGCACACACACCGCCTAAGAACGGGGAGCAGTGGCCGATATCCGGGCGATAGTACACTTAATATGTAATGAAGACAGCCGGTGTCATCTGTATCTGTCAGCCATCCGGCCCTGGACGTTTCCAGACCATTACACGTCGGTAAATTGTTTTTACTGAATTATATGTGCAGCGTTGAGATCTCGGGCAGTCAGTTTCATCAAAGCCGGGAAGTTAACAACAGCGGTTTGGGCGTTGCATGAGAGTTATACAAAGAAAAATTAAAAAGCAGAGGTTCAGAGCCATCTAGAATCAGCAACGTTTTATTATACTTATTTATTATATTACTATGAATATTATATTAATCACAGAGTCTGGCTCGTAATTGGTGGATGACAATGAATAGTGCAATCGTTTGAGACATTTAAAAACAGAAGATTTTACAATGAAATATGGTAATTAAACAAATAAATAAGGTGCACTGAGAAAGAGAAGCTTTGTGAAAATGTGTGTAACTGTAAGGTCCTACATTTCCCAGAATGCCATCCAATAGGATATTTCCGTTAGCAGAGTGGATGCACAGGTTTTAAACAAAACAAAACATTTGTAATTCTCACAGACAAGATTTTACAACTCGTTATCGCCGAGGCTACTATATTAACTATTAACATAAATATTATTATATTTATGTGGGAGCCGTGTGCACCTGCATGTCTGTGATGGCCAGCGTAGAGACTCGCCAGGTGAATGTTGGGGTTGGTTCAGCAGCCGTCTCACAAGGGAGGAGATCACTTCCTGATTTTGCTCGGTGGGATCAGAATGGCTTCTGCCACCTTCAGAGGGGGGAGCGGCGGTTAGTGGGCAGGCAAAGGCTGTTTAGGTAGACAATGTTGTTCAAGATATTCTGAGGTATTATTATTGTATTTATTGTTATGTATACACTGTCACTTTTCAGCTCCATTTGAACATGCTGTATATACTGCGTATTGGGAGAACTGAGTGGAGAAAGAGTATTTAACACAGAAAATTACCTGCTGTTCTTGATTAAATGACCTAATGCATGCTGGGAAATATGCTAATAAACTAGCAATGTTTGACTCGAGGACAAACAGGACATTTAGTCAACTAATGGTGTGTTCACACCGAACGCGACGCGAAATTTCGCGTCGCGTTACTCGCGTGAGTTTACTCGCTCGACTTTATTGGTGTGTTCACACCGAACGCGACGCGAAATTCGAGTGAGTTTACTCGCGTGAGTTTACTCGCTCGACTTTATGTGGTTAATTTCCGTCAACGCAAATTCGCTTTAACGCGGGCGGGGCTTATCTCCGTGGCTTATCTCCGTAAAAACAGTACCGTTTCCGCCATCCACCATTAAACTAACCACTAGTTCTGCTTTAAACTTCTTGTGGAAGTCCCTCTAATGTCGGACCATCAAACGCCCCCGTGTCCGGGTTCATAATATCATCCGTAGCCGCACAACAGCGTCTGAATGAGGCCGCTGCCAGCGCTTCTTCTGGTGGATCAGCAACTGTTTGATTCAAACCGGCAGGACGGCGGTGATGACGCGCAGAGCTTCTCAACGCTGATTGGCTTTCGCGACGCGAATTTTCGCCCGAGTTGAAAAATTTCAACTCACGCGAATTTCGCGTCAAACGCGCCGCGCCAAACGCGCCGCGCCAAACGCGTCTAACGCGCCGCCCGGCGAAATTTCGCGTCTGTCGCAACCAAACGCGTCTGTGCATTGACTTTACATGTAATCTGGTCGCGCGAAAAATTCGCGTCGCGTTCGGTGTGAACACACCATAAGTTAAGTTAAACGGAACTAAATATTTGAAATAAGTAATATTAATAACTTAATTTGAACAGCTCCTTTAAAAACAGTTTACAAGAGTTTACAAAGCCGAAGCAGGACAGTATATATGTATATATATATATATATATATATATATATATATATATATATATATATATATATATATATATATATATATATATATATAATATTAATAACATAAAGGCCAACTGTCTAAAATAAAGACAGGAAAACAAACAACGAGAGAAGAAAAAAGTCAAATGAAATACAAGATATGATAAAAAGAGATTTAAAAAACAATGAACACACAGAGAAAAATAAATGAAAAGAATATAAGCTAATTAAACCCGCTCATCACGAGCCCTCTGTGCTGTGGTCGGGCCTGGTACATGATGATATGATCATTTCATCCTGGCAACTTGTAATTATTATTCTTAGTCTGTGTTTTACAGCGTAACCAAATGCTGGTTCAGGCTGTGGATGCACAAATCAACCTCAACAATGGAAAAATCTCCTAAATAAATTAAATACAACCCAGTTACGGAGTTTATTTGTTGGCCAGAATTTTGATGGAAGAAAAGGTTTGCAAACACTGTAACTCCTCTGATAACACACACGCTTATATTGCACAGTTATAACCTTTGTCATCCTCCCTGATTATGGCGGCTCTTATCGGGCTGAATGTGATTTGTGTAAAGATATGAATCAGTAATACAGATCAGGGCTTTGATTTGTACGAGTGAGAGGAGTTCAGAAATCATCAGAGAAATGAACATCAAAGCCGACCTCAGCCGCTCCACCGCCGGGCTACAAGCAGCCTCGCTGTTTCCTCTGCTGCCTCCGGTGGCCAAGTGGTGTTACTGCACGTTTCCGTGAATTACAAGATGCACTGAACACATGGCTTTCTCCAGCTGCTTCTGGAGCTGCTTCCGGCGTCTCTAATGCACAAGTCGAAGGCCATGACGGAAGTCGTATCCTTGACAAATGCATTGATGGATTGATAACATAAAGTTTGAGTGCAGCTTGAACTTCGCTGGAGTTGCCAGGAATTTGATCTGTCTGCTGGAAACGGCCTCATGGACTGTGTTTCATTGTATAAGTGAATGGAAGTCGTTAAAGCATTTCATAGGGGGTTATATTCTGTTCAGAGGCTGCTGGTTCCTTTCCAGCTTCCAGGCCGGGACGCGGCCCAAGACTGCCCATCATATCACATCTTATCACATCTTAAAGAAACGCCCATCACATGACCATTCAGGTATTGGGCATGTGCACAGCGCTCCATGTCAGCGGGATGGACAATTCCCATGTTTGTCACAGGGAGTACTCGAGTAATTGTTTGTTTCCTGTGCATGGAAGCAGTGACAGCATTGCCTAATGCAGACTGTAGCTGCACAGCAGCTGCAGCAGGTCATAGTCCATGTTGAAATGAACCTCTGGTAGTGGAGGCTGTCCCGGTAAAGGACCACGTGGGAGTGATGGATCAGCTGGCACTGCTACGAGCCAATCATGATGCCAACGTGGGGGTGTCTTTCAAACTAAACCGGCTTCGGCAGTGTTTTCAGCGTTTAAAGGGGGGGGGCGTCTAAAATGCTGCAGGAGTGTATGCGCTAGACGTAAAGGAAGCAAACGTTATGCATTTAAAATGAAACCAAAGTGTGGATGTTGCCTAGTATTTCCACACCATTTCTTTCTGTAGCACCGCCTTAAACTCTGGCAAATTGCTTCCCCAACTGTGGAGTTGTATGGCGGTCATACATACAATATGCGTGTGTGCGTGTGAGAGTTGTTTGTTAGCAGGGCGACGCCCCCCTTAGAATAATTAGAAGCCGCTGCTTCCAGCGCATGTGCCTGCGTCCATGTCTGCATGTGTGTAGGCTGCCAAGTGTTACATGTAGCCTGCAGCGAGACTCGGTTTAGTGTCTGTGAAGTTGGTGCATTCCATAAGCAGGACTCCTGTAGCATCAGGGGTCAGGGGTCACCGCTCCTGTAGTTTCAAAAGGGAAGCTGCCAAATTCACAAAAGCATCTAAAGATCTATCGATGAAAAGCCAAGTCGATAGTCGGGGTCAATGATGAATACACAAGGTTGATCAGTATATCTGCCAACCTCCAGACATCAAAGCCCAAATGATGCCGATTCATCGCCTAACTGGCTTCAATAGCGTCATCCTGCTGAGTGGGCACCTGGAGTCGATCAGCAGAGCTGCTTTATCCAGGCAAAGGTGTAAATGGTAAATGTACTGTTCTAGTCTTTTGACATATATATATATATAGCTGTGTAACCAAATGGATATAGCTCTATGCCCGGGACAGGGCATGAAACAAACTGGCAGCTGGATGGTCCAACATTATAAAAGTTAAATGAGGACAAAGCTGAAGTCATTGGGCCTCGTTCAAAAACTGTGTGATTGCACAAAACTGCATCTCATATTAAAACCAGATTCATTAAATAAAAAGGCTTCAATACCATTAGTTTACTAATGTACTGTCCAAATGCATTACATATCTATTCATCATTCAGTGAGAATTAAAATACACTATATATATATATATATATATATATATATATATATATATATATTACAAAAGTTTCTATGTTTTCAAATGAAGCTTTGAATGTCTGTCGTCACATTTTATGACTATTATCACATAAAAGAAAAGCCCTCAAGACCCCACATATTTCGCCCACTGCTAATAATATTAGTGTAGCCTGATCTTTATGTGTAATACTGCAGATGTACAGAATTCTGCTGTTGATTTAGAATTCACATGTCAAGGTTATGAATGAAGCTTCCATCTACTCGGTACAGCCTTAATACAATTATGAAATAAATGCCCCTCTGGGTGAAAGTCTTTGCTGGATGTCCTCACGTTCACCCTCATTTCTCACACGTATGGATTTTTGTACAGTAATTGTCTCTCATCTGGAGCTGAAAGGTCAGGTGGTCCTCGTCCTCCTGATCCCTACCGGGTTTCCCTATTTTTCTTACGGTCTTTTATTCTCTTCTTTTTTTTTTACAAAAACTATGACATCACACCATTTTTTTCCTGAGCCACAGTCATGGGACACTTACATTTATGACATCATTTTTATTTACGTGGAAACAATTCAGAAAAGTGGATTTTTCTGTCTTATCCTTCTGACACTATGTCAATTTATTTATTTTAATTTAATTAAAGGGCAATGCCTCTTTCTTTTATAACAACTTTACCGATTCACAAACAAAATAGTGGTGGGTAGAAAATAATTTGCCGGTGCCACATGTCATGAATCCAACAGTAAATTTTACATGCACACTTATTTTGTGCGCAAGGGAAGAAAGTTCTACACACACACATTGGTGAATGTGGCCAAATAATAAAGTCAGTTCTTATCTGTCCTTGTACAGACCCAGCTAGAAAACTCTGTGTTAAACTGGATTTACTCAATACCCGGCTCGGCCCTAGTTTACTGGCTGTTGCCTAAGAAATAACTACGCTGCGCAAATGTGGAACAAGTTGCCAGAAGAACTCAGATTTGAGAAAAACAACTTTCAAATGTAAGCTAAAGACCTTCCTGTTCACTATTGCTTTGAAATGACCTTCTTTGTTATTCTGTTTTTTGGTTGTTGTTTTTCAATATGTGTGTTTTTATTGTATTTATTCCATGTGATTTCTTCTGTTTGCTTTTATGTATTTCATCATTTGTTTCTTGTTCTCAGCATGTAGGTCCTTCGTGGATGAAACGTGCGATGTAAACACACATCCCTCGCCTTTCCTTATCAGAGAAGGAACAGGGAGGGGCTACTGGCTGATGGACAGCATCTCCTGAGTCCAGGGACACCTCCCTGAGCTGTGATTGGTTTCTAAGCGCTTTTTAATTAAACAGTTTTGCATTGCAACCTCTGCTGAATTCAAACATCTCCATTATTGCACTACAGTTTTTTTTTACACACACCGTGTGATGTTAATGTGCAGCACTCTGGTTATTGTTTTGAAAGAGTCAAGATGGTCAGAGATGTAGCATGTCTGTAACATGTCAGGTGTGAATTGAATCCTGTTAGATTGCATCAAATTGGATATTTCGATTGCTTCAAAAAACTGCAACTTGTTTTTCTTTTATCAGAGCTTGAATTAAGTTTTTGTTTCCTATTATTTCAAATTAATTCAGTTGAATAAATCACAGAAACTGTTAATGAGACAATTTGAAGGAGATTCATTTCAGATTAATCTGTAGTGAAATGTGTTTTCACCCATTCTATTCCCTCAGAATAGCTCAGAAAAACACTACAATCATGTAAATGTACAATAACCTCTCATGCCAACTGTGCAGAATGAATGTTCGCAAATACAAGTTAAATATGAATTACAACCTAATGGCTTGCCATTTAATCTTTATTTGAGTTCAAATATAATTTGAATGATTTTTTTTTTCCTTTTCCCTTTGTTTGTAAGGTATTTGTAAGGTATTTGTTCTCTGCAGTCCAGCTGCAGTGTAAACACTGTTGAGCAGTCGGGTAAAACGCAAATTATTTATGTTTATTATGTGGTGCCAAGTATCAACTTGTTGTAGAAAAAGCATTGTTGGCTGTGCACGTTTCTGTAAACACAGGAAACGTCATATAAAATGCCTCGTGGTCGACTTTGTGAAACTATCGGTGAGGTTTAGGCAACAGAACTACTTGGTGAAGGTTCTGAGAAACATCATCATCATCAAACACTTTGTGCATTCACATGCAGCGTGTCGGCTGTGTAGTATTGATCAATCCGATCAGGCTTTGATTGAATGCAGGTGAACAGTCTTTGTGGAGAGGAGGCTGAACGCGTTGGCTGAAATGCAATCTTAGAAGCCACCCTTTCATTTGAGAAATATTTCACTTTTCATTGGTTTAAAATGAGATTGTCAACCGACTTCTTCTGAAACAATTCAGCTGTGCACGACGTCTCTCAACTCCAGCAAACAGGTTCTGTAGAGCAACGTTACTTAACGTTTAATCTTTACCTAAATTCAAACATAATTGAAATGCGCTCTGTCTAGTTTTGTAATGTATTTGTAAGGTATTTGTAAGGTATTTCTAATATATTGGTATGGTATTGGTAAGGCATTTGTAAGGTATTTGTAATGTATTGGTAAGGTATTGGTAATATATTGGTAAGGTATTTGTAATATATTGGTAAGGTATTGGTAAGGCATTTGTAAGGTATTTGTAATGTATTGGTAAGGTATTTGTAATGTATTGGTAAGGTATTTGTAAGGTATTTGTAATATATTGGTAAGGTATTGGTAAGGTATTTGTAATACATTGGTAAGGTATTGGTAAGGTATTTGTAATGTATTCTAAGGTATTTCTATGTTACGTAGAGCAACGTCACGTGAAACATTTGTATGTAAAACAGCGTTGTTGCGTAAAACAATGTTAATCAAAATGGACTTACTGTTTCACAGTAAACATAACAATGTTCTCCCGTGTGTCATAATTTACCGAATACCGAATAGAAGTACTTCACATCGTGTCCTCAAAAATGAGAAATGTGGACATTTTAACCAGAGCCTTTCACCAAGAATGGACACACTCTTACATGTTCATTCTGCCACTGGACAGTTCACAACCAGTGTATCTCTGTTCAGAGGCCGTGAAGATTATTAAAAGCTGGGATGTGAAGCTCCACAACTCTTTTGAGCAAATGTACACTCTTTTTAAATGGACCTTGTAGAGTTTTAATTGAATACCCTAGATGTAAGGTCAGAGTTACAAAAAATAGCAATGTTGTTTTGGTAGGGCCATCTAATCAATGCAAAAAAAGGTATCACGCTTTACTACTTTGCAGTTAAATATATTTATTCCATCACTTTGACATAATAGGACTTCTTATTCATACAATTCAGTATATTAATACATCATGTCTTATACCCCTCCAAAAGACAGTCCTGCTCTTGACTGATGATTTCAAATGTATTGATAAATTCCCAAAACCAACGTAAGAGCTGTGTACAAAGGCACAAAAACAATAATTATGTTTGCTTACTCCTCGTTTGCATAAATAGCAACATGTATGCTAATTTCCTTCAAATTAACACAGTTATTACATGTATTACAACTTGAACTAACCTTGTGCCTCTTCGGGGGAGTGCTAATACGTTAGTTTCTAATTTGTATACAAAATTGACCATATTTTCCGTACCTTTTGACATTTGATCTGCGCACAATGAGACTTCCTTTTTAACTCTGCAAGCCGCCTTCAAAATAAAAGCATATCATCTTAAAACAGGAAACCAGATACATGTAGCGTAAGGCAGGCAAAAAACACACGACAACAACAGCATTGATTGACAAACCATTTCTAAAGCCAGAACACACATTGGGTTACTTACATATCATAACCGACAGCATGCCGTCCAACAGCTCGTGTTGTGCCGTCTTTGACGTGCCTTTAAAAACGCTGGCTGTGTTACGGTGCTCCCCCAGTACAGCGTCTAGGGAGGTCTCGTAGTGCAAAACTCAAAAGCCCCACAAAAATTCACAATCGATTATTTTTTATAAAGTGTGCCCGTTTTTATCTACCGCCACATTTTGTTTCTTCACCGCTATCCTGTGTCCGTCGTCCAGCTGGGTAGCAATGTTCACTCAGCCTGATGTGCTAGCTTGATGGAGTTATCCATGTGTCCTGGTGTTCTCATGTTGTCTTCATTTTTCTTCAAGTGCTTCATGAGAAGCACTTGGTATCTGTCCATGCTGGATCTGTCCCCGTTGATTTAAAAAGAAAGCATTGGAAAGCAAAATACAGCGTTAGCAGGACTGCATCCAGCAGCTAGCTTAACCAAACCGTATGTCGTTAGCAGGACTGCATCCAGCAGCTAGCTTAACCAAACCGTATGTCGTTAGCAGGACTGCATCCAGCAGCTAGCTTAACCAAACCGTATGTCGTTAGCAGGACTGCATCCAGCAGCTAGCTTAACCAAACCGTATGTCGTTAGCAGGACTGCATCCAGCAGCTAGCTTAACCAAACCGTATGGCGTTAGCAGGACTGCATCCAGCAGCTAGCTTAGCCAAATCGTATGGCGTTAGCAGGACTGCATCCAGCAGCTAGCTTAGCCAAACCGTATGGCCTTAGCAGGACTACGTCCAGCAGCTAGCTTAGACAAACTGTATGGCGTTAGCAGGACTGCGTCCAGCAGCTAGCTTAGTCAAACTGTATGGCGTTAGCAGGACTGCGTCCAGCAGCTAGCTTAGCCAAACCCTGGTGTAGTCTCTACAGAAGCTGCTTCCTTTTCAGGCCAGTCTGTTGTCTTATGCTGAGCTCAGGCTGATCTGGGACCAGTTGTTTTATCGATAGTTTCTCCGCCAAAGTTCTTCTATCAAATGGGTCTTGGAGGAGAGCTTTTACCGAGTTAGGGTTTGGTTTTCTTGGAAGACCAGTACTCGTGGTCGACCTCACCATTGTCATGTCGTTATAGTGGCGCCTCACGGAAGAGACTAGCCCCGCCCCTGACTAGAACAAGAGACGGGAACACGCTCCTTGGGGCCAGATGAGATTGGCCCCAAGGAGCGTGTTTTTTAGGACGCTGATTGGCTAAATTGTGTATCACTCATTTATATCTTTAATCAGTAATTGGCTAAACTGCTTCTTAGCCCTCCTTCTTGGCCCCAGACGTGCACGGGCGCAGCTGAGACGTGCACAGGGGGCGAGGACGTGATAGAAAAGCATATATTTTGAGCACATATCCTATTTAAAAAATATTACTGTTTATATTCCACATTTAAAAACCCAAATATTGAGCATTTGTATAATTTATTATTATCATTATTATAATATATTTTTTTATAATTATTTTTTTCTTTTTTTTTGGTGGCTCAAGGTGGGGCCCGGCCCCATGGCCCTCTATTGGCCGGCGACACTGGTAGATTTATTGATTGACTGATTGATATATTGATAAAATAAAAGAACAATCTGGAAATATTTAATGAGCTTATAAATAAGAATAAAGTAATTGAATGGAAAGAGAGGAATCCAAAATCTTTCCACGGATAAAGATATAAAAACATCTAAACTATTCACCCTTTGAAACTCGTATGTGAACAAAATAAGACATACAAATGGCCCCCGCTGAAGCCCAGAGGAGATTAACTGAATTAAAACCAAATTGTGGATCCAGTGGTCCTTATCACTGGTGTGTGTGCAGTCGGGGACACTGAGCAGCCCTCATGCCGCTGGCTCTGCTCCCCAGACCCACCGCCCCCCCTCAGGGCTTGTTGGCTGGAGCCAGTGCAGACTGGGCATGTCAGGGCAGCAGGGAACACACGGGGGTCAGCGGAGAGAGAGAGTGTGTGTGTGTGTGTGTGTGTGCATGTGTGTGTGTGTGTGTAGTTGGTGAGTGAGGAGGAGGGGTGTGGACGATCCACAGATATCATCAGTGCCGTGGGCTATAACCGTTGTGGTCATCTGTTACTGATTGCTTTGTGTGCGTGTGTGCGTGAGTGAGATTAGCTATGGCAGTTTCACAGCCCCTCTTTTGTAACTTACATTTTTAGATCATAGTTGAGGAATTAATATATATATATATATAGGAATTGAGATATGTCTCTGTCTCTCTCTCTCTTTCTGTCTCTCTCTCTGTCTGTCTCTCTCTCTCTCTCTCTCTCTCTCTCTCTCTCTTTCTCTCTGTGCTGCACCAGGTGACTGATGTCACAGGAGCATCATGTTCTTCCTGTACATTCCCTGACACCTACTCTATGTCCCAATGACAGATTGCCAGCAAGGAAGCCGTGTCAGTCTTCACACATGTGAAATGGACCCTATAGAAGCTCTTCCTTCTGAGGCAGGAATAGCAATTAAATTAAATTCAGTTTATTTTGAAAAGCCCAGAATCACAAATTACAAATTTGCCTCAGAGGGATTAACAATCTGTATCCCAGGACCTCACATTGGATCAGGAAAAACTCCCCAAAAAACAGTAAAAACCCTTTCATGGAACATCACAGAAGTTCATGGCCAGGTGTTTATTTTTTTTTTCAGATCAGGACTTGACAGTGAAAGAACCATCACCCCTCTGCGGTAAAATTGAAGACGATCAAAGAGAAAGATGAGGGACTGAGAACATGTGTTCCTCTCTGTGTCCACCGTAACATCTCTGTTAACATCCTGCTTTCATTTGACAGCATCGGTTCATCTCTCTCTCTCTCTCTCTCTCTGTCTCTCTCTCTCTCTATCTCTCACACTCTCTCTCTCTCTCTCACACACACACACACACACACACTGACGTTATAATCTTTCTGATATTTGAATCTTTGATAAGCCATTTATTGCTGAGGAGGATATAGAAGCTGCTCCGTTAAAGGGCGGCTGGTCCTCACGTTGTTTGAGTGCTCCATGTCTAATGAAGAAAAAGCAATCTACGGAAGCCCTGAGAGGCTGAGAAACTAAATTCTGCTCTAAACTGTTATTGATATTAGAAGTGGGAGGTTGTGGCACGATCACTGTTCTCAGCTCTTTTGAAGAAAATCCGCTCAAGGCGGTGCAGGGTGAGCGCGGACAGACGGACAACTCACAAACATCACCTCCAGTAGGGACAAGTATGGAGATCAGAAAATTGATCGCCAGAAGGCGATCCATGCCTCTCAGGACTTCTGTGGAAGTGAAGAAAGGTTCAGATTGCCAGTAATCTAAAATACATGTTGATCACTTTGGAGCAGCAGCTCTTCCTAACCCCGGTTGAAGAGGGCGCACTCAAACAGAACAGCGGAAATGTGTTGGAATGAGCGAAACTTTTCCAACCTCATCGATCAGAGCGAGAAGAGGTCTGACTGCAGGGGCTTTAAGAAAAATGACTGACCTTCCTTCTTCCTCTCTGAGCTCTGCTCCAATCCCGGCACCCTCAGCTGAGGAGGCCTCACTGAGTGTGTGTGTGGGGGCCTCGCCGAGCGGGGAGGGGCCTCACCGAGTGTGTGTGTGGGGGCCTCACCGAGTGTGTGTGTGGGGGCCTCACCGAGTGTGTGTGTGGGGGGGTATTTTTGTGTGGGTCTGACAGCGTCTGCAAAAAAAAGGGGAGAACTCTGACATGAAGGAGTTCGGCCTCCTGTAATCCGCTTTGCCTTTGTGAAGCGAGTGACTTTGAAACTCGCTATCACGGTCACCCCCCCCCCCCCCCCCCAACGCCCCCCCACCTACGGTCACCCCACCCCCACGGTCACCCCACCCACCCCTCGCGGCCGCGGATAGAACAAAAGACCCGCGCTCTCTGTTTCGCCGTCCATCTCCTCAAATCCTCCCGTTTGTTTGGGGAATTGCGAGTTCCTTTTCTATCTTCTTTGTTCTTAATTTATCTTTTCATTATACTCTGTAGGGTTTTTGTCCTCATTCGGAGGCTGGTGTGCATAATAAACGCACATGGAAATTCAAACTTTGGGGTTTGTGACAGAGATTAGCGTGGAGTGGAGGTCAAACGTAATAGCTTCCATTTAACCAGACACCAGATATGATTATTCGGCACTTCGCTCTGCGCTCAACTTTTTGTCCTCGATCTGAGCGCCGCTGCTCCGATGGGTCGCCCTCATTACGCAGCGACAAAAGGGCGCCTAGCGGTATTGTTCATCCGCTTGAGATTCTGAAGACAAATACAGAAAGGATGAAGCATGTTTTGTTTTTTATTACCCTGTTTGCTTGTACCAACAATAGTGAGATCATGTGCTTTGTTGGCATCAGATGAACCAATCAGAGGAGGATCCAGCGTGTGCTGTGGGATTATGCAGGACTACAGATGCTTTAGCATGTGTATCTGAACTCTACGGCATTATTGGTTCATCAGCATGTGTATGTGTAGGGAATGTGTGTCGGTCTGCCGGAGGAGACAGTGAAGTATGGGGAAGATAATTATTTTGTCTTTATTGGTAATTCAACATACGGAACATATTGAGGTCATGTTTGCCCCGTGATGGCATGTTTTTAGGGGACGGTAATCACACGTGTTCACTTCATGTCTGGATTAGCGCGCCGGAGGCTTCAACCGCTCGGCTCAACCCCCACACTCTGAGGCCCGGCGGGGAGAAGGGAGTGGCTTTCTTTAGCGGCGGCGTACGGGAAAGGCTGCCCCTAACCTGCTGCTCCACAGGAAGCATCCAAACGAAACAGCTATTCTGAAAAAGGCCGGTCTGGAATAAAGGCCGGCCATGTGTTTGTCTCCATGTGCAGAACAGCACGATGTCATCTGCCAAAACTGATCCGTCGTGTACATGAGGATTAGGGCCAGGCAATAAGGAGGGGGTAAGGGGGGGGGACTTGCACAGGAACTGACTCGTATCGCGCTGCACACATTCCTCCGGTACCAAGAGCTCACCAGAGTGACTGTGATCGCACCACATGACTTTTTGGGGAGATTTTTCTTTTTTTTCCCCAATTAGAGGTTTCTAAGGACGGAGGATGTCGAATGCCCTCGTGCCTAATGTGGTAATTGGGATATTAGGCTATAAGGATAAAATTGAATTGAATTGGTGAAAAACAAAGCAGGACCTCGTGGTTTGAGAAACACAACGTTTGTCATTAAGCTGCGGAGGAGTTTTCAAACTAAACATTTGGTCTAAAGGTCAGAGAGGCTCGTGTAACAAGGAGGGACAGTAAAGTAATGGAGGCGAGGGGGCGGAGCGGAGACGGATCTGTGTTTAAATACCTGACAACTTCATCTACATCATGTTAATGGGAAAATGATTTCAAACATAAACGTGCCGCCCTTGAGCCGCCACAGCATTAAAAAGCTGCTTTCACGATAATGCATCACTTTCACTTTTCTTCTTAAATATTGAATCAGAACTTCTACTTGAACACGTCTGTGGCCGTCTTTTACCACTACTAGTTTTTATTAATGCGATATGTTTTATGGCCAGCGATGCTTTGTCTATATATATCTTTAACATAAAAAAATCTTCACAATGGAGCCTGAATCCTATTTCTGAAACATGCATATGGAAGTTATAAACCTGAGCTAGTCTCTCACTCTCTCCATCAAAGTACTTTGTGTGTGTAGTACTATGTGCCTCTTGTGTACCTCCATGTTGTGTCCAGAGTCAGCAGTACTTGTAGGTCTTGGACGGCAGCAGCCGGGCCCTGCTGCTCCATCAGCTGCCCCCTCAACAGGATCACAGTCCGGTCCTGTCTTTGGGATTATGCTTCAATTTCCCTGACGAATTAGCAAATACTAATTACAAATAACGACTGAAGAGAAAAGATGTGCACTGACACTATGCAATGGTGGATTATTTTTTTTAAAGCAACTTTATTTATAACACTTAAAAAACGACAAACTCCTTTCTGACGCATTCCGTCCACAATGGAGTCCCACCTCCAATAGAAGGCTCTTTTCAGTGTCCAGTGTTCGATGAGACAGCCGGCAGGTTGTTATCCACGGCCCAACGGTGTTGCCGCTGCAAGGGATTGTGGGACGCCATTATCTCCCGTCCCCACAAAGGACGGTCCAGTGTGAGTATGCTGGAGGAGATAAGGCGGGGACGTAGAAGCGCCCTTCCTCAGCAGCAAGAGGATTCCAGCAGCTCTTATCACGTCTGACACTTAGATTCTTCCAGGCCATTTCACTCAGTGAGGAAGCTTCCTGAGCGGAAAAAATCAAAATAAAAAGAGACTATTTGACCGCTGCCGTACCAGGACATGCGTCAAAATAAAAGCACATAAGACCCCAGCTTTGTTACCACTTCTTTTCAGTTTATTGTTGGCATATTGGTGTGTTTGTGTTCGTAATGTGAGAAAGAAATGTGTGTGTCCTCCATCCCACCGCATCGTGTACAGCAGCGCCGCGCTTAGTTCTGTTTCTTTATAAATGGACCCTTAAAGTTGGTTACAATGACACAGAATTACCATGGATTTCAATCTAAATTATTACTTCTTTTTTTTGTATTTATAGACATGGTCTTTATCAATATCCAAAGAGTGGAGAAAAAGAAAAAAAGAAACCATGAAATGATGTCAAACAATGAGAACTTGAGTTTAACATCTGCTAAGGCTGTTCTGTCTCTCTTTGTGTCTCTCGCTGGGGAAAGAACCAAAAGCCTTCTTCAGGGAACTCTGAACCAGAATGTGGAACCCAGCAAACGGATAGCACGCCTTCAGAACAAGTAGATATAGATAAATTTATATATATATATATATATATAGAGAGAGAGAGAGACTTTTATATTCAGCTCGAAACTTTAAAAGAGTACAGTAAACACTTCTCACACATGATAGAAAACGACTCCACATCTCAGAACCAGAAGAAGCTGCAAGTCAAACATTGTCCGAGCCGGCGATGTGATGAAGGAACTTGGCCTGAAGCCAACGGAACAGAACCGTGAACACAACTCTTCAACTAAAACATATCCTGCCCACAATCTTTTCTTACAAATTGTTCCAAGTAGATCGGAAAAGAGACACCTGACCGCACAAACAGAATAGAAAAATCTAAAACAGTGGTATTGCATTTTGAAATGCACAAAGATTCTCCTGTACAATTGTGGCGTCTCTCTGCGAGTACAAACGCCTAAAGGGCTCAGTGGCGTTTTTGTTGTTGTTTTTGTGTTTTTATTTGTCTGGGTGGCTCTGGTTTCGATTTGTCTCTCAGTACACATATGTTGTCTTCATCTGTTGTTTTTTTTTTCCTCAAAGATGTACACATCAGTACTGTAAACAGGCACTCGCAGATTGGAAAAGGGTCGGAGAGATCAGTGTCTGGTTCGATCCCCCTTCCGTCGCCGCTGTCCTCCTCCTCCTCCTCCTCCTCCTCCTCCTCCTCCTCCTCCTCCTCCTCCTTCTCCTCTGTTAGTTTCTCAGTCCCGCTGAGACAATGGGATCCTCCCGGTAAGGCTTATCCGTCTACCTGCCTGCACCCATCCATCACCCCCCTAACCGTCTCATAATCCCGAGAGGAGGGGAGGGGGGTTGGGGGCCTCCAAAGCCCGGCAAAGCTCCAAGGAAATTCCAGAGAGGGGGTCGGTTCCTCCTCCTGCGTGTGATGTTTTCTATAAATTCTCGCTGGGTGTGGAGGGATGAGGGTGGGCAGGGTGAATGGGTTTGAAACTTGATGCTCTTTTTTATATATATTTATATATATGTAGCCTCGGTCGTCAGGGTAGTGATTGTGCAAAGTCACGCAGTCTCCGGTATGTCCACGCGGAAGGAGCTAGCAAAGCCTTTTCCCCGCTGCAAGAAGCAGAGAAGACACAGTCTGGTTAGCGGAGTTTAAACACCGAGTGCAAAGAAACATTTGCAAGCAACATTCTGGTGGGAAAACAGGACATGTGCTATTTTGTGTGGTTGAAATGACCATAACCAGAGGTCCCAGGGAGGGGGGGAGGGGGGTTAGTCTGAGAGGAATTACAGAGAAGAGAAGGGACAGAGCAGCGGCCTTTAAATGGCCCCATTCACACATGATCTCCTCGACACCCCTCAGCTGGGCCCATTCTCTTTAGCCCTGTGAAATGGCTCATGGATAATGTGTGTGTGACTATGTATGTGAAGTGTATGTGTGTGTGTGTGTGTGTGGGGGGGGGGGGACGGACGGACGACGACGACGACAACAACCCCAACCCCAAAAATGGGATGCTCAGTCTCAGCCTCTCATTCACCCCAACCTCCCCCCCCCCCAGGCCCAGGCCTGCACCTCCAGGACAAAAGAGCCTCTGTGTATCACTGGCTGACTTGATCAGATTAGGGAGCTTCAGCCTCTTGGCATGATCATCCCATCCCTCCCCTTTCTCTCCCCTCCCAGTCTTCTCTCTCTGACTGTTGTTCCCTCTTTGCTATTATCCCCCCACACACACACACACCACCCCCGTGCTCATTAGCATGAGGGCCACAGTGATCCACTTTGAGAGGACTGAGCGGCGGCGTTGGTGGGAAGCTTGGGAGCCCTTCACCTTGGAGTGCAGCATCACCGCTGCATAGCAAGCCTCCATGAAACCAGTGGAACCAGTGGAACCAGTGGAACCAGCAGCCTCACATGAGCAGAGGAGAGCTCCATTTGTAACGTGTTGGTCGGTTGTTGCTTGATTGTTCGGTTCAGGAGAGGTTTTATACTTTGTTTTTTACATCATTTTCTTTTACTGGAACTGCAAATAGCCACATTATAGGCGGAATGCTCTCCGCCGAGGTGTGAAACAGTTTGCAGGGTTCACGTTTGCTTTCCTTTTTAGATAAAAAAGGCATCGTCGCTAAATGATTGGTGCATTTGAGAAGTTCAATTATTTTTACATTCCAGTTATTGTCATTGCTCCATATGGCTTTTTATCGCTTCTGTTGTACTGTAAGTTCTTTACAGTATTTATTTTCCGACTGTGATATTTGTGTTCTGTATATATATATATATATATATATATATTAGGGCCGGGACTTTAACGCGTTAATTAAGATTAATTAATTACGGGACTTTAGCGCGTTAATTAATTACGCAAAAAATAAATAACATAATTTTAACCACACTTATTTTTGCACCGCGGAACGTTTTTCAATGAATGAGTTTCGACAGACCGATTATACTGGAGCACCAACTAGCGTTCTCGACTTCCGACAACAACAAACCACAGTGAACATGAACGAAGAAGCTGACGAGACCGCTTTGCTTGGCCCCGTGGATGGGAAATTTTATTTAAAAAAACGAAAGGATGGAAGCGTCGACAAGAGCATGGTTGTGTGCAAGCTATGCAACAAGGAATTTGCGTATCACCGCAGCACATCGAGCCTCAAATATCACCAGAACGCAAAACATATAGGAGTTAGCGTGGACCTTAGCCCGACTCCGAGTAAAGTTACAAGGACCCACTGTAGCTATTGCTACACTTAATGGCAAACATTGCACTGGTCTGCTGGACTGAAACAAATAAACAATATTTTGTTGATTAAGCTTATGTATTCAGTCATTATTCAATGGTATACTAAAAATCCATGTGAAAAAAATTACTTCTCACTGTTCTCAGGTCAAATATTTATATGCAATTAAAATGCGATTAATTTCGATTAATTAATTACAAAGCCTCTAATTAATTAGATTATTTTTTTTAATCGAGTCCCGGCCCTAATATATATATATATATATATATAGAGAGAGAGAGAGAGATAATTATAGAACTATTGTTTATGTGTGTATATATATATATATATATATATGTATATATATATATATAACTATACATATAATTATATATATATATATATTATTTATGTATATATAACGGGGCGACTGTGGCTCAGTGGTTAGCAAGTCGGTCTTTCAATCAGAAGGTCGGTGGTTCGATCCCCGGCTGCGTCGTTGTGTCCTTGAGCAAGACACTTAACCCTCATTGCTCACCGTTGTGTCTACGGTCTACTGTATATCATGTAAGTCTCTTTGGATAAAAGCGTCAGTTAAATGTAATGTAATAACTATATATATACATGTAATTATTGTTTATATATATAATTATATATTTTTATATTTTTATATATATATAGAGAGAGAATTATATAATTGTTGTTTATTTATATTATATAACTATATATGTATACATATGTATATATATTATATATACATATATATATATATATAGAGAGAGAGAGAGAGAGAGAGAGAGAGAGAGAATAACTGTTGTTTTTCAATAGTTCAAATACATTGCCATGTGAATTAATAACGTGAAACAATGGGCCCAGGTGTGCTTCTTTAAACCTGTTATCTCATCATCAGCACCATATCAACAGGATGGCCTGTTCCTTTATTCCCTGCTGCAGCTCCTCGTGGGAGTCGGTCCAGTCTTCCCCAACCTCTCGTCAGGTTAGGGTGCTCCTGCTGCGAGTACAACACAGCCTTTTGTTCCCAGGAAGAACTTGTAATGGGAGCAATAGGAAGCTTGCTCAACATAACGTTTTGATCAAGGATTAAACAAACGTTTCTTTTTAAAAAGCATAGCAAATGAATAAAACATTAATTAAAGGGGGGATCATCTTTCTTGCTGTTTCCTAACATCACGCTGTGGTTTTAAATGATGGCGCGAGGGAAGCAGCGGAGCTCTGACAGTCTGATAATTCCAGCTCGCTGTGTCGGAGGATGAGAGAGAGGGGCCTCTTCAGGCGCTGCTTGACAAAATTATAATTAAGCATTATCACTAAATTGCAGTGATTGAGGATGTATCTCTTTGTGGCCTTTGAATGAGAGTTTAGAAACAGTAATTCCTTGGGAAAAGAATGTTTTGGTTTTCTTTTTCTTTTTTTTTCTTCTCCTCCTTGAATATCTAAAAGTGGCTTTTGATCTGCGGCTCCGACACAAAGGCGTCTGCCAAAACGAGAGGAGACGCGGAGCTCAGCGCCTGCCGCTCTGCTTCACTGATTGAAAACATCCACGTTGCATTGTGGGGGCTTAGTGGGAGAGTCGTGCATACAGGAGACCTTCTTTTTTTCCCATAACGAGCACCCTTAATGCGAACATCTCCACCCACATCAAAGCCACCTTATCGATCATAATTGCTTTTGGCATGTTTCATTTAGGAAGGCCCACAGGCCAATCAGCACTGGAGGTTTGTAAATGTGTGTGTGTGTGTGTGTGTGTGTGTGTGTGTGTGTGTGTGTGTGTGTGTGTGTGGTGTGTGTGTGTGGGAATAAATTGAAACGGTAGGTGAAGGAAGATACGATCATCACAGAGGGAGATAATGGAGATGTGTGAGATAGAGGGAAGAGTTAGTGAACAGCCTGACAGGAGGGCTGGGGGAACAGGGGTCAGGCCAGAAATGAATTTCCTCGCTTCCTTCTGCCAGTCAATCTAGAGGGGGGGAAATTAAATTTGGAATCGCTTTCTTTTTTTTCCCCTTCAGCTAACCCGATCAGCGTTCAGAGAAGCGGGGCGGGCGCTGAGGCCGAGCAGAACAACAATACTCACTCAAATAAGTCGGCTTATAAGGTGCTCGGGAAATGGGCGGTAATGCATCCAGCTCTTCCCTCTCTAGGGAGCCCTGCTGGTGGCTGAGGTGATGGTTTTTGAGGAGGTGGTGCTGGTGGTTTTGGTGGAGGTGGAGGTGGAGGTGTTGGTGACTGACAGGCGTCTCCTTGCCAAAGGTGGAGAATGACCTATCGGCCGTTTGCTCGGGGGGTTCAAATACCTCTGTGTCCGGGACCGAGTCCATGCCGGGCACGTGGAGGTTGCTGCGGTAGTCCGGGCCCTGGCGCCCGTCGGAGGCCACGAAGCTGGGCATCCAGCAGCGGTCGGAGTGGCCCAGGGCCTTGCACTCCTCCGTGCAGTTAGAGAAGAGGTCGGCGCCTGGAGGTGGAAGGAGGGGGGTGGGGGTGGGGGGAGGGGAGAAAGAAAAAGAACAGGAGAGGTGTTAAGGTGTTTAGCGTTTCTTCAACAAGCTAGACAAAACAGGAGCCGTGAGACCTGTGGACGCACAAACACACACACACACAGGCACGCAAACACGCACACGTACACAGACCCTACAATATGTATTTATGCATATTCCTCGTGTCATATTCCGGTGTCACTGCCCGTGAGGATCAAAGACCCTCCGCTCACAGAGAACCCTCTCAGGGTTTACATCAAGACACAAATAACAACAGCACAAAGCAGCTCGAGCCGCGGGACCCGTCCACATAGTCATCGGCATAGGTTACAAAATAAATAAAAGGCTTTTGCATAACGTGCAGGAATGGCTGAGCGTCCCCCGAGAACCAGAGTCGGTCCGGTTCGGAGCAGCACTGTATAACATTTAGAGGGTTTGACGCTTTACTGACTTCAGATCAGTTGAAATGATTTTTGGGACGATCTCTCTCGTGCTGATCCGACGAGGGACTCTGATCCGCTCCACCGCTGCACCCGGCGCTTACTGTTTACTCTGACGACCACGCGTGAGCGAGAAACCGGCGTCAACGCCACCAGCCGCTCCCCCTCAGGTCGACACTGTGGCTGCCGCCATGTTGAGAGCCGTCGAGAGACAACAGATTCTGTGTGGAGACTAGGGCTGTCAACGAATATTCTATATTCGAATATATATTCGAATAGTTGTTAAAAACCGAATTTTGAATGTGAAAATGAATATTCGAATGTTAAAAAATAAAATAAAATACACAGCAGCGGTGCGACTGTCGCGACACTGCGGGTGTTTCAATCACTGAATGAAGCCATATTTGGGACAAGAATCGCGACCTTAAATTGCTTACACAAAACTCTTGATCAGCACTCAGCATTCGTTTATTGTTGTTGTTCATTTAAACCGCTATGCGCAGAGAGCGCGATGGTGCGGGAGAGAGAGAGAGAGAGAAAAAGTGCGTATGTGCGAACAAGCGAGAGGTCTGCGGTCTTGGCCATTAGTTCATTTAATTATTTTTGTGTAGGTAATATGTTGTTAAATATGTTTAAACTTAAATAAATTACCTATACAAGTAGTTATGTCTCGTTGTATTAATTTGTCCTGTTATTGACGTGCCTAACGCGCAACTTCGAATATTCGAATATGTTCGAATATATGTGTTTTTTTAAAGGGAATATTCGAACGTCATTTTTGATCAATTTTGACAGCCCTAGTGGAGACGCATCAAGTAAAGAGTATACGTAAGGATACCGACCTGCCCCCTTGTCTCCTGTGCCCTCCCTGTGTGTGTGTGTTGTGTGTGTGTGTGTGTGTGTGTGTGTGTTGTGTGTGGTGGCTGAGTATCATCATCTAATCAGCTGCTGCAGTATCAGCTCTGGCTCTCCTCCCAGTCTTGGCCACATCACCCCGTCTACTAGGGTGTGGCTGCGTTCCCTCCGGCCTCAGCAGGGTTTTCATATTGGGGGGTTAAGGGGGTTAGAGGGGTAGGGGGGTAGGCGGGTCCTGTATTTCTTGTGCCTGAGTTGACACGCTTCCTCGAGCTCAGATCAACCTGCGCCTGCCAGTCTGCCGTTGGGTTGTGTTAACCCTTTTTAACCTGCTCTCAGAGGCTGTGGGTTCCGTCCCGCCTGAACGCAGCGCTGGAGAACCAGGAACGGTCAGAATGAGACCAGCAGAAGCATTTCCCATCAAAGCCACACCCCCATCCGGATCAGAACCATGTTTCTTTTTTTCTCTTTCGATGCCGGTTAAACAGGGAATCGAGAACACAGTCCTAATGAAACAACAGCTCCTGTGGACACATGCCTCCCGCACAGTGAACACACTCTGTTGTTTTATTGGGATGAGAATGAGCTTTAAGCTCCATGTATGTGTATGTGGAAATAAAGTACCTCCAACGTGCTCTGATGTACACTGCTTGAGTAAATGTACTGTGTTTAGCATGTACTTTCAGTGTTTCTAGGATGGCTAGAAAAAAAAGGAAAAGTGGAGACGTGGCTTCAGTGGCGGTTGGGGCCTCAATGAATCTTCCTCGCGTGGCTCGTCACTGATGTCCGGGGACCTCGCTCCGCCCAAAGCGCCGCAGGTCATCAGACGTGTGTGTACGCACCAGCACGCGTCTGGGAGACAGCAGAGACGCGTCATTTCCATACGCCAATGTGTGTGCGTGTGTGTGTGGGTGCAGCCTTCAAAGCCTGGCCATTAGATTAACCCAACCACAAACTCAATAGTATTGGATTACCCAGCCTGCCCCCTGTCCCGGGCCCTGAGCCTCGCCCCCTTCACAAACCCCATTGTCCTCCATGAAAGCCTTGCTGCAGGTATTCTGCTGCACACTAGTGTGAGCGTGTTCACTTTCATGTGGAGTAATTGTTTGCGAGGCTTTATTTCTTTTTATATAGCTGGAATTCTCCGTGAGAAAATCACCTTTTGTCAGAGTGCAAGGCGGAGGGGGAAGAGGGGGGGGGGACGGGGGGGGGGGACAGCTATTTAGGCCGAGTGTAAGCCTCCAGCCAAACTGTGTTTCATTGTCCCATATGTTTTTTTTTGTTTTTTATCCTGCAGTCGGGCTCAGATACAGTGTTTGCATGTGCTTTGAAACCCAAATCCTCTTGTTGTGTGTGTGTGTGTGTGTGTGTGTGTGTGTGTGTGTGTGTGTGTCTGAGTCACTGTTCGGGGCTCCAATCTGAACTGTCCAGCTCGGGCGATCTGCTACTAATCCCTCTGAAAACAGGCCGATTAGACTGAGGTCTGCTGCCGTCCCAGTGGGCAGAGGGAGTGTGTCCGTGTGTGTGTGTCCGTGTGTGTGTGTGTGTGTCTGCGGTGGTCAGCAAAGGGGGAATTTGCTTTGTTAGTAAGAGGATTCATTTGGCTTGCCGTCACTAACAGGTTGGAAAAGTGCCCAGTCTCCTAACGACAGGGTTTCTTATTAAATAATAACCGACGTGCCATAAATAACACCGGCGCATTACAGTTTAATACGGCCTCCTGAATGAGAGGAGAGGACCTGAACTGTGAACACCTGCACATGCGGGAGAGCGCTGCATTGTGGGTAGCGAGATGGGCGACTAAGAGGCCGACCTATTGAATCCAGTGTTTCCACCGTGAACACGGAAACTGGAAGCTTCATTCTGAAGAGCTTTCACCACGTTGCTGCTGGACCGTGTTTTATTTTAATCATAGATAGCTTTTACATTTATGTATTTATATTTCTGTATATATATTTTTTTACAGCGATGGCATTAATCTGTGTGTTCCAAACAGGCTCTATTATTATCTATTGTCTATAATATGTCTTTGTTTGTAAAGATGATTTACAAACGTTTATGATATGTGGTTTGGGTAAATTAATTGCTCCATTAAAAAGCCTGGTATCGGGATCGCTACTCCAGTGGATACCCAGAGCCCAGGTATCAGAGCCGGGACTCAAGAGGTTGGATCAGTGCTTCCCTCATTGTGGGCAGCAAAAAAAAAAAAGTGGAAGGAGGACTCAGAGCTCCGCTTATATTACAAAATGGATGCTGTGTGGATTCTCAAAATGGGAACAGGAAATGTGGCATTTAGGCTGTCAGAGACTCGCTCTCACACACACACACACACACACACACACACACACACACACACACACACACACACACACACACACACAGGGAGAGAGAGAGAGAGAGAGAGAGAGAGAGAGAGAGAGAGAGAGAAAGAGAGGAGAGAGAGAGAGAGAGAAAGAGAGAGAGAGAGAGAGAGAGAGAGAGAGAGAGAGAGAGAGAGAGAGAGAGAGAGAAGAGAGAGAGAGAGAGAGAGAGAGAGAGAAGAGAGAGAGAGAGAGAGAAAGAAAGAGAGAGAGAGAGAGAGAGAAAGAGAGAGAGAGAGAAAGAGAGAGGAGAGAGAAAGAGAGAGAGAGAGAGAGAGAGAGAGAGAGAGAGAGAGAGAGAGAAAGGCATTTCAGTCACCAGATCAAGACATCTTGATATTTCGTGACATTTTGGCAAAATTAGATGTTCCCCTGTTACATTAGACTATTGAATCAGGAGGAAAAATATTCCAGCTGTATATCAAACCCTCACCACACACACACACACACACACACACACACAGCCTGACCATGTGATACAACCCTTATCTCTCCCCTGCGTGGCTCTTCAAAGAGCAACCAGTCGGCGTGGGCTCTGGCCCGGGCGACGTGTGTGGACAACGCCCCAAAACAAGCAGAGGGGGCACCGAGGACCCGGACACAGAGGCCGGGCGCCGCCTTCATGGAGCGCGCTGACCCTCGTTACTTCCGGCGCCTCATCTCCTCTTAGCATTCGGCACGCCGCTCGCGCAGGGCAAACGCAAAGTCTCCATAATAACCTTCATTTGGTAATTGCTATGCAGAGGTCTGAAAAATGAATTACTGATCAGCGAGCTGTTACCACGGTGATAACATGAACGCGGGGCCTAAGGAGGAATTCATCATGGCAGCGGAGGGGGGGGGGGGAGAGAGTGGATAAGCGCCTCCACTCAATCTTCTCCAAGTGCGTGACATTGGCTATATTGATAATATGTACTTTACACATGTAGCGGGGCCGGAAATGGGCCCCCGAGGGCCCGTAGAAGTGGTCCTTGAGGGTCCAGCAGCAAATCGGGGGCCACTTAATTAATTCCACAAGCAAATGTGCCCATCGCAGAATTCTAAGAACGACCTTTAACTCAGAGTGCGCGGCAGCAATGCTGCTGTTGGAGGGCCTGAGCGCTGCAGAGGGGCGGAGGAGGGGCATCCATGAGGGATGCTGGGAACGGATTAGTATTCAAGGGTCCTGATCACGGTTTGAAGAGAAATTAGCCGACGTCTTGATAACAGACGCTTTTCATCACTGAGTAATCATTTCCATCGTTAGGAGCTGCTGCTCATCTTTCATTAACTCTGGGTTTTGAATCCAAAATTCAGCAAGACTGTCATAGTATAAAACACAAATTTAAAAGTTTAAATAAATATGTTGTGTCCATTATGTGACTTCCTGTCTAGTCAAATAACTGAAGATAGATGACATCGCTGCTATCTTTCGGTTGAAGGGTTCAAACACAATGCTGAATAAACCTATTGACTGACACAAGTCTTTACATCTATTGGTCACCCTCCACCTGTCTGTGGGTTTTACAAATATTGAATCAATAAAAGGCATTAAAAAAAAGTGTGACTTTATCTCGTAAGTCCATTGGACCCTCAAACGGTCTGCAAAACCTCCATTAACTCCACCTTCATTAACTCCACCTCCTTTATCTCCACCTCCTTTGTCTCCACCTCCTTTAACTCCACCTCCTTTATCTCTACCTCCTTTAACTCCACCTCCTTTAACTCCACCTCCTTTATCTCCACCTCCTTTAACTCCACCTCCTTTAACTCCACCTCCTTTATCTCCACCTCCTTTAACTCCACCTCTTTTCTCTCCACCTTATTTAACTCCTCCTCCTTTATCTCCACCTCATTTAACTCCTCCTCCTTTAACTCCACCTCCTTTATCTCCAGCTCCTTTATCTACAACTGCTTTAACTCCATCTTCTTTATCTCCACCTCCTTTAACTCCATCTTATTTATCTCCACCTCCTTTAACTCCATCTTCTTTATCTCCACCTCCTTTAACTCCATCTCCTTTATCTCCACCTCCTTTAACTCCATCTCCTTTATCTCCACCTCCTTTAACTCCATCTCCTTTATCTCCACCTCCTTTAACTCCACCTCCTATATCTCCACCTCCTGTAACTCCATCTTCTTTATCTCCACCTCCTTTAACTCCATCTTCTTTATCTCCACCTCCTTTAACGCCATCTTCTATATCTCCACCTCCTTTAACTCCACCTCCTTTATCTCCAACTCCTGTAACTCCATCTTCTTTATCTCCACCTCATTTAACTCCATCTCCTTTATCTCCACCTCCTTTAACTCCACCTTCTTTATCTCCACCTCCTTTAACTACAACTGATTTAACTCCATCTTCTTTATCTCCACCTCCTTTAACTCCATCTTCTTTATCTCCACCTCCTTTAACTCCATCTCCTTTATCTCCACCTCCTTTAACTCCATCTCCTTTATCTCCACCTCCTTTAACTCCATCTTCTATATCTCCACCTCCTTTAACTCCACCTCCTTTATCTCCAACTCCTGTAACTCCATCTTCTATATCTCCACCTCCTTTAACTCCACCTCCTTTATCTCCAACTCCTGTAACTCCATCTTCTTTATCTCCACCTCCTTTAACTCCATCTCCTTTATCTCCACCTCCTTTAACTCCATCTCCTTTATTTGTTCTAATCAGTGAAGGAAAAAAACACTTATTGCTAGATTCCTTGATCAAAAACCTCCAAACTACTTTTGAGCTTGATTTTGATCAAATATATAATAACACAATGAAGCCTGTGTGTGTCTGACCATAAGCAAAGACACAATACCAACTTAAACAAGGCCGTGTTCAATTACTTTAACTACAGGGTGTTTTCATTTCGTTGGACAGACCAGACTACATGAAGCATAGCTAGAGAACAAACTGATGAACCTCTGCAACCGGCCACAACATTGCTTGTTGTGATATTTATATATATATAAAAATCTTCCTCTGCTTCTTAGTCAGCACAGCACAGTCAGTGACATCACAGTGCATGTAGGTATATAAACAGAAATCTGCTAGATATGACATGGACCATAGGTCGAGTGAAAATATGTGCACATTAGAGGAAAACATCTGTAAGAGGAAAGATACATGCATGGAAAGATATATGTATTCATAATACTTTCTTTGGCATGAATATCACATAATGCATGCATGCATACATTCCCATCTCACATCCATGCATTCTTTAGGCTATGAAATCAGTGCGTCTGAAAGTGAACATGCATGGACAAGAGAGTCAAAATATATGTAATTGATGAAATATGTATGTATGTATTATGTAAGAGCCCCTGAATAAGTGAGAGGAGCGGGTCATACCCCAACCGCAAGGTTGTCACTTTGACTCCCCTCTCCTCCTGTGTGTCCTTGTACCTGTGTAAACCTGTATGAACTCACAGTCGGCCCAAAGAGTAGCATTTTGAATGCAGGGATTTTACTCATTTATACATATAATATTTATATTTATACAATAACAACAGCTCTGAGTTATTCCTTCAACGTCATTCATTATACAGGTATTTTATTGTTTTGCAATTGTTAAAACACAATAACTACTGAAACTACTAACTTCATAATCAATCATCTGCCCCCAGAATGCACCTGTGAAAACGCCTGTCACCAATCAGGTCACTTAGAAATCACAGCCTAGACACTAAAGTTACATATACATATAAAGTTACATATATATATAGAAAAACAATGTGCTCCTCTTAATCTGATTAAATGGACACAAGAGCCATACGCCTCGGCAATATATATATATATATATATATATATATATATATATATAACTATGTTCACATTGTCTCCAGATAAAAGTCAAGCAGTCGCTTAAACAGAGTCACTCTTAAGTGATTTATGCGAATTATTGAAGAAAACTTGCAGCAGCCACCAATTTGCTTGTACTTTGAACCGTCTCCCAATGTCTGGCTGGCCGTAGCGGTTGGCCTACGCTTTCTTCTCCTAATGGATCGTATATTTCATTACGTTGAGTCTGAGCTGTCCTTATTTGTCCCCGGCCCTTGTCTCCAGCAGGTCCCTTAACTCTGCTGCTGACACTGGTAAAACTTCCCTTCATGGATCTCTGAACGCAGGACTTCAACCCAGGACACAAGGGGCGGGGCCACGTTGCCTTATATGGCGCTATTGGGCCTTAATTATGCAAATGTTCGGTTCTCATGAACGCACAGTGTTGGACATCCTGAAGCCAGGAGCGTTTGCTGAGTCGTTACATACAAAAGAAAAAGGAAGAAAAGTTGCGATAAGAATAGCAGAATGTTCTATATTTATAAGAAAGATGCCAAGGACTCGAGATAATGCCTTTTTATAAGCACATCAGTGTGCAGCTGGTGGGGAGAGCTGTTTATGATGCGAAAATATGTTTTGAGGAAGAGTTCATATAGTATAGAGATTTGAGAGATTTTGTTGCTATCTTTTTTTGTGTGTGTGTGTGTGTGTGTGCAGAGTTTGGACAAAGAGGGCCCTGGTTTCATAAATGTGTTTTATCAGTTGCCACCACACCAAGCTGTAAACAGAGTGGCTGTGGGCTGATCTCTGTGTCCGGCAGCACTACGCACACTATGGACCAGTGTGGCAGGCGCTTAGCGCGGCTAATGCTGAGCTGCACTTCTCATGCCTATAACAGGCCTCACATCATCATCACCACTGCACCATCCTCATCATCATCATTGTCGTCATCGGTGCAACCCCACACATACCTGCACACGGCACTGTGTAATGACACTTAATGTGCAATAATTGTTCATTTGAGTCCTGCTTTTGACCTTTACTGCAAATCCTCCCCTTCTCTCTCTCTCTCTCTCTCTCTCTCTCTCTCTCTCTCTCTCTCTCTCTCTCTCTCTCTCTCTCTCTCTCTCTCTCCCCCTCTCTGTCACTCTCCAGCACACACTGAAAAGCCCGGAAAATAATCTCAGCATCTTTGTTGAGTCTGTGTTCCGAGTATATATATATAAATGTGTGTGTGTGTGTGTGTGTGAGTGTGTTTCATCCCAGTCTTATGTCCACAGCTGATTTCTCCGGACTCTTTAAAATGTGTCCTTGCTGGATAACACAAGCTGCTGGCCCCACTACGCAGCCAGCGGCGGGAACAGGAACACAAACGGCTGCGTCGACAATCCCGTAGCGGTTGCTGGTCAAACCCACCTCCTCTGTGAGGACTGTTCCATGCAACCGATCCCGTCAGTGTGTGATTCTCATGCTTTAATTCCACATGTAGAGGAAAAGAAAAACAATGTGCTCCTCTTAATCTGATTAAATGGACACAAGAGCCAAACGCCTCGGCAGTCTCCCCGACGCCGTCCCACTAGAGGCCGAGAGACGAGGACATGGACCTGGTGTTTACTGAACATTAGCATCTATAAACAGGCCGTGTCTGGAGTGGACCCTCGCACACACAGGAAGAGCCTGCGTTCTCTCCGTCAGCACCGTGGGACGCTAAGCCGCGCTATCAATTATCCTAATCAAACAAAGACTTAATGCGGAGCAAATACTCTGTTTAAAGGCACTGAGCCCGGCTGATAACTCGCCCACAAAGTAACTGTCTCCCATCGCCCCGCCAAGGGTACTCAAAGTCAGCAGTGAAGTGCTGCCGGGCCGGGCCGGGCCAGGCCATGGCTCACAGATTCCAGGGTGGCGACCGTGTGAAGAGGAAGCGCTCTAAACGGGACATAAAGCAGCTGGCGGCCTCGGAAGGGAAGCCGGAGCAGCAGAACCTTTTAGAACGTGTCGTTTGTATTCTTTTATCACCTTTGATCAGACACTTCCTGGTGAGAGCTCGGTAACGTACGGCTGCTGCGTTTAGACGCCGTTAACGACAAAACACCGTGTTTACGTGCTTGAGTTTGCTTCCATGTATATTTTCAGATTAATTTCATGACTCTGTCTATTTGATCTGTAGAGTTCTCCTAAATTCACCAGACGTTACCATTAGCTAATGCCCATATTTGCATATTTTAGCATAACGTTTTTATCCTATTCACCCAAATGTTATTTTACAGAATATATCTGTATAGGCTGTTTTTTAAAGGAGCTCTCACATCCACCAAACACTTCAGTTTCATCCCTCTCTATATACTGAAGGTTGTTTACATATCTGTTTCTGATTTATGGAGTGATACAAATATGTGTGTATATATATATATACACACATATTTGTATAATATATATATATTTATATATATATATATATATATATATATATATATATATATATATATATATATACATATGTCCCCTCGTTTGACGTTTGACTTTGTAGTGTCAACACGATGAAAGAAGAACCTGGCTTCATCCGACGTTCAGATTTATGTTCTGGAAACATATGCAAATTAGTCCATATTTAACAAGATAATGCATCATTTGCATATTCAAACATTACATTCTTGACATCTTGTAGTACAGAAATATAACTGTAAGTAATCAACCGGTGAGGTTTCTCAGCCCCATCTTGTAGTTCCTCTCTGGAGGTCCTGGTTCTGGCCCGCGGGCCTTTCTGTGGTCCTGATGTGTATTGCTGACTGTTGAGTGGGACCCATATGTGGGCAGGCTATAAATCTGGATTCGGAGCTGGACTTCCTGGAGCCCCATGCCCTCAGGGGCCACTGAGTATGTGGCCATATGACTAATTGATGAATATATATCCCGATAGGGGGGAAAGGATTTAAGGCAACTCCCTCGTGATGAGGGTCCAGCCTGGACCCTGTTGGTGCTCACACGGTGCCGGGCTCTGACGGCTGCACCAAACTGAGCAGCAGACCACGAGGGACTGGAGACCGGCCCACGGGTCTGGTACTGTACGGCTGGATGTGAGAGACCCTGCAGGTGGACGGCTATATCGCCATGGGGACTGCTCAGCCCATTACAGACAGTGAGACACTCGTTTTTTTTGTCCTACATGTTGTCAGGAATGTTGTTTGAATATGCAAATAAGGCATTATCTTGTTAAATATGGACTCATTTGCATATGTTTGCAGAACATAAATCTAAACATCGGATGGAGCCAGGTTTAGAATTATTCTTTCATCGTGTTGACACTTCAAAGTCAAAGGTTTTTAGCGAAAATATGTCTTTGTATCACTCCATGAATCAGAAACAGACTAATAACAAATATTTGTGTCCATGTTTTTAGTAATAACAGCTCTGAATGATATATGAACAAGCGCCTCGGAGAAAACATTCAGAATATAAAGAGGGATTTAAAAACAGCCTTTTTGCGAAATGACATTTAGTTGGTAAAAATGAACGTTACGTTTGAATATGCAAATGAGGCTCTATCTCATGGTATCTTAGGAGATCAAACGGACAGCGTTCATATTCCTCAAACTGAACCAGAGAGACATGAAGACCTGCATTTAGAAGTCAATCCCAGAGTGCATGAGCCCAGATAGGCTGCTTTAGGAAAGAGGCATTCAAAAAGAAGAAGATGAAGAAGAGAGGATGGTGTGGAGGGAGAGAGGGAGCAGTGGGAGTGGGCGTGCGAGGCACCGTGTTTATTATTCGGATGGACGACTGAATCGTGTGTTTTGTTTCTGCCGACCTCTTTGGTTCGCTTCCCGGCGCCTCATTAAAACGCCCGTCACGTCTCGTCAAGTGGTCTCCGGCAGCCGAGTGGCCGAGCTCACGGAGAGCGGGCTCCTCATTACCACAAACTGCGGCGCATCAATATTACGAGGCGATCGCGGGGTCCGGGACCGGGACCGGGACCGGGTTCTGTGCCCGGCCCGGCTGAGCTGCTGCTGCTACCAGAGGGAAATCAGAGCGGCGCAGACGCACCAGCATCAGCTCGTTCCGCCCTCATTCAGGTGGTACATTTCATGTCCACTGATGATGATAATAGTTATGATGATGATGGTGATGATGGTGATGATTTTTTAACTCCTTAATTTGTTCTTCCACGAGCTCATATTTAACAAAAGATTAAGGGAAAGACTATTTTAAAAGGAGACACTTTATTTCATTAAGCATGAACATGTGATGTTCCTACAAATAAATGTGTATTAACATAAATGTCCATTCATTTTTACTGATGGGTCTTGGCCTCAAACTAACTATTCAACTTTAGATTTATCATGTTTTACTTATTTTTAAATCCTCAAAATGCTTTAGAGAAATACAATTTTTTTTCTTTGCCTCTCTTCTCTTTTCTAAATATGTTGTCTGTTGTGCATTGCCAAGAAGTATTATGGACCATCAGCTGTGTTAGTTACATGATTATGTGTTTTTTATTATTTTTAATATTATTTCAAATGTCTTAATTTAAGGAAATCACAAGATGTAAGCCACGCTGACGGTGAAATAAGTCACCAGGAGTACCGGGAAAATATCCCCAAAGTTCTAAATGTTTAAACCTTGCAATAATGTTAATAATAACATAGCATATATATATATAATACCTTGCAGGGATACTTGAACACAAAGTTTTATTTAGAAAAGCACATTGCTTTGTTGCTTTGGTGTTAATGTGAAATGTAATCTGATGAAACCCAGCAGGAAGAGTCCAGCAACTGGAGAGACAGGCCGCATCCTGATCCTGGACCAGCACCACCAGCACCACCAGCACCACCAGCACCACCTGCACCACCTGCACATGCTAACCAGCTAACTCCAGTCCGACAGGAGCCAGAGAGACATGGCTTAGCCCTTGGGGCCACTCGGCTCCCAGCGAGTACAACCCGTTAACGTTTCAGCAGAGCGGACTTCTTACCGGAGGAATGGCCTCGGTTGGTGGCGTCGTGGTCGCTGTCTCCCTGCTCGCTGTCTCCGTGGCCGCTGTCTTTGGAGCTCACCATGTCCGCCTCCTGGAACGCCGAGCTGAAAGGACAAGAGAGGACGTGAGATCGAACCCCAGCTTCCAGCGCTCCCTGGATGCTCTCATCCCGCCCCCATCCTGGGGTCCATATTTACCTGTTGACACGTCTCGGCCTGTCAACCAGGTAGCTGAGTTCAGCTCGCTGGTGTTTGGTCTGAAAGAGAAGGGTCAGGGTTTAGTGTTGTGAGCACCACTGTGTTACATGATCACGTCACACCAGGACCCGATGCAACACACACACTTCAAGAAGGGGGAGGGGCGCACACACACGCACACAGCAACCAGCAGCCTCTGAGCCAGGTATATATATACGGATGTTTCTCTTTTTATGTCTTTATATTACAGAGGAGGATTATTATTTTTTTTCAATTTTGGCCCCCAAAGCTGATGAGTAGAGAAGTGAGTATAAACAGGAAATTCCCCTTTTGTGTGTGTGTGTGTGTTTAGCAGCCAATAACAGACATATTTGTAGAGCAGACATGTCAGTGAAGGGGTGGAGATGGCTGTGGCATGAAAACACATCTGGATACATCTGGAGCAGCTCTATGTGGGCTTCAGACATGCTGATGGGGGGGGGGGGGGGGGGGGGGGTACGAAAGGGACTCTTACCTCGCTGGACAAAATGCTGCCGTTTGATATGATGTCGGGCTGCTGGTCTGTGTACCCTGTCACTATGGCCCCGCACGGGTTGTGATCGGTGTCTGTGCTCCTAGACGGACTACACGGCTTTAGGAACATGAGGTCGGTTTTGGCGGACTCCGGAGTCAGACATACCTGGTAGCAATAGTTCTGGTTTTGGTGGTGGGAGCCGAAGCTCCCCGACTCCTCCACGGGGACCTGAGATGTGCCGGCCCCGCCGACGCTGCCGGCGCTCTGCACCAGCATGATATCCGACTTGCTGAGCTTCTTCTTGCGCGCGCGGCCCTGCCGCGAGCAGCAGGAGCTGCAGCCCAGGCAGCACTCGCTGCTCAGGCAGGTGTAAATGTTGAGCTTCTTGTCCTTCTGGCAGCGCACGGCCAGCACGATCATAACGAGGAGGAAGATGAAGGACACGGAGCCTAGCGCGATGATGAGGATGAGCGTGAGGTCCAGGGTCCCGTCCTTGGTCTTGGCCGTGCTCCCCCGGTCCCCGGCGCCGCGGCCCTCGGCCACGCTGTCCACCAGCACCACCAGCACGCTGGCGCTGGAGGACAGCGGCGGCTGGCCGTGGTCCCGCACCTCGATCAGCAGGTCGTACAGCTGGTGCGGGTCCCGCTTGACCGACACCCGCCTGGCCGTGCGGAGCTCGCCCGTCCTCCAGTCCATCCGGAACATGCCGTTCTCGTTCCCCCGCTGGATGCTGTAGGACAGCCGGGCGTTCTCGCCGTCGTCCGCGTCCATGGCTACGATGCGGGTCACCAGGTAGCCCGGCTCGGCGGTGCGCGGCAGGGGCTCCTTGGCGGTGCCGTTCTTCCCCAGGGGGGCCAGCACCACGGGGGCGTTGTCGTTCTGGTCCACGATGATGACTTTGACGGTGGCGTTGGAGGAGAGCTCCGGGGTGCCCGCGTCTCTGGCCTGGACCATGAAGGTGAAATCCTTCAGCTGCTCGTAGTCAAAGGACCGGAGCGCGTACAGGTAGCCGGTCTCCTCGTTGATGGACACGTAGGTCTTGACCGACATGCCCTGGATGTCACACTCTAGTATGGAGTAGCTGATGAGCGCGTTCTGCCCCACGTCCGGGTCCAGAGCCGTCACGGCGTGTATGTACGCGCCCGGCACGTTGTTCTCGGTCACATACACGTCGTAGATGGCCTGCGTAAACGTGGGCGCGTTGTCGTTCTCGTCCGACACCTGGACCCGGATCGACTTGCTGGCGGCGAGCGACGGCGTCCCTTTATCCCGCGCGACCACGGTGACGGAGTAGGAGTCCGCCTGCTCCCGGTTCAGCGGGCCGTCGGTCACGATGGTGAAATAATTCCGAAAGGACGTTTTCAGTTTGAACGGGACGTCGCCGAGGATCTCCACGTGGATCTGCCCGTTCTCCTCCGCGTCCCGGTCGGTCACGCTCAGCAGCGCGATGACGGTCCCGGGGGCCGCCTTCTCGCTCACCGACTCGGTCACGGTGCTGAAGGTGATCTCCGGCGCGTTGTCGTTCAGGTCGGTGACTTTCACCAACACTTTGCAGTGCGCGGCCACGGCGTTCGGCCCCATATCCTTGGCCTGGACGAAGATCTGATACAGGCTGCTCTCCTCGAAGTCCACCTCCGCGCGCACCTCGATGCGCCCGGTGCGCGGGTCGATGCTGAACAGGTCCTTTACGCGGCTGGAGATGTGGTTACTGAAGGAGTACACGATCTCACCGTTCAGCCCCTCGTCCAGGTCGGTGGCGTTCAGCTGTATGACCAGCATGCCCACCGGCGCGTTCTCCGAGAGGCTCACCGTGTAGACCGGCTGGTCGAACACCGGCACGTTGTCGTTAGAGTCCAGCACTTTGACCACGAGCAGCGCGGTGCCGGTCCGGGGAGGCTGCCCCCCGTCCACCGCGGTCAGCACGTACCTGTGCGCCGCCTGCTGCTCCCGGTCCAGCGGCTTCTCCAGGACCAGCTCGGCGAACTTGCTCCCGTCCGTCTGGGTCTGCACGTCCAGGTAGAAGTAGTTGTTGGTGGTGATGTCGTACGTGCGCAGCGCGTTGGAGCCCACGTCCGGGTCGTACGCGCTCTCCAGCGGGAAGCGGGTGCCCGGAGTGGCGCTCTCCGAGATCTCCACCGTGATGTCCGTCTCCGGGAAGCTGGGCGGGTTGTCGTTAATGTCCACCACCTCGATCTCCACCCGAAACAGCTCCAGCGGGTTCTCCAAGAACACCTCCATGTTGAGCTGGCAGCTGGCGCTCTGCCTGCAGATCTGCTCCCGGTCGATCTTCTCGCTCACGAACAGGACGCCGTTCTCCAGGTTCACCTCCAGGTACGGCGAGCGAGAGCTGGGCACCAGCTGGAACCGGCGGGAGGCCAGTTTGGTGAGGTCCAGTCCCAGGTCCTCGGCGATATTCCCCACCAAGGTGCCATGGTCCGCCTCCTCCGGCACAGAGTAGCGTATCTGAGAGAGCACTCCATCCGCGATGCACAGGGCAATCAGAAGCACAATCATCGCAGGGAAACAAGTGCACTTGGGAAGAGAATATAATAAACCGTGTTATCCTCTGTTAATGGACAAAACATCTAGTTCCATCACCCATTTCCCTCGGCAGACAAAGTCTCCAAAAATGCGTAAAAGTCTCCAGAAATGTAAAAGACGTCCGGGGAAAAAAAGCTGTCCCGTTAAAAGAGAGGCATTTTGTAATTTCTTAAATGAGTTTGAGAGCCCGCAGAGCCTCTGGTCCTGTCCCCTCTACGCTGCCTCTCCTCAGACGGGTCCGGAGAAGCGAGCGCGCGCATTCCAATGAAGCGCAGCGTGATGGAGCCAGTCCGGAGCGCAGGTCGGGAAACGGGGAAATCAATATCCACATAAACAATAAAAGAGGTTCTGTTCTGTGCGTGTCCCTCTGATCAGACCGTGATGTCCGGCTTGTCCTCTCTCGGGCTCGGTGTCTCCTCTTGGCACCCTGCTCCCTCACTGCGGTCCCTTACTCTCCACTCTCTACTGACGCTGTTCACTCAACTCTTTGCTTCTTTTTTTTTCTTTTTCTTTTTCCCCTTGCATTGCGCCGCCCCCTCTCAGCCCCCGCGGCTGTAAGTCACGCTGAGAGCTCTCTCCTGATTGGATGGCGGGGTTGCCTGTCAACGCCCCGCTCGGCCCCCCTCGGTCTCCCTCACTGCGGCTCTAGCTCGCTCGACCATCCTCTGAGCTGCTTCTCTTTCTGAATCCCCGGTGCCGAAGAGAAGAGGGACATAGGATGAACCCCCCCCCCACAAACAAACACACACACACACACACACACACACACACACACACACACACACACACACACACACACGCACGCACGCACACACACACACACACACACACACACACACACGCACGCACACACACACACACACACACACACACACACACACACACACACACACACACAAACACATAAACACCTGTCTTCAACGTGCGTAAAGTGCGTCTCCTGATGAACCAACGTGTGATCAGTGGAGGACTTGTTGACTCGGTGGCCCGGCCCGCCTGAGCCTGAGGACGGACCGGGTTAATGCATGCAAATGCCGTGATATGTATGCAGGGACTCATCCGCCGCTCGCGCGCTGTTTCTTAAGGCTGCGCGTTATAATCACAGCCGGTAGTTGAAACCATATTAACTCTCCTCCAGCCAGCACACAGGCAGCGGGACAGGGAGGCGGGGAGAGCGGCTCCATCCGCGGACCTCATGCGACCCCTAGCGGAGCGCGCGCGCGCAGACCGGTACAGTGGCGCTCAGCACCGTGTGGACCGTGGCATGAGTTAGAGGGGATCACTGTGAGGATGAGTAAATATTCATTCATTCATGCTCCCATTTATTGCGCTCTATTTATTGTTAAATGTTATGCACCTCCCGCCAGGGCAAATTCCTTGAATGTGAAAAACATATACGGCAATAAACGGTTCTGATTCTGATTCTGTGCCCTCTGTGTGGAGACACAGCTTACACGTGACAGGCTGTTGTATGTCTCTGTGGTATCTGATACACATGTGGGAGGAGCCACAGAGCTCTTCATTGGGCATGTGAGCAACACTGGGTCAGCTGGACACCGAGCACAGCAGAGGTGACAGAAAGGAGAGCATTCTGCTGAAGGGAACACGGGAGCATGCAGCAACCGCAGCAATGGAGTTGTGCATCTGCACGTGTGATTATTTCACGTGAAAACCAAGCTGTGTTGCAAAGAACGGCCAACCACTGCGCAGACGTGTTGCAGAGAAAACAATGCACACATGCACGGAACTGAAATGAAAAGCATTCAGCGACACTGAAAGTAGGCCGGGAGCAGACGGGATTAGAAGGAGTCGCGCACTAAAGCCTCTCCAGTCTCGCATTCAGTCAGAGACTCACACTCAGCCACTTGAATTCCTTTGGCAGGCTGTTCCACGCGGCTGGAGCGGGAAACATCAAGGCCTGCTTCCCCGTCTCCGGCCGCCGTTAGATCATTAGTATCGCACAAAGGAAGGAAACGCACATGACATCAAAGGCAGAGTCATTTTACCCTGGTTACTTATAATTAGTTCATCAGAAATGGAGAAACGGGCACCAGTTGCTCAAGTTATATAACTATAACTGCAAACCTCAAATTAATCCTGATTCATAATGCTGTGGCTACTTTGAATGTTGTTGAGGAACTGAGACTCCCATCCGGGAAGAGCGTTGTCTTTCTTCTTTCAACAGTCCAATGCCTCACACACTTTTATTTTCAAAGTAAACCTGTGTGTGTGTGTGTGTGTGTGTGTGTGTGTGTGTGTGTGTGTGTGTGTGTGTGTGTGTGTGTGTGTAAAATAAGATAAAATAAGATAATCCTTTATTAGTCCCGCAGTGGGGAAATTACAGGATTACAGCAGCATTGCTCACAGTAAGTAAAAGATTTAAAAAAAAGAAGTAATATAAATAAACAGTAAACAGTAATAAACATAATAAAATAAAACAGTAAAGAAGAATATTGAATATACAGAAGAATACTTGAATATACAAGATATTGCACAGAATGAATTAAAGTGTTCAAGTGTGTGTGTGTGTGTGTGTCATTCAGTGACTGATCTAAATTTGGTAACCCTCTGGGGACGATTTCTCCCAGCGTCCATGAAGGGACCAAACACTGTCAGGCAGAAGAGTTTTCTATTCATGTTTAATTATTGCTTGTCTCATTTCTGCCAACTCAACCTGACCTTGGCCTTAACATGAAATCTCACACGCCTTCAGCATGAGACCAGCACAATGTGGGAGTTCAGAGGAGTGAGAAGAGTGAGAGGAGTGAGAGGAGTGAGAGGAGTGAGAGGAGTGAGAGGAGGGCAGCAGTAGAGCGAGTGCTCCCCCTAGTGAACCGCTGCACTGCTGCACCCTGTAGCCTGGCCCACGATGCCCATCCACGAGCTGCACTGAGTACAACACACGCACACACACACACACACACACACACACACACACACACACACACACACACACACACACACACACACTCACACACACAGCTGCATAAGTGCATGTCTGCAGACTGTCAGATGCTACGCAGAACAGGCCACTGGAGGAGAAACATGAATTGGCTCAGAGAATAGATTTTCCTAAATCAAGCTCCCTCAAGTCAGCGGTGCAGTCAGACATGCATCACTGTCCACTCAGATAGCAAGAGAGAGAGAGAGAGAGAGAGAGAGAAAGGGAGAGAGAGAGATGATAGATAGGGAGGAATAGAGATAGATGGGGAGAAAAAAGAGAGAGAGGGAAAGAGAGAGAGAGAGAGCGACATGAACAATCACTGATTTAACTGCATAAATATGATTACAGTGCTCCTCGCCACCCTCTCACTCTGAGACCCAGCACGCCGCCCTCTCATCCTAAATGACATGGTCATGACATCAGTCATTTTAAGGCCTAATAATACAGCGTAGAGCAACCAGTAATTGCTGCCTTTTTGAGGGTAAAAATAATGTCCGTCTCGTACATCACAAAGTTTCCCGCGTATGATAGCGGGAAGATAGATAAAATGAAATAAAAAGGAGCCCTAAAGCATTCCCATCCAGGAGATATTTAGAGCAGGAGAAAACAGCGTGTAATCATCAAGTGTTATAGAGCTACAGGGACCAGAGAGCGCCGTCTAATAGGAGACCAAGCGCCGCCTCCTCCTGTTGGCTTTAACAAGCACAGTATCAATTACAGCAAGTGGAGTCCCTCCTGTGGTGTCCCGCTGAGGTGTGGGGAGGACAAACCACGTTAGGCCACGGGACGGGAGAGTCGGCTCAGAGCCCCGACTGCTGTGGCAAACACACGCACGAGCCGGGAAGTGGCGATGGAACAGCTCCCGGCACCGGCTGAGTACGACGGGACTCAGACTCACGGACTCGTGGACGCCGAGCTCTACAATTCACCCCTGACTTCGGATGTTCAGCCAATCCCAGCTGGAGGGGAAAGGGTGTGCGTCCCTGCAGACCGGGAACTGATGCTAGATGGGCCTCAGGCGACCACATTGGATTGTTGGGAAATGATGATGAAGATGATGATGAAGATGATTTACGACAAATGTGTCGCGTCAGATCTGAACGAAGCTCCCTCTATTATAAAAACGTCCCCTACTGAAAGTAGAAGTACTTTATATTAATACTAACTAACAGTCATAATCATACAATGTATTCATTTAACATTTAAAATTCATTTAAATGCCAGTTTGGTAGAGGATGCCACAATGTTCTTACATGGAAAAAATCACAAACAAAGGTTTGATTATTTGCAGAATACTAAGTAAAACTATATTATTATTTTGTATAGTCTGAGATTTGTCAGTGATTATCAACAATATTTATTTGTGTGTATTCTGTGCAGAAAGTTTTTTAAGGCCTGTGGGCCTGTGCAAACAATATAATTGTTTATAGGGGGCTACCATGGGCTACCAGGGGCTACCAGGGGCAACCAGGGGCTACCAGGGGCTACCATGGGCAACCAGGGGCTACCAGGGGCTACCAGGGGCTACCAGGGGCAACCATGGGCTACCAGGGGCAACCAGGGGCTACCAGGGGCAACCAGGGGCAACCAGGGGCTACCGGGGGCTACCGGGGGCTACCGGGGGCTACCGGGGGCTACCGCGGGCTACCGGGGGCTACCAGGGGCTATCGGGGGCTACCGGGGGCTACCGGGGGCTACCGGGGGCTACCAGGGGCTATCGGGGGCTACCGCGGGCTACCAGGGGCTATCGGGGGCTACCAGGGGCTACCGGGGGCTATCGGGGGCTACCGGGGGCTACCGGGGGCTATCGGGGGCTACCGCAGGCTACCAGGGGCTACCAGGGGCTATCGGGGGCTACCAGGGGCTACCGGGGGCTACCAGGGGCTACCGCGGGCTACCGGGGGCTTCCTGCACAACTAGCTAGCATTCAAACCCACATGGACAGCCTGGGGGCTCAGAGGATCAGGGTGTTGCCCAAGGGATTATTTTTTTTGTCAATTTTGGCCCCCAAAACTGATGAGTAGAGAAGTGAGTAAAACAGGAAATTCCCCTTTTGTGTGTGTGTGTGTGTGTGTGTGACCTCCAGTCGTTTCTAGATAACCTGTTAACTTGAAGCGAGGCTGTTAGACCTCGCAGCTGAGTACAAACTGTTGTTTGTTAACCTTGAATCGCTCCCTTTTCCTCGTTAAAAACACACAGTGGAACACTTGTCCGTGAAAAGTAATCGCATGAAAAAAACAGAGAGGAGTGAGGGCCAAAGTAATTCACACTTCAACCGGCTGCCCGTTCTGAAAGTCTGACAGGTTGAACAAATACCCGGGGCCGCGCGTTGGCGCCTCATGAGCGCGTGCAGAGGTTCCCGCCTGCGAAAGTGGAACGTGGCCTTCATCCGACCGACGGGGGTTTTGAAGCTGGGACCCCAGTTCCACAGACTGACAGCACTGTGTGGGAGCTGTCGGAGGCTCCTCCCACGTTACAGAGCATCCCAGTCCCCTCAAAGACGCTCGCTTCCAGCTGCTTTTCATTTTAGGACCAACACAGAGGCAGCTTCTCAGCGACGACGGGAGCCGCCGCTGCTCCAGCCAACGTATGTGCCGACTTTGCAAAACACACGCACGCACACACACACACACACACACACACACACACACACACACACACACACACACACACACACACAGTGTCCAGAATGGTGCTGTCTTGGTGGCATCACTCAAGCAGTAGGAGCTTCAGTCAGTCAGCTGGCAAGAGGCAGACGGAGTGAGGCCAACGTGAGCCTCCCCACAGCGAGGGGGGAGTGTGTGTGTGTGTGTGGGAGGGGGGGGCATACAGGGAGGAGTGGAGGAGAGAAAGACAGGGAGGAATGGACAGATGGAGAGAGAGAGAGAAGGAAGATGAAGCGTGGAGGGGCAGAGGAGGAGCGCTACGGACGCAGATGGACGTCAGGCAGCAGAATCGGAGCCGGCCTCAAATCCAAAGCATTCACGCGGACTTCCCGCTTCCCCACCGTCGAGACCCGTCTCCCCTGCTCCCATCACGCCGTCCTGGAGACACGATCCTGGATCCGGAACGCTCTCTGACGGCTGAACGGTGCAGCCTCACGTTATGGCTGAGGATTAAAACAAAAGCCCGTGGTTGGGTTCAGAATTCGATCACAGTCTGGGCTGGAACAAGTGTGTGTGGTGCGTCCTCTGTCACTAACATTATGTAAGCCAACGTTCACACAGCAGCCTTCACCTCTGGTTTCTCTAACAGGCACATTTGTCCAATTTGGGATAATTACAGATATTTCAGCCGTGCTCAGATACTCTGGATGAAGTGTTGGTGTGTTTACAACCTGCTGAGTCTGTTTTATTGAACATTATCCAACACACTTTGTACCTTTCGGCTAGATAAAGTGATTTGTTCACATATATGTATTTCTTATTATTCATCGAGAATGGATAGATATCCATAAATACACATTATATGAAGGCTTTCATGTGCAACACAGGGATATATATGTGAGTGTCTGTGGACAGACAGCAGAGACAGACAGCTCACTGCTGTGCATCACAGTCTACTGAGGCTGTTACATCTCCCTCTTTACAAGAGGATGTGATTGCACTGACGTCCGCGCAGCATGGAGGCACATTCAGATTGTTAGAAAATTCTGTTTGAAACTCCAGCCAGGTATATATACTCCAGTCAGAGCGGACAGGCATCTGCAATAATCCTGAATGAAAGTAATGGTGGGAGTGAGTCACGGCTGGATTGGAACATAAATAGAGTGACCTGCTGAAAGGCTCCATCTGCCAGGCAGGCTGGGAAACTCATTCCTATTCGCCGGCTGAGATTTAGGTGTGCTGCTTCATTATTTAGAGGAGAAAACAAGACAGCGTGTGTGTGTGTGTGTGTGTGTCTAAGACAAAGAGGTAAAAAGATCGATGAAGACATGGAACCAGGACCGGCTAAGGATTGTGAAATTTACTTTTACTTTAAATTAACCAGCACATTTGTGTTCAACTGCCTCAGCATCTGCAGATTATTGACATGTCAAATAAAATCAAACAACAAGGTTCTTTAGGACGCATCTTCCACCCATCCATTTTCCACCGCTTATCCGGGGTCGGGTCGCGGAGGCAGCAGGTCCAGCAGGCTGACCCAGACTTCTCTCTCACCCGCAACATCTACCATCTCATTCTGGGGGATCCCGAGGTGTTCCCAGGCCAGCTGGGAGATATAATCCCTCCAGCGTGTCCTGGGTCTTCCCCGGGGCCTCCTACCAGATGGACGTGCCTGGAAAACCTCTAAAGGGAGGCGTCCTGGAGGCATCCTAATTAGATGCCCGAACCACCTCAGCTGACTCCTTTTGACACGAAGGAGTAGCGGCTCGACTTCAAGCTCCCTCCTGATGTCCGAGCTCCTTACCCTATCTCTAAGGCTGAGCCCGGCCACTCTACGGAGGAAACTCATTTCGGCCGCTTGTATCCGAGACCTCGTTCTTTCGGTCACGACCCAAAGTTCGTGACCATAGTCGAGGGTTGTGATGTAGACCGACCAGTAAATTGAGAGCTTCGCCTTCCGGCTCAGCTCCTTCTTCACCAAGACGGCCCGGTGCAACGCCTGTTTTACTGCTGCAGCCGCACAGATACGTCTGTGAAAGTCACAAACAGGACCGGTGATTAAGGGCAGCCCTGGCGGAGGCCAACACCCACCGGGAACGTGTCTGACTTACTGCCGAGGATACGAACACAGCTCCTACTGCAGGCGTACAGAGACCGGATGGCCCGTTGCAACGGGTCCGGCACACCATACTCCCGCAGCACCCCCCACAAAAAGCCCCGAGGGACCCGGTCGAAAGCCTTCTCCAGGTCCACAAAGCACATGTAGACTGGTTGGGCAAACTCCCAGGACCCCTCCAGTATCCTTGCAAGGGTAAAGAGCTGGTCCACTGTTCCACGACAAGGACGAAACCCGCACTGTTCTTCTTGAATCCGAGGTTTGACAAACGGTCGGAGCCTCCGTTCCAGCACCCTGGCATAAGCTTTTCCCGGGAGGCTGAGTAGTGTGATACCCCGATAATTCGAGCACACTCTCCGGTCCCCCTTCTTGAAGATGGGAACCACCACCCCGGTCTGCCAGTCCATGGGCACTGTGCCCGACCCCCATGCGACATTGAAGAGGCGTGTCAGCCAAGACAGCCCAACAAAGTTCAGCGCCTTCAGCATCTCAGGGTGGATTTCATCCACCCCCGGCTCCTTGCCACCAAGGAGCTTTTTGACTACCTTAGTGGCCTCTGCCAGGGATATGAGTTCAGGACGCATCTTGCTAAAATAAAAAATAAAAACTTCCTTGGAGGAATTGGAATTATTTGATGTTAATTATAATGCTAAGATGGCAAAACAGTTTAGCTTTTAGGATGATTTAAAAATGTTGTGTAAAGTGTCTTGATCATCTTGAAAAGCGCTAAATAAATGAAATGCATTAATATTATTTTTATGATTATTATTATGATTATTATTGTTTACACCTGATCTCAGATTCCGGATTCAGAGGCCACGGGACTAGATTTCTGTTTCCAAAGCGTCCTGGTTTCTGCAGCCTGCAGTATTGACCAATCACGTTGGAGCAGGTTTTTGGTTGAATTGGAGATTAAAAGAGTTTATTGGCAGAAATGCAATCTGGAAACACAGTAGCTACTTTTTATTGGTTTAAAATTAGCTTGTAAACTGGTTACTTGTAAAACAATTCACAATTCAGTCTCTCAACTAAACGCACTGTAAACAATGAGCAGTGCACGGAAGAGGAAGTGGAAATATAACCCTTGACCCCAGAGGCTTATCTGTCGTCAGACCAGTAGCCAACGGTTCAGAGATTGGTCAGTGCAACACGATGACTACGGTGCTGAGCAGCTGCTGAGCAACACTAATTATAATTCTTGCCGATCGGCCGATCAGACTTCAGTGTGAGATATGGACAAATTGCTTGCATTTTGCTAGCTCTGGCTATTGTTACACTCTCCGCTAGCACCTGCCCGATCACTACTGAGCATGTGCAACTCTCAACAGAGATGAGAAAGAAGGAAGATGGCTTTATCGGCTTTATCGGAGGCCTTTCTGATACTGCTACTGGTATCAGAACAACTCAGGCCACTGGAGCCTGAAGTGTGTTAGTGAGTTAAAATATCTCCATATGTATTCTGAACACAAGATGTACGTGAAGTAAACATGGCTGCATTTAGTCCTGTTTAAAACATGCAAAGGAATGCACTTCAGTCTCCTGTGGCCAAAATGAGTATTACAACAACACACACACACAAAACAAATAGCACCTAATAAACTAAACTAATGAATGAAAAACACTTTTTCCCCACCTGTTCAGGAGAGAAAACTATTTGGAACAGACTTTCCTCTCTCCTGTAGATGACCCGTATAAAAACCCCATTCTAAAGCAACCCACGAGTGTGTTTTCCGACCTGTCACCTCCATCCCCCCAGTTTGCCCGTTAGCAGCAATTCTTTCCCCAACGTGTGCGACTACATCGTGGTCGTGTTCACAATCTGTGCCCTGTTGCCCGAGCAGACGGCTTGGAAAGCTCTCAAAAGAAAAGTGGAAGTTGAAGAACATGAAAAAAGACTGCTAACGCTAGATATAAGCTTATCATACTCAACATTCACCGCTCTCAGCCTCACGTTGTGACTGTGTGAGCCAAGCGGTCCGTCCACTCCCTCCTGCTCGGGCTGGCAAACGGTTGCTCTCCAGAACGACGCATAGGAGTTGAGCTCCACACAGCGAGGTCACGGCGGCCATCAGGTAAACGATGGCTCCTGTAGAACTGACTTTAAATCTGGCCCCGTCTTTCAAAAGCTCCTGAATGGACGCCATACTACGGGGTCTGGATTTAAACAAGCATCCAATGCTGTCATAGTTCTGCTGGTCTCCTTTTGTTGAATCTGTGACCTCGACCTCAATCAGGTCAAACATGTCTGCACCTACACAAGGATGGAGTCTGTTTTGGATGGGAGTAGAGCTCCCTGACAAGAGGAGGACATGAACAACTAAATAACAACTTGTCTCTCCTTTTAACTTCTTCTTTTTGAAGTCGTCACTGGGTTTTTCTTTCAACGACAACATTAGATTTGGTCCTGATCTCTGACATCCGACCGGATGGTTTCATTTGTCATAATATGCAGGTCCTGAAGTGTTACTGTGCCCTCTCTCTTCAAACGCACACGCCTGTGTCTGCCTCTGTGTTCCATTTGTCCTCTGACACCATTGTAAGTGGCTTCACTTGCTCTAGTTCTTTCAGGGCAAGAGGGGAGGGTGGAAATTGCCTCCTTAATTGAGTTACCTTGCATATCTATTCCCTATTCCCAGCTGGCATGATCACTCTCTCTCTCTCTCTCTCTCTCTCTCTCTCTCTCTCTCTCTCTCTCTCCATGTCCATCAGGGTTTCTTCTCTGAATGCTGAAGCCACAAGGGCTCACATGAAGACCAGTTAGCAGCAGCATACATCAACGCTCTTCATTAAGGCGCATGTACTCACGTTATTGTATTTGGGTCAGATTTGGAACTTTGAGCTTTAAAAAAAATAAACTAAACTAAAACTAAAAGAAAATGTTCCAGGCATCTCACCATTGACTTTGAGACGAGGAAACAGGAAGTGCAAAACCAATGACTCATATCTGCATTGGACTTGCATTTATCAGTTGGACACGAACACAACAAATCAATGATCACGTTGCTCAACAATTGCCGGAGATGTTAAGTGAGCGACCGCAATGAACTTAAAAGGTGCTGATTGGTCAACGTCCACAGCTGGTTTCTGCTGCCTCCCAAGGGGCCAAATTAAACCACTCACTGCAGCCTGGAGGTGGTTTGAACTGCAGCTCTGTGAGTTTTTAATCACTTGGTTTGTTTAATACCCTCTGTGTTGTTGTTCTGTGCTTTGTGTGTCAGATGGACCAAAGGTTGGAAACAGGCAGCAAAGTGGTCCTGCGTTGTATCTCCCTCTCCAGGACACAAGCCGGCACAAAAGTGTGGGCTCGGTCTCGTCTGATGTGTGGCGTCCTTGATTGTGGAGAGAAAGGCAGAGGTGTCTGCTCTCTTTCTAACGACCAGCGGCCACCGCTCTGCGTCCAGCAGGAGGCCAGTGCTAAGCGGAGATTCAGGGCTCTGATCAGGAGCAGGTGAGTGGGGCTGGGGAGAGGGGCCGAGACCGATCAATAGGCACTCATTAGAAAGAACACTGCACACAGTCCGCCGCTGATGAGCAAGGAGTCTTTGCATAATGCTTCTGAATCCCCCCCCCCACCCCACCCCTTTCCTCCCTTGCCTCTCCATCCATCGTCCTCCGTCTCTCTCTTGCAGCCTGCGGATGCCTGGAACAGCCACATGACAGTGTGCCGCTCCTCATCCCTGGCATCCTGTCTTTACATCTTTATCATCATCATCACCACCACCACCTCGCTAACCTAATTACCAACACATTTAACATTTATCTTAATTACCCCCGCACCCCCCTCTTGCCCCCCTCTGACTTAATTAATCCAATCAATAATTAATTTAAATATCACTTTTAAAATTAATTATTGTTCCATTGCAGATAATTAGCCATGCTAATTAGCCGCAATGTGTCTGTATCCCCTCTGCGTATGTCACAGATCAAATCCATGAAGTGTTTCATTGTTTACGGGTCCTCATTACCGACTCTCTCAGTCTTTCTTCGTTTGTTTATCGGGCCGGAAACATCCGACCGACGTGCTCATCAGTTAGAAACTTCAACATCCCCCCCCCCCCCCCCCGCCTTTGTCCAACTTCTTTATTATTTATAGGTCGCCACAGTTCGCACTGGCATTCCTTCATCATTCCTCTCACTTCTCTTCTGCTTCCTCCCATCATTCATTCTCCTTTGCATTATCGCACAGTTCTGTTGCTCTCCTGGAGTTCTTGTTCCCCTTCTCCTCCGTCATGACACTCAGCCATTCAGCGAGCTGTTGCCTGGCTGTGATCTACACCAGTGCAAACATGGAGATGGTATGAAGACAGGAGTGTGCTCTGCATGGCAAACAGAGGAGCCGATGCACATTTCTTCTTGAAAGGCAGCTACTGTTCTCAGGACCCGGCAGTGGCCTGAGACACGAGTGAGAACAGAAATGCTGATCCGGTGTCTCCGTCTCATATAAAATGTTCTCTTCTGTGCTCATGACTGGAGAACCGGTGAAAGCCAGGAGAGCAAAGTGCCATTGACACTTTCCTCCAGGTGAGTTTACATGTATCCACTCTAAACACCCAAATACACAGTATATTGTGCGTGAGCTGAGTGAGTATAAGTTATATGACATTACTGTTGTGTCTTTCTTTTGTCTAAAAGTATTTTAATCAGCGCTGATCTGTTTTTAGATGAATGTTTTTTAAAGATTATCCTGGCAAAACCTTAATTTAATTAGCAGAGGCTTGCCATCTGTTAGAATGTAAATCCTGGTTGGATATGAGTTTGTTACTCAGGCAAATATTAAGTTATGGCTTTAATGTCAGTCATTTTCTTTCAACAGTGTTGTTTTGCCCTCACGGTCAGTTATCACAGTCAAGTCCCCCTCGGCTCAGAATGTTCTTTCTTTTGCAAGAGGAAGTTATTTTTTATTGAAATATACATAATGATGTGACTCTATGCACACGTCTGATGTCAGCTGTTACAGATTGAACATAATTCTATAATATTGGAGATCGGGTCAATAGTTCTGGGTGAGCAGGTCGTGATTAGGTTGAAAAATGTTTCAGGTCCCGTAAACAGGCTGCACATAGTGTTTCACAGCATTCCAGTCAATGTGTTGATTATTATTTTTGCTGATTGAAATGAAGTGTGTTAATGCTGGTGGACAAAGACATAAATCCATGTCCAACATTTAAAATCCACTTTCACTGTTAAATCACCAAACACACGATTACAGAATCACACATTGCTCTCTTATTGATTAATATGTTTTTCTATAATCTTCAACTACATTTTTCATCTTCAGTTGCTCTCTTTGTTCTGTACTTGTCAGATTAAAGCTGAACAAATATATTTGAAATAAAATGTACCCTATAGACTAATACAGTTAGTTGATTAAATGATGCATTAAAGGAAAACCGATGAACATAATTCTGTCAATTTATTGAAATGTTTCCTGCTCTGACTTTTGTTTAAAGGTAACAGTCCAAACATAGCTTCCATGCATTAATATCTCTGTCCACAGGATAAACAAGGAGGCTCTGCCTTCAATGCACCTATTGTCATGGTGAATCGTGGAGTCGAGCTCCATTGACGATGGCGTTTTATATTCACCACGCACAAGTTTAACTGAAACAAACTCAGAGTTGACTGAACAAACTCTGATCAGCTGTTCTGAAATCCAAGACGTTCCCATCTCAGGGTTCTTCCCTTTTTTTCCACCTTATAAAGCCCTCTGAGAATCATTTGTGATTCTGGGTTAAACAAAATACATTTAATTCAGTTGAATTAGTCCACTCAGTGTTAACGGTTAGTCCACTGAGTTCAGGGTTAGTTAACTCAGAGTTCAGGGTTTGTTAAACCTGCTTTCTGAAACATGGCCATGTTTCTTAGTCATGAACATGAACAGAAAATTGATGACTAGATATTATTGTTTTTAAAATCACAGAAATCGCATCCTCTGCCCTCAAGAAACAGTCTGAGATTAAGCTTGTAACGAGTGGAAACTGTATATTTGCAAAATGAATATACAAAGATACAAACAACAGTGTCCAGCTTGGCATTTAGCACTTTAAATGGGATAAGCCACCACATACAGTATAGTAGATTATTATTCAAATGATAACGTCAATATTCCACAATTTAGAAACATATACCATTTCATTTAATTTCCATTCAAATAAAGTTTGTTGAGACCTCCACCAATGAGGTTATGTTTTTGGTTCGGTTTGTTTGACTGCTTGTCATCAGGTTTACAGGAAAACACACTTACTGGCCTGAGTTCCACAAAACCAGTTGGAAGGGTGTATCATCGGCCAAAGAAGAACTCGTTTGGATCCGTGGCCTTGACAGAGGTCTTTGCTTCTAGCGGTCTCTTGTTTCACTTTAACCAATCAGCAGCATGACACATATCCACCCCACCACCATGTTAAATTCACACAGAAGCTGGTAGCAGAGGCTGACAGCAGTGAAGATATTCTTTTTCACATCAGTCAAAGACATTTCATTTCAAGACCTGTAGTCTCTCTATGTTGATACAGCAACCTGTGACGCCGCATCCACCTCATGCATGTTTAGCAATCACTATTGTCCACAAATGTATATATAATATATATATATATATATATATATATATATAGACAACTCTTGTAATACACAGGATTTATCATTTCCTTTGCTATTCTCTGCTGTCCTCTGAGACTAGCTATGCCTGAACACACACAGACCCACAAGGCCAGTGCGTGTAGATATCAGTGGTACGGACCCTTCTACATGGCTGGCTAGAAGAGCCTGTGAAGCGCAGCCAAAAGCAGGCTGAATTTAATGACATGGAGGGCAATTATTGTGCATTCCGTGGAGACCGACACTAATTTAATAAGTTATGCGTTTGTGCGGTGTGCCTACCCTCCAGCCTCATCAGCGAGAGGCTTTCAGAGGGACTACTACCAGACTCCAACAGACTCATTTTTTTCTCTCTCCATCCCTTCATTATCATAAGCTGGGGCTTAATTAATTTAATAGGGTCAGGAGTTACTAACACCTCTACTGCACACACTTCGTATCCAGGAAGCCTCACCTGCATTAGGAATTTAGCTTTTTCAGCGCTCACATTATTGAATTCTTTGCTCTCGGGCCTCCTGAGGTCCACAGCGAGATGATGTAATAGTATTTGGACCGTATGTACATGTATACTCGCCATCTAGGCTCAGGCTGTGCGATTAGCACTCACAACGTTCAGAATAGGGAAAACCTCCAGGTTGGTCACCAAAAAAGAGACATAATGTCAGCGTTTAGAAGATTACTTTCATAGCGATGAATGTTTCCATTAAAGGACTAGATGGACAAAAGTTAGAATGTAGCAGACTTAAATAAGGAGTCATCTATTTACAACACTTTGCAAAATATAAGCTGATTTTAAGTATGTGTATGCATGTATGTATGTATGTATGTATGTGTGTGTGTGTGTGTGTGTGTGTGTGTATGTATGTATTTATGTATGGATGGATGTATGTGTATATATGTATGTATGTATGTATGTATGTATGTATGTATGTATGTATGTATGTATGTATGTATGTATGTATGTATGTATGTATGTATGTATGTATGTATGTATGTATGTATGTATGTATTTATGTATGGATGGATGTATGTGTATATATGTATGTATGTATGTATGTATGTATGTATGTATGTATGTATGTGTGTGTGTGTGTGTGTGTGTGTGTGTGTGTATGTATGTATTTATGTATGGATGGATGTATGTGTATATATGTATGTATGTATGTATGTATGTATGTATGTATGTATGTATGTATGTATGTATGTATGTATGTATGTATGTATGTATGTATGTATGTATGTATGTATGTATGGATGGATGGATGGATGGATGGATGGATGTGTGTGTATAAGTATGTATGCATGTAAGTGTGTGTGGGGGTGTATCTGTGTACATGTATGTAAAGTACATGTGTATGTATGTGTGCATTAAATATGAATGAACCTCAATAAAAACTTAAGTTTGGAACAAAACCTAATTGTTTATTATTCATCTACGGATTCTCATACAACAACGTATGGGTGTGGTAACGCAGCATCTTGTGTCTACTGTTACTCTAATGATTGGAAATGGGGACACTAACAGAGCAGAGCCTGCCAGTCAAGGGTCTGGAGAAATAATTGAGGTATTGCAGTTTTTAGCAATCATTACTAAAACAGGAAGAAATAATGAATTTGCTGGGGAGTTATTTCAGTGGCGGATTAAGACACCGTTGGTTTATTAGTGAGTGTTTACGACACCTGGATGTACGTGGGATTAACTAACAATAAACTACACATCTCATGTTCATCATAATGGCTGGACGCACCAGCATTTAAAACAGTAAAAGGTTATTACATGTGGTGTTACTTTTATTGAAATAAATTATGAAAATCCCTCTTCCACAGCTTTGTAGGGGAAATATACCATCTAGTGCAGGTGTAACAGGTACCAGCTTGGCACCTGTTAGCAGGTTATTGTGATAATCCTGTAACAGCAATAAAACAAGTACACATCAAGAGTGAGACACGACGACGTGTTGTTCTTTCTCCATTCAACTGGATTATCTTTATTTCTCTTCTTTCTGTTATATTATTCTTTCTTGGACAAATGCACTGGTCAACCAGATATAGCTCTTAACAAGAGAATGTAGTCCCTAGAGCAATTTGCATCAATTACATAGCTACAAAACATACTCATTCCTCATTGCTATACAAATACAACCCTTTTCTACACAAAACATATCATACACCTGTCTTTGTATATTATAACTTCATTGAGACTACTCATGCCATATACAGTACCTTAACCCGTCAACCTTCTCATTAAGGTGTGTCTAATGTGAATACTTTCACCATTTCTTAGTATTTATTACTATTTATAACAGAAGAGACTGAGTTTACATCTGAGATCGCTCAACACATTCAAATAGTAAGACGTTCACCTACTAACCGCCTAACATAGAATAACTCTGTGACCCAAATACATGAACAAGTAAAACCTAAGCCCGTATTGAAACGGCACTGGCGCGAACGACCGCTGTAGCCCGAACAGAGATAACAGTGGCTAGCTTGGTAACACAACTATAACCCAATACACATTCACTGCAATAATGAGCTGCTACACCTTGACTCCTACTTTAACAATGTCCGGGATGACAGATAAAACACATTGGAAAACAATAGCATGTACCTAAATGGATAAAATAGCACGTAGACATGACGCCATTACGGGACATGCAAGGTTGCGGTTACCTCAGTTAACGTTCACTTTTAACTTAATTAGCAACACATTAACGTGCCCATACCATATTCCTTTTGAGTAGGATAACCTTATAAATGTCTGTATTGTTTTTATGTGGTGTAAACTAACCTGTAACAGCAATAAAACAAGTACACATCAGGAGTGAGACACGACGACGTGTTGTTCTTTCTCCATTCAACTGGATTATGAACTCACGTACGGCACTCCCAAAGTGTACCGGATGCTGTGAAAAGCTACTACTGCCACCTACTGGCGCAATCTGGATTAGCATGCCCTTAGTTTTCTCCTTACTTGTAAATGATTAAACTATAAATTAAGGTATCCACAAATATGAAAATCCATCTTCAAATCAGAACAATAAACTCTTCAAAACAAATATTCGTTGGTATCACGAAACCCTTTTTGTGAGTATCACACAGGGGTGTCAAACTCATATTCACCGCGGGCCACATCAGCATCATGGTCGCCCTCAAAGGGCCGGTTGTAACTGTAACACTGTATAAATTTAACTACTACCGAACATATTGTTAAATAACTGTCTTTGTATTATTTATTCAAGTGTAAACTTATTGTACATGCATTTATATAAATGTAAAAATATATGTAAGCAAATTTCTCTGTGATTATGACATAAATCCATTTAATTTAGGGTTAAGAAACCCACATTACTCAAAGATCAAACTTAAAACAGAAGAAAATAACAAAGACAAAGATCAAACGATCGTTATTATATTAACTTTGTTCAAAGATTTTTTGTCACAGTTGAGAAGGACATAACTCTGGCCCAACAAATCATTTTGATCAAATAAGAACATGCATGAGCCTGAGATAGTAAAGAATCTCACATGCCAACACAAAAAAAGATAGCTAAAAATATTCCCTTTTACACTCAATTAAAAATCTTAAGGACACAAAGTAATACAACACACATAATCATTTTATAACTTCAGCCTTTTTTAACAGACTCAGCAGTGTTTTCATGCAGAAACATTAAAAAAAAAGGTTGGGAAGAAGTGAACTATCACAAATAGTCCAGTGTGTAAACTCACACAAGTAAAGTGTGTTGTGAACGCAGCATTGAGAATAGATGACACTCTATTACATTATTGATATGATATTACTCACTGTTTTGGCTCTGCGTTTGGTCTCCACCAACTCCTGGGACGAACGTGCTAAATGCTCCATTATGTTCACCAGCTCGTCTCCAACTGTGTGTCCAGTGGCTTTTTAGAGTTTTTTTCACCAGCACGGTCAAGTTGGAACTCATTATGAAACTCTGTAGAGCCGAGGAGAGCTGCGGATGCCCTTCATATTGTCATTGGACACGTTGTTGGTATGAACATATCCAGGTCACAGACATTAAAATGGTTTAAGACAAGCCCAGCACCAGTGTTGGTCGTGAACGCGCTGAAATAGCGCATAACGAGTGCCGCCTTCTGGCACCCCGGTGTGTCGGCCCGCCGAGTGCAATCAAAGGAACAGAGACGTCGGCCAGCGTTCCTTTCTATCCCCGCCCTCCGATGTGAGCGTGTAGGGAGGGGAACTCGAGTTCATCCTGGCTTGTCCCTTGCACGCACTTAGCTTTTATGTACGCAGGTTTTGAGGACCAAAATTGTGAATTATGAACGCAAAGTGTGCGGGCTGAACTTGGAGCTAGCTCTTTTCTATCGTATGAAAAGTCTCATCTACCACACCCTCTGTGACGAACGGCCACCCCTATCGATTTTCCACCCGACTGGTAACGTGGAGGAAAGTTTCCCTCCGCGACTTGAATGCAGATCGGGTAGGTGGCTTAGTATCCCTTCAGTCAGCCCTCTACTGTAGACGTGTCTAATCACAGCTGTAAGCTGATGCGCAGCCCATAAGCACAGCCAGGTAACACAGGATGAGAGCAGACTGTGTGCCTCTCCTCCTCACTGCAACATCTTAATCCTCTTAGCATTCACCCTGCCGCTGTGGGGTGACACCACGTCAATACGCGGGGAGGAAATGCAAAGCGGGCTCTATACAGCTGCTGCCAGAGGACCTGTGCTCAACACGCAGCAAACGTTTCAATTAAAAAGTCGACGGCCTTCATCCGGAAGCTTTAAAACACACGGAAGTGTCTGATCAATACGCCACATAATTGATTTCCCGTTTTCTCTCGACGTGCTCCACGAGGGAGGATGAAAGTGCTCGTTCACCACTGATGATCGCAGTGGCTTTCCAACGGCGGAGCGTGGAGTTTTATTTTCAGCATCAATCGTTCCCAGAGTCCTCCACTGTTTCTCACCCAGGTTGTGTCACTTGTGTTTGGATGATGCTCACGAGTCTCTGTTCTACGATTATTCAGCATGGGGCTTGATGTTTTCCATCACACTTGGTTCCGGAAGCGAAAGCTCCGTTCCATTTTTCTCCCATAAGAGACATGAGACTCTCAGTTGGAGCTCTAGATGGAAACTCTCCTGGGTGAATGATCAGTGCACAAGATGAACGACTGTGTTAGAAAGCATCTTCTTTGATAACGAGTCAAAGGTACAAGCCTGTTTACATAAAAACTGAAGAGACTTCCAAGACTCATTTTTAGCAAGTAGCATCCAATTACTGAGCTAAAAATCTGTCACATTCACAGGTAATGGCAGGCGGAAGTTCAAGTACTTTATTCATCCTGGCAGGAAAACAAATGCATAATAATAACGAGCAAAATAACTATCCAATGTGCATCCTCTATCAACAATACTACATCTTCCTGGCTCTCAACATGGATCGTGACCGAACATGGGCGTTCGGTCACGATCACCTTAAGGCAATAAAAATGTGTAGAGGTTTTGTCTCTTTTCATACCACGCCTGACTTCCGGAGCAGTTGCCACTAATATACATTACATTAAGCCGACGCTGTTATCCGAAGCGACTTACATGATATACAGTAGACACAGCAACGGTGAGCAATGAGGGTTAAGTGTCTTGCTCAAGGACACATCAACATGGACTAGCGGAGCTGGGTATCGAACCACCGATCCTCTGATTGAAAGTCAGACCTGCTAACCACTGAGCCACAGATGCCCCTCCTATAGCCTTACAACATAAGCTTACAATGGAGCTGCCATGTCTGTTGGTATTGAACGGAGAGAATACAACAAAACGTCTGTAATTGATGAGAATGAGAGCGGGCTGGGTGTGGGGGGTGCTGTGGGGACAGAGGAGAGAGAGCTATGGGATGGTGGGGGAGGGAGCAGCACGGGACCTTCAGCTGAACCTTTTTGAAAAGACAAGCTGCCCTCTGTCCGTTGGTTCTCTGTTTGGCCCCAGACCACACCTCTCTGACAGTGTTAAACCTTAAGGGTCATAACATGATCCTGGAGAGTTTTAAGTGTCTGTGTTCAGTATGATTGAGGGTGTGCTTCCCTGTGTCAGCCTGTGGGGTCCTGCTCCTATGCAATGCCCCAGCATGCAACCTGCCCACGTTTTCTATTCCTACATCCAGACATCACCTCTCAGAGTTATATCTGTAGGATCTTTCTCATCTGTTACAAAATCAGAAAATGACATGCGGTCACATATTATACCTGTTGCACATTGCACAGTCAGAGATGTCAATGGCTGACATGACGGTAGGCAGCATCTATGGCATCAAAACAGTCTGGTAAACCTGACACCAATGTTTATTGTCTTTACCTTTTTAGTTCTTCAATATAGGGTTGGACTAAATGAATACACCTAACATGGTTTATATGACAACCTTGGGTTTTTCAGGAGACGCTGTTATTTGTAATGTGAATATGAAGACAAGTAGCATCATTCGCTGTTCATTTGCTGAGATGGAACAACCAATAGCTCTGAGAAAACTATAGCCGCACTGTAATGAAGAGTCTGGAAGTGTGCACTGTCATCCACATTTGGACATCCCACCAATTGCTATTAACAGTCACTGTAGAGACCCAGTGCATTGTCAGTTTTACAGCGAGACCCAAAGTGGAATGACTATGGCTATATGAGAGTGAAGAATGGGTTTGGGTGTATCCCTGCCATTCCCGGGTCATACATTTCCATCTGTCAGTAGCAGCTGGGGGAGGGCTATGCATGCTACTCATGCATCAATGATTAGTAGCTTCAAGGAGCTCAGACTGAGGGCTATAGGATTAATAGAGAGGAAGTGCACACTACAAGAAAGACATCTTCTTTTTCCTTCTCCCGCCTTTGATTTTGCTCTAATTGCACATGTACTGATGATTTAAAGCTTCAACACGACTCCTTCCTCCCTTTCCCTTCGTCCTGTGCTATAGTGCATTAGTAGAAATAAACTGCCACAAATAATAGGACCTGTATCTGCATAACTGCTATTTTACCGCTTCTTTGAGTGGAACATTGTGGCTCAGAGCTACTACTCTCTGCAAGAGCTTTATCCTCTTCTCCGGGGACTGTAAAGGTCCACATGAAATAAACTCATAACTCAGTTTGAAACCACAGACATTCCCTGGGCACCAGCTGCAAATTTCCCAGCCAAATGGCAGCCACACAAAGGCCACAGACCTGGCTCCATCACCGCTGATTTGAATGGTATTTGACTAGGACCTTCATGGTGAGTGGTTCGGCCATTTTGACTGGAAGTATCCCTGTAGATCAAACAGAGTGACCTCGAACTTTCATGAAGACTGGTAGAGAACCAACAACTCTCATAACACGCTCTGGGCTCAGTAAAGTTTAGGTGGAAGGAGATATTTGAGTTTTACTTTTTAAACATCTCAGTTGTAGAAACTGACGCTGTTATACAGTTGAGAATATGGATTTGTGAAGACGCATGGAGCTGGAGAATGCCCTTGTGTCAAATATTTAACAGGCAGCATTCTTCAGCAATTCATTTCAGTTTATTTTGTATAGCCTAAAATCAGCCTAAAAACAAATTTGTCCACAGTCCACAGTAAAACATAACTTCAATCATCTTTTTATTTGTGGATGTCAACATTACACAAGATGTATAGTTCTGCCCTTAATCTGAAAACATTTTCCCACTAAGCTATTTACATGGCTAATGACAATTATCATTTTATTAATATACCCGTATGCAATCGAAACAACGTGAAATGCCCCCATGTCTTTCATAATGTTTAAAAGTGGGCGTGTTCTCTTGGACACGCAGCTCTACTCCAGCTTGGCAAACTGCTGGCTGTAAAAATGGCGAGAGGCCATAAAAACCCCAATCGAGACACATCTTCTGAATGTGCTACATACATGTCAAAAGAATGCTTCTAAAAGCAGAACAATGCATCCCACATGTCTTAATTGGAAAAATGCCTCAGAATTATTTCTATCCAAATAGAAAATGTGCTTTTTACATGACCCGTATCCAATTAGGAATATTGTCATATTCAGAATAGTGGTGTGCATGTAACATTCAGTGCATCTACGACCCTTGGTCTCCTTGGGCTGTGTGTGTCTTTTTCTGATGCCCATGAGAACTGTCCATGGAGGAACTGCCATCTGCCTTTCGTCACGTATTCATGCAGCTGTAAGCCTGTGTTGCAGACACTGATTTGATAACTGAATATCTGAAGTGAACGTTTCCAGTGTCTGCGGCAGAGAAATGAACTGAAACTAATGATTCTAGGTTTGGTAGGTACCGGGTCAAAGAGCCACAGTCCCACGGACAAAAGCTCTTACCGTGTGGCGCCTACTTTCCTCTTGTGTGACCCAAACTGAATGTCAGCGATCAGGACGTCGGATTTGCACCAGAGTTACTAACTCATTCGGTGCTGTGGGATAAAGCCCAGCTGCTGGTGACTGACCGATATAGAAGCTCACGTTCTCATTGTCACATTTTATGGGGAAAAATGTTCTCTCAGATTCCTTTTTGACTTTTTTTCCCTGTACCACATTTAGGTTTCGAATGAGTCCACCAGTATCAAAAGCAAAAGTCAACCTTGATTGATTCTAATCTAAGTCTGTAACTTAAATAACTCAATAAACTGACTTATTTTAAGCCAGACCATGATGTTTTACTAATCACAAGTTTTGTTGCATTTTAGTTTAGTTTAGTTTCAATTTACAACCTGAAACGTGAACTGTTTAAAACTGTGACCGTAATCAGGAAGAGAATAAATAATGAGCTGAGAGAGCAACATGATACTTTTGAGAACAAATTCCTCTCTTGTTCTTTCCAAATATCCGCTCAGAAGTCTTCTCCACACAAGCGTCGCGAGGATCCAATGGGAGCTTCCTCTTTAAGAATGTTCTAGCTGAGAATATTTGGTCAGACCAGCCTTTTTATTCTCTAATACATCTCTAATAGATCAACTTTATTCAACTGTATTGTAGTTCCAGTTGTCGAGCACCCAGAATATCTGCTTCAGCATGACCCCGATGACACGGCGGTACCTTCACACCGCGGCGGGCCTTATCACCGGCGTCTGAACAGCATACGGGGGGATTGAAGTTTCTCCTCCCACTTGATCTTCATTGGTGAAAGCAGCTCAAAGGAATGTGTGAAGGGTGTGTTAGTCTTTGTTTTCCAGCTGGGACAGGTGGAAGCGGCGAGGGACAGGACCTGTCACTGGATCCATTAGCAGGCTGACATTAAGCAGAGGACTTTAGGCCTGGAAGGCCATCATGGCCCTCTTCCCCTGTCAGCTCTGCTTTTCTACCAACTTCCTGACAGCCCACACTCACACACAACAAATAAAGCGTGACACCAGGGCATGCTCTCCTTCTCTGTCACACACACACACACACACACACACACACACAATCCCCAGTCCACAGTTTCTATCCATCCCAGTGATGGACTGTGAATTTGTTCTTAGTTGGACACGTATTAGGACAGATGTATGACCTTGGCCCTATACACAACAATAACTGCCTCTTGGACAGTGGGTGAGCATGTGTGTGTGCATGTGTGTGTGTGTGTGTGTGTGTGTGTGTTGTCAGTGGCATTCGCACCGCTCTGTAATGACACTCCAGCTGTGTGGACACAAGATTGGATGCCAAACCCAAACATGTACACAGACTTTTGGTCGGTAATAACCCTTAAAACCACCTCTTTGTCTGGTCAGAATTACTGGGGACTTTGGGAAACATGTGCCACTGTAGGTGGAACATTTGCATCGGTGCTGAGTAATGATGCGGTTATTGTGATTTAAGAGTACACGCATTCAGAAGAGAGGCAGATGTGAATACAAAGCGATGCTCTGATCTTTCCACACTCTGTCTTCACTTTGCCTTTTTTGACCGAGACTCTTTTCCACCGGCGGCTCTAGGCAGTGTTGTGTCTTGTAGCCTTTACGTAATTATGAGGGCTCTCTATTAGCTTATCCAGAATAGGGCTGCTTCTCTTATCAGGACAACACGACTAGTGTACAAATAGGACGAGCGCTGCATTTTATTGATTGATTGAAATGAATGACTTCTCTCAAATTTTCACACTTTGCCGCTTCATCCAGTGGTCCGTAAAAGACCCAGTGCTGGTTCTGGCCCTTGGCTCTTGTGTATCTAAACCCCTGATCTAGTGAGTACACACTGTTCACAGGTGTTTAGTTGAGATAAAAATGAAGGCAGAGTTGCTGGACATGGTCCTAGCAAGGGTGGCTGAAGTAAAGGGGGGGTAGGAAGTGGAGAAGACACACATACACACTTTACGCCCCCTGGCCCAATGCGGCGTTGCAGCTGATGTGGTCCCACTGCAAGATGGTCTTTAGTTTGGTCGGTGCGCGCCTCCAGGCACAGCTTTCAATTAAGTTCACGTATGTGCTGGAGTGCAAGATGCTAAGAGGCTTTGAGAAGGGGACTAAAGACCGGAGGGTAGTGCTATTATTAAATATTCACTCCGCCAATCACGTCCCGGGGTTCATTACTCTGGAAAAGATTTGTCAATCACGAGGACGCTTCTTCAGGACATCGTGTTGTTGTGTGGATGGTGCAGACGTTAATTTGTACGATAATGATATAAATCCTTCGGTCGGGATTTATTGAAGGTAAACACACTGGACGGCCGTGCACTGCGCTCCGCTTCTACAATCAGAGTCTTCAGATTGATCAACATCAGTCCTGCTGCCTCCACCGGCTGCAGGGATTTAATGAAGTGCTTATACAGTGTAAAGCATCTGTTGACAACAGATACTGTAAGAATCACTCATGTTCATTTAGGGAGAAACGTGAACTGATTTACGACATCCTCGCTTTAAACTAACCGGACGCACCAGCTGGTTGGCTACACAGAACCTCCTGGGTAGTCGTCATTGTAAACTGTTGGGAAAAAGGGGAGGCGTTTTGAAAAAAGACTTGGCAGGTGATTGGATGAACCATCTGTGAATCATCTGTGAATCCTAACCAATTCTGATAGAACTGATGCTATTGTAGCTTCTAACATCTTTAGGAGTCTCTGTAGTTGTTTAGAACCAACAGTTGCCTCTCCATGTCTTGACACACACTTTAGCCACGATGGATTTTTCGGCAATCCCCTGACTCTTGTGCAATATCGCAATATTTCAATAGCATGAACTAGAAATATGAACCTTGTTGTATTGTGTACTGAGTGCCTTAACTGCATATGGGGCGACTGTGGCTCAGTGGAGCAGGGTTGTCCTTCAATCAGAGGATCGGCGAGTCCATGTCAATGTGTCCTTGGGCAATATGAATGGGTCAGTTAGTCCTGATGGGGTGGCACCTTGCATGGTAGCCCTCATCATCAGTGTATGAATGAGAGTGTGAATGGGTGAATGATGACATTAAGCGGTTTGAGTGGATGGAAGACTAAAAAAAACGCAACACAAGTACATTTACATTTCCCAATCCGACAGCCTTTGTACTGACAGCATTCAGCGGTGATGTTCTCAGGATACCGTACTGAATCATTTCTACACTTGACTTCCTGTCTCTTTCGGGAATCTACCAGTGAAATCCTGTGGGATTGTTTCATAAAGTAGAGCACAGTGCGTTCCACCTCAGCTTCTTCCTGAAGGCAACGGATTCATACGTTGTACTGTTCCCCCTCCACAGGCACTGTGCTGCTGTCACAGTGAGCTGTCACATTAGTGATGGGTCGCTCTGAATACTACCAGCCCTTGGCCAATCTGTAATAGTCTCTAAGTATGGTAGACCATACTTAATAAAGACTATCACAGATTTGTCAGAGCGGCCCTCATGTGAACAAAATGATGTCCATGATGATGGCCATACAATGGTTAGTGCAGCCACATCAGAGGGCAAAGGTCTTCTATAGATATTTGAGAATGGCCACAGGAGCAGGGCGACCATCTTGTTTTCTTTTCCTTGATTTTGCACGCCACTGTTTGAGCTTTGTTCAATGTTTGATCTACGTATGTTCAATTCTCATGCACAACCCATCATGTACGTTTGCAGTTTGTTGACGTTGAGAAATCAAACCCAACTGCTCGTGGGTCGTGGGTTTGAATAAAATAAGTATGTTTGTTGTGTAACTTAGTGGAGGTACACTCATTTAGGTTAACAAAGGAGGAGACGTTGACTTTGGGGCACGAACAGCATTCTCCTGGGTGAAAGTTATGTGTTTGTTTGATCGATCAATCCACCCTGAAATCCTCATTAAATGGACTCAGTCACTCTTTAAACTACAACACTTGACACCTTCCTTAGCGCCAGTCATAATTACAGTAAATGTAATATGGTGCTTGTAGAAACAACTTATGGGAGGATAGTCCACAAAATGTACATAAAATAGTGTCATTTTCGTCATTTTAAGTGTTTGAAACAACCAATGCTGTCAGTTTGTAATAGAGGTGCTTCTCTTTCCATCAACTTCTGATTCCAACACAGAGGCCGGCTAAATCGTTGTTTCCCATATGGCAGAGATGAAGGAGGCTGAGAGAAAAGCAGCAGCCTTGTGATAAGTTTAAACCTTGAAGGACATGCACAGAATCAACCCCAGTTAAATCACACTGCTGGTGAGAAATATAATTTCCTGCTTCACAAAGTTTGTGTGAGATGTGTGTGGAATAATAAGTGTTTGTGTGTTTGTGGTGTGTGTGTGTGTGTGTGTGTGTGTGTGTGTGTGTGTGTGTGTGTGTGTGTGTGTGTGTGTGTGTGTAGTTAGCTGCAGGGTGAAGAAACACGGAGACATAAAGAAAAAAAAATAATAATCCACCCACCTTTCATGATCAGCCACACTCGTGCTTTTGCAACAGTTCCAAAACAGTTTTCTTTCCTCTTTCAGTCAAGAAGCAACATAATAAACAGGAGATATTTAAGTCAAAAAAGATTGTTTTGGTACATTTCTTTGCCCATTGGTTCCGGTCAAGGAAAAATATTAGTGATATTCAATGCCCTTGTAAATGAAATAAAAAGCTGAAGTTAGAGAAAGAAAAGAACGATCAATGCTGAATTTACAAGACAGGTAGCGCTTTGACTTTTTCAGTGTATGAAATTGCGGCTGCTGGTGTTAAAATCTAAATGTGTTTTTTATGGCCACCATCTACCTGACGTCCTCCATGAGACTGGCAGTATAACCTCAGAAGCAGCTGGTTGCGTTGCACTATATCACCTTCAGGTCTCCTCTACAGTTTAAACATCCACTGGTGGTTTTTCAGAGGGGAAGCGTCTTTCTCATCGCCCGCGAAGGAAATTTATTTGGTCCCCTGTATTCACAATCTCATTATTGCGGCCGCTACCCAAAAGCTCCATGCCAGTTAAACAGCAATTACAGTTTGCTTCCTCCAACGGTCCCCATTAAGTAAGCAAAGACAGAGACGCAGAGCAGTTGACCCACATCAAAGCACATTTCCATGCTCGCTCTCTGCCTTCAGAGGGTCGTCATGCAGTGTTCCGTGGGACAACGACCACCTGCTGACTAATCATGTTGCTGATGGAGTCCAGCTGCTCACCCAATCTACACCAGACTGCCCCAAAACAACCACATAGGTATATTTTACAAGCAGCATATGCCAGTTACATGAGGTTAACTTCATGTGAAACCACAGACTAACAGTTTAACCGTCACAGTTTTCCTTCTGATCGCCATCGGCCGATATTCAGTAACATGTCTGCAATCTGCAGGTTGGGATAGAGGCTTTGTAGTCGTTATTCAGATAATGTAACCTGTGATGACATCTGATGTGTTTGAATGTAACGCTGTCAAATGTAGTTTTGGGGAGATGGTTTCACAGCTACATGAATAGATGCTAAGAAGAATATCAAATTTGTGTTAATTCATAGGCCTAATAGAAATGTACTGAAGTGAGCTTCATCTCATCAGATAAAACACATTTTGACAAACTGCACAATTTGCTAATTAAAATAGATAATGAATCGCAATATAGCACAAGTTGTATTATCGCAATACTCAGCATATCAAAATGATATCGTCTTGTGACTTTATGCACCCCAGTATTGGGATTCAGAGGCTCTTGGATTTTAGGGTTCAGAGCCAATCAATAAATATTGGCTCTTAGCAGAGCCACTGGTGTGATATAGCAAAAAATGGGACATCCTGGCCTCACAAGTCAAAATAAGTTAATGTGTCATGTTTACAACAATATTACACAATACATATGAACATAAACCATAAGATGACTCAACCTGACTCAAAGTGACCCCCAAAGTGATTGAGAATGCACCCCGATAAAATGATGATTAAAAACGTTAGCGGTTTTGGAATCCTTAGAACCGACAGAGTTCACCATTCCACTCTCACACAAAGCCTCGAAAAGATACGCACAAGAATGTCATTTTTGTCCAGCAAAAAAAATAAAGTTGACTTACTTAAGGCTGAAATATGAATATTCCGGGCCTTCCTTCTACGTACACACAGCTAACGACACGTAGGAACCGGATGTTGTCAAAGCGAGCCCCGTTCAAGAGCACCGAGGAATGTAGGAACTTTCTACCTTGAGCGGAGTTGACATGAGTTCTCGAAATGTCTGAACTAAAATAATTATTAAAGATACTTAACTTCAATCAAAGCCAAACAAAACACATGTGTTAATATAGTTAGTAGTAAGCTAGTAGTAAGCATTTCATTTTTTGTGTGAAAAATATTAAGATTGTATTGTTGGTCCTCTGAAGATTCCAGTATGATGATGAAGAGCAGCTGATGAAGATCAGCTGATGAACAGCAGCTGATGAAGAGCAGCTGATGAAGATCAGCTGATGAACAGCAGCTGATGAAGAGCATATGATGAAGAGCAGCTGATAAAGAGCAGCTGATGAAGACCAGCTGATGAAGAGCATCGGATGAAGACCAGCTGATGAAGAGCAGCTGATGAAGAGCAACTGATGAAGAGCAGCTGATGAAGACCAGCTGATGAAGAGCAGCTGATGAAGAGCAACTGATGAAGAGCAGCTTATCTGGCAGCAGGGAGAAGTCAGCTGATGCTGAATGCGTCTCTCTCACATGACAGGATCAATGGGCGCTGTTAAAATGTGGTGCCTGAGTGATAACATAATTACGGAGCACCTTTCACATCTGAGCTTTAGCAATTATCAAGAATTATTATTCTCTTGTGCCATTCAAATGTCTTTGGTTGTTCTGTGAGGGGTGCGCGTGTGTAGTCATGACTACCAGCTGCAGCCAGGATTAAAAGCAGGCAGGACTTGCATCGTCTAATAGTCTGTTCACGCTGTGTACATTTGCCCAGTGTTTTATGCAAGTATATGTATTGTTGTGTGTAAACTATATTTGCTGTAAAAAGACAGTATGGTGCTGTGCTATCATTCCAACAGTCCATTTTTTCCAATAGCCCGTTACACATTTACTGCCTACCATGTATATTTTTTTATGATTATTGGTGTCTCCAGTCATAGCACAGCTTGCAGCTTCAACGGTCCTGACATATTAGACTCAAGTGCCGTAGATGGTTTTAAATGCATGTACGAGTGTGTTGGGAGTTTTGGGCCCTTTTTTCAAAGACCTTGGACCTCTGGAGATGGCAATAGTTAGTTGTCTGAGGTCTCTCACTCCAATCTGACCTTTGACCTCTTTTCTACTTTGAACTTGTTTTGAGATTGCATAACCATGATCTAGACTAATGCTGTGTTCACACCGAACGCGACGCGAAATTTCGCGCCGCGTTACTCGCGTGAGTTTACTCGCTCGACTTTATGTGGTTAATTCCCGTCAACGCAAATTCGCTTTAACGCGTCTGAAAGGGGGCGGGGCTTATCTCCGTGGCTTATCTCCGTAAAAACAGTACCGTTTACCCCATCCACCATTAAACTAACCACTAGTTCTGCTTTAAACGTCTTGTGGAAGTCCCTCTAATGTCGGACCATCAAACGCCCCCGTGTCCGGGTTCATAATATCATCCGTAACCGCACAACAGCGTCTGAATGACGGCCGCTGCCAGCGCTGCTTCAGGTGGATCAGCAGCCGTTTGATTCAAACCGGCAGGACGGCGGTGATGACGCGCAGAGCTTCTCAACGCTGATTGGCTTTCGGCAAGCGATTTTTCGCCCGAGTTGGAAAATTTCAACTCACGCGAATTTCGCGTAAAACGCGCCGCGCCAAACACGTCTAACGCGCCGCCCGGCGAAATTTCGCGTCTGTCGCAACCAAACTCGTCTGTGCATTGACTTTACATGTAATCTGGTCGCGCGAAAAATTTGCGTCGCGTTCGGTGTGAACACAGCATAAGACCTGTGCCGGTGCTATTCCATGACTCCTGGTCATGATTGTAGACCCAGAACCTCACCAATCTCCCTTGACATTTCCCAACCTTTCTGCATGTCATAAGTACACCTTTTAGCCTCTTTGTGTTTCCTCTATACGTCACAGGGTTAATGTTGTGAAACAGCACGTCACTCAACACCTCTTTCTTACTGTTGAAGTGGTTTCTGTTCTGTTAGGTGCCACAACACCACCTAGTTAGGATTAGGAAAAGCATCATGGTTGATGATACAAACCTGTTTGTTTGAGCCACGCTCCTCCTCAACCACCCACCATCGCTCATGGCATCCACCACATGACTTGAGAACGTCTCATAGTCATGTGTTTACATTGCTGCCAGTTCAGCATTGACTGTTTGTGTTTGTGGAACATCTCAGACATATACACAAATATTTGACAAAATCCATACCAGCAAAACTAAATTGACTTTAGTGTAGTTATCTCAGATCCTTTTGACCGAGGCCCCACCCATCTGGGTTGAGCATGGTAAGAAAGGAAGGGGAAGAGAAGAAACAGGATTAATGTGAAAAGCTGCAGAGACAGGCTGGGCAAAAGAGGAATTAGAAAGAAAAGGAGAGTAGAGAAAAAGATGGAGGAGCATCAGAGAGACAGACAAAAGGCAGAGACACCTCTCCGTCCACTCCTCCGCTCCCCTTCTTTTCTCTTTCATTGCCAACAAATTGAGCTGTGCAGCAGGGATAGGGAGACTGATGGCTTCCTTATCGCCACTTCATACACCTAAATAAACCAGACAAAAGCCCTGCGGAAAAAAAACACCCAATTCATTCCTTTTAGTTATGATTTATTAGATCCATTTGACCTGTGTGGTGAGTGTGGAGGAAAAGAACACTTTATGTATGGATTTGCCTGCCTCCCAGCTGAAAACACACACGGAGAAACAAACACAGGCACCGGTGCAGGTCGGCTGAAACTGCTGGGACGATCATATTTTTTCCGTTCATTTTTTTATTATCTTTTGGAGGAAGGTGACCTGTTGATGGGCAATCTGTTGCCGGGGCGCCCATCGTTTCCCAGCGCCGCTGCTGCAGCTTCAGGTGGTTTTTACATTTTAGGACACACTTAAAGAACTCAGTGAATGTTTGTGTATACACTGTGTGTATTTTGTGCATTTCTTTTAGCATTTGATGTCTTACTCCGGAAAAGCATTGCAGTGCTAAGGATCTTTCCCAAATTCACAAACTGAAATAGAGTATAATTTAATATGTTTAGTTCATTATTTATTGAATAATTGAATGGTTGATTTGTGTACTGTGTAAAGACAAAGTAAACAATTTCAATGAAAGGTCAAAGATTTGTCTTTGTTAATCTTTAAAAGCAAGCATTGGAACACAAACTCACATAAATAATAATAGCTCAAACGTTTTTGAAGTACTCGGCAGAAATCATTTTTTTACATGCAAGTTCTATTAAAGGTCTACTTCAGGGATTTAGAATTGGACTTTCTATAAAATTGGGGGAGTGAAAAAAGACAGAAAAGCAGAATTGATCAATTTCAGCAACAGTTCAGGGAGGACGTTGGTTCTGGGCTGAACTGTTGGTAATTCGAGAGGAACCATTAGCATAGCAAACTTAGCGTTTGCTTTGCTAATGGTGCTTGGTGCCGCCGGGCCTCACGCTTCTGCAGCTCCACCATCACGTCCATAGTCTTCTGGCTCCAAAGAAACAAGATGGCGACGGCCAAACTGCCAGACTCAAGGCTTTAAAAATGGCAGTCCTCACACCAATGGGTGACATCATGATGTCTACCACCAGTTCTTTGATACATTCTGTGATCCTGGGCTTTTTTCACATCATAATGAGCATCCACAGCTCCGTGGCAGCTGAACAAACTCAAGTCTGCTCATGAAAACAATCTGACCTGGTCAAAAGCTCCAATGAGCCAGTACGTATGGAGCCTGAACAGCACATCTGGCCCTGTAATAGCTCTGATGAAGGCCAGTGGGCTGAACACATCTTTGTGTCTGGCACCAGGGATCTGCAGTTTGTATTTCCCCTCTGCATGAGTGGAGATGTCTTCTCCTCAGCGTTGGAGGAAGGTGAGTGTTGAGTCAAAGACGTACTCCCTGTTGGCCATGCTGGCGGTGACCTGATGTAAATGCTTTGTGTTCATGCATGAAGCCAGGAAAACCACCAGCCACCTTCATTTGCCTGCCTGCCTGTCTGTGTGTGTGTGTGTGTGTGTGTGTGTGTGTGTGTGTGTGTGTGTGTGTACTTGCATGCAATGGCTTGCCCATGCTGTATTATGCCTACACGAACCTAACCCCACAGGTTTAAAAACAGGAATGTCATCAGCACCTCCACATGGAACAACTGACAAATAACATTATTTTAATAATGATTTAGTTTTAATGAATCAACCCCATTTGTAGTAATATATACTCTAATATACTAACACTGCTAACCTGTCCTGATGTCTGTTTGGGCTTCAGAGGGATACAATTACAATTAAAAAGATTAAAGGGACAGTTCACCCTCAAATCACAACTTCATAAAGCTCCTCTAAACTCTAATGCCATGAATTCATCTCAACTGTTTTGGTATCCGTTGCCTAGTTTTGGAGGTATCTGCCGTAGAGATGAATAACCGCTTCATGATTTATGGACACAAACATTGCTGTTGAGTTTTTAAAATGTAATATTTGGCGCTTTGAGCACCACAAGCCGAGAGCCATCCTGCTCCATTAATATGCAGAGGGCAGACATAACGGAGAACTAATCAGAATCAGAAACATTTATTGCTACGTGTTAGACACACAAAGAATTTGACTTGGCAGGTGGTGTAGACATTAGACAAACACAAACACAAACAAGAACAATCAAAAAACTAATGAATGTTTCTCAATTTTTCATCGAGCCTTCCATATTAGATGTTATTGCACATTAGTGTTACGAGTAGACTACAATTATGAGAATAATGCGAACAATCAGGTTTATCATGTACATCTTGCAGCTACAGGAGATATAAAGACTTAAGAATACTAAAGCCTCTAATTGACGATCTGAACATTTCAGAAATCAATCCAGCTTACCTTCATCGCTTCCGTAATCTGCATGAAATGGCTTCTTATGTTTAGTTCAGAATTTTTCAGTGCAACATGTTGGTGTAGGTTCTCTTTGACAAATGGTTTGTGTTTACTGAGAATAATCCTGGATTTATTCTGGGCTCCAAAGAGCTCCAAGAGAAGACTGCTCCATCTGCCATTGATGTGATCAAATCATGTGTGAGAGTATGTTCCTCGCTGTACGCTGTGCACAATTAACTAGAAGGTGTCCCACAATATGAGCCATTTTTTCTCATATTAAGTCATATATAGTAATACTCATGTAATTTGTGAGATTTAAATCTTTTTACTTTCACTACAGATTGTTAATATAGTGTTCTTGTGTTACCTGAAACGTCTGATCTGTGATTACCATGACATGGGATAGAAAATTGATTCCAAAAATACCACTCGATGAATAAATAAATTGGCACTCATATCCATAAGTGGTATATGCAATTTGAAGTGAAACACATTTTTTTCAAGAGGTCTGTAAAAAATGTCAAAGCCCTCATGAAAATATTTTGCGCCAGCCCTCAATTAGCTGTTCATTATGAAAATGATTGTTTTAAAAGATAAAAACAACTCATGAGACATTACGTTTGTACGCGGGCTGTCTCCTCAGGCCCCCCCCCCCCCCACCCCCTCCCCCGGCATCACTCTCCTTGTAACTGAGGTGAACGGAGCTCAGAGAGGACTCCTCAACAGAATGTCTCCATGATGTGATGGCGAGGTTTTATGAGAACATGCTTTCATAAAACATATCGCAGTCCTCATCACTAGCTCAGCCCTTTCCATGTGGACAGGATGTCACAGCCTTTTGTTGACATCAATATCCACTTGGAGGCCACTTTTCTCAAATACACTTTTTAGACTGCGGTCCCTTATGCACCAACAATGTGGACTCCGGGGTTCTGAGCTTATCAATAACTACCAGCCCTTAGCAGAGCCACTGGTGTGATATAGCAAAATAAATGGCACATCCTGGCCTCACAAGTCAATATAAGTTAATTTGTCATGTTTATAACACTATTGCAGAATACATACGAAATATATCAAAGCCTCGCCAAGATACGTACAACAATGGCATTTATGTCCAGCAAAAAAAAAAGAAAATGTACTTACTTATAGCTGAAATATGATTAATCACGGCCTTGTTCCTCTCTATAGCTTGCTCTCACCCTGCAGCTGAATGCTGCAGCAGAGTGAGGACTGTTCAAGGACCACAGACGAATGTGGGAACGTTTATGCTCGGCCAAGTTGACACAATTTCTATAAATGTCTGAACTAAAATAATCATTACAAATTAACTTTACTCACTTAACTTCACTCAATCAAAGCCAGATAGTCCTTACATATAGAACTATGCTATATATTTAAAAAAAAAGTGTTAATATAGTTACGATATAATATATATATATAATATTTTTTTTTCTGTGTACTATTATAAACCAATATACCACTAACACATATGCAAACTTATTATCTATGTTCACAAGAGTTTTCTGTAAATTATACCTTTTGAAATTATTCAAATAGACCTTGTGAATGAGGAGATAATCAGGATTTAGTATGAGATGCAAACCATTCGCAATGTTCGCCACAAAATGGCTGGGGTGCAAAAGGTTTTAAACTATATCTTTTAACCGGTTCACGGATCGTCGTCATCAAACACTTGGATTTTAAATTTATCAAAGAGACGGCCTGGGAGAAACCACGCACCTGTGAGTCGAACTAGCACAAACCTAGCGGAGCCTGATCTCCGGAGCAGCCTTATATCCAGACCCACTCTTTGTTTTTGACAAGATATTTAGACTAAAGGAGGATTTTAGTTGCTGGATGTCTGGATTTGATGTTATCTGAGAAACAAGCTTGGTACAAACAAAAGCAAGCACAACTATGCCTTCTCTGAACTCTGAGGACTGTGTGTAACTCCAGAGCAAATCAAAACATCACTGACCTAAGGGAGGATATCCTGTGGCTTTTTGATGAGCCGAAAAAGAACGATTCCTGTCTGCACAGCTTCAGAGAGGGGGCTTCGGGGCTGTCTGAGCAGATTGCCTCGCTCAGACACAGCTATGTGGGGTTTGCATATTTTCATTCTCCCCGGCCGCCCGGAAGGGGAGGGGAGTTTGAAAATGTCCCAATCCGCGGGTCCCTCCCCTCACTCTACATCTTATTACCTCGACCCCTTAAACCACTCAATTCTAATTCAGAGTTTCTTGAGCGTCTATCCATTGTCATGCCGGAAAATGACAGGGTGCTTCTCGACGGTGGTTTAAATACTCATGTCTGATGCCCTCCCCATCCCCTCAGCCCTCATTTTTTAAAATCTTTTTGAACCTTATTCAATCTGTCTCACCTCAGACCTGGTACTCTGTGGAGTGTATTCATTTGGTGCATGCAGCCCATAGTTTTAATAGATAAAACAGACCAAATGTCCTCAATTCAAGTTTGACACACCATCCAGGCGGTGTCTGTCTGTCATTTTGAAGGAAACAGAGATGTGCTCTTCTGTTTTTGTCTGACACAAGAAGCAAACCTGAAATGTACTTTCCTGAAATGTAATATGCGAGTCATTTCTTACAGTAGTATTTCATTTATTCAGCAGGAAGTTCTTGTATGTGAAATGTGTTGGCAGGATAAGGGTTGAATGGTGGAATTCTGAGAAAAGTCATAAAATTGCAACTACGTTCATGGTCAACGGCAAAACAGTCTACAAGCACCGTGTCTGTGTGTGTGTGTGTGTGTGTGTGTGTGTGTGTGTGTGTGTTAAGGAAGTAAACAGGAGGCACGCCTGTTTGACCTGCTGACCGAGTTGGAAGAAACTGAACATCATAAAACATCACAAATGGTTTTGAAATTTTACTGACAGTTTTGGAGAGGTGGCAAGCGTTGATTAAAAACCTGCAGATCTGTGCTGGACACGAACATACGTCATAGTGTTGTCTTCCACTCAGTCGATTGTAGTGTGTGTAACATCGTTTGGAGTCCTGGGGAGGCATTAAAAGCTCCTTTCATAATTTATTACACTAATACTAATACTGTAAAGATCAGGATTGGTCCTTTAACTGCCACACAAAACACATTTCAACAACTGCCTTTTTTCAGTACTTAACATCCCGTCTTAAAGCGATGCAGAACAATGTGTTCATGCATTTGTTACTTCAGGACTGGATTACTGTAACTCCTTATTATCAGACTGCTCTAATAAGTATCTCCAGTTGATCCAGAATGCTGCAGCTCGTGTACTAACGAGGACTAGGAGGAGAGATCACATTACTCTTGTATTAGCTGCTCTCCACTGGCTTCCTGTAAGATCAATCAATCAATGAAAACGACTGTGTTGCAGCCGACACTAAATAGTGATTATCTCCATAAGTCTATTTGAATAATTCCAACAGCTATAATATACAGAAAACCCTTGTGAACATAGATAATACGTTCATATATGTGTTAGTGGTATATAATTCAATTCCGTTAGCTATCTGTAGGTACCAGGAAAGGCCGGAATATTAATATTTCAGCCATATTTCATAAAGACATTTAAGTCAATTTAAATTGACAAAAATGACATTCATGTGGGTATCCTTGTGATGCTTTGTTTGACAGTTGAATGATAAACTCTTCAACCCTATTCAAATTGGCAAACTCTTTATTCTCTAAGGATTCCAAAACTGTTGAGTTTAGCTTTGTAGCGTTTGGCTAACATTTTTAAATAGAATGTTTTCAAAACTCGGGGTGCATTCTCAGTCACTTTAGGGGTCACTTTTAGTCCTATTTATATTTTATGTTAATGTTTATGGTGGATTTGTGTTTCTTTATTCACATATTATATGCTTTTGACTATGAAGTTCAGACTTTGTTGAATCTTTTGTATATTGACATCAAATTGTCACAGTTCAGTCATCCAGCCATCAGTAAGTTTCCATTGATCCGGCCTCTGCCCCACTCAGCCTGTCAGCCACACCCACCTCGTCAGTTCACTCCACTCACCTGTGCACACAGCTGCCTCTGATCACACGCAATCAGCCCAGCATATAGTCACCAGCTCCACACTCACTCCTTTGCCAGATTGTTTGTTGCCATGCACGTCTTTCCAGCGTTCTCCTGCCTGTCTTCCCGGTACCGCCCTCGTCTGTCCCTGACTCCCCGCCTCGTCTGCCTCCTGGTTATCCAACCTAGTCTTCCGTCCCGGACCAAGACCCTTGCCTCGCCTCTCCCGATTCCTGTTTGCTGGCCCCTGAACAGTTTGCCTGTCTGTCTGAGTTTGAGTAAAGCGTTGAACTTGCCCCGCTGTCTCCTGAGTCCTTTGTTCTGCAATTGGGTCCATACACCACCCGTTACACAAATGTGTCTGATATTGATTATGGGTTCATATAATCAACTGTACACATTACTAGAGCTCAGTTTTTAGCAGCTCAGACCCACAACAGGGTCTACCGTGTTCAGTGTTAATGCTTGTATTATCATTTATATTATATATATATATTTGCTTCTGTCCCTCCGGGGAGAGGGATCCTCCTCTGTTGCTCTCCTGAAGGTTTCTTCCCTTTTTCTCCCCTTAAATGTTTTTTGGGGAGTTTTTCCTGATCTGATGTGACGTCAAAGGTCAGTCTCATGTGTACAGATTGTAAAGCCCTCTGAGGCAAATTTGTGTTTGGAGATTTTGGGCAATACTAAATAAATCTGAATTGAATTGAGTATAATAGAATTGTCCCTGGATAGACTGGCGACTTATCCAGGGTGTACCCTGCCTTCGCCCAATGACAGCTGGGATCGGCTCCAGCGCCCCGCGACCCTAAAGAGGATAAGCGATTCAGATAATGGATGAATGGATGGATGGATAATAGAATTGTCTTGAAGGGCTTCAGCATTGTCAGAATCAAAACACTTTTTGTGCTGTAGTGTTAAAATGGCTGCCAAACAGACTCCACACGCACCCTTCAGGAGCATTCGTAAAAAAAGGTCTCTCCATTTCCCGGCTGAAATCAGGTCCAGTAAATCCCAGGTCATTGTTAATATTTGTTTCTGACAGAAGGGATTTTTTCCCCTCGTTTCTTTTCTTTTGTAATTTCCGGACAAAGAAAAGGCTGCCTCTGCCTTTCTTAGCCCCAAACTGCAGCGCTGGCAAAGCTTCCCTCTCAGCTGCTGTCTGCATTCTTAGCATGTCTCCGACTCTTTCTGTCTTTGTTGTCCCGCATCCCCCGGAGCCCACAGCCCCAACCCCCCCTGTCCCCGTCTCCCCCCATCTCCATCTCCGTCCCCATCCCCTCCATCCCTCAAGTCATGTAGCTCCGTGCTCTCCTCGTCGTCCTCCTCCGCATGGCTTTCTGGTGAAGAGGAGAAAGGGTAACGTTTGGATTACTTCAAACCGTATATCTGAGGAAAGGCCAGCCTGACATTTTACACAGCTGTTACATTTTATTAGAGTGAGCCTGTGTGTGTGTGTGTGTGTGTGTGTGTGTGTGTGTGTGTGCGGTCTGGAGGGACAAGCGTGCATAATGATACAGGGAAGGAAGAGAGATGAAGATATGGTTTATAGATTGAAGCATCCCCTCTCCCTCCATCGGCACCCTCTTCACTTTCACATCCTCTTTCTTTATTAACCTCATTTTCTCCCCATCACTCTTTGAGTTCCCGTGTCTCCTTCCATAGTATTATCTTGTCTCGTGGAATATTGATTTGAATTGAGACTTGCAGATTTCATATCTGATGGTGGTTCACTCCCTTCACTCGTGTTGTGTCTATCTTTTCCTCCCAAACAAGAGCAGACAAACTCTTTTAGATCAAATCCCTGTGGATAGACTGTATCTTATACATCGTGCAGTCTGTTTGATAAATGATGAGGTTCTTATATTGTTTTAATTGATTCACTTGTTTGGGTTCCTGTGAAATCATTCATTCATATTCTTTGTTCTGTCTGCTGCTTCTTTCATCTAGCCGTCGATCCATACCATGAATGCAGTAATGGTTCACGTGCACATGTCTGCTGGGACATGAACCATCGGGATGGACAGAGTTGTGTGAGTCACACTAGATTGTGAGAGCAAGTTCACAGCTCACATAATCTTCACTGTAATATCCAAAACGAGCAAAAAAGAGAACTTTGAACATTCTTCAAAACATACAACATTTTTCTATTGCATTGGACAGTGTTAGAATGTGTTGAAATGTGAAGGCATGATATGTAATACATGTATTGGTTTGTTGAGCACATATTTATAAAGTTTAAATCTCACGCTCTCCACCTGACGCACGCGTGATAAGAGCGCTCAGTCAGATTGAGACAATACATCAGAGGCTTGATGCTGTATGAAAACAATGGCCACCTCATATGGTAATAATTTATAATATGTAGTCTATATGACTGCTCTGGCAGTCAGAGGAATGAATGTTCAGAAATATTGTGTTTTATTTTAGACCCTTCTAGACTTCAGACTACATGAAAAACACACATGCATCAAAGCCGAGGGCTGGCAGGCTTGTAGTTTGTAACTAGAGTTGTTTGCACCGTGAAGGAACCGAGCGGCCCGTCAGATGGTCTCGAGCTGAACACATAAAGGCATCGTACTGTCGGAGGCTACATGGGTGTGCGGTCTGGAGTCGGTAAAGAGGAAGCCAGAAGTGGGACACGTTGAGCTGCAACTTCCACGGCAGCACGCTAAGGGTTGTGCGTCTGCCATCAGGCCTTGAACAGGTTGTAGCAGTATGTCACTCCCCTACTGGACGTGCTGTGATCTCCTTCATGCAGATTCATACAGCAGTGCTTTCATTTATCTGGCTTCAACGAGGATATCATCGATGGGCCGTCAGAGCTCTGGTGGGCGTTCGCTGGGTAGGCCGCTATAAACGAAGCCACTGGGGCCGCGGAGGCATCCGACCACGATCTGAATGGGAGAACGATCCGACTCCGTGGGGACGGGAAGACACCATTTATGAGTGAGAAACGCAGTGATTTCTCCAGACAGAACAAAGCATAAAAAAGGCTTTCTTTGTGTGTGAATATGGAAATAGGGCAGTGCAGTGCAAGGGTCCTCCGAGACACTTTAATTATGAATAGAAAATGAGAGAGACAGAGCAGAGAGGAGGATTTCTTTTTCTTTTTTTGTCTTTTCCTCTCACTGATGTCTGCGACAATGACACAAGGACTTGTTTTTGTAGGAAATGAAAGAGATATGCTTTGGGATGGCTGATGGAAATACAATGAAGCGTATAGGTCATAATGGCATGAGGATTCCTACACATTCAGAGCAATGCGTGTCTATTTTGCAGGTCTGTGTGAAGTCTCTGCATGTGAAGTGACAGGAGGAGCCGTTTGTTTCACACGTTCAGCCCAGCGGGCCGCGTTTTAGTTTGAGGCTCACGCCTTCTTTCGCTTTATTCCGACTGTACCGTTAGTTCCATAAACACCAGACAGAGAGAAAATCACTGCAGGATGTGGCGCGGTGCAGTCAGTCTGTTTCTTACAGACTGCCCTCTTCTGCGTTGAGTGCATGTCGTATGATGAGCGAGGCATCGCAAGCAGATCGCGCAGCGTTCGTCGCCCCTAAACCTGCACAAAAAGGAACGGTGTGATTCTCCAAAAGCACCTCAGAGGGTGAAAGGTAGCCGTAACTGTCTCAGTGCCCCTCTGCTGTTAGCAGGTGTCTATATGAGGTAATATACAGACACTGCGTGCAATACTGGCCTCTTATTGCAAAACCCCTCAAAGATCAGCATCAACAGCCGCGTGCAGCTGCAGTGAAATGATGAGCGTCTTCAGAGAGCTGCAGCAGAGGGCTGTCCGCTCCAACTCCTTTGTTTTGGGGCAAATAAGTGAGTCAAAGCTCCTCGACATGCCTTGTTAAATATACATGAACAAAAAGGAGATCCAAAGAATCCTCATGCGTACATGTCTCTAGGAGAAAGCTTGTCAAATCAACTCTGTATTATGGTAAATAATAATAATAAATAATAATGGCTATGTGTTATTACACCTCCAATGTGTTATTACACATGCTATGTGTTATTACACCTGCAATGTGTTATTACACCTGCAATGTGTTATTACACCTGCAATGTGTTATTACACCTGCAATGTGTTATTACACCTGCAATGTGTTATTACACCTGCAATGTGTTATTACACCTGCAATGTGTTATTACACCTGCAATGTGTTATTACACCTCCAGAGGTGTAAATGGACACAGGGTCTGACCCCAGCACACACTTGTGGTGTCCTATCACGAGAGATGAACAATTAAGTTCTATTTTATTCTCATTGATGGAGTTATGTGGATACTTTATTATTCGGATACGTCCATGTGTCCAGAAGAGGGCGACTAAAGGAAAGAGTAATACTAACACAAGTACATTTTGGATAGACGATAGATGATCTAGACTTCCCCCCAGCGTCCCATGACAGGGACAATCCTTGCTGTAGAATTAGTTTCATTATTGAACCGTAAACTGTGATTAGTTTGGCTGATACTCCAACAGCGCTAACTGAGACTAACCTTCTGTTTCAACGTTCTAGTCCGAAGTAGAGGAACATTAAGCTCCTGAGCCGACGATGCGTTTCATGAATATGTTTCATATCAGCCTCATGTCATGCTTCCAGAAGCACACGTTAAACTCTGTGAAATGATCGGCTGTGGTTTAAGGAGACGGAACTCGTCGGTCCAGGTTTAAGAGAAGATCGTGGTTTGTGTTTAAATGAAGCAATCAAATGTGAGAACTGTCATAACATTATTAATGATTAATATCAGCGGACTTTATTGCATAACCTTACGTTATGAGCATACGGGGTTATGCGACAAGCGAAAAGGTCAACGGTGACCTTCGGTTTGACGCGGGACACGAACAGCGGTCACCTGGCAGCCAGTCAGTGTTTGTTAAAGGGCTACACACCCTACATCACGGGGCTTTCACGGGACCACGTCCTCAACGAGTTAAGACGAGTAGGAAATGTGATTTGTTGCGTCTACGTCAGCATAATTGGAGTTGAAAATGTTCATGTTATAATGTGTGAATAGATTTTTCTCTTTAATTAAATGGCATTACATTGAAGATTAAAGGCGTCATACACTTGTTGTATTTAGATAACAGTTTGTCAAATAATTTGCATTATTAACATTTGTTTGAACAGGTTCCCTGTGTTGTTATTGAATTGAATGCAATATCTTAGTTGTATTCCACACTAAAAATACATATGAACTGAAATGATGAGGGCCTGAAGGCAGCTTTTGAGTTCATGCCTAATATTGATCGACTGTCTTGAAAAAGTCAATTTGTAAAGATGGATGAATAAAATATTATGAATCTAATAATAGTCTCACCAAAATCTGCTTTGCAGTTCCTAATCTACAGTGAGTGTATTTACAGTACTGTGTGTGTGTGTGTGTGTGTGTGTGTGTGTGTGTGTGTGTGTGTGTGTGTGTGTGTGTGTGTGTGTGTGTGTGTGTGTGTGTGTGTGTGTGTGTGTGTTGTGTGTCAAAGCCTGATCTGTCTTCCTATATGAGCCATAGAGCTATCAGCATTCATATCCAATATAATATTACCAACAATATTTCTACTACCAGCAGTGTCTGGGTTTGACCTCTGACCTTTGGATTGAGGCGTTCTCGTTGCTTTCCTTCCTCTCAGCGATTCTAGTTTTATGGGAATACAACACTTTCATGAAGTAAATCAAAACCCTTTTTATTTATTTTTCTGGTATTCAGTTGACATGAATCAATTTTCTTTGGAAAATGTGGGTTTTATCAAGACATGTGTGCGCATATTCAAATACATTTTTTAACATATTTTATTTAATTCACATTCAGTCATTAGCATCACTTGCCATTTTATGGCCATATTTTTTCAAATGATAAAATGCATTGCATATATAAAAATGTACAATCTACTCAGCAGAGTGTGTTGGTTAATCTTTGCTGTCCCCAACAAATGCAATGTTTTGCACATCGTTTTCTTATGAAACTACATATGTCTTTGTGAAGATGTTTATCTTCCATAGGAATGCATTCCTTACAAGATGCAAGAACCAACGGGAAGTTTGGGTGTTCAGGAACACTTCGATCCATCCTCCACCCAAGGAGGGAGAAGTTGTCTCCTCCGAGCAGGCGCTCTACAGGCCGGTGTGAGCCCCTTTGTTTAAATAGTCCTTATTAGAACAACCTGGATACAGCTGAGGAGAACAGATGTGTAAACAAACATTAAAGTCTTCTGGTGCGCTGATTGGGGTTGGACATGAAATATTCACCAATAGGTGCGTGGCCTGGCTCTCGGCTCTCAGCCAGGACACTCCGCATCTTTGTTTCCTTCCACAAACACCTCGCCACATCCCTGTTTGAGGGGAAGAAAGGCACTCGACGAAGCAGATGGCCACGGCCCCCGACCGCCCCCACCCATATGAAATATTCAGCCAGGACCTGCAATCTTTATGATCGTCTAAAAATAGCAAAGAAAAAGCAAACACCTGTTTGTAGGTTCAGCTGCAACCTAAAAAAAATAAATAACGCGACCCCCTCGCGCACGGTTTTTAATTTCATGAAGCGGATGTGACATTTGCCAGCTATCTACAGTACAAAGGTGTAAATACAGCTGCCACATCTTGCCCTCGTTGCCATGGTCTGTGTAATACCCCTCCCCCAGAGAGATGGCGGTGCCAGCCCCGCCCCCCCATTGGGTCCTGAGTTTGGGTTGCTTCAGGTGGTAGGGGAGAGACGTCACCCTAACATTGAGACGAGTGTCTTTTGTACAAAGACTTTTTTCCCTGAAACGTTTTAACATCCAAAAGAGGCGTTGAATTAATAATGTGTGTTTCTTTGCATCTGTTTCCAGAACCGAGAAGTTTGGATGAAGCCAGGTTCATTTTAAGAACATGTGAGGGTCAAAGATTGTTCACAGAGCGGGATGTCTCTCTGTATCACGACATGAATCAGAAGGTCCAAACACTCAAAATAAAGCAGTGTGTGAAAAAAAAACAATGCAAAAGAAAAAAAATACATTTATATATATTTATTTATATATTGATATACTCAGACTCTTTTTTCCAATTTACTTTCAGTTCAGGAATGTGAATAAATGATAAGTACACACTGTTCTGGCCAAGAAAAAAAAACAGAAAGATGTTCCAGATGAATAAAAGATGAAGATAAATAGTTTAGTAAAGACTCGCGGAGAATCTGATGATCTTACGGCGTTGGCTGTGCGTTGGTGGCGACATGAAAAACTGCTCAACTGAGAATAAGCGAAGACCGCCAAGATCAGATCTGGTAGACCAGGAAGAAGCCATACATGTGATGGATGCGAAGCTGAAACACGCTTTGCTTCTTCCCTTTCCACAAAAAACAAGTTCCACCATCACTAACGTCAGGTATATTTCACCCGATATAATGTACCTGATAAAATATACTTCTCATCAAAATATATTAAAATACAGCAATAGAAGGCAAATTGAAGTCCTCTTCTTTTATTTTACCCGACAGAACTTCTCATAAAATTAAAAACAGGCATCATGGGGGGAACCTGAAAAAAGGCTCAAAATCGGGTGAAAAGATAAGAAATCGTCAAAAACATGATTAAATACATAAATAATGGAGATATGAACTTGTCATTTGCTCACATGTACATGTGAGCCTTGTCCTGTGAAGGAAAAGTCTCCTTCAATGGGAAAACCATCTGGAATGTTTTCCCCCGAACACGTGCCTGTTGAAACAACCAGGGATTGGAGCAGAGAGACACGCCCACCTTCAATAAAGACACGCCCACCTTCATAACGTCAGTTAGCAGCATGAAGCTACACAAGGACCCACACAGTCCAGACAAAAGCAACACAATGAGAATAACTTAGTGTTCTACGGTTAAAAAGGTAAATAACATTCAGCTTCATGTTCAGTTGATATGAATGTCTTTGGGTTTGACGGAGGCGGGTCCAGTAGACGTGTTCTTTGCTCATATCGGCGCTGAATGATAAACTGTGGAACATATACAACTACATGATTAGCCTGGTAATCAGTGCAGCCGTCACCGTAGCATTCACTGAGAGGTCACGGCTGCAGAGCACCTGCAATACAGATACCATGCTGTCATTCAGTATCAGCAGCATCAGGACCATTCAATCTGGCTCCCCCACATCTGTCACGCGTTCTTTCACCTATAGAATAGGATATACTTTTCACATTCAATATTCACATTCAATATTCCATCATCCAGTCCAGAGTTGTAATTAAACATCGATGATCATCAACAATGAATGTATATTTCGTTTTTAATATTGGCTCAAAATGAAATGCTACTTATATTTAGGATGGAGATGATAGCTGCAGGCCCGGCATAACGTAACAAGCTTTATTCATCAGTGGCGGTCTCTCGCATTGAGGGAAACGTTGTGTTCATCTCCACCTTGATAAGCAAAAGAAAAGGCGCATGAAGAGCAGTCATTTGTTTTTTTATTCCGGCCCACGCAGTTGAACGTCACTGAATAAAATGAACTAATTTCAGACGAGTGATGTAAACAGAGCAGCCGACCCAACAACAACATTTCCTTGAGCCATGAATTCTCCTTCCTTGGTGTTCCCACCTCTCATCTTCTTTTTCAACCTTTAGTCAGACATAGACGCCATCTTCACCTTCAGCCGAGCGAATATATGTTCCAGCGCGTTGTGATTCAAGCTCCACATCTTGTCTGTGTGTGTGTGTGTGTCTGAGTGTTCGGCCTTAATAACACTACCTCGTTCCTCAGAGACGTATCTGTTCACAATCAGTGGGGACTGAGATCTCTCTCTTCCCTCGGGGAGGCTTTCTTTCCCCACAGACTCGCTCTTCTCCCCCCGAGAGTGCGATGATGAACAACAACACATAACACCTAGAAAGTAGGCCAAAAGCATGTCTAACCAGCCCCCCTTACAGGCAACTTTTGTAGAGGAAGGGGAGGACGAACGCGGGACGTGGAGTACAGTTGCATCAGGAAGAAATGTGTTCATGACAACAACAACGAGGTAAACGGCTTCTTGAGCCACCTGCTTGTTGTTGACCGTCACGTTTAAATGTTCAGTGAGAAGAAAAGACGCTTCGTTTACTTTTGACCTTCATCAACATGACAGTGAAACCACGAAGAGGAAAAGTAGACTATGTACAGCATGCACGGAGACAAGGTTAAAGTCCTGTGTTTTATTCTGTAGTACTGTGTTTTATTCTGTAGTACTGTGTTTTATTCTGTAGTACTGTGTTTTATTCTGTAGTACTGTGTTTTATTCTTTAGTACTGTGTTTTATTATTTAGTACTGTGTTTTATGCTTTAATACTGTGTTTTATTCTTTAGTACTGTGTTTTATTCTTTAGTACTGTGTTTTATTCTTTAAAACTGTGTTTTATTCTTTAGTATTGTGTTTTATTCTTTAGTACTGTGTTTTATTCTTTAGTATTGTGTTTTATTCTTTAGTAATGTGTTTTATTCTTTAGTAACGTGTTTTATTCTTTAGTAACGTGTTTTATTCTATAGTACTGTGTTTTATTCTATAGTACTGTGTTTTATTCTTTAGTACTGTGTTTTATTCTTTAGTATTGTGTTTTATTCTTTAGTATTCTGTGTTGTATTCTGTCATCACATACAATACAATGAGTAAAGGATACAAGCTAATACACAATGAGAAGGTATAGGCAGACACATAATGCTCGTATATTCCTATCCTGAATTCTTATTAATTATGTAACCCTCAAGGTAATTAGATATAAAGTAAAAAAAAAAGCTTCTCTAAAAGGAAAAAAAGAAAACACATTATGATGACTGTGATGAATGTATTGGGGGTTATAGATGCAGCAGGAGCTCATGAATTAGGCTGAAATGCATTGTGGGACAGAAATGAATTGTACTCACTGCTGCTTTAATGCACAGGTTTACAAGGACGATGGAAAAAGAGGAAGAAAAAAATGATTATACATGACATAAATGTCGAGGCACATGGATGGGGGTGGGGGGGGATATGCATTATGAATTAACATTACAGGACACTTTTCAGTCCGACACTGAGGCCAGGCGGCTGGATGAAGTGACGGGGCCAATTATTTTTCAAGGTTCAATGGGGCAATTATTTTTCATAATGTGGAATGTATTAATGTAACCATGCAATAAATAGGCCAAATAGCAACAAACAACATTATAAGGCCAACCGTTTCAAAAGCAAAGCATACATCCATTAATCAGAGCACTTTCAGAGCGTGACGTATGCTTTATATATTTATTAGAAGAAGAAGAAGAAACCCCTTTATTAGTCCCACACTTAGTCCCACAGTGGGGAAATTTATCCTCTGCATTTGACCCATCCTTTTTTTTTAAGGAGCAGTGGGCAGCCTCGTGAAGCGCCCGGGGAGCAACTGGGGGTTAAGTGTCTTGCTCAGGGACACAACGACATGGACTGGCTGAGGCGGGCGGTCCTCTGGTTGAAAGACTGACTTGCTAACCACTGAGCCACAGTCGCCCCATGAAGGCTTGTGTTTGAATCAGCAGAGGAAGGACTGAAGAACTCTCTCTCTCTACCTCTCTCTCTCTCTTCAATTTAAAATCAATTACATTTATTTTGTATCGCGCAAAATCACAAATTTCCCTCTGAGGGCTTTACAATCTGTACACATACGACATCCTCTGACCGCTGACCTCACATCGGATCAGGAAAAACTCATCTAACAGGATGGACAGAAGTGTGATGGATGCCATGTGAACAGAAAGAACAACGTTGTGAGACATTCCCAGTGTGTCTGAGAGGGGCTCTCTTCTGGACTCGGCTCACAGGGTTTGGAGGTCTTTGGAGTGGAGGGGGGGTCTTATGGATTCAGGTGGTTCGAACCTTTGAAGGTTAACTATCAAATTCTGCTCTACATGCATCTGTTGGTCTCTCTCTCTCTCTCTCTCTCCCTGTCTCAGTCAGTGTTTGACCAGTCCCCCGTCCCTGAGTGGATTCCCTCGCTTCCTGCTACTACTACCACGTAACGTCCAGTAGCGGTTGCTCGATGTGAAGTATGGTGGTTTGTTGAGCCGTACGATGCCAGCGTTTGTTCCTGCTGTAGAACCATCCATCCATCCATTATCTGAACCGCTTATCCTCTGCTGTAGAACCTCCAGGGATAAAGTGGAATAGTGTTCTTCTGTTAATTAAATCATGTTCTGTGCCTGCTTCCTGTCTTGTGTTCCAAAAGTTAGTTTCCTGCTCTCTAATAGTAAAGATGTGTTTTTCTTTTCCGTTGACCACAGGTGTGTGTGTGTGTGTGTGTGTGTGTGTGTGTGTGTGTGTGTGTGTGTGTGTGTATGTGTGTGTGTGTGTGTGTGTGTGTGTGTGTGTGTGTGTGTGTGTGTTTTCGTGACCTTCTAATACAGGGCAGCCATCCTCTGACCTTAACCGAGTTTAGAGAGAGTCAGTCTGCTGGCTGTGGACCATCAGTCTGCAGAGAGGGGGGGGGGCTGCTCCATCATTGATCCCATTGGCTCGTTTTGTCCAAATATGAATACAGAAATGTAACCAAACACTGAGTCCCATCACACAACTGGTGTGGTAAAGGTCAGACTGCGTATTTGGTTGAAGGCCAGTTCAACACTCAGCTCACGGGGAAACAAGCCGCTGTCCGTCCTTCTCTGCTTGTGCCCACACAAGCCGCTCATCGACACAAAGGCAGTGCGCAATTGTCTGAAAAAGAAGAAAAAAAACCTGCTGGGTGGCCAGTAGTGTACCATGCTTGAATGTCTCAGCCCATAGTTTGGTGCCAGTGTCAGATCCTTTACCAGTATCTGAACCTGCCTTCCCAGTGAGGGAATCAGGGCTATGCATCTCACCATTGTGTTTGCCAAGCAGACAAATTAACAACCGTGCCACTCGTGTTGATTTTCAATTAAACAATGACAAATGAGAGCAAGCGCACAACGCTCTTGGAGCAAAGACCATCTGAACGTGTGCTCTGTTCTTTCGGGAGGAGATTGGCGATCCAGGTGGGAAGACGAGAGGGAAAGGGAGAGTCCCGATCGGAGCTGTCGGACCAACGTAGCTGGCTGAGTGATGGTGCTGCCGGTCTCAATGCAGTCTGGGATGCAGACACGACACGGACAAGGAATTTCCTTTTTCTTTCTTTTTTTCCATGTGGCTTAGCGTGAAAACGAGGAGGAACGCAACAGACGTAGTCCTGAAGGCACAGCGTGCAACATTTAGATTTATTGGCAGATATTTATTTTAATATTCATAACTATCTTTTAATCAGTGTATAATCCCCCGAAACTAAGAATCGTAATTTTTGTCTTAGCTCAGAAAAAGCCATTTATATCTAAAGTCTGCCATTTAGTACCATCACTCAGAGATGATATTTATTGTGTTACCTTTTTCCATTTGTCTTTATAAAGGGACTTTTCTGTAAACAACAAAACATGTTCTAAATAAACTTGTTTTGCTTCTTTGGTGACGTAACATATTCAATGAGACTTGTTTCATATATGATGTGTAATATCGTGAGGAATTATTTCTGTAATAGGGGCCACTCAGCACCAGAGCCATAACAGTACAAGAAGACATATTATACAAAAAAGAGAATTAAATGCCGTTTGGCAGGAGGACGGCGTCGCCGGCACTTGGGTGCAAGCGCGACTTACTAAAACATATGTGCAATTCATAAACTACAGGTTTTTTATAACTTTTGTTTTGATTTGCGTAGCTCTGGCCACCTGTTCTGTCAACGTTGAAATTCTGGATGTGGCAGCATCCGACATCATTACATCTACATGTGAGAATTATTCTGACAAACTAGTTGAATACTATACATTCTGGGATGTAAAAAAGGCAAATACTAATCTATTTTCATATGCCGCATTTTTGTTTTATGAATTGGAGGGCTAAATAAAATCTGGTTATGCATGTGTTGAGCTCTAATGGTGGAGAACAATGTTAATTCAGCTGCTAACCCTAGCGTCAGTTAGTTGCTCAGCTTTTAAGCAGCAAACACACACGTAACCCGTCGGCTTCACGGTGTCAAATAAACCAGTACCTGGTCCGGCCAGGACCCGAACCAACGTGGTGCCCTCTCCCCTGATCCCTGGGCTTGATGGTCGCCGTTGCGTTGGAGTGTTAAAAAAAAGGATCCAAATCAATACTTCAGTGAGAGAGAAATGTGTGTTCTGGTTGTTTTGTGCGACAGCACGCTTCGGTCATCACACCGTTTCAAAGTGAGTCCACCTCCCGGTGTTTGAAGGAGCATCATTAGCCACCGCGAGCCGAGCTGCTTCTCGCTCGCTGTCTCCTCTGCTTTCCCAGCTCGCCGCTCTGCGCGCCGGATCAACTGGCGAGTGTGTAACTAGCGGGAGGTCCGGAGCATCTCCGTCTACTTTGTGTTTGAATCACTGCCCCCCCCCCCCTCCCTCCAGAGGGGGTGGGGCGCTCTGCCTGGCGCTGGACACGGCAGACTGAAGAGCACGGCAGGAGGAAAAACACTGATTTTTAATTGATACATTAAACAGTCAAACAGATTGCACAACCTCGGGCCATGAACAAAACAGCATGCACCACTCCGAGCCGCAGGCAGGCAGAGAAGCTCTCTCTGTTGTCTCCCCGTCCTTATTCTTACACTTGCTCTCTATTCCGCTTGGGATGCACTTTTGTTGTGTTGTCTGGTTCAGCTGAAATAGTGAGCACACACACACACACACACACACACACAGACCTGCACAGTGTGCAGAGGAGCAGAGCTGCAGTAGAGGAGTGGCAGCATCCAAACTCCCCCGTTTCATGGAAATTGACTTGTCTTTAATTCGGCTTCCTGATCTCAGACAGCGAAGATTCAAATTGTGTCATGTTCCTTTTACGTGTGTGTGTGTGTGTGTGTGTGTGTGTGTGTGTGTGTGTGTGTGTGTGTGTGTGTGTGTGTGTGTGTGTGTGTGTGTGTGTGTGTGTGTGTGTGTGTGATCAATATGATCTGCAGCTCCCACTCCGACTAATGCACTTTAAATAGGAGAGTGCTTGTTCTTCGGCTGGACTAATCAAAATGATTCATGCTAGCCTCGCGTGACGTCACCGGAGGCCACGGCAAAGCACATGAGATAAAAAAAAGCCACATGAATAAATCTATTTCCCAGACTCTCTGTGAAGCTCAGCCAGTGTGTCAAAGCCAGCCTGTCGATAATATGAAAATACGAGTGTGCACCTGCAGTGAGCGTGCATCTGTTACTTTATTTTATACCGTAGGTTTTGGTCAAACAGGTTCTCAACTGCAAGGTCTGCTGGGATTCAGGGGCCTCACTGGCCTCACTTAGTTGGTTCAGGTGAGACGTCTTGGCACGAAAAAAACAAGAACAAGAGTTGAGAAGCATTTGTGCAGAATCGATGTGGAGAATAAAGAGAGAGAGGCTTACTATCAACAACACAGGCGACGCCACATTGCAGACGACCACACTATTGGAGCAGTACTAGTTCATTAGAGTGACATCAGTAACATGCCTTCATTTGTTTTCTTTAAATACAGAAATGTTGTCATGCCACAAATATGCCATGTTGGTTATTCATTTCTCTCTGAGGAACCGGGAGGATCAGAGATGAGAGGGTGCAGCTTCCACACATTTGGATCCGTCTTCTCGACAGAAAAGTTGCCGTCGTACCAAATTCCCCATCCAGTCCATGTTAGGATGAGTTCAAACTCCACTTCAAAGTTCAAGGTCAAAGGTCCACTTCTTCGCCATTTTACTTATGTACTAATCATTGTACTAATGTACAATTTTGAGGTGTTATACTTGGGTAATTCCACTTTTTACTCCACTACAGATGACAAAGATGCTTTGAGAAACGAGTTTCACCGGAGGCTTTCTAAAGAGACATGAAAACAACATTCCTGTGCCATGTTGTTTACTCTTGCAGAGGAGCAATGGAAAGCTTCCTGGCTGGAAACATTCAGAAACTGGGCTACTTGAATATAGTTTTATTGTTTGAAGATGTTCTTATTATATTATATTCTTATTTAATTTAAAATGTCTTTATATATCTGCCGTGTCCCGCTTGTAGGGTTCCAAAGCAGCATTTCATTGTGCCATCCTGTACTGTGAAATGTACCATGTTGAGATATATAATTGTAGTGAAGATGAAGTTCAGTAGTTCAACCCTCATATAAATCCATGCTCGGTCCTTAATGTTAGTCTGATGCAGATGTGAGTACCTATTCTTAGACTCAGCCATGCTACATAAGGCAAAGTGACTCACATCTTATACAAGTAGTCGTCAAATTAATTTGTTTCTTGGTGTTTTCACACTTTAGTCAACAATGAGAAGATTAGATAGGGCGAAATCTCATTAACCGCCTTTGTAGTGTTGACATTTCATTTGCATCTAGCCAATGGAAATGCGTCTCTTCATTTCACACTTTCCTCTCCCAATTTCCTCCTCAGTTTTGCCAGAACAAAAGGAAACAATGTATCAGAGTCATTTCCTGAGCGTTATATGAATGCACAGATGTCAACAGCAGCATACAGGGCCGCATGTGTCCGGGCCTCCTCTGGGTGTGTTGGCGACGCCGTCAGCCGACTGCTAACGACCTCTAAACCCCCTCATGACGGACCGGCTGCTCTGCTCTGCCGCTCTGGTTCACAGCGGGAGGTGTGTTTCCCTTTGTGTCAGTTTTTGGTTGGTCAAATAGAGTGGACACAAATTGACTTATAACATATTTACTCTCATAACAATATGTAAAGAATTTAGTAGACCTACGTGAAAATGCATACCTTTCAAAATAAAAACCTCTTTTCATAAGATTTTACATGAGAATATTGAATAATAATGCATGATTTAGCACAACAAACAGATTAGCCACTCAGCGCTAATCAAATCCTCAATTTTTCAAACGCATGTGCTTAAGTATGTGGGAGGTTGTGTCACTGGTGTATCTTGGGCTGTAATGACCATGTGTGCTCATTTCTTTTGTATTTCCTGTTGAGCTAAACGGTGACGTCCTGTCGTCAGACCTTCACCGAATGTACCAGCACCAAGGACTGTCATATACCCTGCACCTCTGTCTCTGTGAGGACACTCATTGACACTATGCCTTCCTAGACCCTTTCCCTAACCTTAACCATCCCTACCAAGGGCCTAATCCTAACCAAAACCCAAACCTAAACCTAAACCAAGTCTGAACCCTCAAACAGGCCTCTGAAGGTCTAAAACTCAAATTGGTCCCCACACAGACACACACACACACTGGTTGAGTTTTGCTGTGTTCATATTAGATTACAGATGCCAAAAGATTGTTTGTACTGGACAAATAGAATGATAGTGGATTGCAGTGTTTGTCATAACTCCAACAGTCTGATTGAAGGAGTAATTATTTTGTAAAATAAGGAAACTATTGTTTCTGTCTTTATTATTTCCATTATGGTTCTCATTGTAATTGTAGTCCATCCTTTCAGATGGCCCCCATGTGTGGGTTGCTGTGGACTGGGACACCAGCAGCTAAAAGTAGCAGCTCTGACACTACCAGAGAAACCCGGCGAGTGAAGCCAGGCCGGCGGTAGTAACAGCAGCAGCCATGGAGTGTTCTCAATCTTACTGGCTGGATATCAGCTGCTGCCATCTGTGCCAGCCACATCTCACATTCAGCTCCTCTTTTTGAGCCCAGAAATCGAGCAGGCAGATTCTCCTAAAGCCATGGCATTACACAGGGAGTGGAACAAATGGGATTTCTCTCGTCTTTGATCTTTATTTTCAGTCTGATGCCATCTGCATGCAAAGGCTCTAGCATGGCCCGCTGATGCAGACAAGGGAGCCCCATTAATATTGAAATGATAGTAATTATCTAAAGAGGCCGCGTGCATGCATGTTGTCACATGCCCCATTGTGAAGGTGGCAACTGCTATCCTCATTCTATTACAGATATGGAAGTCCCTAAATAGGGATTCTATGCACATAGATACATAATATAAAGAGTATATGGCAGAGCCCCTCAAACAGAGTGTGACACAGTCAAGGCTGTGATTAAGTGTTGTTATTGCTTTTAGTTGTTACATTCAGGAAGTGTTCAGCATAATCACACAGCCCATTACAGTCAGAAGCAAAGTGTGTAAATGATGAAAGAGGGCTGGTCCTGTCGCTGAGGAGCAGACCAAATCCACTTGTATCCATAGAAAGTGCATCCCTGTTTGTTATGCCAGTGATACTTCATGGAATAATAGTGCTTATTTTACTTCTTTCTAAGAGTGAGATGGATATCAATATCATGCGTTCAACGGAAGTCTCTTTATTAACCTGCATTCTCACTTATATGTCCATCTTGGGACGACTCCTCTGGTTGCATAGACGTCTATGGGACACTGTCACTACTTCTCAATTGGTGTATTGTAATTAAACATTGTGATGGTAAATAGACTTGGTCAAATATAACCCTATTCTTGTCTGCTTTAACACCACATGTCATTCATACACTGGAGGCCTAACGACACACCAACATGGACTTGAGGATCGAACCACCGATCTTCAGGTTGAAAGATCTGCTCTTTCTCTGAGCCGCAGCTGTAAACATGAGTTCATGGTCTCAAATGCTTCAAGTCTTATTCAATACAGCATGATGTTCTTTTAGTAAATTATGGTAAATTATACACCAAGAAATTGCAGCTACTGAAATTCTTACAGGGTACAAATGGTCAGACACATTGACGTGATCGTGAAGTCCCTACACTGGCTCTTTGTCAGCCACGTAATTGAATACAAGGCAATGCTGCTTCATTATGAATCAATACATCAAGAAGGACCAAAACACATTACAGAAAAGTCCTGCCAGTAAGAAAGTAAGTCAAACTTAATTTGGATAACATCTTTTTTTAATACAAAGTTATGAAGTGCTTTACAGTAACTAATTCCAAGCGAACCACCGAACATGAACAAAACAATATTCAAAAATACAAATAAAATACAACGCACACACAGTTACCACAAAGATTGATTGTTGAACTTGAAAATGTGTAGAATTAATAGAAAGAAAAGTAAACTCATACAAATATTGAAGAGACAACGTAAATACATGGTTTTGTAGATGTTTCTTGAAACACTAAACAGACTCAGCAGATGTAACGTTAGACCTAAGCGGATGTTGGTTGTGGAAGGAATTATAGCTCATAAATACAGGCAGGAGCTCGGCCATGGAGAGCCTTGTAAGTGATTAAAAGAACGTTCAAATCAATCGTGAACTTCACTGGCAGCCAGTGTAGGAAGATATAAAAAAATAAAAATAAGAGAGACGTGAGATCTACTGCCCGTCAGGTCAAAGCCTGAATGTTGCATTTTGTACAAGTTGAACGTACTGGGACTGTCTAGGTAAGGCAACTGAAAAGGGCATTGCAGAAGTCAAGACGGGAGAATATGAAGGCGTAAAGTATTTGTTCTAAATCAAAAATGTGCATATCTAAAAATTTCAAATGAGGATGAAAAATAACGGCAAGATTTCAGGAGGTAGTTTTGTTTTTTCAGGGCCAATATTGAGAATATTTAAGCTCAGTTTTGTCAGAATCTAGCTGAGTTCCTCATCCTGTCCTTTATAGCTGCTAAACTGCTGCCCAAGATGTCTGGGTTCCTGAAGTCTGGTTTCACTAGATACATATAGCTGAGTGTCATCCATATATAAATGTTGGAAGATACCAAAACGGTGTCTCTGACCCAAAAGAATCAGATACAAAAATAATAGAATAGGGCTCAGGACTGACCCCTGAGGCCCCCCTATATCAGTGGGACAGACGAGGACTCATAGTTAACCATGGAGACCAAGCCACGTATGAACTCAATCATGGTATCAAACACACATCAAGTAAGATTAAGACGCGTAGCACCTCGTCAAGTTCCCAAAATGTCCTTGTTTTCACATTTGTCATTTTTGGGTTTCCTGTTTTATTTTGTCACTCATCTCTCCGTCTGGTCTCACATATCTTCACTTCCTGCCCTGGTGCTTTTCCCGCCAGCGTGATTAGCTTTCCCCGCCCTGATCAGCTTCACCTGTTCCCAATTACCCCGCCTCCTCCCCAGAGTATTTAGTCTGCGTGCTCCCCTTGGTCTGTGCCAGTTCATCTTAGTTCCTCCCTTTTCCCGTTAGAGCCTTCCACACTTCCTTCCTGTGATCTTGGTAACCTAGTTTTCTGCTCTGCTTTTCCTCAACAGTGTTTTGCCTCACCCCAGGTTTAGGATTTGATTACCTGTTCTGACTGCCTGCCTGTGAACCGAACCTTTACCAGTGAAGAATGTGTGTGTGTGTGTGTGTTTGGAACCGTCCTGGTCCGTTATGTTGAGTCCTTACCTCCGTGGTGGTGTTCCCAGCACTTTCAGTACTTTTTTTTTTTGTTGGTGATTAAATTTATCCTAAATACTATTCCCTTCACTAACATAAAGGAGCTTCTCAGCAACCTCTTTTCATTATTTTCGTAACAATATAAAGACATGAATGGTAATGGATTGATGGAGGCTGTTTTTGTTTTTATAAACGATGTACACACGCTGTCTTTCTCTTTATCAGGGATACGGCCGGGGGTGAGGAACAGATTTACGATAGAAAATACAGCTGGGCCGATGACAGCCAGGAAGTAAAACAAGTAACGTTTGGAGGGGACAATCTCAAGATGGTAGGACAGGCACAGATGCAACATTGTCTTTAAGGTTGTGCAAGGTAATGGGAACAAATTGAGTCAGTATAATTGACATTTGATAAATTCAGAAGTTGTTAGATCAGAATAATATTTTGGATCTGATGCTGTTCTTTTTTAAAAGGTTGAAGTGGGCTATATAGATCAGGAGGTATGAGAACTTTAGAGCAGGATCGTTAATGAAATTCAGAATCGGAGAATTTGCCTGGATACAGAAGTCAACTAGAATGCATTTATGGTCGGGACACAACGTCTATCAATGAGAGGGAGTGCATATTAAGCCCTTACAAGGTCAAAGGAGTGTCCTTTAGTTGAGCCAGAGACATGCTGCACCAGCTTGAAAGAACCATTATTTAGGAATTCGGTGGCATAATGGTTGAATGGGTCATCAACATGAATATTAAAATCCCCATACAACAATAATTCTATAATTCATTCCATATATATATTTTTCTATTCAACCACGGCTGGTGCATCTCATTGTTCAAATACGTGTAGTCATGAGTTTGACTAAATGGCAGCAGTCCCCGGTCTTGGTCAGAATGAATCAATCCTGATTATAGGAAGTGATCAAATCATTCCAGGTCATAAAGGTTTTGTTTGACAGGCCGCTAACATTGAATAAATGAATGGCTGTAAGAGCAATAGTGGTACAGGCCGAAGAAGATCGGGTTGTTAACTTGCTTAGTCCTAGTCTTAAAGGTCCACATGGGGAGTGTCAGTGGTGACGGCGGTATAGGGACCGACGGAGAAGCTAATACCCTGGGCCGTAGATTTAGGTGGAGCCATAGAGGAGAGGATTTATGATGTACAGTATAACAGTAAAAGTCAGCATTGTTTTGAGGATCAACATCCCTGAAAAAAAGAGATACATTTACAGAACGGGTCAAACATGTTACATAAAACCCACCTTATGAGACCTAAATGTCTGCTGAAAGGATCTGGGCCATGGTCGACTGTAGGAAGGGGTCCTGAGATCAAATTATTTGATTAATCAAAATACATATACGCTTAAACTATGACTACATTTATATTATATTTGCCATGTTCAAATATGCAATACTGATCCTTGGCTAACATATACTGTATGTTTATGGTGGCCAATTTCAAGTCTATTTTAATCACATGAGATGATATAATACACGGAAATTACCTGAGGTTCAGAATCTGTCAAGACTGATGAACTGAGCTCATGGTATGCTTAATGTCATAACTAATAACTAGCATGCACTGGGGGCTGTTATAACTACTACGCCAACAATATATAACTTTTCAGTTTTGTTTCAAAAACACACTGTTTCAGCTCTTGTTGTTTGAGATTACACCTGTTATTTCTACCCTTAAAAACTAATTTTATATTGTTGTTAGGTTAGTGGCTAATGCAATGTAACTCTTTAAAGTTAGTTTCATATTGCCACTTTAATCACTGACATAACATTGTTATGTATTTTCTCATCTCAGTGTCAGACGGAAAGCAAGATGTTGCTTTCATTTCAACTTGCTCTGTGCCTCGGCATTCAGATGTGGGACAGTGTGTCTGGGGAGGTTTATTTAGTTTTATTCCCCTGTGCTTGGCTGGCTATGTCTTTGTGTACTCCCTGTTTGTGTGAACGAACAGCCATTATGAACTTAAGTGCTGCCGTTCGGATGGCCTAATTGGCCCAAATCATCTATTCTCTGCGAGCTTTCATTCTCTGGGCTCTGCGAGAGAGAATCCCCGCTGTGCAGGAGCTGGCCTCCTCCTGCCATGTAAATGAAGCCGAGCAGGAGAGAAAGCCCCGGCTGAATAAAGCATCCCAGCAGCCCACCCCCAGCTCCCCACCGCTGTACACCTCATTAACCCGCAGAGGGCACAGGAAATGAAACCTCTGACAGGACGTTAGGCAGCAACTAATGACCCAATCAGCCAGGTTGCCACCGGCCAAATTAGCATTAGGAGAACGCTACAGGCGTGTGTGTGTGTGTGTGTGTGTGTGTGGGGGGGGGGGGGTCGTCGTCCTGATGGGAGCCCTCAGGGAAAGTCCATTCACTGACGCTCAAACTTCGTGTCTCCTTAGTCAAGAGAATGAAAGAAGTAGATTGTCTGCCAAACTAAATATCCCATCCTAGGTTTGATGCACACAAACACACATTGTCAGTCATGTGCAGAACATGTTGATGCGGTTGTTTGTGTCAAGCCTCGCCTCATACATCTGCATGTTAAATAAAGCCTCATAGCTAACTGTTTGATGGTGGTTAATCCATGTGAATGGTAATACGATCCCACTGAACCCACTACTGCACTGTGTGGGCCTCCTGGCACACAACCTCCTCCATGAATTATCTCTCTCTCACACACACACACACACACAGAAAAGTCAAAAGTCTTCAAAATATAAATTATGAGATTTTACTGTGTGTATAACACAATAACATGATTGGACTACAACTGTTACATCATAACATTTCACTGCTGCTTCCCACCTCGACCAAGACGTTTACTCTGTATGTTATTTGAAAGAATGAATTTGTGTGCATGTTCTTCTCTGTTGCCCTTTTCATTCTTTATTCTCTGGTCTCTCTGGTGCAGTGGAGGTATGAAAAAGTGGGCAGCAGAAACATGCTGATGTTGCATTTACACGGCCAGAAATAAAACAAGATGAAATGAGGCAGGTCCAGAAGATGCTGCTTCATTACATCATGTCCACGTCCTCAACAACTGTCAATTCAAAATATGGATAAAAGATGGACACATATATGGTCCTCTAAAATGTATCTGTTCTGACAGCCTGTTCTGACCCACAACTCTTTAAAATACCTACGCTCGAACAGAGCGTTTTAACAAAGCAGCCTTTAAAACAAAGGATCGCCTGATCAGCTCTATGCTCCCTCTGCTCTATGCTCCCTCTGCTCTATGTTCCCTCTGCTCTATGCTCCCTCTGCTCTATGTTCCCTCTGCTCTATGTTCCCTCTGCTCTATGTTCCCTCTGCTCTATGTTCCCTCCGCTCTATGTTCCCTCTGCTCTGTTTCCTCTGCTCTGTGTTCCCTCTGCTCTGTGTTCCCTCTGCTCTATGTTCCCTCTGCTCTATGTTCCCTCTGCTATATGTTCCCTCTGCTCTATGTTCCCTCTGCTCTATGTTCCCTCTGCTCTGTTTCCTCTGCTCTGTGTTCCCTCTGCTCTGTGTTCCCTCTGCTCTGTGTTCCCTCTGCTCTATGTTCCCTCTGCTCTATGTTCCCTCTGCTCTGTGTTCCCTCTGCTCTGTGTTCCCTCTGCTCTGTGTTCCCTCTGATCTATGTTCCCTCTGCTCTTTGTTCCCTCTGCTCTATGTTCCCTCTGCTATATGTTCCCTCTGCTCTATGTTCCCTCTGCTCTATGTTCCCTCTGCTCTGTGTTTCCTCTGCTCTGTGTTCCCTCTGCTCTATGTTCCCTCTGCTCTATGTTCCCTCAGCCCTATGCTCCCTCTGCTCTATGTTCCCTCTGCTCTATGTTCCCTCTGCTCTATGTTCCCTCTGCTCTATGTTCCCTCCGCTCTATGTTCCCTCTGCTCTGTTTCCTCTGCTCTGTGTTCCCTCTGCTCTGTGTTCCCTCTGCTCTATGTTCCCTCTGCTCTATGTTCCCTCTGCTATATGTTCCCTCTGCTCTATGTTCCCTCTGCTCTATGTTCCCTCTGCTCTGTTTCCTCTGCTCTGTGTTCCCTCTGCTCTGTGTTCCCTCTGCTCTGTGTTTCCTCTGCTCTGTGTTCCCTCTGCTCTATGTTCCCTCAGCCCTATGTTCCCTCTGCTCTATGTTCCCTCAGCCCTATGTTCCCTCTGCTCTATGTTCCCTCAGCCCTATGTTCCCTCTGCTCTATGTTCCCTCAGCCCTATGTTCCCTCTGCTCTATGTTCCATCTGCTCTATGTTCCCTCAGCCCTATGCTCCCTCTGCTCTATGTTCCCTCAGCCCTATGCTCCCTCTGCTCTATGTTCCCTCAGCCCTATGTTCCCTCTGCTCTATGTTCCATCTGCTCTATGTTCCCTCAGCCCTATGCTCCCTCTGCTCTATGTTCCCTCAGCCCTATGCTCCCTCTGCTCTATGTTCCCTCTGCTCTATGTTCCCTCAACCCTATGTTCCCTCTGCTCTATGTTCCCTCAACCCTATGTTCCCTCAACTCTATGTTCCATCTGCTATATGTTCCCTCAGCCCTATGTTCCCCCTGTTCTATGTTCCCTCAGCCCTATGTTCCCTCAGTTATATGTTCCCTCAACCCTATGTTCCCTTTGCTCTATTTTCCCTCTGAGCTATGTTCCCTCTGCTATATGTTCCCTCTGCTATATGTTCCCTCTGCCCTATGTTCCCTATGCTTGTCAGTGTTCGCTGTCTGTAGAGCCATGGGAAAAGAGATTGGTTCCAAAATAATTGGATCCATCTCTCAGCTGTGTGTTTACTCTGCCCTTGTCTATATTACTGAATCTGCTCTGTGTTGAAATGAGTAATACTATTTATATTGTGATGGGATGTGAGCTAACTAAACAAGTGAAATGCTAGTGTTATTTCCTCCTTGATTTTAAAATGTGGGATTTAGTAGTGTCCAATATTTTGGTAATTTTTCTACAAATACATAAAGCTTAAATTTAAAAAAAGACATTGTTTGTCAATCAGTCACCAATGGGCAAGAATTGACCAATCAGATCTAACTATGTAAACTATGTGTTCTTAGTCAGTGACAACCTTAAAATGCAGTACTGGAATAAATGTACTGTTATTTTCCACGACTGAGTTTTCCCTGACCGACCACAGAGAGCTTGAAACACCTGTCGAGTTTACCGACCACGCTGTCCTGAAAGAAACGTCGTCAAACATTGGTTAACGTAATCATGAAAGTACAGTGGTGCGATGTGTCTGTGCAGCATGTAGACGAACACCTACGTGGTGCTCAAGCGTCATCGTGACACTGAAGCAGGACTGTTGCATCACCTCCTGTGTAAAGATGTCACACGAGCTGAAAAGGAAAAGGGGTGAAAACTAGACAGAGAAAGGTAACAGCGGCATCAGCTATAACCGTACGAGAGCAGTGCAGAGCCAGTGGGGCACGCTCACGTGCACTAAAAGGCAGAGGAGAAGCTCTGATAGCTCTTGTAGACATCACTCTTCTATGTGATAATTGATGGTCCATGATGATAGATGATAGTTATTCAAAATTCAGTGTCATACATTGCTGCCTTAAATATGTGTTTTGTTACTTGTTCAGAATCTCCAATTGGAATGGACAGACAATTTAGCAAATAGTTAAGTATTTTAATAAGCATGTTTGGATTGTCTTTGGAGATAGGGTAAGGAGATGAGTTTCCTCTGTAGGGCTCAGCCTTAGAGATAGGGTAAGGAGATGAGTTTCCTCTGTAGGGCTCAGCCTTAGAGATAGGGTAAGGAGATGAGTTTCCTCTGTAGGGCTCAGCCTTAGAGATAGGGTAAGGAGATGAGTTTCCTCTGTAGGGCTCAGCCTTAGAGATAGGGTAAGGAGATGAGTTTCCTCTGTAGGGCTCAGCCTTAGAGATAGGGTAAGGAGATGAGTTTCCTCTGTAGGGCTCAGCCTTAGAGATAGGGTAAGGAGATGAGTTTCCTCTGTAGGGCTCAGCCTTAGAGATAGGGTAAGGAGATGAGTTTCCTATGTAGGGCTCAGCCTTAGAGATAGGGTAAGGAGCTCGGACATCAGGAGGGAGCTTGGAGTCGAGCCGCTACTCCTTCGTGTCGAAAGGAGTCAGCTGAGGTGGTTCGGGCATCTAATTAGGATGCCTCCAGGACGCTCTAGGCACACGCAACTGGTAGGAGGCCCCGGGAAGACCCAGCACACGCTGGATGTATTATATCTCCCAGCTGGCCTGGGAACACCTCGGGATCCCCCAGAATGAGCTGGAAAAGGTTGCGGGTGAGAGGACAGCCGAACCCGAATAAGCGGATGAAAATGGATGGATAGAAGATGATTGCTCATGATTTATTAGAGTATGACTGAAGACTGTCGTGACAAATTGGTGAATGGATTTGCATTCATGCAGTGCCCTTCTAGTCTTCTGACCACTATTGCATATTAAGTGTCAACATTCACCCATTCACACACACATTCATACACCAATGGCACCGCCTTCAGGAGTAACTGGGGTACAGTATCTTGCCCAAGGACACCTCAACGTGCATAATGGTGGAGCCGGGAATCGAACCGGGTTGGTCTCTCTCAGGTTGGAACCGGCCAACCTCCGGTCCCCAGAGCCTTTAACTCACACCCTTTAGTGGAATCCATTTCCTACTAAATGAGAAGCACAATGTCACAGAACACCAAACGTTTTTGATCCATTTAGCCACTGACCTCATTCACTATCACAGTCCCCATTTCCATGAGCTCAATTAATCCTGCATTACATTACATTTAGCTGACGCTTTTATCCAAAGTGACTTACATGATATACAGTATATAGTAGACCGTAGACACAGCAACGGTGAGCAATTAGGGTTAAGTGTCTTGCTCAAGGACACAACGACATGGACTGGCTGAGCCGGGGTTTGAACCACTGACCCTCTGATTGAAAGACTGACTTGCTAAGGCATGTTTCCAGCTTCTGTGTTTTCCCCTGATGTCACGGCATTTCAATGAAATCACACGCTCTGCAAAGGCAGTGACATTTACACCTTTGATTAGTTAAGTATTAGTTTTAAATGAGCCAGTCCCTTTAGGAAATCAAGGCAACAGCACATCACACATAAAAAGATAAATGTGGTTAATGGAGGTAAAAAAAAAGAACTCTGTGTTCAACTTTGCGTTACTGAAGTAAGCATGAAAGCAGGATTCAACATTTCATATAACATCTTAAACAATATGAAGGAGGTGTTATCTTCTCTTCTCTTCTGCTTTGGGATAAATGAAATAAGGCAGCACAGACATAAATACATATATGAGGATTAGAGACTCATATATATGCATATATGTATGCACGAGCATGGGCAGCTCTCTATTGCCGTGTTACACGCAACGTTTCAATTCTATTGTCTGCACGTCTAAGAATCCCCACCAAAATGGTTAGATTATCATCATAAAGTGTGTGTGTGTGTGTCTGTGTCTGTGTCTGTGTGTGTGTGTGTGTGTGTGTGTGTGTGTGTGTGTGTGTGTGTGTGTGTGTGTGTGTGTGTGTGTGTGTGTGTGTGTGTGTGTGTGTGTGTGTGTGTGTACGTGTACAGAGAAGTGGGTTAGTTGTAATGAATCAAATTGACTGGAGACAGAGAAAAAGCAGATGGAACAAAAAGAGGCCATCCTCACAGATGTTCTGTGAAGTGGTGAGTTAATGAAACTTTACAGTAAATAAAAGGCAGGACACAACAAAGGAAAAGGCTATATCCTGGAGTGTCCTTTGCCTGTGTGCTTTCTAAAGACATATCCACTGGGGATCAATATATAATCTTGCGGTAGGTTTTTGTTTGGCAGTAGGGACATGAGGAGAGGCTTCATCAGCGCTATTATAATGACTTAATTGTGAGAATCTAATTAGAGGTCTGCTCGTCTTTATGAATTGTGCATTAAAGTGTAAGCAGCTTATAAAAAGTCATGTCATCTTACCAATCAAAGGATAGGGCTAGCCAGCAGTATTGACTGAAATAACCCACCACCAAGTATAACCGCTATATTCTGTATCGACCTGCAGTCAATCATTTTTGTGCCTAAATCTAGAAAAACAAATACTATCTATAGTTTTGTTGTCAGCCAATCGCAGCAGCGTCTTTGCTTTATTGTGCTGTGTGATTGGCCCACTTCCACAGCAGCTACAACATGTACAGCTGGCTCTGAACATGGAGAATATTCTGCTTGCACCAAATGCAAAGTACATTTTTACATTGTGCAACTCGCACACACTTGAACACGTGATCCTTTGTGTTTATTAGATTACTCCTGAGAGGAGGCGGGGCTTACCTCCACGGAGACGTTTCGTCAAATATGGCTGCGACTTCCACAACATGTATACTGGTTATTTCAGACGTTCTGGGAAACCAAGCGCTAGTCCTCTGGTTTACACTGTAACCATGTTACAACTGGTTACACCCAAAATAAACAGATTTTTTGATGTAATTCAACTGCAACAACGGATAAAAAGAATGCCAAAACAAATATGTACATAATAATAATGATTTGTAAAAATTCTGAAATCATGCTTTGTTAGGTCTGTCTCCATGAAGACAAAAAAAAACTTTTAAAATGTTTGATTTCTGAACAGAGTTCAGGTTGATGAGTGCAAGGCTATGCTAACATTGTAGCCTCTCCATCAACATTCAAAGTAGCGTCATCAATGCATAAATACAGCAGTGAGATTATTGATATGTTCTAGACAGTCTATGGTTTTTATACATAATTATACACAAATATCTGTACAAATATGAGGTATTGTAGAGCTCTGGGTTCCCACCGGTGCTACAGGCGTCTATTTTCCCTTCATTTCTGATTCAACAATTTCAGGACTCGAGCGACAGTCTCATTGCTGATAGGCTTTTAAACGCTACTCAAACGGGAGGGGCAGAAGTTTAATTGATTGGGACTATTTTCAGCAGAGGAATTATCCACATTTGGTGCTCAACAGGGAAATTCTGCAGGTAAAAATCATATTCATATTCCGATTATTAGCCATAATACCAAAAGTCTAAATGATATCAATAATTTTTTTAATTTAAAGCGTTATATAGTCGATACTACAGTGTAACGACGATGTCTCCTATTGGTGACGCTTGTTGTTTCCATGGGGATATCTACACCTGCGCATGGCCTGTTAGGGTAAACGTTTCAACCCGGGCCAACATGGTGGCGTGTTGGAAACTTTGTCTAATACTACAAAAGTAGTTGGGTATGAAATGGGCTAAGCTGTTGCTGCAAACGTCTTCATGCTAAATCTGTAACGGTTTGTTAAAAAAATGTTGGGGGGTTTCCAGATAAACAAGCAATTGTTTATGGGATGAGTAGCTTCCTCACTCTTAAAATCGTTGTGTTCAGTCTTTTAACTTTAACCTTGAATCCAAGTCCCAATAATCTAACTGTAGAACCATGTCTGTCCTACACTCTCGAAAAGAGCAGAAGCTCCAACCGTTTTTACCTAAACAAAACCCAGCAGCAAAAGGAGCACCCAGCAAGGAACACGTTAATGGGGCATGCGTGCTTATTAATAATTCCAACTTTTCTACTTCATGCTATCCACACAAGCAATATTTCACTATGAAAGCTGAGACTGTGTACAACGTCTCACTTTACAGCCAAAAAGGAGAAAAAATAAACTTCACTTAATACAACCTTAATACCTTTGTTGTTTTTTTACAAAATCTTATGTTCAAGGGCATATCAACATTAATTATTTGGGTCAAATTCACATGTCTCTATTCATTGGCATGCATAGAGGAGCATTTGCACACGACACTTCTACGGCATTGAAGAGCCCCTCATATTTACATGTGGCTTTATCTGTTGGCTTAAACGTGGTACAACTCTAATTCTACAGGCATTGATCTTCAATACAGTTGTCCACATAGACAATAGATTTAAAAAAAAAGGGAACATGTATAGATTGACATTTCAAAACAATGCTGAAAATAGTTATATTTAGATGGAGTTAATACCCATAGTGATATGTTCATGAAGTATAATTGCCTCTTTGCTCTGCTTCACTTTATTAGCACGGGTTGTGTTCAGATGTTGTGTGATGGTTTGCCAGATGTTTCCGGCTACAACTGCATCATTCCAAAGGGATTTTTACTTTTCATTCTGTGTTCCATCTTCATTTACATATAGCTAGTAACGTATATGCATATGCGTACACATTCACATTACCTTTTTTATGATACAAACATTATTCAAATAGATCATATACATATGATATTCATTTTGGATTACCATTTTGAGCCACAGCCAGAGCCAGTGGCTGAGTGGATAAGAAGTCGAGAATAAATATGGCCTGTCCATTACAGCCGAGCTGCCCATGAGTCTGCTCTGACCTGGGCGCCAAAATAAAAAGCAGGAAGCACATGTGCTGCTCACGCCGACCAGTTCCATGCTTTAAACTCTAGGACTTTAGAAGTATGCTAAGAACATCTCAATAATGACCTATTGCATTGAACAGCGGTATTAAAGTTGGTACGTCGTCAACAACTGAATGTCAAATGAAATAGAGAAAGTGCAATTCAATAATATAAAATATGTATTTAAATGATCTCGTTTCAAATAAAATAAGCGCTGCATTTAAAAGTGAAATACAACTTTTGAAAACTCCATCCATCCATTTTCATCCGCTTATCCGGGGTCGGGTCTCGGAGGCAGCAGGTCCAGCAGGCTGACCCAGGCTTCTCTCTCACCCGCAACATCTACCAGCTCATTCTGGGGGATCCCGAGGCGTTCAGGCCAGCTGGGAGATATAATCCCTCCAGCGTGTGCTGGGTCTTCCCCAGGGCCTCCTACCAGTTGGACATGCCTGGAAAACCTTTAATGTCCACAAGGCATTCTGATTATAATTAGACATTTTGAAAAATTTGCATCTTAAAATATAGTTCTTCACTTTAGAAAAAATAATTGAACTGAATTGTCATGAATATTCTTGCACTGCAACCACTATGCAAACCACTTGTTTCAGCTGTATTGCTCACTCTGTGTAGCATACCCCTCCGAAAGGTGGTCCTGCACATGATTTTAAATGTATTGATGAATTCCAAAACAAACCTATAGCTGTGTACAAAGGCACACGGCTACCATCAAGCTTATATACCTTTACTGTCTCTATTTGCATTCAAAATTGAGCATATTTTTCATACCTTTTAAATTAACACAATTCCTTTTTAACTCGGTGAGCCACCTTTAAAACAAAAGCATCTTATCTTAAACAGGAAAAAAGATACATTTAGCTTAAGGCAGGCAAAAACATCCAACAAAAACAAAAATATTTTCAGGTTACTTACACTCTGTCTATTCTTGGTTGAAGACTTTTGTTTAATTATATATATATATTAACTTCTCTGACTCCTAACAGGGCGGACAGGCCTCGGATGGGATGATCCATCCACGTCTTGGTCCAGATCCCATCAAAGATAGTGGCAGACCGCTCTCACCCTGGACACAAACTGTTGGAGTCCCTTCCCTCAGGCAGGACGGTTGGGGTCCATCAGGACCAAGACCACACGCCTCAAGAAACGTTTCTTCCCGTCCATAGTTTGGTTCATCAACAAAGCCCGGGACCCCCACTGAGTCAGACTCTTACATCCTCAAGACAATTTGTCACTGTTACACACTTGTGCAAATCTTTTTTTTTTATTAAAATACCCTCTGATTCTATCCCATCTCATGAGAAACATGAAATGATCCATTGATCATCCATTGCATTTCAACAGGAATCACCACAGTGATATGTTCAGGCTTTTTCCTAAAGCAGCTGCCTCCGTCAAATAGGTCCAAATTAAAGCTTTCAAAAAACTCTGATGGGTGACTTGATGGAGAACCCTTTCTTTTAACAAGCACTGCACTGATTTCTGTCTGACCCGGGTCACACAGCCATCCAGCTCTGCTCTGTAGACTCTCATTGTTCAACAATTGTTGATGTTCTTAATGTTCAGGCTAGTTCAGTGAATTTGAAGCTTGTGATGCCTGGTGGTTCACTTTTATTACATGGCTAATGAAAATGAAAATCCCGCTAATATTACCATTAACATGCAACCATGCATAATCTAATTAACGAGCCCATTAAGCATCCTGATCACCAGGGACTTCCACGTCGACGCCCTTCTCAGCTGTGTTTGACGAGACGATGCTCTAACACGTTGTTCATTAAGTCAAACTATGGGAAAGTGGAACGACAGGAGCCACTTGTGGCATTTTGCTTCTTTGTGTCCAACATGTTTGTTTTTTTCAAAGTTCTTCATCTGCTGGACCGCGTGAACTCGGCCTCCCTCTTTCATTCCTTCAAACACCTTCTTGGAAAAGAAGTCGTTGTGATATTTGTTAATATCCCAAAACCTGTTGATACCCACTTCCTTCATAATGTTTAAAAGTAGGTGTGTTTCTCCTTCCGTCCAGTAATGTCGGCTTTTTCTTTTAAGCATGCATCTCTACGTAGATGCATATTCTGAATGTGCTGCATAAATGTCCAAAGAATGCTCCAAAACCCGAATAATGCCGACATATCCCACATGCCTTTGTTCAGAATAGGGCGTAATTCAGAATATCCAAACAGAATGTGATGAGGACATGAATAAAATCAAATTCAGAATATTGCCGTTTTCAGAATAATAGTGGAATATGAGTGTGCATGTAAACAGTCATTTTTGGAGCAACTAAGGTGACATAGTTTGCAACCTTTCATGGAACCGAAAAGATTCACCCCCCCCCCCCCCCCCCCCCCCCCCCATTTGGAGCTAATAAGTCACTACTAACTCATTTACCCTTTAGAGGGCTTTGGTGACATCCATATGAATTCCATTGCATGAGTTCACACCCACAAAAACATAATTAAGGGAAAATGTACCATGAGGTCCCATAGGTAACACAAGCAGTGCTTTGATGATTGTTCTGATGTGTCTTGTTCTCTGGGACACAGCTTTTGGTTTGATATGAGTGCCAGCTCGCTATTTCATGGGAGAGAAGCAATTTGGTGAGAGCGGGTACTCCAGAGATAACATTGACTCAATTCTTCTCAGGCTCTTTTCTAAGTAAGCAACCACATCAATGACATATTTACTTTGCAGAATTAGCCGAGTAAAAAACGGAGCACGGCCGCCCTGTTCTCCATCCCAACCCGTCAGCTATGGATGGTGCTCTATATTTATACGTGACTTAAAGGAAGGGAGGCAGTACAAAGGTGTGTTTTTAAAGTGTATGTGACCATGCTGATTTTCATTGTTGGCACCTCTAGCAATCAGTCCCGGAGAGCTTGTTTTGCTCTGCAACAGACTGAGACAACTGTGTTCACAATGCCGAGGCAAACCACACCAGAGTTGAATCAAAACAAACTAAATGTTGATTTGAGAAAGCACCTGAAGAGTGTTATTGCTATCTCTAACAAGTGCTTTAGCATTCCAGCTCTTAAAGTCACAGGGAGTCAGAACGAGATCGCCACGAAGACAGGACCCCCCTGAGAGGGAGACTGGATTGGTTTTTGATATGATTACGACCCCACATGTGAAAGCTGTAGGGAACATGGATGATGCCTTAAGAACCATGAAAGAGACTGAGCGTGTCCACAAACAGACATGTTACCGGTCTGGGAGCTCCACACCAACTGTGGATAAAGTCTCAAAAGTGATGTTCACTCAATATGTCAATAGTTAAAGTTCTATTCCATATTCATATTGAACAGTGAAGAGTTGAATCTGAGCACTGGTCATAACTACCAGCTGTTAACAAAACATATGCACAAAATAATCACAGGAACAGGACGTTAAAACTATAACAGTGTTTATTTACCTACAATACTGTATATCATAAATCAACAAACATCTATTATACAACTAAAAACATACTAAACCTAACAGCACCAACGAACCAGAGGGAAGTGTGTGTGTGTGTGTGTGTGTGTGTGTGTGTGTGTGTGTGTGTGTGTGTGTGTGTGTGTGTGTGTGTGTGTGTGTGTGTGTGTGTGTGTGTGCAGAGAGGATCCTCACCTCCGCAGTGAAGTACATTAACTTTATGACACAGGATTCCGACTGGAGAACTCGGGAATTCTGTTGAATCTTGCATTGGGAAGGGAACTGTCTCCCAGTACAACAAGATATTTTGTGCACATAGACACCGTAGAACCATGTTCAGAGATATGAATAGATTGACAAGTATTGTATGTAACTTAAACTTAAACATGTGTTAAAGTCTATACAGTTATCTGCTTTGGGATCAGTGGAATGCCGTATAGTCGAAAATCCGACTTTGACGGAATTCCAGTTAAAAACCTTTCCTATTAACAGAGTAACGTTGTTTTGTGTAGTTAAAGGTATGGCTTCCAACAATGTGTTTAGACCACAGACTGTTTCCAAGAAGTGGATGTAATTGTTGTGAGGTCGCTCAATGGTTTGTGGCCTCGAGTTTGGCATTACGGCCGTTGCTATCTTACATTCAGAATTGGCCTCCCTCTTCAGAACCGGAGGTTGCCACCAAGTTTAGACTGATACAAAAATGATCTCTCTCAATCATCACTTCAGACTAGAAGTGTGTGGATGTCTCTGTAGCTGCAGAGACTGCTCTCTGTTGTGTTCAGGGTGTTTATGGTCTCACTCTGGGTTGTAACCTGCCGCCAATAAGCAGGTTCTCCTTAGCACCCTCCCTCAGCTTTGTGAGGAGGTGTGCATCTGTTATTGTGCTGCAGAACGTAACCGATGTTAAACTAATTGAAAAATATCTATTATTATAGTTTAGTCTTCAGATTTACCGCTTTGTATTCGCTCAACTACCACTGTGCTCTCCCTCACTCTCCCTCTCTCTCAGAGACAGAGAGGAGGGGTGATTTTGGAATTCTGTGGTTAAAAACACCCACCGAAAAAGTGCCTACATATTATACCTTATTAAAAAACCTTATTAAATAGCGCCTTCTAGCCAAGATTGGATTAGAAATGGGACAAAAAGGGCAAAGGCTGCGGAGCCCCAGGCCCCATTGGCCCTGAAGACCACATGTCACTGTGGTTCACCTTCTGAGTCAGTTTGTGGTGCCTTGACTAATTGCCCTTTGGCTAAGCCCCGCCCCCTGTGGCTACTCTGTCAAGCTGTCAGAGATAGGTAACCATGGAGCCCACCCTCACTAACTGCACTCCCTGAATAAATATTATCTTATTTTTGGAAAAACAGTAAAGTGATTTGATAGCGAAGCAGTCAGAAATAAGTATTTGAAGAATTAATCCAGGATGAAAAGATAAAGATAGAAGCTAATGCCTACAGATCACAGTAAAGGGGATGTTAGTTCAGGTTTATAGGTAGAAATGTAAAGTTTTAGAAGCATATATCTCCTTCTGACCTCTCCGGGTAACTATCTCCAAATCCTCCAAAGTCCTATGTTTTTTAAGTAACGTGCTAACTGCTGACTTCAGTTAGCACTCTGGATGATTGTGTTTATTAACCCTAATTATTACATATTATTCATAATTGAAGAGATGTTAATTTAACAATCATTTAGAGTCAGTGCCGATATTTACTCCCAAAATATAACACAGGATGATATATATGACAGAAAGGTTATCGTATCTTTAACATCTCTAATGTTACTTTCTGCATCAACGCAAATGCAACTCAAAACATTAAAACTTCAGGCATGATATTAGTTCATCAATCAATGACCCATCATATAAGCTGATGATGTAATCAATCTGTTTGAAAAAAAATACTTTTTTTGCATTAAAAAAGTGATTGATATTTGAGCAGCACAGGGTAACAAACTAGAGGAAACCCCATTGAAGAATGGAAAAACATAATGGATGCAGTCAAAAGGGCTCACTGAATGGAGAGTGGTGATGAATATTGGTGAGTGGAAGAATGATGCGAGTCATATGCCTATGGTCTTCATTGTCACTAGATGAGAAAAAGGTGATGAATCAGTCATTTCAGGAAGTGCCTCAAAGGAACAAAGGACGAAGTCAGGTGATGCAAAACAGGCCATGTGGTGAGGAGGTCAGCCAAAGATCAGACTAGACAGGCATGCGTTTGTTTCTTGCCCAACCAACTTCTTTCAAAGGTTCCTCTACCTTGATGAACAACATGGCCACGTGTCCATTCTTGTATTTCATGAGCATTTTGAAGTTGCATTAGAAACTTGCAAGGTTGAAACTTGAAGCTTTATGGAAACGCCAAAATCCTATCAAACCTCAATCGTGCAAAAAAAGTAGTAATGCTTACTTGAAGTGCTTTTTGTCTTTGTGGAAAAAGAGTTGACAGATCAGCTGTTTCCGCTGTTCCGTTATCACTGGGCGGGCAGCATGCTGGTTACAGACTTCTATTTAATGGCGGATCCTCTTGCTGTTACAGGTTAGAGCAGCCACACACCTGGTGTGAGCAGCCATGCTACTGCCAGCCCTCCAAAGAGACAAGGCCCTACATACCCCTCCATCATCTATGTTGCTCTACATACCCCTCCATCATCTTTGTTGCTCTACATACCCCTCCATCATCTATGCCGCTCTACATACCCCTCCATCATCTATGCCGCTCTACATACCCCTCCATCGTCTATGTTGCTCTACATAGCCCTCCATCATCTATGTTGCTCTACATAGCCCTCCATCGTCTATGTAGCTCTACATACCCCTCCATTATCTATGTTGCTCAACATACCCCTCCATCATCTATGTTGCTCTACATACCCCTCCATCATCTATGTTGCTCTACATACCCCTCCATTATCTATGTTGCTCTACATACCCCTCATCATCTATGTTGCTCCACATAGCCCTCCATCATCTATGTCGCTCTACATACCCCTCCATCATCTATGTTGCTCCACATAGCCCTCAATCATCTATGTCGCTCTACATACCCCTCCATCATCTATGTTGCTCCACAAATACCTCAATCATCTATGTCGCTTTACTACTCCACCATTGTCTATGTTGCTCTACATACCCCTCCATCATCTATGCCGCTCTACATACCCCTCCATCGTCTATGTTGCTCCACATAGCCCTCCATCATCTATGTCGCTCTACATACCCCTCCATCATCTATGTTGCTCCACATAGCCCTCAATCATCTATGTCGCTCTACATACCCCTCCATCATCTATGTTGCTCCACATAGCCCTCAATCACCTATGTCGCTCTACTACCTCTCCATTGTCTATGTTGCTCTACATAGCCCTCCATCATCTATGTTGCTCTACATACCCCTCCATCATCTATGTTGCTCTACATACCCCTCCGTCATCTATGTCACTCTACATACCCCTCCATCATCTATGTTGCTCCACATAGCCCTCAATCATCTATGTCGCTCTACATACCCCTCCATCATCTATGTTGCTCCACATAGCCGTCAATCATCTATGTCGCTCTACTACCCCTCCATTGTCTATGTTGCTCTACATAGCCCTCCATCATCTATGTTGCTCTACATACCCCTCCATCATCTATGTTGCTCTACATAGCCATCCATCGTCTATGTTGCTCTACATAGCCCTCCATCGTCTATGTTGCTCTACATACCCCTCCATCATCTATGTTGCTCTACATACCCCTCCATCATCTATGTTGCTCTACATACCCCTCCGTCATCTATGTCACTCTACATAGCCCTCCATCATCAGTTTCAGACATGTGGGGCGTCTGTGGCTCAGTGGTTAGCAAGTCAGTCTTTCAATCAGAGGGTCGGTGGTTCAAACCCCAGCTCAGCCAGTCCATGTCGTTGTGTCCTTGAGCAAGACACTTAACCCTAATTGCTCACCGTTGCTGTGTCTACTGTATACTGTATATCATGTAAGTCGCTTTGGATAAAAGCGTCAGCTAAATGTAATGTAATGTCAGTTTCCACTCCTTACATACACTGTCTTTTCAGAATTAACTGGAAACAGGAAGATTGGATACAATTACTTCGGGGGCACAAAACAACTTGCTTAGGTTAAGGAAATAATCCCTTCAGTAGAGTTCCACACACTGAGAGTATATGACAACGAGCCCTGGAGCTAGTGGATCCGTGGCCTTCATTTGTCAGATGATCATACAGGTTCTCAACAAACCACCAAATGCACTATTACAGTACATGTATTACTTTTTTTCTTTACAATTTAAATACTTTAATTGGAAAATCACATACCTGAAATGCGCATCCGCCAATGCACTGCAGGTTAAAGTTGAACAGAGACTTGGTCTGTAAACTGATGGATGTTTAACAGACTGTTCTGGTCACAGCTTTACTGTTCTTTTTCCCTCCCAAGTCTTCCCACTGCCTGATTGACTGCTCACCTTTCTTGATCCATTAGATGCATTCATCACTTTATTGTTGTTTTAAGAGATTCCAATTTCTCAACTGACAAAACTGATCAAACCAGAGTTATTGAAATAAAATCCCACGTTGTAATAAACCATCCACGGATGAGGGATACGTCATTAAATCAAGAAGCATATCCGTGATGATGAGTCTCTGAAGATCTTGACAGAAGATAATGAAGGGCTCGATTGGGTATAAGTTAGCGTTCATCGATCTGCTTTCATCCGTCTGTTCCCATGTCAGCCGTGCACAACATAGCATTAGATTCATCTCTGTACAGCTCTGCGTGCCATCAGTCTCAACAATCCCTGCACACCGGCCTTTCTGACAGCAGTCCATTTTGTGACAGAACATAAGAGTGTTTGGGTTTTGATTAAGTGGGTCAATATAGTCATGGAAAGTAATTGATAAGACATTATTATGGACACTAATGGAAAAAAGTAAAAAGATGTCTATGCTTGGATATGACATTTTATTTGGTCAGCAGTGGAAAAATTACTAGAAATATGCAGTGCAAGCGAGAAGCCTTTGTGCAACCATGTGTTGATATGATACATTGATTTGACATTTACATAGGTACTTGGCAAAGATCTCACATCACAAGATTGACTTTGAATGGCACGGGACAATGTACGTTTCACAGCGCTGTCAGTGGAAGTAGGGCTAATAGAACGGGACTGCTGTGAGAGGCGAAGCAGAGACGATGAGGTGTCAAGAGCTGGGAATAGTATTCAATCCCTCTTTTACATGTGAGCCACATGTCAAGGACAAATTGCCTTCCTCCACTATTGTAAAAAAGCCCAATTTTATTTTATCAAAAATCATTGTACATGCCTTCATAACATCTAGAATAGACTAATATTAAGAGAATAATGGCCTTTTTGGTATGAATTTCACATGAAGCATATCTGAATATTATGAAAAACATCATATTTAACAAGTTTCTCTTGTTATTAACATTAATAAAGACTGAATTGAAAATATACTTACTATTATGTTTTTGACATACAACTCAAGGGATAACATTATGGAACATAAAAGCTTAATTTAAGTTAAATTGCACAAACGCTTAATTAGTATATTTACAAGGCCTTCTTTTCAAATCAGGCCTTGTGTGGAGTGTTCTAACCATATGACGTGTATGCGGGCATGGTGGTGTTTATGGTGTGTGATATTGACTATGATACTGTATAACCACATGTACATGTCTAGCAGACCATCTGAAACTTGGCCATGCTCCTATGCTCCAAGCATCTGGATCAATTTCCACTGCTCTCCTGCACGCCATCACATTCTCTCCCACGTACCCTCGTTCGTCCAGTTTTAGTTTATTTCTCACATCTGCCATTGTAACTCATAATGTCCTTGCTGTCAATGTCCGGGGCTGTCAATCATGATATCAGCTGTTCTGATCAGCTGGTCTCTTCTCTCCAATAGCATAGCAACACAATTAGATTGTTAGCCTATCATCATGCTGCCGTCTCCTTTTGCTGTTATATTCATGCAATGATTTTGGTTTCTTCATGTTGCTGTTGCTGTTATATTCATGCATGCTCTCCATCAGTCCAGTGTCCACGTGTTTTCGCTGCAAATGGACACAATCTGCAAATGTCCACATTACCTTTTTCTTTTTCCAGTCTCGTATGTAGGAGCAAGCCGATGACGAGATCCTCAGCAATGGAGAAAACATCTTCTCCCTCTAGCAACACTGCCTGGGAATCTCACCAATTAGTCCAGGTCACTATGTGCAGGTAACAGCCGGATCGGCATCATGCAGTCATTGCTGACCTCATCCCAAACCACAATTACCATGGTCAGCTGGCTGCACGGAAACTCTCTTTCTCTCTTTGCATTCTTCTGACTCAGAGGTTGTTTCTTTGAGCTTTGGGAGGGTATCCCGGCCAATGGTCCTCAGCCTTTAGCCTCCCTCTACTCCAGAATTGATGTCATCTGCATCGTCGAGATACCTGTACGCCGATGCTCTGTGGTCATATCAGTCGTCAGCATTCTTTGACATGAGCTGTCTTCTTCCAGATTAGTGTGATAGCATCACACGGTTAGCTGCAACACAAAGCCATCATTGCAACCTTTCTCTGGCAGTGTCAGTGCTTGCTTTGTAGTTGTGCCTCGCTCAGGTTCTATATACATATGCATATGACTGGTGATGGAGTTTGTGCTTCACCACTACCATGCTGTTCACTGCCCCACCCCCCACATCCCCCAATAACCTGTGTGTCTTGTCATAGCTGACCTTGACATTACGTCTTTATGGTCAGATTAATCATTCAGATCACTGAAAGTCTTTTTCTATTCTATTCTATTTTGTATAAGTACACGTTACCACCCTCCTTAGTATGTGGCTTTATTACTATTACTAGTATTATTATATATTCAATTACTTAAATTCATCGTAGTAACTACTTTTTACAATTGTTCCATTTTCATCGTATTCTACTTAATACCTTCATTCATTGTTTTCTGATATGTGGTGTCATATCAATCCCATCAGGTAAGTGGTGTCATATCAATCCCATCAGGTAAGTGGTGTCAGTGGTGTTATGCCATCACATCTGGTAAGTACTGCCCTATCGATTCTATTTTTATGAGAGGTTCATATTCTTGTATTCTCATAAATGTCCTCATTGGCCATCTGCTATATTTTCATTGCTTCTATAATGCTCTCAGTCATGGTCTTCTGAGTGGTGTCATAGACATTGCATATCAAAGTGCTGTCAGATCCATCGCATTGCTAACTCTCCGTTCACTTCTCGGCTAAATCTATTCTCTGCTGAATCTCAGGTCAACAGTGTGGCAGGTAACGGAGACTTACTGCTTAGCTAATCAATAACATGATCTGCTTGTTATTCCAGTCACTAGCAGTCATGTCGTTTAGCTCAAACTGTTGCTCTTATGCTGTGTTCACACCAAAAGCGTTCAAAAATGTTCATGAACTGCTGCTGGTCCGCCTGAAGCAGCGCTGGAAGCATCCAGCATCCAGACGCAGTTCCTGGACGAGTCGGTGAAATCCACGGAGCTGTGGGCTGCTACGTTTGTGGAAAAGTATAAAGCATAACTAGTGGTTATTTCAATGGTGGACCCGTTTCATTCCTGTTTGCTAAGTAAGCATCCTTTAGGGGGAATATTAGGCTGTGGTTTTATTCTTCCTAACGGGGGGTTATCTTGCTGCTGCTCAGGGCAGACGCCTCTCGATTACAAATCTCCATGAAGAGCCCAAGCGCATTTATCATCACATACCATCTGTTAATAATGAACATTTATCTTTTCTTTGTACGGTAGGTCACTTATAACTCACCCAGTTAGATTATATCAAGGTTCTGAGTTAAACATTATTAAGGACGTGGATGCTTTCAGTGACCGGTGGGTGCTACCAGGTCACAAGCTGCCTCGGCTCCACCGATGATCCTCCTCTTCGACCATGTTGAGAGTGACACTGTGTCTTCATTGCCAAGACTCCAACCTTGATCTGCACATCAGCTCTTCAGAGACCAATAGGTGACATGGGCCTCTGCTCAAAAGTAGTGTGATAATTACTTGTGACCCCCACAAGTGTACCTGTTCCAGTCAAGAGCCACTCTTCTCCTTTGGTCTTCAACCACGACCATTTCTCTGTGAAGAACATTTTGTAGATTGAAAACACAATATATATTTTTCCATTAATTATTGCTTTGATTATTGACCGCTATCTGCCAGTTTAGTCTTATTGCTTTTTTGGCAGCTGCCAGCCATTTGGCAAAGACGTATTTCTCCAAGCAATAGATAGATGGACGGGTGGACAGACTTTATTGTCCCCAAGGGTACATTTGTGTCTGGCACAGTTCTACAGTCCGTTGCTTTAAATAAAAATCATCACAGAAACAACATGAAGCTATCATATGGCATACAGTAAGAGACATCCCACATTGACAACACATTAGAGCGGTAGTGCCAAAAACCTTGTGTATTAGTTGCACGTTGTCCAGGAGTTCAGAAGCTTGAAGGAGGCTGCTACAAACGACAGCTTCAAGCGACTGCTTCTGCAATTTGGCACCCAAGTCTTCTTCCTGAGGGCAGAGGTTCGTATCCAGAGAAGAGAGGATGCTGAGAGACTGCAATGATTTTGGTTTCATGACAGCCCGCTTCTACAAGCTCTGTATGGCTCATAGTATTTCTTCCCAAGTATGACTTACAATGGCTCTCCGGGGAGCCGGCAACAAAATAGCCTACTTTATCCAGTCATTTCAATGTTCCACAAAAAGCACACGTATTTCTTTTCACATTTTTGAAGTGGGTGTATTCAGACTAAAACAGGGTGTTGAACTGCTCTTTAAGTAGCTACCTACACAGGCTGGTCTCATCCAGCATTAGTAGCTCTACGGAAACATAATGTGCTGTAATTCCTTATGAAATTGTGGGGCCCACTTGTCTCAGACCACATCAGATGAAACCACCTTGTGACGGCTTACCTTCGGCTCTGCTGTGAGCGAAAGTAAAATTAGAAAGAGAAAAGCAACGGGAGCAAACAGGTGAGATGCCTGTTCAGGAGAGAAAGTGGAATGTATCATGCAAATTGCAGGTCCTCCTCCGCCCTGTCTCTCTCACTGTGTTTATATGGGTTATCCAAAAGCTGCAGCAACATTACATGACTGTTGCTTTTCCATGACACCGCTCCTGTTATGCACTCTCGTCTTGTGACTTCCTGTGCATACCTGTCAGTAAAATTTCTTGTTGAAGGATATGTGTTTCGTAGACTGATGACTTGTCGCTTCACTAATTCTGGGATGGGCTACAGGCCTCATTCACCTGAACAGGATCAGCTGGTATAGACAGCTAATGTGGCATGTTGCTTTTCTTTAATAATTTCAGAGGTTGTTTACATTGCCAAATTTGAAAGCAATCATGTTTTGTTTGTTTTTTTGCACATTCATTGATGCTGTTTGTTTGGTCTTCAATGTTATTGTATTACTGAGCTCTACTTTCATATGACAGAATATATTCATCATCATTGGGAAAGAAAGCGTGGGGATTAAAGTGCTGCAGCCTTTGAGAGGATCACCGCTCCACGGCCGACCAGCCAGACCTGCTGGACCACCACCAAACCGACCCCCGAGAGGAGGGGGAGGAGAGGGGAGACAAGCTAACCCAGCTAGGACCTGATGCTACTCCACTACCCAGCATGCTCCTGGCTGTCTGAGGCCCCGCACGCAGGAAAATACGGTGACTGTTGAGCCCACATCTTCACAGAGACTTGGTTCCATCCTGGTCCAGGATCAAGCAGATATCAGGTCTCTGGAGGGACCAGAGGAGGTGTGATGTTGGTGCTCAAACATATGGAAAGCTGATGGACAATGTTTCCCTCATGTTTAGATTTGAATGTGAAGATGTCGGCTTTATTATCTGAACAGAGAATAGTTTGTGTTGCTTTTGTTTATTTTCCTTAATTAAAAACAAATGCATGCATGTTGCATAATGACAATAAATGACCCCTGAATCGTTGAAACAACATGGAGCAGTAAATCAGAGAGGGAGTTGCAAACAGCAGATTTGACAGGGAATCAGTCGTGAATTCAAAGTATATCTTATTCTCTGAAGGTTCTTGTGCAAGTGCTCTAATTATTGAATGTGTTTGATTTTGAAACAGTAGCCTGCTGTTGTTGTTATTTAGTATTTTTCTATTGCTGCTCCGAGGCTTCACATTTTTCCCCCACTGCGACGATTCAGCTGTTCAGGCTTCTTGCATTCAATCTTCAAACAGTCAACTATTCAGGGTCAGATCAAGTGCCAAGGGTTTGATCCTGGACCGCTACGACTCCCCACCGGATCAACACCCTTTTAGTTGCTGCCGGTACACAAGATCCTGCCCTACTGGCCACCAGCCCACGTGACCCCCAGCACTGGGCTCTATGCAGGCTACATTTGAGTTGCTACAGCTGCTCAGTGGAGGCTCTTATTAGCCACAGCGGCAATACAATGTGTGTTTTAAAGAGTGTGTGTACAGAGATGTGTTGTCTTTGTGACAACGGTAGATGAAGGATGTCTCATTCATTCTTTCCCTGATTTGACTTCTTTATTTTTAATCATTACTCACTCAGCAAACCACATTTCTTTTCCTACTCTTGTCTCAGTCGTTTTGTTACTGTATGAGGTGTCTGTGCCATCTCTCCTGTATCTGTGGGTCTTTAGTATGTGTTCCCCAGGCTCCTTTGTGGCCTCACCTCAACTGTCTGCAGATCTGGCCTGCTGGATGGGGGCTTTGAATACCCCCCTTGTCACCACATTGCTACACTGAATGGTAAGGTGGTCTAATTGAAATGCCACAGGGTAGAGGCAGATGGAAGGAGGGGTATCAACCCGTCAGGACCAAAAGTAAAGACAAAATGTTACGCAGACAAGGCGACAGTTTGATGAGGGGAGTATGTAAAGGTTACCCAGCTCTCTGCTTACATTCTGCGCTCAACATTCTCCAAGTGTCCTGTGGCTGGTTTGACATATTGATTTTACTGTAGAGGAGAGTCGATCTCTGTGTCTGGGAGGGTCTCTGGAGTTTCATACTCCGTTCAAGGCCTGTCATTACAGTCCGAGTTCCAGAGAGTTGTGGATGTAGAAGATGTGTCTGGTCCCAGTCGGACTTTCAACCAAAGAGTCTGAAGACATGCTTTGATATTTACTAGTGGTATATCTTCAATGTTGACACGGTGGGTTTCATTGTTGGACGATGTGGCCTTCAGCTCTGCCCCTGAACAAGTAAATGCACATGTCTGAAGAGTTCCAAAACTCTCCAAATATTCTTAAATTCAATGGTTAACAATCATTGTTTCACTCAAAGACCATGTTTGCGTTCATGTAAAAATCACTTGTAGCTAACAATAAATAAATAAATTAAAAAAACATGTCAGCTGAGTTGATTTGGGCATCTAATTATGATGCCTCCAGGACGCTTCCCTTTAGAGGTTTTCCAGGCATGTCCAACTGGTAGGAGGCCCCGGGGAAGACCCAGCACACGCTGTAGGGATTATATCTCCCAGCTGGCCTGAACGCCTCGGGATCCCCCAGAATGAGCTGGTAGATGTTGCGGGTGAGAGAGAAGCCTGGGTCAGCCTGCTGGACCTGCTGCCACTGCTACCCGACCCCGGATAAGAGGATGAAAATGGATGGACAATCACTTTCTAAAGTTGAAGATGTGTAGAATGAATGAAATTACTGCAATATGTTAAGCACTCTACAGAGGAATTACCTTCATATTTAATGATTCTGTATCCAATTCAATTCATTTTGCAGACACGTTATTTCTCCATTGGAACAAAGGCATCATCAGAACAGACAACTAGTCTGTTCACTGCTGCAGTGCATGTGCCTGGAGGCGGTGTGAACATGCTCTGAAGCAAGATTCGAGTGAGGGCTCGTCTACAGTCGTCTATGCATGCTGGCGTCGTAGCTTCTCCAGATCTCTGATACACGTAAGTGATAAGAGGGAGAAACGTTCAGTTTTCTTTCTTTTTTTTCAGATTTCGCCACTTAAAAAGAATTGTGAGCACGAACGTTCTCGGGCTGCTCCAAGCGTTTCAAGTTGAAAATCTCTGAATTCTTTTTCAGAAAAGCACATGTGTTTACTGTAGTAAATGGAGGGTCTGTCTGTGTGTCCTAAACTTCATATTTAGGACGCATGACAAAAACTGAAATGCCCATTTGTGGGAGCAAATACATCAGAGCCCGGGTTGAACCGTGCTCACTGCAGACAGTTTTATAATGCTGATGGGTAATTGAAGCCTCCGTCTATGGCATTATATTCATGTCAAAAGTTCTCGCGCACAAATTCAACAATTGTACATGACTTTTGACAATTTGGGGGCGGAAACCAAGGAGGGCACTGACCCTCTTATGATTGGTCACTTTCACACAGGGACATCCTTGATTGACAGCTCTCATTACAGGAAGCACGGAGTTGGGTTAAGATCAGGTTAAGTTACCACCGAAGAAGAGTGGGTGAGTTGAGTTTGAATGAGTTTTCTAATGTACATAAAATGTCTCTGTCTGCACGTTTAAAATGCTGCGCAGATCATAGTAAAATCAATTACCATCGATGTATATATTTGCGAACGATGAAGCCTACGTTTTGTTAAGTAAGTTAACATTACCGTTACATATTTTTGAGCAACAAGTAACGTAAAGCTAGGCTATTTGTTCTGTAGCTAACGCCTTAGCCAACACTTGTGATGATCGACCGACACTCATTTTAAAACTTTTAATCTTTAAAAACTGCATCTTAGACAACTAACGTTATGGCTAACTGAATCATAACATAATTGTTTTCACATGTAAAAGTGCTATTCTTATTGACGCTGATTTAATGCATTTGATTTTGCAGGCTAACATCCAATGCAGTAAAATACTGTTTTGAATGTTGGGTAACTTAGCCACGTTCACATTGTCCCTTATTGTATTTTTGTGTGGATCCAGCTGCTCATCTTGCCGTTTATAGATGAAAATGGCGAACGCAAAAGAGGAGGTGAACTATTTTCTAAAATGTTTATTACGTTAAAGTAGTTCATTTGTGGTGGTGTTTGTTTCAGTTACATTTCTTTATTTCTCCCCATTCCTCTAGGACGATTTGCGCAATATGGCCCTCAATTTGGTGGCCAGGCTGAGAGCTACATTGAATAATCCAACACCAAACAGTATGTATCATGAGTAACTATCTTTACTAGGTTGCATTGCCATCTCTAGACAACATGTGTGGTTTGATTACATTATGTTGATTTCCCTGTATACATATAACAATATATAAATACTGTTTGTGGAACAACTTATTGCATTCGTCATGGAAGTGTAGTGTTGCTGTCATCATCATACAGCTCACCTATTCATTTAGCCTATAACACGACAGAAGTTACATGATGTCAGTGAATTAATTATGTTGAATGAACATTCAACGGGGGGCGACTGTGGCTCAGTGGTTAGCAAGTCAGTCTTTCAACCAGAGGACCGGGGTTCAAACCCAGCCTCAGCCAGTCCATGTCGTTGTGTCCCTGGGCAAGACACTTAACCCTCATTGCTCCCCGGGCGCTTCACGAGGCTGCCCACTGCTCCTTAAAGGATGGGTCAAATGCAGAGGATAAATTTCCCCAGTGTGGGACTAATAAAGGGGTTTCTTCTTCTTCTGAACAATGCAGTTCAGGGACAGTGCAATGCCCAGTCAAGCTCAGCCAGGGTATCCAGGCAGGACACATCCCAGGAACCACAATTGCACAGTGCGGTGCGTGGACCTGCACAGGCACCTTCAGGGACTGCAGTTCAAAAGAATATGGCCAGGTTTGGATGTTGTTCAAAGGATGCATCTCAGCTGTTTCAACAACAGCCCTCTTTAGTTCCTCACACAGTTGTTTGACTGCTGATTCAAATTAATTTGAATTTCATCTACTCCTCTTTCTACAGGTGTTTCCCTGGACTATTTAAAGATAAGCAGAAGTGTAGGCCTCCTTCGCGATTGTCTAAAAAAAGGTCAGGCACCAAAACAACGCCAATCCAATTCTTTCTTCTGGACAGCCCAACTGAGAGAACCCCCAAACCATCTGATGAGCTAATGCTTTTACAAGCTGGGTTAAGAAGAAGGACTGTAAATGTTCCAGAGGATGCTTGCCATAATGAGGTATGTGGTATGACACTTAATGAAGTAAGAACTGAAATTTGCACAAAATATTATAAACCTATACTAAAACAGCATATCCAGTGAAAACATTAGCCCCAATCTTAGCCACCAAAACCATATCATTTATTTTTGGAATGCTGCCAATAACTCTAATGAACAGATTTGTCTTGAGCTCATTGATTTGATAAATATTTGCTAATCTTACTCACACACTTTAAATTCATAGATTACACACATTCTTTCTGAGACGTATCCGAAGATGTCAGAACTGGAGGGTGCCTGGATGCTGCACAAAGCCATGGGTAAAAAGCAAGAGATTGAGTTGACTTTTTTCTCCAAGCAAAGGTAATTTATTGAATCTTTTTGTTTGTTATAAAGTTATCATGTTTTAAAAGTATGATCCTTCCAACAAGGGGCAGAAAATAAATATTTGTTTAATATTTGAACTTAAACAGGAGGATCAGGTCAACGGAAACTCAACTTGTTGACACCTGAAGAGGAAGGATACACAGGGGCCAGCCTTGTGAAGAGCTGGGGAGGCAAGGGCTGTCTCTACATTATGCCCATCCAGAACACACTGGACATTTCTCCCCTACCCTTCACAGCTCTGGAGTTCCAGGCCATGCCGAAAGCCCGGTGTGTGTCATGCCAGGAGAATGTGCCTCTGCAGCTCCTCGGTCTCCATGTCAAGACATGTATCCAGTCTAAAGTCAAGGTTGAGGTATGGCTTGCTGATTTGAAACTATAACATTGATGTTCTTTCTCCTTATTTAATGTACAGGTTGGTCATTGTGTCATTTCTTAAATTTCACAGCAACTATTGGATGGTGGGACCATGTTAGCAGTGTCCCTGTCAGCTTAACCCAAAATTGCTTCTGGCACTGTTGTTTATAACTATTGTTTTTTGTAAGTCATCAAGTCTTGATATTTAATTTTTATAGACCCACACTATCAACTTGGGTGACGAAGTGGTAAGCTATCAATACAAATGAAGAGATCATACATAGCATTTCATATTATTGAGCCATACATTTATGATTTCATTTCAAATATATCTGATGTGAATTACCCAGAAATGTTTTACAGGCATCTGATGATGTGCAGCCATCACATTTGGAGAGTAAGGTGAGCAAATTGCTTCTGTTTCTTCTTAAGATTTAGGTTTTAAGAATTAACCAGTGAAATGTTTTACATGATCTGTTCTCATCAAAGAGCATGTTTACATCTGACCTCTGAAAGAGTACATCTGCATTTTTAATGGATATTTAACACTATTTTTTATTTTCATAGGTTGCTTGTCCATTGTGCAGTCAACTATTTACAAAAGACGACATCCATGTGCATGCAAGTGTCTGCGGGGAGAGGTAAAAGCTTTTCTAAGTTTCTTCTTAGTATCTTACAAAGTTTGATGCATTTTGTATCCACTTGCTTAAAATGCTTAATCCCACTGTAGAGTCCCCTCATCGTCCCCCCTTTTATTAAAGAATTTGGACAGATGACGGATTAAGGTAACCTGTTTATGGAATTTTTTGTTATTGTTGATCTTTACAGCAACACAAATGAGGAAGATGCAGATATTAGTGAGGACACCGATGAGCACTTCGGCAGCTATGCTGTAGAACAGGGGTGCCCACACTTTTTTGGCTTGCGAGCTACTTTTAAATTGACCTAGTCAAAAAGATCTACATTAATAATGCTAAAAAAGATCTACATTAATAATGCTAAATATCTATCTATATAGATATATATCTATATAGATATATATTAATAAATAGCATTATTAATGTATAAATATACAGAGTATACTTTATATTTACAATATTGGCGTACCTTGCATAACTGCATAAACCTTTATGACACAATATAATTCTGTACATTTTTGGTCATTACATTTTACTCTGATGACTTGCACTGAATAGAAACAGCCAGGGTTATGCTGCGTTCACACTGAATGCGGCACGTATTATTCGCGAGTAGATTACATGCAAAGTCAATGCACAGACGCGAATGACGCGAATAACTTGGCCGAAAGATTTGCGTAGTGAAAGCCAATCAGCGTTGAGAAGCTCCGCATCATCACTGCTGTCCTGCCGGTGCTGAATCAAACAGCTGCTGGTCCGCCTGAAGCAACGCTGGAAGCAGCCGTCATTCAGACGCTGTTGTGCGGCTACAGATGATATTATGAACCCGGACACGGGGGCGTCTGATGGTCCGACGTTTGAGGGATTTCCACAATAACTATAAAGCAGAACTAGTGGTTAGTTCAATGGTGGATGGCGGAAACGGTACCGCTTTTACGGAGATAAGCCACGGAGATATCCCTGCCCCCTTTCAGCCGCGAGTAAAGCGAATGGCGCAAATTAACCACATAAAGTTGAGTAAACTCACGGGAGTAGAGAAGCGCAAATAATGCATTCAAGCGTCCGACCATGCGGGCGCACCGTCCGTGGTGATTGACATTGATTTACACAAATGCCGTAGGGAGGATACTTTTTTTTTTTTTTTTTTTTTAATGGCATGCGATCTACCCGCACTACCCTGGCGATCGACTGGTCGATCGCGATCGACGTATTGGGCACCCCTGCTGTAGAATAATTTTTAATGGGATTGGATAATGATGCTTGCCTTGGTCTGTCGCACTGAATTCTCAACAATATTGTTTTGATATTGTTGTGTAGCGTATCAGACATCCTGATGTCACTTGAAAAGAAAGTTGACACATCCCGGTCATTCAACATCAATGTGACAAGAGAGGACCTGTTTCAAAGGGGGCTGAAACAGTGGGCCAGGCAAAAACAGGCCTCCCCAAAGAATCTCCTCAGGGTCTCCTTCATTGGAGAAAATGGAATAGACCAAGGCGCTCTTCGTAAAGAGTTCCTCACCGGTATGTGTGCCCCACCAAGGTCAACACACATGATGAAAAGCACATTTAAGAGATTATCAATGTGAATAATATCTTATACATATTTAATACATTTGACAAAAGCAGCTCTTTGTTCTTTACAGAAATGGTGTGTGGCATTGAAGCACGTTTTTTTGAAGGAGATGGGGAAAGGGGGAAAAACCCTAAATACAGTATCTGTGACTACCAGGACAAGAGTTTCAAGTATGTGCCACAGTCTGTCATATAAAATATATGACTTTGTATTGTTTAATTAGGTAGTAAAAGTCCACTGCCATTTTGTTCTAAATAGCTTTTGTCTTTGTCACAAAAGGACTTGTGGGGAGATTTTTGCCACAAGTTTGGTGCAGGGGGGTCCTGCACCAAACTTCCTTACAAGATGGTGCTACCATTTCTTGTGCCATGGGGAGATGGACAAGGATGTTGGTGTACTCGAAGTCACTGATCAGGATATTAAAAATCTGATGACAGAGGTATTTAAACAGTGTAATGCATACATTTTTCCAAGTCAGGCATATAAAGTTATCAGACAATGTTTGTCTCTTTTTGCAAATATCAAGGTTGTGTCTCTACTTTCAGGTGAAAAATGCAGAAGGTGGAGAAAGGCTGATAGACTTATCAGATGCGATTGTGGCATGTGGCTACACTGGGCTAATAAATGTTGACCGAAAAAAGGCCATCACAGAGTAAGTTAACATGAACATAACACATAAATATTTGTCACAAAATGCTTTAGTGTTAAAAATTTAACTCTGAATCAATACAGTATTATTTTCGGTTACACTTTATTTTAAGGTGTCCTTGTTACAGTGCAATTATATATTTAAGTACAGAGTAATATTAAGTAACTACATGTAGTTACATGTACTTACTATAGGAATAGGGTAGGATTAGGATTTGGTTGAGGGTTAGTTGCATGTAATTATGCATCATTTACTGTTATTACTACAGTAAGTACATGTAACAAGGACACCATAAAATAAAGTGTTACCTTATTTTCTTACTGTTTATTAGTGCCATCGCTTTGCATGCACTGGTGAGGCTGATCCCGATCTTGAACCAGCTGCGTGAGGGATTGAGGCTCTACGGATTAGATGAGGTGTTAGCACAGCACACCCAGATGTGCCAGCAGCTCTTTGTCCCCGGCCACTTACAGGAAGTCAGTAACGTTGTGAATGAACAATTATTTTATTAGAACAGCCACTGTTAGAGACACTGATGACTTGCTCTTATGGCATATTCTGCATTTTTACTTTAAGCTGCCTTCAAATGTGTGTTCAAAGAGCTAAACGCTACAGGCTAAAACAAAAATGAATATTTAATTTAAATGTGCAATCCTTACTGTTTTACTGTGTTTAAGCATTTGATTTGCTTCCTTATTTTAGGTGAATGTAGACTTCCTTCTGCTTGCGCTATCTCCTGATTTCAGTGAGGAAGGGTCTGTGAGACGGCAGCGAGAGATGCAGATCATCAATTTTCTGCAGGATTTCTTGCAAAAGTTGGAAGACAGAGGTAACACACTGCTTAGCACCTTTTTCTATAATCCTTGTCCATCACTCTTAGCATACTATCATACACTTGTTTTCCACCGGTTTCATTTTATTCTATTTTTATTAGTTACTCCCTCTTTAGGTTTATATTCGTATGTGTATTCTGTCAAACCCCCGCCATGAATATGAAGAATGCATTTGTACTAACAGAAATGTTGGAAATTACTTATTTGTATTTGTCTCTGAGAAGAAGCAGACAGCCAAGAAGAGGGCAGCCCTGAAGGTCAAAGTCACGTGGCAGCTGTGCACGGAACAAATGGTGGGGGGGAGCGCCTGTCAGTCCGGAGCTTCCTTCAGTGGGTCACAGGTCAGGCACATGTTCCACTGATCGAATCCAAGAGAGAGGCATTCAAGATAACTGTTAATTTTGATCATGACTGCGACTCCCGCTATGGGGCACATAGCCTTTGTTACCCCATTGTCAATGCTTGTGCTGTTGCCATTACATTTCCTACACGCCACTTAGCCACCTCCCAAGAGTTTGAAAACAACCTAACTGAGGCAATCTGTGGTGGTTACGAGTTCAGCAGACACTAAAGAAGCATTTTAAGGTCCTTGTTACTTGTTTAAGTTACTTGGTAACTTTGTTACCCTTTTTGCACTTTGTTTCTATTTTCTACTACTGTGTACAAACAAGTGTACAACAAAGTTGTTCTATTGTTAAAAAGAATAAATCTAAAGATTTAACTGTGGTTGTTGTATATTTTATTTACATCACTTTCTGATCACAAAAACAAACATTAAACACCTGACAAAGCCTGAAGCACATATTCATGACATAGGAGATAAAGGTCTCTAGGGTCAGTGTCTCTATTTTCTTCAATCAGCAGCTGAAGCTCTACTAGCTGCTGTTCATTCAGTGGACACTCAAATTCAGGGACTACTATCACACCATCCACATCTTCTCCATAGTCAGCTGCAACATCCCAGTCAATGTCCGGCTCTTCAATATCCTGACAGTCGAACAAGACAGAAAAATACCGCTATCATTAGTCATCCCATGTTTACAGAATCTAATGTAATCTGTTTATCCCAATTGTTTGGCTTTTCAACATTAGCTGAAGATAAACATTTAGGGTTTGTACTATGCAACAAATTGATTTGATCAGGTGCTTAAATATTCGTATTAGTGTTAAACAGTACAAGTGTACCTAATAAAGAGGTCACTGAGTGCATATGAACTGTATTACCAACATTTGCATCAATTGTGATTGTTTCACCAGCTGAAGATGTGTTACACTGCTTAGAGCCTGGTGGGCCATCTCAAGGTTACATTAACAGCTCATTTTGGATATAAAACTTACTGTAGCAACTTAGTTGTTTTAAAAGGAAAAAAAAAAAACCTCAAGATTCTCTGGCTGGTCAATCGGTCGAAGCATCATTCCTGAGTGCCAAATCTGCTCAGGAGTTTTATTCCCTTCTGTTCTCAGTGGGTGGTTGTTCCATCCTTCCACAAAAGCCTCCAGGTCTGCCTTCAGTTTAGGAAGGAATGTCAGGTGGACTGTCAAAAGATCTTCTATAAAGGGAGAGGGTAGGAGTATGTTACTTTTCACAGGTGAGCTTTGAAAACATAACATTAATCATTGATTTGCCTTTTCGTAAATACATATCATTGATTTATGTTTTTTTTCCCCAGTATTTAACCATTTCTAAAATTCCACAATGATTTACAGTGATATACGACTAGCCATTAATGCCCAGCACTGGGCCATAATCGAAACTAACCGGGGCCAACATCGGCCCGAACCCGGCACGTCAGAAGAAACGTTTCGGCCCGGGTCCGGTTGCCGATTCGGCTGAGACTCGGGATGAATGACGCCCCAGAATCAGGCTGAATACACTGGCCCGATTCCGGCGTCCAACACTGCCGGCACTGGGCCATAATCGAAACTAACCGGGGCCAACATCGGCCCAAACCCGGCACACCAGAAGAAACGCGTCGGTCCGGGTTCGGTTGCCGACTCGGCTGAGACTCGGGATGAATGACGCCCCAGAATCAGGCCGAATACACTGGCCCGATTCCGGCGTCCAACACTGCCGGCACTGGGCCATAATCGAAACTAACCAAGGCCAACATCGGCCCGAACCCGGCTTGCCAGAAGAAATGCGTCGGTCCGGGTCCGGTTGCCGACTCGGCCGGGTTTTGGTTGTTGACTCGGCCGGGGTCCGGTTTCCAACTCGGTCCGGGTCCGGTTGCCGATTCGGCTGGGGTCTGGATGTTGACTCAGCCGGGTCCGGTTTCCGACTCGGCCTGGGTCCCGTTGCAGTATGAATATATTCATCATGGCACAAAAACAATACTTATTTAAGCCTATGAAGTTCACATTGTTTGTTAATCATAATTATAATGTGATATTGTCCAGAAAAGATATTAAGTGAAAACCATCAGTCAAATAAAGAAAGGTACATAATCTCATCTTAATTTTTTGCAAGTTTTTAAAATAAACATTTTGCATTTTAGATGACCAACTGCCAAATAAGATAATATAGTATATACTGTATATAGAATAATATTAGATATTCTATAATAATATGATAAAATATGACACGTAGACCAAAATGTTACAGTGAATTTGTATGAACGCACACTGTTGGGTCAAATTAAATTAAATTCAAATAAAACTCAAACAACTGCCAAACAAGACCACACTGTGGTAGCGACCTATCTCTCCGGCATCACGGCTTCACTTTTAAAATCCGTAGTTCCAGCCTGGTAGAGACAAGAAAGAGTTGTGAGATCTCACAATTTACAAAACATAAATGGTAAATCTATCAATAGTATTACAAACCGTTCTCACTCCTTATGTATCGAATATTGTGTCTGTAATATAATGTCTGACACCGTCAGCAACTGTGACACGCTGTATGTGACGAACTAGCTCCATCACAAACACACCTGCAGTCATCACAGTTGTGAATGGGTCAAACAAACACAGGAATGAGACCACTGTTGTAAACATGCATAACTAAGTTGTTGTTAGTCAAGTGAGTCGTTAGTGTCGTAAGTCACAAGATTCAGATCTCTTTTCTGAAACCAACAGTAAATAAGTGTTTTTGTTGCCTAAACCATACCTTCCTGTCGAGGTAGAAATTACATTTTTTGTATAAGACACGTATGCATGTAATGACACATCCAAAACTGACACTAGAGGGGAACGTACAGTCATTGTTTGAAGCTTAGTAGCACTGACTGTGGTATTTGACATATTGGGGTGAGAATGTGTTGAGTATTGAAAGCACACTTACTAAGGCTGTGGTTCAGGGGCTGCTTGTCTCAAGGCTCGCTCTCTTCTCCCTCCTTCTCGGTCAGATGCCAGCTGTAGCCATCGCTTTATGAAGCTCTCTGTTTCTCCATCGCTTGCATTTGCAGTTACAGAATTGCGATGGACTGATTCTTTAAAAGGAAGAGATGCCATGTTCATTCAAAACTAGTCAAGTCAATCACATCAACGTGCTATATGCTTTACATCAAAATAGACCCTAAAAGGGCCAAAAGGAGTTCAGGAAACATATAATGTAATATTTCAGAGCATAGTGTAGTGTCTGCCATGTGAATAGAATTACATGTTAACTATAAAAAGTGATGAACCATGTAAATGTTTGACATCTAAATACTGTAATATTTACAGCTTCAACATTGAAAACTGGTATGTTGAGTCAAAAAATACAAATAATTAATTTCTACTAGTTAATTTCTTGGTGACACTGCTCAAAGCTATGGAGCCCTTCTGAATCGTGTAAAATGCATTGAAATAATCTTAATTTTATTTAAAAAATTGTATTTAATGATGTATTGACGGACCAGTAAGTGTTAAAGATACAGAATGAAAGAAACCAATAAATACCTACTCAAAACAACATCTTTTAAACCAAGGGACTCCACCCCCCTCCAATTGATTGTCTTTGCCAATGAGTTTGACATCATCTTGCCAAGCACTCTCCATACGGTTTCTTTGATGGTCAACCCCCCAACAAGGCCGAAATAGGTGACCTGAAAGACATAAATGAAACAGAGGCAAACAATTAAGTATGATACATACGATAGTGTCAGTCAATTATTTTCTCACAATCTTCTAAATAATAATAAAAAACATTAACTAATAACTGTTTTGGTGGAATGATAAAAACACAGAAGAACTCCAATTTACAACATCCAAAAATTCTACATCTGTCACATAAACTTGGTAAGACTTGACAAAAGTAGAGCAATATTGGCCGGCTTATCTCCACGTATAGGTAGTTATTTGTAAAGCTCAGTAGTCATGTTGGAATACTAAAATAAGTCACAAACTAAAGGGTCAAATGTCAATTTAAAAGGGTCAGTAGCAAGCCTCAATAGTAGTAGTCATGAAAGAAGACATATACATCAAAGTCTCATAAGGTCTCAACATGCAATATGTTACTCTACCAATTTCTCTTTAAGATCTGTATCCACAGATAGGTTCGTCTCCACCTGACGAAGGTCTTCAAGAGTAGAAAGTGGAAATCCTGACACATCTGTTGGTTCGGCTGCGCTGGTCTTGCTCTGTAGCTGTATGATTATTACTTTTTGCTGCTCCTTAATGATCTCCAGCTGTGTCAGGATCTCACGAAGTATTGCTAAAAAATAGATCGCAACACAAACCAATATGGCCTGATTAGTTTTTAGATATGGCACAACATATACTTAATTGAAAAAAAAATTACAGAAAGAAACTGCAAATACTGTGGCTCAAAGCAATTACCGCCAACTCTGTTGTGTGTGTGTATTTGTCGTGGTACACTTGTTTAAGTGAGTTCGGCACCATTTACTGGTTCTTTTTCTGTTGCAGTCAAAGCATGTAGTGATTTAATTTTCATGTATCTTCTTTTGAATGGAAAGAAAATTATTAATCTTTAATCCGACACCTTTGGGTCCTCACGTTAGCCAAATAGTGTCCGTCAATTCATGCATAATAGAAACAAACATGTAGGACAGAATAATTAGATTTATCTTTTATTTACTTGTAACGTTTATGTCAAATAAGTTTGTGGTGTCACTGAAGATGCAGCTAAATGATGATAACACTTACGTTCACATGAGGGCTGGCAAGACAGGGTCGACAGGGACTGTGACACACTCTGTCTTCTGGCTGTCATCGGTGCTGGTACAAGGTCAGAAGGAGGGTTTAGGCAGAGAATGATTGTGGAAAGTGAAAAAAAACAACTAATGCGCATAAGCAGAATTGTATTGTGAAGTTGAAATACACTTATACTCACTATCCAGAAAAAGGCTCAATGAGAGTGGTTGTGATTGGTTGCTTTGCTAAGATGTGATGCTTTTTAGGCACCGAGATAACACATTTATGCAAAAGATTAAAAGAAGTGAAAATTAATATTTTCTTACTTAAACTTGTTTAGTTATACTTGATTATTTAAGTCAAAGACAGAACAACATAATAACTGCTAGTCTTGTTGTTTTTTTAAGAATTTGTGTGTGTGTGTATGTATATACATATATATATAGTTTCCATCAACTTGCTCATTTTTAATACTTACGACTGAAAGCAGGCTGATGAGACCTGTTTGTTGGAGTTGAAGGTGCGGACAAGGAAGGTGGAGGAATAATGTGTGGGGCAGCGGGCAGTGCGGTTGGGTATTTTTTCTTTGCCTGAGAGGTTTCAGGCTGCTCCATGTCGCTTTCACTGTCAGTGATGGGTCTTCTTGTGGTTCTGTTGAACAAAAGAACTTGTACGTTGATCGACCCGTCGTTCGAGCCCCTCTATCACTCCCGGGTGTTTTCCAAACTCGATCTCAGGAATGCGTATCACTTAGTGAGAATTCGGGAGGGGGATGAGTGGAAGACGGCGTTTAACACACCCCTGGGGCAGTTTGAGTATTTGGTCATGCCTTTCGGTCTCTCGAACGCCCCCGCCGTCTTCCAGACTCTGATGAACAGCCTGTTTCGTGAGATGCTCGGTCAATTCGTTTTCATTTACCTCGATGATATTCTCATTTTCTCCCGGTCAATGGCCGAACACCGCCAACACGTGAGGTTGGTTCTCCGGCGACTGTTGGAGAACCGGCTTTACGTAAAGCCAGAGAAATGCGAATTTCACGTGTCATCTGTCAGTTTTTTGGGCTACGTAATTGCGCAGGGCCAGTTGGAGCCGGATCACGCCAAGATTCGCGCCGTGGCCGACTGGCCCGTACCTAGTACGCGTAAAGAGCTACAACGGTTCCTCGGGTTTGCCAATTTTTACCGTCGCTTTATACGAGACTATAGCAAGGTGGCCGCACCCCTTACCCAACTCACGTCCCCCAAGATCCCCTACGTCTGGGGCCCCGAGGCCACCGGGGCTTTCGCTCGGTTACGGGCCCTCTTCACCAGCGCACCCATTCTCAAGCACCCGGATCCGACGCGGCAGTTTGTGGTGGAAGTGGACGCATCGGAGACCGGAGCGGGGGCCGTCCTCTCTCAACGGGATCCCACCTCCCAGAAACTCCACCCCTGCGCTTTCTTCTCTCGCAGGTTTAGCCTGCGAGAGAAGTCCATAAAAACTATGACGTGGGAAACCGGGAACTGCTGGGGGTGATACTGGCCCTCCAAGAGTGGCGGCATTGGCTGGAGGGCAGCCAGCTGCCATTCTGGATATGGACCGACCACAAGAACCTGGCGTATATCCGAGCAGCCCGGAGGCTGAATCCCCGCCAGGCACGGTGGGCACTGTTCTTGAGTCGGTTTGAGTACACCTTGTCCTATCGCCCCGGAAGCAAGAACGGGAAGCCGGATGCGCTCTCCCGGATGTTTCCTGCCTCGGAGTCCCCGGAACCCAGTCCCATCGTTCCCGCAGCGTGCGTCGTGGGGGCCGCCACCTGGGAGATTGAGTCGATCGTCCGGGGGCTCCAGATGCTGACCCGGTTCCTGATGGAGGGCCTCCGAATCGCCTCTTCGTTCCGCCGACAGTACGCGCTCCGGTGTTGCAGTGGGGACACTCGTCCAGCCTGGCTTGTCACCCGGGGGCGCGGCGGACCTCCACCTTCATCCGGCAACGATTCTGGTGGCCGGGGATGGAGGGGGACGTTAGGAGGTTTGTGGCCGCCTGCACGGTGTGTGCCCGGAGCAAGGCCTCCCATCAACGCCCCGCCGGACTGCTGCGTCCCCTGCCGATCCCAAGTAGGCCATGGTCCCATATCGCAGTCGACTTCGTCGTGGGCCTGCCGCCTTCGGAGGGAAACACCGTCGTTCTTACCATCGTCGACCGGTTCTCCAAGGCGGTGCACTACGTCCCCCTGCCCAAGCTGCCCTCCGCCTTGGAGACCGCCCAGCTCCTGGTCCAGCACGTCTTCCGGCTCCACGGGATCCCCATGGACATAGTGTCGGACCGGGGTCCCCAGTTCGCCTCCAGGGTGTGGGAGGCCTTCTGCCGGGCGGTCGGCGCCACCGCAAGTCTGTCCTCAGGTTATCATCCCCAAACCAATGGCCAGGCAGAGCGAGCAAACCAAGACCTGGGGACGGCACTTCGCTGTGTCTGCGCTCAGCATCCCTCCTCCTGGAGCACGCACCTTCCCTGGGTGGAGTATGCGCATAACTCCTTGTCCAGCTCCTCCACGGGGGGCCTGTCTCCGTTCATGGTATGCTTTGGTTTTCAGCCTCCACTGTTCCCGGCCCAGGAGGAGGAGGTAGCAGTCCCGTCGGTCGGCGACCACGTCCGGAGGATGCGGGCGGTCTGGACCACGGCCAGGGCGGCGCTCACCAGGTCCGCGGCGGCCAACAAGCGGTTGGCGGATCGCCTTCGTACGCCTGCTCCAGAGTATAAGGTCGGTCAACAGGTCTGGTTGTCTACGCGGGACCTCGCGTTACCAACTGAGTCCCGGAAGCTGACGCCCCGGTTCGTGGGGCCCTTTCCAGTAGCCAAGATCCTCAACCCCTCCGCGGTGCGGCTGACCCTCCCAGCGTCAATGCCCATTCACTAGACGTTCCATGTGTCCCTGCTGAAGCCATTCGAGGAGAGCATACATAGCCCTCCGGCCGTCGCCCCTCCACCCACCCGGCTCATCGACAACCACCCGGTCTACACAGTCTCCAGGATCATGGACGTCCGGCGCCGAGGACGCGGGTTCCAGTACTTGGTGGACTGGGAGGGGTATGGGCCCGAGGAGCGGTCCTGGCTCTCACGGCGGCTGATCGAGGATCCCGAGTTGCTGCGGACCTTCTACCGGGAACATCTGGATAAGCTCGGGAGGACGCCAGGAGGCGTCCGTTGAGGGGGGGGTGCTGTGAGGATCGATGGCGTGCCTTCCTCTCCCTCTCTCGCTCCCTCTCTCTCTCCCCTCTCCTCTCTCTCTTTTCTTTCTCTCTCTATCCCTAATCAGGAGGATGCCTGACAGCTGGATGGAGTGAGCGCCGACGCCCGCAGCTGCTGCTCATCTGCCATCAAGCAGGGCTTTAAAGTCAGCCTCCAGCCTGCACTCGGCGTCGAGAGATTGTTCTGCATGCCGTACGAGACGCCAGCCTTTCCGACCCGCAGACACGAGACGCAAGCACGAGCCTCAAGCCTTCAGACACGAGACGCAAGCACGAGCCTCAAGCCTTCAGACACGAGACGCGGACCTCGGAGCCCGCCGCGACGGAACCATTAGTTCGCTCCTCTCTGTGTGTTGAGTGTAAATAAAGCGCCTGAGCTTAACACATAACCTCCCTGTTCTGTTCATCTTTGCTTTTGGGTCCAGATCACCGGTCCTCACAGCCGGACGTAACAACTAGGATTAAATAAAATCAACAACAGAAGATGAAGGACAACAACAAACCTTACAAACCATGCACAAATCAAATAATAATAGAACACAGACACAGGAAACATTTAACTGACCAAGACTACAGAAAGTAGATGATAAATAGCACAATATGATGAGACAAACCCTTACCTCTGGAGGACACATCAAGAAGGTGATCCATCTCTAGGCTGTGGAGTGCGTTGTAATATTTTGATATCACACATGTTCTGACATCCCGCCACAAACGTTCAATCCTACGGATTTAGAAATTATTATTCTAACAATCAAGGACATGATAAAATGTTAGTATGTTATGATTTTACACACAAAAGACCTCTTTATTAGCTTGGTAAAAGCATCCAAAATACAAAAACGAAAAACCTTTGATTATGGACGCTTTTTCCTGACATGAAGCTTCCTCGATCAGTTCCACGGACAGTGAACATATATCGGGCTATTTCGACATTCTCCACTCCCTGATCACCTCTCACCCTGAAGTGCACACACAGATGACCAGTGTGTTAAAATCTGTCAGTGATGTACAATACACAGAAATAAAGTGCTACATTGTGTCAGAATAAACGTGTTCAGTGTGGAGGGGTAAGGCTATGACTGGGAGAGTATAAGGAAGTAGAGTGTAGTGAGGAAACATTTAAAATTATAATCCTTGAGAACCCTGAGTTTACAGTAAATTCTTTCTTAGAATATAACATCCATTATGTTTGTGTCTGTACCTTGAAGCCTGTAAAAACTTACCGTGAGGGTATTCCATGCCTCTCAGTAGCTTTTTTGAAGGCAGTGAATGCGGTTGATGCACGATTGTTTGTTGCAGCATTCAAGCACATCACCTGTGTTATGAGACATTTTCATAAATGTACATTTACTATTTGTCAGGCCAACACATGAAAAGACCCGATGAAATGAAATCTTACCTTCCTGGAGTAGCCGTCCACTGCACCAAAAAGTACAATGTTGTACCTGATGGGAACAAAATAAAGACCTACATTACCAGTTTCAACCTGGATTTTTATTGTAGAAATGTCATGGCAACATACTTATGCTTTGAGATCTATCAGTGTCTGCATCATTATATTTAACAAAATAAATAAATAATGAATAATCTGTACTGTACAGTACTGACCTGATAAGTTTGTGGTTAGTGTCGACATGCCACAGTGAAAGGGGCCCCCTGACAGAGTAAGTTCTTCGCACAATGCAGCCCAGTCCAGTCAGTCTAGAAAGAATCCCAAGCGAGTCCACTCGATGCATTGATGCAGTAACTCTCCTCCACTGGACGTGGATTCCCATGGACTTTAGCCTCCCTTTGACCATCCTATAGCCTGCTGTGGGCATTTCATTTTTGATGCGTTGGACTGCATTATCAAGCTCCTGGTCAGTAGCATTGCTGTAGTTCTGTCTGGCAGAGAGACCAAACTCCCTCATCCGTCTGTTGACTGTACTGGCTGAAACGCACAGTAACTTTGCGATGCAGTCCACAGACAGATTTATCTCCAAAAGCTCAACAAGTCTCTCCTTCTCTAAATTGTACCTGGGACGCCCCATCTCTCCAGCTACAGTTTCAACAGTACTGCTGGTAACTTCAGCATTTTCAATGTGGTCCATGACCAGATGGAGGAAATCTCTTAAGGCCTGTACAATATCTGGGGGGACATTTAATTGCCTTGACAGTGCTTCCCAGAGGTACAGCTCCTGCCGACATGCAAATTGTAAGAAGTCCAAGTCAAGAGGCATTCTTGAAAGGGCTGACTCTAATTTAATGATCAGCCTGGAAGTAATCTCACGTCTGACTATGTCCTGTTGAAGTGGAAAACAACATGAAATTAACACTGTACAATATCTGGGGGAAATTTAATGAGTTTAATCTCGCATTATAATGACTTTAATCTCAATATTTAATGACTTTAATCTCGAGATGGTTTTATTTTTTTATTATTGCTTGGCCCTAATCCTCTTCCGTATATATCTGATCTTAACAAGGTGAAAAAATAAAGAAATAAAATAGAAATAAAAACTTAACGTTAGCCCCTGATGAGTTTGCTAGCTCGCTAGCCTAAAACTTGCTAGTTAAGGTTGATTAGCTTATGTCAGCTACTTACATGTTCCAAACAAATTTCAGATTAAATTGCTATAACACTGTCAAACACACAGCCCCCACCATATCATCAATATCACTTACGCCTACATCTTCAGGTGTCGCCGCCATTCCGTCCACTGTGCAGTGTTAACTGAATGACTGAACTCCGTCAGATACTTTGACTCCGTGCTTCCTGTAATGAGAGCTGTCAATCAAGGATGTCCCTGTGTGAAAGTGACCAATCATAAGAGGGTCAGTGCCCTCCTTGGTTTCCGCCCCCAAATTGTCAAAAGTCATGTACACTTGAGCGAGCAGAAATCCACTGCGCGAGCAAAACAGCACTGCGCGAGCAGAAGCCCGCTGCGCGCGAGCAAAACAGCACTGCGCGAGCAGAAGCCCGCTGCGCGCGAGCAAAACAGCACTGCGCGAGCAGAAGCCCGCTGCGCGCGAGCAAAACAGCACTGCGCGAGCAGAAGCCCGCTGTGCGCGAGCAGCCTACACCTCTCGGTTGTTGAATTTGTGCGCGAGTACTTTTGACATGAATATAACGCCATATCCGTCACTCTTGCTGTGGGCGTCCATCCATACGCACACCCACACACACGCATGGATGCATGCGCACACACACACACACACACACACTTTCTGCTTTTTGCTTTCAATTTCCTACACGGTGTCGCTTCAATATATAACCAATTTGTTGATGCAGCCTCCCATGCACGATTACCCTTTGCACTCTTAAGTGAATTTAAATCATCAGCATACATATGGAAAAGGCTTAATGCTAATCTGCTACTTGACCTACATTTGGCTTTGTCCCCTCCAGCACTTGGAAAATTGAAATGTTTCTGTTTGGATATTTACTGCAATCTCAGAATCATGTATGATGTAAAGGGCTTTATATGTGAAGTTCAGAAGATATTAGCGTACTTTTTTAATCTTTGGGGGGGCTTGCTTTTTTTCAGTCAATAGCAAGCTTCGGTCAATGGCATCGGCTTTTTCAAAACTCTTTATGTGCATTACCAACAAGCATCTTAGCCAAACAGTTAATATCACCTGCAAAACTCACTCAAACCACCAAAACCCTTCATACATGTCTAAAAAAAAGCTCATTGGACCAAAAAACTGGCAACAATTCACTGTTTGAAAGGAAACTTATACATTAGAATAATAATAATAATACATTTTTCACTTTATTAGTACAGTACATAAGTACATGCAACAATAATGAATCAGAAATGCAGCAATTTACTTCAATATCCTTTATTTCTTTCTATATTGTTGGATGAAGTAATTTAAAATAAATAGTTAAAGCAAAAATCCTCAAATTTAAAATCTTTCAGACTCAACTCTAAAAGGGACAATGTTTTATATCATAAAGCGTAATAAGTGGCTCTTAAAGTGTAATATGTGGCTCTTATCTCATCAGAGACCACTGTTCTTGGTCTTCCTCTCCTGTGTCCTCCACACATTCTCCCTCTGAGTTTGTAATGATAAATATTATATTTTACTGTAAATATTCTAAAATTTGTTTTATATTTCAATATGGCTAATGCAGAGAGGCTTGAATTTAGATGAGATTTTAGAACTAGATTTTGGGAAATGTGGTCATTGAATAGTTCTTGATTGCTATTAAACAAAATGCATTCAAAGAAAAAATGTCAGCAATTATTTAAAAAGAAAATAATAATATTGGGTTCCTTTTTTTCAAAACGCTAAACACAGTCAGCACAATAGACGTCAATGTGACCTAAACTAGCAGACCCATTTGCTGCAGTATTTAAGCTATTACTTGATAGCGACCAGGAAATGTACATGGAATTGTCACTTGCAGCCGGTCAAAGAACTAACTGACAGCTGTAAGTCATCCTGTTGATAGACTTGCCACCAACATAATTACGCCCTCAGGTAGATCAGCTGAATAGAGTCCAAAGTTCAGCAGAGACCCCCCAATCCAATGCGTCCACTAATTGGCGGATTGATCCCCGGCTCCTCCAGTCTGCATATCCAAGTGTCCTTGGGAAAGATACTGAACCTCAGATTGCTGTGCGAGTGTGTGTGAATGTGTTACTTTATCAGCTAGTTTGGCAGCCTCTGCAATCAGTCTATGGATGTGTGTGTGAATGGGTGGTTAGAAGACTCTATCAATTCAGGTCCATTTACCAAGTAGACACCCCTCATGATTAAAACCACTTCCACGTGAAATCCAAGGCGATTAAAAAGTTTGAAGGAGCACGCAGCCAAACATCCAGTTAACCAAATAAATAGCTGCTCTCGGCTCCGACAGGTAGGGGAGCCTCCTAGCTGCTGGTATTGACGTTGCCTGTGATTGGTAATGTTTTACAGTACGGAACACAACATTTTAGCTTACTTGTATAAAGCCGGTTCTCTCAGTAGCATGGGTGAGTGTCTCACAGTGGGGAACGCCTACGGCGGTACTTCATCGGAAACTCCTATCACATTCAGCCAAATAGGATTGGCAAGAATTAAGCCAGTGTCTTGGAAGGACTTGACTTCATTCAAAAATGCTCACCTCTTCTTCGCTATTAATGAGCAAGTAGGGTGGTCTGTTGAGACTCTCACCAGGGGTTACTAATGGGGAAGCTGTAACATCAAGCCTGATAAGCTAAAACAATAGCTCCCACAATCCAATTAGATAGCCGCTGCTTTTGAGAGCCGCCTTACTCAGGACACCCAGGTTGGTTATCAGGCTAGCCGTTTCTTCCTCCTTACCCTGTGAGCAAAGGCGCGGGGTGGTTGGTCTGACCGGGTCCCTTCTTGAGGGACAGATCTTTTCTGCTACGGGCCCTCGGAGCTAATGCTCTCATGGAGCCAGAGGGGCTGCTTGCAGGTTTCAGCAGCCTTGGGATTCTGAAAGTGGGAGGTGGTTGCACGGCAGACCAGGCGTTATGGGAGTTTTGAGGAGGTCCTCCTTCTCTTTGGTCCACAGGGGTAATGAGATTTAGCCAGCGGGCACTCGTGCAAAACCATCAACCCCATGGCTCTACCTTGCATCTGGAATGCCGTATGCTGTACTAGAAACAGTCCGCTCTTGATGGCTGAGTGGGCCCCGAGGACAACTTGGATCACCGCAGGCTCTACTGGGTGCATGTTGCGGAAGCCACTCTCCATTCCCTCTCAGTCCAGCATGGAACAGTCTTCTCAACTCAGTCTGGACTTTGGGCCATTGGAAGTCGAGTTTGGCCGCCGCGCATTTGCACACGTCCTGCAAGACCAATATGTGGGAAGATGAGTTCCCGTCACCTGTCGGAGCCGCCATTCAAGGTTTGTTTTCTGCAACCCAACGGGCAGACAGTAGTAAAGAGCCATCATCATCATCCTCGGCGGTCATGAAAACTACCCTACAGTCGTGGGACTAAGCAACCAGAGATGCAGTGCTGCAGCTTAAACAGGAGAGATGGATCGGTGAAACAAAGTGTTGTTGAGATATTTTACGGTTACGTGTTTTCTGTACATCTATTACGTTGTTTATGTTTTATGTGCCTATTTTCAGGCCAACCTAACTAATAATGAAACAAAAATTAGTTGATCACCAAAAAAGTGGAGCATAGTTAGCTGCTATTCTTCAATGAAGACCAGTCTACCAATACTGCGGGGAGGAAGGGTATAAGCAGCAACAATAAGGAGGGAATGGAAGCTAAAATATAAGTCTCTTCCTCTCCACCAGCCATCTTTACTGTTGCGGCAATCGCATCAAATGAAACATCTCTATATGTTGCTGTTTGTATATTTCTTTATGTTTAGATGTATGGTTCTGTGTACTGGCTGTTAAAACTAACACCCCTCTGTGCCAAATAAATCTATACTAAAACTACATTTTGAATAAAACATTCTAATTCGGGTGCTTCGACAACTCATACTAATAATACAAAACTAATAAAGACACAGTTACAATCAGTGTTAGTAAAGAGTTATCATCACTGTACTTATACTAATAAAGACACAGTGTCACAGTAGAGATATGTTTGCTTATTTCCCACAATGCATTGTATTTTTATGCTGTGTTCTGTGTCCTGCATATAAAAGCAGGACCAATTTTCTACCGGTGGAATGCATTTGTCTTATTTATTCATTATTTGCGTCTGTATGTTTTAAAATTCTGATTGTGAAGTCATTATTAGATAACCCAGAATATGTTTATGGTTTCTCTTGAACAATGGAATAAATTTATTAGGCTCAATGTTTCAAGGGAAATTGAAATGGTATAACTCTTCAAACCCGACACTCCGGAATTATGAGTCTCACGTGACCGTATGGAAATGATGATGAATGATATAAAAAGTGGTTCTTGCTCACAGATATACTCTTCAGCTCTCTCTGACATTAACGGTTTCCAGAATAAAAATCATTGGGGATTATGAAAAGACAAATGATTCCAATAAATTAAGATAGTTCTAGATGGTTCTTTTGTTGTTCAGACCCACAATGAACATGTATTTAAACCAGATGTGAATCAGAAAACCAATCAAATATATTGGTGATCTGTCTTCACTCTGCTAAGAAACTCCAGCGATGATGAGAAATCTGTTTGTCATGTCTCATCCTTGTTCCCTCGTTAACTTACTTTATTTTTGTCATTCCATTTTTCCTGTTTTATGTTGTGTTACTCATGTAGTTTCAGGACTCCTCTAGTTTCAGAACTCTTCACGTCTTGCCTTTGTGTGTTTTCCCGCCACTGTGGTTGTCTGCCCCACCCCTGATTGATCCCACCTGTGTGTAATCACTGTCTCTCAACCAGTTTGTATTTGTACTGTATTTGTGTCTCGTGGTCCAGCGATCCCCTCGCGGTTCTTGTTCCTGGTTTTGGTGATCGCTGCCTGAGTGCTGATGAAGCAGCTAAAATGTCAGCATGGCCTCGGCATTGTCTTGTGGACAGACCTTACAAAGCATGAATTCAGACGGCATGCAGTTGTTGAGGCATCCTTTTGATCCATTTATTGCAATTTAATCACAAGCATTTTAGTCCAAATATCAATCAGAGCGAGCTTAGTGACTGCAGTGTGTGCTCCTTCGCTCTGTTTGTCCCTCATCACCAGCCCTCCTGATGGAAATTGTGCTGAGACCATGAAAAGCCCTTTCACTGTTTAATCATCATTACTTGGCACAAAGAGCCAGGTTCAAACACAGGGCCAACAGATTGACGACCCTCTGATAAGAGTAATCAAATTTATTATACGCTCCCTTTCACCAGGCTGTCTCCGGGAGAGTAAGCAAACCAAGGACTGAGGCCTTGGGGACTCCTGAGCAAGCAACTTGTGTCTTGTCTTCTGCATTTACATGTTAAAGCTTGGGTTGTCATTACAAATGTGGTTATTTAAACATCTCAATCTATTTAATTATGTTGGCTGTGTATTTGTCAAGCTGTGCCACGAACGTGGCTTGAAACCCAAAGTTGTTATACGCATGAATTATGCATTTACCTGAAAGAAGGTGAAATAAATATATACATGGGACATCTAAACCAGTAATGAAAACGTTCATGGTCTAAGACAAATCATTTCTTGAGCTGAAAAAAAGGACAGACAGATAAAAAGTGAGACAGCACTTGCAACCAGCCAAAGTAGAGCCCTATCTTCTTGAACGGGGAGACACTTGTTTTTTACTTGTATATATTGTAAAACAAATGTTAATACAGAATAGAATACCCTTTTCGTTAGGGGACAAAGAGTATAGACACACAATTGGAGCAGTGTGCAAAATATCTAACATTAATACTCACTTCGCTCACAGGGCAGGCCATCGATTTACAAATTCGGAAATCACAAGCGAGTCCTGGACAACCTCCTGATGTCTGTAGGAGAAGGCCTTCTGCATTTTCATTTTTACCACAGCCTCATTGTTTCTCTTTTTCACCAGTCAAGAGAGATACCCTTTTATCCTCAAGACTCTATTGTTACGCAGGCTTGTGGGTCACTCAAAACGGTTATCCTTCTAGATTCCCTTGTTATTTTGTGATAACTGAAAATTCAGTGTGGCCTGCAGGGAACATTTTACGTTAAACAATGATGTGCCTTTTCAAGGTAACCATCCGTCTCCCACCTCCCTACCTCAGAGTGGATAAACATCTACCAGGTCTTCAAGATCAACAAGGGCACCCTCTCTAATAGGAGATATTGTGTGTGGGTGCCCCCCCCCCCAGAAAAAAAGTTATTAAAAAAATGCCCCCTCCCCCATGTAATGTGAACTATGAGTGGTTCTCACACTACAGCTATGGTTATTTTAGGTTAAGGCCCTAAATCTTTTTCAAAATTATAAAATTGCACGTTATAGTGACCTCAGTATCATCCAAAACAACCAAAACAAATGTGTGTAAAATGTTGATATTTGTTACAGCCAAAACAGCCTTGGGTCAAATTGAACCCAAAGAATGTTGATGCGTCCAAGATGTGTACAGGACATTGAAAACATATCATCATGTTAATTTTATGTTTACCCAGTTGTCTCCATTAAATTAGGAAACGTCATGAAATATGATGCGAAATTTAGAGACGTTACACATTGAATGGGGTTAAATTGACCCAAAGATAACAGGAGGGGAAGCTATGCTTTGCCTCAAACCATATAGTCCATTGCCCTACTAAAGGCCCAAAACGTCCGATAACCTTAACCCTAATGTTGAAGCTGCTAGCTCGTGATGAATTACATAGGCCATTTTGCAATTTTGCTAACCAACCTTTCAAATGTAATTGCAAAAACGGGTTAGGGTTAGGCACATATGTCTTCGTAAAACAAATACTTCTAAAATAACATATTACTTCCCTGCTAGAAAAACCAGCATAGACCAGCAAACCTGGTGACCAGCATTATGCTCGTATTTAGAAACACTAGAAGACTGTTTTCAGTCACTCTTTAATTAAGAGTTTTTTTTGTTTTGTTTGTTTATGTCCATGATTTCTTCCATTATGTAAGGGCCAGCCTTTGCCAATTTAGCCTGCAATTCCGGAGCCACTCCTTGATGCAGACTGAAAAGCAATGTAAAAATTAACATTAATGTGTCACGTCAGAACAAAGAAACACTTGATATAAAATAAGCCGGTCCACGGCATCCGATAAAGACTATATAGCTACTGCTACATTAAGAAGGCTTTCAATGTTTGCAGCTTCTTTGAGGTTAAAGGTTGGTGGGTGGTTTTGGTGGTGTGGCACTCCTTCCCTGTAAGGCTCCCCCCCAAGGGTTTTTAGTGCCCCAGATTGCCACTGCCAATTATTTGACAAATAAGGAGTCACGGTTGTTCCTGGTAATTCGGACCCAGGCGTCTTTCCTTATAACGATGCCTCCTTCCAAGGTAATCTGAAAAAGATCCAACACATAAACAATCAAAACATTAGATTATAGGAAATCCTTATAAGATAGTTATTATATTAACCAGTGAATACAGATGCAGAGGTCTTGTTTACTTATATATACTATATGTTTCATTATTTAGGTTTTGGCAATGTGTATACATATAGTAAATTGTAAAATTATAATTAAAAAAATATTGTACCTTGTCTCCAACAGGAGATACAGATGGTTCCTCTCCAGTATCACATTCAGTTTCTGAAACTACTTAGAGCATAAGATAAACACAGTTGCAGTTCCTTGCCTAGTTTTACCCACTTGCATCAGGAACTATACTTCTACAATTTCACTTAAACCAGTTTAGTGAATATGGGTCTACTTAGTTATTTTTTTATGACTGAACCGTATTATCAAGGGTTAGATAGACAGATAGATATAGACTTTATTTATCCCTAGGTGGAAATTAGTTTGTACCAATTAGGGTTGATGTGCTGCTCAACTTCTTCAGCAGCTGTTGCTGCAACTCAATATTGAGAGCATGGAGTGTTTTGTTTTCCGCCTCAACCGCTACTCTAACCTGTAACAGAAGGAAATATATCATGACTAACTACATTATTAGGAGTTGTGGGGCAGGGGGCATGGTTTAGCGCGGCTGCAACAGGGGAAAGAGAAGGGCGGCTCAGGGAACAGGTGTGGGCAATTAGGGGAACCAGCGGCACCTGGGTCTGATGTGTGTGTGTGTGTGTGTGTGTGTGGGCGTGGCGGGACCGCGCCCTTAAAAGTACCAGCAGGAGGCGAGCGGGGAACAGGAGTGAGTGGACGGGGCCGACGACACTGGCACCGGCACGCAGGAATGCGAGAGAAAGAGAGCGAGAGAAAGAGAGCGGCAGTGTGCCGAGAGAAATAAAAAGCATTAAACTGACCTGTGGCCTATGTAATCCTTGACGGCAACCCGGGCGAGAGCGGACCTTGTGTACAGTGGCGCCTGAACAGGGACTCGCGTGACACCGGGAAGAAACGCCATGGACGGAACGTCACAGCCACTCGTCGCGCTGGGCCAGCTGGTGGCCAGCGTGACGGATATGCAACGCATGCAGGCGGAGGCAACACGGAGGGTCCTGGAGTCCATCCAGGACCAGGCGGAGCGTCAGACATTCGCCTTCGAGCAGCTCGTTGCCCGAACGGGGGCCGGAGCGGCGGCAGCGGTGGCACTCCACCGCATGACCGAGGGGGACGACGCCCGGTCCTTCCTGGACGCCTTCGAGGCTACGGCGGAGGAGTGGGCGATACGGCTTCTTCCGTTGCTGGCCGGGGAAGCGCTGACGGCGGCAATGGGGCTTCCCCCGGCGGCGCGGCGGGGCTATGCCGAGGTGCGAAAGGCCATAGTGGACCGGCTCGGCCTGTCGTCCGAAGACTACCGGCGGCGGTTCCGCGCAGCGAGGCTGGGGCCCGACGACCGACCCTTCGCCTTCGCCCAACAGCTCCGCGATGCAGCAGGGCGGTGGCTCCAGCCCGGGGACGGGGAAGAAGCCGCGGCGGTCGTGCAACGGGTCGTGCTGGAGCAATTCATCGAGGGGCTGCTGACCCCGCACCGCATCCTGGGTCCGATGCCACCGGCCCGCGGACCTGGCGGCCGCGATCACCCTGGCGGAGGACCATCTGGCGGTGTACCCGGCCGGCGGAGGGAGTCGGGACCCACCGGCGGCACCGTTCCGGCCAACCCCCGCCCCGAGGCGGAAGTGGCCGCCACCAACCCCGCGACAACCGGAGCCAGGTCCGCCGACGTCCGACGGGCCGGACCCATCCAGTGCCCGCAGCCTTCCCAACCCACCGGGGGGCCCTCACGCGCTAGGGCCGGGGTGTTGGAAGTGCGGCCAACTCGTACCGTGTTCCGGTAAGTCTCCAGGGGGGTACACACCAGGCGATGGTGGATTTGGGCTGCACGCAGACCATGATCCACCAGAGCCTGGTTCGAACTGGGGCATTGGTGGAGGCAGCACGGGTGCGGATACGGTGTGTACACGGGGATATCCACGAGTATCCCTTAGTCCCGGTGGAAATTAGGTATGGGGGGAAAAAGCATACAGTGAAGGCCGCGGTTAGCTCCCGCCTTTCGCACCCTCTAATTCTGGGGACAGACTGGCCGGGGTTTGCTAAGCTAATGGGGCAGGTAGCGGGGGTGCGGCCACGGCAGGTAGGGCCGTGTGATATGTGTGCGGTGCTTAGCGGAGACGCGGGTCCGCCCGACGCTACAGACAGGGAGGGGGAACCGGCTGGGTCTCCGGGGGAGATTCCGCCGGCTCCCGAGTTTCACTCCATGGAAGATTTTCCACTCGAGCAGTCTCGGGACGAGACTCTGCGCGCGGCCTTTGACCAGGTGATACGAATTGATGGTCAGCTGGTGCGCCCTGACGCAGCGCAGACATATCCGCACTTTTGTTTGATCAGAGACCGGTTATATCGGGTGAGCCGTGACGCCCAGACCGGGCAGGAGGACACCCAATTGCTGGTGCCGAAGAGCCGCCGGGAAATAGTTTTTCAGGCGGCTCACTATAACCCAATGGCCGGGCACATGGGGTATGATAAAACACTGCACCGGATAATGGCCCGATTCTATTGGCCGGGGATCCGGGCGGATGTGCGCCGGTGGTGCGCTTCATGCCCGGAGTGTCAATTGGTAAATCCCCCGGCCATTCCGAGGGCGCCATTGTGCCCTCTGCCATTAATGGAGGTACCGTTCGATAGAATCGGCATGGACCTCATCGGGCCATTTCACCGGAGCACACGCGGATATCGCTTTGTGTTAGTCCTGGTGGATTACGCCACGCGATATCCTGAAGCGGTGCCGTTGCGCAACATCTCGGCAAAGAGTGTTGCGCAGGCGCTGTTTCAGGTCATCTCCCGAGTCGGGGTCCCGAAAGAGATTCTGACTGACCAGGGCACGTCGTTCATGTCACGCACACTGAGAGGGCTTTACGGGTTATTGGGCGTCAAGTCTATTCGAACCAGCATCTACCACCCACAGACCGATGGGCTGGTGGAGCGGTTCAATAGGACCTTGAAGACCATGATCCGTAAATTCATTAGTGAGGATGAACGCAATTGGGATAAATGTCCACGGGATTTTCTCCCTTTGAACTGTTGTTCGGCAGGCAGCCACGTGGGGTGCTCGACCTGATTAAAGAAAGCTGGGAGGAGGGGCCGAGCACCAGCCGGAATGAGATCCAGCACATCCTGGACCTGCGGGCAAAGCTGCATGCCTCGGGTCGGCTTTCACGAGAGAATTTGCACCAGGCCCAGGATCGGCAGGCACGCCTGTACAACAGAGGGGCCAAGCTGCGGCAATTCGCACCGGGAGAGAAGGTACTTGTATTGCTCCCTTCATCCAGCTCGAAACTCCTCGCCAAGTGGCAAGGGCCCTTTGTGGTCACACGGCGAGTCGGGGAGGTCGACTACGAGGTGGTGCGGTCGGACAGGGGCGGGAGCACGCAGCTATACCACGTCAACCTCCTGAAAGCGTGGAGGGAGGCGGAGTCTGTTTCGCTGGTGTCCGCAGTTGTGGAGAGGGAGGAGCTGGGGCCTGAGGTGCCAAAACCGGGCGTTCCCGCCTCGCTCCATTGCGAAGCCCACCTCTCGGCGACCCAGCAAACAGACGTTGCCGAGCTGCAGGAGCGTTTTGCGGACGTGTTCTCGCTCCGGCCCGGTCGCACCGACCTCATAGTCCACCGGATCGAAACCCCCCCAGGGGTGACCGTGCGGTCACGGCCCTACCGACTCCCTGAACACAAGAAAAAAGTGGTTCAGCGGGAGTTGGAGGCTGGAGATGGGGGTAATAGAAGAGTCCAACAGCGCCTGGTGTAGTCCCATCGTTCTTGTGGTCAAGAAGGATGGGTCTATACGGTTCTGTGTGGACTACCGTAAGGTGAATGCGGTGTCACGGTTTGACGCCTACCCGATGCCCCGGGTCGACGAGCTCCTGGACCGGCTAGGCACGGCGCGTTTCTTTACCACACTGGATTTGACCAAGGGCTACTGGCAGATTCCCCTGTCGCCAGAAGCCAAGGAAAAATCGGCCTTCTCCACTCCGTACGGGTTGTTCCAGTTTACCACGCTTCCCTTCGGGTTGTTCGGGGCGCCGGCCACATTCCAGCGACTCATGGACCGGGTGCTGCGCCCGCATGCTGCATATGCTGCCGCCTACTTGGATGATGTCATCATCCATAGCACTACGTGGGCGGAGCATGTGCGGCGGGTGGGCGCGGTACTGGAGTCGCTGAGGGCGGCCGGCCTCACGGCCAACCCGGGGAAATGTGCAATTGGACGGAGGGAGGTACGGTATCTGGGGTACGACTTGGGCGGAGGGCAGGTGCGTCCCCAGGTGGACACAACGGCGGCCATTGCCGCCTGCCCGCCGCCCAAGACTAAAACGGAGGTGAGGCGGTTTCTGGGGCTGGCGGGCTACTACAGGCGGTTTATCCCCGGCTTCGCGGAGCTGACCAGCCCCTTAACTGACCTGACCCGGAAGGGTGCCTCAGATCCGGTCCAGTGGACGGAGCAGTGCCGGCTGGCGTTTGAGGCAGTCAAACGGGCCCTCTGTGGGGAGCCGCTGCTCCACACTCCTAACTTCTCTCTCCCTTTTGTGTTGCAGACCGACGCGGCCGACAGAGGGCTGGGGGCCGTTTTGTCCCAGGAGGTGGGGGGGGTCGACCGGCCCATCGTCTACATCAGCAGGAAGTTGTCCGAGCGGGAGGCCAGGTACAGCACGGTCGAGAAGGAGTGCCTGGCCATCCGATGGGCGGTCGACTCCCTGCGATACTACCTCCTGGGGCGCCAGTTCACCCTCTGTTCGGACCACGCCCCGCTCCAGTGGCTCCACCGCATGAAGGATACTAACGCCCGGATCACCCGGTGGTATCTGGCTATGCAGCCTTTTAATTTCAAGGTGGTCCATAGGCCGGGGACGCAGATGGTCGTGGCTGACTTCCTGTCCCTCTCCCAAGGGGGGGGGGGGAGTTGGCTAGGCCGGTGGCTCCCCGACCTAAGACGGGCGGTGGGGGGTATGTGGGGCAGGGGGCGTGGTTTAGCGCGGCTGCAGCAGGGGAAAGAGAAGGGCGGCTCAGGGAACAGGTGTGGGCAATTAGGGGAACCAGCGGCACCTTGGTCTGATGTGTGTGTGTGTGTGTGTGTGTGTGTGTGTGTGTGTGTGGGCGTGGCGGGACCGCGCCCTTAAAAGTCCCAGCAGGAGGCGAGCGGGGAACAGGAGTGAGCGGTCGGGGCCGACGACACTGGCACCGGCACGCAGGAAGGCGAGAGAAAGAGAGCGAGAGAAAGAGAGCGGCAGTGTGCCGAGAGAAATAAAAAGCATTAAACTGACCTGTGGCCTCTGTAATCCTTGACGGCAACCCAGGCGAGAGCGGACCTTGTGTACAGAAGTATTACGAATATTTAATCAAATATAGTAAGTGAAGCGATCTGGCTATTTATAGACAAGACAATAGCAGTTCATCAATATTCGTAAATCATTGAAGACCAAATCTGAGTTGTATGTGGTACTTATGCCATCTAGAATATAGCAAATTAAGTAATGAGCACTCACAGATAAGTAATAATAATAATAATGCATTTTATTTTTATCACACTCTTCTTTCAAAATAATCTCAGAGTGCCACACATATATAGTAAAAACAAATAAAATAGTTAAAACATAGTTAAAGCAACCCATAATTAATAAAATAGCTGACAACAAATTAACTCAAGGTAAAAAACTTCCTTCCTGAATAAAAACGTTTTTAGGCCAGTCTTAAAAGAGTTCAGTGTCTGAGTTGCCCTTAGGTGGTCAGGGAGACTGTTCCACAAGCGTGGCACTGCCGAGCAAAATGCCATGGTGCGGAGCTTGGTGTTGGGGACCCGAAGGAGCGAGCGGCCTGTAGATCTGAGACTGCGGGTGGAGGTTAGGGGAGTGATATGTTTTTGTAGGTAAGGAGGTGCATGTTTATTGATGCATTTATGGGTGAGTTGTAGGACTGTGTAGTCAATCTGGAATGAAACAGGGAGCCAGTGTAGTGAGTGGAGAACGGGTGTGTGGGGCAGGGGCGCGGTTTAGCGCGGCTGCAGAGGGGGAGACGGGAGGACGGCTCTGGGAACAGGTGTGGGGAATTAGTGTGAATGCGCCACACCTGTGGCTGGGCGTGTGTGTGTGGGTGTGTGCGTGTGTGGATGAGAGTTAAAAAGCCCGCAGTAGCGGCAGGACGGGAGAGTGAGCAGAGCTAGCAAGTGCCGTGAGGCTGCATGACAATAAAGATCCGACAAACCAAAGCCAACTCTCCGTGTGTGATCTGTACAATCGCGGTCAGAGACTGCCCGGCTGCTTTAACACCACAGACTGGGACATGTTTAAGCAGGCAGCCACCTACAACCACCAGATCAACATCCAGGAGTATTCAGACACTGTTACAGCCTACATCAGCAAATGCATTGATGATGTCACGGACACCAAGACCATCACAGTACGGGCCAACCAGAAACCATGGCTGAAGGGGGAAGTCCATCAGTTACTGAGAACGCTGCTTTCAGGGCAGGTGATGAGGCTGGCCTGAGATCAGCAAGAGCCAACCTGTCCTGTGGCATCAGACTAGCAAAGAGGCAGTACAGCAGCAGGATAACCCAGCACTTCAGCGACAGCAAAGACACAAGGAGCCTCTGGCAGGGGATACAGACCATCACGGACTATAAACCTCAACCACAGACCTGTGACAATGACACCACTCTGCTGAATAGTCTGAACAACTTCTTTGGACGGTTTGAAGCTGACAACAGCACCCCTGCACAGAAGACAACACTCCCTCCCTCCAGATGACCAGGTGTTGTCCCTGTCTCCAGCCAGCGTGAGGAGGTCCCTCTCCAGGATCAACGCTCGCAAAGCTGCAGGACCTGACAACATTCCTGGTCGTGTGCTTAAGGACTGTGCAGAGGAGCTCACAGATGTCCTGACCGACATCTTCAACACCTCCCTGAGCCAAGCTGTTGTCCCCACCTGCTTCAAGAGCACCACCATCGTCCCTGTTCCAAGGAAGGCATCTCCATCGTGCTTCAACGACTACCGCCCTGTGGCACTGACCCCCATCATTATGAAGTGCTTCGAGCGGTTAGTCATGCAGCACATCAAATCCATCCTCCCTCCCTCCCTGGACCCCTACCAGTTTGCATATCGGGCCAACCGGTCCACCGAAGATGCAATCTCCACCGCCCTCCATTCAGCTCTCACTCACCTGGACACTAAGGACTCTTACGTGAGGATGCTGTTCTTAGACTTTAGTTCAGCTTTCAACACTATCATCCCCCAGCAGCTGATACAGAAACTGGACTGTCTAGGACTAAACACCTCACTCTGCATCTGGTTGCTGGACTTCCTGACCGGAAGACCACAGGCAGTCCGGGTCGGCAGCAACGCATCCAGCACCATCACAATGAACACAGGGGCCCCCCAAGGATGCATGCTCAGCCCCTTACTCTTCACCCTGCTGACCCACGACTGCACACCAACACACAACAGCAACCTATTCATCAAGTTTGCGGACGACACTACTGTGGTGGGACTCATCAACAACAACGATGAGTCAAACTACAGGGACGAGGTGAGCCAACTGGCCGCGTGGTGCAGAGGCAACAATCTCTCTCTTAATGTTGAAAAGACGAGGGAGATTGTTGTCGACTTCCGGAGAGCCTCCACCCAGCACCCTCCACTGACCATCAACAGTGCTGCTGTGGAGAGAGTGAGCAGCACCAAGTTCCTGGGTGTGCACATCAGTGAGGACCTCTCCTGAAGCAGCAACACCGCATCACTGGCCAGAAAAGCTCAGCAGCGCCTCTACTTCCTCCGCAGACTGAGACGAGCCAGATCACCGGTCCCCATCATGCACACCTTCTACCGTGGAACCACCGAGAGTATCGTGACCAGCTGCATCACTGTGTGGTACGGTAGCTGCACCGCATCCTGCCGGAAGACCCTGCAGCGCATAGTGAGAGCAGCTGAGAGGATCATCGGTGCCCCCCTCCCCTCCTTTCAGGACATCTACAACACACGCCTGGCTCGAAAAGCACTCAGCATTGCAGGCAACTCCACCCATCCCAACCACCCCTTCTTCAGCCTCCTGCCTTCTGGGAGGAGAATGAGGAGTCTCCGGGCGAGAACCAGCAGACTGAGAGACAGCTTCATCCACCAAGCCATCAGGATGCTGAATTCCCTCCCAGCACTCCCCCTCCCTTCCTTCTCTGCCCCCACAAACACTGGACACTGACACACACACCCACCCTCTGCCCCCACAAACACTGGACACTGACCCCCCCCCCCCCCTTCTGTTCGTCCCGCCATATCTGCCATATTTATACTCTTTAAGTCGTCTAGATTTGCCACTGCCTGTTTAAATCTTTTAATTACTTATATTTTTTATATTTAATAATTCATGTTTAATGCTGTTTGCACCCGGATTAGAGGGAAACGCTATTTCAACTCTCTGTATGTCCTGCACATATGGCATTATTGATAATAAAGTTGAAAAGACTCCCTGGAACCTAGGCTCTTTCAGTTAATTTCCTGGTGAATGACTGAGGTGACTCTGCCAACTTGAATCCAACTTCCACCTGCTGGCTGAGGGGCGGAGTCTATAAATAGATTGCTCACCTGGCAGTTCACTCTTTTTGCTCTTCCCACCAGTGCTCCAGCATATTCCGGTGTCCTCACGTTATAGCCGCGTATCCTGAAGTGTGCGGCTTCAAGTTAACGTGAGTGGTCAATTCAACTCGTCAATTTGATTGTTTAATTGTATGCCTTTTGGGCGGCTTTGTGATATGAGCTCTGTTGACCTAATCCCTTTGTTACCAGACATGTGCCAGGAGCCATGATTGTTTGTTGCTTGTTCATTGCTTTGCCGTTTAGTGTTTTGTTGCTGTTTGGTTGACCACTCCATTATTTAACTGTAATTGTATTGCTTATTTGTTTGTTTTCTGACGCAGCACACGGAATCAATCTCAACAGAAAGAGAATAAAATACTGGTTTTGCATCAACCCTGCCAACTCCCTTGCTTCATCCCTCACTCCACTCCTTGCCGTTCGGGTCTTCTGACCAAGACTCTGTCTGCACACCTTACACTCACTCGCCCCAAACCACATCACCCATACAGATCCTTCAAAAGTTGACTGGTTTATGCCAGGTTTCTGTTAGGCACATGAAGTCAAGCCCTTTGCCCAGAATATGGTCGTATATGAGGAGGAATTTATTAGTGAGGGATTGAGTGTTTAGCAGCTCCAAGATGGTAGGAGACAGAGCAGGGGGTGGAAGTCTCTGCAAGCTCCGTAATACACTGCGCTCCACTCCGTGTTTTCCATTGTGCCTAGTACTGGGTAGTCTCGCAATGTTTCCGACGATGACTTCTAGGTTTGTTTTGCTTCCTGATTCCACGTTGAAACCGTGTCGCGAACCTCTATGGATGTAGCGAGGTCTGTTTTTCAGAACCCCACACTCTTGACAGCGGGCTATAAACCCCTTGTCGGATGGAACCATGAAGCTGCACAAACACCGTAGCTGCGGGGCGGTGTATGACATCATTGCCAGCACCGATGTCAAAAACGGAACGCGCCGTCTGGCAACGACAACAGGCCGGTGTTACGGATTAACAGGCGGCCCTGTTAACTGGCGACTTTCGGCCGAAAGCGTCTACTGTTGTCGTCGTTACAGCAGATGTTGAGAATAGCGAGGGAACACGTAGCTGTCCTCATGAATGCCGTATTGTTTAATTCAGAAAGTCCATGTCAAACCTTCTCGTATACAGTCTCTGGTCAAAACATACCGGAATTGACGTTGTTGTGTCTTTTGAGGTAAAGTGTCCACTCAGGTTGAAACGTTGCTTGTTGTTTGTGTCTTGAAACAGAAAGCTAGCAAATTGCTCTTCCTTTGAAATAAAGTTGGTTAAAATAACACATAATCGACTCTGGAGCCTGTTTTGTGCAAACATGTGTCAAGTAAATGAACTCTGTAGGCTAGTACAGAAAAAAATGAACTAATTTGTATAATAAGATAAGCGTTTACGGGATTCAAACTCGTATCATTGGGTGGGAAATGAAGAGTGCCGGAGGAATTACCACTTGACCACAATAAACAACTAAGTGATCTTGTCGTAGGTTTACAATGAAATAATATACAACACAGTCAGCAGTCGCATTTAAACAGCAGAGAGCAACCAGATCAACTTGTGACCATCCTGCGACTACCTGGAGCATGTTGACGTGAACTATGAGGCAGTTTAGGCGGCTGTTTCAATCAGCCAAAAACACAGATCAAACAGTTGAGCTCACTTGAGTTTAATACGGGAAAGACATAATCACATTCATAGAATGACAATATGTCAACATGGTGGGCACACTCAAGGTGAAGATATAGCATTTGATACAAAGAGTTTGGGCAAAGTTTTTAAGGTTAATTTTCCATTTATGTTATCAGCCTTCGGGCTGTGATATATGCTACTTAAACCATGTAAAACACATAATATATAGTCTTAAGTGTATACCCAAACATTACATCCTGTGATCGTTAACCATTTATAAGGTCCACATTGAGTTGGTAGGTAAAAATTGCCAAATGCCTTTTTTCAATTAGTTAATTGGCATTGATGTGGATGCCATTGTACTCAACCTATAAAAGGTTGACCAAAAGTTGCATCAATGTTGGAAGAGAAAGAGAAAGCAATTGGTAAAACCAGAAGAAATGGATGCAAACATAGTAAAAGGAATCATGGACTTTAAAATCCACAATCAATTACCTGAGGGCCTAACAAAACATCAACGTTATACCATCAAGAGAAGATCATCTACATTTGTGCTCAAAGGTAAGTAGTAATGCTATACACCATCAATCGGTAAGTCATTTTGTTGTTTTAACGTAGAATTTATTTTTTATTTTTATTTAAACAGATGGAGTTCTACACTACATTTGCAGAAGAAGAAAGGATCGTGAACATTTGGCTAAGGTGGTTTTAACGGTGGCAGAGGCCAATCAAGTGTTTGAGGAGCTTCATTGTAGTGATCTTGGCTCACACTGTGGCGTTGAAAAAACGCACCATGCAGTCATCAGCCGCTATTATTGGCCTGGCATGGAAGCTGATATCCGCAAATGGGTTGGTGACCTGCAATTTATCTCCCTCTTTTTACAAAAAGGTATACTAAAAATCTGTCAACGCTGTAATTCAATATTTGTAAATAAGCACTCAAATCTCCTTCACTTAAGCTTACTGTTTGTGCTAGACCAAAGGCCTACATCATTTTAGCTTGAATATTATTTGGCCACAGGTTGCTCAGTGTCCAGAATGCCAGGCCAAACAAGCCAGTCTTAAAGAGAAGACACAATATAACCCAATAGAGGTGAGGTTATTGTCCAAATCAATGTCCCATGCAGCTAAATGTGCTTACATATCAGCTATGTCATACAGATGTCTAATAATTGTTCAACTCTTTCAGGTTACAGAGCCATTTGAGCTTGTGGGTATGGACCTAATGAAGCTCACTGAAACAGAGGGTGGGAATCAATACATTTGTGTAATGGTTGATTATTTCACAAAGTGGGCAGAGGCCTACCTTCTGAAGAATAAATCAGCAGAGCTGGTGACCAAATGTATTATTGATTTTGTATATCATTTTGGTGCACCGCAAAGACTGCTTACAGGCCAGGGTACTGAGTTTAAAAATAAGGTAAAGTAATGACAAATGTTTGCTGTTATCATGCAATACAGTAAATGCTGACTTGTGTTCTATGAAGGTAGATTTGTGTCTTTATTACGCAAATAAAAATCATGTTTTGAGAGCAGTGGTTTTTGATTTACAGGCAAAAATTAGTTTCATATGCAAAACTAACAAAAAAATGTACTTACAAATGAGAAATTTGTTCTCAAAACTTTTTTGTTTGCGTAATAAAGACACACATCTACCTTCATAGTGTTCTTCTAAATACACTTTAAGGTGAATACTAGACTCTGCGAAGCTCTTGGCATAAAACGAAGCTTCTGTTCACCGTATCATCCACTAACCAATGGTTTGGTTGAGAAGCTCAACGGCACCATACAGAGGTAAGATGCATTTTCTGAAATTGACACAACATGAATGCAATAAAATAAATTGTTGACATGAAATATCTGCTCTCGGCAAACTTGCCAGGAAGAATCCAAAAAAATGGGACGAATACCTACAGGCGACCATGTTTGGCCTGAGAACAAAAAAACAATTAACTACTCAGTTCAGTCCGTATTATTTAATGTTCGGTTGAGAGGCATTGATAGCCATCTGAGGTGCCAATGGAGTATGAGGTAAGTAGCATCCTTTCTTTTGGAGTGAAGGGGTTGGTATTACTTGGATAAATGGCTTGGAATATAACCTCACTTGTGTTTTATTATTTCAGGTGACAGACAAAGTGGAAAGATTAGCGATGAGGGAGCAAATTTATGAAGGCCTAACTCTACACCACAGTGAAACAAAATGTCCATAAAAGTCAGGAGAAGATCCGTAAAAGGAAATTGGAAAGCGGATTTGAGGACAATCTTAATGTTGGAGACATTGTCTTAAAGAAGAACATTCGCGAAGAGCAACGGAAAGGGGGGAAAATGGAGAGCGACATGCTAGGTCCATTTATCATCACTGGCATAAAAGGAAAAGTGGTTCATTTGGCCAATAATGTCACAAAAACTGTGGCAAATATTGATTGATCAGCTCACAGCTTTTACCAAACCAGAGGAGAGGATTCCATCCAAACTTACTAAAGTTGGCAACTCCCCTTGGTCGCCCCACCCAACGACCACCATCCAGCCTCTCCAGCCCTGACGAACCACTTCAATTAGTTAGTAAAGTATATTGTACATAGTGAAAGTATTTTCACCATTTGCTCTTTTAATTATTTTTGGCCATGTAAATAGAATTAAAGGAATCTCTCCCAAGAATACTCGTGCAGGATTAGACAGCTGTCACAGCCCGGCTCAGAGACTGTAGCATGGAGTGGGAGACCAAAGCAAGCAGCTAGAAGAAATCAATTTATTGTTAATCAAAACCAACATTTGAAGTGGAGGTATCAGTGATCAATAGTGAGATGCATTTGTGGCAGTGTGCATAAAGAAAAACCAACAAAAGATGTGCTCAGCAATTGCTCAGCGACACAGCCGATGTCCTCCCCCAGAGCCCAGCTGGCAAAATCCGACAGTCCTTTATCACCAGGCCACTCTGGCTCAGGTGTAGCTCATTGAAGCTGACGACACTCCCCAGCACATGTAACAGAAACAAACAATGACACCTTCACAATTGGCTACTGTCTAATTTCGAAGCAAGATAATAATTCACTCTATTTAGGAGCAGCTGAGATAGTCACTAAAATGAGAATAGCTGGTCCATCATGTGAGCCTTGAGCTAACTCATTTTTACAGTTTTCTGGGTGGACAAGGACATTCCAAGGTATTGTGCCTCGCATTGTACATTTGCCTCCGGGTACACACGAATGGGTCAATAAAAAAATGTATCTACTTATATAAACGTTTTTACATAGCATTACCAGTTTTGCAGCCACCATGAATTCTCCAATATGTTTGAAAGTGTGTGGTTAGGGATGTTCAGTATTGTTGCAGTCTACAACTTCACTGCTATCCTCCAATTCCTTCAAATGCACTTATGAATGTGTGTTGTTTTTGTTTTGTAGCTAACATCTTCATCTGGTGACTTTCTCCTAACTTCTGAGCTGCAACCAAGAGATGAGGCTTCCTCACCGGAAGGCAGTGTTTATGGAGTCGATTCAGATCTGGAAGATCTTGGAGAAGATGAGCCAGTTAGAGAGACAAAATTTTGACAAAGACATGGACTCAGCGCTAATGTCAGCAGGTTCAACAACGAAGGTTGAATCACTGATCATGATAATGAGTCATGCAGCAAGGCACAATATAACACGGACACAACTTGATGATTTATTAAAACTCATAAATAATACTTTGTTCAACAAGGCCTTTCAAACAACTCAGACAGTGTGGAGTTTCACTACTACTGCAAAACCTGTAAAGTATATATTGGCACAAAGGGAGACATAAAAGACAAAAACATTGCAGTGTTCAATTTATAGAACTTTTATTGAAATTGATTCCATGAACTGTTCAAGTTTTTTTTATCAACATACCAATTGCACCTCAAATTCAGACACTTAGAAACTCCTCAGATTCAAAGCAACATGAGCTACAGACACCAAAGGCCACACAATGATCATGTGATCTCTGACGAAAAGTATCAAAACCAGGTGGATCCAAACAATTTGTCGTTTAATTTCAATTCTGATGGCTCACCTGTGTTCAAGATTTTCAATATGGCCAATACAGCTGCATTTAAATGAGCTTCCTCCCAAAATGAGATTTAACATTGTAGTACTTGCAGGTCTTTGGTTTGGTGCTCAAGAGCCTGTCATGTCCATTTTTCTCAGACCATTTGTTGAACAGGCCAAAACACTGGCATCTAAAGGTGTGTGCTGGAGACAAAATGGAAGCCGTAAATAGTAAAGTTGTTGGACTATGTTGTTGTGTAAACTCTAGGCAAGACACAACACAGTTTAACGGGTACTTTGGTTGTGGTTTCTGCTTATATCCTGGTACTCTTGTAGAGAAAAAAACAGTGACGTATACTGTGACTGCCACTGAATATCCTGACAGAAACAAAACAAGTGCTGTCAGATATGGAGCAGGCAGCAGCACAAAACAGTGTCAGAGGAGTGAAAGGTCCATCACCACTCATCAACATGCCTTATTTTGATATAGTGTGGGGCTTTGTTCCAGACTATATGCATGCTGTGTTACTTTGTGTCATCAGACAACTCAGAGAGCTTCTTCTAAACAACAGTGAGCAACCCTACTACATTGGGAATGGCACCACAAAGACAAAATATGTTAGTGGTATATTGTGACCTGATAACTCGACTACCCAGACCTCTTGCAGAGCTCAGGCAGTGGAAAGCCTCAGAGTTGTGAACATGGCTCCTGTTTTACAGCTTGCCTGTCCTGAATAGTGTTCTTCAGCCGTGCTATCTAAAGCACCTAGGCCTTCTGGTGTCAGCAGTATATCTTCTTTTGAAAGTGAATGTCACCTTCCAAGACATAAACAAAGCAGATAACATGCTGTTTGAGTTTGTTGCAAGGTTTCAGTTGCAGTACGGAGAAGTGTCAATGACATTTAATGTACATCTGTTAACTCACCTTGCAAAGTCTGTGAAATTGTGGGGGCCACTCTGGGCACACTCAGCATTTGTATTTGAAAATGCAAATGGTGGGCTGTTGAAACTGGTTCATGGGACTAAGTGTGTAGCTCTACAGATTGAGAACAAGTTCCTGTTGCACAGAGCAATACCTCTCTTAACCTCCAGGCATGCAGTAAGGGAGCATGTCAACATGTTCTGTTTGGAGATGACAAATGACAGAAGAGTAAAAAGTTTCACAAAATGTCAAGACACAACTGTTCTGGATAACGGGAGAGTGACAGAGACCACTACTGATGAGAAGAGGTCCTTTGTGAAAAAAAAAAGCACCAGATGAAATGGTACTGCACAAGATAATGGTGCATAAAGGACCGGTGAATACCGGCAAAAGATATACCCTCATTAAGAGACACAGGGACTGTTTTGCCAAGCTCAGCAATGGTGTTTATGGGGAAATTTAAAACATAATATCTCTTCCTTCAGAAGAAGGTACATAAATTGCTGTATTGTTCAAAAAGATACCTCCTTTCCTTTATCACAAGGTCATGGGTTTTCACATATTAAACTCGTTAGTGGAGGACGTTTTTCTCCAGTGTGTCTGATTCCAATTGACCGGTTAGAGCAGAAATGTATGATTTTTAAAAACAAGTGATCAGATTCACATGAGAGACTAGTCTGACTAGACTAAATCAAAGATGGTCATTCTAGCTTGCATTCATTTTTAGTTGGCTGATTAGACTTTATCTCAGGTAGAGTTTAGGCTTAGCTATGCTGGGATGTACAGATGTGGAGAAATGTGTTTGTACCCATAATGTCCTTGTTGTAATGTACTGTACTGTGTATCATTTGACAGCCAGATAAACGCCATCCAAACATCCAAACTTTGAAGACTGTCTGCTTCTTGAATGGTGAAACTAAAACAAAAAAAAACATAATCAATTATCTGCTTGCTTAACTGTAACAGAACAGTACTGTTCCAAAAAAATAAGAATTTACAGTTTATCTAAAATGACTTGTAAATTAACCAGTATGCATTTTGTTTGATTACAATTATGCATATCTTTTATTCTTTTGAATATATGAAATATTAAAAGAAAAAGGCAATGACAAAATTAATGATTTGCACAATATGAGTAGATTCTTGCCATGATCACTATATTATTTCAAAATTATTATTGTAACATTTATGTGAGCTAAATGACATGGTATGCCCCTAATTCAAATTTTGAAGTCATCAGAATCAGAACCATTTATTGCCATGTTTGTTTTCACATTCAAGGAATTTGTCCCGGCGGAAGGTGCAATAAACATTTAATAGTAAACAGAGAGCAATAAATGGGAATGAATGAATGAATACTTACAATTGAACAGTAGAATATAAAAATAAGATAATGTGCATGGAATGTAAGTGTTGTGTTAAAGTGGCGAGTGTATTTAAATATGAGGCATGAGGGTGTGTGCAGGGGAGTGACCAGTGGGAAATTGTCTGGGGCTGACAGAGTCAGTCAAGTTCATGATGCTAATGAAATAAAACATGTTTAAAATATCAGCAAGCTACCCTGGTGAACCAGCATCATTAATGAATTATTGCTGGTGGACCAGCTTCATTAATGAGTTTTTGCTGGTGAACCAGCTTCATCATGCTGGTAGACCAGCTAAACCAGCATAGACCAGTTTCCTTACTTTTATATATTTAATTTATATTTTACTTAAAAATATTTTACCTAAAATATTGTTTTATGTTTATGAGGGCCAAGAATATTTTGTTTAAGTGTAGATGCTAAGGTAGTCTGAGTAAAGATTACGGGACGAAATGGGAGAAATTTGCAACTCAAATTTTGAAAATTTAAATAAAAAACAATTTGTTCTAGTAAGTAAAACCAAGTAAAAATGACAAAGAATTTCTGTGTGTGGATTGTTACCTAGTTTTTTTTAAGTAAATGGTACTCCACATTTTTTTCAGTGAAGGGAATTTGTCCATTTCAGTCCCTTATCAGGGTAAATGGACTTGTACTTCAAAAGCACTGATGGCTGGGGTTACCATGCAAGGTGCCACTTGCCCATCATGCACCCAAGCTTGCGAAGCACATCTCTTAAAAAAAACAATCTGAGATTTACCCATAAAACAGATTTATTTCAGTCAAGCTCTCTCTAAAACAGACTTGCAGCGAGCAACGTATACTGAATTGCAGAGAACCATAGAAACCATACTTAAGGCACAGCAACACCAGATAGAAACTACCGTGCAATACTTTTAACAGTTATTTCTGAATATAGCTATATGGAAAAATCATGTAATATTATCTGATTAATGCATATAGAGGTAAATTAGGATTATTTTTAAGAAAATGAATGTAACGTCTTTAACTTAGTTAACCAGCTTATTTTACAAATATGCATATTTTAAGCCAAACCATGATTTTTTTCTTAGCCAAGTAATAAAGTAAAATACTTAACTGTAGCTCTTTTATAAAAGGTAATTCTGCCATCTGCTTGCCTGAGCATTTTAGTCACTTGGACAGAATTCTGCATTTTGGCTGTACTAGCACCACTGTCTACTTTTCTGGCAACAAGACAATAGCTTTCAAATACGTAATGTAATGTAAATACCATGATCCCATGAACAGTCCAACTAGAGAAATAAGAGATCATGCAAGTCACAGCATCAACCTCTTCTCTTGTACAGCATTCACTGAAATAGCTTTCTTGACCTCAGGGTCATCTGATGGAAGTTGATTATCATCCTTTGGATTGGCAGGCTACCAATTCTCAGGTTGAAGGAGAAATTGCAGACCTGACACCCACGATACATCCTCGGCCATTTTGTGGCGAGAATGGTTTGCATCTCATACTAAATCCTGATTATCTCCTCATTCACAAGGTCTATTTGAATAATTTCAAAATGTATAATATACAGAAAACCCTTGTGAACATATATAAGTTCCTATATGTGTTTGTGATATATTGGTTTATGATAGTACACAGAAAAGAAAAAACATATATATTTTTCTTTTGAAAAAAATAAATTCAAAGTTAATTTGTATTATCGTAATTATATTAATAAATGCTTTTTTAATATATAACATAGCTCTATATGTTAGCAGTTTTTGTGTGAAGTCTGGCTTTGATTGAGTGAAGTTAAGTATTTTTAATAATTATTTTAGTTCAGACATTTCGAGAAATCGTGTCAACTCTGCTGAAGCTAAACGGTTCCACACTCCTCGGTGGTCCTTGAACGGTCCTCGCTCCGCTGTAGGCTTGTGCTGCAGGAGGATAGCAACCCATGGAGACAAAGAAGGCCTTGATTAATCATATTTCAGCCATAAGTAAGTAAATTATTACTTATATGTCAATGTTGGGCATATCTTGGTAAGGCTTTGACTGCGGATATTGGTGGATTCAGAAGGTTCTAAGGATTTCAAAACTGTATAGGAATCCTGTGTTGCTTCATGCTATGAATATGAAATGGCATATTTCCATATTTATTGTGTAATAGTGTTATAAACATGACAAATTAACTTATATTGACTGTGAGGCCATTTTTTTTGCTATATCACATCACACGCTCTGGTTAGGGCTGATATTTATTGATAGGCTCTGAACCCCAGAGTCCCCATTTTTGGGGACCCCAGAGGGGTTGCAAAACGTTAAACGCTCTGGAGGTGACATCAGCTGGGTTTCTTGCAGTGTGTACTTACCTCCACTGAGAGGTTTGGGAAGCCTTAAGAATTTGGCAACAAACATCAACTGAGTCGGCCTCTGTTTAGAAGTGTAGAAAAAGTATTGGAAGGGGAGACTTTTTCCCAGTAGTATTGTTTTGTGATGTGGTTGCTCTGATTCCATTGTTGCCTGGTTTTACATCATCTAGTGGATCTCATAGCATGATCATAGACATCACATGCATTGGTACTTGAAGTGTATCTGCTGTTGGAAAGTCAAGCAAGCTTTTGCAAAAAAATCTGAATTACCAAGGCTGTCTTTGTAGAGCCATTCCTTAGACTAATTCAGCCACTGTTTAACTTCCCTTTGAAATCGGTCACTGTATTTCACGACTGTGGCAAACCACTTAATTTGTTTATTTTGTTCATCTTCTGTCATTTTATCAGTTTAGTTTCTCTTTTCACATACTCTTGGCTTAATTTCATGTTACACATCTTTTATTTTATTGAACATTTAATTAATTCCAATTTAATTAAGTCCAAAGACACGCATGTTAGGTTAATTGGACTCTAAATTGCCCATAGGTGTGAATGTGAGTGTGAATGGTTGTCTGTCTATATGTGAGCCCTGGATAGACTGGCGACTTATCCAGGGTGTACCCTGCCTTCGCCCAATGACAGCTGGGATCGGCTCCAGCGCCCCGCGACCCTAAACAGGATAAGTGGTTCGGATAATGGATGGATGGATTTAATTAATTCTAACACTTGGTGAGCTTATTAACATACATATTTTTGCTGGGTCAGATCTAGCCAGGCCATCAGTGAAGTGAATAATAACACATGAAAGCAATATTACTGCATGTATAAATAAAATCTCTCCTGAGTGTCTTACTTTTTTTAAATTATTTTTAACTCAGATTTGACCACATACTATCAAAATGGAAGAAAACCCAAATCTGCTACGCACTGTGGAGAGGACTCGGAAGCAGACACAGAAGTCTCTTTAATGAATTTTAATGAAAAGAAGTGGAAAAGGCAGACTGAAAAACACTGGGCATGCCGAGGTTAAATATTTAAAAAACAGTTCAGGAAATCCTTGGCGTCTTGAAAACAGCAACAGGTCAGTAACACATGACAATGTAGCAAAGGCTTGAGGGAGACGGAGGCATAGGAATAGGAATCTGGACAAGCTTGACTGCGCAGGTTATTGTTTGCAGGGGATCACTCAAGCAGGGAGCAGATCCTGAAAGACCACACAGCAAAGCCAGTAGAAAGCAGCTCTACCAGCGGCTTGTACCATGAAGAAAGTTCAACATGTTTGGTTATCTGGCTTAAAACAACAGTGATCAAGCTAAACGGTCAGCTCAGGGTTTACTATTAGATAAATAAATAAAAAAGTACAGTTACAGTTGCCTAATACAGAAAGGACAGCTAACAAAAAAGAATCAGTGTAAAATGAACACTTATGCTGCACCTGTTTGAGATAACAGATCAACTTGTATACAAGAACCACCAACTGACCAATCAAAGCTTGCTGTACAGGTCATTGGATAATATTTCACAATTACGAAGAAATTAAAGTCAAAATCATTCGAAAAGCAATAGTTTAAACTAACAAAAGTAGAAAGCACAGCCAAGTAGCAAAGTAACGCAAGGCAAATACAGTATGTAGAATTGTAAGGCACGACTCTGATAGGTTGCTGTTCCCGCTGGGCCTCAGCGCCCCCTGTTCCTGCAGACCGAGTGTCAGTGGCCAGAGACTCAGTTGCTCATCTCCGGGGGTCCTGCCCTTGTCGCCAGCCTTGAGCAGGGCCCTGCTCTTCTGGTCAATGCTTTCTGGCAATCCACCAGTGCCTTCCTGGCTGCTTCCCAAAAGTCTGGGCCGTCTTCCGACCCAGCCCCGCCCGTGTGGTTGTCCTCCAGAAGTCCTTTGCCCATCGGCCCAGCCTCCTGGTTCTCCTCCGGAGAGATTACGCCTCCGGAACATTATTAAAATCCCCTTTAATCATCCTCCTGCTTCCTGTGTGTGTCGGCGTTTTGGCCATACTCTGATTTCCTGCCAGCTGCCTTTTACAGACTCCGACAGTACAGCTAGTACTGATGTGCAGATGTCGCTGCACATCTTTATTAATATGTATGTGACGCATGTTAGTTGAGAAGCTTATGTCATTGTCAGCTGTTTTGTGTTGCTATGTCTTCTCTGTGCGCTTGTGCCTGTGTGTGTGTTTAGATGGGTTGGTGTTATGTTGATTTATGTGTAATCATATGTTGATGCTGCTGTAAACAGGCTACAATAGGAGCTGTGCAGTCCCTGTCAGAGTGTTTGTGAATGTGTGTGTTCATGATCCCCATGTGGACCCTGTGGAAGCATGTAGATGGAGCTTACAGTCCTTGTGGTTGTGTTTGAATTGAAACGGACATATGTTACATGGCTTTCCTCTTTTCGAACTAACAGCCAACTAAATGGACAGTAACTATGAATAATGAAATTTCAAGACATTTACGCAACACAATGTACATACAGTACTGGGCGAAAAAGCCAAGCGGACACAGCACAGGGGTTTGATGCTCAAGCTCAGGTTTGGGAGGTGATAGAGGGAGCGTTCCATCCAGTTCAGGTGCTGCTGCCAATGCCTCATGGCCAGGGCCGGCTCTAACCCTTTGGTTGCCCTAGGCGAGATTGAGTTTTGCGTGTGACAGCAATTCTTAGGGCCACCCACATATTTGGAAAAACTTCTTCAAGTTTCTTCTCCTTCAAGTAATCTATAGGTTCTCCCTGGATATCAGGAATTGCGGAGGGTGAGGTGTCTGCAGGCGGCAGTGTAGTTTCACTGAGTGCTTGATGTGGTCCTGGATGTCCCTTCACCTTAACCTGTATTCAAACAAATTGTATAGCCAGACAAGTGGTGTTTAATATAATAAGTGAAATGATCATGAATGTGGTTGAACTTCCTTAAGAAAACAAGCTATTGTATTTAATACATGCTAACATGTTTCTATTGTACTTTAAAGTATGGATGTGGCTTGAATAAATACTATTAAATAGACTCACCTGATGCAGGCTGTGTGTTCCTAGCCTGTGTGTGAGTATTACTGGATGTCCCTTCTCCTGCAGCTGTATTTAAACACAGAGTTCATCCATGCTGTTTGTTACACAATTGCATTTGGTCATTTCTATCATTCTACCACATAGTTGCATTGTACAAATACATTTTATCTGACCATGTAACTTGTAGTAGATCAATTACAATTACTGCCACCACTGCTACAAGGCTAAATAATGCTACTGATTACAATTAGTAGTATGAATGTGATGTGATTATGAAAGTAATAATTGATGATAATAATAATAATAATAATAACAATAACAAAAACAGAAACAATAGTACTAGTTGTGTAGGCTACTTACAAAGTTCAGAGGGAGGCGAATCAGGCGTCCTTTCTCCAGCAGGTGCCGGCCTCTGCAAAAATTGCCTGAGTGCATCTGGCCAATTTAAAACAAAAATAAAAAATAAAAACAAAACAAAAAACACATATACATAATCGAATAACGAATATATATAATCGTTGTTATATTAACTTTGTTCAAAGCTTTTTTTGTCACAGTTGAGGACATAACTAGCCAATAAGAACATGCATGTGGTCTGGGGCAGTGGTTCTACTGGTCTGGCTGCACCATCACCCCTGAATGAACCGAGATCCAAAGCAAGGAACATGTTCAACTTCTCAAATGGATTTAATGAAAAGATGGTGCAGTTTGAGCCTGAAATGGTACAGAATCTCACATGCCAACACAAAAAAACTAGTTTGAAATATTCCCTTTTACACTCAATTAAAAACCCCAAAGTGCATCTTAAGGACACAAAGTAATACAACACACATAATCATTTTATAACTTCAGCCTTTTTTAACAGACTCAGCAGTGCTTTCATGCACAAATATAAAAAAAAGGTCAGGAATGAAGTGAACTATCACAAATAGTGCGTGTGTAAACTCATGCAAGCAAAGTGTGTTGTGAACGCAGCACTGAGGAGTGTGAATAGACGCACTCTACTGCATTCAAAATTCCCTTCAAAATAAAAGCACAAGATTTTTCTATTGCCCATGCAAAGGTCCGCAACCCACTGAAAACGGGTACGCGACGAACCGAAAACGGGTCCGCGACCGACTGAAAACGAGTCCGCGGTGGTGATCATGCCTTTCAAGCCGGGCGCGGGCCACATAAAATGACGTGGCGGGCCGGATCTGGCCCGCGGGGCTTGAGTTTGACATATGTGATGTAGGTTATCAGTGAAGTTACGTTTGCTAGTAATAGCCTACGTAGCAAATTAGCAAAGTAACAGTCGCTAGCTAGCTATAGCTAGCCTAAGTGACAGCAATGAAACGTCCATTAGGTGATGCACAATACTAAATTTATTTCGTTTGACACCTTAATGGCTGAGATGAGAAGACTTACCTCTATACTTGACTTTCTTTTCCTCTTCTTCCTTTTTTCGTTTTCGTCCCTGTGCTCCAGATGGTTTAGACCGCTTCATTTTTGCAAATGTCATGTAGCTGACACGCTCACCCCACGCTGGCAGTGTGCAGGAGCCCTCACGTAACTAACGTAACGTAACGTAATTTAACGCAACCGCCCCAAATTAGGAAATTATCGACAATAACCATCAATTCAATCTAAAAATCAGGTTGACAAGTAAACGTGTGGCTGAAGGGGCGCCCTAGGATGATCATGATTAATAAACATGTTTTAATGTGCTTGTTATTGGGCGTCAGAGAGAGTGGAGATTAGATCGGTTCCATTTTTTCTCGTCTTTAAGTACAGTGTTAGCAATTATCATCATTGCTTCTTTGAAAACTTCTCCGTCTGAAAATGCTTTCTTCTTCTTGATCAGAAAATGTGTAGCTCTAAACGAGGCTTCGGTTGCTTTTTGTGACTTTTTCGCCGGCCTCGTGAAAAAAGACTGTTGCTTACCCAAAGCTGCCTTTAGCTCACGGGCTTTTTCTGTCCGTAGTGCACTTCCCGGTGGGTAGTTAGCATGGTAGCTTTTGTGACATGTAGTGAAGTGTCTCTCCACATTGTGCCGCTTTGCCGTCGCCACAGTCGCCCCGCAAATGAGACACACGCAAGTTTCTTTCACAGTCGTGAAAAAAAAAGAATTCCTCTTCCCATTCGTTGTGAAAGTGATACGTTTTCTTCCTTTTTTCTGCCATGTTTTTGGGGCAAGAAACTGCATTCAACTACCATCTTCGTCTCGCCCGCTAGCTTACTCTCCACGAGCACTGGTTTTGTCTCGCGCAAAATACTTTTGAACTAGAGTAGGTCAGAGTTCACCTAAACTTATCTAAACTCATGTATAATGAACATATTTTTAAGATATTGTCATTTTTAAATATATATAAATGCATGTGTGATTTAAAAAGAATAGCAACAGAATAAAATTTAATTTTAGACGCAGCTCACAAGTGCTATTTTTAGAACAGGCCTGCGGGCGACTCATATGGTCCTTGGGGGCGACCTGGTGACCCCTGCCCTAGGCAGTTGCCTAGTTCGCCTATAGCAATCGCTGGCCCTGCTCATGGCATTGGTCACAACTGCAGCCCATCAGATAATCAGAGGTAGTCAGAGCAGCCTGCCGCTGCTGTTTAAAAGCTGGGTGAAGGCCATTCCCTCTTCTGTAACACTGGAGCTAAGCGGCGCTGAACGGGAGTTAACGAAAAAAAGGCTCATCTCTCTCTCGCTCTCTATGCTCTGCCCACACAGAACAGTGGACCTGTCTTGATGCTGATGGCCAGAGACCACAAAAAAAACACAAATGGGTGGAATCTTGGGTTAAAATTTGACCTATCCCCTTTAGCCCAACCTCTTTATTAAAAGGAGACTTTTTCTTCATACCAACTTCCTCTGAGACTTCTGTTTTATTGTGAAAATTGCCTCCACGTCTGCTGGGTTGCCACATCATTTACACATTTGTCTGGAGACATTATAATTGGATAAGACAAACTAATAACTCAAGGTGTCTTATGTTGCGCACATTAGTATACCCTGTTATACAATTGATATGGCTTGCAACCATTTGTCATTTGCTTGTGATACAATATTTTTAGTGCTTCTCCAGCCCAGCGATGACGTCAACCTTTCGTCACGGCCCTTGGCATCTAATACCTACGCATAAGGGACCCTTCAGCATCTGTATGAGATGCACTAGGCCAGGGGTATTCAACTAAAACTCTGCGAGGTCCAGTCTGAGAGAATTTCCTCATGCAAAGGTCCGGAACATCACAATAATGTCCAATTTGCACTATATGATTTTGTGCTAAACGTGTTGACGTAGCCAACAGTTGTATTAACATCTGTATGTAGTCAACGACTGACTGTCAAATTAACTAAAGTACAATGAATTAACATCTAAACAATATTTATTATTACAGATTTCAAATTTAACTGGAAGAATTATAAATAGATACATTATCTTTTCTTATTTCAAGTAAAATAAAGGCTTGATTTAAACATAAAGCTTTTGAAAAATGGCACTATATAAATTAAATTAATAAATAAAGTCCTTAATTTTAGAAAGGATTTAACTGAATTGTCCTGCAGCTTCAAATTCAGTTTATTCAGGCGTCAAGTGATGTCAATCAAAAGAGCCAAGATATTATATTCTTATTTAAAAAGAGAAATGTGTGTGTATGGACTTCATCTGTGGTTATTAAACCACTTGTTCAGCTCATTCCTCCTCTCTGTTTACGTCATTGTTGGGCAGTTAATATTGAGTTAGGGTTCTGATCATATTGGCCATATTGGTTTATTTTTCTGTGCCTTAATCTCAGATGTGAGTCAGTCCGTTTGTTCGAAAGATCTGTGCTTTGTCTCGTGGTTGCGCTTCACATCGCTGCTTTTAATGTCGCTGAACATGAGACATACTGCTCTTGAACTGATTGTAGGAATAATCAACATATAAGTCTGTCCATTGCTGGTTCAAGGCTCTGGTTAAGTCCACATTTCTCTTTTGGAGCGCCACTCCAAAAAGACTGGAAAAGTACGTGAGTCAGAGAAGTTATTTCTTCTCTGACTCGCGTACTTTTCCAACTATCAGGTCTCCTGTCATGCTGTGTGTGTGAACATCTCTCACAAGTTGAGGGCAGGGCTTAACGCAATACACACGTGATTGGTCCTACCAAGTGACAGGATTTAAAAGGTGTGTTTCCTGGACCGCTGAACGAGAGCCGTAAAGGCAGGAAAAGCTGCACCAGTGAAATAGAAGCGATGCATCAACAGTTAATAATTTGGTAATAATAATTGGTTTTCGGTCCAGGGTCCAGAGGCGTCTGGGTCCGGACCGCAGTCCGCCAGTTAGTGACCACTGCACTAGGTCTTCAAGCAACTCCAATGTAATTTGACTGCTTACGTAAGTTACGTAAGTACATTACTGCGACCCTTACCTCTGTTTTGGGCTCCATGCGGGTGTGTTTCTCCTAGTCCTGCAGGAGAAGAAGATCTTGGAGGAGGCCAGCCACAAGCATCCGATATGCATGCAGTGCATTTGTCCGGGATTGCCATTGAGACTTTATCGAACTGGGTTACTCCACTGGATGAGACACGCCTCAATGTAGAGCTGCAGGTCCAGTGTGGTGTGTGCATACTTCAAGCCAAAGATTTTTTTTTAAGGTAGACAAGGGTTCTGAGCATCCAGATATGCAGGTGAATAATCGACAAGTGGCCCAGGTGTTGGTGTTCTGTCTTCTCGTGCGTTATAGCCTGCCCAGTCAACTGGTTTTTAATGAGATAAGATCTGAATAAACCTTCAGGAGAGCAACAGAGGAGGATCCCCCTCCCCAGATGGACAGAAGCAATATATGTCATGTGTACAGAATTAACGTAACAGAGTTACAGCACATTCAATGAATATGACAAATATTATTCATAATGAGTAGTAGGCATGGACCATGACCCAGACAACCACGATCTGTGTGAGCAAAAGGAGGTAGAGAGGAGGGGCATCAGCAGGGCCGCCATGGCAGGGAGCAGGACCGGATCCAGACAGCCACGATCCATGGAAGCATGAGGAGAGGAAGCACAGAGGCTCCTGGAAGTAGAGTTAGTAATGTGCATTGAAGAGACATGAATTTATTCAGAAGGATAGAGAGAAGAGGAGAGAGGAGCTCAGTGTATCCTACGATGTCCCCCAGCAGTCTAGGCCTATAGGAGCATACCTAGGGACTGGACCTGGGCAAACCTGAGTCAGCTCTAATTATCTAAGCTTGAGCACCATGGGATGTGTCGTCTTGGTTCCATTTGGAATTGCGATGTAGAAGTCGTAATTGTCTGCCCAACTAAATATGGGCCCCAATTCAGTAGTCAGTTCAAGATTTTTGTATTAATCAGCAGCATTCTTTGACACAAACTGACATACAGATTTGCTGAAGAGTATAACTTCATCACAGTTGTTACATGGCCAAGTTCATAGCTACCCTGCTTGTGGTGAAGCTTTAAGGACAGTCCTAATGTGGCCTGATTGCGTGTGTCACTAGTGTGCTGCTGGATGCATTGTGTCAGGCGAGTGCAGCTTTAGTAGTAGTTTAGTAGCGCCCCCTGACACAAGCTTGGAAACTAGCACTCGTGTCCTCCTGAAATAGGTCTGATCTTAATTTCTTGGCCTTGGTATGCAAGCCACTTTGGATTTAATCCTCTTGATGAGCTTCTCAACTTCATCTTTGTCATCTATCTTGACCTCTTGATCATTGATCATTTATTTAAAAAAATGTAGCCACACACTTCCGGAACCCCACTACAGTGTAACAACCCTGCACATTTAGAACTACAATTTCTTCACCAGAATATTCTCAAATGTCATACACAGTCCACGTGAGATCCTCATTTCCCTTAATTTTTCTTTGTCTGATCAGAGCCTTTAAAGGTTCCATAGAGCTGGTAAACTGTTTACTTTATAATCTATTTTGGGTGTTGTAGCTTAATTGTATTATATAGATAGCAAGACAAAGTGGTTGTGGAGAGATGACATGGAACTTGAAAAGAACTGAATATGAAAGAAAATATGGATGCATGCTCACTGCAAACTGAGAAAACTCAGTGTCCTCTTTTAAAATAAGTGCAAACTTCATCCAGCTGGTACATGGCCACCCAGCAAGTGCACCCATGGTGATCAAATACAGGCTCAGCCAATGTTTCACAAACATCGAAGGGAAGAAGGGAGGCTGTGTGTTTTTATACCTCCGGCATCTCTGATTCAAGCCTGTAGGTAAACCAAACCAGCTCTTTCATAAAGCCAGTTTGATGTGTCATCCTTGTTTTTACTGTGAAAAAGAAGGAAGACTTCAATACTCACACCTTTCTTTTCACCTTGGCCAAACATGTGATAAACATATCCCAAGCTGAACACATCCTTAAATTATACCTGACCCATCAGCCATTTCAAATCCAAAGTAATTGAAAAAGGTAGACTGTCTGTCAAATGTAAATTTAGCTCCCGTCACCGGCACTCTATTTCCTACTGTGCTTGAAGCTTATGTTTCTATAACTGGGATGAATTACATGCACTAAATCACTTCCTCTCAATGGAGTCTCACTTGTTGAAGGGAGCTCTATGAATCATTTCCCTCACCTGTCGGCTGTGTGTGACGGAGTGGCAGATGGGAAGTGACTGAGTGTAAACACTGAGGGCTCTGAGGAGGGAAACTGTGACAGTGTCCAGGCTCAACACGCCCATGGAGCCACAGATACACATGTACCACTACTTTCAAAAGCCTGGCAAAGGCGAGTAGATTACTGTTCCTATAGTGCAACATGGGACATGATGAGGGTGTAGGCTGGCACCATTTTATACTTTGTCATCAAATCCCATATGCACATCTAATCCAACAATGAATGTATCATACTGCTGCCCCAAATACAACACTAACTGTATCCGCTGATGAAAATAGTCCTCAATAAATTGATCGTTAAAATGGACTTGTACTTGTACAGCACTTTTCTAGTCTACCAACTTCTCAAAACGCTGCACACTACATGATTCACACATTCATACTGATGCAATGCAAGGTGCCACCTGTCCATCATTGTTCACATTCACACATTAATTCGGGAGCAATTTGGGGTTTATGGTCTTTCAGAAGGACATTGGACTTGAGAATCGAACTTCAGCTCTAAAAGACGAGCCACAACCGCCACACGTTTTATGACATATGTGCTGATTCTGGATGCCCAACATGATCTTTTAATGGACAAACTGATAAACCATATCTGTTTCAACCAAAAAAACATGTCCATAGCTCTCAGTGACAGGTTTGTCATCATGTGATTCACTGTGGGAAGCTGTTGCTCAGAGGAAATCCGAACATCGCGGGTTCGATACCCGGCTTCTCCAGTCCATACCGATGATTGAGTGAGACACTTAACCCCAAGTTACCCAATGTGAATTTTAGTCGTGATGGGCAGGTGGCATCTTGCATGGTAGCCCCTCCCATCAGTGTATGAATGGATGTAAATGAGAAATGATGACATGTAGTGTTAAAGAGCTTTGAGTGGTCGGAAGACTAGAAAAGAACTATATAAGTACACTGTAACAAGTTTCTGTAGTTTTTACAGTAATATTACTGTATACTGGCCATATTCTTACTGTAGAACTTCTATACAGTATGTTGCTGTAGATCTGCAATGCATCATGTTCAAAATTCATTCCCGGGTAAATCTTACTGTAAATAAATGTTGCTGTAAATCACAATACAGTAATACATGTTGCTGTAAATCACAATGCAGTATTTTTGAGCGGTATTTCCTTTTTCAGCAATACTACAAAATCCGTAGCATTATTTTAACACAGATGTTACTTCTTGCTATCACTCAGACAAGAGGGGAAAACAACATGTTAAACCTCTGTTGCGCTACACAAACGATGACAGTGGACTATAATGTCGGACATTTGATACTCTCAACACAATTTTTGGAGCAAGAGCTACAACATTTCCGACCAGAGTCTACTTCAACTTCAGCAACACCAAGGTAACGAAGCTCATTAATATTCCTTCATATTTCCTTTTTGCCAGGCATTTTGCAACTGTACATTAATTACAGACAACACAGTCTTCTCAAGTAAAGTTACCGTGTAACGCTATGTGACTTAAGAGGGAAGTAGGGACACACTTTCCTGCACTAGTAAGCTAACATCGGTGTTACTAGTATTACCAAATTATAGTATTTGCTCTTTGAATTGTGATATAAATCAATTGGCTTCATATAGTTGATAAATGGCATGCATTTAACGCTAGTGTAATTTGTAAATTAATTGGAATTGTTTATGTGACGCCATCGTCGTGTACGTGTTGCTGCTCGTTAGCTAAGTTTCGCTCTGTTTGGAGAAGATTTGACTCTTTTCTCTCTTGCTAGCTAACGTGCGGCTATGAAGGCCTTACTGAGCACCACTGAAGGTGAAGACCCAACGCCACAACAGGTGAGACCTACACAGCACAACATGGCGTGTTTTCTGAGCTACATGGCAGGGCAGACTGCAACAGCTGGTATAAACCTGGATACATTGTTGCTAGCTTAACCCTCCTGTGGTGTTCGGGTCTAATCTGACCGATTTACAACTTTAATCAATCATAAATGTTGTGTTTTACATCTGATTACCTCAATACCTTATGATATCCTCCACACTATGCATGTGAACATGTAAAATTGCTGATTACTCCCCCGCCCTCTCTCTCACACACACACACACACACGTGTGAACACCTGTTTGCAGCCCCATTTATAAAGTTGTACACATTTCAAACTTCAAACAGAAGAAACAGGTGTTTGTTATGGGAACCCATCTCTATCCTGCTTAATGTGCCCATCACCCCACTTGAAGCACACCTACCAGACTAAACAAAGTTTCTTATCTTCTCACTTTCCCCCTAAATACACCTTCATTTGACCAGGAACACCAAAGTAGGGGTGTCTTTCATGTCTCTACTAATAATTACGGTACTATTGTCTGTATATTTTGTGTTGCAGGAAACCTCCTCCCAGGCTGATGTTGAGGCCCAGGTGTCCCTGCCAAGCACCTCTAGGCTCATCATGCTGGTAAGATCCCAGTACCAGACAAAACACGACATAGGCTGACATGGTCAGTAGTAGAAACATATGGTGGTGTTTCTAATGGGAATCAGTAACTAATGTCTCTCTGTCCTTCCACTGCAGCGAAGAGGACTCGTGCCCAGGAAGAAGACTTCAGTTCAGGAAGAGACTCCAGTTCATGGACAAGACGACCGCCCAGGGAGAGGATTCCAGTTCAATACAGCAACAATAAAGTCAGTCATTCACATTTTATTGTTTGAAATTGAACTTTTTCCAGTTCAAATTGTTTTTATAGATTTGTCCCTTGACCTAAATATGTTATTGCTTCCAGTGCATGGATTTGACTGTTTACTCTCAAAATACTTTAATTAAAGCACTTTGGATATGACTGTTTACTGTCAACATACTTTAATTAAAACATTTAAATTGTCATAGTAACTTGTAGAAAGAGGAACATTTAAAATGTTGTATGTTCAGGAATCCCATGAAAAAGTGTTGTTTACAAAACATTTTTTTAAACTAAAAACAAAATGTAAAATTTGTATTTAAAATGTTGAAATATTAAAATAAATGACTTATGTAGAAAAAAAACTGCGTCTTCATTTTACAGTATGTAATTATTTTACTGTTATTCATTTACAGTATTAAAATTAATACAGTGATGCATGTTACAGTAGTCTAGGATTTGCTGTAAACTGTACAATGTTACTGTGATGACAAGTACAGTATTACACTAGTAGTACACTACTGTGATAACAATGCCGGTACTGGGTTTATTACTGTAAAAATGACTACAGTATGTGGGTACTGTGATTCATTTTACAGTAGGCATACTGTGAATTAAACTACAGCTACTTACTTGCCAATTGCTGCCAACTGTAAATTCTATGGTAATCTTGTTACATCCATCCATCCATCCATTTTCATCCGCTTATCCGGGGTCGGGTCACGTAGGCAGCAGGTCCAGCAGGCTGACCCAGGCTTCTCTCTCACCCGCAACATCTACCAGCTCATTCTGGGGGATCCCGAGGCATTCCCAGGCCAGCTGGGAGATATAATCCCTCCAGTGTGTCCTAGGTCTTCCCCGGGTCCTCCTAACAGTTGGACGTGCCTGGAAAACCTCTAAAGGGAGGCGTCCTGGAGGCATTCTAATTAGATGCCCGAACCACGTCAGCTGACTCCTTTCGACACGAAGGAGTAGCGGCCCAACTCCAAGCTCCCTCCTGATGGCCGAGCTCTACGGAGGAAACTCATTTCGGCCGCTTGTATCCGAGACCTCGTTCTTTCGGTCACGACCCAAAGTTCGTGACCATAGTCGAGGGTTGTGATGTAGACCGACCAGTAAATTGAGAGCTTTGCCTTCCGGCTCAGCTCCTTCTTCACCGAGACGGCCCGATGCAACGCCTGTTTTACTGCTGCAGCCGCACCGATACGGCATAGCACTTGGCGACTGTGGCTCAGTGGTTAGCAAGTCTGTCTTTCAATCAGAGGGTCAGTGGTTTGATCCCAGGCTCCGCTAGTCCATGTCGTTGTGTCCTTGAGCAAGACACTTAACCCTCATTGCTCACCGTTGCTGTGTCTACGGTCTACTGTATAGCATGTAAGTCGCTTTGGATAAAAGTGTCAGCTAAATGTAATGTAATGTAAGCACCATGGCCTCAGATGTTGTGGTGCTGACTCTCATCCCCGCTGCTTCACACTCGGCTGCAAAATGCCACAGTGAATGCTGGAGGTCATAGTCCGGGGAGGCCAACAGGACCACATCATCTGCAAACAGCAGAGAGGCTATCCCGAGATCCTTGTTACAGTGTATACAAACCATTTACAACTAACAAAAGAGCACAATTGATATTCAAATTATATTAAGCTTTTGTATTTGTTGATTCTATTTTGAAGTTTGAATTCTGCTCAAGCCTTTCAGAGATCCCCAGGAAAACATTGAATCGCCCTGAAGCTCTGTTTACCCCAACTCAGCCCTCGTCCCTATTAAACAGCACACATTGACACAAGGAAATGGAATGGATACACTATCAAAGGTGGCCTCAGAAGGTCTGCTACCACTGTCAGAGTTTCCCCTTCAGTTGGCATCTGGCAGAACGGCCAAAAGAAGCCGTTCTGACAGGCAATTACTAAATTGCATATCTCTTGGCAGAGTGAAGGTATTATTGTTTAGGTTTTTGCACAGTGAATCCCATGCAGGATCAACAGTCACAGCTGATTTCTATGCACTATCCTCCAATTGTTATCCCCCCCTCCCCACATCCTCCTCCAGTCTAATCCAGTAAGAGTTGAGAGCAGCTGCAATCCAAGTGAGGATGTATTAATATTTAACCGCCACTGGATCCACTGTCTTCTGTGGGGTCAATAACAACAACCTTGTTTGGGGCTTCATGTATAAATCATGAATCTTCAGGAGTCTTCTGAATGCAGATTTGGGGTAATTATGTGTTGGCCACAATCCCTTAATGTGCCGGACTCAATGCGATCTCATTGTATATAAGATCTACATTGTTTCAAACCCCCAGCAGCAAGTGTCATGAGCAGAACAATTTCAGTATTAATATGCGCCGCATGCTATAACAGCCTGGAGAAAAGTGCCAAAGCAACCAAAATAGAGTTTAAGTGTTTGTTTCTATAATTAGATTAAATCAAGTTGAAATACACTGGTTTGCCTTAGGTGACTCGTTAATGTACAGCATTATGTTTCAGACCAAATTACCAGCTCTGCTATCTACTCTGGAGCAGGATTTGCCTGATGTTCCTTTTTAAAATATGTATATTAATTAATATGGAGGGGCAAGAGAGGAACGTACATTAGCACGATATACATCACAGTCCCAGACACACTATATTAGTGAGAAAAGGCATTGCCTTTATAGAAAACATCACTTGTAAAGTCCAAGTGCTTAATTTTCTGCAATATAAACTTGATTTGAAACATTGCAATTGACAGCATATTTATGCGCACAGAAAAGATTAAATTACAAACAAGGTCTTTATCATCTTAAAGATCAGTAACATAAGCTGAAAAGAGGATGTGTGGACAAACAAACAGGACATTCACCCAGGAGACGACCGTTTGTGCCTTGAGTGACTCTTACTTTTGTTTCGTCTTTGTTTCGTTTTTGCTTACTTAAATTCAGTTACCCAACAATCAACCCATCAACATGGATGCTGATTGCTGCCGTTCATATTAAATTGCACTAAAAACTACTTTCTTTTTGTAATATATCATAGGAATTGTCGTATGAGGATCCATTGTGGGAAGAAGCCAGAGAACCCGGTAAAAAGCCGCTCACCCACAGGTAGCTCCACACAGAAGGGCCCAAGCCAGCCAGCGGGTTAGTACCTGGAAGTGCTAAATGGCTAGCCACTTTACCGCCATGCTGCCCACCTCAACAACAAGGGTGACGACAGACAATAACCAAGTTCCAAATATAATGGAGTCCAAATTACAAAGTAAATTGCCATAACTTGCTATGCCAATGCCGGCACATGTACCTGCTGTGAGCAGTAGCTCCCATAAATTTAGCTATATTTGTCTCTTTATTTGTTGTTTTGTTCTAATGGCATACAACAGAATATATTCATACATATCTGGAAAGGAAACGTGGGGATTAAAGTGCAGATGACTTTTAAACGATCACCGCTCAACGCCAGACCTGCTGGTCCAAACACCACCAAACTGGTCCAGAGAGGAAAGGGGGGAGAGGGGAGACAAGCTAACCCCGCTAGGACCTGAGGACTACACTACCCAGCATGCTCCTGGCTGTCTGATACCCGGTCTAAGACTATGTTTACATCATGATATTGGTGCCCAAACATATGGAAATTTGATGGACAATGCTTTCCTCATATTGAGTTTTTAATGTAACGATGTCGGCCATATTATCTGAACAGAGAATAGTTTGGGATGCTGCGGTATACTTTCCTCATGATGCTAATTCAAAAAATGTATTCCTGGAATGTAAAACTGTTTTGGTTTTGTTTGTCATGTGTTTGTTGTGTTACAAATGATCTACAACTGAATTTTGTTGTCCATCCTTGTGTTTAATGACAATAAATTACCCTTGAAAAAAAAGAAGCAGATTCCACTGAATCACATCTGACACAAGCTACAGAAAGTGATCCACATACACATACGCTCATCAATAAACTGTATTCCACATGGAGGTGTTTCTATCTGTGTGTATTTTGGTCAGCATAGCCTTCTGTTAGAAAGCATCATCATGCCAAGTTCAACAGTGGCCCCTCAATTTCCCCCATCTCCTACGCCACAGGACCTTCATCTCCCCAGACCCTTGTTCTCCTCCACAGCCCAGAGGCCTGGCTCTTTTCCTGGACACCTCTGGAACCAACAGGTGGCTAACACCTGCAGAGGCAGTTGACTATCCGTCCAGCCATCTGCACGAATACTTTATCCATGCAACCAGACCACAAACAGCCCGATCCCACAGGACTTCTGGTTGGTTTAATTAGAAAATACAATATGAGTAGGGGGCTGTGAAAGGAAACAGGACGTCCGTTTTAAGAACCATACTCTGCGCCCTGCAACTTTTAGCTTATTGCTCCTCATCAGCATGCCACTGGTTGCTACCAGGTTAATTTGACATGCTACGAACTAAGTTCAGACTGAAGAAAGATGTCATTTGTGATTTGATTTGCCCTCCAAGAGGATTAATACCCCCAAAAGCGTACATTATCCTGTGTTTTCAGCTTCTCACACACAGACAAACCCTCCCCACACAAAGCAAAGGATTCACCGGTCACAGACACTTCGCATTATCACTACTAACCTATCCTCTTTCAAATGTGCGTTACTGAGCTAAAAAGAATTATCAGAATCAGAAACATTTATTGCCATGTTTGTTTTCACATTTAAGGAATTTGTCCTGGCGGAAGGTGTATACATTTAACATTTAACAATACACATTTAACAATAAACACAGTGTAATAAATGAGAATGAATGAATGGCTGAATGAGTATTTACAATTGAACAGTAGAATATCAGAATATCAAATATCAAAAATAAGATAAAGTGCATGGAATGTGCATGGAATGTAAGTGTTGTGTGAAAGTGGCAAGTGTAAAGTTAAAGTGTCAAGTGTATTTAAGTATAAGGCTATGTGCAGGGGAGTGTCCGGTGGGAATTGTCTGGGGGTGACAGAGTCATTAGAGTCAGTGGGGGACCCGGGCTCTGTTGATGAGCCCGACGGAGGACAGGAAAAAACTGTTGGTGTGGCGTGAGGTCTTGGTCCAGATGGACCGCAGCCTCCTGCCAGAGGGGAGGGACACCAACAGGGTGAGAGGGATCAGCTACAATCTTCCTCGCCCGCTTCAGGGTCCTTGAAGTAAACATATCCTGCGGGACGGCAGATTGCAGCCAATCACCATCTCGGCAGAGCGAATGATGCGTTGCAGCCTGGCCTTGTCCTTGGCAGTGGCTGCAGCATCAACCAGCTCCCGCCCACCGGGGCCAGTCAGTGATGAGATCCCAGCACAACCAGTGTCAGACTCAGGGTTTGGAAAACACAGAGTTGAGAGCTGACGCTGTCGTATGTCTTTAGCACCGCGTTCATTTCTAGGCAGCACCCCATGAAGTCGTTTCACACAGTGGAGAGAAGGCTACAAGCTGGCTGCAAACCCTCCCAACCGACGCCCGATTAGAGAGCACAGCAGCATCCATGAATACACGGATGTCAAGGCTAGGTTCGAGAGGCTACACAGTAAATTAAATAACAATAGGAGTAATAATATAAACAAGAAACCCTTAAATGTATTTATTATAGTATTGTGTCGAACATATGTAGAGGACATCTTACTAAAGAAGAAAATACTGTATCAAGGCAAATTATAATTAGTGTGTTTTTATTCAGTCATCACAATGAGCAAAGCCTAAATACAATCTAGTTTACAATATGACTGAAAAGGCATAGTCAGAAACATAAAGCTTATATATTCCTATCCTAAATTCTTATCAATTAAGTAACCCTCAGGGAAATTATACTTGTAACTAGGGATGCAACGATACCACTTTTTACAAACCGATACGAGTACGAGTATTTTTATTTGTGTACTTGCCGATACCGAGTACCGATACCGATACTTCTTAGATTTGGTCTCCATCAAAGTGCAATTAATTTGGAGGCAGATTTTATTTTATCCTCTGCAGATTATGTCAAGCCTATAGTACAAAATTAACAGAAGGCTATCCCAAGCTTTAAACTTCCTGTGGAAGTCCCTCTAATGTCGGACCATAAAACGCCCCCGTGTCCGGGTTCATAATGTAAGCGATAATATTAGGGATCGAGCAATTATATAGGAAGCTGTGTTCCAAGTTATGTTTCCGGTGCTTTTATTGTGGAGGGAGAAACGGAAAGGAAAAGAGGAGTGGAATTGTGGGATATACGTGTGTGAAGGAGATAAAAAAGTGGTTCAAGTTACCCTGCAGCGTGTTTTCATTTTATTAGAATTACAAATATAGACACACAACAGACACTCGGCTACAATAATATCATCCGTAGCCGTCACAACAGCGTCTGAATGAGGCCGCTGCCACCGCTACTTCTGGTGGATCAGCAACAGTTTGATTCACACCGGCAGGACGGCAGTCATTTTTTACTGTGTGAACGCGACGCACATTACTCTACACACCTTGCTTCAAGAGCCGCAAGAGAGCGACGAAGGAGCCGCATGCGGCTCTGGAGCCACGGGTTGCCGACCCCTGCCCTAGACGTTGAAGTCAGGTAGGACAACAAATCTTTTTCTCCACAAAGCGCGACCAGTTTGTTGTAGTGAAATACTGTTGAGTGGTATCGGTTCTTGGTATCGGCAATTGAAACTGATACGAGTACGAGTATTTTAACGCAGTATCGGCCGATATCGGTATCGGTGCATCCCTACTTGTAACTCTTAAAAATAACTTTATAAACAATCATTTTGAAACCCAGATCTCAAAGTGTTTGGATAAATGTCTGGTTTAATGTTGCCCTCCTGACGCTAATGAGCTTATCTCTAGAGAAAGAGCAAAGACAGTCCTACCAGCAAACAATTGTTTCTAATCATTCTGACTTCAGCAGCAGAAACCAAATTAGTGGTAAGTTGCTAGAAATGGTGTTTAAGGGTATTTAAATGGCAATGAAAATATACAATTCTACTTTCACTACTTTCTGCTCCATATTGCTAGAATTTTCAACATACATATCAAGAACGTCAGCCTTTCACCATCTGTCACTGGGTGTCCCGGTGTTTTAAAATAAAGAGAAGAAAATCTGTATTTAAGGATCATGTGTTCAGTCAATTAAAAATGTAAATACTGTAATATAGCTTAAAAGGCAGTTTGCTTTTGAAAACAGCTGGAAAATAAAATCAGGCTTAGCAGTTTCTGTCAGTTGTGTGGGTGTTGTAGGATTCTGTGTTGGTTATTCTCGTATTTCAAAGCAAATATATGTAAATATTCAAATTGGATCTATATTTCTTCCAGTATCAAAGGGTTTGCATAAACTCCCGTCCTGCTGTAGTAAAACATTGCCAGCTAAAGTGAAGCGCAGAGAAAAACACAAGTCAAGATAAGGCTGGACTCTTCTTGGCACTCGTCCTGTAAATCCCAGCCGGAGGCCGCCTCCACCCACACCTCTCTTCTCCATCCATCCATCCAGCCCCCCCCCCTCCCATCTTCTTCAATCTCCTCTCATCTTCTCTCCTCCTCTACTCTCTCAACAAAAGTGCTTCTCAGGACTTCCAGACTCAGTGCTGGTAACCGGTGCCTGAAGAGTGGGAATGAGTATTAACTTGAAAGTGTTCATTTGTCATTTAACTATCCATTTCCGAAATTGCTTTTAAAATCAGTCAAGCTGAAACCCTGGTATTGCTGTATGAACATGGAATACAGCCGACTTGCTTTATTACCCTGGATGACCGACAATTCAGAGACAAAGTTTTAGTTTCGCAGTATTTCACTTTATATCTGTGATTTACTTGGAAAGCGGGACCGGGGTGGCCCTGCTAAATGCTGTCTCTCATGGAAATAAGACATTTATCTGCAGAAACCTGGCTCTGGAGTGTTGGTGGGTTACATTCCTTTTCACAACTTGTGCCAGTAGATATACATATTTCAACTCTCCGAGGACGACTGGACGGGGAGGAGAGGTGGCAGCTGTTTAGAAGAAGAGTTGTAACTGTAGTGAACTGCAACAGGACACGTGCTCCAGCTTCTACTTCTATTGGTTCTTCAGTGTTATGCCACAAAACCATGTCCCCAGCTCTCACAGGATTAACTCTTCCACTGATTTTGCAAATACTGTTAAGACACTCAGAGCCCTCCTTTTGTTTCAACACTGAAGAACTAACCTCAATGTTTAATGTCTCAATACTTTACTTGTCAAACCTTGTAGATACTGTTGCACCTTTCAAAATCATTTATTCCCAGCCCAAATGTGAACCATGGCTAAATGACCCGTGCCATCAGATGACAACGAAAAGAGCCAGGCAGCTAGGCTGTGGAGGAGAATGCCATGTATCCACATAAGTGGAATAAAAACAAGCTGCAGGTATCTTTTGAGTTTTTAATGACATTCCATGCAATTATCAGAAAGCTATAAGCGCTGAGAAGACAAATAATGTCATTATTTTAAACAAATCAGTGTGAGAACTAATGAGATGAATGCTGCACTTTTAAATGTTTTTTACCATCTTGTATTACCTACTGACCCCGGTGATTTCATTATTCTTCTGCTTTTTGACCTTTCAGCTGCATTTAAAACATAGACTATCCTCATCTCTCGCCAAGAGTACCGCGTGAGCATTGAGGTGCAGTATTGGAGTGGTTCAAATCGTATTTGTCTGACAGACATTTTCCTGTTAGCACATCTCTGGTGGCATCCTCAGGGTTCCATCCATGGCCAATCCTTTTTTTCACTTTATATGCTTCCCTTAGGATCCATTCTCAGAAAAACATGTCATTTCATTCCATTGTTAGTTAGTTAACATCAAAGCTTGGATGTCCTTCAACTTTTTACATTTTAATGAGAGCCAAACTGATATTTGCCTCTGAGGCCCCTTTATAGGCCCTGTGTAGCTGAGATGTCAACCCAGGTGTGTTGGACAGTCATCTTAAACTGGACAAGCAGATAAACGCAGTCTTGAATCTAGCCTTCTAGCTACGTTAAAGTACTTTTGATCATTTAGTGATTTTTGAATGGGTTTTACATGCTTTCATCACAACCAGACTTGACTACTGTAATGCACTTCATGTTGGGGTCAGCCTCCCTTTCACGTCTGCAAATAGCCCAGAATGCTGCTGCAAGAGCACATTTAACCCCGTAGTGGCCTCCCTTGCCGGACTCGCTGCCATTGCACATGAGGTGGCCCCGACTTTTTATTATTTGGCTTTTAACTCTTTATGACAGTTGCTCTGTTCTTATTGCTTTTAAAGTTTTGTTTGTTTTTATTTGTTCTGTGTTTTGCTTTTATGGTCTCATGGTTTTATGTTATTATGTTGCTTTACTGGGTTGGTTTTATGTCTCTGCTGTGTTTGATTATACAGCACTTGGATCAACTGTTTTTTTAAATTGAGTGCACCTGAAATGTAATTATGGTAAATAGTTTGTACTTGTATATCTCTTTTCTAGTCTTATGACCACTCAACGCTCTTTAACACTACTTGTCATCATTCACCCATTCATACACTGATGGGAGGGGCTTCAATAAAAGATGCCACCTACTCATTTTTTCAATCAAACATTCACACAACATCCACACAATGTAGACAGAGCTACAGGAGCAACTTGGGGTTAAGTGGCTTTCATAGTGGAGCTGTGGAGCTGGGGATCAAACTGCCGATCCTCTAATTGCAGGACGACCCAACCTACTATTGTTGATTATCTCCAGAACGTCCGTGATGAATCCAACATATAGAGACACTGCAGTGCAGTGATGTGCTGTGGTGTTTGGCGGCAGTGTGTACATCTCTACCTCATTCTTCAGCACTGTGAAACTGCTGCTGAGGCCCCCTCTCAGTTTGGTCATCTCTGCCTCCATTTCCCATTCCTGGCTCTCCCTGCCATCCCATCTCCATGCCTTGGCCGTTTTGTCCTGTATTAGTCTCAACCGTCTGTCCTGCACCGCGGGACTCTAACTGCCCATTGGCACCTCTGCAGCCAAGCTTGCTATTCATTCTCCAAAGAGCCGAAACACTGGAGCTAAAACTGATAGATTCCTGGGCCGACCAGCTAAATGACTGTGCATGCATCAGTGGAATTAATGATTGAATTCAAAATGTGCCCTTCCCTCTCCCTCCCTTCTGCTTTAATTTGATTTGCAAAGGTCAAATGCAAAAAAATGAGAGCTGGGGAAGAGATATATTAACAGATGTGGAGCCTGTTTTCTAAGCTGGCACAGAGCTGTTTCATTTGGAATAAATCCCACAGTTAAACAGAGCTGAATTCTGAATAACTTTTGCTCCATTTCAGTGTAAACTTGATAATTTGTAGGAGGCGGGAAAGAACAGATTCCTTATAAGTTCTTACTATTCACACTACATCCCACTTGTCTCAGCAATCAGGGACGTTTACAAAAATTTTAAGATGTGTAGCAAACTAAGCTAAATGGTTAGACTAACAAAGTACAGACAGGCTTTTGTTTTACTATTGATTTGTAGCATTGTGCTAATAGCACAGCTTGCATGCGGTGAATGAGAGGCCGTGGACAGAGCAGATTGAAATAGGTTTCACTTTTGTTTACATTTGCATGCTTGAACATATGTATTGATAAAGTATTGGCTTTTTTTCATATATAGTAAAGAGCATAGATGACGTATTTCTACTTCACCTGGTTCACTTCACTGTCTCTCCCGCGGCCTCTCTGCATGTTGGCTGACTTTGCATGTGTGTGTGTGTGTGTGTGTGTGTAGGAGCTCAGCCCAAACACAAAGAACAGAGGAGATACAGCGGTTTGATAATAAATTACAAAATCTCTAATGCCCAAGCTTATAAATACAACAGTCTTTGGTAATTTATCCCCTGGGTCCTGTTTAATTGCACGCTTCAGTACACGTTGCTACCCCTCAGTGTTTCATTTCACAGTGCTCCTGTGTTTGTTTCTACTCAACGATTCCTCATACAATGGTAAGTTATTAATATATCACCAAAACATTTTAACAGGGTAGATGTCATTTCCTGTATTCTGATGCATTTGAACAGGTTAATACTTTATTCTGGCCACACTGGCACAAGGGAAAATTATTGCTACACTTTGTAATTTCATCCACAGGAAGTGTAGGCCCCAGATCACACATTTGAGGATATTAAAAAGATACAGATGACTAAATTATTTCATAATAACCACTCATTGTTTATTTAAACTGGACAGCCTTTTTGTTTGCAATTTTAGTTAAATTAATGTCTTTAATATTATAAGATCAATGATCAAATTATAGAGTGCAACAACATTCTCCAATTGTTTGTACAACTATGAAAAAGGGCTTAGGGTTGGTTGCACATGTCCTGACCAACATTTGAGCAAAATTGTTCACATTATCTTTGGAGTACACCGACACACGCACACGTGTTAATCGGAGCGGAGAAATGTTCTTCTGGTGTTATCGGCTGCATATCGCAAAGTATCTTTCTTCATGAGGGTGCTCTTTCATAATTCATTGATTCCACTTGAGATTTTGTAAAGCTCTCACTATTTGAGTGTGAGGACTCCCTGTCCTCACACTCAAATAGCCCCCGTTGCACTTGGACCTCTGCTTAAACTTCAACGCTGCAATGTTGTCTAACAGAGCTGTCTTCCTCTTGAACGTTGTGTCTCGCGCCTGGGCCCCGAGGTTGTGAGTTGCGCCTGGGCCCCGAGGTTGTGAGTCGTGCCTGGGCCCCGAGGTTGTGAGTCGTGCCTGGGCCCCGAGGTTGTGAGTCGCGCCTGGGCCCCGAGGTTGTGAGTCGCGCCTGGGCCCCGAGGTTGTGAGTCGTGCCTGGGCCCCGAGGTTGTGAGTCGTGCCTGGGCCCCGAGGTTGTGAGTCGCGCCTGGGCCCCGAGGTTGTGAGTTGTGCCTGGGCCCCGAGCACACCCATGTGGCTCTCTCTGCTCAGGCTGTCTGCCACTGCTGTGCTGCCCTCTCTCGGGCTGAGGAGCAATGGAGACTGATGACTGAAGATGTTGGGCTGGTAAAGAGGACGAAGCGCTAAACCTCTTGTACTTCATTGAGTGTTCATTGACTACCCCACCCCCTCCATTCAGGGATATTCATGCGGGTGGCCCATAGCCACTCCTTCCCCAGGGGGGACCAGGGGCCTGTGGCCGACCTGCTGTGCAGCTGCTAGGAGGACTCTGGGGTCCGCCTATCCGCCTCGCCTGCACTGTGTGGCCTTGTTCGAGAGCTCCCTGACATTAATATTAAGAGTACAAGGACCTAATCGGGCCACTGGTGCAGGTGTCCACTTCCGATACAAGTGGGATATTTTTCAAGAATTCAAGTTGGGGACTGGTATTTTACCAGGAGAAGGGCTGAAGCTGGAGCTCAGGAAATCTTTGCAAGCAATTATATATCTGAGTGCAAGCGCACAGCAGAACTCCAAGAGCAAGCAGGGGCTATTTGAGTGTGAGGACAGGGATTGCAAAACCTGAAGTGAAATCAATAAGTCATGCTCTCAAATGGAAAAAAAAAACAGTCTTGAATAAAGATAGGAAATAGGCTCCATAATCACAGCCCATCAGATCCCGGTCCCTTTCCTCTCCGCCCTGCAGCACAGTAACAGTCTGGGGGGTACGACCATATCAGCTGTGCACAGAGCAATAACATCATGTGCAGCAGACCTTTCTTAAAATATTATGACTTCATTCTCTTTCAGGTTATTTCTTATTGAAACAATACTATAACAATGACGCAATCTTAATAACAATCTTAAAATCTCGTCTCAGAGAGCACAGATATGTGGGAAATGTTTTGACCATGAATATCTTTCTGCTCAGTAAGAGACACAAAAGAGGAGGAAGACTAAATCATATCTACATGTGTGATGACTCGGCAGAAACATGAAATGAGAAAAGTTGATCAACAGGAGAATATATATTTGAAAGCAATACAGATTGCCTGAGAGCCTTTCAGAATTATGTTCTATTGTATTCTTAATTATCACCTGGCAAAGTGTCAATGTGAAATAATTAAAAAGAAATCCATAAATCTCATGAATATTGAAATAAACGCTGCACAATTAAATCACCGGCACTGTTTTAATGGATTGATGCTTTTTGCTATTCATTGTCTGAAAAATCACAAGAGTTCGGCCTCTCTGCGTACCGTGTCTGGCGGGAACCAGTGTGCGAGTGTGTGCGCGTGAGTATGTGTGAGCGTGTGTGTGTTATGTGAGAAACTGCAGTGCAAGGCACGTAGCATTGAAAACCTGGTCAGGAGTTTCATTAATGTGGGCATTCTCTCAATAAGCATGCCATGGTGACAGTAGGGGAGTCTTTATAAATACGTGTTCTACTCCATAGCTGCTATGCTCATGTTCAAACTGCTAATAACTAAGACACAGTTTAGATATCAAGCACCGATATATATATTGGACTTCTTTGATGTGTGGATTTGTTGCATCGAGCACAATATTGCAAACAAATAACTCAAGTAAAATAACTCACTGTGCAGCTCACACCTTTAATGACATTATAAAGACAATACCATTGGTTGCAAATTGGACTCATTCCATTATTTGTGATAAAAGAAAAAAAAACTATGTTCAGAATCAGACAGTAGAATATCAGAATATCAAATATAAAAAATAAGATAAAGTTCATGGAATGTAAGTGTTGTGTGAAAGTGGCAAGTGTAAAGTTAAAGTGTCAAGTGCCTTTAAAATATAAGGGTATGTGCAGGGGAGTGTCCAGTGGGAAATTGTCTGGGGGTGACAGAGTCATTAGAGTCAGTGGGGGACCCGGGCTCTGTTGATGAGCCCGACGGAGGACAGGAAAAAACTGTTGGTGTGGCGTGAGGTCTTGGTCCAGATGGACCGCATCCTCCTGCCAGAGGGGAGGGACACGAACAGGGTGAGAGGGATCAGCTACAATCTTCCTCGCCCGCTTCAGGGTCCTTGAAGTAAACATATCATGCGGGACGGCAGATTGCAGCCAATCACCCTCTCGGCAGAGCGAATGATGGGCCTTTCTCAATACCCAATACCTATATATGCAGCGGAAGCGTGCTTTAATGGCATGTCTATTGCTTTGTAAGTCTGTTTTAACACTTTTGGTTAACCTGTCTACCCATTGCTCTTCTTTGTAACCTGTCCCCCCACTTATAGGTAGACTTGAGTTTACTTTGCTGATGTTAACATTTATAGTATGGCTGTTGTAATGTAATAATATATGATCTATCTAGGCCTAATAAGCTGGCAGGTACAGAGGAGGTTTGATACAGTTACGTAACAGTATTTAAATATTAAATCAATTAGCCTATATTCCACATACACACCTACCATTTGTCTTCTTGATCCGCAAACACCAAGAGGTCGATCATCAGTACAGTTAGATACACAAACATCACTACACATTAAACTAAAGTACCTGAACCTCATTTGTGTCTCGTACATTAGTCTTTAACCAGGACAGACACAAACAGGACAAACAGGACAATGAAGAACAATTTGATTCCTAAACAACTAACTTCTCGCCTAAAAACATCCTAAAATTACTTTTCGTGACTTAACAGCAGTAGTATTGAGAAAGTTTCAACTTACAGTTGTGCGTTCCTTCCTCCGCCATTTCTTCCGTTTGCTGGAGTGAAATGCATTCTGGGATATTTGGCCGTCCAAAGTACACACAAGTCACCATCGATGCATACCCGGTAAAATGGGCGGAGCGAGCCACATCCGGGCATTTTCACCGTGCTTGGCTTGATGCGAACTTTGAATTGGAACAGTACTTGGGCTGAGACTGATGACGTTTCACAAGTACACGAGTACACAAGTACAGAGAAGTACGCATATTGAGAAACGGCCGATGTGTTGCAGCCTGGCCTTGTACTTGGCAGTGGCTGCAGCATACCAGACGGTGATGGAGGAACAGAGGATGGACTCGATGATGGCAGTGTAGAAGTGCACCATCATTGTCTTTGGCAGGTCGAATTTCGTCAGCTGCCTCAGGAAGAACATCCTCTGCTGCGCCTTCTTGGAGATGGAGCTGATGTTTAGCTCCCACTTGAGGTCCTGGGTAATGATGGAGCCCAGGAAGCGGAAGGACTCCACAGCTTTGATGGGGGGAGTCACACAGATGAGGGTGGTGTCATCCGCAAACTTCAGGAGCTTGACGGACTGGTGACTGGAGGTGCAGCTGTTGGTGTACAGGGAGAAGAGCAGAGGGGAAAGAACGCAGCCTTGGGGGGAACCGGTGCTGATGGACCGAGAGGCTGAGACGTGTTTCCCCAGCCTCACGTGCTGCTTCCTGTCAGACAGGAAGTCTGTGATCCACTTGCAGGTGGAGTCGGGCACGTGCAGCTGGGAGAGCTTGTCCTGCAGCAGAGACGGGATGATGGTGTTGAAGGCAGAGCTGAAGTCCACAAACAGGATCCTGGCGTAGGTTCCTGGGGAGTCCAGGTGCTGGCGGATGGAGTGGAGGGCCATGTTGACTGCATCATCCACAGACCTGTTGGCTCTGTAGGCGAACTGCAGGGGATCCAGGAGTGGGTCAGTGAGGGTTTTGAGGTGGGACATGACCAGGCGCTCAAAGGACTTCATGACCACAGAGGTCAGGGCGACGGGCCTGTAGTCATTGAGTCCTGTGATCCTAGGTTTTTTGGGGACAGGGATGATGGTGGAGGCCTTGAAGCAGGCTGGTACATGGCATGTCTCCAGGGAGGTGTTGAAGATGTCTGTAAACACCGGGAACAGCTGATCAGCACAATGCTTCAGGGTGAAGGGGGAGACAGAGTCCGGGCCGGCTGATTTGCGGGGGTTCTGTTTTTTAAAAAGTTTGGTTTTACTACAATGCTAACCTGGACGTTGCCTATTAATGAGGGAAATGGCAGCTGAAGTGTCTTTTAAGTCTTGGGAGTCATGAGGTAATTTTCTCGATTTTCCCTATTTTCTTAAATTCATCTTTTTAAGGCACTTCTATATGATACATACTCATGTGTTGTATATCAAAAATTGCAGAACAATCTCAGCTCTCTATATAACGAGGCACCATTGTCCTAAGGCAAACGTGTAAAGAGATAATATGGCCCTAAAGCTAAAATAATGTAAGCTTGATTTTTGAAATTCTTCATATCTCCTTTGAAAACATACCTTTATTCATGTGGTCGAACTGTTTTGGTGCTAGAAATTGGTTTACCAAAGGTATTAGGTTCACAAAAGCAGTGGAATACATGACTACAATGGTAGATACATGTAAATAAACATAAAAAAGCAAATTATATATTATCGTTTTTTTTTTTGTAGAAATTATATCTGGCACACCTTTCACCAAAATGATAAAAATGGGACTGAGAAATGGCTTCATACTGCAGATCAAGCTTCATAGGGTGTGTGCAAATGAAAAAAGAGCATTAGAACTTTTTGTTTTCAAATCAAATTTGTATTATATGGTGGATGGATTTGATGGAGCGGCTGGCGGCGGCGGTGATCTGGTGACTGGGAGGCTGCTGCAGCGAAGCTGCATGTTGTCCACTCGGCCCTGGCAGTGTGAATCCTCTCTGTAAAATAAATGACTACTAGTCAGTACTACGTTCACTGAAAGAAAGTTACAATTAGGCACCGTGCTGTTTTACAAACATGTAAAGGAGATCCACCACGGACTATGCTAACGGCATGTGCTAACGTAAACAAACCAACGATGGTTACGTCTTACAAACACATAACTATCGCTACAAACACGCAACTATCGTTACAAACACGTAACGGAGATTCCGCACTACTAGTCGGTACTGAGTTCATTGAAAGAAAGTTAGGATATCGCACCGTGCCGTTTTACAAACATGTAACGGAGATCCAGAACGGACTATGCTAACGGAAGGAGCTACATGTGCTAATGTAAACAAACCAACGCTAAGTGTTTGTAAGACGTAACTATCGCTACGAACACGTAACTATCGTTACAAACACGTAACGGAGACCCCGCACTACTAGTCGGTACTGAGTTCACTGAAAGAAAGTTGACTGTGATAGTAAAGATAGTTGATTACACACCGTGCAGGCTTACGGACAGGTAAGAGGACATCCAGCAGTATGCTCATGGCATGCTCACAGCATGAGCTAAATGTGCTAACGTAAATATGTACTAAAACAAAGTTTAGTAAATACACTTACCTATCTTCAAATTTTTTTTGGTGTAGTCCTCTTCATCTCAGGAATCAAATAATTCCTTCAGGCTCCTCTGCTGTGCTCCTTGCCGCTTCGGCTAAAAGTTGCTTCACTCGGAGAAAACTCTGCTCGGCATGTCCACTCTGACTCACCTGAAGCTTTGCACGCGTCATACGACACGTCCATGTTTAAATGCTCAGATCTCGCTGTGTGAATCTCGTACGATGTCGCGAGAACAGGACGAGGAAGTAGGAAGTCTACTGATTCCGATAGAATTTGAACCTTATTTCTGTGCCGTTTTATCGCGAAGATATGAATTTAAACAAAACATAAACATCATATTCCGCAATAATGCGGAACGCGACCTCGATGTGTTTTAACAGAGCTCCCACATCCTTGAAAACCTAGAATTTTGTTTATGCACTCCCAGAAAGTTTTGTAAAAATCTGTACAATTACCCTGGAGTGGGGTTTAAGAAACCCTGACCTAAGTAAGAGTGGAGATATTCTACATTCTAAGTTACTAGTTGGAAAACAAATTTGACCAGGGATAAGTGTCATGTCTCAAGGACTTTTGCCTGGCTCCTAAAAGGTAATACACATCAGGCAAGTAGGCAATATGCTTCTGTTTCTCAAGGCTTGGGTCTTGAGTAGTAGCATTTATTTACTGGCAAATAAACTACACAACACTGCTATGTTCACTGCTGTAATGTTACTGCTGACTTCTCTTCGTCACTCAAGCGAGCAAGCTGTTTTAAAATGTAATAGCTAGACTGGATATATATAGCAAATGTCCATTATTTTCTAGTCAAAAAGAACATTTCTGATATCCACTGATATTCTTCCTAGGAAAAATTACCTTACTTTTGCCATTTGTGTTTTGGGCTTTTTATTTCCAGATATCCATAATTGCATTTTTGATACTCTTACGGGGGAAAAATTCCCATTCAGATATCTACAATGAGATTGAAATCGCACAGACCATCATGGGGCTTTGAGTGATTCTCAAAGAAGGTGCTGATAAAGAGGACAAGCCAGAGGGTGTTGGAGTGGTGGTCGAGGGTGTGGAGCTGCTAAGCAATCTGAGAAGCGATTGCCTTTCGATGTGCCATGCTTTTTTAGACTAATTTACACACTAAACCTAAGCTATCCCCAGAAAGTGTTCATGAACTTTGATGGCAATCGGTTGTCCCCAAAGGTACAAACAATTAAAATGCAGATGCTTCAATGAGCTCACATGGTCAGCACTGGAGAGTTGATCTAGCCACATTTTGGCTTGTACATGATGACCTGGTAAACTACTGTAAAGAAGCCACTAGTGACTCACTAGTATGTGTGGTTTAAAACAAAATGGCTAAATTATAAAAAATTGTCTTAAGGTTTCTCAGCAATAGAACATTTTACAAGCTTATTTGTACATGTTTTATCTTAACTTTCCACTGTCCACCTTTTTACAAAATTATGAGAATGTGATATTATGAGAATGTGATATCTGATCAGTTGTCACGGTGTCGGGTCTTTGTTTCTGATTTCCTGTTTTATTTTGAAGTTCTTGGTCTCTTGTTCCTCTGTTCCCATCACTTCCGGTCTCTGTGATTGCCTGCCCTGTCCCTGATTGTTTCCTCCTGTGTCTAATCACTTGCACCTTCCCAGTGTATTTAAACCGTTTGTCTTCTGCCTCAGTGCCTGTTTGTCTGTTTACAGTCCTGTGTTCAATCCCGTGTCTATGGAAGCTTTGGTTTTTTGTGATCTCCCCTTTTTGTTGGAAAGAATACAGTTACTTTACCCCAATGCTGGCATTTGGGACTACCCTTTAGCCCGCCATGACACCAGTGAATAGAAGCGATGATAGCCAGCTTTTCAGGCTGTATCCGAGGCATTACCAATACCAAAGTCATATTGTATACCAGCTATTGTATCTGGCAATACAGCCTTCAGAACTGTCCTTGTATGCATTTTGTGATTTTTACAAATGTAAAATACTTGAATAAACAAATTAGGTTTGTGTAATGGTTTCCCTAACTTTATATGTACTTAAGGTTTATTTATAAATCTGCATTAATTTAATCAAATCTCACAAGGATTATTCAATTTATTCAGACTGACTCAATGGGATAGAAAAGCATGTTTAATGTGTCCATTGAACTTATATTATTATTTTTTAAGTATTTTTTTGACTTAAAAAACATTTTTCTTTTTCTATTGAAAACAGGTAACCGCTGACAGATAAACCAATACCAACTGATATAATCTGGTAGACATTGCCAGACAACATTTCTATATCAGTGCTGCCAAAAAGAAATGTAAGAACATAAACTTGCTTTCTGTGTATTTGAAGGGGAACAATTGTAACAAGATAGTGTTTCTGCTTTATAAATTATTGCTGGTGCTACTTTGAAATAGCAGGTACTACTTAAAAACACTTCTACAAGTTTGTTGTGCAAGGCTCTGACTTTGGGAGACATCTTCAGGACATCAAGCTCAAGAAAGATCTTCTGAAATACTTATGTATTTCGATTTTGGTGGGTAACTCAAGTTCATTGCATAGATGCCGAATGCGACCTGGGCCCCCGTTCCTCGTACGTGGTTCAACTAAGTCGATCAAATGTCCTATTATCCAGCTTAAATCAACCCGATGATTGACATCAGGCTAACTCGGTTCCTCAAAGGCTGATCCGCGCTCAAACGGTCTCGTTAATTCAAACCAGACGTCAGTAATCAGGATGACTGCGCGTGCCCGTCCAACTTCAAAAGGTGGAAGCGTCGATCACTGAAACCATGATTATTTAACGGTACAACGGCAAATAAACTCAAAAGAAGAGCCTCTTTTTTCTCCGCTGACGAGCAGAAGATGATCATGAACGCATATGAGGAATTCAAGACCATAACTTTGGTGAAATCTAGTTTACAGCGCCACCGCTGTGAGGGCTAGACAAGACGCAGGGCAAAATATCACACAAGTTAAATGTGTAAGTGTTGGGAAAATGTATCGGCTAATTTTAATATCTCATCACTCCAATCAATCAGATTATATTTATTTAAATGTGCCTGCTGGCAATAGGCTTAATAATATGCATCATCAAATGAGATCTTATAGCGAAAATAATTATCTCAACTCTTTCAGAACAAGTAGATAAAAACGAGCCCAAAGAGGATCTAACTGATACAAATTAATGAGGATATACAGGTGTGTGAAAAAGTGTTTGCCCCCTTCCTGATTTCTTATCTTTTTGCATGTTTGTCACACTTAAATGTTTCAGATCATCAAACAAATTTAAATATTAGACAAAGATAACACAAGTAAACACAAAATGCAGTTTTTAAATGAAGGTTTTTATTATTAAGGGGAGAAAAAAATCCAAACCTAGTGTGAAAAAGTGACTGCCCCCTAAACCTAAGAACTGGTTGGGCCACCCTTAGCAGCAACAACTGCAATCAAGCGTTTGCGATAACTGGCAATGAGTCTTTTACAGCGCTGTAGAGGAATTTTGGCCCACTCATCCTTGCAGAATTGTTGTAATTCAGCCACATTGGAGGGTTTTCGAGCATGAACCGCCTTTTTAAGGTCATGCCACAGCATCTCAATCGGATTCAGGTCGGGACTTTGACTAGGTCACTCCAAAGTCTTCATTTTGTTTTTCTTAAGCCATTCAGAGGTGGACTTGCTGGTGTGTTTTGGATCATTGTCCTGCTGCAGAACCCAAGTGCGCTTCAGCTTGAGGTCATGAACAGATGGCCGGACATTCTCCTTCAGGATTTTTTGTTAGACAGCAGAATTCATGGTTCCATTTACCACAGCAAGTCTTCCAGGTCCTGAAGCAGCAAAACAGCCCCAGACCATCACACTACCCCCACCATATTTTACTGTTGGTATGATGTTCCTTTTCTGAAATGCCGTGTTACTTTTACGCCAGATGTAATGGGACACACACCTTCCAAAAAGTTAAACTTTTGTCTCGTCAGTCCACAGAGTATTTTCCCAAAAGTCTTGGGGATCATCAAGATGTTTTCTGGCAAAACTGAGACAAGCCTTTATGTTCTTTTTGCTCAGCAGTGGTTTTCGTCTTGGAACTCTGCCATGCAGGCCATTTTTGCCCAGTCTCTTTCTTATGGTGGAGTCATGAACACTGAGCTTAATTGAGGCAAGTGAGGCCTGCAGTTCTTTGGATGTTGTTCAGGGGTCTTTTGTGACCTCTTGGATGAGTCGTCGCTGCGCTCTTGGGGTAATTTTGGTCGGCCGGCCACTCCTAGGAAGGTTCACCACTGTTCCATGTTTTCACCATTTGTGGATAATGGCTCTCACTGTGGTTCGATGGAGTCCCAAAGGTTTAGAAATGGCTTTGTAACCTTTTCCAGACTGATAGATCTCAATTACTTTGTTAATATGTTTTAACAGGGGGGGGGGCTATCACTTTTTCACACAGGGCCATGTAGGTTTGGATTTTTTCCCCCCCTTAATAATAAAAACCTTCATTTTGTGTTTACTTGTGTTATCTTTGTCTAATATTTAAATTTGTTTGATGATCTGAAACATGTAAGTGTGACAAACATGCAAAAAAATAAGAAATCAGGAAGGGGGCAAACACTTTTTCACACAACTGTATGTACTGTATGCACTGATGTAACATGTACTATATGTGTAAATTATATACAACTGGGAGTTTGAATACGTGTGTGCGAATCTGTTTATGGGCGGATCAGAATGTATGTATGTGTGATTCTCTCTATTCTTATCATGAGTCCACCTAAATCATTTTCTACAATAATGATATGCTGTGGTGTACTAATAACCCTGTCATATAATTATGAGCCCTCTTTGATTGCATTTACTCGGACATGAATCTAATGAACACATCCAGAAGTTTTTAAGCTCCAAATCAACTTTACGAGCAGCGCGGCATGCAGCGGCTTTCTGATGTTCTCCACATCGCCGACACTGTACAGACATGTACCACAAGGCTATGCACATATACAATATATACACATATATACATATGCTATGTACTCAGTCTGTGAGACTCTATGCTCGGCTGCTCGTGTGGTGTTCAATGTACGGCTCGAGAAAATCTCGTAAATAATCGATAGCGCTCCAACAGGAAGTCATGATGATAACGGATCTTGACGATCTCGTAGAACTCTCTCCTATAAAACACTAATATCTAATAACTAATATCGCTCCTTCAACGGGATCTCTGATGAAGGAGCTGCCATTAGTTTCTGGGGTAGTAACAAACTTATCCAGCTTACTGAAGTAAGCCTGCGCTGGAGCAGGATCAAGTTTATGGATGTGTTGCTATGGTGATTTTTCCAAACTTGCTTCGTGGAACCGAAAAGCCTGAGTTATGTAATCTTATCCTGCTTACTCAGTAAGCCAGGTACGAGGAACGGGGCCCTGATCACCTTTGCAGATCTTTAAGACTTGTTGTGCATTGTCCTCTTCAATGACATCTTTGACATTTTGCCGCATCTGGTCAATCGATGACACATTTTCTATAAAGTTCCAGATTATGCAAGACAGGTAATTCACTCTATTGAAGTTGCCGATTAATAGTACTCTTGTTGTGTTCAAAAATCTTCAGGTGGACTATAAGGACGTCGTAGAAAGGTAGTTAAAATATGTATCTAAAGAATACGTTGTGATACCTAGTATGGTCTCATCTGAGGTCTTTTCAGTGGTCCACAGACTGCAAGCCGTTACAGGTTTGCACCTTTACTAAAAAGCCCTGAACTCAGTCTGCCAGTAGTTAATATATTGTTTACAAAGAATGGAGTGACTTCACTCTATTGGTCGAAAATACAGGCAATACATTGGTGCATAGTTTGCACATAGGCGGAGCTGTCTTGTTGGTTTCTAGTGGGTGTGCAAGCGTGTCCACGCTTCTTGGCACGTGAGCCCAGTCTTGCTTCTCAGTGTAAGTGTGGTATGGTTACTATGTCATCTTATGTCAGTTTAGTAACTGTGAAATGTATTACATTGTTTACAATCATGGCGGCCCAATGAGGTATTTACGCTAAAACTTTCTACTGTCTATATACATCCATTGTCAGTGAGATCCATTTCATGGTTTTACAATTACAGAGGCACAAGGACATATTGAATGCAATAATACTTAATGTTTTAACTTGCATGAGGTTTGTATATTACTTTTTTTTTGGATTACATTTCTTTAAAATCAGGGCTCACGTTACCAAAGGATTATCAAAGAACACCTCAAAATTGGGAATGTAAATTTTAAGGGTTAAAGTCACGGATGTGTTCTCAAATTAGGACAATAGTCGGGAGAAACAAATGTAAGTGTTAACGTGTATTGTCTGGTATCTATTCTCGGTATATATGAGCCCATCATAAGTTGATACAACATAATTATATTATTTTGAAACTTTACCAGGTTGAGTGAATTCAGCATGGGTCTTATTTTTGTTCAAGTAACCTTAGCCCGCAATATCTTCAGGAATTTGGAAGTGTAATAGTTCAATTAAAAAAAAAAAGAATGCTCCAAATTAACTGTCGTTATTCTTTTGAATTGCTTTGATCTTGAACAAAACAATAAAAAACATCAGGTTGAGCGACCTTGCTAAAATAATTAAAACCGTAGTCCTCCAAGTATAATGTACTATTGAGCAGCAACACAAACTACGGCTTTCAAAATGACCATTTATGTATTTATACCTCTGTTAAAAAGTTTATACAAAGATACAAGACACACTTAATTGTTGCATTTTAATTTACCTTACTAAACTTAATATAGTGTAATATTACAATTTTAGCACAGTGGAATTCATAATCTAGCTAAGTGCATTGCACCAATAACGTTGCAGACTATAAACACACAATCCATGAATCAAGTAATGAAACAAAATTACTGGATTACCAGTTTCATATAACAGAGCAGGAGGTGTTCAATTGCAGTACATTGCAACATTGACAACTTCTGCTCTTTGATAGGAGAAAGACTTCTCCATTTTCTTACCAAAGATTTTCTCATTGTTTTTCTTCTTTATTTCCTTCAGCAAATATGTTCTCTCCTTCTCTTAAGTGTCCATAGTCTCACCAAATGGCTCTGGTGGCAGGTAGTTCATTTTAGATTTTTTGGCTTTTTGATGCCTCTAGGTAAACCCTCTTCATTAGTGCCTCTAGTCAGGCACGTGCACAGATAGACCCCTAGTGGTGCTCAAGCACCTGCCCTTTTGCCCTGAATGAGAAAAGTGCCCCTTCTACTGGAGCCCAATTTTTTTTCTTCATTCATCAGTATTTAAGAATAAAAATTACTCTCTCTGTCATCAATTCCCCCCAAATGTGTTTTGATATCTGACGGGGCATTTATTTGAGTTCTTGTGAGAATCCCCCCTCCCTCCTCCTCCACTTAGTGCTCATGCAGTGAGCGCCAGGCCAAACGGGTGCAGCACTTCTTCTCTGAACCGCAGCATCAGACAAACAGGTAATGACGGTGTTTGTGCAATCCCCCGACGTTGTTTGGTGATAAATTAACCACAACATTAGCGCCGCTGAAAACATTACGTCACAACTGGTCCGACGTTTCCTAAAAAAATAAACAAACAAAAAAGCCTTGTCCAGCTGTTTACTGACGTTAGTCATGTTTAATGAAGAGAGATAGGGAGAGATATACAGGCAGGCATCTTCTTTGTGTTGTTGTATAAATGCCGTTTAGACAATTTCGAAAGTATGTAGTATGTAGCCAATCATCTTTATTCATAAGGAAAATGTAAGCTAGCTGTCTAATCTAGCTAGCTGTCTAATCTAGCTAGCTGTCTAGTCAGAACAGTAAAAAATGTGTGTGTACTGTGTTGTCAGCTTTATAGAGATTATGTAAGTCACTCTTGATTATTATGCACAACATTGATTTATCTCATTTACAAAATTTGCAGCATAATGCCAAGAAAAGACAGACTCCAAAAGCAGAAGGTCAGGGAAGTGAAGCAAGCAGCTCTTGATTGCATTTGGTCAATATGGCCTTTTTTGTCTGTTTTTGCCTGTTATTCATTTATTTATTCAATTTGATAATTTGAGTTAGTTTGTTAACAACAGTAAATATATAAGTTGAAAATATCCTACTGTGTTTTTTAATTATTTTTAATTATTTTTTTTGGTTTGAGCACCTGCCCCCCAGAATGTCTGCATGTGCCTGCCTCTAGTTAACAAAAAGGTGTATTAACTTAGGTAGCACAAAAGACAACTAATGGTGTGTTCACACCGAACGCGACGCGAATTTTTCGCGCGACCAGATTACATGTAAAGTCAATGCACAGACGCGTTTGGTTGCGACAGACGCGAAATTTCGCCGGGCGGCGCGTTAGACGCGAAATTTGCGTGAGTTGACATTTTCCAACTCAGGCGAAAAATCGCTTGGCGAAAGCCAATCAGCGTTGAGAAGCTCTGCGCGTCATCACCGCCGTCCTGCCGGTTTGAATCAAACGGCTGCTGATCCACCTGAAGTAGCGCTGGCAGCGGCCTCATTCAGACGCTGTTGTGCGGCTACGGATAATATTATGAACCCGGACACGGGGGCGTTTGATGGTCCGACATTAGAGGGACTTCCACAGGAAGCTTAAAGCAGAACTAGTGGTTAGTTTAATGGTGGATGGGGGAAACGGTACTGTTTTTACGGAGATAAGCCACGGAGATAAGCCCCGCCCCCTTTCAGACGCGTTAAAGCGAATTTGCGTTGACGGGAATTAACCACATAAAGTCGAGCGAGTAAAGTCGAGCGAGTAAAGTCGAGCGAGTAAACTCACGCGAGTAATGCGGCGCGAAATTTCGCGTCGCGTTCGGTGTGAACACACCATTAATCTAGCAATGGTGTGGAGTCTACTTTCAGCTGTGGTGGTGAGCAGGGATTTGTAGTGTGATGCGGTGCCGAAAGTACTCGTGACACGAAATCCTTCACTGTGATTTGTCAATTTGTCTGTCAACATTTTGTGAAAAAAAACACCAATAAACACTCACAAAGGACCTGCACACACAAGGTTCATAAGCACGCTGCAGTTTCAAACAGAGGAAGTGGCGGTGATTTCGTTGAGTAGCGACGAGGACGGAGGAGCTTCAGAGCATGAAGGCTTTGATTCCTGTGACGAAGAGGAATATGCAGACAGAAGGGATCTATTTGAAGATGGGCAAGTGTATTTGCTAAACTTTGTTTTGCAATAGCATATTTAAGCTAGCAGTGAGCACATTTAGCTCACGGGTTACGCTGTCCGTTACGTGTCCGTAAGACTGCACGGCAGTGGCGGCTGGCCAATAGAGACCATGGGGCCGGCCCCCCCCCTGGATCCCCTCCCCAAAAAAATACAATTATTATAAAATTAATAAATTATACAAATTGTCAATATTTGTGTTTTTGCAATATAGAATATACCCAGTAATATTAGCAAAAATAGGATATCTGCGCAAAATGTGCTTTTCCTGCACATCCTCTCCGCCTGTGCACATCTCAACTGCGGCCACCTGTCTTGGGCCGGATTGCATGGCCCCAAGAAAGGCGGGATTAAAAGCAGTTTAGCCAATTGTTGATTAAAGATATAAATGAGTTATATACAATTTAGCCAATCAGCATCTTTAAAAACAGGCTTGTGCGTTCCTGTCTCTTATTCTCATCAGGGGCGGAGCTAGTGTCCTGCGTGAGGCGCCACGATAATGATATGACAGTGGAAAGGTCGAGTGCGAGCACTGGTCTTCCAAGAAAACAAAACCCTAACTCGGTAAAAGCTCTATGCCAAGACCCGTTTGAGAGAAGCATTTTGGGGAAGAAACTACCATAAAACAACTGGTCTCAGATCGGCCTGAGCTCAGCATAAGACAACAGACTGGCATGGAAAGGAAGCAGTTTCTGTAGAAGAAACACAAAGTGGCGGTAGATAAAAACGGGCACACTTCATCCACAATAATTGATTGTGTGAAGTTTTGTGGGGCTTTTGAGTTTTGCATGACGAGACCTCCCTAGACGCTGTACTGGGGGAGCACCGTAACACAGCCAGCGTTTTTAAAGGCACAACACGAGCTGTTGGACGGCATGCTGTCGGTTATGATATGTAAGTAACCTAATGTGTGTTCTGGCGTTGGAAACGGTTTGTCAATCAATGTTGTTTTTGTTGCGTGTTTTTTGTCTGCCTTACGCTATGTATCTGGTTTCTTGTTTTAAGATGAGATGCTTTTTGTTTGGGATCCACCAGCCTCCTCGCAGCCCGGGCGCGCGGAGGCGCCCGAGACTTCGGCGCGCGCGGCCAGGGAGCTGCGCGCCAGGCGACGGGGACGAGCGGGGCGCGTGCCTGAGCACACCTGAGAGCAATCGGCGCTCCCCGCAGCTGGGACCCGTTAGAGTGGCTGGCGGGAATAAGAGTAGCGAGCAGAAAGGGTTCGACGTGAGTTCGTGCTTGGAGGTGACGCTACGCGGAGTATGCTAGAGAGAGGCACGGAGGATCCGAGGACTCGGCTATGGAGCCGTGACGCAAGGTTGCCACGCTGCCATTTAAGGAGGCAGGCGGGCCGAACAGTGTGAGTAGGACTTACCTGGCGCTGTCAGTTTTTGAGACAGCAGTTTTTCGTTTTTTGTATTGGACTGTTCTTCCCTGTCGCTGTCAGTTTTTGAGACAGTAGTTTTTCGTTTTTTGTATTGGACTGTTCTTCCCTGTCGCTGTCAGTTTTTGAGACAGTAGTTTTTCGTTCTTTGTGTTTGGACCGTGCTTAACTGTTGTATGGAATAAACAACGCCAGTTTCCTGGCTAAATTATACTGGGACTATTGTCGTGCACTTGGGGTCGGAGAAGAACCATAACAGTACGAACTCACCATGGAGACCCCAGCCGACATAGACTCTAGGGTCCGGACCGCACTGGAGCGGCAGTATCGATTAACGGAGGGTCACACTCACCAGCTGGACGCAGCCGCGGCCACCATAAGGACCCTCCAGGTACAGGTCCAGAGCCTCAGCACGTCAGTGGAGAGCATGGCGCGACTCCAGGCGGCGTCGACAGCCCAGCACGCGGAGTTAATGTCACAGCTTCGGACACTGACGGAGGCCCGTCCCGCGCCCCCACGGGAGCAACCCGCGCCGGCGCCGACGCCCTGGCCACCCCCGGCATCTTCTGAGCCATGCCTGGCCGGCCCACAACCGTTCGGGGGGGACTTCGAGAGATGCGCCGTCTTCCTGATGCAGTGTGAACTCGTCTTCACCCACCAACCCAGCCGGTTCGGGTCGGATGCCTCCCGGGTCGCGTACATCACCAACCTGCTCACCGGCCGGGCGGCGCAGTGGGCGGCCGCGTCCTGGACCAGGGGAGTTGGGTTCCGGCACTCTTACAAGGAGTTTGTGGCAGAGCTCCAATGGCTGTTCCACCACCCGGCCCGGGGTCCAGAACCCGGAGCTCAACTAACCGGCATTCGACAGGGGAATGGCCGGGTAGCGGATTATGCGGTGGAGTTCCGGCTGGCGGCGGCTGAGAGTGGGTGGAATGACCCAGCCCTGCGGGTCACCTTCAGGTCAGGACTTAGCGAGGCAGTCCGGGACCAACTCGCAACTCGAGAGGTGCCCACCTCTTTTGACGGACTCGTTGCTCTGGCCCTCCGGATTGACGAGCGTTTCGAGGAGCGGAGGCGGGAGCGGACGCCCTGGAGAGGGTCCCCGAGTCCCCAGCACGCCAGGTCCTGGGAGGGGCTCCCCGGGGTTTTTCGATCGGACTCTCCAAGCCAGGGGGTTCATCCTCGGTCCAGGCGCCGACGGGGGAGGAGCCGATGCAGCTGGGGCGCACGCGTCTCAGCTCGGTAGAGCAGGAGGCCCGATTCCGGGCAGGACAATGCCTGTCATGTGGCCAGAAGGGCCACCTCCGCCGCAACTGCCCCGCCCACCCAAAAGCCCAGGCTCGCTAGGACCACGGGAGGTTCTGGTGAGCCGCCTTCCCGACTCCCGAGCATCTGCGCCACCGGTCCGGCGGTTGAGTGTCAGCCTAGCCTGGGCTGACCGACGACTTGAGGTGGAGGCCCTCATCGACTCCGGGGCAGATGCATGCTTCATGGACACCGCGTTCGCGGCAGAGGCTCAGATCCCTACCATGGAGCTGGAGAAGCCGCGAGAGGCGTTCGCACTGGATGGCCGACGGTTGGCCCAGGTCTTCCAGTGTACCCACCCCGTTGGCCTCACGGTGGCAGGCAACCACATCGAGACTCGCCGATTCTACCTGCTCCAGTCTCCGGCGGCTCCGGTGGTGTTGGGCCATCCCTGGTTGCTGCAGCACGAACCCCGCATCTCCTGGGCATCCGGGACCATACTGGAGTGGGGAGCTTCCTGTCACGCCCAGTGCCTCCGGTCCGCTCCGGGAGGGAGGGCCCAAGGTGCCGCCCAGGGGCCACCCCCGGACCTGACCTTGGTTCCTGCGGAGTACCACGACCTGGGGGAGGTCTTCAGCAAGGCCCGGGCGCAGTCTCTTCCCCCACACCGGCCATATGACTGCGCCATCGACCTCCGTGCTGGGGCCCCTCTACCCGGCAGCCGCCTGTACAGCCTGTCAGGACCAGAGAAGGCGGCCATGGAGGACTACATATCGCAGTCACTGGCAGCGGGGTTGATTCGGCCTTCATCCTCCCCGGTGGCAGCAGGATTTTTCTTCGTCAAGAAGAAGGACGGCAGCCTCCGCCCCTGCATTGACTACCGACAGCTGAATGACATCACAGTCAAGAACAAGTACCCCCTTCCCCTCATGAATTCCACCATGGAGCCCCTCACGCAGGCGACCGTCTTTACCAAACTGGACCTCCGGAACGCCTACCACCTGGTGCGAATTCGTGAGGGCGACGAGTGGAAGACCGCCTTCAAGATGCCTCGGGGGCACTACGAGTATCGGGTGATGCCATTCGGATTAACCAACGCCCCGGGGGTCTTCCAGGCGTTGATGAATGACGTGCTCCGGGACATGCTGGAGGAGTTCGTGGTGGTGTACCTGGACGACATCCTGGTGTTCTCCAAGACCCTCGCCGAGCACGTTCAGCACGTTCGCCAGGTACTCCGGCGGCTCCTCCAGAACCAGCTGTACGTGAAGGCGGAGAAGTGCCTGTTCCACGCCGACTCGGTGGAGTATTTGGGGTTCATCATCGAGGGAGGGCAGGTCCGGGCCGACACACGGAAGATCCAAGCGGTGGTGGACTGGCCCACACCAACCTCTCGGAAGGAGCTGCAGGTGTTCCTGGGATTCGCCAACTTCTATCGGCGGTTTGTCTGTAACTACAGCAGCGTGGCGCAACCCCTGACTAGCCTGACGTCCCCCGCCCAGCTATTCGCCTGGACCTCTGCGGCGGAGGCTGCGTTTCGGGACCTGAAGCGGCGGTTCACCTGCGCCCCAGTGTTGCTGCACCCAGACCCGGCGAAACAATTCATCGTGGAGGTGGACGCCTCGGACACCGGGCTGGGGGCAGTCCTGTCCCAGCGAGCAAGGGAGGACCAGAAAGTACATCCCTGCGCCTTTTTCTCCCGACGCCTCCTTCCTGCGGAGAGGAATTATGACATCGGGAATCGGGAGCTGCTGGCGGTGGTGGCGGCTCTGGAGGAGTGGCGCCATTGGCTGGAGGGGGCAGAGCAGCCGTTTGTGGTATGGACCGACCACAGGAACCTCACCTACATCCGGGCGGCCAGGCGGCTCAACGGGCGACAGGCACGGTGGGCCGGTTTCCTCAGCCGCTTCAACTTCTCCCTGACCTATCACCCAGGGTCTCGCAACACGAAGGCGGACGCCTTGTCTCGACGGCACCAGGAGGACCCGACTGAGGAGGTGCCGGCACCCATCATTCCGGAGGCTCAGGTGATCGGTCGGGTGGCCTGGGGAGTGGAAGCGGCAGTGAGGAGGGCGCTGCGTCCAAGCGGCGTGCCCACAGGACGGCTGTTTGTCCCGGAGGTGGTTCGGGGCCGGGTCCTCAAGTGGGGCCATGCCAGTCAGTTGGCCTGCCATCCCGGGGTCCATCGAACCTTCTCCTTCCTAGCCCGGCACTTCTGGTGGCAGGGCATGAGGCGCGACGTGAGGGAGTACGTCCAGGCCTGCCTCGTGTGTGCCCGCAGCAAGTCCTCGCACCAGGCACCGGCCGGGCTGCTACAGCCTCTTCCCGTCCCGAGTCGTCCATGGTCCCACATCGCTCTGGATTTTGTGACTGGGCTGCCACCCTCCCAGGGAAAGACTGTATTGCTGACTGTGGTGGACCGGTTCAGCAAGGGGGTCCATCTGGCGGCTCTCCCCAAGCTTCCCTCGGCTGCAGAGACGGCGGAGCTGCTGGTGGCCCAGGTGTTTCGGCTCCACGGCCTCCCGCAGGACATCGTCTCGGACCGTGTTCCCCAGTTCACGTCCCAGGTATGGCGGGCTTTCTGCAAGGGGTTGGGCGTCGTCAATCTTTCTTCTGGCTACCATCCACAGACCAACGGGCAGTCGGAGAGAACGAACCAGGTCGTCGAGTCGGCACTTCGCTGCATGGCGGCGAGAAACCGTCCGCCTGGAGCCGGTTCCTCCCCTGGGTGGAGTACTCCATCAACTCCCTGGTAAGCTCCGCCACAGGTCTCTCCCCGTTCGAAGCAGCCCTGGGGTACCAACCACCGCTGTTCCCAGCACAGCACGTAGAGGTGGCAGTTCCGTCCGTTCAGACCCATCTGGATCGGTGCCGCCGTATCTGGGAGACCACCAGGACCGCCCTTCTCCGGGCGACGGACCGGAGCTGCAAGGGGGCCAACCGTCGCCGTACCCCCGCTCCGGTGTACCAGCCAGGGCAGAGGGTGCTGTTGTCCACCCGGGACCTCCCCACACAGCCGGATGCCAAGAAGTTGGGCCCTCGGTTCGTGGGGCCGTTCGTGGTGACCAAGGTGCTGAGCCCGGCGGCGGTGAGACTGAGACTGCCGGCGTCCATGCCGATCCATCCGGTGTTCCACGTCTCCAGGATCTGGTTTCTTGTTTTAAGATGAGATGCTTTTTGTTAGGGATCCACCAGCCTCCTCGCAGCCCGGGCGCGCGGAGGCGCCCGACACTTTGGCGCGCGCGGCCAGGGAGCTGCGCGCCAGGCGACGGGGACGAGCGGGGCGCGTGCCTGAGCACACCTGAGAGCAATCGGCGCTCCCCGCAGCTGGGACCCGTTAGAGTGGCTGGCGGGAATAAGAGTAGCGAGCAGAAAGGGTTCGACGTGAGTTCGTGCTTGGAGGTGACGCTACGCGGAGTATGCTAGAGAGAGGCACGGAGGATCCGAGGACTCGGCTACGGAGCCGTGACGCAAGGTTGCCACGCTGCCATTTAAGGAGGCAGGCGGGCCGAACAGTGTGAGTAGGACTTACCTGGCGCTGTCAGTTTTTGAGACAGCAGTTTTTCGTTTTTTGTATTGGACTGTTCTTCCCTGTCGCTGTCAGTTTTTGAGACAGTAGTTTTTCGTTCTTTGTGTTTGGACCGTGCTTAACTGTTGTATGGAATAAACAACGCCAGTTTCCTGGCTAAATTATACTGGGACTATTGTCGTGCACTTGGGGTCGGAGAAGAACCATAACACTTTTATTATGAAGGCAGCTCACAAAGTTACAAAGGAAGTCTCATTGTGCGCAGATTGCTGAAATTGATTAGATGGCCCTACCAAAACATTTTATTTTTTTAGATATGAAGAATTTTTTTAAATCAAACTTCATTTTTTTTATAGCTTTAGGGACATATCTCTTTACACTTGTGCCTTAGGACAAGTGTGCCTCATCATATGGAGAGCTGAGATTGTTCTGCAATGGGGTATATATATCTCATATTGAAATGCCTTTATAAAAAGGTGAATTTAAGAAATTATGTAAAATCAAGAAAAAGGCCGAAGACCCTGAAGGGTTAACAGAATGCATTGGCACACAAGGCCCATGTGTTGCCAGAGCTGCTCATGAACTTAGGTGTTCCCAGTCCTCTAACGACCCTTTGCCATGCCCACCTCCAACACCTGCAGAGACAACACGGTCGTCACACCGGTAATTTGGTATTTGATCCTTTTGTGAGGATCCGCAAGGCACCACCGCCAGGGGGTGCCAAAGCAACCCTGGGTGCGGCCAGGGTGTGTGTGTGCAGGTAGAGGAGGGGCAGTGTGAGGAGAGCGCTCCGCAGCTGCAACTCATCCCGGCTCATCAGCGGCGGGTTAAAGCCAGCTTCCTCCCGGACTCCCGTTGTCGGGTGATTACGGAAAGTGCCCCTGTCCAGAGGGTTTCACGCCACGAGCTACGCCTGGAGCTACGCTACGCCACGAGCTACGCCTGGAGCTACGCTACGCCACGAGCTACGCCTGGAGCTACGCTACGCCACGAGCTACGCCTGGAGCTACACTACGCCACAAGCTACGTGTGGATGAGTATTGCCTGCGGCCCTGAGGACTTAAGTTTGCATTGAGGGACATTGCATTTACGTTTTGTGGAGTTTGGCCTGAAGGCCTGAGTTTTTGTGTTTTTTGAGTTGCTTAAGAGACAATAAATACACCTTTTTGTTATACCTTACCTGCTGTGCCGAGTTTGCTTTTGGGTCCGGAACACAACCCTGACAGAATCACCCGACCATATACAAGGACCCAGCAAACCACGTTTTTTTTGTTTCTCTTTTGTTTTGTGTGTCCCCTGGGCTTATGTGGAACTCCAGTCCGGAGGGGCGGTTCTTGGCGGAACACTTTTCCCGGCTGGCGTTTGGTGGGCCCCGGGACTACGTGCGGGATCCCGGATACAAGGATCCCAATGTGGATGAGCAGCCCACCCGGTTCTACCTTCGTGATGGCTTCGGGTACATCGACTACGTGCGGGATCCCAGATACAAGGATCCCAATGTGGATGAGGAGAACCCCGAGCCGGATCCCCGGCCAGGTACCGGGTGGGCGTTGGGTGGGCCCCGGAGCCTCCAACGGGCTAGGGGCTCTGGCCCGGAGGCCAGAGCCTCGGGATCTCGACGCCAGCGGAGGAGTCGTCCAGCTCGGGCTGCGGCCATGGAGCAGCCGGTGACGCCCGCTCCCTGTGACTCACCGACAGCCTGGACATCCCACGATGATCTGCTGGTCCCTGCCCCGGATCCGGCACCTACGCCACGGCCAGTCCCGGACCCTGTGACGGTGCCGTCGCCAGCCCTGGTCCCGGTCCGGCCGACTCCTGCTCCCCGTGTCCTGTCGGCGCCACGGCCGACTCCTGCTCCACGTGTCCTGTCGGCTCCCCGGCCGACTCCTGCTCCACGTGTCCTGTCGGCTCCCCGGCCGACTCCTGCTCCACGTGTCCTGTTGGCGCCCCGGCCGACTCCTGCTCCACGTGTCCTGTCGGCGTCCCGGCCGACTCCAGCTCCCAGAGTTTACGTCACCGTGCCTTTGCTAGTCCCGGTCCCAGTCCCTGTGCCGCTGCCAGCCCCGAGCCCAGTTTCTGCCACCGTGTCGCGTTCATCCCCGGTCTCGTGTCCCGCCACGGTGCTAGTCCCGGTCCCAGCTTCCCCAACAGTCCCATCGGCGGTCCGGCCGACACCTGTCTCGTCGGTGGTCCGGCCGACAACTGTCCCTCGAACCCCATCGGCGGTCCGGCCGACACCTGTCTCGTCGGTGGCCCGGCCGATCCTAGTCCCAAGAGTTTCATCGGCGGTCCGGCCGACACCTGTCTCGTCGGTGGTCCGGCCGACCCTTGTTCCCCGAACCCCATCGGCGGTCCGGCCGACACCTGTCTCGTCGGTGGCCCGGCCGATCTTAGTCTCAAGAGTCTCATCGGCGGTCCGGCCGACACCTGTCTCGTCGGTGGTCCGGCCGACCCTTGTTCCCCGAACCCCATCGGCGGTCCGGCCGACACCTGTCTCGTCGGTGGCCCGGCCGCTCCTAGTCCCAAGAGTCTCATCGGCGGTCCGGCCGACACCTGTCTCGTCGGTGGTCCGGCCGACCCTTGTTCCCCGAACCCCATCGGCGGTCAGGCCGACACCTGTCTCGTCGGTGGCCCGGCCGATCCTAGTCCCAAGAGTCCCGTCAGCGGTCCGGCCGACACCTGTCTCGTCGGTGGTCCGGTCGACCCTTGTTCCCCGAGTCCCGGCGGTGGTCCGGCCGACACCTGTCTCGTCGGTGGTCCGGCCGCCACCTGTTCCCCAAGCCCTGCCGGCAGTCCGGCCCGGCTTGTATCCTGTGATTCTTGTCGGCGGTCCGGCCGACACATGTCCCTCGAGTTCCGTCGGCGGTCCGGCCGACACATGTCCCTCGAGTCCCGTCGGCGGTCCGGCCGACACATGTCCCACGAGTCCCGTCGAGGTTCGGGCAATATCCGGTCCTCCGGGTCCGGTCAAGTCCCGTCCCAAGCCCCGTCCGGTTAAGTCCCGTCCCAAGTTCCGTCCCAAGTTCCGTCCGGTTGAGTCCCGTCCCAAGTTCCGTCCGGTTGAGTCCCGTCCGGTTAAGTCCCGTCCCAAGTCCCGTCCCGAGGTCCGTCCGGTTAAGTCCCGTCCCAAGTTCCGTCCGGTTAAGTCCCGTCCGGTTAAGTCTCGTCACGAGTCCTGTCCGGTCCAGTCCCGTCCCGAGTCTAGGGTTGGTTGGTCCCGTCCGCCGGCACGTCCTCCTGAGTCTCCGTCTGGTGGCCGTCCTCCGGCCCGTCCTCCTGAGTCTCCGCCTGGTGGCCGTCCTCCTGAGTCTCCGCCTGGTGGCCGTCCTCCTGAGTCTCCGCCTGGTGGCCGTCCTCCGGCCCGTCCTCCTGAGTCTCCGCCTGGGGGCCGTCCTCCGGCCCGGCCTCCCGAGTCTCCGCCTGGGGCCCGTTCCCCTGAGCTCGGTGGTCCAGTGACTTTTTTCCTGTGTTCCAGGTCTCTCTCCGCGAGCCGGTGGTCGTCAGGAGTGTTGTGGCCCTCCTACCGGACCCCCATCCACCCACCCTGGTCCGGTGGTGCCATGGACGCCTGGAGGCGTCCGTTGAGGGGGGGGTACTGTGAGGATCCGCAAGGCACCACCGCCAGGGGGTGCCAAAGCAACCCTGGGTGCGGCCAGGGTGTGTGTGTGCAGGTAGAGGAGGGGCAGTGTGAGGAGAGCGCTCCGCAGCTGCAACTCATCCCGGCTCATCAGCGGCGGGTTAAAGCCAGCTTCCTCCCGGACTCCCGTTGTCGGGTGATTACGGAAAGTGCCCCTGTCCAGAGGGTTTCACGCCACGAGCTACGCCTGGAGCTACGCTACGCCACGAGCTACGCCTGGAGCTACGCTACGCCACGAGCTACGCCTGGAGCTACGCTACGCCACGAGCTACGCCTGGAGCTACGCTACGCCACAAGCTACGTGTGGATGAGTATTGCCTGCGGCCCTGAGGACTTAAGTTTGCATTGAGGGACATTGCATTTACGTTTTGTGGAGTTTGGCCTGAAGGCCTGAGTTTTTGTGTTTTTTGAGTTGCTTAAGAGACAATAAATACACCTTTTTGTTATACCTTACCTGCTGTGCCGAGTTTGCTTTTGGGTCCGGAACACAACCCTGACACCTTTGTTGCCAACCGTATATGCCTAAAAGACCATGGCTCTTTGAGGCATGGGTACTTCTCCACCAAAGCTTTACAACAGCTCAAATCTGGATACCAGTTGGGTGTGCTGTTTAGCAAAATATTGCCTCTGCTAGCCTCTCAAGTAGGCTTCTTGTCACACTTTGACTGTTCAGAAGTGTGCCATCTTTTTTATAGGCTTGGTTTCCTGCATCCAGCACAAGGTCCACATCTTAAGAAAAGGTAGGCATTTGAAACTTAGCCAGCCATGGCTGAGACCTGCTGGATCGTGTTCTAAGATCCAATTAAGTTGCTAGGGCTTGTTTCAGAAGAGTGTTCTGTGCTGGGGAATCAACATATAACCCATCCACAGGACTGAGATTTATAACAGTTAATTGTTGTATGACAAGCTTTAGTGTGTCTTCTCCTTCTTCTATGAAGCAAGAAACTGGCCACCAAAATCCATGTCTTGATACATCACATAAAAAGTCCCTGGAATATCAAGCGTCTTATGAGGGACATTGAAAGGTCCTCTCGTTTAGGGTGCCTGAAGTTGGAACTCTTTGCTGGAGTATCCATCTCAACAAGAAGTGTTTTGTCCTCCTGTTATACTTAAAAAGAGAGGCCAATCTCGTGCTCCACGGATAACACATCCTGCTAAGATCTCTCTGCTCAAATAACTGAACACTCCCAGTGTTCTCCAACTCATAGCTCCTGAAGTGTTCAATGTACCAGTTGTGTAGTCTGACAAAAACAGATCAGTTTCTCACAAATTATTATTATCTGCAACGCCTCTGCAAAGTCAGGCAATCCTGCAGTGGAACCAGATCACACGAACGTTCCAACTGCAGAGCTTGTACCTAAAAGGACACATTATTAGCAACATGCACTGTAGTGACAGCAGGGAATTCTTAAGTACATCTAAAGAGACCTCTGTTTTTGTGACTAGCTTGCTTGTTTGCGAGGGATAAACAAATATTCCTGAAAAGGCCTGTTTGTCTGACAATTCTTTTAAATAAGCTTTCTTTAGCCTCGAATCTCACTGTACACAGGGCAGCTTACAGGACACACTTCTGTATGAACTCAGGGTAGTGGACGTGGTGCTTAATAAATGCTTTCCTCTGTATGGACAGGAGACATGACAAGGTCAACAATGTCTCAAGATCATCAGCCATCATCTGCCATACAGTCTCTTGTTCAGTTTCAACCTATTATCAGAAGCAGCAGATACAATAAAATGGTCATGTTGCATCCTACTGATCTTCGTGGCAAGATGAGGGCAATTGGTTTTATCACCCGACGTATATGGAAACTGAGGAATGGCATTGTTGCGTTCCATGAGAGAATATTTCTTCTTGATCAAGACATCAAAGGAGAATGCCAATTCCACTGGAACAATGACCTCAAGAGGGTCTTTGCAGCTCCTCCAGAGTTACCATGAATGAGCCTCTTGGTTGCTCCTCTGATACTTTGTCAATTTTATTTTAAGTTTATACAAGTTACACATTACTCAAACTAGACAACAAACAAACTAAACTATAAAAACAAACACTAAAAAGTGTAAGGTGGGTTGAAAGGGCTGTCTTGTCTCTGACTGAAAGCCAGTGTATTTTTGCAGTGCAGGTGGGTAGGTCTTTAGAGATTTCCTGAGTGTTCATTGGTTAGTTTCACACAAAATGTCAATGGACACCTGAATCAACAAATCACTGTGAAAGGTGGACACTCCACAGGCTGTGAGCTCCTGTGAGAGTCACGTAGGGGTTCACAGAGCAAGGGGGCGGGAATTCAAAAGTCTGGCATCCAGCAAGAGCTGATTCATACTTCTGTGTCGTATTTTCGCGGAGCTATTAATAGAAACATCACCTAAACACCGTCAAAACGCAGACCAGCGTTGGCCGGGTCGGAAATGTTAACAATGGCTTTAGCTTATCTCCTGTCTCAAGTTGGATAGGAATGACGCTATACGTAATATGAATGGACAAAAATCAACTGGAGTCAACAAATTTAGAACCAATTGCTTTGAAATCCTCAGCACAGTTAATTTCTGCATGCGACATCTGGAGGCAAACTTGAACCTAAAAGCGTGACAACACATAAATATAAGTTCAGGTAGAAGTGACTTACTTTAATATTCAGATCAAAGAGAAGCAAAGGGTCACAGAAATATATGCTGGATGCTAAAAATGTGAAAAATATTACCCAATCTGGCAAAGTGAGCACAACTGAACCGGAATAAATAAGCAAAAGGACTAATGAGGGA